>BTCW01000004.1:2515000-3765000 GCA_033239725.1 Echinochloa phyllopogon
AAGGCTGATTCATCTTTAACAAATCAGTTATTGATCATCAATTGGTGCTTCTTTGAGGATCCCAAATGCAGAAGAAATATGAAGGGCAGTTAACTTGGAATATTTGTTGAGCAAATGGCAACACATTAGGAACATAATCCATATGGACATTAAGCTTAGTTTGTTGTATCATTAGCGCAACAGTTATACATCTATTAAGTTTCGCTGAGAACTAGGTGGTGGGAATATACAGGTACACAATGAACAGCTTTTCCGGACATCTAAATACCTAATAAGTGACAAATAATTGATATGCTGGCATGATCATGAATTCCGTGGAAATATGCAACTATCAAACATTTTGAGGTTAATCTGGATACTGTATACAGATATAGTATGTATATCAGACAGAAGTTATGCACACGCAGGACAGCACCCAAAAATGACATACGTATCTGAGTAAACATTGAAAGGCATTGCCCGTAAAACCCATTTTCTGATGAAAGTAGCTATCACCTTGATCAGATTCAACTGGCTTATTATTTTTTCGCCATGGTTTTCCAGCATGCATAAGGTAAGGTTCAATGTCCACAAGTTTTCTTTGCTTGTGAGATTCAGAGATCCAGTCCTGTGAGAAAGCAAGAGGACCAGAAACAATTATTTTGTTTTGGTTCTGAAAGTTTGTCATAAAAGAATTGTTGTTTGATGGAGCTTGACTGAAAGTTCACCAGAATGACAATAACTGAGAACCAACCTTTGAAATAATGGTTCCATTATCCGCCTGAACTTGTCGAAACTTGGGGGTGTTGGCAAATGCACAAACAAGAAGGGTGCAATCCGATGTCCAATCGGGTCGATATTCTGCCCCCATATCCAATGCTTGTGACCTTAGCATGCCCCTCTCCGGATTCACAAACCCTGACAGCACAAAGACGACCCCGTCCTGCCCAGACATACGGAATCACAACAGGTATTCATGGATACAGAACAGTATGCGTCTGAATGTAGCTGTGTCCAACCGACAGGTACCAAAAGTTTGGAGAAATCAGGCCCTTCCCGAGCCTTCCGGGAGGTGCCTGCATGTTTCTTCTTGCTTGAATCGTCCTCCCCATCTTTAGAAGAACCCATCCAAGAAGGGAGGCTTCTCTTGGGTGCAGAAGCAGACATTTTTTTATCGGAAAAACGAACTGCACCCACCCCTCGGGTTCAATCAAAGGTCCTATGGCGTCAACTGAGATCAACCGATCTTGTGCGCCTGAGCAGCAAGGGGCACGGGATGGATTAGATTAGCGCTATTAAGAAGATGCATTCGAGCGTTAGGGTTCCTTACCAGCTATAAGCAATCGACCTGCCGGATGAATTGCCACTCCACGGATGGGGGACCGCGACGGTGAGCAGGGTAGCTGCCGTGCTTCCGTGGAATAAGGCCGGAGGCGGATTCGGCGGCGCGACAGCGCGAGCTGGAACAAGGCTGGAGGCGGATTCGGCGGCGTAGCCGCGCGCGCTGGACCGCCGGCGACGAGCAGGAAGACAGTTTGGTGGTGGGCACGATGATGCTTGGGGGTTTAGTGACGGGCCGGGCCGAACTGATGTTGGGCCCCCAAGATGTTTGGTAAATAAGTAAAGTAAAAAGTCCTTTCGGCGTCCCTCAACTATAGCTACATTCTGATTTCCATCCCCTATCTCTAAAACCGGATGTTTGTAGTCCCTGAACTCTGGAAACCAGTTGTTTTTCATACTCGGTGGTTTTGATGGTGGTTTTGGAGGAGGTAAATTGGACTTTGGCTGACAATTCGAGATCTAAAATGGTCCATTTGAAAAAAATGATTTGCAAATATTTTTATGAGTAAAATACACCGGCGGTCCTTGAACTTGTCTCGAGGTGTTATCTAGGTCCCCGAACTATCAAAATGCATATTTGGGTTCCTGAACTTGCTTAACTGTGTCATCTAGGTCCAACGTTCCAAAAATACCCATATACATGATGACATGACTGCCAATTAAGCATGAAATTTTATACTATTTCTCTAACTAAATCGGTTATTTCCATCACAATAATTAAATAATTTTATTTGATTGTATCATATCAATAATTATAGATCAAAAAATGGATAAACATCAATAACATAGGGGTATTTTTGGAAGTTTGGACCTAGATGACACAGTTTACCAAGTTTAGGGACTCAAATATGCATTTTGAGAGTTCGGGGACCTAGATGACACCTCGGGACAAGTTTGAGGACCGCTGGTGTATTTTACTCTATTTTTGTTATAAAAAAATCCTATAATCTAGTTTAGTCTTGAAACATCATATAAAATTCATTTTAGATTGGAAAATATAAGACTAGTTTAACACTTCCTCTAAATTATGTTTTTCTTTTATTGTCTAGTTTGGAGCTAGTTTCTAGACATATGAGACTAATTATAATAAATATGCGAGTAACTACTTAGTAAAAACTATCAAAGCTTTTCGATCTAAAACAAATTTTCTACTAATTTTTTTTGATAGTTTTATATTATTTTTTATTAATTCACTTTGATTACTTTTATTAAGTAGTTGTTCCCACTATTTATTATAATTGGTCTGATATGCCTAGAAACTAGTATGACTCCAATTTAGTCATAAAAACATGATTTTACTGAAAATATGAAACTACTTTGATTTTTTTGATCTAAAACAATTTTTCCTATAATTTTGAGATTAAACCAGATTTTAGGGTTTTTTATTAGGTTTCTAAGAAAAATATTTACAAACTTTTTTTTTCAAAAAACCATTTTACGTCCTCGAACTCTCAACTAGGTTCCAATTTACCCCCTTTGAAACCACTCTCGAAACTGCCGAGGATGAAAATCACCGGCTTCAGAGTTCAGGGACCACAGACATCCAGTTTTAGAGATGCAGGACGAGAATCGGACTTAGGCAATAGTTGAGGGATGTGAAAAGGACTTTTTTCATAAGCAAATGTTTCCAAAAGCAAATCTAGCCTAGCTCCTTCCCAATTCATCAGGTTCTGGTCAGGACACGAATAGTACCAGTACTACTGTTGCATGTACCTTGGCTTTTGATATAGAGCTATGAGCTGTCTTCACATAGATGGCTCTGGGATTGCTTGATCATGGGGGTAGGGGCGAAGCCAGCAGGGGGGCTGGAGTCCCCCTACCCTTATCTAGGGGTGGTAAAGTGCCCTCATTTTGAACTAGAAATGTTAAGGGTAGGACCCTGTTAGGGCCGGGCCAAAAAAGTACAGTTTTTTACCTAAATTTGACTAGGCCAAATTGGATTGTGAAGAAACAAACGGGCCACGATCCATTACCACCCCTACCCTTACCCTTATGCAGTCCATGAAGCCTCCCTATAAAAATAATTTTTAGTCATAGATAAAGGGGAGATGGAAGAAAAGAAGGAAGAGGAAGAAGAAAAAAAAAGGAAAAGAAGAGAGAGAAAAAAGGAAGAAATCAGCCCCCCACATCTCCGGCTTCCATGATAGGCCGTGTTTTTATTTCAAAATTCATAGAGAATGTATTACTCCGTAGTACACTTCTCTGGTGCAAGAGGATTGTAATCCTATAATGAATCAATACAAGTGAAAATTTCCTCTCAAAATTATATATTGGTAGGTACTCCCTTAGCAAATGTACAAAGACCGGGTTAAATCGTGTAGACTTTTGAATAGTAATTTTTTTAACTTTGTGATTTTATCTCTATCCTTATATGTTATTCCATTATTGCAATTCTTTGCTTACAATTTTATAGAATTATATCATTTGGTTAAGCCATAACGTTATATACATACATTTACTTGTGTGTACCTATGTGACGGCAATAATGAGATTACAATTATTAGTCTTTTATTCAATAAAGATACATATAATGTATTACATATATCATACTTTTATAAAACCATATTTAGCTTTGTAGTGTGATAATGTATACACATCTGTTCTTCGTTCGCAACACATAGTATATTTTGTAGTTGTTAATAAAATGACAGTTTTCTACGCCCTTCTCCGTGAGGTAAGATTCATATGTTGTTTGGATATACTCATTTCAACCTATGTTTGGATCTCCACGATTTTAGAGATCTCCACAACCTAAATATAATGTATTATATATATTGATTGTATATTTATTTTTATTAGAAAATTAATATATTTTTATTTAGTGAAAATTAAAGAAAATTGAATTTAAGACAAATATAAAGTAACAATTTATAGTTTTAAAACGTAAATAATAGTATGTATATGTCTCATGATACAAATGTATCTGTGTATAGTCTCTGTCTCTTGTACTCTTACTCGTATGATTTTATCAAATTTGCCATTCGGGAAACGCAATAATTTCCAGATGCTAATTTAAATTTAAAATAATTAAATGACACACAAAACCTCCCTCATCATCTGTCCCTCTGTTTCTGTTTCCTCTGACCCTCTCTCCTCGCTCCGCCACCGAGCTCGCGATCGGATTCGTTCCCTCCACGCCGCGCCCCCCTACCCCGTCGGCGCTGGGGATCTCTAGGGTTTAGCCCAGTCGCTCGGCTCGACTCCGCGCCGTCGTCCCCGTCGCCACCATGGTACGCGGATCTGACCCCGCCCGCTCCCGAATCTCCAATCCATTCGCCGGTTTCCCTCGTGCGCAGTTCGCGACGTTTGCTGCAGAGATCTGACCAATGTTGTTTTCTGCTTGTGTTTGCTGCAGCCGCTCAGGTTGGAGATCAAGGTGCGCCTGCCCGGCCTCACTGGATCTCGGCCTCCACGTCGTTGGTGTCTTGTTCGTGCCGCTTTGATTTTGCGCTGATTTCGGTTTCATTTTTTGTTTTCTGGTGCTGATTAGCGGAAGTTCGCCCAACGGTCGGAGAGGGTCAAGTCGGTGGATCTTCACCCCACGGAGCCATGGTAAGTTCCGATTCCGTTTTGGGTCCGTTCACTGAATTTATCGTCATTTCGGCTAATCGTGCTTGCCGTTTCGGTGTACTTGTAGTTATTGCTAATCTTGTGGTTTTGCATTGTGCAGGATTTTGTCGAGTCTCTACTCGGGGAGTGTCTGCATCTGGGATTATCAGGCACAGGTAAGGGCTCAAGCTGGGTTTCATAAATGCTATGTGCTTGAATTCATACTGATGCTAACAAATAGTATACAAACCAGGCATAAAGTTGACTTTACTCTCTCAATGCTGGAACCCTATTCCAGAAGTTTTTGCTATTACAATGATCTATGGTTTTTATAATTATTTGTTTCTGTAGAATTTTGCATGTCCTAGGTTCAGTTATGAGCTTTAAGAATTCGATGATCGTCTAAGTTGCTTATTTGTTGCTCTCATTGCATATTGTTTCCAGTTGTGCAACCCGAAGCTGTCAATATGCTTAGAAACAGAAACTTGAATGTTCCTAGCACCTTTCTAACACATTACTGATTTCTACAATGAAAATGCTCGTTCTTGGGTTCCTGCAGATAGTTCAATTTCGTCTGCTCTAAGTGGCCCACCATATTACATTCTCTTTTATTAGCCCAGTCTAGATTTCTGTGTCTTAATTGCGTTAATATTTGTTGACCTAATGGCCTTTTACATCATTCTGTAATGTGGCCTGTTCTGTTTCATATATCTCACCAACCATCACCATTGTTAGTTATGGGAATGTGGATATGAACCAATATATATCTGAGTCTGCATTATTGAACTATTTTGCACAACATGTATATGCACCAGCAGTCCAGCAAGGTCTATATGCTTGAGTACAAAGTGGTAGACTAACCTTTAGGTACAATAACAAATCAAAATGATTGTATAAATTATGAGTACGCCTTACAAAATATTATCTTGTTACTGGGAAATTAGGATCTACTTGATGAGTAATGTATTGGTTGTGAATCTAAATGGTTTACCAGTACAATTTTGTCATTTTAATTGTACAAAATATATATGTAATGTTCCGTCACAAAAATAGTGCTGTCTCCTCAGAATTTTATTCCTTAATATCTTTGTTTTTGTACATCTTTGCAGGCTATGGTGAAATCATTTGAAGTTTCGGAACTGCCAGGTATGCAGAGTGCTTATGTTTCCGCTTATGTTCACATGAAAGGAGATTGTGTCTGGACATGATGCTAGTGTATATTTACACTTATTTTCAGTGAGGTCGGCAAAATTTGTTTCAAGGAAACAATGGGTTGTAGCTGGTGCAGATGACATGTTCATTCGTGTCTACAACTACAATACCATGGACAAAGTTAAAGTTTTTGAGGCCCATACTGATTACATCAGATGTGTTGCTGTCCATCCAACTCTACCGTATGTGCTGTCATCATCTGATGACATGCTGATAAAACTGTGGGACTGGGATAAAGGGTGGATCTGCACTCAAATCTTTGAGGGGCATTCACACTATGTGATGCAGGTTACATTTAATCCAAAGGATACCAACACCTTTGCGAGTGCATCTCTTGACCGCACTACAAAGGTACGTAAATCTGATATGCAGCATGATGCTAGTTGTGAATGACTCATGATGTGATCTGATTCATTCATGCTTTTATATATGATGAAATGACAGATATGGAGTTTGGGTTCTCCAGATCCAAACTTTACACTTGATGGACATCAAAAGGGTGTTAATTGTGTTGACTACTTCACTGGTGGTGACAGGCCCTATTTGATTACTGGTTCTGATGATTCCACTGCAAAGGTATGTTTTTTTTATCCCGTTGTATATTTTGAATGTTTGGTTGTTCTATGCACTCCTAAGACACTGCATTTTATGGCAAACTAGGTCTGGGATTACCAAACAAAGAGCTGTGTTCAGACACTTGAAGGGCATACACATAACATCTCTGCTGTATGTTTCCATCCTGAGCTTCCAATAATCATTACTGGATCAGAAGATGGCACAGTTCGTATATGGCATTCAACAACTTATAGGTTGATTTTATCTCTGGTTGCTTATTTATGTGAGCTTGAGATCTTCTAGAGTGCTAGTTATCCTAGTTACAATTCTTTGGCCATTTATCACTTCTATATTCTAGAACTGATTGTAGGCTTTCTCATAAACCTGAATGCTAAGCAACAATATTGTTGATCGTTGTAAAAATGCTCGTCTTTATTTTTTAATAAAAAGGCATATGAGCATGAGTGCATGACATTGGTGTTTTAGTAGTCGTTTGTACCCTCTTAGTCCAATGTTCAAACCCACGTTAACTTATTAATCCCCATGTGTGCAAACTTGAATCTACAAGCTTATATCCCATATTTTTGAAAGAAAATATGCTTTACGTTATTTCCTAGATAGCATTTTTTTGTTTTGTTTTATTTCTTATATAGCATGTAATTGAAAATCTCTCACAAAACTTTACCTTTATGGAAATATTTCTTTTAAATGTCCCTCAAGATGTGTCTGATAGGCAGGTTAGCATGTGAAACACGCCTTGCTGCAATAAGTATTTAATAAAACGATCTTGATGAAAGTGCAGCTATTACACACAATTTTAAATAATTTAGAAACTCCAGTCACTAAAGTTGTGTCTGAAATACATGGCGTGAAACCAAAGGATACCAGTCAGTTTAACTAAAAGTTCTATTTGTTTTTCTTATTGAAATTGCAAATGTTATTTGTTTGTTATAAATTATATTTACCTCTGATAATCTGGAAAAAGTGTGATCCTGATTAAGGAAGCTGAACACTACTTGTGTTGCTCTTAGAATTTTGTCATTTGTGAGATGTTCTTATACTTATTTCATAATTGCTTTGTAGACTTGAGAACACACTAAACTATGGCCTTGAGAGAGTTTGGGCTGTTGGATACATGAAGGGATCCAGAAGGTAAGTGTAAGATCATTTGCATTCTACTGTTCTTCCAATAGCGTCATCAGTTATATTGGACACTAGCTATTAATATAGTATTTTCATATTTTGTACTTTTGATTAGAAGGTCATACTCAGTGTGTTTCTTAATGGTGGATATGTAGTAGTCATGTAGTGACGCTTATAAATGAACCAGAAATCCTCTACCTCTTCATAAATTACTTTATGTTTGCTTTTGAGAGGGTAACATTATAGTTGGCTCTTGGCTGAGACCTACCTTCTCAGGCAGCCTGGTATGGTTAATTGGATTACCATATCTGTTCCAAACTTCATCAAAATCCGATATGTTGATTGATGGCAGTTGCTACAAGTTCATGTCTTCTATCCTGTTACTTTTGTCTTTCTTGCAATGTTGATACCATAGCCATTCACATTCTTCATATTTTCATACATTTGGATAGCTAGGTCCTATTTATATGCATTTTCTATTTCTTACCCTGTTTTGTGCCACTATGTATTTTCTGATTTTGAAAAGTATACCATTTATCTATTGTCTAGGATGGTGATTGGTTATGATGAAGGAACTATTATGATAAAAATGGGCCGTGAAGTACCCGTAGCAAGTATGGATACCAGTGGGAAAATCATTTGGGCAAAACATAATGAAATACAAACTGTAAATATCAAGGCTGTTGGTTCAGGCTTTGAGGTAAGTTGGTCTCTTTCATTATAAAATAAAATTGCTGAAAAAGCACTTACTGACAGGTTGTTATGCTTTGCAAATCAGGTCACAGATGGAGAAAGATTACCCCTGGCTGTAAAAGAGTTAGGAAGCTGTGATCTGTATCCACAGGTACTTTTGGATGCTACTATACTCTTTCCATTTGAATCTTTTTTACTATTATAGATTTACAATGTGGTTAAATGGTCAAACTTGTTTTCCTTTTTATTTGGCAGTTGTTAGTTTTCTTTAATCTAATTTTGAGTAATCTTTTTGTTTGGTCAGAACTTGAAGCATAACCCTAATGGCCGATTCGTTGTTGTATGCGGAGATGGCGAATACATAATTTATACTGCCTTGGCTTGGAGGAATAGATCGTTTGGATCTGCATTGGAATTTGTTTGGTCATCGGATGGGGAATATGCAATCAGGGAAAGTACATCAAGAATAAAAATTTTCAATAAATCATTTCAGGTACATGGTCTGCAAGTTTCTATTGTGAATTGCTTTCTCAGATCCAAGTGTCTCATTTCTTCCATAATTACCTCAATCCTGCCTCTGGTTCGTACATCTGAGATATGCATCCTGGACCTATGCAACTGACTGTTGTAATAATTTTTTTTCTGCCATTACATGCTGCTTTAATCAACTAAGGTTTCTTTATAACTATGGAATTAATTTTTAAAATTCTACACCTGCTCTTTAATTTTTGTGCTTAATATTTTCCCCGTGATTTCTAAACTAAGGCTTGTGTTTTATTCAATATCTATTATTTATGCTCCTTGTATTGCACCTTATCCTCTCACATTTATTAACCATACAACCGCCCCAGACATTGTAGAAGCTATGTGGTCAAGGTGCCTTTTCTAGCGTTTCGGCAAAAATAGATCTGTCCTTGTGGCATTTTCATTGTGTTCTCTGACTTAAATTGTCTGAATTTCAGGAGAAGAAAAGCATCCGCCCTACATTTACAGCGGAGCGTATTTTTGGTGGGGTATTGTTGGCAATGTGTTCTAGTGATTTCATTTGCTTTTATGACTGGGCTGATTGCAGACTAATACGCCGAATTGATGTCACTGTTAAGGTGGGTCTATTATTACATTCTTTGGGAAATTTTGAATGTATGAGTTTGCTATTGACATTTCTTACTATGCGCATGTAGAACCTTTACTGGGCTGATAGCGGTGATCTAGTTGCAATAGCAAGTGATACGTCATTCTACATCCTCAAGTACAATGTAAGATGTTGTATCCTTAAAAGATTATTATTTTGCTTATTTTTTCTTCCAGTTCTTTATCTTGCAATGGATGGGGATTATGACACAAAATAATTGTTAATTTGTGCTCTTCAGAGAGATGTTGTTGCTTCTTACCTAGAAGGTGGAAAGCCTGTGGACGAAGAAGGTGTCGAAGATGCCTTTGAGCTGCTTCATGAGGTCAATGAACGAGTGCGAACAGGGATTTGGGTTGGAGACTGCTTCATATATAACAATTCATCTTGGCGCCTAAACTACTGTGTTGGTGGCGAGGTAAAGATAGTGTATTCTTCCTCAAAATCATTTTCTTCTGTTATTTTTTTCTCTGTATGGGCACATATGTGTCACAACTTCATTTGTTTACATAGTTATAAGCTTTATATTGACAGGTCACTACAATGTATCACTTGGATCGGCCTATGTATCTGCTGGGATATCTTGCAAACCAAAGTCGAGTTTATCTAATTGACAAGGAATTTAAGTATGTTTGCTTGAAAAATAGTACTTACTTAACTCTGTGCATCTGTTCTTGATTTCTGTGACTAACTATATGCTTGTTGCAGTGTCATCGGGTACACATTACTTCTCAGTTTGATCGAGTACAAGACTCTCGTGATGCGTGGGGATTTGGAACGCGCAAATGAAATTTTACCATCCATACCAAAGGCACAATATAATAGGTTTGTGCTTTTAAACTTAGTTTCTTCATCATTTTGTGTTTTTTGTCCAACTTTATTGTCTAACCTCAATTCTGGTTTCCCTCATGTGGCAGTGTCGCTCATTTCTTGGAATCTAGAGGTATGTTGGAAGAGGCTCTTGAGATAGCAACTGATGCTGACTACAAGTTTGATCTAGCTGTGCAGCTTGGAAAATTAGAAGTTGCAAAGGTACTGAATATTGACATTTCAATTTATCTAATGCTGTATCCATGTAATGTATATTGTAAAATTCATGGTTATTTACTGTACAGGCTATCGCCATAGAATCACAAAGTGAATCTAAATGGAAGCAGTTGGGCGAACTCGCCATGTCTACAGGCAAGGTTGGCTCTTAAACTTTATGAAATAATGTTGGTATTGCAACATGTAAATGACCATTGCTAGGGAATAAGTTTTCAGGATAAAGTATCACTCATGTAGTGTGAGATGTGAGAAAATGGTTTTGGGTTGGATTTTTTATCTTTTGAAAACTTAGACAAAACATGATTTTCTCGCCAAATCTCTTTGGATAAGTTGGGAACGGGTAAAGGCCAATATTGCAACTAGGGATGCAACTTACCCAATGGGGAGTTCTGGATCACAGCCTTAGTTCATTTGCATCCCATTTCTTTTCGTTTGAAACCCGGATTATTTCAATTGAATGAGTTTTTGGTCGACCTATTGACCCACAAAATGAAATAACCTAAATCAACATATTCCATCTGTATTCTGGTGTGAGTTTGCCACAACTTCTGCATTGCAGCTAGAGATGGCGGAAGAATGCCTTCTTCAGGCGAAGGATTTAAGTGGCTTGTTGCTATTATACTCATCCCTCGGAGATGCTGAAGGAATCGAAAAGCTTGCTTCTTTATCAAAAGGACATGGAAAAAACAATGTTGCTTTCCTCTGCCTTTTTATGCTTGGTAAATTGGAAGATTGCATACAGTTGCTTGTAGACAGGTACATCATGTTTGTTGTGATTAAATCATTGTGGTGCGCGTCCTTTTACAGATCTAAACATTATCCTGTGTATTCTGCAGCAATCGTATACCTGAAGCTGCATTAATGGCACGTTCATATCTTCCCAGCAAAGTCTCAGAGATTGTAGCAATTTGGAGAAATGACCTAAGCAAAGTAATTTCTTAATCTGCTCTTAATCTCTGTTCTGAAGAGCGTGGTGCCATTAAAGAAAATGCATGCTATTATCTTACTCCATTTATTTGTTCCCTGTATGCAGGTTAATCCTAAAGCTGCAGAGTCTTTAGCAGATCCTTCTGAATATCCAAATTTATTTGACGATTGGCAGGTTGCACTAACTGTAGAAAAAAATGTTGCTTCTCAGAGGTAAAAATTATCAAAAACTATTCTTGAGTATTGCTTGTCATAGGTTAAAAGATACTCCCTCCGTTCGGGAATAGTTGACGTTTCGGACCAGCGAAATGAACTAGTGATAGGCTAAAATATATTGTTCGAACGTCATATATTACAATCCGGAGGTAGTATATTTCACAGAATCATGAAAGCTGCTCATATTTGTTCCAGAGAGTAATATCACAAATATATCATAACATCTGTGCTGAACCCGTCACAGTTTTTGATTGAGAAAACTTTTTGCAATAACAATATGGCTTATGTGCAGGAGCCACTATCCTCCTGCTGATGAGTACTTGAACCACGCGGAGAAGCCAGACACTACTCTTGTGGAGGCTTTCAAAAGGATGCAGGTTATTGAGGATGAGGAACCTGTAGACCCAGCTGAGGAAAATGGAGATCCTGATCAAGAGGTATAGCACGTGCGTTTGACTTCTTATTGTTCATTCTCAATGATTTGTCCTATGGTGCTAAAAATACTTATGTGCTATATATATGCTGATCCATTTTCACATCAGTGAGCTTTCCTCAGATATTGATTGCTATACTGTTGTCTCATTATTTCTCCTTGTTGATGATTATTATACCATTTTTGTTATTTTTTTGCAAAATAATTAATATCATTGTTCTCAGGCATTGGAAGAGAATGAAATGGAGAACACAGATGAAGCTGTCCCAGTTGATGCCGACGAACATGAAGAGACAGTTATTATAAATGGAAATGAGGGCGATGAACAGTCGAGTACGAACAATGAAGGTTCAGCCTAAAAGAATAGTTTCACGAATGTGAGAAACCCAAGTTTTGTCTATGGTGATTCACTAGCTTCCCTCTGAGTTCTAGAACAGTTAAACCCATCATAGTCCAAATTTCAGATAACAAACAATACACACCATTGGCATTGGTTATAGGAGATTAAAATACAATCATATAATACCGTCTTGTCACTTTACGCTGCTTTATAAACTCGTGCTTATATTACAAAAAGCCTGATTAGTTTTGCCAAATATAGTGTCATTGAGTTGGCAAGAAACCTTAGAATATGGGAATGCTTATGAACAAATGCCTGAAAAGCAGTACACTTTTGGATAGATACTTTATTATCCATTTTAGAATGGAATATTTTTGCCATAAATAATTAGCTCACATTTTTCTTCTTGCAGTGCTAGCTCAACATAGGCAGTAGAGGGATGCACAGATCGTTGGTTGCACATGTTCTTTCTGAGGGTGCCAGATGTGGCCCCAATTTTATTGGTGATGTAGTGCCACCAGAGCCATCTTTTGCATGTCAAATTCTTCAAATGAGCACCAAACTTGACAAGTGGAAGCATGCTAGACAACTGATATCAGCCTGGCCATCCTGGCAATGCTTCTCTTGGCAACAACATAGGCAATTCTTTCTCCCTGCAACCTTTACACACCCAATTCACGCCCAGAAATCAATGGAACGGGTGGTGAACCAGTTGTAATGAATAGCGTTTGAATAATTGTTATAGAGATAAGTAATATATGCCAGGTTACCATAGCCATGCCTTCTTGTAGGATATCACAGTTTTTGTTAGCCATGAGCCATCCAGTGTAATTTGATGCTATTCATGAGTTTACATGTATATGATTGTGGGTGGAAAGCATTACCCATGTATGATTCCATTGGAGGTTTAGCTTCATATTCCGTTTTGCTTCTTTACCATTGCAAATCAGTGCAGATTCTTGCGAGGTTTTGAAGGGAACAATGGTATGTGCTATTGCTAACGACGATCTTTTATCAAGTTGAACAATTGGAACGCCCACTCAGAATATGCTGTGGCAGCGTCTGACTGAATACATGTAGGTTGTTTTAAACCATGATCTTTTGTGATACTGACTGCGGCAACATGTAGCACTAACATCTCTGCTAGGTGACTTGAGTACCTGCAGAGTTCAGACCTAACATCTCACCTAGGTGACCTTGTACCAGCAGAGTTCAGACGAACATGCTGAAAGTAGCCGTTCGCAGAAACTTGAGAGAGATTCAGGGATCTTATGTAGTGCCACAAAGTAGATCTAACTATTGCATCTTTGACCGGGGGGCCATCCGATCTGATCTCTTGGCAAAGTGCATCCTGACGAAATAAACCGAAAGGTAAACTTATTGGCCAACATGCTTGGAAGCCACCCGCGTTTGAGCCACAATCACCATGGAAAAGAGGATGTCACTGGCTTGAAAGGATTCTTCACTTCAATGAGAGTTTCCATAACAAGAAGTCAAGAACACATTGTACAGGAGTGACGTATCCATGTGAGGTGCTACATGATGCCTGCTTTTGAAGAAGAGCTTCCGTTGACTCTGGAACTGACATATGTGGATGCCACTAGAGTTTGATCACCTTCACCCTCTCCTTGCCAGCCCAACCTCTCCTTTCTACTCACTCTCATGGTGCCCTCATGAATGGCCCCCGATTTCCACAAATTGGATGGCTCTGAATCTTTGAGATGGTTCTGATTTCTTTCTTTTCCGTTTTTTTTGCAAAAGAGATGGTTCTGATCGAATTCTGATTTCTGACGACGCATTATGGCCGGGCATGAATGCTGTTTGGGAGCGTCCTTGTCAGTTGCTGCGTGACCGTATCCCCCTGCTCTGATACTTGCAGAGTTCAGACCACAGAACATGCATGCTGAAGCCTGAGACTTGTGTTGTGTCCATGGAAAACAGAAAATGTTCTAGGCTTTGTTTAGTTTCCAATTTGGGTATCCCAAATTTAGGGTTTTGTAATCATTGCGCCAAAGTAGCATTTCGTTTGTATTTGTGAATAATTATCCAAACATTGACTAATTAGGCTTAAAATGTTCGTCTCGCAAAGTACAATAAAACTATGTAATTAGTTTTTGATTTTATCTACATTTAGTACTCGACATTTTAATGTGAAAATCTTCTTTTTGCATAATGGAATTATCATTCTACAAAGTAGAACTAGTTATTGCCCCTTTGACGTACCGGCAAAGTGCTTTCTGGTGAAAAATAAATCATATAAACCGAAAAGTAAATCCATTCGGTCAATGCTTGGAAACCATATATCCATCTGCAGGAGGGTATAGACCAAGAGTGCGTTTTCGTTTTCGCTCACCACCATTGTAGAAAAGATGACGTCAGTACCTGAAAAAGGATTCTTGGCTTCCATGAGAGTTTCCATAACATGAATGGCATTGGAAAAGGGTGACGTATCCACGTGTGGTCAAATCTAAGCACGGCAGCAGCTCCAAATTGACCTAGGAACTGATATATGTGGAGGGCCATTTGTTCTTATCATCTTCGCCATCTCTTCTTCCAATCGATCGATCGAGCACCAGCTTTTTCTACTCCACCATACATCCTCGATCAAGTACTGAGATGAATGCTGCGAATATCTCCTGTCCTAATTTTGGGCGTAACACAAAACAAAAACAGGACTAGTGCTCTAGGTAACTCCTGTTGCATAGGCTTTTCTTGCATGGCTCAAGTACTCGCACAAGTATAGCAGATAGCATATACGGAGTAGTTCCTACTCGATGCCAGGTATATAAATGTGCAATAGGTGGTAATAATGTATACTACTACGTGTCTAGCACGTAATAAAGACATGTGGCGTAGGGCTTGGCTACGCTTTACATTGTGATATACTCCCTCTGTCCCAAAAAAAAGAAGACACTCTGGAAATTATAGGACAAATTAGGGAGAGAGTAAAATGACCTTGATTGCCCCTGATTATTAGCCATATTTAACACTTGTCGGGACCGTAATTAGGGGTCCCTTGATCATCGGGGTAATCACCCAAAAAAGCGTAAAAAGGCTGCCTCCAGGAACCTTTGGACCTGGACATACAAAATCACGCAGCCCAACGGCCCAACACGGCCCAACAACAACCCACGGGGATGCGCCGCCCTCACGCCCAAACTCCACCTCGCTCGAGGGAACCCCACCCCTCGAGCGGCGAGACGCAAATCTCCGCCTCGCCAGGGGATGCCTCGACCCCTCGAAAGACCACTACGACGCGGTACAACCACTCATTACCATCCCCCATGATGGGCACCAGAGTCAAAAGGCAAAACTTCGGCCGCACGTCGCCCCTGACAAAACCTGACCGCGCCGTACCACCATGACACGGACAGGCAGCCACTGTGCAGGGTGTGCCCGGCACTGCACCTCCGACGCATCTGGCCCCGGTCACTCCGCGGCGCTATTCCACCAACTCCTGTCAGAACACCCTCGGATGGGCGTGGAGACCCTCGAACGGGAGTACGAACGACGACTGGGGGCGAACCTTGGTCAAGCGTCATCATGTGGCCGACGGGACGGAGTACGACCTCCTTAACCCTTGGCTCGCTACGCCAACGGGCGGCCACGCCCTGCACTGTGACAACAGTGAGCGTTGTAGCACCCCAATGCTGCCTACTCCCGCCCCCTAGGGCAGTAGAGCACTCGGGATGCGTACTAGGGCCATCAGGCCAGCAGGAAGCCAGCCGCCCCGTACGCGCCAAGCCTGACGCAACAGACGGGGCGAAAGCCGGTCGTACCGGTCCGTCAGGCCGGGCCACTACGCCTCTGACCACGGTGTTACGACGATGTGACAGCTGCGTACGACACGCCAACTCCTGTCCACCCGCCCCCGTAATTTACGGGTAACCGACCCCTCGGGGCAGGGCAGGAGACCCCTCGAAGGAAGCCGCGGACAACGACTCGACCACCACGACGACCGTTCGACCCCTCGAAGACCTGTCAGAACAGGTACGGGACTCGCCACACTGCCGACCAGCGCCGAAAGCCAGCCCAGCTCGCCTTCATGGCACGGATTCGCCAAGGATCAAGATCACTCCATGTGGGAGGTGTCCCACGATATCCACTGTAGCCACGATTGTAACCCCTCTATCACTTGAGATATAAAAGGGAAAGTCAGGGGGTCCCGAAAGGGACAAGTTCACACGTCCAGGCACACGCCCAGACACGAACGCTCACACACACACACGATATTGGCATCCGCCTCAATCATCTTCTTCCTCCGTTCCAGGACTTGGAGAACGACTCTCATGGTGCCCTTTCTGTGCATCGACCATCAGGGACGAGACACAGCGCAGTTTCTGTGCGGCTGAGGGAGTGCCAGCCATTCTCGACGCCGACAGTGGCGCGCCAGGTAGGGGGAGCGCTATGCGATTCGCTTTTCTCGCCAGTTCCCTTGATGGCTGCTCATGACGACCATCCGACGCCGGGACCCTCCGACGGGGTTCCCAATGGGTTCCCGCCTGGATTCATCATCCAGTGCGGGAGTCTGACGTTCGAGTCCGACGGGTCCGACTACCTCATGCAGCTTCGCCGCACCGATGAGGAGGAGGCCACGTCGCCATCGTCCCCGGCCGGCGGACTGCGGAATCGCCGACGACTGCAAGGCCTGCAGGTGCAGGTGGAGCAGCGTCAACCCCCGCGGATAAGGCTCCCAGACCGGGACGATCCACGGATACCACCGCCTGACGCACAGTCGGGTGGAATTGCACCATCTTCGGCAGACCCAGCGGAAGGGAACCGCCAGGCGGCGGGCGTCGCGCCAGCCCAGTTCCTGATGGGATTGCGCGACGCTGCCGCAACGATCTCTTCATCGGTCAGCGCCAGCATAAGCGCGAACCGCGATGCCGCTGACCCGGTGCGCGCCGGGCTGCCTCCAACTCACCAGGGACATTGGGGCTGGCGGCCGCGACACGTGCGGTCGGAGCCAACCCGAGTATCTCTCCCCACTGCCCAGCGCGGTAGCGGGGCAACCCGCCAGCCTGCCCCTCCGCGGGGTGGCTACCTGCCTACGTACCGGCGTAACGTGGTCGCGCCACGAGGACGGACGGCCGCGTGTCCAGTGCGCCCGCGTAGGGGACGCCACCACGACCGCCGTTCATCCTCGTCAGACAACACGACTCACCACCACGCCGCCTCGCCTGACAAGTGGTACCCACCAGGCTCGAGCGGTGAGGAGTGGGACTACGCCGGGCCTCAGGACGCTGAAGCGCTCCGGCAGTTCCTGAGCTCCGTCGATTACTGCTTCGACATCTCCAGCGAGGGAGAAAGCGATCCCATGCCGGAGTGTTTCATCAACGACGGCGATGTCGGGTCCGGAAGCGAAGATGGCCCCGACGACGACGCCGGTCACGATAAGACTCCGGAGGCATCGGCGACTTGCCACGACCGACCTCTGGCGGACGCAGGCGCCACAGTGCCCGCCAACGCTGACGCCTCGACACCTCCAGGCGATGAGGCGTTGACACAGGCCCAGCTGGCGCAAGTCAAAGAGCTGGAGAACAAACTCCAGGAAGAGCGCCGCCAGGTGCAACAACTGCGGGCAACACTGGAAGCGCAGCAGCCTCAGCGCGGCAATCGTGCCAGAGCCGCGGGACGCCTCGCCCGCGCCCGCATCGAAAACGACGACGGCACCGACTTGGCGCGCGCGAGCCAAAAGCTCGTCACCGCAGTAATGCTGCTGCGGGCCATCCCCGAGCCGTCCACACCATCGGCTCGGCTCCTGCATCGCGAGGCGCGGAGCCTCGTCGAGCAGGCGGCCGTCCTACAGGCCGAGAGCTCTGCCTCCCGCATTCGACATCAGGCCAACTCGAGGGCCGAAGGCGGTGTGCAGGACAAGGAGGAGTCCATCCACACCCCTCGCCGGGTGAAGTGGACGCCGAACCGTCCAACAGACGACGGTAAAGCGCTCATAGCCCATCACCCCCAGCGAGCGAAGGCCTGCGAAGGACCGGCTTCAGGACATGCGGGGCACCGCCGACGATGGCGACGCCCGCAACACCCTGAACAAGAATAGGTACGACACCGCGACGAGCCGATGGTACCATCCACGTCGCGGGGGGCTCTTCGACGAGGACGAGGACAAGAGCCCGACTCCTGAGCCCGCGGGGACCTGGGTGTTCAGCCCTGCCATCCGCATGGCGGCCATTCCCCCTCGTTTCCGACAGCCGGCAACCATCACCAAGTACTCAGGTGAGACAAACCCCGAGGTTTGGCTCAATGATTACCGTTTGGCTTGTCAGTTGGGCAACGCCACGGACGACTACATGATCATTCGCAACGTTCCGCTTCACCTCGCGGACTCGGCTCATCAGTGGCTCGAGCACCTGCCCGCGAACCAGATCCATGACTGGGGCAACCTAGTCAAGCTGTTCGTGGGGAATTTCCAGGGCACCTACGTGCGCCCGGGTAATTCCTGGGACCTGCGGGGGTGCCGTCAAAGGCCGAGCGAGCCCATGAGGGACTACATTCGTCGCTTCTCCAAGCGCTGCACCGAGCTCCCCAACGTCGGTGACGCTGAAGTCATCAACGCCTTCCTAGAGGGCACGACGTGCCGTGAGCTGGTGCACGAGCTCGGCCGCAACCACCCCACCAGCGTCAACGAGCTGTTTGACATCGCGTCCAGTTTCGCGTCCGGGGAGGAAGCGGTTCGAGCCATCTGCGACAGCAAGAAGGGGAAGCGCGTGGAGGAGGCGCCTGCGAAAGGCGGCCGACCCACAGAGCAAGCAAAGAAGCCCAAGCCGCACAAGCAGGACAACCAAGGCCGGCGGGGCCCGAGGCCTGTGCGCGACCATCAGCGCGACGACGACCCCAACGAAGCCTTCGCCGCGGACCAAACCCGACGGGGACCTCGACGCCCGCCACCTCCAGGAGGCCGGTTCGACGACATGCTCAAGAAGCCGTGCCCGTACCACAACACCGCCATCTCGCACACCCTCGAGCAGTGCGAGATGATCAAGAAGCACTACCGACACCCTCGCGAAGGAGGAGGACACGAGGAAGGACGCAGATGGTGGCGGCGGTGCCACTAGCGGTGGTTTCCCGGTCGTGGAGAACGTCTTCTTCATCACCGGAGGTCCCACGGCGAACATGTCCGCGTGACGGCGACGACGCGAACGTCAAGAGGTCTACGCCGCGCCCCCCGCTACGCCATCGTACCTCGACTGGTCGACAGAGACCATATCTTTCGGTCGCGAAGACCACCCGGATTACATCCCCAACCCGGGACATTATCCACTCGTCGTCGACCCTGTGATCGGCAACACCCGATTCTCCAAGGTGTTGATGGACGGAGGCAACAACCTCAACATCATGTTCTGCAACACCCTGGAGCTGATGGGGATCGGCACAGACAAGTTGCGGCCCAGTTTGTCTGCATTCCACGGCATCGCACCGGGAAAAAAGGTCCAGGCCCTCGGGCAGATCGACCTGCCCGTCTGTTTCGGCACGCCAGGCAACTTCCGCAAGGAGGTCATCTCCTTCGAGGTAGTGGGGTTTCGAGGGGCCTACCATGCCATACTTGGACGGCCAGCCTACGCCAAGTTCATGGCGGTCCCCAATTACACCTACCTCAAACTGAAGATGCCGAGACCGAAGGGCGTCATCACGGTCGGGCCGTCGTTCGAGCACGCCTACGAATGCGACGTAGAGTGCGTCGAGCGCGCTGAGGCCCATGCTTGCTTCGAGGCCCAGGTGGCTGATCTCGAGAAGATGTTCAATGATGCATACCCATTCCCGAGGGGCGGCAATTGATCCGCGACATCAACGCCGGTGTGTGCGGGCACCACGCAGCACCACGAACTCTCGTGGGCAATGCCTTTCGGCAGGGCTTCTACTGGCCCACCGCGATGGCCGACGCCAACGAAACGGTGCGCACCTGCGAGGGATGCCAGTTCTACGCGCGCATGACGCACCTCCCGGCGCATACTTTGCAGACCATCCCCGTCACATGGCCTTTCGCGGTCTGGGGACTGGATCTTGTAGGGCCTTTTAGACAAGCGCCCAGGGGCTTCACGCACGTACTGGTGGCGATTGACAAGTTCTCGAAGTGGATCGAAGTCCGGGCCGTCACCAACATCAGATCGGAGCAGACGGTGCTATTCTTCACCGACATCATACACCGGTTCGGCGTGGCAACTAGATCATCACCGACAACGGCACCCAATTCACAGGGAAGAAGTTCCTGGAATTCTGCGATGACCACCACATCCGTGTGGACTGGTCAGCCGTGGCTCACCCCCAATGCAACGGCCAAGTGGAGCGTGCCAACGACATGATTCTGCAAGGGTTAAAGCCGAGGATCTTCAACAAGCTGAACAGTTACGGTCTAAGGTGGGTAACCGAACTACCCTCAGTGGTTTGGAGCCTGAGAATCACTCCGAGCAGGGCCACGGGCTTTAGCCCGTAGTTCCTCGTCTATGGCGCCGAGGCCATCTTGCCGACCGACCTCGAGTACGGATCTCTGAGGCTCAAGGCATATCAGGAGGAGCAGAACCAGCGAACACACGAAGACTCGTTGGACCAGGTGGACGAGGCTCGAGACGTAGCCACCCTGCACTCGGCACGGTACCAGCAATCCATGAGACGATATCAGGAGCGGAGGGTGCGGCGTCGAGACTTGAGCGAGGGCGACCTGGTGCTGAGGCTACGCCAAGACAATCGAGGCCGACACAAGCTCACGCCACCGTGGGAAGGACCGTTCATCGTCGCCAAGGTCCCCAAGCCCGACACCTACAAACTGGCGAACGAGAAGGGCGAGGTCTTCCCCAACGCCTGGAACATCCAACAGCTACGTCGCTTCTACCCATAGAACCTCTTGTACTTTCTGCAGTCTTGTTTTATTGCACGATGATAATAATAAAGGTTCATAACAGCATGAAAACATTGTTACTAACGACAATGAAACAGGGTGACTCGCCTTTACCCTCGAAGCGAACTCAAGGTAAAGCCGAGCCTCCCTCGGGGGCTACTGGGGGACTAACCCCCCGACAGTCCTAACTTTTTTTCATGCGCTTTTTTCGAAAATGTGTTGCCATGCCCTTCCTCGTCAGTTCGGAAAGACGTAAGAGAGGCGCAAGCCTATCGTGGCTGAGAGTCGGCCGAGTCGCGGGACCGCCTATGCCCCCGAAAGGCTACGGTATCCCCCTCACCACTCGACGCCAAGGTTACTTGTGTCCCTCCGCCGAAATCGATCTCGAGCTAAGAGGAGAGCACAACACATCGAACAACAAACAAACGCAAACCACTTCTTTCGAAAAACGCGCTGCCAAGCATTTTCTCAGCAGTTCAGAAAAATGTAAGCGAGGCGCGAGCCTACCGTGGCCAAGAGCCGGCCGAGTCGAGGGACCGCATACGCCCCCGAAAAGCTACGACATCCCCCTCGCCACTCGACGCCAAGGTTACTTGTGTTCCTCCGCCGAAACCGATCTCGAACTAAGAGAAAGGCACAACATGTCGAACAAACAAAAATCCGGTTGCAAAACCCGAATTAAACTTATACACCCTTATCTATCGCACAGCTAACCACGAAAATATGGGGCCAAGCGCCCGAAATCTCTGCAGGAACTCACAGAAACAGTTCTGACGTCCAAGCCGCGATATGGGGCTCGCTAACACACCCCGAAGATCGCAGGGAGGATCTGACTTCCCCTCGATCGAAACCTAGAAAGCGTTATCGATCCCGTTCCCTCGAAAAACCGAGGAGGATGAAAGCGAGGCGCGAGTCTACTACGGTGGGAAGGTGGCCGGGTCGCGGGACCGCATACGCCCTCGAAAGGCTATGGCATCCCCCTCACCACCTAACACTTAAGTTGCTTGCGAAAAACGAACTCCTTCGCGAAAATCACTCCAGGAAATTGGGAAAAGGCACGATATCGCACAAAAATCTCCGACGAGAATACAAGATCGTGCTAACCCACGAAAAGGTTAGACATACAAACAGATTTATTCCTTACACGCCACGAACGACAAATTTGTGAGGATAAATTACACTTGGCCATGGACCGTTCAGAGATACAAAGACAAAGAGCCACTCTAGCAGGGCTCTTGGACCACTTCAGCGGCCGGCCAGCACACTATCACGAGAAATAGTTTCCACAGCTTTCTCGCCGATTTTCTTCTGGCACCCAACCAACTGAAGGACCTGGCGGTCGAGCGGCTGCAGAACGGAGAGACGTTGAACCCCTTCACCGTCAAACAGGGCCTGGCTTCACGTCTTTCCGTCGATGAGCGCCCTTGCAAAAACGGCGGCCGGCGAACGTCATCTGCTAGTTTCCCAGCAAATGAAGCACCCGCCGCAGCATCCTTGCAGGGCCTCACCACCGGCGAGACCATCGCCTCCCCGATGAGGAGCGCGATGTCCTGCCCCTTTCCCGCAACATGCCCGCCGCCTCTCGCCGACTTTCTTCTGGCATCAATAGCGCGCGCCAAGGACGGAACCCCAGACCGCTCTACTCTTACTCTCGAACCCATCGGGAGGATGAAATTTGTGGCTCTGCATACTTGCCAGGCTACACGAAAACCCGGCGCTGGTCTTCTTCCCCACCCGGACGCCTGTTTTTATAGGCGCTCGGGGGCGGCAACTGTTACTCCCGTGGGAGGATGGTTGCGACATTCGCATACGGATGCGAATCGCCGCCCGTAGCGGGCGGAAAAACTTAATTACCTCTTTGACTCAGCCTGCCCGCTCCGCGATTCCTGCGCCCAACCACCCGGGCCGATTCACGGGCGAAACAGCCGTGGCCTAGGTGGACGGGCTAAGACGAAAGAAATAATCAAGTGCCACCTAGGGCCACTGACGACTAGGTCCGGCTGCGTGGAAAACCACCCCAAAGCGGGCAGCCGCGTCCACCCGGCGCGCGATAAGACGAATCTGTGCGCCTGACGCTCTGATCGTCACGTCGCCTCAGCTCCTGCCCGCACATGCCGCTGCGGCTTAAAAGACGCGTCCTTTCAAACCGCGCTATCAGGAACGGCTTGGCTGCCTGGACCGGGGAGCACACGCATCAAAACGCGGCGGTGAGCTGAGCCACTGACGCACGGGCCCCATCAGCGGAAAACCGCCCCGGCGTGGGTGGCCGCATTAACTGCGGCACGGTAAAACGAACCGACGCCGCAGTAACTCTGAGTACCCCGTCACCTCAACCACCGCCCGCGCACGCCTCCCCGCCTAAAAAGGTGCGCCCACTACTCCCACGCGGAGCACCGCGCCACGTCAGCCGAGATCGTGTGGATAAGAATGGCTAATTCCGGTCGACAGGCCGATGCACCGCCACGTTAACCACGACTCACGCAAAACGCGGACGACCGCCCCCGGTCAAAATGGCCAATGAAGGACGACAGCTTCCAAGGTAAGCCAAATCGCCTCGAGGCGTTCCGCGGAGGCCGGGGTTCGAAGTCCGACCCTCGAACAGGTTCAAACGGACGCCCCGGCCAAGTCGGAAACAAACAAGGGAAAGGCGACTGGCCCGACCCTTGAGCGGAGAGGCTCGCACGCCTCCTCCATGGCCCTACTGATCAGAAGCTTGAGCCTGGCCCTCGAACGGGTTCGACAGGCGCTTCAGATCAACAGAGTCAGGGACGATTCGGGCGTGCTCATCGTGACTTTACCCTGGACGCGAAGTCCAGGGACGCCCCTGTCGTGTTCAAGGCCGGACAAAGGCAGCTAGTTGAGGGATCCCACCAAGGGAGAGCTTCCGTGCCCTTGGTCCCTGTCGGATGGAACCAAGCCCCTGCCTAGCAAACCTTTGCGAGTGCTCGCTGATGGACATGTCTCCGGACCACGAGCCGACCCCCAACGAACGGGGCACGGACGCCCACTTGAACAACCCGCTAACAGCTCACCGAGACGACCGCGTTCGCGAACCCGCTCGAGGGTAGCGTGGAGTGTCTCACCCCTCAGCCCCGCGGAGGGGAGGCGAGGGCCGTAACACGAAAAGACGAGGAACTCTCCCCGATCGCCCTTTCGAGGCCGAGGGATTGGGGGCTCCTCACGCAAGCATCGCGATGCCCCCCCGAACACAACCCCAAATTTGTGTGTGATGTTCCCCCGATTTAAGCCTAAAATGCGCAAAGGTTATAGCCTTTGTACGAGTGCAAACACTCCCACAAAGGCTCGGGGGCTACACCCGCGGGTGCGCTAGCATGCCCCCGCAGAGATCTCGCACGACCGAAAGCAAACCCCGACACCGAACACCTGCAAAAGAACACCTCGATCATGAGCTTTTACATGAGCAAAACCACTCCCGCAAAGGCCCGGGGGCTACTGTCGGGACCGTAATTAGGGGTCCCTTGATCATCGGGGTAATCACCCAAAAAAGCGCAAAAAGGCTACCTCCAGGAACCTTTGGACCACCATGACACGGACAGGCAGCCACTGTGCAGGGTGTGCCCGGCACTGCACCTCCGACGCATCTGGCCCCGGTCACTCCGCGGCGCTATTCCACCAACTCCTGTCAGAACACCCTCGGATGGGTGTGGAGACCCTCGAACGGGAGTACGAACGACGACCGGGGGCAAACCTTGGTCAAGCGTCATCATGTGGCCGACGGGACGGAGTACGACCTCCTTAACCCTTGCTCGCTACGCCAACGGGCGGCCACGCCCTGCACTGTGACAACAGTGAGCGTTGTAGCACCCCAATGCTGCCTACTCCCGCCCCCTAGGGCAGTAGAGCACTCGGGACGCGTACTAGGGCCATCAGGCCAGCAGGAAGCCAGCCGCCCCGTACGCGCCAAGCCTGACGCAACCGACGGGGCGAAAGCCGGTCGTACCGGTCCGTCAGGCCGGGCCACTATGCCTCTGACCACAGTGTTACGATGACGTGATAGCTGCGTACGACACGCCAGCTCCTGTCCACCCGCCCCCGTAATTTACGGGTAACCGACCCCTTGGGGCAGGGCAGGAGACCCCTCGAAGGAAGCCGCGGACAACGACTCGACCACCACGACGACCGTTCGACCCCTCGAAGACCTGTCAGAACAGGTACGGGACTCGCCACACTGCCGACCAGCGCCGAAAGCCAGCCCAGCTCGCCTTCATGGCACGGATTCGCCAAGGATCAAGATCACTCCATGTGGGAGGCGTCCCACGATATCCACTGTAGCCACGATTATAACCCCTCTATCCCTTGAGATATAAAAGGGAAAGTCAGGGGGTCCCGAAAGGGACAAGTTCACACGTCCAGGCACACGCCCAGACACGAACACTCTCTCTCACACACACACGATATTGGCATCCGCCTCAATCATCTTCTTCCTCCGTTCCGGGACTTGGAGAACGACTCTCCTCTCCCACCTTCACTTGTAGCCCCCACTGCAAGTACTAGGGTGCGAAACTAACACGAGCGCGCGAGCGCCTCTTGCTGGACGTACGACCCCGCAGCCGGAACCAGGATAAACTCGTGTTCTTGTGTTGGCTTCTCGCATCGACCATCAGGGACGAGACACAGCGCACTTTCTGTGCGGCTAAGGGAGTGCCGGCCATTCTCGACACCGACAACACTAATTGGTTGTTTTTTTGAAGGAACAGGAGGGGTTTCCCCCTACCGATTAATATATTAATAGCAACAAAAAAGACATAATTACAAGCAAAGAGAGGGGGAGGAGGTTGTTACATCACGAACTCAAGCCATTGTTCTATCTCGGGAAAGTATTTCTTCTTTGCTCGATGCAACATCAAAGCAAAAGTTTTCCTAAAAAAAGCCTTGCAGGTACTAATCTCTGGAGCAAAGTTTCTAAAAATTTGATTGTTCCGTGAGGACCAGATGGACCAGCTCATAATAATAATAACTTCCATATAGAAAGGCACCCCAAGCTGTTGTCTGAAACTCTCTAAGGTCCTGAATGGATCCATTGGATCTACCACATGGAGGTGCAGAGATGCCCAACAATCCCTTGCGAACTGACAGTCCAAAAAAAGATGCTGCAAGCTTTCTTCTATCAACGAATGACAAGTAACACAATCATAAGATTGGAGCTCCATATTTTTTTCTTTTCAGTAATCCTCTTGTGTTCAACCGGTCAATCAATAATAGCCAAAAGAAAACCTTATGCCCAGGCTGACAGGACGACCTCCAAACCCAATCAAACGCAGGATGAACCTCTCTGGTTCCAGTTAAGGTTTTGTAAGCCTTGACAACTGAAAAAATTGGGCTATTCCAAATATAGGTCCACATATCCAACTCACCATTCCCAGGTAGTAGGTCCAACAACTCCTGAAGCTCAATATATTGATGAAATGCCTCCTCTGTCAGCGGAACATGAAACAAATGATGCAGGTGAGGCAGAGTTCTGACTTTGCTAACAGAGATAACTGCATTCTTCGCAAAAGAAAATAACTTAGGATACCAAGTCTTTGGAATTCTGTTACACCACATATCCTCCCAAAAGGAACAAGTTCGACCATCTTGGACAGTAACAGTAGCCATCCCTTTGAAAGACTCTAAGAGCTTTAAAAGGTCTCTCCACCAAAATGAGCCTTTTTTAATCTGACCAGGGAATTTATGATTGGGGTAGTACTTTTCCCAAACAAGTTTTACCCATGGGAGATCTTCCCTATTCATGAACTTGTGCCAATTCTTCAGTAACAGAGCGTCATTCTATCGTTTCAAATTTATCACACCCAAGCCCCCTTCTGATTTTGGTAGTGTAACTAACTGCCAAGCAACTTTTGGGGGTTTCCTAGCATTGATCTCTGACCCCCTCCATAAAGAGTGCTTTCTAAATTTATCAATCTGCTTAATTACCGTTTTTGGTAGGCTGAAAGTGCACATGAAAAAGGTGGGGAGGGCTGACAAAACAAAATTTGTGATTTCAAGCCTACCTGCCAGTGAGAGAAACTGTGATGTGCAAACCAATCTCCTTTCACATCTAGATACTAAAGGCCAAAAATCCCCCACACAAGGCTTAGACAAACCTAGAGGCAATCCCAGGTATGTAAATGGCAATGATCCCTGTATACAGCCAAAAGCATTAGAAAGTTCAGAAAGCAACTCCTCTGTCACACTTATGGGCACCATCATGGACTTCGAAAAATTAACTTTGAGGCCTGTCAGAGCAGCAAAAGATTGCAGGATTTCTTTCAAGACTAGTAACTGATCCATTTTAGCCTCCATGATTATTAGAGTATCATCTGCATATTGTAGCACATGTAAGTCACTTGAATGGTTGAAAGGGATTGGGAGAGTCAACAATCCCTCATTCCTGGCTGCATTGATCATACTTTGTAATAAGTCAGCTGCTAGGACAAATAACAGAGGGGACAGAGGGTCTCCTTGCCTAACCCCACGTCTGCAATGGAAGGTATTTCCTGGAACCCCATTCAAGAGCACAGATGAAGTTCCTGAGCTAAAGATTGACTTCATCCACTTTAGCCAAATTGGGCTGAATCCTTTGTATCTCATTATCTCCATCATAGATTGGTGTTCTATTTTGTCAAAAGCTTTCTCAAAGTCCAATTTTAGTATAATCACCTCTTTGTTGGACTTGTGACACAGATGCAAATACTCAAAAGACCATGCTAGACAATCTTGAATGGACCTGGCCTTGATGAAACCATACTGATTATTATGAACCAAGGATTTGATCACACCTTGCAGCCTGTTAGCCAAGAGTTTGGTGATAATTTTAATGGATATGTTGAGAAGTGAAATAGGCCTATAATCAGATACAGCAGTGGGTCCATCCTTTTTTGGAATTAGTGTAATGTACGATCCATTGATACTCCTAAGACACACTTCTCCTTTTTAAAAGGCCTCACACAATGCATAAAAACCTGCTGCAACTATGCCCCAGCACCTCTTAATAAAATCGGTATTAAACCCATCAGGCCCAGGTGACTTATCAGATGGCAAGTTCTTGACTACATGATCTATTTCTTCTTTGGTGAAAGGAGCATCTAAGCAGTGAAGATCAGAAGCTTGATGGAGAAGATCACCCAACCTCTGAAAATCAACAGGCTCATGCAACTCACGGATGCCTAGCCTCTCCTTGTATGACTCCCACAACAGTGCAGCTTTACCATGATGATCCAACAAGGTTTGCCCCTCCTCATTTACTAGAGAAGTGATTGCATTTCTTCTAAATTTGATGGTGGCATTAGCATGAAAAAATTTGGTGCCAGCATCACCACATTGGACCCACCTGATTGTACCACGTTGTTTCCAATAAATTCTTTGCTTTTCAAGTAATGATAGCAACTCTTCTTCCAAAAGCTTCTTGAAATTCCATTCCATAACTGTAAGATCCCTAAACTCCTCAACAATCTCCATAAAGGACAGAACCAGCTTCACATTATCAATAGTTGCTTTTAAACTTGAGAGATGGGTCTGCCAAGTCCTGATCACCCTCCTTAGGTTCTTAAATTTTGCTGTTATAATTTTTGCTGGGTCTGTCTGATTTGTGGCTAGTGACCATCCATGCTGCACTACCTGTTCAAAGTCCTCATGCTTCATCAAATAATTTTCAAACCTGAAGATATTGCCTTGAGGGATCATAGTACTAATTGTTACCACACAGGGTGAGTGATCTGAAATTTCCATGACCATTGAATGAACCGAAGTGTTAGGATAATTCAGGGTCCAGGAGTTGGATGTGAAGAACCAGTCCAACTTTTCAAGCAGGGAGGAGGCTTGCTTATTTGTCCAGGTGAATTGCTTTCCCTGCAATGGTAGTTCCACTAGGCCCAACGCACTGATTGCTTCATTAAACTGAAATAACTTGTTTGGATCATAGCCAGGCTTGTTTCTATCCTCAGGTTTTGTAATCAGGTTGAAGTCTCCCATAATGATCCAATCAGTTTCCTCTGGCATTTGGATGTTTTTAAACCAATCCAGAAAGACTACTCTTCTATCATCAGTATAAGGTGCATAAACATTTGTTAGCACCCAAAAATCACCATTCAACTTGGAAGTGAGGCCAACAGATATGGCAAAGTCATTACTGAACAACATCTCCCCATCGAAAACTGCACTTTTCCATAGTGTGATAATACCCCCAGATGCTCCAATCGATGGCAGAAATTGGAAGCTATCAAAACTTGGAGGACAAAACTTTCTAACAAACTGCAAGTCAAAATTTTCTTGCTTTGTCTCCTGAAGGCAAACAATGTCACACTGTGCCTGAGCAATCTTATCTTTTACTGAAGTACACTTTGCATCTGCATTAATGCCCCTGACATTCCAACAAAGAATTTTCCAAGATTTATGTGTTCTTGTGTGATTCATTGATAACTAGCAAAATTAGGAGAAAACCATGGTTGCTCACATATGTAAAGCAACTCAACAAGACCAATCACAACATTCAACAGAGCAACAAATAGAGAAAAGCACCCACTGATGTTCTCAAAGCAACAGAGCAAAGTAATAAGCACACCCATATTATGCCACACATCAATATTCTGAAAGGAACTAATCATTGGAAAAGACAAAAGAGATATGCTGGAGCAGAAGCATACAGAGAACAGACAAGTTCTCATCATGGGGCAGGCTTCTTCTTGGCCTCATCCATCTTCTTGGGTGCAGGCTTCTTGGATGGCCTCTTCATCCTCTGCTCATCTGCCTTCTTCTGGATGGACTTCTTACCAATTGCTTCATGCTTCCTCTTAGCTAAGAGGGCTTCCTTTGTTAACTTTGCTGGACCTATTTTACAGAAGGTTGCTCCAAGGTTCTTTATCACTGAAGGTGAGATGTTTGGTGGGGCTGGGCATCCCAAGCAAAGCTTATCAGCACATGAGCCAGCTCTGAACCCTTTATTATTACCTTTCACCCTGATGCTCCTTCTTAAACCAGTGTCTACAAGTGGAAGCTTAGAGCTTGAGCTTCCCCCCACCAAGGTGGCCTTAGGTGAGAGAGGTGGGGTTATGTCTTGAAGCACTGTCTTTCCTTTGGAATGTGCTCCACTGTCATCAGGGGGACAGACAAAAGGACAGTCATTATCATCAGCTGTTGGACACTTATCAGGTAGGCTAAAGGCAATTTTGGAAGACTCACTGCCAAAAAGGTCCCAGGCAGCAGATGAAAGAATAGTCTTTGCCAATGAGAAGTGAGTTGGCGAAACAAGCAGAAAGGTGATAAAGTCAGACCATTCAGTGGGGACTTGCACCACTCTGCGACCTTCCTGCTGAGAGGAAAAGAACTGCCCCCATAAACCTTCCAGCATAGTATTTCTGTGAAGAGTACCAGGAATAGCATACCTATCATGGAAACTCATGAGCCCAGGATCCACAGAGTGATAGTCCAGTAATCTGACACACCCAATCTGTAGAGGCAACTGTTCTGCAGGACCCCCAGAATTATGACTGCCATCCTCAGAAGAAGACTGGTGATCCATCACCATGTGCTCAGGAAACTCATCGACAATAAAATTCTGTGGGGAGGGGGGATTGTTTAGCATGACAGCAGGCAGACCCAAAACAATAGGAACCCCTTCCTCAACATTATTCAGATCCTCCTCCTGCAGGATATTGTCAGCATTGTCATCCAAGCCTGCCTGGATATTTTCTTCATCTTCCTCATTCACTTGGACAGGGTTAGCCAAGTCATTCGGTTCTAGAAACTCCTGTCCCTGAATGACTTCATTGACTATTCCTTCCTGCACAACAGGGTTAAAAACCTCACCTTGAACTTCCTGGACTGCATCCACCTCCATAGGTAGTTCATTCAGGTCAAGGTTATTGTCCTGGCCATTATCAATGCCCTGGTTATTCTGCATCTGATTTCCTCCCTGATTGTTCTGCTGGTTATTGGGCCATGGGTCCCATTGTGCATCCTGTTCATTGTCATTTCCTATGTTATTCTGTGGCCCAGGCCCATGCTGGCCAAAACCAAAGAAATTGAAAGGCCCATTTGGATCAATGTCGCCATCAGGAGTGGGATCCTCATCAGGTGGTCTTCCCCCCAATAATTCCTGCTGAACTATCTCACATTGAACACTCCAAGACTCTCCCTGAAACCCCTCAGCATCAGTCAATAAAATGAAATGTGGCACAGATTCTAGATCAACAACTCTTGCTCTGACCATTAGCCTAGCCAGTTTCTTTGTATTCTTCTCATACGAGATGACTCTACCAAAGGAGCAAATGGCATTGTCTATGAATTCCTCCTCCCAGTAGTCCTGAGGGAAACCCATCAGCATCAACCAACATTCTCTATTAAAATCCACTGCCTTCCAGTTTCTACCTCTATTGTGCTTCGCAAAAGAAATATTGATATCGAAAAAAGCGTGTGGACTTGAAGCAATCAGGTTATCACAGTCAAAGACATGCACAAAACAGACATAGGCCTGTCCTAAGTGACACGACTGGATATCCTCCACCTCCAACCTCATGTGATCCACCAAGAATTCTCTAATCGTCTCTCTAATGGCAGCAAAGGACACATGGTTACCCGGCATTGGATCAACAGTGACGATTGTGAGGTCCTCGTTGCGGGCGCGCGGCCTGACAGCGCAAGCACGAACCTTCTTTTGGCGCCCTTCAACCACAACCACTTGCATCCGTTCGGGCAAAAACGGTGTCGGTTCCGCCCGCTCATACGCCATGCTTTGGTCAGGAGCAAGGTCACCAAGATGGCGAGGCAATGGGGGGAGGGGAGGCGGCGGTGTGATGGGGTTTTCTTGATTAAGCAGGGGCGACGAGCTCGGAGCCGACGAAGAGGAAGGGGCAGCCGATAATAACATTAAACAATCGTACATCACCATTCACTGGTGGGACTCCCAATTGCAGATTCACTGAGTGCTGGGCCTCTTTTGGCCTGGGCCCATCCAGCATAGAGCTTGACTTGATTGCCCACACAATGTTGACACAATCCGGCATTTGATCTTTATGGAAACCCACTGATTGGCAATAAGCAGCAAACGAGGGAAAAATAGGAGGCCGGGACGTGCCTACCAAAGGAGCTGACCCTTTACCAAAAAAGCTAGTAATCTTTTCCTTATAGACCTGGACTGCCTTCTTTCCTTTGCACATAGCCGCCACATGCCCCCAAGTCTGGCAAGAATGACATTTAATTGCATTGCGGCAAAAACTCCTTGAATGAGTCCTGGACAAGCAACGGGTACAAAAAACTCCTGAAGACACCCCCTTCTGAGGATTAAATGACTTTGAAGGCAGAGGCCCATGATTAGCGCCTGAACCTAGGCCCAAATTTAGATCAACGCCTAAATTGTCAAAGCGACGATTCAAATTTGAGGAACCCGTGTTCTTCGCTTTAGGAAGAAACTTTGCAGATAGGGTTGAGACTAAATCTTCACTGTTCAAACGCGCAAACACAGAGTGCCTGCCATCTGCATGGATTGGCCGAACTGAACGATTTACCCCCAAGGGAATCCGATTTGCACCCGAAAGTGCTGGCTGCTTTACTGCTTCAGCAAAAGACTGAGGTTTCTTACGCGAAGGGACTTCAGTCCATTCAAACAGTTGACCTTGAGATGCTGCCACATACTTCTTAGCAAAAGAGAGACCCCTTTCATTCCAAAGATTGAAAACCAGATCAAAGATACCATTGGCAACAGACTTGATCGAGTACACCCATAAGCCCACATGCTTAGATGCAACAGTAAATTTGAAAACCCAGGGCTCAACCTCAACAATGGCAAAGTCAGTGACAGAACCACCAATGATCGAACAGAGGATTGCACCCACATTATCCTCTGAGAGCTTGATCTTGGAGCGGGAGAAGGATGCAAGGAGCCAGAAGCTTGAAGGATCGTCAGGCGAGGAGGAGGTCACATGCGAACGGAGGGAGGACCATACCTTTGCCGCAAACGCCCTACCCGGGCCAAAATCCAGGTCCGCGACATCCATGGACGAACACGCTGGAGGCACGACGAAGGAGGTGGGGTGGCCGTCAGGGCCGCAGTGGCCACCAACGTGCGGACGGGGAGGTGGGCGCCGGGGCTGGGAATGGCCACCGGCGAGGGCGGAGGACGCCGAGACAGCCTCAGGGGAGGGCGTCATGGCCTGGTCCACTAATTGGTTGTTGTATGCACATGCACTTACTAAATATAGTAGAATGACTTGTTTTTTGGGACAAATTTTGAATGCTAGATTATTATTATTTTTTGGGACGGAGGAGGGAGTATACTCGTACGACGTCTCTGCTGACATGGTTGGATTGTTTGAGAAACAATAAAAGCTACGATCGAGTAGCATCATTGGAGTACGTACACTATATATAAATAGACAACTTGTCGGATTCATTAATTTTTTGTCCTTTAGGATATGTATATCTGTACAATTAAAGTCTATCATTTGGATACGACAACTTTAGAAACGAAATGCATATATGTCACATGCGTGTACAATCTTTTAAAAAGAAATTGACAATTAATTTTAGATGTCACGGCATATGTATGTTGAGATCATCGACGTAGACGTTGGGTAGATGGTTCGGGGAAGCAACGGTGGCACGAGAGAAACCAAAAGCAAAGTCGAAAGAGGAGATCAAGGCAGCTAGGAACGAAGAAACGTTGATGCACGATGCCGCGCGTGTCGGAGGCCATGAGGAAGTGGAGGATCCGATTGTATATAGTATATGCCCCGAATATCCCCATGCATACGCATGCATGCTGTGGGCGAGACCACCGTACGTACGTTGTGCAACAACGTACGTACGGCAACAAGTCATCAGTAGCGGCAGTACGTACGTGTCTCTTGCGGTGTCCTTGTCGATCTGCATGCAGCCAGGTGCGTCGTCGTACGTGTTGTAGCAGTGTACGATGATCTGATCGATGTGCATGTGTACCCTCTGTTGTCTGCAGCTATGCAGCTATAGTGATTTCAGCCGCTGAAGACCACTGGCCGGGCGGCCCTTTTATTACTGTACGTCACTACGTCTTCAATCAATTCAATTCGCCTACTCGAGGCGGTGAATTAAAACATAAACGCCGGCTCAGGCCAAATCTCCTACCGGCCGTAACGTCAAATGTACATTAACTCAGTCAGGCGCATGCTAAGTGTGTATATGTTCCATGAACAAGAGCCATCCAATGTGCCAGTGCAGTGGGCCAACGATTACCCACATACACATATACACAAAGATCCAACTCCAATTTTTCTCTTGCACGTACCGGTGTGCCTCTCTGGCTCATGATCGATCGATATTATTGGTGGGTGCAATCCTTACTGCTCAGAGAATCTACCCCGAATATTCCACACAAACTAAGTAGTCTATATATAGCCAATAAAGGCTTGCCCACGATTAAAGGGCAAGGCCATCGAGGTCAACCACTAGTAGGAGTAGAGAGGAGATACCACTATCTCCTTTACTATTCGAGCAATAACGACGACAATACTAAACGGTGGAAATCAACTTTGCAGTAGTTCCACGCATTTGATTATCGTTGCTGGAGCGCTTCTTTTTCATATATACGCCGTACAGGTACACTAGCTCCCTTTTGACCCGATTTGAGCTGCTGATCGAGAACCTGCAATGAGAATTATTGTAATTAAGCAGAGAAGCTTCTTTGGGTCCTACCATCTTTTGTTTTTGCGACATTCATTGTATTTTTTTAATGCTACTTCACTACATGTCTATATTGTCTTCAGATCAGGTGCTCTGTTTACACACACCACAATATTATGTCTTTTTTAAAAAAAATTTCAAGATATTCGTTGAACCTTGTCCCAGGCTAGCTTGACGATATCAGGAATGTGATCGTGTGGAAGGAGCGCAACGTCAGAGTGTTCCGCGGCGACTCATGTGATCCGCGCGACTTTTTCGTCAAGGTTACAAACGAGACGCAACTTTGGATTTCAGCGGGCGCCGAGATCTAGGTCGTTTGCATAGCGAGTAGTTCCGTAGGCTCTCCGCGGCTGCGTCCCGGGCCGGTTGTTCTCTTTTGCGCAACATGTGCGCCTCTTGATTTGTATCTTGTTTTCTCCCTTTTTTTAATACAAAGATGCGTTGATCTCCTACGTATTTGAGAAAAAAAACGATCTTAGGAATGTCTGATAGACATGGCTGGCACCACCAGGGAATAGTTCTATGTCGTTGAAGAGATACCACCCCCGGTTGATGTCCCAATCCAACCCACCAGAGTTGTTAGAGTTGTTTAGGGTTCCTTACCCCTTGAGTTGTGCGGTCGATGGACCGTAGTTGTGTGAGATGGTATGATACCTCTCTAAGTTGTACGGTCTTCGGACCAAAGTTGTATGGTTTTTGGGCCCAGTTTTCCTTATAAACAGGGTCAACTCTCTTCTTCTAATAAAAATTTGGGAAAGCGTAAGCTTTCGCTATCCGTTCAAAAAAAAGAAGAGATACCACCCCAAGTATTTTCTTCCGTGCTTCTAGAGGAACCAATTCAGAGCAGCATGCACCGCCAAAGACAATAGTATAAGAGTTGTTCCCTGCTTTTACAATTTGCGCCGATGAGATCGAGTCAGCTTTATGATATATATATATATGTTGATATGCTTGGATAGCAGGATAGATGCTGCCGACTTACACCACCGACTAGCGAGGACCTGTCGTCACTACCCATGCATAGGGTGTATGTCTTCAAGCTAAGGCCGCCTACCACTCGCCGCTTCCCCAAAAAGAAAAGAAAAGAAAAGGGATCGCTTGAACTATTGGAGCAGGAAAGGAGATTCGCCATTGGTCGCAGCGGCCGGAGGCCTCTCCTTCTCGATCTCTTCTGATCTCTGCAGTGTCACATCACATCCAATAATCCAATTGTACATGGAACTCAAATGCTGATCAGTGAGTGGCTCACTCCATGTGCCAACGCGTTAGTTTGGCCTCTCCTTTTCCCAACATATCTTTTTCTTCTTTCTCCCAGGCCGGAACATGGGAGGGTGATCGTGCACGGTTGCTCCTGCCTAACACAGCCACACTTGTTTACAACAACAACAACAAGAAAGCTGCTAGGCTCTACGTGAGGTGACTGTTGGTTACTTGTTTCCGACGCAAGGAATGAATACAGTATAGCGCACATGTTCAGACAGATGGACGTACGTCTCGTGCTCTTGTCGTGCTGGCCCGGCCTGACACGAGAACCGTAGATATTCGAGCTCTACGAAAACGATGCATCACCCGTGACACTTCATGGAATCATGGCTAAGCATCCATCTGCGTATGCACAATAATAATCTACTTACTGATGACTGACATGCATCACGTTCAATTCCTTGGAGCGATTAACATTATTCGATCGGTGCTCTATCAGTAGGAGCGTCGTCACATGCTTCACGCCGGCAGCTAAGGTGAATGGTAGAGCAGTGCTGGAATATAATGACTTCTCTGAGCATGTTGCAATTCCATTGTTACGTGGTCTGCTCGTGTTGGATCGTTGAGAAACGAAGAGAGATTTGGAAGCTGGGTGGTGTAAAGGACTAAAGGAGTGAACAGCGGTAGTCACCATGCAGTGCCCCACCTGTGCAGTGCACGGCACTCTGCATCTTGTGCACTGCTTGCAGTGTCGCTACAGTTTTACGCAGCTTTCTGAGATTGGTAGGGTAGGATGCAGACAGATAAGGCAAATCCGATATCATATTTTATCTCAGAAGATCGAGATCGGTGCCTTTAAACATACCGATATGGATGTGAAATTTTGGAGTGATCACTGCATTTTTTCGCTTTATTTCTTCTTTAATGGAGAAACGTTGAAAACCTACCGAATGTACCATCGATCCCTCAGGCTATTTCCATCTATAAGCCAAATTGGTATGTCTATGTGTTTCTTCAACCTGTTTTGTTCCTCTGGAATACATCAGTTGACATGAGTTATGCCAGTGAGTAGTTTGATTATTTGTCTTTTTTGTTTCTCCATACACAAGTGGAATTTAAAGTTTAACTTTTGCAAACTTATAGCAGACAATATAAGACTTATTAAAAAAATATATCATAAATTTTTTGTCACTGTTTTGATAGGTAATATATTTAATAATAAAGTTATCTTTAAAATATAATATTATATAGAAAATAGTGATGAAAAATTCGTAAAATCTTTTCTAATATAGATTATGATGTTCACTACCTCCCTGCAGAGTCTCAAATTAAAATTCATCTTGTGCATGGAGAAACAAAAAGACAAATTGTGTTAAGGGGTAAGTTGGACCAAATAACATAGTTTAAGGGGTAAATTAAACCAAAACATAGTTTAGGGGGTTATCCGGACTTTCGCTATACTTGAGGGGAGTAATTTGGACTTTTCCTTTTTTTATTTTTATTTTCCAATAAATATTAGAATATTTTATCGGTGTTAGATTTTTAATTTTTGGGCTTATTTTGAATTTATTAGATTACTCTAGTGCAAGTAAAATTTTAATTTAGTCCATAATTCAAACTTAAAGATAGTTTTAGTTTATAGCTCAAATTTATATAGAATTTATACAAGGAAAAAAGAAACCCAATATCACTTTTCATGATAGGCTTTAACCTTTCTCTGGCCATTATCAAATTGGTTCTTAAGGCTACAATTATACTAATATCTGACAAATTTCTAGATATTATCTAATGGACATCAGTTACCTAATATCCATATTTAGCGATATCTGATCTAAGTATATCTATATCTATATCTATATCTATATCTATATCTATATCTATATCTATATCTATATCTATATCCAATATCATCCGAGAAGACACCAAGATATAGTTTTACTATCCATTTGGTATCCGAACCCTTCGGTTGGACGGACATTTAGAGAATATTCATCCTATTTTTACCCCTGCCATAGCTTCCTATAACATGGTGATACATGCCCCAACTGACGCCGAACAAGCAAGAGAACCTACATGGGAACATGCCTACGTGTATGAAGTTCTAGTGAAAATTCAGGTTGGCATAAGAGTTTTGTGGCAAATATGTCATGATGCAAACCATCTAATCCAAGAAAACTAGTCGAAGATGCGATCGTCCTTTTCTCAGTTCGCATGCAAATGCTCTGTACTCCCCACAGGTGACACTTTTTTTACTCTATTCGCATGCCTAGCTGCAAATCCGTGCACTTCTTATCGTATCTGATCTTTGCATGCTCACCTAGTTAATATATAGTTCTTCTCTTCGCAGGCCAAGTACACAGTTGATCACAATCATACACATCACTAACTCAACAAATAAAATTGCACGGCAATCATAAAGATCAGTTGTCAATCCAATCTTTCGCGTGTCACAAATTCTATCTGTACCATGTCACTAGTACGAGAAAGTCGAAGCATCAAATTCTGAAGAATGCACCAAAAAGAGAGGCGAAACCTACCCCTTATCTTTATCTTGCAACCAAAGCTGTGACCTTTAGACGTACACATGCAGTGTGCATTTTATCCCCTCTGTTCAGTTAGCTTTTGCAAAGTATAGATTAAAAGATGTTTGTTGGCTGCTCAAGGAAATGAGCATAGCTAGCTGTTTATTTAGATAAAGGATAAAATCTGGCCTACTACACCCACACGGTAACATGTCGACCTTTTGATTTTTTCTTAAGAATTACACAGTATAACGTAGACGCTCACACACGCACGCATACTCACCCCTATGAATACACGTACACAAACCCTACCCCTATGAGCACCTCCGAAGGACCGAGCACCCGACAGATCTGGAGATTTCCGAGGTCACCATTGGCACCTCGTTGTCGATGGGAACGTCGCTTACATCATTGAGATATAGCTGCTGGCATCATGGCTTTGTTCTTGGTGCTCCTATCACAACTGACGGTTCAGAAACTACTAACATAACATGTGTCAAGAATGTGCTTTGATTATTATTGCACTCAATATTGGCTCTCCTTATTAATCTGGTGCAGTGTGCCACTTGTATTTGCATTCTCCTAGCTTTTCATGTCATCATGAGCTTATGGATAAGTTGGCATTATACTTTAATTTCTTATGCTATGATATGTTGTGGAATCTAGCTAGCTACTTAAAAAAATTAAGTAATTTGATTCATGATATTTTTTACGGAACAATAATTGACATGCGCATAAGTAGAAAGTTGGAGTCACGATAAGTCTGAACAAAATTAATTCCTTCTGATTAAGTGGTACAATAGGGTTTCTTTTTGTTGTCAGCATTTACCTTTCAGAAAACTATCAAGCTCTCATGGTGATTTGATCAAGCCACTATGTTTAGCATCTATATCCCATTATATTATTCAGATTTGGGGGAATGAATGCCTTCTAATAGTTTTATTTGCTTTATTGAATAGCAAATCCCTATGAATGTGGAACGCTCCGTCCAAATAGCAGCATGTCTACACATGTGACTTGCCTTGGCACATTTGTGGGCCCAGCAGTGCACACCTGGCACACCCAACGCTTATACTAATAAGAAAAGTTTGTTTCATGATTAACCATGGTCACCGGAGGTTGCAAAAAGTGAGCATGTTTCATATTAAATCTGTCCACCCCACTGAACACAAGTGATCCGGGGAGCTTACCCCACCAATCGTGTGCAACCATGAACTACATATGTATTCCAGAATCCATCACACAAGGGGGCAAAAGATATTCACCTTCCACCAGATGTTCTTTTACATGAGTGATGAATCTGCCTCTTTGGTTTTCATTTTGGAACTGGGGTTGAGACGTTGAGTGGACTCTCAAGACAGATTCTAGAGCATTGTTGCTAAACCTTTACAATGCAGATTCGAGTTTAGGAAAGAGACTGACAAGAAACCAAAATTCACAAAAAGTGAGACAGAAGTTTTTAGAATCACGGCTTGATTTTATTTCAGTACATATGGAATCACTTATTTTACTGATAGTAACTCCAGGTTTTATGGGGGTTTCCCTCGTTATAACAACTTTTTCCAGTCTCTGTCTTATCTATATCTTGTAGTTGTTGCTATCTACTTATGTATCAAGTGAACAGTAGACATTGGCGCGTCTCACATGTCATATATTGAGATGTGAGAATCAAACTCTAGTGATCGAGTCACATCCACCCCTATTGGATATGGCCGCGGTCCGGATTAGCACAACTAGTCTATCAACCCGTGCTTCTGCACGGGCTAGGAATTTTAAGAGATGATATTATTCTACAGATTTATATAAATATAAGTATGAAACTTTTGCCTAAACAAATTTGTGGTTCTTTGTCTTTGATCAGTCACTCATTTATTTATACATACTTTGTAATCCTTATTTTATTGTCGTAAACTTCAGTTATGTTCCATCCAATTTAGAGTTTTCTCCCCTTTCATCGAACCTTTGTATGTTTTGGACATGTGTTTCTTGACACATTAGTTTGAGCTATGTCAGCTCTTGTTGCTTCCAATCTATCATGATTCCTTTTATTAATATAGTTCCAGTTTGGCTATAATAAACATGTCCACCGCAATTGGTAAGTCTTTTTTTATATTATGGTAAGTCGAAAGTCTACTACTTATCCACCTATTATTCCTGACCTCTCTATACATTTTATTAAAACTGTGGAACTCTAGTGCCTACACGGCACTCTTTAGTCAATATATAGGCATTATAGCCTGCCATGTAGTTTCACAATCCATGTGATGCTGGCAAAGCCAAAGAAACCGGCTTCTGACCCATTGGTAATTGTTTATTGACTCGCTATAGGAAAAATGTGGTGAAAATAGGATTTCGCTGGCATCCTCAGTACACATTTCCGCCTAGCTAGCAACCCGTACGGAGTGAAAGTACCTTTGGATAGCTAGTTCTAGAGACATCAAGATTACTCTACCAAATAACTATATGTGAAGTCATAAACGTTTCTAAAAGACAACTTTGTCTATGTCATAGTTCTTTATTCTATGTATAATAAATAAATTTATCTACAGTAGCAACTTAACTAATATCCCATCACAAAGTATTTTATGTTTTCATATAGATGATTAGTTTCATTAGTACATCCTCACCTAGGAAATATATTTTTAATGATTGAATATGTGTGGTTTGCATCCATGGTGGCAAGCATTATGCTTGTGTACTTAAATTAGTTTTCCATTAATACGATAATAGCATAATGCTTGTATATGGTTACTTTGAGCTATGTTAGAAATGGAAGATAGGCATCCTGCCATGCACTGAAAGTAAGTTTTTTTTTTCATATGCCACAATACAATAAACTAAAATAATGAGCTCTAATCTTTCGGAGTGTCGTATTATGGCGTGGGGTGAGAGTGGACAAAAAGCTCGAAGGCCTATGTTAGACTCTCCATTAGGTCAACTGGTATGGCAAAGTGCTGCCTATAGACGAATACAGAATGAGGGTTAGATGATCAATTTTAATTAGGATCCATCCATCTCTATCTAACCAAATTAAAGTCTGAACGTGAGCTCCAGCAAAAAAAAAGAAAAAAAAATGGGACGTGAACTGCCTGCAAAAAAAAGCGACGTGAGTTTTTTCTATTTTTAGATTTTTAATATATTATTGTTTCATAATGGCACAGCTAGATAATTTATGTAGAAGTTTTGGGGGTTATTTTAGATTAGTTTTTTGTAATGGCAAATGTGGGTAATTTTTTGGAAATTATAATAGATCCGATGACTATTATTATCTGTTGTACTGATTTGATGGTTGGATGTTTTTGTTTTTTATGAGAATTTCTTGCATTTATCTATTTTTCTAGCGCGTCTCGTGAGGATTAACGTGGAGCCTCTAAAAGGAGCCTCCAATTAGTAATAGTAAGATTTATTCCCCAGCTTTTTCACGATTAAGCAGAAATTATATCAAAAGTATCTGAATAAGCTCTTCACTAGCGCGCTTTTTCAAAAAGATTTTGACAATCTCCACCACTTAGTCTCCTAACCAAACACGTTCGCCACCCGCACTAGCTCCCACCCTCCTGCTCCCTCCCGATGGAATGCAATAGACCCCATCTCAATATGATTTTTCTGGTGATGAAAAAAGCCTGATGCATTGCTACAGATCAAACAGAACCATTCTTTTAATTTTTTCCCATTACTTTTGAGAACAACTACAGCAACAGCTACACACATTCTGCGGGTTACATTACATCCTTCAAAAACTCTTCCCCTCGATCGGAAGAGGAGCCATCAGCATGCCGGCGTCACGACGTTATTCCTGCCCTGCCCTGCCCTATCGGTCTCAGCTCAGTCTCCCCTAATTTAATCCAATTATCCAACACACCAACACAAAACTAGTTTAGCCTCCACCGAGAAGCACTTTGCTCTACTGCTTCTGCTGATCAGAGGACCACCCGTGCCCCATGATCCTTGTCATCTATGTCATGGAGCACCTGCTGGCCGGCCTATCGATCAGGGCTGCGCTTTGCACGCCCCCGCTGCCACCGCCTCCGCTACACTGAAGAACAGGCGATCTGACCCGAACAGCTCGCCCACCGCCGAGTTGAACATCCTCTCTGCAACGGATCCGACAGGGTTGGCGAGCACCAGCTGCAATGTTCATGAACACAAACAAGCTCATGTTAATTTACATACTGAAACATTTGGCATGAATCAGTTAATTTGCAGTAGCATCAGCCAGTCATCAGATGTTGTATGCGTACCTCGATGTTTCTTTTGTCCAGGACTTTCTTCAGCTCCGACAGCGCCTCGAGACCGCTCGTGTCGATCGCCGCCACGGCTGCAAAAACAACAACGCGATTAAGAACTGTTTCCAATTATTAGAAAAGGATGATTCAGTAGCAGCAGCATATACAGCAATGGTACTCACCGCTCATGTCGAGGACGACGCATCGGATGGAGCTCTGGTTTGCCTTGAGCGCCTTCTCCTCCTCGTCCCGGAGGAACCTCATGACCCTCTCGACGAGGTACATGGAGTTGGCGAAGTAGATCGCCGACTCGACGCCGACGACGAGGAACGCCGGCACCCTGACGGCCTCCCTGTACTGCGCGACGCTGCGGTAGCTCTGCGTGCCGGGGACGAGGCCCTTCACCACCATGTTTGGCCGTGTCACCTGCAGCAGGATCTTGAACAGCGAGATGCCGACGGCGACGGCGAGCCCCACCTGCACGGACACGAGCAGCACGCCCAGGAACGCCGCCATGCACGCCAGGAAGTCCAGCTTGTCCACCTTCCAGAGCCGGGCGGCGCCGGCGACGTCGATGAGCCCGACCACCGCCGTGATGATGATCGCCGACAGGATCACGTTGGGGGTGTAGTGGAACAGCGGCATCAGGAAGAGGAGCGTCACCAGCACCGCCGCCGCCATCACGATGTTGGACACCGCCGTCTTGCACCCGGCGCTGAAGTTCACCGCCGACCGGGAGAATGAGCCCGTCGTCACGTAGCAGGACGCGCAGGAGCCCGCCATGTTCATGACACCGATCGCCATCATCTCCTTGTTGCCGTCCACCTGGTAGTTGTTGATCGATGCGAACGTCCTGCCCACCGCAATCCCTTCCTGCAATATATTGTTGCATCAGAATTTTAGATTTATGCTGAACTCACAGCATGCATTGAGATTCAGATGGCTAGAATGAAGAAATCTTGATCTGAATAATATGCCTGGTGCTTACAGTCAGGGACAAGATGCCAGTCATGATCCCGGTCTTGATCGTCAGCGCCACGTAGGAGCCGCTGAAGGTGAGCATGTTAGCTGAAGGAGGGTTCACTCCCCTGGGGAGGATGCCAATCTGTACGTGTTTGCAAAAAACAAAAAAAAACGGACTTATTATTCAAGAAAATAGTGACAAGCAAAGTAATTGTTTAAGATCTGACAGAAGGTGTCAGTCTCAAGCTGCTGCTTTCAGAGAGGCCATAGTACTGAAGATACTACTTACAACGCTGATGCTGTGGGATTTCCAGATGAAGGAGAGGATAGTGGAGATGATCACTGAGGTCAGGGGAGCACCTGCTGATACCCAGAAAAGTTTTGGATTCCTCGCACTCTGAAAGAGAACATCACAACAAAATTAGCACTTGGTAACTTAATCTCCCTGTTATTGATTCAATAGTTACCAGAAATATTGACTGTAAATCAGTAGATATATATTAACAGGATAAATTAATTATTTAGCTTAATTTTCAGTATATTGATTTTTACAAGTTAATTCAAAAGGCAGTTGATTTTGGAGCCCCTCGAGCACCATCTTTTTGGAGATTCTCTAGCATGGCCCCAGGAGAGTGGAATTCTCATACTGACGCTTTAATTAATCATACCAATGACTAGGAACGGCGTCATTCCTAAGCAAATCATACTCTGCAAAATTTGCCCCACCATAACAAAAGAGTGATGAAGTTACAGCCACTTGTCACGCCTAATGGCGCATCATTTACAGTCGCATGGGCGGTGCTTGTCAATCGTTTTCTGGGGATATTGGAATTCGGAAATGGTGAAATATCATGCACGGATGACCATGGCCAACTTGCTCATGCAGCAGGCCGGTGACACATCAGAGGCCAAATAGGATGCATACTCCCCAAAAGGGGGAAGGGAAAAGTTCCACTGGACACCGGCTTTATTAGAATAGATTCTAAAGCCACACACGCGCCTTACTTTATTTGATGCATGTGGTTTAGTCATGTGATTAGAGAATGCTAAGATTCTGTACACATGATTATTGGTGTTTGCAGTTTCACACCAGACTAAAACTGTTTAGTTCCAAAATTCCACCCCCAAATTTACTATGAAAAGAAGATTTCCCATCACATCAAAATGTCATAACATGCATGGAGTACTAAATGTAGATGAAATTAAAAACTAATTACACAGTTTTGTTGTACTCTGCGAGATGAACATTTTGAGCCTAATTAATCAATTTTTGGATAATTTTTCACAAATACAAATAAAATGCTACAGTAGTGCAATGATTACGAAATGACATCTTACTCCCAAATTCAACCTCCCAATTCTAACATCTAAACACCACCTATATATTGAAACAAGTGTTCTTCAGAATATATGTCTGTCAGCTATAATAGTGTGCTTTTCTTCAAACGAAAGGAGAAGGAAATGATTGCTCTGAACTATTGCCAATTTATAAATACAGAATAACCTGAAAGAGGACACACTTTTTGGCACCATGTTTCAGCCCATTAATAAGATAACATGGAGGAATAGGCCTGGGAAGGACTGAACTTTTCTGGGCATACCAAATGTTTGCTTGAGTCAAGTAACTGTTTAGTTTAGCCTAATATTAATCTTGGGCAACTGAAACAGTTCAAAAGATTTTCATTTTTTTACTGGACTAGGCCATGCTGATCTTTATCCTAGAGTATTTCTTGTTCCTACCTCAATGTACTTTTTTGAGTTCATCAAAATAAACTAAAGTTACCTGTTCGATTTCCGTGAAACTAATAAATCGACTGAATGGGATACCTTTTTTGGGGAAAAAAAATATCTCGACATCATAAGGTCCCAACAAGCAGGAGCTAGTAGCTTAATCTCTCCCCCATGAGTTATCAGGTAGTATTTGTTAATCTATTCAGTGGAGTCAAATTCCTTGTTAGTGGCAGGCACCCTTTGGGCCCCTCCATGAACTCTAAGCTTGAATCACCACCCTCCCTTTTTCCCAACCCCATCTTTCCTAGAAGCTAAGCTAAGCTACCTGCCCATAACCACGGTCAAATAATCGTAAAGAATTTCGCCGACTGATGATTTGCACAAAAAGTGACAGAGATCAGATGCATATGTATTCATTCTGATTCTACCCGGTTCTTCCTTCCAACAACGGTCTATGTCTCAGGAGAAATGTGAAAGCCACTTGTACAAAACGGCTGACGTCACGTTCTTGTAGTTTTGTACGTGCGGCCATTGTTACTCGAGCTATTTTGGCATCCATCGACCTGTAACCTTTTTTCTACTAATAGTAACAATCACTTAAGCTTGATAACTTTTATTTTCCTTCTTCAATGATGGTAATTAGTCGAAGACGATGATGCATGCATGGTTAAGAACAGAGGCGAAGTAGTAATAATAATAATCAAGTAGAATAGGAGATGAACTTACGATTTGGCGCGTCATTAGAAGGATGGCGAGGAAGGCGGTGCCCATGGTGATGGTCTGCCATTCCCACTGCATGCATCGTCACCATCATCATGATCAGCAACATGCATGTCAGAGTTTATTTGTAGCCTAGCTATGTGTAATAATACATCAGAGACAAAGCAAAGCTCTGGGCTTTGTCGTTGGTGCTGGAATTGATCGGCAAGCGGCGACAGATTGAGCCATGCATGATGTGTATGCAGGTCGTATTAATTACCTCGTCGTGTCCCTTGAAGACGGAGCGCATGACGTCGACGAAGCCCATGTGAGATGTGAAATGGACGATGCCGAGGAGGCCCTTGAGCTGCTGCAGCGACACGATGATGGCCGCGCCGCCCATGAACCCCGTCAGCGTCGGCTTCGACAAAAAGTCCACGATGAACCCCAGCCTGCGCGCAATGGATATGGTCATATGGATGCATTCATCGAAATCGATCAATGGAACTGCAGTGTGGATAGATAGATACGATTATGGATAAATTGGGGATATATATGATGTTATCTATCTATATGTATCTTCGCGGCGGCGAGGCGCGGCGCCGGCGAGCGGCGTACCGTACCTGAGGAAGCCGAGGGAGGCCTGGAAGACGCCGGCGAAGAAGGTGGAGGTGAAGGCGAGCTGCAGGTAGAGCATGGGCTGCTCGTCCGGCGAGACGGCCTCCCGGAGCATGGACCCCATCACCAGCGACGCGATGGACACCGGACCCACCGCCAGGTCTCGCGAGCTCCCCAGCAGCGAGTAGATCAACGGCGGCACGAAGCTCGAATCTGCATGCAAGATTGGGGAGCCAATGGTTTCATTAGCAACAAACATTACCGATCGATGAAAGAAATTCTCGACCGAGGTGGCTGAAGATTTGATTTTGCAGGGGAGCAAGGAGAAGAAGAACTCACATAGGCCAATGATTGGGGGCAGGTTGGCAAGCTTGGCGTAGCTGATTCCCTGCACGCCGAGGACATGAACATTACCGGTGTTAGTAAGTTATTTCGGGCTGTGGCACCTGTGCCATAAACAACCTTGCCAAAAGTAGCTAGGAATTGAATGAAGGCGAGGACCAGAGGAAGAAGAAGCAGGGGAAGGAGGAGTGAACAGGGCAGAGGACACGTGCCTGCGGGATGGCAAGGCTGGCAATGGTGAGGCCGGCGACGAGGTCGGAGCGGAGGAGGCGGGCGTTGTAGGCGGAGCCCCACTGGAAGATGGGGAAGAAGTACTGGAGCGCCAGCACCAGCCGCCGCGCCGACGACTGGTTCTTGAACTGGTGCAGCGGGTCGTCGGGGAAGAACACCTCCGCCAGCCGCTGCCGCAGCGCCTTCGCCGTCGACCGCCGCTCCGGCAGCGACACCTTGTGCAGCTCCACCACCGCCGGCGCCGGCATCACGGGCGCAGCATGGTTGTGGTGGTGGTGGTGCGCCGGCGCCGGCGGTGGCGCAGCGCCGGAGGAAGCAGCGCCCTGCAGCGGCGGCGGCGCCTCGACGTCGTAGGACAGGCTGTCGACCTTGTTGTTCGCAACCATGCTTGGTCGGTCGTCGGTGATCGATCGCCGGCGGCGGCCGACGATGCTTTGGGCTGTTTCGCCCTGGCTGCCTTCAACGGCGGCGTGGGCTGCAGGGGAGTGAAGAGGGGAGGTGTTTGTTGCCGTGTTGGCTTGCTCGATGGATTCTTGCGGAGGAGGAGGAGAGCCTTTTATAGGGAGGGAGAGGGAGGCGGGAGACGGCACGCGCCACGCGGGGTTTGGTTTGGTTTTGTTTGGTTTAGATGAGTGAATGAAGAAGAAGAAGAGATAGAGAACGGGAGATTAGATACTACTGTCTGTGTGTGGTGCTTAATTTGGGTGGTGCGCCTATTACTGGCGAGCTTTATACTTTATTTCGTAATAATTCGTCTATGGAGGATTATTGGAGGCACGCACATGTGAATGGAACTTACTAAAACTCTCTTCTCTTCTGATTATTAGAGCTGTATGAACTAATTCTGGACACTTCATTTGGGATGCCTCTTAATTCTTCGTGGGTATCTACCCTAAATATTCTTTTTGGATACTCTTTCAGTTTCACTATGTTTGACTGCATAAACGCATTTACAAGGGAACGATGAATCCAAAAAAGGAAATCAATGCACAAGCTGGTAAAAGTTATGATATGGATTCTAGGTCTTAAATGTCATGATATGAGATATATTTTTTCCATTCAGAAGCATTAATTCGGGAAAAATAGTGGCCGGATACGTACATTTCTATGAATGTGTTCGAGATGTTTTTGATTGACAAATATTTGAAATAAATCCGGTTGAGTCTATGGACAAATTACACGCATGGGTTGGGAACGGACATCTACAATCTTGCCTTAACATATGATTGTTTTTTTCCCCTCTCGTTCAATTATGCGTAATTCCTGTTTACCGTCACATTTTTATTTACAAACATATACTTCTGAGGAGAAAAATTAACCAGTTTGAACCACCTGCAGTATCATTTTCTACGGCTAACTTGTCCACTTTGGTAGTAAAAAATAGAAAAAAAAACATCTCTCTGCTCTAGCAGTGAATCTGTCTCGAATCCAGTGCCGCCCCTAGTTAAAAAGAAGCAGCAGATTCACCACTCCTGTAAAAAAGAAAAGGAAGAAACTCCTGGTGGAAGGTGAATACCTTTTGGACCTTGGATGATGGATGCTGGAATGGTTGTCCGCAATTGGTGGGGTAAGTTCTCAGGATCACTTTGTGCTCAGCCTCAGTGGGGTGCCCAATTTTAATTTAACGGTCATGTATATCCATCCTCGGAGTGGAACTTTACCACATAGAGTGGAACTTCCAATTATCCATCCTCGGAGTCAATTGCCTATACCTTCCTTCCAAAGGTGACCTATGAGGCTATCGTCCTAAATTTTCTTGCAAACGTTGAGGAACATTTTGAATGCAAGGAAAGACGATCAACTAGTGGATGGCCATGTGAAATGCATACACATATAGCGTCTATCGCCGCCCTAATTGTGGTGAGTATGTGATATTAGAGGCCAATTTGGCAACATGAAGCTGTCGGCCAGCAAATGCACCCTCAAAATAGGTAGAGGAGCGGAGCACCAAAACTAGCAAATGCTAATAGAGTAGTACTAGTCATTCTCCATGCGTTCCTTTGCTGAGAATTCGTCTTGTACGTGCATATGTCACGTTCCAGCCAGCTTGGTTGCCTCTGAATTTGGGGCTTTTGGAGGTGAGCACCAAACGTCAACTTCCTTTGTTGTAGGAAAAAGGAGCTGTCGAGTTAACCACAATTGGATCAATAGCCACATATGTTCAGGCCAATACTCCCAAGTCGTCCCAACTCAACCAAAAGTCCAAAACAAATGGGTGCCTTAAGGTGAAGCACATGTATCTTTGTTTTTTGTATGGTTGATGTCCATGGTTATGTGTGACTGTATCTCGAGTTAATTTGTTTAGTTAGCTAAACATCCCTCGTTATACACTAATCTGCATTCACTAAATTAAAATACTAATCTGAATTGTCATGACTCACGTGCTTGCTGCGCAGTGTCCGGACAGTGTCGCCATCATCGTCTCAATCCCCTTGCTGATGAAGTAGCACTAAACATATATTCCCTTTTGTTATGTTGAATTCATCGCATACTGAAACTTGCAAATTCTTATCCAAATCTAGCCCACCTGGTTTTTTCTGTTTCTTTCATTTTTGTTCTTTCAGGTTAAAATTTTGGGTTTGGAGTTGTTGTGGGATACGCATCCCCGGATACCCTCACGACAGAAGACCGGGTCCCGGTAGAACTACTCGGACAACTACTCGTGTACTCCTACTAGGACTAGGACTTCCAATTGTAACCGACTAGGGTATTTACCATGTAACCCTGCCCCCTGGGATATATAAAGGAGGGCAGGGTCCCTAGTTCGGGAGACATCAGACCAGATAACTAACACCATCAAGCCTAACAGGCAAACCAACCTCACTAACAATACAATCAGCCATACAGGATGTAGGGTATTACGCTACTCGTGGCCCGAACCTGTCTAAATTGTGTTGTTCGTGCACTGTCGTTCCTAGAACTCGGCGAGACCCACACAAATCTACTCTCTGGGGTACCCCCAGACAGACGTGCTCGACATAATTCATCGACAGCTGTCAAACCAGAAGGTCATGTTCAAACTTAAAAGCTCTCAATACGGAACTCGCCTCAACCGACAAAGGGTTCGGTGGATCCAGTCACTGAATTTTTTGAAGACCAAGAAGAAGGTTTCAATCTAACTCTGGGTATTTGACGATTTAGATTCTAGCTTACTCACAGAAAACTGGAAAAACAATCATGTATATTTTTTATTCTACAATTATATTGATTAATGTAGAAAGGAGGGGTTTTTTAACATGTAACATTATCATGAAACTAAAGTATGCCAAATAAATGACTCGCAAAAAAATAGCAAAATCCATAGCGTTGCAGTTGGCGGATGCAAATAATGAAGCAATTATCTTCAAATTTTGTTGCTGTGCTTCTGGAGCGTAAGCCCTCGAGTGCTCCTGATGTATGGCACAAACTTTTGCAGTGAGCGTTAATACACTTCTTATCAAAGTAACGAGCAATCAAGTCCATTCAAGGGAGCCTAATAAGAAGCAATCTAGCTTAATGGTTCATCCTCTAACAGAAGCCTAAAGTTATTGAACAGATCAGATTATATGTCTATTTAGTTTGTTTCTTTTCTGTTCAACTCATTTCCTTGAGCACAAAAGCATATACCCTTTTCACCTCACTTTGCTAAAGGCAAGTAAAACACTGCGAAGAAAGTTACATGCACGGTGCTTACGTCTAAGGGTCGCAGCTTTGACTTTTCCTTTATTTTTTTTTCGGATGCAACCTTTTGCTTTCTGGGACTTCTGGCATGCATGTGGTACAAGATAACACGCGAGATTATATAGTATAAAATGTATGGTTTGGTACAGTTGCAGTAAGTAGGTTGTATGTTTAGTAGTATCAACTATGCTAGGCATGCTAAGAGAAGAAACCAATGCAATTTACTAGGTGTGCACAGGAGAAACGCGAGACTGAATTAGCGCGCGTGCAAAGACAACGACCTGAAGCACCAAGAAGAGTTTGGATTATATTCTGTAAAGAGATTTAAAGTGCGCGTGGATTTGCGGCCAAATGCATGCCAATAGGAGTCAAAAGATGTTGGAGTACGCGGGATACTTTCATGTTCACGGTTTGGGGGCAGCCGATTGTAATATACTCGTTGGAAGGTACGGACTCTATAGCTCCATTGGTTCAAGGTAAAGTCTCTTCGTCAAGACAAATTGAGTCTCTATTTCTTCTTAATTAAAAGCCACTACTTTCTCATAGGTTGATCGACTTTTATTGGAAAAGTCTATTTTACTGTGTTCACCAATCCACTTTGTCCACTTAACCCTCCGAACAAAACTTAGGCTCATTTTACTCATCCAAACTATTTTAGCTGGTTCAATCTACCGCTAATGAAATTTATCTTTTATATTTCTCCTTACACATATTGAATTTTAAGTTTAAATTTGGCAAGATGATTTATAACATGATTTCCTATATTAAAAAAATTTGTTTAGAATTTTTCTTGATTTCTTTGCATACAATTTTGCATCTTTAGCATAAATTTCATACTAAATGTTTCTAATATATAAAAATACCCATGAAAAATTATTAATATATTTTTCTGATTTAAGACATCATGCCCTCTATCTCCTCACAAAATTTGACTAAAAAACTCATCTGGTATGTGGAGAAAAAAACAAATCTTATTAGGGGGTAAATTAGACCAAATAAAATAGTTAGGGTAGTTAATTAAGCCTAAATTTTGTTGAAGGGTTATATGAACAAAGTAATAGTTGAGGTAGTAAAATGGATTTTTTTTCTATTTAATAATAATCTAGCTATGGAAAGGAATTGAATGTTACAAGTTTTATTTTGGTTTACTTATTGTAATTTGTTACATGTTAGTACATTTTTTTACAGAAGATATTTTCTTACAAATCACCTTTATCACAGTTCATAAAGGCATTTAATAGTTAATAAAACAATGAAAAAGAAAAGACTGAATTTATATTAAATTGGCAGTAGTACGTCTGATGTTTGTGGATGTCTTTTGTAGATGGGGTGAGCCACGACACGTGTTGCTTGCCAACACTAGCTTTACTGAGCTGCCCGGTGCCCACTGCATAAATTAGAAAAAGGCTTCACTTCCACTGCTCCTTCTGTCCTAAAAATTAAAAAACAAATCATAGGTTCTAAATCAAACTATATTAAATCATAGCACTTAAATGAATTCAAATTAAACCGAACATGTCATGAAAGATATGCCACGTATATATTTAGCTCGATCGTTCTTGACTCACCTCTTCCATGATCACCTCCTGCATGTCAACGTACCGTTCCATCATCCATCTATCTCTCTTCCTTTTGCTCCAATCAAGATGTGAAAATGTCGTCGTTGAAACTGAAGTTCCTGGTGCGGTTATCGTCCCGGCCACTACGGAAGAGATCAGAGGTCAACCAGCTGGGGCCTCGTGGTCGTGTGCTTTTCGATCATTAGGTTAGGATTTGGTCACTGCACACTGAGCTAAAATAATTGGAGCCACTACTCAGACGACGCACATCATCACCTAGCAGAGTGCAGTGAGTGATCGATGATCAGCTATGATCTGATCATCATTCGATCAGGATCTTCAGGCGCCTGATCCGTCGTCGTGGCATGCGTTGGAGTATAGATACGGCCATATCGGCTACTCGATCGATCCGGCCTGATGCATGTGCTGCTCGATCATTTTCATTGGCGTCCGAATATTGTTGATTGGCTGTTCCAGAATAAAAGGAAGGAATTTGATGTACGAGAGAGTCGTCGTAGAATCGTAGATGGATGCTGAGCTTAGCTATCAAGTGTCACGGGTGATGTATCATTTTCTTTGCAGAATACGGTTCTCATCATGCATGCCAGGCTATTAAGCTACGAGCTGAGGACAATGATCGTCCCCCACAGAACAAATGCACAAGACGACGCCCATCACGGGTGTAGACGTGTAGTTCATGATCCATATATGTAGATTTTATTTGCATGTGCATCGTGCTCTTTTCCCCTTAAAGTCTCTGAAAGTCACGCCATATTAGCTAGCACCAGGGGCGGAGCTACAGCTTCTCGTCGGGGTCAGCTGACCCCGATAGATTTTGAAAAACTCAATAGAAATTACTGTAGATGGTTGTTAATTTCCCTTAATGGCCCCATCATTTGAGTAGCATGACCCCAGTGAACTTATGGCCTGGCTCCGCCCCTGCTAGCACTCAACAGCATATATACACCGGCATATATATGCTATTGTATTCCAACAAGTAACAGCAACAGATGGATGTACGTGTACCAATAACCATCATCGGGAGTCTTCTACAAAAAAGAATCCATTGTACATTCATCATTTATCTGAGGAGTAATATCATTGTCGAATAATAAGTTAGGCATGATCAGCAACTCCGCAAGATCGATCCATCAACAACCACGGCTGCATTGACTTTGGATATGCATGGAATGGGAGTACAAAAAGAGATCGATCTTGCAGCTTTGAAGCTAGGTCGTACATACCGGTAGAAAAAAGGAGAGGCCAAACGCGTTGACACATGGGCGACCAGAGCAGACGACGCCACTGAGCCACTCGAGATGGATCGGAGAGTTCCCATTCGATGTGTGATGGTGCGCTATCGGAAAGCCCTCGAGTGTCTGCTGGCTTGAGTGGGTACCTTATACGTGACTGAGAAATAAAAATGGGTACACTCGGTAAAAGAGGTGTTTGCCAAGTGTTTTGACACAGACACTCGGTAAAGTCCTAGTTTCAGTCCTAGTTTCTGTCAATTATGTAGCCATTTTGCTGTTTGTCTATGGTTTTGCAGAGTGTCCAAACAAAAACACTCGACAAAGCACTCAGTCTCGGCTTTATCGAGCAACACTCGGCAAAGCGGTCGTCAAGTTATTCCGCCATCCGCCTCGCCGTCTGTTAACGTTTTTTCACCGAGTGGCCTTTGCCGGGAAAGAGTTTACCGAGCTAGTGTTTTCTGGGCTTTGCCGAGTGCCTGTTCCCCGTAGTGTGGTGGTGGTAGTAGCGTGCGTCGGAAAGAGGAGTGGCTGCGGCAACCATAGCCGGCGACGAATGGCCGCCGAATGGGGAATCTCCTTTACTGTTTCGACCAAATCTGCCTCTTTTTGGTGTGGGGAAGCGGCGAGTGGTAGGCGATCGAGCGGCCTTGACAGCTCCAGCGTTTGGATTCCGCCGGACCAGTCGTCGTGAAGGCGTACATGTCTCTCTGTCTCTGCAAATTAAATTTTATTCTCGATCGATCGGCTAGCTTACCTTTTCTCTCGCTCGCTCATGTTCCATGGTCCTCGCAACAGCCCAACACCGGCATCTAACGCTAAGCATATCGTAAAGCTCCGGCGTTTTGAAAGAAGGGGACAACTCTTGTATTAGTACGACATATCATTGGCGACCGACGATGTGATGAATTTGTTCCATTGGGCTGGTGCGCGAGAAAGAAAGATCTGGCATTGCTTTTGGAGGAGGGTCTCAGTTTGGTTCTGTGGTGCACCAAAAGTTGTCTAGCATGTGAGTCCTGGGACAATTTTGTATTCCTGTATTTAAAACAAGTTACGATTCAAACTTAATTGTCTTCGTGATGGTAATTCGAATCCCATCGATTCCTTTTTTTATTACATTGATTGATTCTTCTAGGATGGAATCTGCATATGGCTGATTTTAGAAAATACATTTGGTGCTATCATTCACAAAGATGTTGTCAAAGCTCTCTCTGTCTCTCTCTCTCTCCCTCCCTCCCTCTCCTCAAGATGCATATGAATCAAAATGTGGTTCTTTTAAGAATGGTTAATTAAGTGACCGCAAGATAATTCCTGAAAATGATTAATCATGGGTGAAAACATGTATATATAGAAATATACGTGTGTCTAAGATTATGATTTCGAAATGACTGATATGTTATATATTGTCCAGGTTTCCTTACAATATTTGTATTCTAAATTAGAGTGATATGTAAAGTTGTGTTTCTTGTTTGTTTCCTCATCTCCATGATTTTTGTTATATAGTTGCGTCCGTTTATAGTATACTATTTTTTTCTACCTTGGTCACCAGATGTCACCACATAGTTGAGAGATTGACCTAAATGAATACTCCCTCCAGTTACAAACAAATGACATTTTGGAGACCAATACTTTTTTATACAAATTATAGCACGTACATTTTGAGAAAAAAATCTAGCGGTGTCATTTTTTAAATATTCAAACCCAGTGTATAAAATGTAATATGCAACCGAAGTTTGAAGGGAGTAATTTTGGCTTAAATTTTTCATAATGATAAATTTGGGTATTTAGAAGTATGGGTACTTTTATTAGTTTTTCCATAATATTAAAGGTGAGTATGTAGTTTAAAGACATGTTTGGTCCAATGATATTAATTATTTGTTATCACTTATCAGTCTGGTCTGCCACCTGTTGTCTCTTCAAAACGAGAGTACATCTTTCTATGTTTCGCGCCAATTTTCTAACTCCGTCCACTGATTTGTTAATGAAAAGTGACCTAGCGCGTTGTATAACAAGCACATAGTAGCATTCGCATTGGTTCTGAGCACAGTTGGGTCGATCAGATCATCAGGTCGATCGGTCGGGTCAAACGAAGAATATGGGCGTGCGTGTACGAGAAAAGATCGAGGCACTCCAACGATTATCATTCGCATGGAACTGCAAAGTTTGTCCTGCATGTGTAAAGAAAGGTTAGTTTCATCTTGCATGCATTGACCTTATGCTTTGTGCTCTTGCCTTTATTGGGTTGCTATGCATAGTAGTTAGTAGAGAGGTACATGCTTTGGCAGCTGAGTGGAATATTCTTGGTAGATCCCTCTTGTGCGGCGTACCGTATGTTTTTTCACCCACCAAGGAATGGAAAAAAAAATCAGAGCACCACTTGTATATGTGTATAATCATTAGCCCACCAATTGGATGGCTCAGGTTGAGGGAGAACATATGCGCCGTGAACAAAAATAAAAGGCGCATGATTTCACGTTTTGGTCCGGCACTAGCTAAAACTTTGTGGCAATTGTAGATGGTCGTCAGGTTGAGTGCAATCATGAAGGCAATGCATCAAGCAAGACACGATATATATCTCCACAGGAGTTAGGTTATGACAATGTTTAACTTTGCTTGTTCTCCCCTCACCCCCAACCGCATGCAAAAGGCCGGCCCGGACGGACGCGACTCAAACTTTGTCGTTGGTACCTTTATTAGTTTGCATCCTACGTACTCTCTTTTTTTCATTTGAAATCTGGTTCATTCGTCTACGTAATTTTAGTTTAAAAAAAAGTTTTCCGAAAACACAATGGATATTTATTTATTTACCTATTTATTTCTTGCAACAAGGCTTGCATATGAAATTACGCTCTAGTATGGATGGATCGATTTTCGGTAAGGTTTGGTGGAGGAGGAAAAAGAAAAGGGGGAACTGATACGTCCGTAGCCACCGGTCGGTTTGGCCTACATTATTCGGTGGCAAGATCTCCCTGCCTACCCGATCGGGAGCGAGGCTGCATGAGGCCTGCGGTGCAGTGTGCAGACGGCTGCAGAAGGTAGTAGCGTGCAGCGTGCGTGGCCGGGCACGGAGCACACTGCACACAGGCCGTACGTCGCCCAGCTCGTCCACCCGTGTCGACCATGCACGGCGCCAGCAGGCAGAGGGGGCAACGCGGCCTAACTTCTCGTGGCCGGCCGGCCGGTACGTACGTGCAGTATCAATGGCCGCATGCATCGCCGTCGCCGCTGGGGCTCTCGATCTTCTCCAGCTAGCGTACGTAGTACATACGTTCTGTTGTGCCCCAGATCGTGTCCAATGCAGCAAATGCAAGGTACGTAGCCTAGCCGCCCTTCCAAGAGAGGTAGCGGATATTCCCGGCATAATCCTCCACTTCCTCCGACACGGCATCATGTGCATCATCGTCCCTGCGATTGACCTCTCCTCTTTCAATTCCCGTCCGTTTCCCTCCTCCTTTCCGGTCGGTCACTTTGTTGCCTTTGCTTAGTTGGTCTCGCCGCCGCCGCTCACTCCGGCGGCCACGCGAGCCGTCGTCAACACCAACCGGCCTGCTATACTCCCACCTAGCTTCGCCTTGGCCTCTTTGTTTTTGTGTTGACTGGCATTGTACGTGTTAGTGCGGACGACAAAGCTGATCGAACAAATTAAAAGGCTATGGCTTATTGCGGGTAAGAAGAAGAATCATCAAATTAAAGCAATCGATGTGACCTGAGCTCAGCTGCTGAAAGCTAGTCTGCTTCCTTTTTATCTCGATCTGCTGCGCGTTGTGTGGCGGTTAATGGTGGTAACGATGATGCTAATGGCCGTTGGTTTAATAATGTCTCTCACGACTATATATATCATTATTGCATGCGTCACAAACATCATCTCACCACCTCACTCGAGGGATCAACTAGCTATTAGTACTAGTTCGATTACGATTAGCATCTGATCGACTGACGACACGTACTGATGATCATCTGGTTAATTGAGCACTATTTCAGGGGATGGATGTGGGGTGTGGTTATTAGCATCTATCTGCGCGCCTAAGGCTGCACGTACTGCGCCTTTTGTGACGTGTCGCTGCCTCCTCAGTGGGCAAAGCACTTTCCTAGCTACATACCCTAAGCAATATATCCTAGCAGCCTGGCTAACAACACACAGCTCTCTTTCTCTTTTCCTCGTGCTTCACCGCAAAGAGAGATCGATACGCATGCAGCAGAGACACGATCGCTAGCTATAATAATAATGCAGGTCGTTTTTGGAAGCCCTGTTGCTAATGGCGCCGCTGCATGCATTCTAATCTGGAGGCACACGGTCCACGTACCGACTGTTGCATGGTTTTTGCCAATGCACGATGCGTACATGTACGTGCCGGCCTGGTACATCGAAAGCGACAGCACATGCATGCAGGGCCACAGATCAGATCAGTTGTGTGGTGGCTCTGCTTATTGCTTAAGCTGCTGGAAGCCTGGAACACTGCAGATATTTTTGCTGCAAGACCGATGTAATGCGAGCATATCTCATTTGTCGTTGTTGCCAGTAACTTTCATTGTTCGTGCTGTTTTTTTTTTCCTTTTGATGATCAGGGAGAACATATATATTGCTGTGCAGTGTGGGCGTAGTACGTACTAGTAGCTAGCCAGGGCCCAGGAGTGGTGGCGTTGTGACGATCGGCCGGGGAGAACTGGACGTACAGGCTCATCGATCGATCAAATCGATCGTGTCCGCTGGCTGGAGCTCTCGAGCTAGCTGGAGATCGAATATGTGTGATCACAAAGCAGGGGAGGGAGTGATAAGGAGATGACAAGGCAAAGCTAGCTAGCGTGCATCATATGCCATGCAGATTTGAGGTTTTATGATCAGGTAGTTTCTCACCTGGTGTTAATTAGATTTCTCCCTATCTTGCTACACCTGCTATATATAATGGCGCATATTGTCACCAACAGATATAGGAACTACACCTGCTAGGCTGCTACTTGCACTTTTGGTCGAAAAATTAACATCAACTAGGGCCAACTGCACAGCGGCTTCCTGGACGCTAGAGCATCATCACCAACATAAAACAGCAATATTCACACCCAGAACAAAAAGAGAACGCAACAGCGTCCTCATTTTTACTTTTACCCCACAATTGGAGACACTCGCGGAGGCCGGAGGGGATGCTGCGGCAGTTGGAGCCTCGAAGCAAGAAGCAGGCGCGCGGGTGGCTGGTGGGACTTTGTATCGGGCCGGGCCGTTATTGGCACTGGGCCATTTTGTCTCCCCTTCTTCTGTTATTATATTAAGAAGATTGATTCATTTTGCTTTACCTATTTTGGATAAACATACGGTATTTTGTTCGTTTTAGCAGCTGAAAAGAACCTCAAAGTTCTCCACGGGGAGACATGTTTTATTCTGTAGCTGCGCACACTGAATTCCCCAAAATTTTACAAAAGAAATAATAGACTCCAGAAGAACACCGCACAGAAAATCACTAGAATACTACTATGAGATCATCAAGAAAAGCAAAACAAATGCCAGCCTAGTAAGGCTGTTGATCTGCGGGCGGCAATACCGTGATCTTTTTGGCTGCTATATGAGGCATATATGTGCATTAGATGATGACGAAGCAGGAAATCATTCGGCCTGTTGGTTTGGCTGGTGGCTGATGCTGGTTTTTACTGAGAGAAAAATTTGATTCATATAGCACATATATGATTCATATAGCATATGCATTTGCTGGTATTCATATAGATGCTGGTAACCATCCAAGCGAACAGGGCCATTATGATTCAAATTTGCAGCATACGGCCACCTAAATGCAGAACTTGGAACTTTCCGAGCACAAAGCCAGGCATAACAAGAGAGTGAAAGAGAATCCACAGCAGCCAGATCACACCATTCAAAGTCCATTTTGCGAAATGAAATGCTCCTTTTGATACGGATCACCATAAGTAGGCATGTTAAAAAATAAAACGGTACAAAAAACAGCTAGCATAAAAATAGTACTGCATGCAGATAATATATATACTTAATTAGTCTAGATTATTTTAAAAAATATTCTTAGTCTTGGAGAGTAGCCATAGAGGACATGGTTCAAAAACATATCACTGTATATAAGACACAATACTTAATCCCAAAACAACAAGCAAGCTAAGCTTGGTCGATTACACAGCATCAGCAGGGAATAGCCAGGTAGGACGCCACTGACCACCACGATGCCGCGGCATAGCTGCAGTCTCTGACAATAAAGGTGTGATGATCCCATTTCTCATGTTGTACACACCGGAATCATGAAGAGGATCGACAGCAAGGCCCTCCGGACGATAGTCACACATGAAATATATGCAGTCCTCTTGAATTCCAGTGTACTCTCCAGCAGGGAACGACCTGCAGCAATACTGCCCAACAAATAGAGCTTGGCCACCCAACTTTAAGACACGTCTCCATTGGCCTGGCTTGGTGCTCAAATCTGCCTCGAAGATCTCAAATGACGCAGTCTGCAACGGAAGGCAGCTTATCCTATCAGCAGTCTCAATCCATCGTATCACCAACAATAGGCTACCACAACACTCAACTAGATATTTCTTCAACATGTAGAACTTCCCACTGGACTCGGTTCCGAACCTGAAATCTGTATCACCCGGGGAGTTGGTTATGCATTTGACACGTGATATCTTTGGTTTACTATCATGGCCACAATTCACCTCAAATGTTGAGAGCTCGTCGTTCCTAATACCAAGACCATACAACTTTCCATTAAAGAAGGCAATATCATAAAGGTAGTTCCTCCTCACGGACAAGCTGCAGGTTGCAATTGGTGGCTGGCAAATACGAATTGTCCCGCCATTGTCCAAGATCAGCGCAGCAACAAGTGAACCTGGTGATGATTCCAGTGGCGAGGGCGAAACCACCATCTTACGGAAGCTAGAACCAAGCCTGGAGCTCGCCTTGAACCACTCTTTGGGTACCTTGGGAAGTTCCAGTGTGGCCTTGGAGAAAGGGTTCATCAGTGAGCACCCACCATGAACATGCACAAAGAAGAGGCAACTGTCAGTGGAACCACAGCAAAAGGCATTATGTGGCGCCAGCATTCTGATAATTCTCCCGTCGGGGATGGTCAGGGAGGTGCCGTCGAGGAGGGTGAGCCACGGAAGCGGAGGGGGCAATGGCTGCAGCGGAGCGTTGGAGCGCCATGGGCGGCACACTGCCCTTAGTCGCACACGGTCGACTAGAGAAGGAAGCCGCAGGAGGACAAGTCCCAAAAGTTCTGGCTGGAAAACTGCACATGGCCAGGACGAAGATCGTGCCTCCTTCGTCGTCATGAAAACTGCAAGCCTACAAAGAAAGGACACGGAGCTCAGAGTTAACAAACAACAGACTTAACAATGCGTAACTAACATGAGCACTTGAGCAGTGAAATCAAACATCATACTGTATATTCAACAAGGCCGCAAGGGCTGAAAAAATGCTCGCTAAGCTGGCTCGATGGTAATCCTCCGATTACGTCCATTTTTCTTTTAGCATCAAAATTAGGTGATTTTGAATGAATGTTAACGTCAGATCGGTTCATTAATCTTGGCTGGTCAAGCTCGTTAATTTGAAGTTGGGTCTCGAATACTATAGAAGATTATAGTAAATATGAATATGTTGTTATCCATTCTAAGCCGATGCAGTTTACACTAGCAGAATGACAAGCTTATGGTCTCTAGAATTCCAAAGGAATGTCCCTATTTCACTCCCCATATTTGGAGAACTGGAGTGCTGGAATTTCACTAGATTCTTGAAGGAATTCTATTGTTTCATACAATATTCTTGCAGAATTCCTTGGAAATTCTTACACTCCAAACGGGGCCTTAATTCATAATAGTCATGAGCTAGACCCTTGGAATTGTTGGAAATTGTAACCGCCCAAAGATCAGAAGCAATATTTATCCACCCGATCATCCGATCTGAGTTTTTAAATTCGTGGAACATCTGTAGCGCTAGCATCAAACCTTTTGTACATGTCGGGAAACTAATCAGATCAACTCAAAGAGGCATACTTTTGGTCAGCAAAATACTAGCAATTTTCTCGGGGAGCCTAATGGCTGCTGGACATCGAGAGGGGAGGAAACGCGAAGGCCGGAAAGTACTCCCAACGGTGGTGCGCAGGATTGGAGTAGGAGCAGGTCGCTGGAATTGGTGCCGAGGACGAGGACGAGCAGTAGGCGACGGCGAGGGATATTTATGAGGTGGTGGAGAGAAACCGCAACTCCGCGAGCAGTACGAATCCTCCTAGTCGTCTTTTCCTAAAGAAATAAACCTAGTCTGTGCGCACTGCAGTCTAGGTGTTGGACTGCGCCAATGCCAAATAGGAGAACCTTAAGAGGGGTCTCAAGTGTGGTGACATAAGTCCCTCCCTACAACTCATGAATTAAGAACAACCCTCCAACAAAAATAGTATCTGTAGTATCAAATAAGTTTCCATATAGATCTATTTGCACACTACATTAAATAAAATAAAGAGAGAAGAAAAAAACAAGAAAGTCAACACGAGACCAACTATCAGAATCAATATCCAAGCTATCCACCCACCCATTACCATTTACCCGTCTACCCATCTAATCTTTCCAAGGAAAAAAAACTAAAACATCTGTAGCTAACATCAAGCTTTTTTCCGTAGACGTAGGGAAAAACTCCCAACATCAAAGTAATGAGATAAACTCGGCGAGGCGTAGATTTGGTTAATACTACAGTATAAGCAATTTTCTCGGGGAGGCAAAGAGTGGAGGAGGGTAGGAATCTCACTCTGCTTAATGGCTGCCGCCTGCCGATCACCGAGAGGAGAGGAGACGCGAACGCGAAGGCCGGGAACCACATGATCCGGCTTGTCGTCGAGAACCGCCGCCGCCACCGCCGCCGCCACTGGCCCGGCTGTGATGGCGATTTCACCGCAGGCGGCGGCGAGGGATATTGGAGGTGGAGAGAAACCTAGAAAGGTCAAGCGCTGCTAATAACGGCCTAGAGAAGAGCCCACTACTTGTGGGCCTTGGAGTATTTGTGCTTGAATATTTGTGCGCCAATCTTTCACAGTACTAAGAACAAGTATTTCTCCTCTGAATTTTAGTTGGGTCAAAACAATAGAACCTTGAAACGGCAGGCAATGAATCTGAATGTACAGTGTTGCTGATTCAAAATAATAGAACACCGAACATAAAAACACCAGAATACTTTGAGACCATCAAGGAAAACTAACAGTTCTAAATTTATGACCCCCGCAAATTTGCAGCATACTCAGAACTTTCCAAGCACAAAGCCTGGCATAACAGGAGAGTGAAAGAAAATCCACAGCCAGATCAAACAATTCAAGGTAAATCCTTCTTTTGGAACAAACCAGTACAAGGACAGCTAGCATAAAAACTAGTACTACATTCAAATAATACAGAAATCTTGGAGAGTAACCATTGGTCCATAGCCAAGACGGTTTTAAAAAAGACCACTAAGACATAATACTTAATCTCAAAACAATAAGCAAGCTAAGCTTGGTCACATAGCATAAGCAGGGAACAGCCAAGTAGGACGCCACTGACCACCAAGACGCTGCGGCATAGCTGCATTCTCTGATAATAAAGGTGTGATCATCGCATTTCTCATGTTGTACACACCGGAATCATGAAGAGGATCAGCATCAACCTCCCGATAGTCATCCATGAAATATATGCAGTCCTCTTGAATTCCAGTGCACTCTCCAGCAGGGAACGACCTGGAGCAATACTTCCCAACAAAGAGCGCTTGGCCGTCCAGCTTCAAGTTGCATCTCCATCGGCCTGGTTTGGTGCTCAAATCTGCCTCGAACACCTCAAATGCCGCAGTGCGATCACACACCATATCATCACTACACTCAATCATTCGCATCACCATCAATAGTCTACCACAACATTCAACTAGATAATTCTGCTTCATGTGCGACTTCCCACTGGATAAGGGTTTGGGCAAGATAATTCTACTGGGGGAGTTAGTTATGCATTGAACGCGTGTTATCTTTCGTTTAGTATCAATGCCGTAATTAATCTCAAACATTGAGAGCTTGTCATCCATACCAACACCATACAGCTTTTCACTGAAGAAGGCAATATCATAAGAGCTTGGAGCTCTTTTACGGTGTGCCATACTAGCCTTAAAAAGGACTAGTATGTAAAGATCGGATGACTGGTATGTAAAGATCGGACGGACCAGATTAATTATATACTATTGTAACCATTTTAGTAGTATGGGTAGTATGAACTCAGTAGTATAGGTAGTATAAGGGTACTATGGGGAAAAAATAAAATGGCAGATATGTAATTTTGACATATAAGTTTGGAATGGCAGATATGTAATTATAGCATATGTTTTTTTGGATCCGGCAGCTTGGTGAGCGAGACAGGGGTGCGCAGACGAGTGATACAGTACGGGTCCGGCCGCCTGGAAATTTTTTTTTATGGGGGATTCTTTTAATGTTACCATAATACCTCTGTCACTATCTAGTTTATAATACCATACTAGTATGGCACACCGTAAAAGAGCTCCATAAAGGTGGCTAAACAGTCCCAGCTTCCTCCCTATGGACAAATCAGTTGCAATTGGTGGCTGGCAAATACGAATTGTCCGACCATTGTCCAAGATCAGCGCAACAGCAAGGGAACCTGGCCGGTGGCGATGATTCCAGGGGCGAGGGAACCACCAGAGCTTATGGAAACGAGGACCATATATGGAGTTTGCATTGAACCACTTAATGGATAGCTTGGGAAGGTTTCGTGTGGCCTTGGAGAAAGGGTTCGTTAGTGAGCACCCACCATCGCTACGCACAAAGAAGAGCCAGCTGCCAACGGAACCACGGCAAAAGGCATCATCTGGCATCGGCATTCTGATAATTTTACCATCAGGGATGCTCAGGAAGGTCCCGTCAAAGAGGGTGAGCCATGGAAGCGGAGGGGGCAGGGGCTGCAGCTGCGCATTGGAGCGCCATGGGCGGCACACCGCCCTTAGTCGAACACGGTCGACTAATGAGGGAAGCCACAGGAGAACAAGTCCCAAGAGTTCTGGCTGGAGTTCTGACCACAACAGAGATCGTGCATCCTTGTTCATCATGCAAATTGCAAAGCCTACAAGAAATGACACAGGGCTCTGAGTTAACAAGCAACAGACATAACAATTAATGTGCATCTAACATGAGCACTTGCAGTGAAATCAAGCGCCATATACAATTCAACAAGGCAGCATACAGTTCACAAGGCAGGATATATGGCACGCTCAGGGTTTCCCATATTCCAAAGGAATACCCCTATTTCATTCTCCATTTAGAGAAGTGGAGGGATTAAATGCTGCTAGCTAGATTCTTGCAGGAATTCTATTGCTTCAAATACTTGCAGGATTCCTTCGAAATCCTTACTCTTCAAATGGGGCCTTAATGCGTAACACTAATGATCTGACCTAATTGTAACTAAGACCAACGATCAGAATCAATATCCACCCACCCATTACCCGTCTAATCTTTTTTTACATAAAAAAAAACTGAAACATCTGTAGCTAACATTAAACTTACCGTAGGCGTAGGGAAAAACTCCCCACATCAAAGTAATGAGATCAACTCGGCGAAGCATAGATTTGGTTAATAAGTACTACAGTATAAGCAATTTTCTCGGGGGAGGCGAAGAGTGAAGGAGAGTAGGAATCTCACTCTGCCTAATGGCTGCGGCCTGCCGGTCACCGAGAGGAGACGAGACGCGAACGCGGAGGCCGGAAACCACACGATCCAGCTTGTTGTCGAGAACCGCCGCCGCCGCTACTGGTCCGGCTGTGATGGCGACCAGCTGCCAGTCCATCGCGCGATCCATGCTGTCCAAAGCAATCAGTAGGTACGACCTCCGCTGTCCAAATTAAACAACATGCATGGCCAGGAGGGGAACCGGATTTTTGTCGTGGAACAATTCGTGGTGGGAGGAGCATGCTGACGTTTTCTTACCTACTCTATTTCCTTTTTTGATTGATAATAACTTTCTCAGCAAGCGTCCATTTTCGAATCTGTTTTCATATTTACGTTCCTTATGATTTTCTCTACGAAACAAGACCCATTTTTCATAGGTTTCGAAGTAATTTTTTTATATTATCAATCTTTGTATAACGGTATTGGCAACTTGTGTAGATGTTTTGTATCAATCTATATAGATTCGGATGATGTATCAACTTGTATAGATTTAAACTATCAACTTATATAAATGTTATCAATACCTGTAGGTTATGGTCATACCACCTTCAGTGGATTATGTCTATCAATTTCTATACATAATGAATATCAATATGCATACATTATAGCTTGCATAGAACTGTGGCTATAAATTAATATAATTTCTATATTGAACTTGTGCTAGATCCTAGCTATCAATTTATCTAAATTATAATGTCAATTTATATAGACTTTGTGTGTGGATTCTAATATTAATTTATATAGACTTTGACTATCAACCTATGTACGTTCTTCGTGTCAATTAAATGGCAACTATAGGAATATGACTGCAGAGATTGGCAAAAAGAAAAATGGCTTAAGTTGATAGTACTAGATTGCGGAGAATGCCACAAAACATGTCTTAAGTTGGTAGTATTAGACTATAAAGGTATTATATACACATTTATGTTAAATAATATGTAACGGCTTACATATGTATCATCTAACAACCTTTACACAAGTTTTATTATATATTTATACATAAATTGTTACTGTCACCGTGTATGAGTTGATAGGACAATAAAATAACTTCGAAATATATGTAATATGGGTCTTGTTTTGTTCGTAAGGAATATATTCATGCAAACGGAATTAAAAATAGATAATAAATGAAGAAGTTATCTTATAATTAAAAACTGGAATCGGTCAGTACAAACACATTTATTACCTTTCGTGTACAAGTCTGTCATGTCATCATGTGTCTGGTCCGTAATCACCACAACGCATGCAGGTTGTGTGGAGGCAACCGGTCCATTAAATGAATCCAAGTCGTGCGGGTCGCAAATTAGGCCCATAAATTATTTGCTTCGTAACAGCCCATGCATGCAGGGCCGCGAGTTGATGTAGGCCGCGCCTGCGCTGGGTCGCGCGCTCCGGCGCGAGCGCGACTCCGCGCGCGGTAGCTTTTCCGGGAGAAAAACCTAGAAAGGTCCAGCGCTGTTAATAACGGCCCAGAGAAGAGCCCACTACCTGTGGGCCTTCCAATTGGGCTGGGCCAATACATACAAAATATAAAAAAAGATAGGGAAAGGGCGGCGCCGGGGCGGGATGGGGTGGCGCGAACGCCGCCTCCGCATCTCTCGCCCACGTGGCCCTCCCACGCTCTTTCGCGCCATCCCCCCGTTCCCGCCAAATCTTGGCGCCGTCTCCGATCCGGGAACCCGCCATATATCCATCGTGATCCTCTCGCCTCAGTTGGTAATCACCGACCAAGCCCAGCCACTCAGACGCCGCCGCAATCCTCTCCTCCTTCCGCCCTCGAGAGATGGAGATGGACGACGCCCCGCCATCCAAGAAGGCCAAGACGGCGGCGGCGGAGAACCCGACGAAGGCCGCCGCTCTGGCGGGCCAGGTGCTGACGCCGGAGAAGCCCGTGAAGAACGTGGTAGCAGCGGCGGCGGCGGCGGCGGCCGAGCAGATCCTGACGCCGGTGAAGCCGGAGGAGAGGCCGAGGGCGCGCGGCCGCAGCGTGGCGCTCTCCGTCAAGGAGGTCCGCCGCGCGGCGCTCGGGCTGCGGCGGCCGGCGGCGCGGGCCGCCGAGGCGGCGGTGGAGGACGAGCTCGAGTCCGTCGAGCGGGACCTCGGCGTTGGCGCCGGGGATCGCCGGGGTCTCGTCAAGCGTGAGGCGGAAGTCAAGCTGCCGGAGAGGTAAAGATCCCTGTCTTCGATGTGATTTCGGATCTGGTTCACGCCTGCAAATCGAACTGTTTTGCGAATTTCGTTTTTTTTTCAGCAACGGTGATTTTATTTTCCCCTAAACTGGAGTAGTTCATGATAAAAAGGGATATTTATGATGTTTAACAGCGAATTTATGAAAAAAACACGGATCATTCCTAGATCGATTTGATTCTCTGATATTATTATTTATAATGCCTTCACTGCTATTGCAGCTATGAGATGCTCTGCGAGTTCTTCAATTGCCTGGAGAGCTCCACCCGGCTGCTCCGTATGAAGGGATCCAAGGCCACTTTCCCAAACATCTGCGCTAGCATTCAGCATTTGTCTGAACGGTACAAATCTTGTTTCATAAATAGTCATTCAATAGCTGCTGTGCTGGATTGTCAGATTTCATTACCTAATTTTCGTGATTCTGTCCACAGGAGATTTACCTACAGCCATCTTGCACAGCTCAAGTACATAATGCCTGAGGCAATTGTCATCAATAAGATCCTTTTGCGTGATGACACAACATGCTGCATGAACCCTGATCTTCAGGTGAACATCCTGGTTGGTGCTGTTGAGAATGTCAGGAAACAAAAGGGGGAAACTGCATACTTAGCATTGAGAAGGGTCTTCAGGCAGAGGCTTGTGGATTTCTACATGGACCACCCTGAGGTATGGAAGCCATTGTTTGCCTCACACTTGGTTACTGCTTCATCAGAAGTTCAAGCTTGTTTTTTATATCAATGTAGATTAGCAACTTTATGACTGCTGTTAGATTACTAGAAACGGCCATCTACACAAGTATTCTCGTGCTCCTACTCAGATGTAGACTATAATAACGGTGCCTCTTTTATTAATTCCAGGGAGATGACATTCCACAACATGAGTTGCCCCATCCATTTAACGGAACAAGGTCAAGCATGCCTCCAGATGTGGTGTGGACTGCTCCTGAATCCGTGCCCCTAGTCATGCCATCTGATTTCAATGGAGAGCAGACTGCTGTGATGTCACACATGTCACAGTCATTCAAGAGAAGGTTTTCACAGAGATCTCCAATCAGTTCTACAACAGCCAGCACATCCAGTCCACTGGTGAAGGTTGCATCCACTGTTCCATCACCATTGAGCAGGGATTCCCTCTTTAGCAGCAATGTCTCTGGCAGCAAGTCTGTAGATGATAAACCAAGTACTAAAGAAGTTAAAGTGTCAGAGGACAACCACAAGGATGCTTTGGGCAAGTCTGGTGTTTTAGAGGGCACCCCTGCAAAATTTGCCTCCACACCAGTGAGGTTAATGGCATCTACACCAGACCTGAAGACACCAAAGAGACCAATCTCTGCCGCAGGTTATGACACACCGCCTCTGAAAATGGCTAAGAGGCTCGTGCAAAGTTGTTTTCCACCCCAACAAAGGGTGGAAGTTGTGTGGATGGAGAGAACCAAAGTGCAAGTATGTCTGCTGCTGATGGCGATGATGAGTTATTGAGTTTTCTTCCACAATCCCTCCTTCAATCGGTAAGTCCTTGTTGATGCCTACAATGATTTTTCAGTTGAATGTTTGCTCTATTATGGACAAAGAATAACATATTTATTTCTTGCAGGTGAAGGAGAAGGAAGAGAGAGCTTTGGAGGAGAAGGAGACAGGGTTCGCTGATCAGGTTAAAAGGCAGAAGATGATTGCTTCCCTACCAAGCACCTTTGACATTATATTCCTTATCTATCAGTCAAGACAGCGGTCTGTAATGACAAAACAGGAGTTAATCCACAAGATAATTGCAAGCAGTCCTAAGATTGTGGACAGAAGTATGTGTGAACTTTTATTTCTATTGTTTTTTCCCTGAGGAAAACATCTGTTGCCTCAACCATCTGCAATGTGAGTTCTTATATCAAATTACTACTTCTGCAGGTGAAGTTGAGGAGCATCTTACACTGTTGGAAGAGCTCATTGCAGATTGGATCTCGGAGAAAACTGCTCGAAGCGGAGATGCTCTATGTTGGTAAGCAATCTCATATTTTGAGGACTGTAACACTTGTTTGATATTCAAGTATCAGTGTTAGATGTTCTGGAAGTTGATAGGCAGATATTTCATTCCAAACATCATATTCCCGCAAACCACAGATTTCAGGCTACTTGGCATTACTGAGTTGAAAAGTCTAATCCATTGCCCTGTCAATTTTCAGCGTTGATGCCACTTTGAGCCAAGCAGAAATACGACAGAGACTGTATGCTGCTGAGTAGGGAGAATGCTAAAATGACAAGCACCATGTTTTTGATTGTACAGCTGAAGACATAGTGCAAGTCAAAGGATTCGCTCAGCCCAGGTGTTGCCTGACAGTGCACGCGCCCTTCAGTTTATATTGATGTGTTGTGATGTAAACTGTAACAAGATGAAACGAATGACATGTATAGTGACCCCATTCTAACAACTGACGTTTTCTTCACTCTTGATTTGTATTTGTGTAAAGCTGTATGAAATACCAAGCAATAATGATGTTGCACTTTGCTGATATGAGTCCATGTGTCAACAAATTCCTGCCTTTTCCCAGAATTTGATTCCGCAGATGCATTTTCTGAATTTATAGAGCTCCTAAGTTTCCATAGTCCTTGACATGTGCTTTGAACAGAAATTCATTTGCTGCTAAGCCTGAAACATGCAGTCTACTTGGCTACTCATGTTCAGAACCTCCCCATCTACCAACAAACTGACAGAGGACATGTCGAATTTCTTTTGATTGGAATGTACTCAGCCTGATGTAGCTTGGCTGGATAGGGAACCATGGCTGCCGGCACGCCGGGACGCAAAAAAACAGCACCGGCGCCTCTCCTGTCCAATCTCCCATGATACATTGAAATGTTTTCACCCAAGGAAATGACCATTTCTTCTGACCCCAAACTTCTAATTTCAACACGAATTTTTGCTGCAAATATCCACCGCTCCGATTGCAGCCCATGGTCTTTTAACAGAGGCTGTGTTTAGTTCCCAAAATTCCACAAAGCAAAGTCCCCATCACATCACATCAAATCTTTCTCCTCATGCATGGAGCATTAAATGTAGGTAAATAAAAAAAAGTAAGTTCATAGTTTTGATGTACGCGACGAGACGAATCTTTTGAGCCTAGTTAGGTCGTCGTAGGACAACAATTACCACAAACAAACGAAAAGTGCTACAGTACGCTACTGTATCCGATTTGACCCGATGTGACTTTTCGACCATACTTTTTACGGGAACTAAACACAGCCAGAGCCAAATTTCATTTGTTGGTCACCAATGGATCATCATCGTCTTTACCACGTGGCCAGGTTATCGTCACAAAAAAGTTGTGAAGTTCTTTTTTTTTAACCGAGCCAAATTTCGATTGTTGGTCACCAGTGGAGCATCGTCTTTACGACCAAACCACATGTCAGGGTTATCATCATGAAAAAAGATTAGAAAGCATTATTAGTTTTTTTCTTAGGCGGGAAAGCTTTCAAGCTAGTTTATAGGCACTGCAGCAGCTTTGCTTGATTCTCACTTTCTCAGTACTTTTTGTCAGCCAAAGAAAATATAACACATGTAATGAAGAAAAGCAATAGGATCGGATTACAAGAATGCTCCCAAAAGGCAGCTATATCAGTAGATGTCAAATAGCAGCAGCATGGCACTTCCCAGACATTATCAGAATTAGCCATCATGATCAGTACCAACAAGATAAATTGCATCAACCGGTTTTGATCGATCAAGAAAGAATGCAGCACAATCGTCTATCCTTTTACCAGGTGTTACTGAGGAAAATGATTAGAAATCTCACCTCCACAGACCACAACCAGACACCAAAACTGTAGCAAAATTGTTCTTTACGTACAGCTACATGCATCCTCATACAGATTTATTTTATTTGGTAATCTCCCTGAGTCTATTGTACATAACTTGGCTGGAAAAATTTTCCCATGTGTCTTATTCCAAGGTTACAACTATCAGAATTTTTGTAGCTAATCTAGTCTAATTCCAGCACTAGCTCCCAACCCTAGAACCTACGCATAAACTAAATAACAAAAGAGGGGAAGCCCAGCTTGTGCAGCTGTTGAGCTCGCACCCTGTTAACCAATCTTCCTTCTTCACCCGGTGTTTCCATTTTGACCCTGATTTCCTGTGCAACCAATAAAGGTACCAACCTTCTCACCAACAATAGCCTTTGCAATGTTTCCAGGCTTTTGCAAGTTAAACACGACAACTGCAAAATATAGTGCCAGATTAAAAACTTGTAACAGGGAATAAAATGAGAAGGAAAGTGGAGGCTGGGATTCTACTATTCCATTTTATCTAAAAGAAGGTATCAAAACAGAAAGCATCCATACCAGGAATGTTGTTTTCTTGGCATAATGTAATGGCAGTCATGTCCATTACCGAGAGATCTCTTGTAGTCACTTCATGATAGCTCACTGTCTCAAGAAGGCGGGCATTTGGGTTATGCCTGGGGTCCGCATCGTACACACCATCAACATTTGTTGCTTTAAGCACTACCTCTGCATTGACTATTTGCATAATAGCAGGGAGAAAATTTTCAGTTAAAATATACTGTTAGATTAAACAAATTCTACTGAATGAAGCAATGCTGTCCATCTGAGAAGCCAATCTAAGAAAACTAAGTTAAAGCTCACACAACTGCGGCATGTTTCTACCATGTGACTCATGATAGCTTATGTAAATATGTAACAGAGTTAGTGAATACACTCTAATACAAGTTTTGTACAGGTCCCAGCTCTGTGGCAGAAAATCTGCTTAGGTGCAGAACTATTGTCTAACCTAACAGTTACATCCACAGTTTCATTTCAAATCAATCTGCAACTGGATGTTCATCACCAGACAAACTAAGAGAAGCAAGCTAATTAGGTAACTAACATAAGGTGCTGCTGTGAGAGTCCTTCTGAGTCAACTTAACTGCAAGTGACTACAGCATGACATTAAAGCAAGAACTTATTTTACGAGTGAAAAAAATACACATCTCTGCAAGCATATTTGTGTACATTTAAAACAGTTCATTTGTGAAGAATAGAGGACAAACTCACTTTCTGCACAACGAAGAGCAGCAGCAGTATCTGTTGTAAAAAATGGGTTCCCTGTCCCAGCAGCAAATATAACAACCCTTCCTTTCTCTAAATGCCTGACAGCTCTTCGGCGTATGTAGGGTTCTGCAACCTCTGACATACGGAAGGCAGTTTGGACACGAGTCGGTATTCCAATGCTCTCCATTGTTGCTTGAAGAAATATAGCATTCATCACAGTGGCCAACATGCTGAATTAGGAAACATAATCAGATGTAGTGTTAAACTATTTTTCATAGTAAGAAACCATAGTATTGCTTACCACAATAAATATCTTTCAGAATGAGCAGCAGAGCCACAAAATATTATGGATAGAGAACAAGAGATGCATTACAGGTGATTTTGAACTTTGATAAAATTTCAAGTTTCTTAAAAGGATTATTTATCTTTTCCACTCAGTAAATTATTTTGATGGAACACCCCCATAATTTAAATGTGTCTTGTATCATAGGCAGGCTCAGCGTGGTATTACAAATGCTTATCTCCCAAGAAGTTTATTGGTCTCAGATTTCACTTCATTACCTCCTTGAACTATATCGTACTTATTGTGTTTCAACTTATTTTAAAGGCCATACAGAAGCCAAGCATAGGATGAGCGAATGAAAATGCATCAAACATTAGACATATTACCCAATGTAATCCGCAGATGAGCGGTCAAGCCCACTACATCCAGCCCAAGAGGCCCCGCGGAAGATATTGCCCCCACCAACAACAATAGCAACCTGCAAGGGAACATTTTTGATACACAGCATATGATTATACTAGAGACGATGAGATAATACAAGACACTTGCTTTCAAGGCAACGGAATTTAGCCATTGAATTAATGTCTGCTACTCTGCTATCAACCATAACTATACGCATTTTACTTCACTGTTCTAAATCTTGAAACAATAATATGCAATTAAGACACAAATGAAAGGCGGTAGAGAGGGCACACCTCTACGCCAAGCTTGGTGACTGAAGCGACCTCTCTTGCAATTGCCATTGTGATCTGCAACACACAACACAGGTACATTAAATTACACGACCCACACGCGCACATTAATTGTTTACTGCTTATAGATTCAAAGATGTTCCAGTATCCAGCTCCACCGAAAGAAGCCTCACCTTTGGGTCAATGTTTTCTGTGTGATCTCCAGCAAGAGCTTCCCCACTTACTTTGAGCAGTACTCGTTGCCATTTATATGGCCTTTTCGACCTAGGAGTACCTTCATCAAGTGTAAAGCTGAACGACGGCATCAGTGATGTGTGATTCCTGACAAACGAAAGAGGCATGAGATGCATTAGAAAAGGTAATCCAGAATCACTTCAAGTCTTTAGCATCAAAAGGAAAGTACTATAAAAATACAAAATTGACTGCAGATATGATGGAACTGAAACCGATAGGCAATCATGATTCAGTAGGGGCGAGACGCAACCCTATTTGTACCCTTTCAGTTGCGCAATTAGCATCTAACGATCTAGTGCGTGAAGGCGTTCGTACCCGAAGTTGGAGGAGGAGTTGGAACCAGCGGCGGAGCAGGCGCGCGGCTTTGCGCGGAGCGAGAGGGGAGTGTCGCAGCGAAGGGCTCTCGGTCGCGAGGGAAGCAGACGAGACGGGGACGGCGGCGAGGGGAGAGCCGGCACCATGGCGGCGGCGGCGGCGGCCATGGTTGGAGTGGCCTAGTGCAAGCAACCGCCGCCCCAGGAAGCTCGGTGCCTCGGTGAGAGGAGGAGACGATGAGGTGGGCCCACGACTCGACTCAGCAGCCGAGCTCGGTGTATGTGTTGGGTTGCAGCTCGAGCCGAGCCTACTACAACCAGGCTCGAGCTCCACTCGAATGGGCTCGTCTGATACAAACCAAAGCGTGACTCATCACGTTCCCAAAAAAAAAAGCGTGACTCATCACTTTGCAGTGGTTGTCTCGTATACTAATGTTGGATTCTTAATATCTTCAACACTATAATAATGTTCGTAGCAACAAAACATAGTTATATAAAAATATTTTTAAATACAAATCCAATTATATTATTTTTGTTAGATAAAGCTTTTATTATGAAAGATTAACTAAAGGTCAAAACTTTTAAAGTTTTTTTGAATTGTGTGCGCGTCTTATACTGTGGGATGGAAGGAGTATTTTACAAACTAAAAAGCGTCTTTGAGGACCTCAACTATAGCACCGTACAACATGCCTTCAGATTTGTGATATATTCTTCCATTATGCAAAATTTCCCATCGATGCAAAACTTACAATATCATGCAGCTTATACAACAGACAATTTTGGAGAGAACCTATGAGTTACAAAACTGCCCTAGGGTGTAAAATTCCTCTTATACAGCAACAGGCCGTCTGGGTGAGAATCTGTATGCCAGCAGCCTTGATGCGGTTTTTCTTTTGAAGACCAGATAGAGGGTCAGGAGAACGCACACTACAACAAGATACAGCCAGAGGTGAGCTTCTTGAACATGGAAGCTCTTGTCATTGTCACAGCGGCAACCGTCGTCGTTACGGAGCAGCTTCATCTGCCCATCAGCTCCGTCCGGGTCCAGGATGAAATCAAGGCTGACAGCTTCCTGATCCAGCACAATGTGTGTGGATTTTGGCCGGAAGCCTTCCATGGATGCCATAACTGCAAGAAACATGGACAGAAATGTCACACAGTTGTAACATACAGAAAGATAGATCTTTTGATTTTTGGACCGTAGACTTCGTCAGTCTATATATACCGTGGGTGGTCAACTCAGTCTTACTCCCTCCGTCCAAAAAAGAAGACACTCTAGAAATTTTAGGACAGATTAACGAAAAAGTAAAATGACCTTGATTGCCCCTAATTATTAGCCATATTTGGCACTAATTAGTTGTTGCATGCACATACACCTACTAAATATAGTAAAATGACTTCTTTTGTGGGACAAATTTTGAATCCTAGAGTGTCATCTTTTTTGGGACGGAGGGAGTAGTAGCTAACATGGCAATAGTTGAAGAATATGTTTTTTCATACAGGCGGTAAAACTTGGTTGGTCGATGCCAAGCAGAAACTGTTTTACCTCTGAATGATATGCATTAAGAATACAAGTCAAAGAAAAATTCAGGGATTCCTTTTTTGTAATTACAGGTGATATAACCACATACATAAATGCTGAGAGAAAAGGTGGCATACCTTCATATTTCTCACCAGGCACAATAATTCGATGATAATCTCCAAAAGTTCTGCTTGCTCTTACCTAAAGCATGAAAATGTTAGGAAACTCTGCAAAGATAAAGAACTCCATACTCATTTCAGTTGTCCATTCTAGCATAACTGAACTACTGCTAACAAAATAAACTAACCTTGGAATCGATGCCCTTTATCATCACTGAGCCAGGTATAGGCCTGCCAGTATCTGCTGCAAATATCCTTCCATGAACTCCTGACTAAAACTAGAATTAATATGACAGAACAGACTGATCAACTCTTATAGATAGAACAAAAAAGAGCAAACTCCCAAAAGCAGATAGGACAACCGTAAGGTTTCTCACAGAGAAGTTCTGTTTCATGGGACTAAGATTTAAATGGTGGCACTGGCACTGGCAAGAGCAAACTTTTTGGTAAAGAGTGATCATGTCACAATAACATCAATCCTGCCTAAGTGGCCTTTGAAGGGTCACAACTTAACAGAATTCCTCCATTCCTGACATGAATTCCCGTTGTTGTTTTTGGTTTAAAGACAATGATAAGATATTCTATAGTGCAGACAAACAATGGGGAATGGAGTAACTGTAACATTACTTTATAAAATTTGTTTTTTACCAAATAAGAGGAAACACAAACACATCGCACAAATTCTGAGTAAATAGACTAGGCAGTTGGGAAGCTCTTTGGGTACAAAACCCCAAAACTATATTGGTCAGAGCCAAAGATGGTAGTGCCAAAAACATAGTAACTAGACAGTAATCAATCACAAACAGGGATAGGTTTAATGGAAAGGAAAAGGATAAGCTTCCTAGTACCCATGCTATTGTGTTGACAGTGAACGCAAATTCAAGTAGGCTGAGCTTGTTCAGAACTCAGAGAAACTAACTAAAATGTGCTACCCTGAATCTGCTTGCTTCATGAAAATTTGGTTAGTGAGTTGAGGCAAATCGCAGCAATTGATTGGTTGGTTAGTGAATAAGTACATGATCCAGACACCTGTATAAACATGAGCATCCATGTGCCACTCACTAACCAACTAACAACGTTTCTCAACCAGTGCAAAGTTACCCTTTGCAGTGCATAAGGATATAATTTTTTTTCTTGGCCAACTGTGGAAACATATTACCTTTACTAGGCTTGCAAGAAGATTAAGCATACTCATTCTATTGTGTTCCCAGATGACAGGAAGCTGTAGCAAAAAATGTTAGATTAAACAACAGAACAAAAAAAAAGTCTGCAATAACAGAAGCAAAACCATATGTAACATTGTAACTATATGCATAGGTACCTCAATTGCTTTTGGCCACTTCGTGTCACTAATCTCCAGAGTTAACTCAAAGCAGCCTCCATGTATATAATTCCAGTCTTGCATGCCACCATATATTGGGTACCTGAATAAAATACAAGGATGTTGTTTCATGCAAAGCCCAGACATACCCAATGTAGATAAATAAAGTTCATGTGCAGTATGAACAAAATTCTATTTCTTGTTTACCAGAATGCTCCATTTGTTATCCCTCCTTCAAATTCTTTGCTCAAGGACATGTTGTAGTGGGACTGACTATACACTGATGCCATGTGCCGGAACGTCTTATCATCAGGACATCCATAATATTTTTTGCTGTGAGAAGTAAAATTTTGTTGAGAATGCTAAATGTGAGAAGCCAAGAAAGTATTGTGACCTTAAAAACCAGTGGTGAAAAGCAGCAAACCAAAGAAAGAAACCACAGAGCATTCAGGAATTAGATACGTCAGCATATCACTGGATATTTTGAGGGGGGGGAGAGCATCCAAATGGTAGGTGAGACAGAGAATCACTCAAAACGTGTTCATGAGCTTCTTGCAGGACTAAGTCAGCCATGAATCCAATCTGCCTTGGCACTTGACAGTCCTTACCTTGTCCCCCCATACAAAAAGAATTGACTCTGTTTAAACACCCGGTACAAATGTTCAACTCATTTTACTCATCCAAATTATTTAAATTCGTTTAATTCACCAGCAAATGACTTTTTTTTTGGTTTCTCCTCGTACATGTCGTGTTTTAGGTACAAAGTCTGAGATGATAGCTGCCAACATACCCTAGGTTATATATGTATATCACATATTTTTGTGATTATTTTCATAGGTTGGAAGCATCTGAAACTAGTTTAACCATCAAGATATGAAAATACATGAAGTGTTTTTTCTAACATAGGGTATAATGCCATCTATCACCTAATAAAGGTTTAACTTAAAACTCAACTTGTATGAGGAGAGACCAAATTAAAATTATTCATTATGGGGTAAAAGGACCCAGATTAAATAATTTGGGGGGAGTAAAACAAGTCAGAATTTTGTCCGTGGAGTTCAGAGGACAAAGTGAATTGTTTGGGGTAGTAAAATGGACATGCTCCTATAAAGAGTAAAAATCACAATCACAACCAACAGCTGCAATATCACATTATAATAAACTAAGGCGCCTATATGCGATCAAAACTTTAAACAAACTATTTGCAAAGATTAAAAACATATAGCAAAAGCATTAAACAAGAATCCATTGTATATCCTCTGAAGCATACACTGCCACACTAGCACCACTATTAGTTGAGATACTTGAAACTGAGTTTAAGTAGAAGAAGGAATAACCTTGTATCTCTAGTTCCATCCCATGGATAATTGGCAACAAGAGCACCCTAAAAAAATTCAAATACGAGGATATAAAGAACCTCATTCCAACAACATAAGTAATATTACATAACTGCGGGTAGGTGAGAATAGTTACCCCATGCAAACTAGCAGAAGCAGTGAAGTGTTCTTGCTTTACCCAATTCATAATGGCTCTAGTTTCAGGTTGTCTGTAGTTAATATCGTTGTTAACGGAGAAGAACTGTCAATTTCAGTTAGTGTCAATTGAATGGCTACAAGCAAAAATAAATAAAGTACAAAAGAGGCAGCAGAAGCTTCCACGAGGAAAAGAGATGCAACATAAAGGAGTACTCACTTGGTCAGGAAAATCTCTATTGAGATCAATTTTGTTTGCATTACCACGCCATCTAAGAGCAAATCCATCTGGGTTCATTGTCGGAAGTATATGAAGGTGCATATTCTCCACAATGAGAGTTGCCTACAGAAATTAATTAAACTGTTGACTTTACCATACTGGTAACAGTTTTCATAGATTAATGAAAATATATTGTGCCACACATCATAGTTCCATTGAACATGTATCTTAATATTGAAGAATATATCTAAAACTAAGTAAAAATAGTGCTTTACAATTTAATTTAATTTCATACTTCATAATTCATATTTCTAATAATGTTTGATGCACTATTGTAGTTTTTTACCCTTGTAACATAATAGCTTCATTTCAAAATTACAAAATGAACAACTCAAAAAATACTAAAAGTAGTTATCGAAAAGCTAAATCACATGAGGTTGCCCATCGGTAAACTGCACAGTGATCGAAGAGCAAGTAGCAATAGTTGAATGTTTCTTACCAATGGATCCTTCGGATAGCTATCACATAGCCAATTCGCAAGATGCATAAGGACCTCTCTTCCAACAGGCTCGTCACCATGAACATTTCCAATGAACTGCATGTGTAGCACAAATTACATCACAGGCAAATTCTGGGTGCCTTTAACATTGACATTAGAATAAAGAGGCGCTGAAAATTCATCACCAACTGTAGGTGAATACGAACACAAGTAAGAGGTTATTAACTCGAGGAACAGAGAGAATCAGCACAATAATTGTCTATATGGCACTTTGTCACAGCAAAACCATCTGTTTAAGTATGGACCTAGTATAATAGTTGGCTGAGCCGAGTGATTGACATTATGGCATTAAATGGCTGCAGGTTCAACACTACAGAAAAAAATGTGTCAAGTGTGAGCCTATTACAGCTTATCTTTATGTGGTCAAGTTATGGGGAAAAGAGTTAATCCCGCAAAAGTTAATAAAGAAGGAAAGCAAAGGTACGGGAGCATGGAAATCAATTCTAAAAATTGGCAAAAAGGCATTGCATTGTCATTGAACCTATCCTACATGTGTCAATATGATTTTGGCACAGACACCCTTTAAGATCACATGGTAGACGGATAAAATAATAAGATGAGATGACCATCACAGGAAACTTCCAACTAAAAGTTTATGTCCATTCTCCAGATTTCGAAAAAGAACAGCACCACTTAAGACTTTTAAAGAAACTGGTACCACAAACCTTGAATGCTGGTTCAGCTTCTCTTTGCCTGGGCTTGTCCGATATTTCAATCACCCACTACAATCAACACAGTTCCCCAGTACATAAACTTGACACTCAGCAAATCATACGAAAAATATACGGCCATGAAGTTACATACCAATGGAAAATCATTCACACTTTTTCCAATGCTGACAACAGGTTTATGTTATCCCTCAAAGAGAGAAGAAATAATAGGTAAGTGAAGTGTGAATATATGAAAATACTCGAGGGAGGAAAAATAGAGGAAAGAAAAATACACTAAAAATGACATAATCAAAGACAATAGAGAAGTTGTATAATAAACAAGCAAAATAAAGATATTCAAACCAAAATATTCTGTTACTTAGCCAGTGCTAAAAAAAGGGCTGACCATGGAACAATTTAACAATCTAAAGTAAGACAGATTTATACTGTTATATATGAATCTTATAAACATACTTGTGCTTAGAGGTTGGCATTTCATAATTGATTTTCTTTTGAAAGTTACATGTCTCATTTTAGCCATTTGTTTTTTACATATCATTGTGACTACATAAGGATCGCTGATTCTCTCATGATCAGCAAATACTTGCATTCTACAGTATAACATAAACGAACTGATGGTCTTAAAGTTGGTTTAAAAGCTCCAAGATAAATGGTTGCCAAGAAGTAAAACCATTATACATCATGTACCTGTATATCCTGGAGATATTAGAACAACGACTTCCAAAGGTATGTATAGCAGTCTCAAGCTCAGTGTTGCTCATATATCCGTGAGTCATTTCTTCCCTGAATTTATTCCAAAATCATACACACAAGAACCAATAATGCCATGCAACAGAGAAGGGTGTTGCTTTCTTTTCCAAAAAAATAAAAAAAAGGTTAAATTCTAATTTTAAACATACGTGATATGAGGCTTATCTTCAAGCAGGTTACGTGAAAATGACCGATGATCTCCATCATCTGAACATGGTTGACAAATAAAATAGAAGAGATGTCAGTAACTGCATAGTAAAAAGAGGTATCTATTTGCAGAAAGATGCAGCAAACTTATTGTCGAACATGTACAAAGAGATAGACGCAGAGGTAATCTAGAGACAAATAAGTTGACCTAGATCAGATGAGGGCATGTTTGATGGGGTATGAACAAAACAACCTATTATGGCATTTCAGCTTCTCCAAAATTAATCAATTTATCATCATGATTCCATTTGATGTCAAGTATGCCAATTTATATCAGTGTTTTAATAAGCTAAAAACATGATGGAGCGTTATATACAACATGCACTCCATAGTACGCAAATTTTATGATTGAAGCTCATATTCTCCATCACTGTGCATGTGCTGACGGCGTTCATCCACAATCAGCAAAGAGTCTATCAAAACGAATTGGACTCAATCCCAGGCGCGGTACCATTCAATCAAAAGCCAAAACAAAAGAAAAAAAATTATAAAGCCCCGCCAAAATGAGACGAGCTGCCGGATCCATAGTCCCCGAAGCCCCGCTGACGCCAATGAGATCTCGACACCGATTCCACACGGATGGGAAACGCTTCTACGTTCTAGCACGGCATCATCACCTCATTGAAACGCACCATCCAATCCAACCCCAACATACAGAGGGAAGAGGGGGAGGGAGAGAGACCTGACGGACCGTAGCCGCCTCTCGCGGCGGCCTGCGTGAGAAGCGACGCGAAGGCGCGGAGCAGGAGGAGGAGGAAGAGGGGCTGGAGGCGCGAGATCGCCATGGGCGCCGCCCACGGGCACGGGAGAGGAGGTGGGGAGTGAGGAAGCGAGGGGGAGGTCGCCGTCGGCTTTGACTCGCTCGGCCCAACCGCGACCCGGCGGAGAGTGCCCGAAGCCCGGGCCAGGAGGGAACACGATCCGCTTCCTACGGAGATTTAGATTAGAAAATTATCAGATGGTATGCAAACATAACAGCACCAGTGGTCTAGTGGTAGAATAGTACCCTGCCACGGTACAGACCCGGGTTCGATTCCCGGCTGGTGCATATACTTTTTTTTCCTTTCTTATCTCTTTTTGTTTGCCAAACTTGCCAAATGGATAATAATCCTACAAACTCAGCAAATGGATCGTCCTACAAACTCAGAAGTGCCCTTTCTTATCTTTTTAGTTTGCCAAACGGATCATCTTACAAACAGAAATGCCCTTTCTTATCCTTTTTGTTTGCCAAATGGATCATCCTACAAACTCAGAAATTCAAGGGAACACTTTTTGGCCGGTGCACTCTTTTTTCCTTTTTTTTTTGTTTGACAAATAGATCCTACAACTCAGGAGTGGAAGGGAATACTCAATTAGGGAAAACTAGAAAGGAGAACAGGGCACGATCACACGTTCAAAAAAGTAGGGCACTTTTATTCAATTAACTTTCTTTCCCATGTACCGCAACGAATAAATGAACTGGATAACACTTGAGATGTACTATAAGCCATTGCTTTTGTTCAAAGTATCTAAATAAAATGAAGTGATGCAGCACAGCAGATGCTCTCACATCATCTCCCAAGCAGCAAGTGGGCTCAGCAGGTACTCCCGGAATGCTTCTCAAGTGCGAATCCATCAATCAACAAATACAAAGATGGTGGCTCTACAGCAGCACTTCTGGGATTCGTCTGCATCAGCCGGACAAAAGTCGTGTGTACCACCACAAAAACAGTTTTAAGAACAAGGCTCAGTACTTCTCAGTTATCAGCAGGGTAAAACAAAGCTGCAGTGCTTGAGTTCCTGGAATTCTTTAGCAGGAACCATCATTATGTACTCAATTTACTTGTAGTGACAGGCCCTGCGACAGAAGATACTGCATGAGTCCATGAGACTCAGCTCTAGAGAGTACTAAAATTTAACAGAACGATATGTAGAAGCATGTAAAAACTCACCTTTTGTGACTACAAGAGATTGCCAGTCACCACCCCAAGTATTCTAGATTTGAGCAGCTAAAAACGTTACAGTTAGTGCAACCCCTCTATTTTGAATTGGAGACCTTTAGTAGCTCATGGAATGCTTCCTGAGGAATGTCGACAGATCCCACACGTTTCATGCGCTTTTTGCCTTCCTTTTGCTTCTCTAGCAACTTCTTCTTCCGAGTAATATCACCACCGTAGCACTTGGCCAGAACATTCTTCCTCATTGCTGACAGACTGGAAATGGTGAAAGAGATCATCTAAGAAAAACCCATGTGACAGCAACATATATTGAACTCTTTAGCATCTAAATGCATAGCTTTTCAAATACATTTAGTTAACCTGATAACAAACAACATATTTCCCAAGTAGAAGAAAAATGGTATTAAATCTAAGGCAGCTTCCCACTGGTTGAAAACAGATCAGCCATATATGCTGCAACCAGATAGGACCTAGGATCTGATTCCCCAAGGGTGACTGGCATTGATTTACAAGCACATATTTTCCATTGGTTAATTTTAGTTGCTAGAAATTCACATTATATCTTAGAGAAAATGCTAAAGATAAATGACTAAAATGTTCTGGACAAATGGATAGCAATGAAATTAAGCGAAATGCAAATAATTACTTCAAAGCAAAGGAATCTTTAAACAGATCACAATGCTAAAGATGGTGAATTAATGCATGTCAAGTGGCTTACGTTTCCCTTGCGATAACCTTTGAACCAATTGCTGCTTGTATAGTGATCTCAAACATTTGCCTGCATTACCACACGTACAAAATAAATTATGGTAGGTAGCAGAGTTAGTAAATTATATCGGCACTCAACATGAACCCAATTGTAAAATCTGTCATAAGCCTTGCAAAAGCCACCAAATAAATTGTTCTCATATTTTATTCTTACTTGCAAGTGTACAACCTTGTTAAAATGATTCAAAAGTTATGTGAACAGAAAGAGATATGCGCAACTGCTCAAGCCTCAAGCACAATTCACATGTCAATAAAGGAGGTTCATGGGTACCTTTCTATAAATTTCTTGAGCTTCTCCACTAATTCCCTTCCAACCCGCTGAGCCTTCTGGTTATGCACTATAGTTGCCATCGCATCAACAGGTTGACCATTAAGAAGGATGTCCATCTTAACTAGATCAGATTGTTGGTATCTGTCAAAGAGAATAGGGGTAAGGAAATAAAATCAAAAAGGGGGAAAATGAATGAATGAACAACACAAATTTCTGTTAATTCTTTTTATTCCTCATATCACTCATTTAACTATGGAACGGATTTTTGTATGACATTTTAAAAGTAATTTACCAAAAAAAATGTAAATTACTTCTGATGGTGATGGTGCAAAAAAATGTTTCCAAACCCCTGTATACCTATGACAAATACTTTCTGTTTGTAGTAGTTAGTCAGACAGCAAAATTTGGAAAGATGTGCACTCAAGAATCATATCGATCAGTAAGATGTACAGTGTACCACCACTTCCAGGATATAAAAGACTGGAAATCAAAATATAAAAATCAAAGCATAAGTAAAATAAACAATATAATATCTCTCTCATCTGAAATTCCAATAAAAAGGTGTAACCAAACCATGGACCATGACTTGTTATTGCATTCGCAAAATGACTTACTCGGAATCTTCGTAGTCAAAAGTAGCATAGCCAGATGTAATGCCTTTCAATTCATTGTAGAAGTCCACGATTATCTCCTTCAATGGTAACTGGTACTTCAACAGAGCCCTTTGGCTGCATAAAAAATAACCATGAAAAGCAAAGAATAAAAGAACACAAATTAAATCGGTGAGATTTGGAGCAAAAGGGCTTACGCATCAATAAATGTATATTCTAGCTGCTCGCCCCTCCTTTCTGAACAAAGCATAATGACAGGCCCGACATACCTGAAAAGGTGATAGAGCATGGTAAGCAATTTCTATTTCTAATGTTCAAAATATCAAAGATGTAGAAAACAAGTGAGAGAGGAATAAGATCTTACTCACTAGGGATAATGATTGTTGCAATCACTGTAGGCTCCCAACAGGCTGTGACGCGCTTTCCAGGATTCGAGGCCAAAGCAGCAGGGTTCTCAACTTGCACCTTGCTGAAAAGACAACCTAAGTTTAGTTTCCTAGCAGCAAAGATAGCAAACACAATTGTGAATGCACACCTTCCATCACCATATTCAAAAATATAAGGTACAGTTGGTATGGTTGATATGACTTGAGCTCCATATTCCTAAATAAACAGAGTGACAAAATCAGAATCTCATGGAAATTACAGGTCACACAAATTATTTTCACTATATGACATCAGATAATTTCCTCTTTTTCCATCATATTTCAACTTTTTCCTCTTTATAAGTTCAAATGAATGCAAGAGTTTCTAGGCTGACAAAGGTGGTCAACGTACTTAAATAGAGAGTAGTCATGGCCCTAAGACCATTAACCTGGTGAGATAAAGATGTTATCCATTTCTTTTCTATTTTTTTGGCTAAAATATTTCATCCTTCTAAAAGCATCCCAAGTCTGCTGGCAATATCTCAAATTACAGAGCAAACATTGCCTTGAGAATTGAGATATTGACACAATAATTAATAACTGAGTTCTTTGAAACTAATTCCCAACATTGATTGATGTATCATTGAGGCATCATGCAACTGTGTAAAAGCAACTGAAATGATGGGGAAAAAACTATACTTGCTCAAGTCGTTGGTGGAAAACATCCATGTGAAGCAATCCTAGGAAGCCACATCTGTACAGCAGATAGCCATAGCAGAAACCACATTAAGTGTCACGAAAACAATAGAAATAAATAGTCTGCAATCTTCATGTGTAGAAAATCTGGTACCTGAAGCCCATGCCAAGCGCATTGCTTGTCTCTTTTGTAACAGAGACACTGGCATCATTACATGTTAGTTTCTCAATTGCATGGCTAAGAGCTTCAAAGTCAGAACCATCAGCAGGATAGAGACCAGAGAAGACCATATGTTTCGCAGGCTTGAAACCTGAAAGGCTATTCTGCATGATATTCCATGCAACCAAAAACTAAAAAGAGAAGTGTTTCAAGAATGGGACTCATACCAGGAAGTGGCTCAACAGTGCTCTTTGCCTGGTGAAGGGTATCACCAATGCGTGCTTCTTTAGTTGAACGCATTCCAGTAATAACATACCCAACTTGTCCAGTGTAGAGCACTCCAGTAGGTGTAAGCTCAGGGTGCATAATGCCAACATCCATAACTTCATATGCACGGCCAGTTGCAGCTGATGCAATCTTATCACCCTTACGCAGAGCACCATCAACAACAGCAACATGGCAAATCACTCCTTTGTATTCATCATAGTAGGAATCCAAAAGCAACATCCGTACAGGTGAATCACATTTCCCTGGTGGGGATGGTATGCGTTTGATAACAGTAGGTAACACATGTTCAAGGCCTTTACCAGTCTTGGCAGAAGTGAGCAGAGCTTCACTTGGATCAATGTCAAATAACCTCTTCAATTGATCCTTTACATTATCTGGATCAGCGGTTGGCTGATCAATCTTGTTAATCACAGGAATTATGCTCAGATTCGATTCAAACGCAAGGTAAAAGTTTGCGATTGTTTGAGCTTGTACACCTTGTGCTGCATCAACTACTAAAAGAGCACCCTGGCAAGCTGCAAGGGACCTGGATACCTCATAGCTGAAATCCACATGGCCTGGCGTATCAATCAGATTAAGCAAATATCTTGGCGCATCTGAGTCCTGGGATCCAGTAGTGTGCCTATAGAACATAGTTGCTGTTTGTGCTTTGACCGTAATTCCCCTTTCTCTCTCAACCTGGTCACCACATACATAAACATTACATCAGAAGACACACAATATCAAACTACACATCAAGCCCTAATCTAATGTCAAAGCAGTCTTATGAAAGTACTGTCGAAATCAGGGTATAACGGAAAGGGAGTTGAGGTCATGGAAATAAACACTCTTCACTAAATGTAGTTGCATCATGTAATATTACAATCTAAAAAGGTGTACTGTCTCAATTCTGAAGGCTAAAGATTAATCCAGTAACTCTATTTGTGTCCTTTAAAATGGAAAAACCTTTCTACTGTCTCAATTCTGAAAGCTGACTAATCCAGTAACTCTATTTGTGATGACCTAGCATGATAACGTTCGCTTCTCATATTGTTATAAGAGTTTATACTGTAGGTAAGTTATATACAGTATCTACAAGTAACTAAGTCATAGAATAGGCGTCAATTGATATTGAATTAACACGAATTCTGTCCATAAATCGAAACAGAAATTTAATGCCAAATTCTGAATGGTCAAAAGGTAACAACAATTTATAGAACTAATGCAGTCATCAATAGTTCATCAATAGTTCAATATAGTTCCATAATCTGATCGTGAAAACAGTTGGGAAATGGTGGCTTAACTGAACTGATCACCAATCAAACATCCAACAATTTAGCGGTAAAGGACCAAACTTTTTTCTAATTTTCTAACTATAAGGAGAGTGAAGGGAAGAATTGGCGTCGCACTTGCAACTTGTCGAGGTACTGGGGCTGGCCGTGGCCCTTCTGGATGGTGCCGGTGAGCTCCAGCAGCCTGTCCGCGAGCGTCGACTTGCCGTGGTCGACGTGGGCGATGATCGAGAAGTTACGGACCCGCTCCGGCGGGTACAGCGCCATCTCCGACCCGGACACCGCGCCGCGCGCGCCGTGCTCCGGCGACGCCTGCGACGAGAGGAAGCGCTCGGGCTGCTGGAGCGCGTTCCGGGACAAGGAGTGGGCCGCGGCGATATGCCGCGAAATCCGGCGAGCGGATCGCCGGAGCGCGGCGGCGCCGGCCATTCCGAGCCGCGGGCGGAGGCGGCGGCCGGCGGCGGGGGCTAGGGTTCTGGGAGGGATTTTGTGGAAATGGGAAGATGTGTTGCGTGGAAGCGGTCTATGGACCAGAGAGCCAAACGAGACGAGAGAGGTGTGCGACTGTGACGTGGCACCTTGAGTTCCATTTATCTTGTCAGACGTGATCACTTCAGAGTTCATAGTTTCATTCATACTATGAGTACTCATAAATTTCGGACTAAGGTGCACACACACATTTTAAAATTTAAATTTTACAATAATTAGCCAATAATTTATCTATTAATTTTGAATTTTTATAATACAAACTTAAAATCATATGTGGTGTATGCTCGATAGCCGACTAGTAGGCTAAAGCTTGGTGAAGTAAGATTCTAATCACTAATTCTGGCTCGGTTAGATTTTTTGGGTGCAGTTTTGTCCATGGATGTTTGTTTATTTTTTCAATTGATTTTTAGCTAATATTATTATTATATCTTTGTGTTTGACGGTGTCCCTTTTTTGAGCATTTTTACTGCGTTCTGTTTTTTTTTAGAAGAGGCGTTCTGTTGATTTCAGAGTGTGTATAATATTCTATCAGTCTAAATATTTGCCGGTCCAATTACTGGACACATTTATAAGGACAAAATCATACATGCATGCATGTGAATATAAGTGTATGTGATCACCCGTGTGTTAAAAAAAATGTGTTTCAGTGGGGAAAAAAAGGTAGCTGCCATCCGAAAGCTGTTTGCTTGATTCTTTAAACGTTCAGTGCTCGCAGAGCGACATGCTCTCGGGTTTCTCCCGGCCCCTAAAGGCGAGTCTAACCTACTGAAGAGAATAAGAACTCTAGAGGATCAAACTGCGCAATTGTATTGATGTCATGTGTTACATACTTATACATGTATGCAGGGGCATGCCCTGGAGCTATGCTAACGAGCGGCCGTTGTGGACGCGAGTGCGCGCGTCGTACGCGCGCAGAGCGTGGGCATGCGCACCCAGAGCGCAGGCGTGCGCGGCCAGAGCGCAAGTCGAAGGGGAGCGCGTCGTGCGGAGACGCTGGCGGCGCGGCGGTTACGGAGGACCGTTGCAACGGGAGTCCTGCTGCTCAACACCCCCCCCCCCCCCCCCCGCAGTCTTGACGGCGGTGAACCGACGGCGAGGCTGTCTCGGAACTCAGTGAACAACACCCGAGGAAGCCCCTTCGTGAAGATGTCCGCAAGCTGTCGAGTGGTAGGAATGTGCGAGACGTGGAGCTCCCCTAGCGCAACCTTCTCACAAACAAAGTGGATGTCGAGCTCGATGTGCTTGGTTCGTCGATGGTGGACTGGGTTCTTCGACATGTAGACGGAGGAGATGTTGTCGCAGTAAGCAACCGTCGCCAAGGGAACATGAACATGGAGCTCGCCAAGAAGATGCCGAAGCCAGGTGCACTCGGCGATAGCATTGGCGATGCCACGGTACTCTGCCTCCGCGCTCGAACGAGACACCGTCGGTTGACGCTTGGACGACCAGGACACCAGTGTGTCACCGAGGAACACACAGTAACCTGATGTAGAACGTCGCGTGTCTGGGCACCCAGACCAGTCGGCGTCTGTGTACGCGGTGATCGTCGGCGTGGAGAGGCCATGGAGTTCCAGCCCGAACGTCGTCGTCCCTTGTACGTAGCGTAGAATCCGCTTGACCATAGCCCAATGACAATCACGCGGAGAATGCATATGCAAGCAGACTTGCTGCACGGCGTACGCAAAGGTCGGGCCACGTGATCGTGAGGTACTGCAGACCGCCGGCCAGACTGCGATACGTGGATGCGTCGCGCTCAGACAGCGGCATTCCGTCGGTGGAGGAGACTTTGGGCTTGGTGTCGGCGGGCGTATCGGCCGGCTTGCGGTTGCTCATGCCGGCACGGTCGAGGAGTTCACCGGCATACTTGGACTGCGACAGGAAGAAGCCCCCGTTGGTACGTGTCACGTCGATGCCGAGGAAGAAGTGCAGAGATCCCATATCCTTGACTGCGAACGCTGAACGCAGGCGCTGGATGACGTTCTGGAGCAGAACGGTGGACGACGCCGTGAGCACCATGTCGTCCACGTAGAGGAGTAGATACGCCGTGTGCGCGCCGTTGCGGTGGACGAAGAGAGAGGCGTCGGAGCGTGTCTGTGTGAACCCGATGGACGTCACGAACGAGACGAATTCCAGAAACCACGCCCTGGGAGCCTGACGAAGACCGTAGAGGGACCGAGAGAGCAAACAGACGGCATCGGGATGACGAGGGTCGACGAAGCCGGTGGGTTGTTGGCAGTAGACTTGTTCATCGAGATGACCGTGGAGGAAGGCATTGGAAACATCCAATTGATGAGCCGGCCACTGCTTGGTGGCGACGATGGAGAGGATGGTGCGAATGGTGGCAGGCTTCACCACCGGAGAAAAGGTGTCGCCGAAGTCGATGCTGGGGCGCTGAACGTCGCCGCGCACGACCCACCGCGCCTTGTAACGATCCAAGCTGCCGTCGGCGTTGTATTTGATCTTGAACACCCATTTCCCCGATATGACGCGTGCGCCGGATGGTCGTGGAACGAGAGTCCAGGTCTGATTCGCCAGGAGCGCGTCGAACTCGAGCTTCATCGCTGCGACCCAGTTTGGATCTTTGAGTGCGGCGCGGACTGACTTGGGCACCGGAGAGAGTGTGGCAGTGCTCGTCATGGCGTACTTGGGGTTCGGCTTGAAGATGCCGACACGACCGCGAGTGACCATGGGATGAGCAGGAGCCGGCGGTGGCGCGGGCGATGTCGGAGGCGACGTCGCGGGGGATGAGGAAGACGCCGATGATGAACCCGGTGTCGAAGCTGAGGGCGCGGGGATCGTAGGTGGGGACAGCTGTGGTGGCGTTGAGGAGACCGTGGCAGGAGGTGTCGAAGCCGGTGCTGCGGGGACCCTTGGCGAGGGCGACGAGGATGTGGGGGCGACGGGCGACGAGGATGGTGCAAGCGACGGTCGTGGCGCAGAAGAGGGTGTTGATGCAGTCGTGGATGAGGATGTAGTAGTGTGTGGCGGGGCCGGGAGAGCACGCTGTGGGACACACAGTGGCGACGGTGGACAGTCGTCGTCGTCGTCGCAGAACGATGGCGCTGACGCTTGTGGCGTCGCGGGCGTGGAGTGCCGAAAAGGGAACTGCGTCTCGTCGAACACGACATGACGAGAGGTGTACACTCGTCGTGTCGTGGGATCGTAGCAGCGATAGCCACGATGGTCCGCGGGGTAGCCGAGGAAGATGCACGGCGTGGAGCGCGAACTGAGCTTGTGCGGGGCCGTCGCCGACAAGTTGGGGAAGCACAACGAACCGAAGACGCGAAGCTCGCCATAGGAAGGAGGGACGCCGAGGAGGAGCTCATGAGGCGTCGTAGTGTCGGTGGCGCGACATGGGCGCCTGTTGATGAGGTACGTCGCGGTGGACAGCGCCTCGGCCCAAAACTGCAATGGAGCTGCACTATGAACAAGCAATGTGCGCATACAATCGTTAATTGTGCGAAGAATCCGCTCTGCCTTGCCATTTTGCTGAGAAGTGTGGGGGCAAGAAAGGCGAAGTTGAACACCGTGAGCAAGGAAGAAGTGGCGCAGAGCGTAGTTGTCTAATTCGCCTCCATTGTCAGACTGAAGTGCAAGCCACCGGAGGCCAAACTGATTCTGAACATAGGAGTGGAAAGATTTCAGAAGTGGAAGAACCTCTGATTTGGCCCTGAGTGGAAACGTCCAAACAAAGTGCGTATAGTCATCCAACAACACAAGATAATATTTATACCCCGAATTGCTGTAAACAGGCGACGTCCAGACATCAGAGTGCACAAGTTGGAAAGGGAAATGAGTAACTGTAATTGAAGAGCTAAAGGGCTGCCGAACATGTTTGCCCAATTGGCAAGAAGAGCAAACATGAACCGCAGATTTATTACAGGAGAAATCAAAAGTAGCTAGAACTTGAGACAAAGTTTTATTTGCTGGATGGCCAAGTCGAGCATGCCACAGATCAACCGAGGCCGTGGAGGTGGTGAAAGCTTGATGAGCCGGCGGACGCAGAGGATAGAGCTCGCCGGAGCTGTCACAGCGGAGCATCTCCGTTCCCGTTGGCAGATCCTTAATAGAGAAACCACAAGGGTCAAATTCAACGGAAACATTGTAATCCCTATTGAGCTGTCGCACAGAAACAAGGTTCTTAACAATGGAGGGAGAAACGAGAACATTATTGAGGTGAATCGGAGAATGATGAGTAGGAAATGTGGCAGCCGCTGAGTGGGAAACAGGGAGATGAGCTCCATTGCCGACAACAATGGACTGGGGAAGACGAAGAGGGCGAACAGAGTGGAGATTACCAGGGTGCGATGAGATGTGAGTGGAAGCGCCGGTGTCGAAGAACCAGTCGGAGGAGTTCGCTGGCGGCTGTTGCTGCACACTGACGCCGGCGGAAGAAAGCGCGGCAAGGAGGGCGCTGTTGTCCCACGGGTTCAAACCAGTGGGCTGGTGCTGGTCCGTCATGACGGAGTTGGGCTGGTGAGGAGGGCGGGGGCCCAGGACACCAGCGCCCGGCGGACGAAACGGCACAGACCAGGCCTGCACCATCCTGGTCCAAGGATTGTATCCGGCCGGCCAGGTTGAGGGCGTTGACGGCGGGCGCTGCGGCGGAGTGAAGCCGCCGGAGCCGCCAGCTGGGGACGGGGCATTGCCGGAGGTGGAGCCCTTGGAGCCCTTCCTGAAGCCCTTGGAGTTGGGAGCGCCAGTTTCGGATCGGAATCCGGATTCGCCGGAGCCGCTACCAGAGGAAGCAGAGCTGCCCCCAGATGCAGATCCTCCGCGCCCGGCGTAGAGGGCGAGCCCGACCTGCTGCTTGGTGTCGTGGTCGTCGCCGGCCTCCTCCAGAAGTAGGTACGATCTTGCGCTCATGAAGGTGTGAGGGGGCGAACGAGCCTTGATCACAGGCTTGACATGCCGGTACTTGGGGTTGAGGCCACGAAGGAGGTTGAGAACCTGACTGGGCTCGGAGACGGGATGGCCGACGTCACGGAGGTTGTCAGCAAGGCGCTTGAGCTTGGCGCAGTAGTCGTGGATGCTCAAGTCGCCCTGGTGGAGGCTCCGAAATTCCGCCTCGAGGTAGACGGTGCGCTGGAGCTCATTGTCGCGGAAGAGAGACTCAATGTCACCCCAGAGGGTGAACGCCGAGGTGTGAGGCTTGTGGATGATCTGGAAGATGGATTTGTTGACGGTGTTGTACAGCCAATTGACGATACAATGATCGATCTGGCGCCACTCCCTGGTGCGCTGAGCGATTGGTGGAGGAGAACGAACATGATCCTCGATCCCGAACTTGCCAAGAACGGAATCGAAGAAGCATCTCCAGTGGCTGTAGTTGGAGTCCTCAAAGTCGAGGAGAACAGAGACATGAGAGCGAATGTTCATCGTCTGGATGGTGGCAGCAGAGACAGGTTGTGGGGGATCAAGATCGTCATCGGAATCGGAGAAAGCCGAGGAAGCAGAGGAGGCCATGGGGGAAGGAGAGGTAGGGGATGCGGAAGCGAAGGGGTTAACCAAGGAGGATCATTCGGTCTCTGATACCATGAAGAGAATAAGAACTCTAGAGGATCAAACTGCGCAATTGTATTGATCTCATGTGTTACATACTTATACATGTATGCAGGGGCATGCCCAGGAGCTATGCTAACGAGCGGCCGTTGTGGACGCGAGTGCGCGCGTCGTACGCGCGCAGAGCGTGGGCATGCGCACCTAGAGCGCAGGCGTGCGCGGCCAGAGCGCGAGTCGAAGGGGGAGCGCGTCGTGCGGAGACGCTGGCGGCGCGGCGGTTACGGAGGACTGTTGCAGCGGGAGTCCCGCTGCTCAACACCTACAAGTTGCGACGATAGATAGCCAATGGACATACATGTTGGCATGGCATATGGTCCTCCGCGTTCAAATGCTCCCCGTGACAAACCGCAACGCATTCAAATGTGCCACCCGTCATAATCACACAAGTGTGTGTGTTCATCTGTTCGTAAATTGCTACACTGATCCAGATCCAGTCACCGAGGGCTTTTGATGCGTAGCCGACGGCCATCGTACACCTCTTCTCCTCTCCTGCACCTCCGTCCATCCATTCATGCACGCGCGCAAGCGCAAGCGGCAACCGCGCCGAACGAGCCGCTCCCCGTGTCCCGCCCCACCGCGGCCGTTTTCTCTGCCAAGACGAGCGCTCGCCAAACCCGGCGCGCCCCCGCCGATCACGGCGAGACGCACGTCCGCCTAGCTCCCCGGCCCGCCGGCCTATAAGACCACGCCCCGGAGCCACCACGAGCGCCACACCGCGCCGGCTCCCCTTTCGCCCCACCTCGCCCATGTCCGTTCACCCGGGAGGGCTCAGCATCCTTCGGAAGAACTAACCCTTCTTCCCGAGACCTGAGCCCCTCCCCGCGGTGACCGGCACGGTCGTCGCCGCCTCCCGGGGCTCGCCGCCGATCGAGCCCCGACCCATTAACTACATACTACTAGGATCAATCATCATCGGTAGTAGCAGCACGTAGTAGTACGCTAGTGCCAAGCACAATGGCGGGCTCATCCGCCGTCGTGCTGCTGTCCATGCCCGTCGTCGTCCTCTGCGCCCTGCTCAACACCGCCGCCGCGGCGCCGACCGACGTCGTCATCGACGAGGCGTACGCGCACCTGGTCAACCTCACCGCCGACCAGGAGCACTGGGCGGAGCGCGACTACGCGGCGCGCGCCTACAACCGCGCCGCCTACGCCACCGACCCCGTCGCCGTCATGGACCGCTTCAACGACCGCGTCCGCCGCGCCACCGAGGAGACGTCGACGCCGTCGACGTCAGCGGCGGCGGCGCCGTCCCAGTCCCGGTACCGGTCCATGCTGGCGCGCGTCGTCAGGCCCCACGCGGCGGCCGGCCAGTGCACGGCGACCAACCCCATCGACCGGTGCTGGCGGTGCCGCGCCGACTGGGCGCAGGACCGGAAGCGCCTGGCGCGGTGCGCCATGGGGTTCGGCCACAAGACCACCGGCGGGCTCGCCGGCGACTTCTACGTCGTCACCGACCCCTCCGACGACCCGCTCAGCCTCGTCAACCCCAGGCCCGGCACCCTCCGCCACGCCGTCGTCCAGGACCGACCGCTCTGGATCACCTTCGCGCGCGACATGGTCGTGTCACTCTCCAACGAGCTCATCGTCAACAGCGACAAGACCATCGACGGCCGCGGCGCGCAGGTGCACATCGTCGGCGCCCAGATCACGCTCCAGAACGTGAACAACATCATCGTCCACAACGTCCGGATCCACGACGCCGTCCCGCGCCCCGGCGGCGTGATCAGGGACTCGGACAGCCACTTCGGCGTCCGCGGCGGCAGCGACGGCGACGGCGTCTCCGTGATGGGGTCCAGCAATGTCTGGATCGACCATGTCTCCATGCACGGCTGCGCCGACGGGCTCATCGACGTCGTCGACGGCTCCACCGCCATCACCATCTCCAACGGCCACTTCACCAGGCACGACCACGTGATGCTCTTCGGCGCCAGCGACGCCACGCCCAAGGACAAGGTCATGCAGGTCACCGTCGCCTTCAACCACTTCGGCAAGGGGCTCGTGCAGAGGATGCCCCGGTGCCGGTATGGATTCTTCCACGTCGTGAACAACGACTACACGTACTGGGAGATGTACGCCATTGGAGGCAGCAAGAACCCAACCATCATCAGCCAGGGGAACAGGTTCAGGGCCAGTGACGATAGGAACTTCAAGGAGGTGACAAAAAGGGAGTACACGCCGTACAGTGAGTACAAGGACTGGGTGTGGAAGTCGCAGGACGACGTGTTCCTCAACGGGGCCTTCTTCAAGCAGTCCGGCGGCCAGAACGAGCGACACTTCGACAGGCTCGACCTCATCAAAGCGCAGAGCGGGCAGTACGTCGAGTCGCTGACCAAGTTCGCCGGCGCGCTCGACTGCCACGTCGGCAAGAAGTGCTAGCTACCTTAGGTCCGGATGACGATGGTGGAGTACGTGAAACACGTAATTTGATTGAGTTGGCGATCGATACTTCGATCCAGGTGCAAGTAGGGATTGGAAGGTTGTGTAACTCTTGTATTTGGATATTATCTCTGTAACACTGCTTGCTAGTTGCAGTGTGTGGTCCTCGATGACACATATGGCTTGGTTTTTGTGCTGCTTATGGTGTTTATTAATGGAGGATAAGTTGGGCGTGGCAATGCTTTTGGCAACTAAACTCATGTGTCCATCTCAATTGCTTTGAACTTGTGCTGCAGGTAGGAGTCTGTATGACATGTAGCATGTATTTCATAATGGTGATCATGTCTTCTATTTCTCTTGTTCTTCCCTCTTTTCTTACTCCTCTTTATTCATGGCTGAAATATGTAGGGGGCTTCAGCCCCCTTGCCAAGCCATCCTGCCCCCACGCTAAATCCACCCCTGAATCCATATGGTTTGATTGGATTTGTGACCGATACTTAGGTACGAGTGCAAGTAGGCTCATACACTTCGAGAGGCTCAACCTCATCAAGGCGCAGAGCGTGCAGTACGTCGAGTCGCTGACCATGTTCGCCGGCGCACTCAACTGTCGCGTCGGCAAGAAGTGCTAGCTAGGTCCGGATGACGATGGTAGAGTACGTGAAACATGTAATTTGATTGGGTTGGTGATCGATACTTCAATCCAGGTGCAAGTAGGGATTACAAGGTTGTGTAACTCTTGTATTTGGATCTCATCGGTAATGCTCAACCACTACTTGCCAAGCTGCCAATGTGGTCCTAGTGACACAGGCGGCTTGGTTTTTGTGGTGTTTATGGTATTTGTTAATGGAGGATCTGTAGGGCATTGCAGTAGGGGTGGGGTAGGGGGGGCTTGAGCCCCCTATCCCCACACTAGATCCGCCGGTGCGTGGCAGTGCGCGCTTTGCACAACCAAACTCATGTGTCCATCTCAATTATGCCATGAGGTTGTGCTGCCGGAAACATGATGTTTGGAAAGTGGCAATTAACGTGTTATTACTAGGGACTGATGGCGTCTATAAACATTCATAGAAACGGGGCCTAAATTGTTGGGATCCTATCCTAAATATAAAGTGAGAGACTAATTTTTGTGTGTTCTGGTGTTTGTTAATGAAGGATATGAAGGGTGTGGCAGTGATTTGCATAGCCAAACTCATGTATCCATCTTGATTATGCTATGAGCTTATGTTGCAGGTAAGAGACCACCTGGCATGCAGGCTTTGTTTCATAATGGTGATCATGCCATCTCTCACATATTTGGCTCTCACCAAATTCTTAGCCTGTGTTAGGTGAATGACGACGGAGAAAATACAATCCATATGATTTGATTGAGTTCTTAACCGATACTTAGGTCCGAGTGCAAGTAGGCTCACAAGGTTGTTTAACTCTTGTTTTTGGATGCCATTGTAATGGTCAGCCATGACTTGCCGCTAACACGTCGTTGTGACACATACAAAATGATTTTTATTAGTGCACTTCGTGTTTGGTTAATGGAGGATATCTAGGGCTATTAGTGGACATCCTAAACATTCACAAGTTATAGGCTTAATTATTTGGGATCCTAAATATTCATATAAAATGAACTTAATTGTTGCAATATTAGGGTGTTTGATTTGGATCCACAAACATAAGCATTCCAAGTGCGTTCATGGTTTGATTTTTGAGCCATCCAACTTTGTAATAACAAAATGAAAAAAGATCAATTAATATTGGAAACTCGTACACATTATCTTATTTGTATTAAAAAAAACACCACATTCATCTAGATGGCATGTAACTAATGATGTTAATTGTGACGAACCGGATTCTCAACGTCGAGAATCCGACTCCCTGTACCCTTGAGATAGTCCCAGGAATAGCAGCTATCTCGTACAGAACTCATCTCAGTCGAATATCACATTCATACAACGATAAGAGATCCATTACATGACATATATAAAACATAGCGTCTGGTACAAGCCCTCTGGGCTAAATCGACAATAAGAAACAACTGCGCAGCGGTAGCTAGAACATCAGGGTCCACTCCTCCACAGGCATCCTTGAGCATAGCGCGCACCCTTCAGTCGTACCACCCGTCCTGGTTGAACTCGTGGTCGGGGTCTTCACCTGAGAACCCAAAGTCTGTCCCCAAGGAAATGGGACAGGTCCACGTCACCAACCATAATATGATGTAAGCTTTAAAGTGGCCTATTCTAAGGATATAGAAATAATCAAGGTTTGAGCCAGTGTTTTCTTATGCAAGCGGCAGCAATAACCCAAATTCATCTCACCACCAACTCCTTCTCTCGGACGCACATCCACTCCCAAAATACCAACCATCAGCCTCACATTTTCCCATCGGGCTCGTCCTGCCACAGCAGGTTCCCGCAAGCATTATTCACCATCACCTTTCTCTCTCTAATCGACTCGGTGAGCTCCCTCCCCACCTTGTCTCAACAGCCTCAGCTGGACCAATCTCTCATACCCAAATCAAAGGATGAGGAAAGAAAACAGATTCCCATGCTAGTCGGGGGCTTATCGGAAATGGGTCGTCCGTAACCGTGGACACGGCTATACGTATAGTTTACACTCTGCAGAGGTGGCACTCCAGGAATCCATCCGGGCTGCAAGGCTAGTCCGCAACCAACCTGAGACACAGCCCACAGCAAAGACCCTAAACAGTAACGGCGCCAATCCTGTCTCCCTGGGCTCGGGAAACATCCGATCTAACATCTGCCCCAGGGTCGTGAAACCTTCCCACCGGGGCCAGTCAGGGGCCGTGGTAAATCAGGGAGAATACGCCGCAACGATTCCCCCTACACATATCAAGCTCGATTCTCCTACAGTCTCGGCGCCACACTAGAGTAGGCTTGCTGGAACCCTCCCCATACTGGGTAGATGGTGAGCACGGTAATCCCACGTCCAAAGTTGGAACTCGACTCGGTCCTTAATTGTCGGTAAAGCGAGTATCTGCGTCATAAGCGATCCGCCGCAACGGTCCGCAATCGGCACCCATAACAGGTATAGCCGCCCAAACTCCTCAGGTACTCCCCGAGTACCAATCCCCAAGAAACTATGTACCCACAACAGGTACCCCATAGGGACTGCCCGAGTGCAGCCCCTCAGCACCTCGATCAAACGATCGAGTTGTTATTACTCGCTTATACCGCCTGGCTGCACTACTCCTCCCATACCACCCACAACTCACGCCAAGAGGATCAAATCTCAACCATCCCAACACATGCATAGCATAGCATATTCATAAAGTGAGTAGTAGGTAGCAAGGAAACAGGAAAATAACAAAGGCAGTGCAGATTTATCATGCGAGTAAAGTAAAGCGCTAGCATACTAGTTGCATGTCTAATAGGTATTTCAGAGAATGGTCGGGCGTGAACTTGGGCAAAGGTCTTCGTCCTCGTCAAAGCAGTTGTCGTAGTGGTCCGGCTCCTCCTGACTCTCCGGAGCTCCTAAGGTTGCATAAAAATAAAATAAGGCGCGACTACTAGCAAAGAACTCCAAATCAGTGAAGAGAGAAGACTCAATAACACCAAACTCTACACTAACGTGTAGATTAAGATTTTAGAAAAATATAGAAACTGGTTTCATATTTTTCTGAGCTACAGATCATTTATTATTAATTTTCGAAGTTTAAATCATCTTCTGAAAATATTAAATAATTTCTGAAAAAGAAAAACAGATAAATAATTAGCCTGCTGATGTCAGCATGACGTCATGCTGACGTCAGCAGTGGGGTCCGCCTACGATGACGTCAGCAGTGGGCCCTGCTGACGTCAGCGTTGACTGGTCAACGGTCAACGGGGTCAACTCCGGTCAGTGGGCCCCATGTGTCAGTGACTCGCAGAGTATGACAAGTGGGCCCCATACGTCAGCGCGGTTAAAAGAAAAAGAAAAAGATTAAACGATGGCTGGGCTGGAATTGGGCCGAAAGGTGAAAGGGCCGAGATAGTTTAGGGTGGTGAAACAGAATTAAACGCAAGATTCGGCCCACGAAGGGGGCGCTGCTGGTGCTGCTCTGGTGGACTAAGTCCACCGTGAACCGAGAGTGCGGTTCACGTGAGCCGGGTGTATGGGATCTAGGTGTGGCCGACTCGGGATTGTCTGCGGCTTCGCGTGCGGCGTGCGGGTGTGGTCCAGCGTGTGGCCTTGCCACGGCGCGACGCAGCGTGCGCGCGGCGCGCACCAGAGCGCACCGGCGGTGATGGTCGGCGGCGGATCTCGCCGGAAAAGGCTCAGCTGGGCTCAAGATCGGTCGGAGAGGCTCGGCTTGGGTTCGGCGAACACGAACGGGGTGAAAAAGGGCTCGGCTTGGGTGCGGTTTGGCCCTCCCGACGCGAACAGCGGCGGCACAGCCATGGCACCGGCGAGCATCGACGGCGACTCGGGTATCGCGTGCAACGGCGCACGACTTGGGTCACGCTTGCGCGCGTGCGGCTCCAGCGACTGCTGGGACGCAGCTAGGTGCGCATACGCGGGCTCGTGGTCGCCCACGGCCGCGCATGGCCTCGGCGTTCGCGCGCGGCGAGCGGAGCTCGGCTGCGGCGGCCTCGGCTGCAAGGCTCGATCGACGGCGGGTTGCGGGCTAGGCTGCTGCGGCTCGACGGGATCTTGCACAAGAGACGCGGCCACGGCTCGAAGACCGGGTTCCAGGGGGCTAGCAACGGCGGTGGCGGCGGAACTCGCCGGAGACAGGGGAGAAGAAGGGGGTCGACGACGACGGCTCACCTCGGGTCACGTAGACGTACACTGCAGCTCGGGGTAGACTCGCGGTACACCGGCGGTGCTCGTGCTCCTCTTCTCGCTCCCTGGTTCGGCCTGGTGTCGGCGATCCCACGCACGGCGGCGCTCCGGCCTTCGGCGGCGACGCGGGGAAGGAGATTGGCTTCCCCTCCTCCCTCAGCTTCTTCTCCACGGGCTTCCCCGACCCCTTCTCCCACTCCTCACCCTCTCGATTTGGATCTAGACCCCAAGGGGGCGGCGGCGGCGGCTTGAACAGGGAATGGCTCCCGGCGCTGGCTTTATAGGGCGGCGGTTAGGGCTCCCGGGTACGGACGGCGAGATTGGGGCGGCCAGGAGCCCGCGGACACGCGTTGCCATCGCAACGGGCCGCAAGGAGAGCGATGGGACCGGCTGGGTGGTTGGGGTGCTCACGGGCGCTCGCGCGCGCGAGAGAGAGAGAGCGGCGCGGGGAAGATAACGAGAGGAGGGAGAGAAAGCTGACAGGCGGGACCTGCCTGTCAGTGGGAGAGAGAGAGGGACGCGGCGGGGACGCGGCGGGGGTGAAGGCTGGGCCGCAGCTGGGCCGGAAGGCCGGCTGGGCTGCTCGGTCGGTTGGCTCGGGAAAGAAAAGATCAGGGTGGTTCGATGGACTTGGCTCGGAGATTTGGCCCACGAACAGTTAGGAAGATTTGACAATTAGTTTGGCCAATTAGAGTTTGAATTCAAATCTAAAATTTGAATTCAAATCAATCAAAAATCTAATTAAATCCAAATAACTCCAAATCACACTATTTGGTCCTTAGCACTTCAAATTAATTTTAAATTTCAAATTTAAATTGCTTAAGAATTTGGGAGCACAATAGAATCAATTTTAAATATGGGTTTGCATGCACAACAATTCACCAAAAATTTTTAAATTCACATTTTTGCACTCAACCAATCCTAAGGGTATTTTTAGGGTTGTTACATTAATGAAAAGGAAAAATACATCGTTGATTTTTCCAATCATACAATGCAACTTCATGCGAAATACTATAGATATATTTGTAAATTTAAATTCACTCAACCTATCATTTTATTGTTTGGTTTAACTCACTCAATCCATTGAACCACACCAAACCGCACAAGTCAAAATAGATTTTGCATGATTTAATATATTTCCACGTTTAGAATGAGCCGATTTACAACTCGTCAAGCCAGTTCAATCCATATAAGCTCTTGGGGCGGTAGAGATATCAATTGTTTGCTCATACAACAAAGATGCCGGGTTCTTCTTGATGAGATGTGCTGATGTGGCGAAGATGTTGACTTCTTCTTGATGAGACAACAATCACTACACCCTAGTGACCCAATAAACTCTTTATTGCAAAAATCAATGAAGGTGAAGTGAGGCAGAGAAGTGTAACAATCTCTCTTCATGTCGGCAATGAAGTGGCTCCTTTATGATAAGCCAGCACACATATCTAATATAATGTTAAGAAAGTGGTCCATTTGTAGCAATTCATCGAGCATATAGATGAGTATTCTAACGTCGAACAATAGCAAACTTGTTCGATGCTCACGATACCACATTGACCTTGATTGCTCGGCTTGTTCTCCGTGCTTCATCATAATGCATTGTGACACATCGACAGGATATAGAAAAGTCCATATTTGACTCATCGGTTTAATACGGTTTTCATTTGACTGGATTGAAACCATATAAACTATTGTAAACCACCCCATCTATGGAAACCATCAAAATCAGACCAAATTACTCTTACTTGTGGTATGGATTGAAAACCAGTAGAAATTAAAGATAAACCGCTCATATGCATGACACGACCGCTATATAATTATTTTTTTCATCAAACCTTAGGAAAATAAAGTCTTCAAGTCTCAACTAATTCCTTCCAAATTGCTTGTGATTTTGCAATCTTGTTTATTACTATTTTGCATTATAAAAATATTAAATCAGTTGCAATTGGATGGTAACTAGAAATAGCAAACAAATCAGCTTTCATGACTTGTTTTATAAAGCTTGTTATACATGTTTAAAGATTGCCATCATTAAAATTAAATATTACCCTCTGATTAATTAATTTACAACAATTCAGGATCGCTCGAAACCATAGCTAGATAGGAAACACTCAATAGATCACATGAAAATAAAGATTTGTATAAGCTCGCCCCCTTGATTTGGAGAAATACCTACACTATGTGTGTGTGGTTCTTGTATATATGATCCAATCTTTACCTTCCTTAGGATATACTAGTTATATTTGATATGGTATCTCCTATGCTCAATTTTCACAAGATATCTTGAACCACCATACCTTTGTATTCAAGCCCTTTTACACGGAAGATATTTTCTATAACATTAATATTTTGTATAGGTAATATTGGGTTCCTCATAAGCAATGTAGCAGTTAAACTTTTAATGATATTATTGATGAATAGCATAATGCCTATGTCGTGCTTTGCACTATAAAAATATTTTTTATCAATATTTCTTACATTGAGGACCCATTATATATTTAGAATAGGCCAACCAAATTCTCTGATACGCCCCGACATCTAGCTGGCCCATAAAGATTTCCTTTTCATTTGAATGGACCCTTCAGTGGTACACTCTAAAGCAAAATTGAAGCATGAATTCGCCATGCTTCTGCATCGAGCAAAAAGGAGTTACTTCCCTCTTATTAGTGATGAGGTAGACATTTTCTTGTAATAACCTTTCCCTTTCCTTCTCTTATATTTTTTCTTTGTCCTTTTTTGTATTGTGATGGTGTTTTCTTTATTTTAGCTTACACCTCATTTTCCTTGAAATATGATTAACATTTTTATATTTTATGTTGTCGTTGTTTATATTTCTCTAATATTAAGGTTTATTGTAAGGGAGGAAGGAACCTAAACATTCCTATCGATGTAGATGTTATGCGATGAGAAATACTCATTCTAACTAAAATTAACAAGTTCATCTAGAGTGCCTAATTGGGAAAAAGAAAAGAATCGACACTATTGATTTTGATGATCACCGTCTAAATTAAACCTTGGATACCATGTCAAATATGACTAATATTTAGTGATTCAAAACTAAAAAATATAGAAAATTAGTAGAAAGAAGCATATATAGATATTAGAACAAGTACTCCCTCCTTTTGCTTTTATAAGGCGCACACGTATATCAAGATTCAAACTTTATAAACTCTGACCAATAATTTAAGCAACCAACTTTAACTTTTATAATGCAAATTTGGAATTTTTAGATTTATAATAAAAATATTTTTCTAATGATTATAAATTTATAATCATAAATAATATAATATAAGATAAATACATTATCAAAGTGTAATTTAGAAGACCATGCCAAGTGAAGTTGTGCCTTATAAAAACAAAAGGAGAGAGTATATAGAAACATGCAAAGACAAGTCCATGTATCTAGAACAAACACGTGAAGAAAGATGCAGATGAAGCTAAGGCCCTGTTTGGATGTTGTGGTTTTGAGAAATCATAGTATCAAGAAACTACAGTTTTAAAGGCTACACGCGTGCAAACCCATGGTTTAGAAAAAACAGATATAGAGTGGAGTTTCTAAACTCTAAAAAGACTACAATTTTATCGATACCATGGTTTTCAAAACTACAAAGTCTATAGTGCCCAAACACCCTATCGAAACCAAAGTATTTGACAGAATCGTAGTATTGTTCTAAAACTCTAAAAACACTTTGTATCCAAATAGGGCCTAAATGTTTTCTATTAGAGGCGGACTAGAGCAACGATCTTCTATGACATTGATGTTTTCATTGACACTTTTTTTTATCCGAATGTTTTTCTATTTCTATTAAAAGTTAAAGTTCCAGTGCCAAGTAATAAAATTGGAATTGGTAAAACTACCCTCCATAGGTTTCTATCAAGGCTCAAAATGCTTAGACTGAAATATCAACATTTAGTTTTGTCAAATCCCATCGGTAGATCAAGAATGGTGCCTTAGATCTGTCTGAGCCAAATATAACTAACTCCAGTTTCCGTCCCTTAATTTCCTAAGCCTTTGCTGACACCCAACACGGTGATGCCCATTAGGCCACAACTCGCCTCTAATGCCGATGTGTTATCTATCCCGGTGAGCTCTACTAACACAATCTCACCTAGTTCCAAACCCCACTATTGTGAGCACACTGTCAGAGTTTTTCCCAGTCGGTGGGGGAGGTTGTTGGTGATGTGCCCAGGAGGCAATTATAAACTATTCGGATTAAAGGCGCAATGCGTATTGATACATGGGGATTAGAGTGCTAATGGGCCTACAAAGTGGAAGCCCATTAGCACACTCTACAAATATGTGGGGGTGGGGCTAGGAGCGAGCGATTCCATCATGCCAAACCGTAGCTACCACCTCCACTTGGCCAAACCTTGGAACTCTAGCCATGCGTGCGGTGCTAGTATACCAGCACACCAGGTTCCATCCCTGAAATGTGGACTCCGTGAAGGCGATGCTGTTGTGCTGATCGACTCCGGTAGTGTCTGCTGGTTGCTGCTGGGATGAGGACGAGGAGATCCGCTTGTGATGCAATTGACTAGTTTCTCTACACTGACGCACATCGATGTTGGATCAGGCTACTCCAACTCTTCTTCCGCTGAATTGCACGACTATTGATAACATTTTATGATCCCTCTTACTTGCAAGTTTCGCATGTAATTATTATAACTAGTATAGCCTACCCGTTTTCCTATAGAGACAAATTGGTTGAGCACGAGAATCGCCAGGTGTACGATCGAACCATCTATGAGTTGTGTGTTCGTCCTAAAACACTCGAGTAGTACTCCCTCCGTCCCGTGAAGAATGCAATTCTGAGATTCAAAAAAAATCTCATAAAAGAATGCAATTATTCTAGCTGTAACCACCTGTTATATATCTTAAAATAGTAATTACCTGCATGCAGTAACAACTTCTATGCCAAAATTAGTGGGATTGAGACGGTTACCGGGGGTAGCATGATCATTTATCAACCCCATTAATCTATCTGAAAAAAAACTAGAATTGCACTATTCACGGGGCGGAGGGAGTACGTGTTTAGCTAGTTGTTCCATTGCTTGCGGAATGAAGGAGCTGATGAAGCAGGGCATAAACGTACTCAGGGAATGAAGCAAGCGAACACATTCAGTCGCGTGCGTGCAAAACCAGCACTAAAATGTAGCAATCCAAAATCCAAATATATAATAAGGCCATGCAGCTGTGCAACATTCCGATAATAGTTCTTTCTTTCTTTTACCAGTTTTTTATATGGAAAATTTTTGTCATGTTAGTAATAACCTGCCCCGCATCGTATCCTTTGCATTCATTATAATTTCCAGAAACTGCCATATATATAATTACATGTCAAATCCTGGAGATCTTATATATGCATGGTTTGTTGGTTTCTCTTCCGTATAGTCCATGCTCGATCGATCCCACGCAGAACTAGTGTTCGACGATTTGAATGAATGAAGTATAACAAAGCCCGCGCCAGAACGTACAAGCCTAGCTAGCTAGCACGGCTTTCCGGGGCGGCATTTGAGCGCTCCGGCGAACTTGGTGAGCTCTCCGACGTAGCTCCCGTGCTTCGCCGGGATGAAGTCGAGCTGGTCGTACTTGCGCTCGTTCTGCCCGCCGGACTCGTTGAAGAAGGCCCCGTTCATCATCACGTCTCCCTGCGACTTCCACACCCACTCCTTGTACTCGCTGTAGGGCGTGTACTCCCTCTTGGTCACCTCCTTTGCGTTGGGATCGTCCGGCGCGATGAACCTGTTCCCCTGGCTGATGATGGTCGGGTTCTCGTTCCCTCCAATGGCGTACATGATCCAGTGCGTGTAGTCGTTGTTCACCACGTGGAAGAACCCGTACCTACACCTCGGCATCCTCTGCACGAGCCCTTTCCCAAAGTGGTTGAACGCCACGGTGACCTGCATCATGGCGTCCTGCGGGTTGGAGTTGCTGGCGCCGAAGAGCATCACGTGGTCGTGCTTGGTGAAGTGGCTGTTGGAGATGGTGATCGCCGTGGAGCCGTTGACGACGTCGATGAGCCCGTCGGAGCACCGATACATGGAGACATGGTCGATCCAGATATTGCTGGACGAGAGCACGGAGATGCCGTCGCCGTCGCTGGCCGTGCGCCGCCCGTAGTGGCGCTTGGAGTCCCGGATCATGCCGCCGGAGTGCGGCGCCGAGTGGTGGATGTGCACGCCGTGGATGATCACGTCCCGCACGCTCTGCAGCGTGATCTGGGCGCCGACGATGTGCACCTGCGCGCCGCGGCCGTCGATGGTCTTGCGGCCGGCGACGATGAGCTCCTGCCGGAGCCGCACGATCATGTCGCGCGCGAACACGATCCAGAGGGGGCGGTCCTGGATCACGCCGTACCGGAGGGTGCCCTTCTTGGGGATGATCATCTCGTCGTCGCTGGCGTCGGTGACCACGTAGATCTTGCCGCCGGCGCCGCCGGCGGTCTTGTGGCCGAACCCCATGGCGCAGCGGGCGAGGCGCTGCCGGTCGGTGGCCCAGTCGGAGCGGCAGCGCCAGCACCGGTCGATGGGGTTCGTCGCCAGGCACGGGCCCTGGTAGTGGCCAAGGGCCCGCCGCCGCGACGTCGAGCGGAGCACGTCGGCGTTGAAGCGGTTCGCGGCGGCGACGGGGTCGGGGACGTAGGCGGCGCGGTTGTGGGAGAGGGCGGCCTCCTCGCGCGCCGCCCAGTACGCCTCGTCGGAGGTGAAGTTATTGGACGGCGCCGGCGACGCTGCCGCCGCGGCGGCGGCGGACGTGGCGAGGACGGCGGCGTAGAAGAGAACGGTGAGGGGGATGCTACTTATTATTAGACCGCCGCCCGCCATTGTTTGTGGGTGGGTGGAAGTTCGCCGGCCCGGCCGGCCGCCGCCCGGCGCCTCGCCGCAGGGGAAAAGGCTCAGGAGATGTGTGTGGTGTAGAAGGTTCCTGAGCCGTCTCCCCGGCGGGTGAGCGGCGACGTGCGGCACCGGGGTGGAGGTGCGCACGGTGGCGGTGGTTTGGGGTGGTTCCAGGCGCCGGTATATATAGCGGCCGCCGGCGCGGCTTGGCCCCATGGGGCTTGGCTGGACGTCGTTGCTGCTGCTCTGTTTGGAGTCTGGGGGCGCGAGGAGAAAGGCGGGCCCCACACACACGTTCTGATTGATTGGTCCTTGACCTCCTGCCATTAGGGAATCAATCATCGAGTCTTGCCATGTAATCGAGGTCAAAGGAATTCTGAATTCGGTAGCATGGATTCTCGTCAATCTCGACCGTTCTTATAATTTCTCACCCATCAAATGTAACCTTCCTTTTGATTCCTAACGACCAACCATGTTTATTTATGGGAAGAATGAAAAATCAATAGGATGATTGAGAAATCAAGTGTGGCTGTGGCTGGTTACGCTTGACTAGATATGCACACAGACACAGGTAACAGGTTCTTCTCCAACTCCGACGAGCTTGGCTCGGGGCTCACCGGGAAAGGACCGTGGGCCGAAACTGGCAGGCCGTAGCGAACGACAGTCACATACCGGTCCAGCCCAATAACCAAACTTCAGTAACGCCGCTTTGTTCGCCGGCTTCGCGCCATATGGCCCCAATCCGAGTCCGAGCTCAACTCAGCAACGGATTCCGATCCAAAACCAACACGGACAGATCCCAATCCCGCGAGCATAAATCCCACGCACGGATGCGCCAACCGTATCATCAGATTCATCACCCAACCTTTTCGTTCTTCCTCGGCTCCTCCTCCCTCGATCGACAGCAATGGTGCAGTTTGGCATGGAGGACGATGAGGACCTCGTCCCCTTCCCCGAGCAGCAACCGGATCATGGCGACAGCTTCACGTCTAACGTTGGCGACGCTTCTTCCCTCAGCGAGCAACCGGACCAAGATGACGGCTTCATGCCCGCCGCCGACGATTATTCATCCCTCGACGAGCAATCGGACGACGAAGATGACAGCAGCTTCTTCATGTCCGACTACGGCGATTACTCGTCGTCCCTCGACGAGCAAGAGCAATCGGACAGCGAAGATGGCATCTCCATGTCCGACTCCGACGACGACGATTGTTCGTCCCCCGACGAGCAATCCGACGACGACGAAGATGACAGCAGCTCCATGTCCGACGACGACGATTATTCGTCTCTCGAGGAGCAATCGGACCAAGACGATGACATCTTCATGGCGAACCTGATGGGGGCGATCCGCAGCTTCACTTCCGACGGGTTCCAGGCGCCCGCCGGCGCGGGCGATCCGGCGGCCACGTACTCGGACCGATACTACGTCATACACCACGCCGCCGGCGGCTACGCCGTGGAGGACAACGACCACGAGGAAGAGGAGTACGCCTTCCCCGTCAACGCGGCGTCGGAGGCGGCGATCGCGGCGCTGGAGGCGGCGGAGGCGCCGGCCGACGACTGCTGCCCGGTCTGCCTGCAGGACGGCGGCGGCGCGTGGAGGCGTGTCGCGCCGTGCGGGCACCGGTTCCACGCCGCGTGCGTGGGGCAGTGGCTGCGGGTGAAGCTCAGCTGCCCGGTGTGCCGGTGCCCGGCCGCTGTCGCTGCGGCGGAGCCCCAGCTCCCGTTGCCGGAGACCGTCGAGGAGATGCTGGCGATGAGTTCATCGCCAACTTAAACGCCCACTGGAGTACTGGACTGGGAATTCTTCGGGAGTATCGGCCGGTGCAGCATGAGATCTTATATGCTTCTGGATGTGTTATGATCTAGGAGCGTGAATCGATCGAGAAATTTAGAAGTTTGGATGTTATCTGAATTGAAGAATCAGCAAAGACTTTACTCGCAAAAAAAAAAAGAATCAGCAAAGACTTGCACGGGACACCCAAAAGGCCAATAAACCTTTCGTTTTCGAGTAGAACGAGTAATTCGATCTACTAGAACCAACATGTTGTAATTCTGATGGCTATGACAGATCATCTCTTTTATTTTGTTTTCCCAAAAGTGAAAACAACTCCTTAACTTTCCTTTGTGCTTTGTAGTTTGTATATATCTTCTTCTCTGCTATGTAATACATGCGGCAATAAAATAAAATCACCTCACTGCACTTGTTGATGAACATGTACATTTGCCGTTGGTTTAGTTTGTATGTTGACTTGAAAAATCACCGGCCACATTGCTGCATGACTTTTGGAAATGGGTCCGAAAGATGAACTAATGCGATAATCAAATTAAGATGCCATTAGTACATTGTGACATTCAGATGTCTGAAATTCACTACAAACTAGAGGTAGGAAAATAGAGACTGGTGGATCTGGCTTTGGTTGTGCATCTGACCGGTCATCTCAAAGTTTTGATCCACATGGAGTCAAATTTTTAATCTGAAACCACCTCTAATAATGTTTTCCCTTTCCCGAGCAGTATCTGCTGAGTGCCTTCTCCGGGAAAAAGACCTCAGCGTAGCCCTTTGTAGCCTATATGGTCGCATCTTGTGCATCTGAGTATCTGACGAGAAGAAATCAAGAAACGAATCCGAGTCTAATGCTCCACATGGCCAACTCTGGAATACAAGTTGGCATGCATGTGCTCCAACTAAGCAAGCCTCTTAGTGCCGTTGTTCTATAACTATAGAGATGCTTTCGCTTTCGGTGGAGATGAGGTCTCTTTTCTTATACACAAACAATTATTATTCTTTTATTTGAAAAAAATACTGATATCTTGCTGTACTCTTAAAAGAGTGCTCCCGTAGGAGTGCAGGATAGTTCCGCATTAAACGGATTCGTGCCTAACTTTAGCGTGATATAATTGATGAACAAAAGTTATACAAATAAATTCGCAAAAAAAAACTTTGCACAAATACCTTGGTTTAGCACCTATCCTAGCTAGAAAAGCAGTTCGTTGCCGCGCTGGACCATTTGCCCTGGACTATTTGCCAGTCTCTTGGGAGTGTCAATTAGACATGCCACTGACAGTTGGGTCCATCTGAACCACTGAAGTGTATCAGGATAGCAAATTGTGTGCCATCGGTGTCAAGGATGGCGAATGATCAATCAATTCCTACGCCCTACGCTAGATGAGGACTCAGGAGTCAGCAGCCATACGCTTGCTCGGAACACCACAGTTCACCTAATCCAACACAGCCCATCGCCACTGGCAGAAGAACCATTAGCATGGGCTCTCGCGTCCGAGTTCTCAGCGTCACCCATGTCCGGCCCGCCGGCGCCGAAACCTCCAACCCGCCGCCGCAGGGCGTCGCCGGCGCCGACCACGCCATCAAGCTCTCGCTCTTTGACACCATGTTCATTTCCCTGAGGCCCATCCAGCGCCTCTTCTTCTACGAGGGCGACGACCTCCCTTCCTTCCCCGACCTCGCCCGCACGCTGCGCTCCTCCCTCGCCGCCACGCTCGCCGTCTTCCCCCCGCTCGCCGGTGCGGTCGCGGTCTCCTCATCAGGGGACGACGTCGTCATCGACTGCTCCCCCGGCGGCACCGTCTCCCGGGGCGGCGCCGGAGGCGTCAGGTTCGTCGAGGCCGAGTACGCCGGCAGCGCCGCCGACGTGCGCCGCCTGGCCGGCGACGCGGAGCATGACGCCGAGGCGTACGCGCAGCTCGCGCCCCCGCTCGAGGTCGGCGCGCTCCCGGCGCCCGCGCTCGCCGTGCAGGTCACGAGGCCCGCCGCGGATGGCGGCGGCGGCGGCGGCGGGGTCGGAGCCGTGGTGGTCGGCGTGTCCATGAGCCATGTCGTGGCCGACGGCCAGGCGCTGTGGGAGTTCATCCGGGCGTGGGCCGCCGCGGCGTGGGGCGGCTCGGCGGCCGGAGCGGCGGGCCTCGGCGTGACGCCGCCGACGTTCGACCGCGCGGCGATCAACCGCCACCCGAAAGCGGAGGAGGTGGCGCGCAAGTTCTTGCGCGTCTTCGCGGCGGCGTTACCGACGGTGAGTGCTTCTTCATCGTAGCCGCCGCGTGCCGCCGTCATGTTGGACTTTTAGCGGCGGCGACTTCCGAGTTGCAGTCACTTGCACTGTCCGTATCAATTGTCACGGTACTCTAGCTTGGACATACATGCTTGAACATGCGATGGGCCGATGGTACCTTGAAACAAAAAAAAATCATTACGAAATATTTGACTAGAGTTTTTTCTAACGATTGGATGAATAGTGTCGACGATTGTTGTCACAGTAGAAAACTAGGAAATTGGACAAACCTTTCTGCATCAATGTGGTCACAAAAGTCAGTTAGTAAAGAGACAATTGAGTTCAGTGTAGTACGTCGAAGTGTCACAGTGAAGTCTACTCGCACTGTTTTCGGTCTGTCTCTGCCCACAGGAGAAGACAACGAGGTCATCATCAAGTTGCTGGAAACAAACCTGATAAACACAAATAAATTTGGACGCCCTGCATTTTTCTGATTATTATTTTCAGATGAATTCCATTTTATGCTGTCAAGTTTGGCTGCCTGCTTGGATTTTTCAGTTCAGTCCCATTTCTTAGTAGCAGTATGAAAACATGCACAAAATTTGCACTGCAATCACACGAGTATATGTCTGAACAGGTGAACACATTCCCACAACCGGACAGCAGCGCCCTCCAGGGCAGAAGAACTTACCTGCTCACCGCCGGCCAGATCCGGTCGCTGAAGCATCTCATTTCACTGCACAGCAAAGGCGCCTATGCCGGCGACACCTCACCGGCCGCCGCCATTCCTCCGTCCACCTACGCCGCCGTCGCGTCCCTGATCTGGACATCCGCCGTCCGCGCCAAGAACTCCCACAACCACGCCGACGACGACGCGTACCTCATGTTCGCCGCGGACTGCCGCGCGCGCCTGCGGCCGCCGCTGCCGGCCGCCTTCTTCGGCAACTGCGCCAAGGCGTGCTACGCGAGGGCCACGGTGGGCGAGCTCCGCGCCGGCGGCGGCGGCGAGGCCCCCCTCGCGCGCGCGGCGGCGGCGGTGCGGGAGGCGGTCCGGGAGCAGCTGGCGGACCCGCTGGCCGACGCCGAGCGGTGGCTGGAGCGCCACCGGGCGCTCCCGCCGGGCAGGGTCGTGCAGGTCGGGGCGTCGAACAGGTTCGCGGCGTACGAGACGGACTTCGGCTGGGGCAGGCCGTCCCGGGTGGAGCTCGCGTCGGTGTTCGTCAGGGAGTTCGTGGCGGTGGTCGGGGCGCCGGAGGGATCGGTGCAGGTGTCTGTGGTGCTTGATCGGGATTGCATGGACGGTTTCGAGGCCAGCTTCTTGTCGCAGCTGCATGGTTCGACGTGAACATGTTATATACTCGTAGCATTATATTGAACATGTTATATACTTGTATCATTATATGCATCTTCTCTCTCTAGTCCATATCGTGATATAGAACTCTTCTTCATGTTTGAATAAAAAATATATAATGATCTCTAATGATCTCTCACGCTGCACGGGTACCGGAGGCTTTTTCAGAGGGGTTATTTGACACCTGAGGCCTTGTTTAGATGCCTATTCGGTGCCCCTGAATCGGGCCTGCGGCGCCCTGGACGGTCTGACGCGCGTCAGGCCGACCACTGTAGTATTTTGTTTATATGTGCGAAAAATTATCTAAAAATTAATTAATTAGGCTCAAAATATTCGTCTCGCAGAGTATAATAAAACCGTGCAATTAGTTTTTGATTTCATCTACATTTAGTACTCCATGTATGTTATGACATTTTGATGTGATGGAGAATCTTCGTTTTGCATAGTAAATTTAGGAGTTGCTTTTTGAAACTAAACAAGGCCAGAGTGTTCCAACATTTGTTTTTTCTAGTCACTATACGAGCTCCCTCTTCTGAACCTTTCTACCCCACTCTAAATAGAAGAAAAAAATAGTGCGGATATTTAGGATTTTGGTTGGGTACCTTTCTACCCCACTCTTCTGGACCTTTTCTATCTATTGATACACAGGCTCAAGGCCCCGCTTTATATTGAAAGCGAAATCATCTGCTGAGGTTGCCAGCTTACAAGTTCAGAACACTCAACCATTACATCAAATTTGGGAAACACGAGCAACCAAAAGACTCTCTCAGACCACTGGCCATGTATCAACAGATCAACATTAAGAAATAAAATGCTCTCCCAAACCCATATCTGATGCTATCATTTCCACTTTCGTCTTTGAGCTTCTCCACCAGATCGCCATTATACTAAAATGTGTTGTCACAATCTCTCCACCGCTTCCTCCAACTTCTGTCTATCCACTCCCCTGCTCAAGATTCTGCACCTCTGCATATATGATAGAACACGAAAAAGAATAACAATAGGTGAGGTAATTACAACCTTGTTAAAGATCATATCGTTTCTTGTAAGGCACAAACTCCAAGAAATGCAGCCAAACATAAAAATAAATAGATCCTATTATGTTCACTGTTTTGATTAAGAAATTTAGAATGGAAAGACGACACACTATGAGGACATGCCCCCAACCAAAGACATCTTTAAAAATGCAGCAAACGAAAACCGGCAAAGCACATTTGAAAATTATATTATCTGTGTTTTCTGCCCTTCCACACATCTTACACTCTATCTCACCAAGCTAATTTCTCTTGACTAGTTCTCTGCGAATTGAATCATGTTATTATATACTTGACATACAAAAAACTCTAAGGGCTTGTTTGGACAGCATGATAGAAAAACATAGGAATAGGAAATGATTGAATGAATGTGCAAAATAGAGGAATGGAAAAACAGAGGAAAAGTAGAGATATAGCTTTTGGAATACAGGAATATCGAATACATAATTTGCAACATCATGAGATTTATAAAAGGAACTTTAATGTTTGATGATCATACCATACAAATGGTCATGTATGTTGTAAACTAAAATCGTGTCATGCACTTACATGCGTGGTCAGTCTATGAACCAAGTGCATCCACCATGACAAGTATCAGACCTTATCCACTTCGTCGTCGCTCTCATCCAATCAAGAGCTCGCTCTCTCAGGAGAGAAAAAAACTAATCACTTGCAAAGAGTAAATCAAAGCGCTGTTATGAGCTATGTTGTTGCCAGAAGAGAGATGAACTTCACGAGCATCTCTCTACCCATTCCTATGAGAAGTTACATGTCTAGCTTCAAGACAGCACGAGTGAGTATCGATCCATGCATTAATGATGATTGGAAGCTCTTAAGCGAATCAAAGAGGAAGCAAATCGGGTTTTTGAGTATAGAACGCGCGAGCACGAGCGATTCCCTTGGGCCTGACATTGCTTACTGTGTTCCAAACGCATGATGACATTACCATTCCTACGAAAATCCTTTGAAAAACCTCCTTTCCAAACGGGGCCTATTTTTTAAAGATAATTTAGTTCTCTAAAGATCCACCATCTCTAAAGAAGTTACATATAGGAAGCTCAGTTCTCTGAACAGAGATGCAGTTGAAAAGATCCTAGACTTTTCTAAAGCCCAGATCATAGTATCGATATTTCCAATTAATTGTATCATTTCATCCCACTCCATTAATTTATTAGGACCAAAATTTCTCCTTAATGTCAAGTTAACTTCATCTTCCTGGAGCATCTCCATCACATTTGCCTCTTGTTGATTGCATATATTATATATCGCAGGATATAAGATTTTATCTCACATTCTCCAACCCACACATCTTCACAGAAACGAGTTTTTTCCTATTGCCGACCATATTTTAGACCTCTGAGACACCAGCTCTTTACTTACAACCACCAACTCTTTACTTACAGAAATCCCTTCCAAAATTGAGACCCATCTTATGCATGGTAACTCCCTTACCTCCCAAATATTTCTTTCTCAGGAGATCCAGGAGATTAGAACACATGCTAGTATCCTCTCTCTCTCTCTCACGCACTTAGAGAATAAGCATTGATTCACTATCTTTTGTCTGTAAAGCCTAAGCCTCCATATGAGAGGGTAGGGCCGGATCCTTGCCAACAGCCAGAAAAACTCGAGTGCCTCTTGGTTATATAGTTTGTGGCTGCTGAAAGACAAATCCTACCCTCTACAATTCTACATCATGAAGTATGGAGATGGGACAATGGATCCTTCTACCTTTGATCATAAATAAAAGAAGTTTTTTCCCAAGTGAAATTTTAACATTTGACTATCAATATGTAAACTCCAAATAAATTGACTTACACAAGATTTGTATTATCAAATTCGTTACTAATTAAATATAGCTTTGAATATATAACTATTTTTTATTAATGATAATATATTTTTATAGATATTTTAGTAAAATATTGTATTAGAGAACATGTCAATATTTTAATAGACTAGGTAAGTGCCCGTGCGTTGCTACGAGTATGATATATGAAACAAATATAAATAGACCACACGAAAAAAACAAATTTGACGGCTGTAGGGTCGCACCGAAGCCCATAAAAGTTAGCACTTATGTTTTTCGCAAAGGCATGGATAAGGCATGGATGATGACCAACCGTGGTTGAATGCCCGTGCGTTGCTACGGGTGCAATACATAGAGCATAAACAAAATAGTATCGATCTATCTTTAAGACACGCATAAACATTGCATACTCAAGTTTCACAACTACCGAACATAAAGTATATCATGCTATATCAAAATCAAACTGAGATCTATAGCTCAATAAATCATACATGAACCTGAATTTCAAGAGAAAGGACGAACAAATCTTAGAGTATGACTCGTTGAAGTCTCTAACCTGAGCAGTGATTATGATATCTATTACCATGACATGAACCAGAACGATCTGCTCCAATCATTTTGAAACTCCCTAAAACATCGCCTCATAGAAAGCATCTATTAGCCATCATAGAAGGCTTACTACCATCCTACATGGCAGCGAAAATTCAGCAGCGTCCAACTATTACCATGTTTTCAAGTTGCTAAGAAAACTGCTTCCAGAATGAAGAATATAATACATTAATACTCGCCATCATTTTACAATCACCAAGGATGTAGCCAAAATAAGGTGCCCAGGTTTCCAAACAAAACTTGATAGGCTCAGTTACAATATCAAAGTACTATTTCATTATGTGATGAAAAGAATGTCTAATATTATGGCTATCGTAAGCTCAAATTTCATTCAGTTACGTCTAAACTGGGTTAGGTCAATCTGAACACTGTACATCTGCAGCATATTTTAACTTACGCTCACAACATGTAGCCAGTGCTGCAATGCCACTTCTGAGCCTTATCCTTGAGGAATCCATTTCTAACCTAAAACATGGCCAAAATAATGTGGTTAGAAACATGGCCAAATGTGTAGTGCCTTTATCCAATTAACTAATCCGAGAACCATTAGCAGGCAAAAATATTTAAAAAACAGAATTTGCAAATAATACAATTTCTACCTTGGTAACTTGGACATGGCAGTTTCCTAATTCTCGATGCATGAAATAAGTGATCAAAGGTCAGATGCATGTTTGTCTGGAGTCTGGACCTGGACAGTAGCAGGCTAGCAGCAAAGGATAGGTGAGACCTAGGCATTGGGCAATCAGTCATAGACCAAGATTTGCCAAGCTGCATGAACGCACCATGGCTGCAATCCATACTTGTCTAATAACCAGGAAATTAAAAGAATATTGTTGTATTTCATTCTTGTGATTCATGGTTGTGATCAGAACAGGAAAAGGCAGGGAAGTTAACATAGACACAACAGAGAGGAACTGAGGAAGTTTATAGAAAAGAAGGAAAAGGAACAGAGAGGCAGGGAGGTTGCCATAGTCCTGACTGTGTGTCGTCAAGAGCATTGTGAGCTAATCCCATTGCTAATTGCACTTTTCCCTGAAAAAAAGAGAAGGAAATGAGCAAGTAACATATTAAAATGCACAGAACACCTGGCAGCACTCTGATCTGTGATCAACCAGGAAAGGAAGTATAAACATGGAAGTTGGAATAGGAAACTATACTCTTCAGTCACGAGGCTCACAAACTCACGGTCACGGACTCACCATGTACCATCTGAAAAGCCATCTCCAGGTACATGAGAATAGAAAATCCTCCTAGAAAAGATGACATCTGTAACTGTGGGAATAAACATGGAGCAAGATAAAAAAGATGACATCAGCAAGAGGGAAAAACAACGCTTAGAGCAATTAGCAACAACGCTTAGATCTTGGTTTGCATGCTATGGCATTTCAACAAATAGGGGATCTACATGATGAGTATTATTGAATGTTAGAAGCAAAAAAAAGACGATTTATGAGAAAATTGCAAATAATTATATATCTGTCGGGGACAGACCCAGGGGGTCCCCTAACCATCGGGGTAATCACCCTCCAAAAAACGATCAACCACGAAAGGACGAATCACCGGCAACCCGAAAGGGCCACCAAGGCAGCGCGGCCCGTCACAGCCTATCGCGGCCCAAGAACGGCCGTCCGAGCTCGCCTGTCAAGGGGGCCCGAGCCGCACACCTCCGTCTCCACCCCGCTCGAGGGCCGCGCACCCCCTCAAGAAGGCACAACGCAAACTCCGCCTCGCTCGAGGGCCGCGCACCCCCTCGAGCGGGCGAACCAACTCCGCCTCGCTCGAGGCTACCCCTCTACATAACGCAGCACACTCTGGCGCCCCGCCCGACAACGGCATTTAATGCCCGCCCCATCAGGCGGGCGCCGAAGTCAAAAGGCAATCTCTCCCCACGCCGCGCCGCTGACACCGCAGAGCCCGCTGTTTCAACTACTTCGGTCACTATGCGTCCTCACCACCACTGTGAGGACGCATGCGGCGCTGCGCGAGGCCCTGTGCGGACTTGCAGGCGTCAATCCGCACCACTATTCCACCCACTCCCGTCCTTCCCCCCCCCCCGGCGCAGCCCTCGAATGGGCGCGAAGGACCCTCGAATGAATATACGAGCAGCAACCGAGTACGGACTCCGGTCAAGCGTGGTCCGGTGATGACGAACGCCGGGTCAAATCCACCAACTCTCGGCCATTCCCCGGCAAACCGGGCACGCCGCGCACTGTGGTCGACAGCAAGCGCCATGCCGGCCCCTGTGCCGCCAACTCTCGTCCTTCCCCACCTACCACGCCCTCGAATCGACCAGCGGCGGGCAGCTGGGTGCGGATTACGGCAGCGCCACCCCTCGAAATCACTCCAGGACAAGCACGGGGACGGCCATGACGCCCGCGGAAGCCGGAGCTCGCCATAAATCCCCCGCCAGGGTCAAGGACGACCGCACGCCCAGCGCCACGATTTCCAGTACACACCTCTATAGCACACACTGTACCTGTACTTGTAAGCCCCTCCCCCCCTTCTCTCCTTGGCCTATAAAAGGAGGGAGGGGGCGAGAGAGGGGGGGGGGACTCAACCACAGACACCGCCTCACGCGATATTGGCATTCGCCTCAATCACACCCGTTTACAGGGACTTGGAGACTCCCTCTCCTCTCCCACCTTGCTTGTAGCCCCCCTCTGCAAGCACTCCGGTGCAAGATAGTACAGCGCCCCGAGTGCACCCTGCTGGACGTACGACCTCACGGTCGGAACCAGGATAAACGCTTGTCTCATTGTGCTAGCTCTTGCATCAACCGTCAAGGGACGGGATACAGCGCATTCTGTTTGGCGCTGGGGATTGGCTGACCAATCCCAGCACCGACAGTGGCGCGCCAGGTAGGGGGAGCGCTGTGATCAATCACACCCGATCAGTTCCCTTGACGGCAGACCACGCCAAGGCCATGCCACCACGATCCGCCACGGGGTCCCCCGGCCCGCTTCCGCGCGGGTACCGGATCATGTTTGGGAGCCTGGAGTTCGAAGCGACCGGTGAGGGCCTCCTCATGCGGCTCGCCTCCAGGCCGCCCGACATGATGCCCGTTACCCCGACACCGCCGACGCCGGCCCAGCTCAGGAGACGACGAAGACTGCGCGAGCTGCAGATTCGCGCGGAGCGGCGCGTTGCCCCGCGCATCATCCTCCCTGACTGGGACGCACACCTGCTGCTCCAGCCCGTTGCCACATTACAGGGGGGCGGACCCCCGCCGGCGGCTCCCGCGGAGGGAGCGCGCTGGGAAAATGTGGCTGGGCCGGCGCAGCTCCCACACGGGATGAACAACGCGGCCACAAGCTACTCCGCGGCAATCAGCGCCAACCCGAACGAGCACGAGGATTCGCCGGGTCACCAGCTGGGTTCGATCCGCGGCCTCAGCATTTCCTCGCCCGGCGGGCCCCAGTCCGAGTCGGATGACGGAGAAAGTGTGCGCGGGCAGGAGCACCCGGACTTGGACTACTCCGGGTTGCGCGACCGCGAAGGCCTTATCTCCTTCCAAGCCGTCGCGACTTCTGTCTCACCTGCTCCGACGATTCCAGCGAAGGGGAATACGACCCCACGTGGGAATGCTTCGTCCTCGACGGCGAAGAAGAGTCCGTGGGAGAGGATGAAGAAACGCGCGATGGGGCCGGACACGACGAACCGCCACCAGCGCCCGCCGAGCCAGCGAGCGAAGCCGCACTCGCGCAGGCACAGCTTGCGCAGGTGGAAGAGCTGGAAGCCAAGCTCCAACAGGAGCGCCAGCAGGTACAGGAGCTGTGCGCAGCCCTGGAAGCCCGACAGCCCAAGCGCGGCGAACGCGCGCGAGCTGCCGGGCGTATTGCTCAAGCGCGCATCATGGGTGACGGCGACGACGCCGGCCCTGCCATGCCGCCACGAGCAAGCCAGAAGCTCGTCGCCGCAGCAACCCTGATTCGGGCCATGCCCGAACCATCGACACCAGAAGCGCGCAGCATGCGGCGCCAGGTGCAGGCCCTTGTCGAAGAAGCGGTCGTTCAACAAGCGGAAAGTTCCGCCTCCCGCATGTGCCACCAGGCCAGTTCGAGAGCCGGAGGAAGCAAGTGGGATAAGGAACAATCCATCCATACCCTACCCAGGGGCGCGTGGACGCCTCACCGTCCAATGAACGACGGAAGGGCGCTCGTGACCGGCGACCGCGAAACGAGGAGGTCCGCGAAGGACCGACTCGTGGACACGCGGGGCGCCGTCGACGATGGCGATGCGCGCAACGTCTTGAACAAGAAGAGGCAGGACGCGGCGCCTCCTCGCAGCAGGCACCCCCGACGGGGAGGTCGCTATGACAGCGAGGAGGACAGAAGTCCGACGCCGAAACCCCCGGGAACCCCTGTGTTCAGCCGGAAGATCCGTTCGGCCGCCATCCCGCCGCGCTTTCGTCAGCCGACCACCATCACCAAGTATTCGGGTGAGACGAAACCCGAGACGTGGCTCAACGACTATCGCCTGGCTTGCCAGTTGGGCGGGGCCACCGACGATGCCATGATCATCCACAACCTTCCGCTTCATCTCGCGGACTCGGCGCGGACATGGCTCGAACACCTACCCGCGAACCAAATCCATGACTGGGACGACCTGGTCAAGATGTTCGTGGGTAACTTCCAGGGCACATACGTGCACCCCGGAAACTCCTAGGACCTGCGCGGGTGCCGGCAGGCGGCCGACGAGCCGCTGAGGGACTTCATCCGCCACTTCTCCAAGCGCTGCACCGAGCTCCCGAGTGTGGGTGACTCCGAAATCATCCACGCCTTCCTCGAAGGCACGACCTGTCGAGAGCTGGTGCGCGAGCTGGGGCGAAACCATCCCACCAGCGTCAACGCTCTGTTCGACATTGCCACCAACTTCGCCTCTGGAGAGGAGGCTGTCGGGGCAATCTTCGACGGCAAGACCAAGGGGAAGCGCGCGGAGGAGCTGCCCGCGGAGGGCAGCAAACCCAAGGCAAAGGCAAAAAAGCAGAAACGAGGTGGTAAAGGCAAGAAGCCTCGGCAATCCGTGCAGCAGCAGCAGCAGGGCGAGGACTCTGACGACGCCCTCGTGGTCGAGCGAGGCCGCAAAGGCCCTCGAGGCCCCCCTCAGGGGGGAGGCCTGTTCGACGAGATGCTGAAGAAGCCATGCCCGTACCATAAGGGCCCTGGCACCCACACCCTCGAACAGTGTGGGATGATCAAGGGTTACTTCAGGCGCACCTCCGCGAAGGAGGATGGCCCGAAGAAGGATACGGGCGATGGAGGCAACGACGAGTTCCCCCATGTGGAGAATGTATTCTTCATCGTAGGGGGCCCACAGTGAACGCGACGTCCCGGGAGCAAAAACGTGAACGCCGAGAGGTCTTCTCCGTTCACCCCGCGACACCAACTTACCGCGCCTGGTCGGACGAGACCATCTCCTTCGGCCGCGAGGACCATCCGGACTATGTCCTGAATCCGGGGCGCTATCCGCTTGTCGTCGACCCCGTCATCGGCAACACGCGATTCTCCAAGGTGCTGATGGACGGGGGCAGCAGCCTCAACATCCTCTACGTCCACACCTTAGAGCTCATGGGCATCGGCACGAACCAGCTGAGGCCAAGCAAGGCGCCGTTCCACGGCATCGCGCCGGGAAAACGGGTCCAACCCCTCGGGCGGATCGACCTGCCCGTTTGCTTCGGTACTCCCGATAACTTTCAGAGGGAGACCCTCACCTTCGAGGTGGTGGGATTCCCAGGAGCGTACCACGCTATTTTCGGGCGTCCGTGCTATGCCAAGTTCATGGCGGTCCCCAACTATGCCTACCTCAAGATGAAGATGCCAGGACCAAAGGGCGTCATCACCGTGGGATCGTCGTACGAGCACGCTTATGCGTGCGACGTCGAGTGCGTCGAGGGCGCGGAAGCGCTCGCCTACAGCGAGACCCTGGTGGCGGACTTGGAGAAGATGGCTAACGAGGCCGTCGACTCCACCAAAAGGCACGCGGGCACCTTCGAGGCTGCCGAACATACCAAGGCGGTGCCCCTCGACCCCACTGCCCCCGGGGGCAAGGCGTTGAGGGTCAGCACCACCCTTGACCCCAAATAGGAAGCAGTGCTCGTCGACTTTCTCCACGCCAACGCCGACATCTTCGCGTGGAGACCCTCGGACATGCCGGGGATCCCGAGGGAGGTCGCCGAGCAAAGCCTCGACATCAAGCCTCACTCCAAGCCGGTGGTACAGCGACTGCGGCGGTTCGACGAGGAAAAGCGCCGCGCCATCGGGGAGGAGGTGCACAAGCTCCTGCAAGCCGGATTCATCAAAGAGGTATTTCACCCGACCTGGCTTGCTAATCTGTTCTAGTTAAAAAGAAAAACGGAAAATGGCGCATGTGCGTAGATTATACCGGTTTAAACAAAGCGTGCCCTAAGGTTCCGTTTCTCTTGCCTAGAATAGATCAGATAGTAGACTCCACCGCTGGGTGTGAATTGCTATGCTTTCTTGATGCTTATTCCGGTTATCATCAAATCAAGATGAAAGAGTCCGACCAGCTCGCGACTTCTTTCATCACCCCGTTTGGCATGTTTTGCTACGTCACTATGCCGTTCGGCCTCCGAAATGCTGGAGCTACATACCAGCGATGTATGCAACACGTTTTCGGAAGCCACATCGGGCGGACCGTTGAGGCATATGTTGAGGATATCGTTGTAAAAACCAGAAAGGCGAACGATCTGGTCAACGATTTGCAAATCACATTCGGTTGCCTCCGGGCGAACGGGGTAAAATTGAATCCGGAAAAGTGCGTGTTCGGGGTGCCGCGAGACATGCTATTCGGTTTCATCGTCTCCCAACGAGGCATCGAACCCAACCCCGAAAAAGTCTCGGCCCTGGAACGAATGGGGCCAATTCGGGATCTCAAGGGGGTACAGAGGGTACTGGGCTGCCTCGCAGCTCTCAGCCATTTCATCTCTCGACTCGGTGAAAAGGGCTTACCTTTGTACCGGCTCCTAAAAAAGCACGAATGCTTTTCATGGACCCCTGAAGCCCAAAAAGCCCTCGACGGGCTAAAAGCGTCGCTCACGCGCGCACCCATCCTCACGCCACCGCAGAACGGCGAGCCCCTCTACCTATATGTGGCTGCGACAACGCAAGTTGTCAGCGCCATCATCGTTATGGAAAGGACAGAGGAGGGCCACGCTCTGCCGGTCCAGAGGCCAGTGTACTATGTCAGCGAGGTGCTGACCGAAACCAAGACGCGGTATCCACAGATCCAGAAGCTAATCTACGCTGTAGTGCTCGCGCGTCGAAAACTGCGACACTACTTCGAGGCCCACCCGGTCACCGTGGTCTCATCTTTCCTTTTGGGGGAGATAGTCCGCAACCCGGACGTATCGGGTAGAAAAGCGAAGTGGTCTATGGAGCTTGTAGGGGAGACTCTCTCCTACGCACCGCGAAAGGCGATAAAATCGCAAACCTTAGCGGATTTCATCGCTGAGTGGACCGACGTCCAACTTCTACCACCGCAGATCCAAGCCGAATGCTGGACCATGTACTTCGACGGGTCGGTGATGAAAACAGGGGCAGGCGCGGGCCTCCTCTTCGTCTCACCCCTTGGAGAACATATCCGGTACGTGGTTCGCTTGCACTTCCCAGCGTCGAACAACATGGCGGAGTACGAAGCCCTCCTTGCTGGGCTCCGCATCGCCATCGACCTCGGCGTCAAACGCCTCGATGTCCGGGGAGATTCTCAATTGGTCATCGACCAAGTGATGAAGAACGCAAGCTGCCGCGACGAAAAGATGGAGGCGTATTGCAACGAGGTTCGTCGTCTCGAGGACAAATTCTATGGCCTCGAGCTGAACCACATCGTGTGCAAATACAACGAGGAAGCGGATCAGCTGGCCAAGATCGCGTCAGAGCGAATCACCGTTCCTCCGAACGTCTTCGCCCGCGACCTCGATCAACCCTCCGTCAACTTCAAGCGAAGGGCCGGAACCCTCAAGACACCCTCTGGGGCTGCGGGGGTCGAGCGCATGGAAGAGGACCCCTCGAAAGAGGGGCTCGAAGCCCTCGACGCTGAAATTTCTTCGGCCGAGGCCATGGAAATCGACGTAGACACGCGACCACAAGACTGGCGTGATCCGTACCTCGCGTGGATCGACCGCGGGGAGCTGCCCTCAGACCGAACCGAGGGGCGCCGCATCGCCAGAAGGGCCAAAACCTTTGTCTCGGTCGGCGGCGAGTTGTACAAGCGCAGCGCCTCGGGGATCTTGCAGCGATGCATCTCCATCCCCGAGGGAAGGCAGTTGATCCGCGACATCCACGCCGGGGCATGCGGACACCACGCGGCGCCGCGTACCCTCGTGGGTAACGCATTCCGGCAAGGCTTTTACTGGCCCACCGCCGTATCCGACGCGAATGAGGTCGTGCGCACCTGCGAAGGGTGCCAATTCTACGCACGAAAGACGCATCTCCCGGCGCACGCCCTGCAGACCATCCCTGTAACATGGCCTTTCGCGGTCTGGGGGTTGGATCTCGTGGGGCCCTTCCGCCCAGCGCCCAGGGGATTCACCCACTTGTTGGTAGCCATCGACAAGTTCTCGAAGTGGATCGAGGTCCGGGCCATCACCAGCATCAGATCTGAGCAGGCCGTGTTGTTCTTCACCGACATCATCCACCGATTCGGGATACCCAACTCGATCATCACCGACAACGGCACCCAATTCACCGGCAAGAAGTTCTTGGAGTTCTGCGATGACCATCACATCCGCGTTGATTGGTCGGCCGTGGCACATCCACAAACGAACGACCAAGTAGAACGTGCCAATGGCATGATACTACAAGGCTTGAAGCCTAGAATCTTCAACAAGCTGAACAAGTTTGGCCGGAAGTGGGTTGCTGAGCTGCCATCGGTGATCTGGAGTCTCAGGACAACCCCAAGCAGGGCCACAGGCTTCAGCCGTTCTTCCTCATCTATGGCGCCAAAGCCGTCCTCCCAACAGACTTGGAGTACGGGTCTCCGAGGCTCAAGGCCTACCAGGAGGACCAAAACCAGCGGGACCGCGAGAATTCGCTGGACCATGTGGACGAGGCTCGCGACGTAGCGTTGCTTCACTCAGCACGCTACCAACAATCGCTCCGGTGATACCAAGCTCAGAGGGTGCGGCGTCGAGACCTCCACGAAGGGGACCTGGTGCTGAGGTTGCGCCAGGACAATCGATAGCGTCACAAGCTCACTCCGCCATGGGAAGGACCATTCATCGTCGCCAAAGTACTCAAGCCTGACACCTACAAGCTGGCGAATGAGAAGGGCGAGGTCTTCACCAACGCCTGGAACATCCAACAACTACGTCGCTTCTATCCTTAAAACTCTCAGTATTTCTTGTAAATACTTCATGTTCTTAGTTAACAACGATGAAAAGTTTGTAAAAAACATGAAAACATTGTTACTAACAGCATGAACAAGGGGGACTTGGTTCTATTCTCAATAGAGCCAAGCCCCCCTCGGGGGCTGCAGGGGGGTTTACCCCCCTAATCGTCCCAATTTTCAAAAATTGTGCTGAAACTCGAGGCGCTTAGAGAGATGCGGGGCGCGAGCTAGCTAAAGCTGGAGCCGGTTGAGTCGTGAGACCGCCTATGCCCGCGAAGGGATACGGCACCTCCCTCTCCACTCCACGCCTTAATTACTCGCGGATTCGAAATACCCGGCCGAAATCTCTCCAAGCCAAGAGTAGCACAATAGAACAATCGAACGAGTTCAAAACACACGATCGACATTCAATCTTAGTTTATGTACAGAGCTAGTCTCCTAAAAACTAAGATACATCTAGATACTAAGCCTGAACCCTTCAGGCTCCACCTTCCTGCGGGGGCGCGGTGGCCTCGGCGGCGACGGTCGAAGGAACCGACGCGAGGGCCCCAGGACCATCGTCATCACGGCGCACCGAGGCAATGGCCTCCTCAAGGGACGCCACGGCGTCGGCCTCAGGATCAACCTCGGCTTCGGTGGCAGCCGCGACCTCGGGCTCGATATCCACGCACGCATCTTCATCCTCTCCAGGGAAAAGCTCGCTCCCGAACTTGGCGGCAAGCGCCGTGGCGGCGTCCTCGGCGCCGTCGTCGGCCTCGTCGAGAGCAGCAAGGGCGGCGTCGTCATCCAGGTCTGCGTCGATGAAGTAGCCGCGCGCCACCGCCGCAAGGTCGATGTCATAATGCGTCGACACCACGCCGAGTGCCTTCTTCACACCAAGGTGAAGGGCGTTCTCGAGGCGCTCCGTCACGCAGCCCCTCAAAGTCCGCAGGCGGCTGGGTAATGACGACCCCGACTGCAACCCCGACGGGATGTCGACGCACTGGATGTCCCGGCATGCGGCGTCGGCGGCAGCCCTCAGCATCTCGAGCTCCCCCTGAGCCTCGGAGTGGGCGGCTTGAACAGCCACCACCTCGTCCGCTTTCTCAGCCTCGGCCCTCCGCAGCCCTGACAAGACTCGAACACGTCAAGACGAACTCCAATACAGAAACAGCCAAGAAAGCCCGGAAAGCGTAAAGCCATACCGTCTACCAAGGCCCTGGCCTCGGTAAGCGCCGTGCGCTCTTGCTGGAGCAGGCCCTCCGCGGTGGCCAGTGCACCCTCCTTCTCTCGAAGCGCGCGGCCCAGCTGTTCGGCCTCCTGGGCCTTTTGCTCTGCCCGGGCCGTCGCCTCCGTGAGCTGGGACTGTGCGGCCTCGCGCGCCTTGCGCTCCTGCTCGAGCCTCGTCTGCTCCGCCGCCAGCGCCTCGTGCTCCTGCTGGAGCTGGCCCTGTGCCTCCAGCAGCCTGGCCCCGACCTCCTCATGCGCCTTGTGCTCGAGCTCGAGCTTGAGCCGCTCCAATGCCGCGGCCGAGGCTCGGGCCTCCCGCTCCGCCTTGCCTCTCTCGGTGTCGCGCTCCCGCTCCGCGCGAGCCTTGGCCTCTTCGTGTGCGCGGACGGCCGTCTCCGCCTCCCTCACCCGGACGGTGAGCTGGGTCACCTCCGTGCCCAGGTCCGCGTTCGCCTGACGGAACCGGCGAAGGTCGGCATACAAGTCCGCGATACACGCGGTCTTGTCTGCCGCCTCCTACCGCAGAAGCTGCACGAAGAACCATCGAGGATAAGACACAGACTAAAAACAATCTCGAAGTGCTGAGATGAGCGCGGGGATACCTCGAAGAGTTCCAGTGCCTGCTTGGAATGGAGATCGGCGGCGGCTGAGATGGCCCGCTCCAGGTCCGTCCCGACCCGTTCGGCTTGAGCCCACAGCTGGTTCTCCTCCGCCATGCCCTGCCAGACCCGGGCAGAGACGCCAGGCTCCTCCGGCCACGCGCTCGGGCCGCGTCGACCCTGAAGCAGCGCCACCGCGGCCGCATCCCACTCCGCCGCTCCCCTGGCCACGGGCATCTGCGGCGGCCCCTGAGCCAAGAAGCGCGCCGCCGACACCTCGGCCGCAGCCACCCCTGCGGGGGGAACGCGCCCGCCATCACCACCTTGGGCCACGCCTTGCGCGCGACCCAAAGCCGGCGGGATGACCGTGCCGCCGATCCGCACGACCGCCTCCCGCCTCCCTCCAGTGGGGGCCGCGGCGGTGACGCGGCCCCCCTGCTCGCTCGCTTCCGCAACCAAGGCGCCATGCCCCGGCTCCGCCTCCACCACCGGGGCGTCCTGCCCTGGCTCCGCCACCAGCGGCGTCACCTCCCGCTCCGCCTCCGCCAGCCGAGAAGCTCGCGCCCCCGGCGCCGGCTCCACCGGCGTCACTGCGGACATCGCTGCGGGACGCGGAGTCCCGCGCGAACGCGATCCCCCGGCGTGAGGGGAATCCGACGCCCCAACCTTCAACGCCTTCTTAGGCGCGAGGCTGGGGTTGGCCTTGGCGGCGCCACGAGCGCTGAATCAGAAGGGAAAAAGCGGAAATTACGAAACAAAAAACCAAACAAGGATGGAAAGTTGCGAAAAAATACGAGGCAGAACTTACCGGACGCAATCCTGCAGCGCCTGCAGCTTCCGCTTCGAGCCGCCCGTTGAGGGAGCCCTCCTCGAACTCGAGGACCCCCTCAACCCGCTCAGGGGGCTGCGAACCCCCCGAGCCCTCGGCATCCAATCCGCTGCGGCGCGGCGCGCCCGCAGCAGAGGAGGAAGTCGCTCGCGCCCGTAGCGCTGCGGGTCGGGCAGGCGCGACCGCCGTCCGCGCCGCCACCGGCGCAATATCGCCGGGGCTCGCCGCGCCCGCCCCGGACTGCGGCGCGGCCATCTCGTCCTCACCGGCGGGCGGAACCCCGCCGGCATCGATCTCCTCCTCCTCATCCTCCTCCTCGCTGGGAGGGTCCGGGGAGTCCTCGGGGGACGAAGGCGGCGCCCCGCCGTCCCTCCTCCACCGGCGAAGCGCCGCCTGGTGCGCATCCCGCCGGGCCTGCCTCCTCCGGCTGCTAGCTCTTTTTGCCTCCTTCGCGTCCCTCTCGCGGTCACGGCAGGCGCAGTTCGAAGCGCGCACCTCTGGAGTCAGAGCGAGGGAGCGGTAGGGGCCGCAGTTCACCTCCTGAAATCACGATGAATTGATGAAGGGAATCCTAAGTTAATCAATCCGACAGTTCGGAGAGGGAGAATGGCGACTCACCGACAAAACGTGGCCCTCGTCGGGACGCAGCCGGAACGACCAAAGGTCGCTCGGCATGGTGTTGGGATGCACCGCCGTTCGCACCCTCGTGACGACATACTCTTCAAGGAGCGGCTCCGGCAACATGCGCGAAGCCGCCAGTGCCGCCGGGTCGGCGCCCTCTGTCATCCGGAACAGAGGAAGCTGCCTCTCCATGAGGGGAACCACCCGGCGGCGATGACAGTGCGCGAGCACGTGCGCCACGGTCAGGCCCGACCCCTCCAGGGTACGAAGGGCATCGACGACAGGGCGGAGCCTCTTCCGCTGACCTTCGCCGGAAACGCCGTAGCTCCAGGAGTCGGCCTTCTCCGTCAAGACCTTGCCGGTGTACTCCGGCAACCCCAGGCCGTCGTTGCGCAGGTAAAACCACCCCTTGGCCCAGCCGTTGTTGTTGGTAGTCATCCTGCAGGCCGGATACAGGTGCTTCCGGGACTCGACCGGCGCCAGCGTGAGACCGCCGGCGCACGAAGAACGGCGCACCCCCCTCCCCGCGCCGGACGTACTGAGCTCGGCGCGGAAGAGGTGGACCCACAGGTCCCAGTGCGCCTCGATCCCCAGCACGCCCTCAGAGACGCCGACGAAGGCCGCCGCCTGAGAGACGGCGTTGGGGGAGAAGTTGTGGAGCTCCACGCCATAGTAGTGGCAGAGGCCCCGCATGAACTGGCTGGCGGGTGCGTTGAATCCCCGCTCGTGGAAGCGGATGAAGCTCACCACGTACCCCGCCGGCAGGTTCGGCACCCTGGCCACCGGCGCCGGGACAATCCACGCCGGCCGCGACGGATCGCCCCGGGGCGAGAGCTGCCCGCCGTTCACCAGGCCCTCCAGGAGGTGCTCGGTAGCGGTAGACGGAGTCCACTCGGTGACGCCTTCGATGATCACCATGACGGACGGCGGAGCAAGGAGCGAAAGCGACGAAGACAGAAAGCGGCTAGCGGGCTCGGAAGGAAGAGAAAGGCAGAGGCGAGAGCTGGCGCGAGGAATGGCGAAGGTAAGAAATTCCCTTACCCCCCCCCCGCTCTCCTTTTATAAGGGAACGGACTCGTACCTGCCACGACACGCCAACCCATTGGCAACGGGCCGAACGCGCGCGTGGCACATCGCTGACAACCGGGGGCCTCCTCCCCCTTTTCCCCGCGGAACGGCACGCGTGAGCGGCGGCATTTACTGCGGCACGGTAAAACGAAACGACGCGGCAGCGGCGCCTGACCGCCCGTCGCCTCGCCTCTCCCCGGCGCACGCCAACTCCGCCTAAAAAGGCGCGCCCGCTACGCCCATCTCGCCCACTCCGTGCCACGACAGCCACGACCACGCCCGCCAGCGGTCGTGCGCGGGCCCGCAAAACCGAAACGACCTAACCGTTGGATTCCTTCCAAGGTAAGACAACGACCCCCCTCCGCCTCGAGGCGCAGGGTGCTAGTAATCAGGGGCTCGAAACCCGGTCCTCGAAAAGGTTCGACGGGCGACCCAGATTAAACGATGCGAAGGCTACCGGTCACGCTCGACCAATCCTCGAGCCCGCTACTCGAGGGTGACCCGCACCTTTCGCAACACCCCACTGATCAGGAGTACGAAGCCTGGCCCGCGAAAGGGTTCGACAGGCGCTCCGGATCGACAGAGTCAGGGACAATTCGGGCATGTTCAACGGACTTTACCCCGAACGCGAAGTTTGGGGACGCCCCTGTTGTGTTCGAGGCCGGACAAAGGCAGCTAGTAGGGGGATCCCAACGAGGGAGAGCTTTCGCGCCCTCGGACCCTGTCGAAAGGGACCGAGCCCCACCTAGCAAACCTTTGCAAGCGCTACATGGACGCGTCTCCGGACCACGAGCCGACCCCTAGCGAACGGGGCACGGGCGTCCACTTGAACTACCCGCTAACAACTCACCGAGGCATCCGTGTACGCTGACCGATTCGAGGGTTGCACGAATGACCTCACCCCTCTCCCCCGCGAAGGGGAAGCGAGGGTCGTAACTCAAAGACAAGAAGCCCCTCCGACTGCCTCCGCTCGGGCCAGGAGCTCGGGGGCTCCTTGCAGCATATCCTCCTCCTCCTATGCGCGAAACGCATCGAAACCGTGCAGGGTCCGCCCCCCGAATTCCGCATAACTCGGTCTCATCCCCACCACGTTGAAAGGGGAGTGACTAACATAACCCTCGGAAGTCAAAGCCCTTGCACGAGTGAACTCACTCCTCCAAGGGCTCGGGGGCTACACCCGCGGGTGCGCTCGCGCGCCCCCACGGAAGAATGTGCATAATCAAGAAGGAGTAATCCCCGCAGAATGCCCGAGAACGATCCCGCGAACCATCAGCCTCTCCCCGACTGATCCTTAGTCCGGCAGAAGCTCGGGGGCTACTGTCGGGGACAGACCCAGGGGGTCCCCTAACCATCGGGGTAATCACCCTCCAAAAAACGATCAACCACGAAAGGACGAATCACCGGCAACCCGAAAGGGCCACCAAGGCAGCGCGGCCCGTCACAGCCTATCGCGGCCCAAGAACGGCCGTCCGAGCTCGCCTGTCAAGGGGGCCTGAGCCGCGCACCTCCGTCTCCACCCCGCTCGAGGGCCGCGCACCCCCTCAAGCAGGCACAACGCAAACTCCGCCTCGCTCGAGGGCCGCGCACCCCCTCGAGCGGGCGAACCAACTCCGCCTCGCTCGAGGCTACCCCTCTACATAACGCAACACACTCTGGCGCCCCGCCCGACAACGGCATTTAATGCCCGCCCCATCAGGCGGGCGCCGAAGTCAAAAGGCAATCTCTCCCCATGCCGTGCCGCTGACACCGCAGAGCCCGCTGTTTCAACTACTCCGGTCACTATGCGTCCTCACCACCACTGTGAGGACGCATGCGGCGCTGCGCGAGGCCCTGTGCGGACTTGCAGGCGTCAATCCGCACCACTATTCCACCCGCTCCCGTCCTTCCCCCCCCCCGGCGCAGCCCTCGAATGGGCGCGAAGGACCCTCGAACGAATATACGAGCAGCAACCGAGTACGGACTCCGGTCAAGCGTGGTCCGGTGATGACGAACGCCGGGTCAAATCCACCAACTCTCGGCCATTCCCCGGCAAACCGGGCACGCCGCGCACTGTGGTCGACAGCAAGCGCCATGCCGGCCCCTGTGCCGCCAACTCTCGTCCTTCCCCACCTACCACGCCCTCGAATCGACCAGCGGCGGGCTCTGTTGCACCAATTCCGACACGCGTGTCCGACACGACACGTGTTCGACATGGCGATTCGCCATTTCGCAAAAATGAGCGACACGGTGACACGGCGTATAAATATATACATACATGTATATATATCGACTAGGCAAATAAAATAGCAACGATCAGCTAATGAAACAAATTAAAGCATGGTTCTAAGTTCGAATTCAAGCAACAGACACTACGGTGGTAGAGTTCAAACTAAATCTTATTACAAGCCAAAGATCCAACTGAAATAAAAGAGAACTACTTCCTCATGGCTCAGACTTCTTCCACTGGCACTTCTTCCATATTTTCATCCTCCACAGGCTCCTCAAAAGATACACTCTCCATCTCTGGTTCATCAAGTGACAATGTAGCAACTTCCAAAATTCCAACACCAGAAAAAGATTCAAAGCCATCTCCTCCCACATCCCACATTCTTGTTGCCCCAGTTTTGTAGACCTGTGTCTTCCTTGACATCAACCTTAGATTGTTATGGACAAAAACCAAGTCCTCAGCACGCTCAGGAGCTAACTTGTTTCTCTTCATGCTGTGGATGAAGTTGTATGTGCTCCAGTTCCTTTCACAGCATGAAGATGAGGCAGGCTGGTTCACAAGCTTGATAGACAAACTCTGCAGCAAGGGAGTTGATTGTCCATAATTCACCCACCAATTCAAAGGATCAAGGATCCATCTGTCATAGATGGAATCATAGTCATTGAACTCTCCGGTACAGGTAGAAAATCTAGTATACTCATCCTTCACTCTCTTCAGATCATCAGCTGCAGGGAAGAACTTCTTGAAGCAGGTCATTCGCATTTGTGAAATCTCAGCATCCTTGTGTGGACGAACACGACCAGTACCTCCATTTATCCACTGCTCACTATAATATCTGTAGAAATAAATAATGCATTAAAACTAAAACTAGCTTATTAATATTTGAAGAATTGCAAACATGCACTTCACCTTGGATTAAGCGAATGCGCCAAGCAGTGAAGTGGAGTGTTGCCTTTAGCCCAACGATATACCAAGACGTCATGGACAACATTGTAAAAACTGGATTCTTCACTTTCCTCCTTCTCTTCATGCCGATATATTGCTTTCTTGACATTCTCAATCATAGAATCCCACAGCTCATAAATAAGATGCAGACATGGTGTGTCTGTGTCTGCTACTCGCAGCATTTCATAGATTGGTTCAGTGAAATCAACAATGTATTTCACCTTGTCCCACCACACTTGGGCGAGTACTTTTTCTCTCACATGAGCTGCCACCCCACTGTCAGGACCGTCCTTGTAGCTTTCCCACTTCTCACTAATCACCATCTGTTCAAGAGCCCTCTTTACCATACAAAATCGCTTCAGCATAACCACAACTGAGGCAAATCTAGTATCTACAATTGCAAGAAGCTTCAGCCTACTGAACTCATTAAACATTGACAGCCTCATCTGATGATTCATTATGAAGTTCTTGATCATATTAGCATCACCAGCCACATCACTAATCCAGTGGCACTCATCAAAGATAACTTCTTCTTCTTCTGTCCTTGGTGTTTTAGGAGCACAGATACTCTTCAGAGCAAGGTTAAGAGTGTGAACAACACAAGGAGTCCAGAATATGTGATCATATTTCTGTTGAACAATTAGACCTGCACCTTTGCAGTTGGATGCATTGTCAGTGATTACTTGGACAACATTTCTTGAGCCTACTTCTTCAATAACAGCAATCAGCTTCTCAGCAATGTATTCCTTCGACTTTATCTCTCCTTCAGCATTGACAGCCCGCAAAAACATAGGTCCACCCTCAGAAATAGCAAGGAAGTTGATGAGTGGCCTTCTCTGTGCATCTGACCAGCCATCTGAACAAATGGTTACCCCCTTTTCAGACCATGTGCTCTTGATCCTTTCCAGTAAGATCTCAATGTGAGACCTTTCTTTCTGAAGCAGGGAGGTCCTCAGCTTATTGTATCCAGGTGGAACATATCCAGGAAGGCTATGGTTTGCAGCAAAGGTGTATGATTCTTGATAGTGTGGATTTCTTGCAACATTGAAAGACAAGCCTGAAGAATAGAACATTCTTGCAATTGTAGCATCCAACTGGTTGCGAAGATCCAAAGCCCAAGCTTTCTCAAGTGGTGAGACAGGCCCCTTACGCCTCTTTTTTTCCAGCAGCATGCTTGATGAAGAAACACTAGCAGAGTGGGGCAAAGACACCTTCTTTGGTTTTCTCCTTTCCAGTTCTGCATTGGCCTTGTCCACTTCATCTCTTAATTGAGCAAGTATGGCTACTGTCACCCTTGAGCAAGAACCAATCCCTTGGTTAGGGATTTTCAGCAAATGTGCCTTGACTCTGGAGTAGCTGCTAGTTGAAACATGTTTGCAATACTTGCACCTCCACTTTACATTCCCTCCTGAAGCCTCACCCCTATCTAGAACTTCAACATGAGACCACAAAACTGTCTTGAGATCAGCTTCGCTGCTTCCAGGTGCTTGGTCACCTTAGCTTGAACCAACCGATGCCATTCCCAACTAGAAAAATGAACAAGAACAGGAAGCATTCAAGATCTACACTGGCAATGGCAACTGACTAGCTAACTACTGAGAGGGATCAATAGATGGACAATATATTTGGGAGTGCGAGGAGAAAACAAACTCACCAGAAGAGAAGGAGAAGCAGCGGACGGCGGCGCGTAGATCTGAGGAGAGGCAGCGCAGCAGCGGACGGGCGGACGGCAGCACGCCAGCACGGAGAGGCAGAAGACGGCGGCGCGTAGATCCGAGGAGAGGCAGCGGACGGCAGCACGTCGATCCGAGGAGGAGCGGCGAGCCAGCGGCCGGCGACGTCGCGTCGATCTGAGTAGAAGTGGCGGCAGCTCGTGAAAACAAGGAGAGGCGGCTGGGCAGCGGCAACACGTAGGGTTATCGATGGAGGGGTGGCTTAGTGGGCTGGGCCGTATCGGTAACGTGTCGGCAACGAGTCGACGCCGTGTCGGAAATTAAAAATAATTATTTTTATTGTTTAATTGGCCGATACGTGTCGGACACGTGTCGGATACGTGTCGGTGTCGGACACGGTGTCGGACGCCGACACTCGACTTCAGCAACGTGTCCGTGCAACAGAGGCGGCGGGCAGCTGGGTGCGGATTATGGCAGCGCCACCCCTCGAAATCACTCCAGGACAAGCACGGGGACGGCCATGACGCCCGCGGAAGCCGGAGCTCGCCATAAATCCCCCGCTAGGGTCAAGGACGACCGCACGCCCAGCGCCACGCTTTCCAGTACACACCTTTGTAGCACACACTGTACCTGTACTTGTAAGCCCCTCCTCCCCTTCTCTCCTTGGCCTATAAAAGGAGGGAGGGGGCGAGAGAGGGGGGACTCAACCACAGACACCGCCTCACGCGATATTGGCATTCGCCTCAATCACACCCGTTTACAGGGACTTGGAGACTCCCTCTCCTCTCCCACCTTGCTTGTAGCCCCCCTCTGCAAGCACTCCGGTGCAAGATAGTACAGCGCCCCGAGTGCACCCTGCTGGACGTACGACCTCACGGTCGGAACCAGGATAAACGTTTGTCTCATTGTGCTAGCTCTTGCATCAACCGTCAAGGGACGGGACACAGCGCATTCTGTTTGGCGCTGGGATTGGCCGACCAATCCTAGCACCGACAATATCAATGCATAGTTTTATTTTAACGGAAATCAATGCATAGTTTGATGAGCTTAGATTAAAGTTATGTACTACAGTATTACCAGCTATACTGGGTACCTGCTATTCTGCAATTTGCCACACTCCTAACTCATATTTGTTTGCTCCCTGAACAAAGAATGAGATAAATCAAAACCTATAGTGCCTGGACTTGGAAATCATATATGTATAGTGAAATTTAGGAACATACTGTATAGGAAAAGAAGAGCATAGAAGGAAGAAGGAATATAACATACCTTGGTTGCCATATCACTTGAAAGAGTTTCAGAGGGCTCAATAAACATCATTGATTCTTTTTTTTAATGCTTTAGGTTCCCACCAAGAATCGAGGATGACCAGTGAAACCACTGAACTTGCACAATACGTACACTGCAAAGTGCACACCAAGGTTTGGGACATATCAACTTTGGTCCTTGAGAAACCACTCGATGAATAATTACAAACAAACTTAAAACCTTACCTAAAGTTCCCCAGCTTCATTGGCCACAGCTGAAAAGAATACATTTGACAGAACGAGCCAATGAAAATGAATTGATATTGTTAGCATATCATCTTCTGACAATGTTAAACTCAAAGAATATACTGAACACCGTACCGCCAAAAAAAAGCAAGAAGCTACCTTAGAACAATACAGATATTTATCCCCATGGAGTATATTGTAGGCCAGAACCAATAGAACGGGAGAATGGAACATTTCCCAAGATATACAACTCTCTGCATATTCTTGAAAAAAAAGCAAGAAGCTTTGGTCTATCAATCATACTCGTAGGAGTACATAAATGTGCAGAAGAAAAACAAGTAGTGTTCGGATGAAATGATCTGAAGTTCCTCCGCTACCAGGACTTTTCATGACCTTTACCTTCACAAGTTGAGCAAGGTTCCTGGAAAGAATCTTATGCCAGTTCCATACATCTTCTCTGAAACCTCACAGTAACTGGTAAGGATCTTTCAGTTTATGTTTATGGATAGAAGAAAATGTGAAGACGAACAAGAAGTTATCTACATGACAAAACCTACGACCTTTCTATAGAACATAGACATAAAACAAGAAGTATGCACAAACAAAGGTGCCAAGATAGCTTACTTCTTCTCTTTCGAACTCTGGGGGTCAGAAGCAGTAATGCATCAGCCACATCAATCGTTTCCCACTTTGCAATCAATTTAAGAGCTTGTTTGGCTTCCTACATGAAAAAAAATCACATGTAAACCTTAAGAAGTCACCAGTTCATTTTTTTATTCAATCAAGAATATGCAGCACTGACAACTTGTAAAAGATACATACGTATATTCTTCAATACATAAATGAACTTGAACAGCTGGCATGCCTTCAGATAAGCTAATCTAGGTACACTTTACTGTCTCACAACTCCAGCCATATTTTTTCTCTACCACTGCATGAAAATTAGGACAACAAGGCATATCTAGATGTGCTTCAGAGGCCTTAAGATTAAGTGTCATTTCTGCAATAAGACCAGTAATATTTTAACAATGCCCAAATGCAGATCATAATACAGTTACATATGTATACAATATTCCAAGTGCAGTGTTTGAAAATATTCCAAAGGCACCCAGGAACTCTGAATGTTACAATTTTGGTGGACAACAATATCAAATTGAAGGGGGATTTCACCAAACATGTATCTTGCAACTATCATTCTTTTTTCTTGACGCAAATATGCAGATCAGTGGTGACCATTATTATGTAAATGTGTGGATCAATTTAAATAACGGATGAACCATCAATTCAGTAAGTCTGATCTGGCAAAAAATATATCAATATCAGGCCAGTAAGATGCACGAGACTCACGGTACACCCCAACGTAGGATTCTTGGACCTCGACCCTGTCACACCCGGTTTTAAAGGCAAAACCAGGTGCATCTCATATGTGCGCCAGGATCAGTTTACACACATATGGTAGACGTCACAAGTGAATATCCATAACCATGCATAACGAAAGAGTATTATAGTGCATTTATTACAATCTCAGAGTTGACTCAAATGTCATAGCGGAAGACTTAAATAAACGTTCATCTAACGAAGCAAAAGTGACTCCAACTCCACAGGCATTGACTGGGGGAGACTCGCCTAGAACTCCTCAAAATTAGTGGTGAAATCCTCAAAATTCTCCCAATCTGAGCAGCATTCCGGGTGTAGTAGATGCAATAAAGGAAAGAAAAACAACAAGTATGAGCACATACGTACTCAGCAAATGTAATATGACATACAAGGCTGAGGCAAAAAGGTTGGCTGACCATACTGCTGTAAGCACTTTTAGTTGGTCAAGTTTTATTAAGCAACTATTTACTAGCAAATGAAAGTATATACCACCCACAAATTAATGAATGTCAAATTCCCAACATATTCGAGTAACCACGATTTAGATCACGTTCAAGTATGATTATCATGTAAGGGTCCAGGCCGCTCTTAACCGTGAGCACGGCTGTTATAACAGTTTTACACTCTGCAGAGGTTGTACACTTTCACCATAAGCCGTGATTCCCATTGCCGAAGCATTGTACCCTTCCCACACCACGTGGACCGAATACTGGGTTTCACTATGAGACCTTTACAAAAGCACTCTAATAAATGATAGCCCGCTAAGGTCTCCGGTTCAGAAGCAAAGCATAACCCTCCCTAATGAGGTATGTCTCTTACCAAAGCCCACAGCTCAAGAGGACCGAGCTATACCCCGTCAACCGCCGCCCCCCATGCCCCTTTCGAGTAAAGCTACCATAAACCAGAGCACCTAATTAGTCAGTCAAAGCCAGAGCCATATGGCACTCATGGTTGTACTGTTTTCCTGGGTGGTTCTCCATGTTCCAATTAAAAAAAGATATGATCTTGTCCATTAATTGATTAAAAAGGTAGTAATGGAACATAGAGTATGGGTTCAATTAACCAATCCCAGTTGAGCAAGCTAAGCATCATCTACCATCAAAATTAATTAAGTAACACAGTTTCAGGGACAGGAAAAAATATAGTGGCTAGGCAAATCCTTAAATAGGAACCCATCAAATTAAGACACATGCATGGGTGGTGAAATTAATAATTAATAGGAAATTTGCATGACATAATACACTTGCCTTCTTCCCAACTCGGTTGCTGCTCAAATCCTTCTCCAACAGTTGGTTCTTCAGAGAAATCCTCGAACTGGTCGTTTCCTAATCGCATCACACATTCACATACAAGGAAACAATACAACAAAGAAGAAACAATACACCAAACAATCCCAACAGAAGAAAACAACAGCACAAAACTAATCTACACGTTACAACGAATGCGTGAGCGCGAGAATCACTAAAATCGGAGTTAAAACGCAAAAGATATGGCTTTTCTAAGGTTCAGGGACTTGCTGGCAAAGTTTTAAAAGTTCCAGGGGCTTAACTGCGAAAAACTAGGGACTAAAACATAATTTTGTATAAAAACTCGAGGGCTAAACCATAAAATAACAAAACTTGGACCTCGGGCATAATTTTAAAACTTGCAGGGGCTTAAACAGAAGAAAACAGGACCTAAACGTAATTATTTTTGAACTAACTTGGACTGCGGGTTGATTATCAAAAACTTCAGGGACTTCTTTACAAAATAGCCAGGGCTGACCGTTTTCCTCATGTTTGACTCGGGGACGGATCTAATCTGGGCCATAGGATCGCAATCAGACGGTCAAAACAGATCTGGGCGAAGGGGTACGCCGGCGACGGCGGCGCCGCTCGCATCTGCGGCGGTGCTTCGCCGGAGTTGGCTCGGGAAAACGCTACGCGCCTCGGCTTGGGACGGGTCTTGGTCCTACGGACTCGCGAGCTCACGACGAGTCCATCTAGGGTGGATAGGGCGGCTAGGAAGGCGCGCACGCGGTGGCCGACAACGGCGGCGCCATGCGCGGCGGCGGAGCTCTCGGCCAGATGCAAAACCGGCGCTATGGTGCACGGTTTGCGACAAGATCAAGCGCTAAAGCACCAGGAGGAGATGGGGAACTCACGGGGCTAGGTCTTGTCGAGGGAAAGGCGATAACGACGGCCGGCGACGAACAACGGCGGTCGGCGACTCTGTTAGAACGGCGGCGAGCTCGATTAGCACGGTGCACGACCGAAATCGGGTCAAGATCACGAAGGGGAGGTGCGGGATGTCGAGGCGAACCTCCCGGGATGCTTCTTGGCGAAGGAAACGGCGGCGACGACGAGAATCGAAGACGGCGACGCTCGGCTCGGCGATGGCGGCGGCTCGGGCGGCTTGGGTTTGCTGCTTTGGCTGGATTGGAGGGGAAACGGCAAGGGAGGCCGGGTTAAATAGGTCGGGGAGGGGCTCGGGCAGGCGCGCGTGTTCGAGTTGGACACGGCGGCGGCGGCGAATCGGACTCGGCGACGAGTCCCGCTCGGCTACGGCGAGAGGAAGACAGAGATGCTGACAGCCGAGCCCCACTTGTCGGTGACAGAAAGAGAGAGAGAGCGGGGAGCAGATCGGGCCGCTGATGGGCCGAAAGTGGAACGGCCGGGGGAAAAAGAAAAGGAATCGGCCCGGGAAAAAGAAAAGCAGGCCGGGGAGGAAAAGTGAGCGGGAGAAAAAGTTCAGGGGGCAAACTTGGACTGGGCCAAGAGTTCGAGGGGCAAAACCGAACTCGGCTATTTTAAACTTTTCTAAAACTCAAACAAAAGCAAATCAAATTCGAATTTAAACAAAATTTAAATTCCAACTTGATTTACTAGCAACCAAAAATATGTGCAACAGCATGAATGCTACAAAAACTTATTTTGACTAAAATAATTATTTAATGTGATATTTAAATAAAAAAGGCTAGAAATTCCAATTAATTCCTAGAAAATTTATTTAAGCCTTAATAAATCCTAGAAAAATTAAAATGGTTGCTACAATTTGAATGTGATGAATTTTAGGGTGTTACAAACCTACCCCCCTTAAAGAGAATCTCGTCCTCGAGATTCGGACGGATTAGAGAAAAATCTGAGGGAACTCTTCCATCAACTCGTCTTCTCTTTCCCAAGTTGCCTCACTTTCCGCGTGATGACTCCACTGAACTTTACACATCTTAATCACCTTACTCCTAGTAACTCTCTCAGCAGTTTCCAAAATCTTAGCTGGGTATTCCTTATAAGTCAAATCATCTTGCACATCCAACTCATCCAAGGGTAATTCTTCCTCAGGAACTCGAAGACACTTTTTCAACTGAGAGATATGGAACACATCATGTACATCTGACAGTCTGGCTGGCAATTCCAATTGATAAGCAACCTCACCTTTTCTATCCAAAATCTTGAAAGGTCCAATGAAACGAGGAAATAATTTTCCTTTCACCTTAAACCTTCTCAAACCTCGAATAGGAGATACCTTCAGATACACATAATCACCTACTTCAAAAGTTAATTCTCGTCTCCTTGTGTCTGCATAGCTCTTCTGCCTAGACTGAGCCGTTCTTAAATTCTCTCTGATAATCTGAACCTGTCTTTCTGCTTCCTGCAGTATCTCTGGACCAAACAACTGACTTTCACCAGTTTCACTCCAATACAACGGTGTTCTGCACTTTCTACCATAAAGCGCTTCAAAGGGGGCCATCTTTAGACTTGCCTGATAACTGTTGTTATATGAGAACTCTGCATATGGAAGACTCTTATCCCAACTGCCTCCATGCTTCAAAGCACAAGCTCTCAACATGTCCTCCAAAATCTGATTAGTCCTCTCTGTCTGACCATCTGTCTGAGGATGATATGCCGAACTGAAATTCAACTTTGTATCCATAGACTCATTCAACTTCTGCCAGAATCTAGATGTAAACTGAGTACCTCTATCAGACACTATCTTTTTAGGTACACCATGGAGACAAACAATTCTGGACATGTACAACTCTGCCAACTTAGCACTGGTATAAGTAGTATTTACGGGTATAAAGTGAGCTACCTTAGTTAATCTGTCCACAATGACCCATATGGAATCATATCCTCCTCGAGTGCGAGGTAATCCAACAATGAAATCCATACTGATTTCTTCCCACTTCCATTCAGGTACCTTGAGTGGTTGAAGTAAACCGGCTGGTCTCTGGTGTTCAGCCTTAACTCTCTGACAAACATCGCACAATGCCACATGGGCAGCCACACCCCTTTTTAGTCCATACCACCAATACCTTTGCTTCAGATCCTGGTACATCTTGGTGCTTCCAGGATGAATAGAATATGCGGAATCATGAGCTTCCTTCAATATCTGCTCTCTGAGAGACTCTATATCCGGTACACATATCCTCTTTCTAAACCAAATTGTACCTTGATCATCTTCGGTGAAGTCGGGAGCTTTCCCTGCTAACATGGTTTCCTTGATTTCCTTTATCTTCTCATCAGTAAGCTGACCCTTCCGAATTTCCTGTTCCAGTGTAGACTCAACTTCCATTGTCACACCTTCTGTCTGATTCAGGAATCCTAAGTTCAGTTTTTCCATCTCTGCAAGCAACTCAGCTGGTAACTGGCGACCAAACATTGCATTTACTTGTGACTTCCTACTCAACGCATCAGCAACCAAATTAGCCTTGTCAGGATGATAGTTGATTCCCAGATCATAATCCTTGATCAACTCCAACCATCTTCTCTACCTCAAATTCAGATCCTTTTGAGTAAATATGTACTTTAGGCTTTTATGATCAGTATACAGCTCACATCTGTTACCTAGAATATAGTGCCTCCAGATCTTCAAGGCATGGACAATAGCTGCAAGCTCCAGATCATGAGTAGGATAGTTCAGTTCGTGTTTCCTCAACTGCCTGGATGCATAGGCTATAACTCTGCCTTCCTGCATGAGTACACACCCAAGACCTCTACGAGAAGCATCACAATATATATCAAAGTTCTTGTGAATATCTGGCATAGCAAGCACTGGTGCTGTAGTCAACTTCCTTCTCAACTCTTCAAAACTGGTCTGACACTCTTCTGACCAAACAAACTCCTTGCCCTTCTCTAATAGCGAAGTAAGAGGTTTCGCTATTTTAGAAAAGCCTTCAATGAATCTCCTATAATATCCAGCCAATCCCAGAAAGCTTCTGATCTCAGAGACTGTGGTAGGAGGTTCCCAATCTAATACATCCTTGACTTTACTGGGATCCACTGCAATACCTCCATCAGTAACAATATGACCAAGAAAAGACACTTGATTCAACCAAAACTCACATTTACTAAACTTGGCATACAACTGGTTCTCTCTAAGAGTCTGCAACACCAACCTCAAATGCTCCTCATGTTCCTCCTCATTCTTAGAGTAAACCAGAATATCATCAATAAACACCACCACAAACTTATCCAAGTACTCCATGAACACCTTATTCATCAGGTACATAAAGTAGGCGGGTGCATTTGTCAATCCAAATGACATCACAGTATACTCATATAATTCATACCTGGTGGTGAATGCTATTTTAGGAATATCGGAACGTCTGATCCTCAACTGATGGTAGCCATATCTCAAGTCAATCTTGGAGAAAACCTTAGCTCCTTTCAGCTGATCAAATAAGTCTTCAATTCTGGGTAATGGATACTTATTCTTGATGGTTACCTCATTCAATGAACGATAATCCACACACATCCTGAGAGTACCATCCTTTTTACCCACAAAAATTACAGGTGCTCCCCAAGGTGACGAGCTAGGACGAATGTAACCTTTATCCAACAATTCCTTAAGTTGTTTCTTAAGTTCTTCTAGTTCATTAACAACCATTCTATAGGGTCTTTTAGAAATATGAGCAGTACCAGGTAAAAGCTCAATAATAAACTCAATGTCTCGTTCAGGTGGCATACCTGGCAAATCATCTGGGAAGACATCTGGAAACTCACAAACAACTCTGATATCCTCCAACGGAACACCGCTGACCTGATTCACTGAGTACGTTGAAGCTGAGGGTTGTGTGGCTCCGAATTCAATCTTCTCTCCCTGAGGGCTAGTCAACAACACGGACCTCTTGGCACACTGAATCACCGCATCAAATGCAGCTAACCATCCCATTCCAAGTATGACATCGATTCCCTCAGAGTTCAGGACTATCAAATCAGCAGGAAAGTCTACCCCAACTATTTTCAGGTTAACTCAAGGACAGATAAAATTGGCTTTCATGTTTCCACCGGGTGAGCTAACTAGCATAGAATTTCTCATAGGGACCATAGATATATTATACTTAGCTACGTACTGAGCAGTAATAAAAGAATGAGATGCTCCAGAGTCGAATAAAACCGATGCAGGGGCTGAGTTGACAAGGAACATACCAAGTACCACATCCTGGGACTCCTGTGCGGTCTCTGCAGCAACATGGTTCACCTTGCCCCGCATCTGATTCTGCTGGCCCTTGTTACTCTGGGGCGTTGAGTTCACATTCCTGTTCTGCTGCTGAGGGGTATTCTGCATAGGTGCACTGCCACTCTGGCGCTGTGGGGTCTGAGCACTCTTCTTAGGACAGTTGTGGGCATAGTGGCTGGGATCTCCACAAATGTAGCAGGTACGAGGAGTAGGAGCACTGCCTGGTGCAGGGGTCTTCACTGGAGTCTGAGTCGGGGTGGTTTGGCGGTTCTGCTGAAATGCTGGACGCTGAGGTGGAGGTGCTGACCGCTGACCCTGACTCTGCACAAAGTTACTCCCTTGCCCACCAAAACGAGCAGGCATGTTCTGCTGAGGTTGCTGGAAACGAGGGCGGGTGTTACTGCTTGACTGTCCTGAGGCCATGAACTTCCTCTTCTGCTCTCCCAACTCACGACGCTTGCTCTCCAAGCCAATAGCCTTATCCAGCAGCTTCTGAAATGTTGGGAAGGTGTGAGACATGAGTTGATATTGGAGCGGCGGAATCAATCCTTCCAGAAATCGCTCCTGCTTCTGCTCATCATCCTTCACCTCATCTGGGGCGTAACGGGACAACTGGACAAACTTATCCCGATACTCACTGACGGTCATCCCACCTTGCTTGAGTGAGAGGAACTCCTTCTTCTTCAGCTTCATGACACCAGCAGGAATATGATGGCTCCTGAAGTTGGTCCTAAACTCCTGCCAGGTGATAGCATCAGGGGTGGCATGAGCAGCAAGATAAGCATCCCACCAATCTGAAGCTGATCCTTCCAAGCAACCTGAGGCATACAGGACCTTCTCCCTGTCATTGCACTGAGCCATATCCAGCTTCTTCTCAACAGTCTTCAGCCAATCATCAGCATCAAGTGGATCTGCAGAGTGGGAGTAGGTAGGGGGTTTGTGACTCATGAACTCCCGGTGCTTGTCCCTCTGCTGGTTGTTGTTGTTGTTGTTGTTGTTGTTCTGCGCTTGCATGGCCGCTAAGGTGTTAGCCATGCCCTGGAGAATCTGAGTCTGGTTGGCGAGAATCTGATCCATTGCTGTCGGTGCTTGATTCAGCGGAGGATTTGGATTGGGGTTGGCACGTCCTTGACGAATCACAGGTGGTCGATCCACACCACTTCCAGACCTAGTGTTTACCATCTGGTGGTTAGAACATGAAGTTCAGAGGGTGGTAAAAGATATAACTCAAATCATGTACTGATAAGAGTTAATGTAAAACGAGTTGTCAATGACGGGCCATCCACATTCTGAAACAGATTCTGTTCGTCCTAATTAAACAATTGTAACTCTCATTCTGTGTATCCAAAAATCATGATCTTTTGTCTGAACGTAGAATATAAAATTGTGAAACTAACCCAACTTGAATCACCTCCATCGGAGTTTTGTAGCTCGAGGTATAAAATAAACAAGACAGTTGTGTCAGGGCCACGGGACAGATTCTGGTTACTCCAATAAAACCATTATATCTCTCTGCCAGAATCTCCAAAAATCACGAAAAATTCCCAGAACCTAGGTTATCAAGTCCTTAATCCAACCCAACTGGATTTATGTCAAACGGAGTTCTAAAACTCCAGAAACAATTCGGACAGTATCACGATATCATGCAGCAGCGAGAACAGATTGTCGCATAACATGATTTATAAGAGGGGTACAATTGTATGGATAAATTGATAGTTAAGGGCTAAGATCAGAGACCAAGATAACCCAAAACTAACTTAAATTTATTTATTTAATAATTACTCAATTGTGGTCATCACTCCACAATTAAGTTCAATCATTACAAAGATCCAAATCACACATTTTGCACAAAAGCAAACATGAAGCATACACTCCTAAACAGAACTAAAACACATGTTACGCACGAGTCTCAACGATTCTAAACGTACTGGACTAACAAAAGAAAGGGTATCCTATCTTAATAGGTATGGGTGAAGCAACTAGACAATCCACCAAGCTCTGTCTAGCGGGGCGGTGAATGTCCCAATAACCCTTCTACATCTTCATCCAAGGGCGGAAGTGCTTCTCCCTTGAGTTCAGCTATCAGCCTTTTATTCTTCCTTCGTTCAGCAGCGAGTTCTTCACGCATTTCTTGTAGCTCCCTTGTGGTGTCATCGGCGTGCACATTGAGCATCTGGGTGAATGCCACCTGGACGTTGAGTGTAGAGTCTAAGCCTAGCGGTTGTGGTACATCCCCAGTTGGAGTGCCTTGCTGCCTTCGAGGAAGATATGCCCAAGCAGTGTGACACACTTCAGCAGCCTCCTCATGACAAAGCACAGAAAGTGCCCTCCTGGCTGCATCCTGAATTCTAGCTTCAAAAGTTGATCTCATGGCGATGGCGTGATGCACTGCAGCTTCTTTGGTTCCTCCAAACTCATAATCAGGCTCCCTAATGTATACAGCGACTTCCCAGTCCTCTGGGTGATCTGGATGTGTCCTCCTCCTTCCACAATATTCTATCTCCACTGGGTAGTTCAGACGCTCGAAGAGCATTCGAAGCATCATAGGAAACCCACTGTTGCCTCCGTCGTGGTGGTGAATAGTCACTACCCACATGTCAGGCGGCGGAGAGGGTCCTTCACTTCCTTCAGATCCAGCTGGAGCATTCCCTCCTGAGTTGACTTCTTCGTCCATTACTTCCATCTCTTCAGGTTCCGGTTCCACTTCTTGCACCGAATGCGACGAAAAAGAGGAAAGAGTGCTTGCCAATCTACGAGCACCTTGTCTTGTCAACACCATCTATGGTTTAAACAAGAAAGGGGTGAGAACAGTTCTAAAGACATCAGAACCAGGTGAGACGGTGAATAAGATAGAACAAAATACAAAGATCAAGGAGGAGACAATTATCAATGACCTAGATTAATAGCAAATTAATCCAAGAATAGATAGACCAAGAGTAGTTAAGCAAAATAATCCTTAGAGAATGACCATTGCTATCTAGGCTTGCGTCCTACAGTCAACATAGCTCTGATACCACCTCTGTCACACCCGGTTTTAAAGGCAAAACCAGGTGCATCTCATATGTGCGCAAGGATCAGTTTACACACATATGGTAGACGTCACAAGTGAATATCCATAACCATGCATAACGAAAGAGTATTATAGTGCATTTATTACAATCTCAGAGTTGACTCAAATGTCATAGCGGAAGACTTAAATAAACGTTCATCTAACGAAGCAAAAGTGACTCCAACTCCACAGGCATTGACTGGGGGAGACTCGCCTAGAACTCCTCAAAATTAGTGGTGAAATCCTCAAAATTCTCCCAATCTGAGCAGCATTCCGGGTGTAGTAGATGCAATAAAGGAAAGAAAAACAACAAGTATGAGCACATACGTACTCAGCAAATGTAATATGACATACAAGGCTGAGGCAAAAAGGTTGGCTGACCATACTGCTGTAAGCACTTTTAGTTGGTCAAGTTTTATTAAGCAACTATTTACTAGCAAATGAAAGTATATACCACCCACAAATTAATGAATGTCAAATTCCCAACATATTCGAGTAACCACGATTTAGATCACGTTCAAGTATGATTATCATGTAAGGGTCCAGGCCGCTCTTAACCGTGAGCACGGCTGTTATAACAGTTTTACACTCTGCAGAGGTTGTACACTTTCACCATAAGCCGTGATTCCCATTGCCGAAGCATTGTACCCTTCCCACACCACGTGGACCGAATACTGGGTTTCACTATGAGACCTTTACAAAAGCACTCTAATAAATGATAGCCCGCTAAGGTTTCCGGTTCAGAAGCAAAGCATAACCCTCCCTAATGAGGTCTGTCTCTTACCAAAGCCCACAGCTCAAGAGGACCGAGCTATACCCCGTCAACCGCCGCCCCCCATGCCCCTTTCGAGTAAAGCTACCATAAACCAGAGCACCTAATTAGTTATTCAAAGCCAGAGCCATATGGCACTCATGGTTGTACTGTTTTCCTGGGTGGTTCTCCATGTTCCAATTAAAAAAAAAGATATGATCTTGTCCATTAATTGATTAAAAAGGTAGTAATGGAACATAGAGTATGGGTTCAATTAACCAATCCTAGTTGAGCAAGCTAAGCATCATCTACCATCAAAATTAATTAAGTAACCCAGTTTCAGGGACAGGAAAAAATATAGTGGCTAGGCAAATCCTTAAATAGGAACCCATCAAATTAAGACACATGCATGGGTGGTGAAATTAATAATTAATAGGACATTTGCATGACATAATACACTTGCCTTCTTCCCAACTCGGTTGCTGCTCAAATCCTTCTCCAACAGTTGGTTCTTCAGAGAAATCCTCGAACTGGTCGTTTCCTAATCGCATCACACATTCACATACAAGGAAACAATACAACAAATAAGAAACAATACACCAAACAATCTCAACAGAAGAAAACAACAGCACAAAACTAATCTACACGTTACAACGAACGCGTGAGCGCGAGAATCACTAAAATCGGAGTTAAAACGCAAAAGATATGGCTTTTCTAAGGTTCAGGGACTTGCTGGCAAAGTTTTAAAAGTTCCAGGGGCTTAACTGCGAAAAACCAGGGACTAAAACATAATTTTGTATAAAAACTCGAGGGCTAAACCATAAAATAACAAAACTTGGACCTCGGGCATAATTTTAAAACTTGCAGGGGCTTAAACAGAAGAAAACAGGACCTAAACGTAATTATTTTTGAACTAACTTGGACTGCGGGTTGATTATCAAAAACTTCAGGGACTTCTTTACAAAATAGCCAGGGCTGACCGTTTTCCTCATGTTTGACTCGGGGACGGATCTAATCTGGGCCATAGGATCGCAATCGGACGGTCAAAACAGATCTGGGCGAAGGGGTACGCCGGCGACGGCGGCGCCGCTCGCATCCGCGGCGGTGCTTCGCCGGAGTTGGCTCGGGAAAACGCTACGCGCCTCGGCTTGGGACGGGTCTTGGTCCTACGGACTCGCGAGCTCACGACGAGTCCATCTAGGGTGGATAGGGCGGCTAGGAAGGCGCGCACGTGGTGGCCGACAACGGCGGCGCCATGCGCGGCGGCGGAGCTCTCGGCCAGATGCAAAATCGGCGCTATGGTGCACGGTTTGCGACAAGATCAAGCGCTAAAGCACCAGGAGGAGATGGGGAACTCACGGGGCTAGGTCTTGTCGAGGGAAAGGCGATAACGACGGCCGGCGACGAACAACGGCGGTCGGCGACTCTGTTAGAACGGCGGCGAGCTCGATTAGCACGGTGCACGACCGAAATCGAGTCAAGATCACGAAGGGGAGGTGCGGGATGTCGAGGCGAACCTCCTGGGATGCTTCTTGGCGAAGGAAACGGCGGCGACGACGAGAATCGAAGACGGCGGCGCTCGGCTCGGCGATGGCGGCGGCTCGGGCGGCTTGGGTTTGCTGCTTTGGCTGGATTGGAGGGGAAACGGCAAGGGAGGCCGGGTTAAATAGGTCGGGGAGGGGCTCGGGCAGGCGCGCGTGTTCGAGTTGGACACGGCGGCGGCGGCGAATCGGACTCGGCGACGAGTCCCGCTCGGCTACGGCGAGAGGAAGACGGAGATGCTGATAGCCGGGCCCCACTTGTCGGTGACAGAAAGAGAGAGAGAGCGGGGAGCAGATCGGGCCGCTGATGGGCCGAAAGTGGAACGGCCGGGGGAAAAAGAAAAGGAATCGGCCCGGGAAAAAGAAAAGCAGGCCGGGGAGGAAAAGTGAGCGGGAGAAAAAGTTCAGGTGGCAAATTTGGACTGGGCCAAGAGTTCGAGGGGCAAAACCGAACTCTGCTATTTTAAACTTTTCTAAAACTCAAACAAAAGCAAATCAAATTCGAATTTACACAGAATTTAAATTCCAACTTGATTTACTAGCAACCAAAAATATGTGCAACAGCATGAATGCTACAAAAACTTATTTTGACTAAAATAATTATTTAATGTGATATTTAAATAAAAAAGGCTAGAAATTCCAATTAATTCCTAGAAAATTTATTTAAGCCTTAATAAATCCTAGAAAAATTAAAATGGTTGCTACAATTTGAATGTGATGAATTTTAGGGTGTTACAGACCCCGATCTGTAGACGACGGCGATGGCGATCGAAGCGGCGTCGGCGTGGCGGCGGCGTAGCAGATCGTGGGGCGAACGTGTGCGCAGCGTAGACGGCGGTGCGGTGATCCACGAGGCCGGCGGCAGCAATCCACGCGGAGATCCACGCGGAGACGCCGGCATGGCGGCGATCCACGCGGAGACGCCGGCATGGCGGCGTAGCAGATCGTGGCGGCGGCGGGCTCTTGGAGAGGCGCGGGTGAGAGGGGGCGGGGGAATTCTGCGGAGGGCGACGGGCTCGCCGGGGGCGTGGGGGCAGTGGCGTCGCCGGGGGCGTGGGAGTGGAGGGAGAGGCGCGGGGGATTTTGCGGGGGGCGACGGGATCGTGGGGTTTTGGCGGAGTGGTGATGATTGCAGCCGTAGGATCGGATTTTGATGGATACGAGGATCGCAGGTGGGATTAGATGGCAGACGGAAGGATAGGGGCGGTCGCCGTTCCCCAGCACAGTCTTATTAGGAGTCGAGATTTATTGTGTTTTTCTTGAAATATCCTATTAGACTTATTGTGATCTCGAGACAACGCAAAGGGCTATGCTGGGTTCGTAAAGGAACACAAAGATCAGCAATAAACTGACTTCTTGGTCAATCAATTCAGCCGGCTCCATCGTTTTCTTTTTCAGGTAAAGAGAAGTACTGAATTGTTGACTATAATTTGCTTTATTAGATTTCAATAAAGAATGCTTAACAGCTTATTTTTGAGAGGCTACCTAGAGGTTAGAGGTTGGAGACTGCTTAACAGCTTCCGTTTGTCTTGTCTAGTGTCTAGTCCCAGCTGTCGTCCGAGGACAGAGACGGCACCTTCAATCTCGCAATGAGTCCAACTATGCTGCCAAATGGAAGCATTCCAATCTCCACAGCTTATATTTTACACACTATAAATTTTCCAAGTTCGACATAAATTCTTTGCAACTCATGAGCAGCAGACACCAGACAGTGATCGACAAAGCTTGTGTTCGAGCCAAGGTGCCCGCACCATGAGGTCCCGGATGCGAGTTCTCAACGTTGCCCATGTGCTTCCAGCCCCAGATCAAGGCTCGCCAGAAGCCCTCTCCGACGACGGCAACGTCAAGCTCTCGTTCATGGACGCCATGTTCATCGACAGGGTGCCAATGCAGCGTCTCTTCTTCTACGAGGGCCCCGGCGTTCCGACCTTCCCGTCCCTCTTCCGCTCCCTGAAATCCTCCCTCGCCGCCGCGCTCGCCGTCTTCCGCCCCCTCGCCGGCAAGCTCACCCACCGTGCCGAGACCAGCGACGTCGTCATGGACTGCTCCCCGGCCGCGGCGTCCCCGGGCGTCAGGTTCGTGGAGGCCGAGTACGCCGGCAGCATCGACGACATGCGCCGCCTCGCCGTCGGCGACGAGCACCACACGGAGGCGCTGGTGCTGCTCGGCCCCGAGCTGAACGCCGGGCGCCTGCCGGCCCCCGTGCTCGCCGTGCAGGTCACGCGGCCGGCCATCGGAGCCGGAGGCGGGCGCGCCGTCGTGGTCGGGGTGTCCATCCACCACGCCGTCGCCGACGGCCACTCCGTCTGGCAGTTCATGAAGGCCTGGTCGGCAATGTCGCGGGAGCCGGCGTCCGGCATCGTGCCGCCGACGTTTGATCGGGCGGCGATCCGGTACCCCGAAGCCGACGAAGTGGCGCGTAAGTTCTTGCGCACGATTGCGCCGGCGCTGCCCGTGGCGAGATCGCCGGCGTCGTGCACCCCGCCGCCGGACCAGCGGAGGAGAAGCTTCCTGCTCCGCGCCGGCGACATCAAGTCGGTGAAGCAGCTCATACTGACCCAAAGCAAAGCCATCGGCGACGGCGAGCAGGTTGTAATGGACACGCTTCCGAGCACCTACGTCGCGGTGTCGTCGCTGGTGTGGACGTCCGTCGTGCGCGCCAAGCCGTCCGCCGCCGCCGCCGACGACGACGCGTACTTCCTGGTGCCGGCGGACCTCCGGCGCCGCCTCGGCCCGGCGGTGGACGAGCGCTACTTCGGGAACTGCGTCGCGCCGTGCTTCGCCAGGGCGGCCGCCCGCGACCTGCGCGACGGCGGCGCCGGGCTCGCGCGCGCCGCCGCGGCCATCGGCGCCGCCGTCCGCGCGGCGCGGCTCCGGGACCCGCTGGGCGGCGCGGAGCGGTGGCTGGAGCGCTTCCTGGCGGTGCCCAGGGAGAGGCTCACACACACGGGGTCGTCGAACAGGTTCATGGCGTACGAGGTGGATTTCGGGTGGGGGACGTCGAGCCGCGTCGAGCTCGTGTCGCTGTTCACCAGGGAGCTGGTGCTGCTGCTCGGCGCGCCGGACGGCGGCGTGCAGGTCACCGTGGCGCTGGATCACGCGCACATGGAGGGATTTGCGGCCAACTTGCTGCGGGTCTTAGGATCAGGAGTCAGGACAAGGGGACAAGGTGAGGCAGTGCCAACTGCAAAGGACGCAGACATATCGGTAGCTCACTCAGCTCGTTCAGGGCATATTAATTTTAAAGTCTCCCTGTAATCCGTCAACTACCGGTCGATCTCCGACAGTAAACGTCAAGCTTCTTCTTCCTGATACCTCTTTTTCTTTCTCGTGCACCCATAGCCCCATCCTTTGGAACCACCTCGCCACTGTGGCGCTCAACCATCTCTTTTACAACCCCATGGCCCTCCTCTCCCACCGCTCGTGGCCAACGGCGACCTCGTCAACGTGAAACACCAGAAACAATGAATTACAACATCAAGGAATACAATAGTGAAACACCAGAAACAATGAACTGCAACATTTGAAATACACGGCTACAAACATTGGAGAAAGCAACACTGCAACAAACCGGCTAATCGAGAACATTTACGAAAATTGCAACATAAAGGATCTTGCAACAAAATAAATTACCATTGAAACATGTGGAACAACTACTTTCAACATCCATAACTGCTCATTGGTGAGAACTTGTATTTCAGTAATGTTGGTCTTTCACAAAATTACATGAATACATGACTTAAGATAGCTTGTCTTCATCTATCTTCTACATCAATGCTTACTAGATATGTGAGTTATAGACTGTAATTAGCCGATTCCAGGGACCTATTATGCATGTCCAGTTAATTACATCCGCAGAGCGAATCTGCAGAACACCTCCGATTAAGTTGTATTTTTGTGGTCATCGTCAAGTATTCATCTGCGTGCCATCTGTATACAAGATGGAGCGTAGAAATAGTGTCGGCCACTTAGTTTCACCGAGACCATGTCCTGGATTCATCGCTGTGTCTTAGTAAACGGAAGAGTATGTTGATTCGCATGGTGCCTAGTCATATAGCCTAATTTATCAGATGTGGACATACGTGTGTTGCTTTTGCCTTGTTGGGTCTGGCAACATAGTATCCGATCCTGTTATTTGAGATGTGCCGGTGGAGCAGTGAGCATGCCTTTCGGCACTTAGCCAAGGTTTAGTCTAGTCTCGTCGGTACTCGGTGCCGCAGGTTACGCTATTCGATGTGCTCGTGAATAAGTGAGCTTTACCATCAAATCATTCTTGAAGACCGGGTTTGACTATTGAAATCGAAAACCCTCTATCTTTGACCATCCAATGATGAAAACCAGACAACTTAGCCTTCGATCTATCTTGGTTTCAAAGATGGTTTTCCTAATATATGTATTTTTAAAAATAATAAATTATGGTTAATCTCTAAAAATTCATAACTAATTCTTTTCAATTAAAAAACATGAATCCGGTACCAAAAAAATTCCAGCAAATGTAATACATCTATTGGTAATGCTTTTTTGCTGTAAGCAGTTAACAGGCTCATGGATCTTACTGTCATATAGGAGTATCAGCTACAGGCTACAGCTGCAGAACAAAATATCATCACTCTATTTAACAGCACACAAAAAAATTACACATTTGACATTTATATGTCCAGTAATCTTTGGAGGCATGGAGACCATGAGACAAAATACTGAGGGCTGGAACTAGGTAAAAGATACTATAAAGGTTTTTCCAGTTGATGATATTCTTTAACCGCAAAAAGAAAAAACCGATGTATATACAAGCAAAGAACTATTGGGGAAGTGGGGAACATTTTTGTGTTGTTTCTGTGTATTTGACATAATCATTTCTTATCCTTCTCAATGTCACCACGACATCACTCATTGACATCCTTTGATCAGGTGAGTAACTTGAGCAGAGTAAACCCAGCTCAAATATTGGGGAAAGAATGCCATTCAGGTCGCAGGTAGAACAAGGGTCTTGCAGTAACCTGTCATCCAGAACATGGACAAGCTTAGTTGCAAATGCTTGATGAACCCACTGCCTAATGCTCATATCTCCAACAAACATTGGATCTGTGGGCCTCTTTCCCGTGAAGACTTCAAGGAGCATGATTCCGTAACTGAACACGTCACTCTTGCGCGATGTCTTCCCATGAGATCCATACTCTGCTCAAGAAATCCACCAAACACAATTTAAGACCGTTTTATCATATCCAACCATTAATATAATCGTGAATTATAAATATATATAGCAGCAGTCCTAACACACCTGGTGCCATGTACCCTAGTGTCCCAGCCATATTAGCAGTGATCATTGAGCTGTCGTCACCCAATAGCATCTTTGCAATACCAAAGTCTGCAACATGGGCTGTCATGTCATCATCAAATAGTACATTGCTAGGCTTCAAATCGCAGTGCAGCACCACTGCATGATGCTCATGGTGCAGATATTCAATTGCCATGGATACATCTAGCATGATATCAATCCTCTTGAGGAACCCCAAGTGCCATTTGCCTTCGGAGTGTAGTAGCATCTCCAAACTGCCATTGGGCATGTACTGGAGCACCAGTGCTCTGAACTCCAAGTTGGAATATGCGTACAACATCCTCATCAGGTTACGGTGCCGAACCATGAGAAGAACATGGCATTCAGCATCAAAGCTTGTAATGGCCCGTTCCACCTGCAAGTCTAGAACCTTTATTGCCACCAGCAAACCTGTGCTCAGTCTCCCTTTGAAAACTTTTCCAAAGCTCCCAGTCCCCAGCAAGTTGTCATCGTTAAAATTATCAGTGGCACAAGCAAGCTCATGGTAGGACAGTAACATATGGCTCGTAACATTGCCTGGATGAATGGCAGAAGAAGCTTCAAGCTCTCTGTTATTGTTGAATTTCCTTCTGATTGCAAGGTAAACGCAAAGTACAGTAGAACCAAATGCTATGGTCAACGTAGGGAGTAGAAATCTTAGGAAGTGTCTAGTTTTTGATTGAGAATGTTTTAGACAAGGAGAAAATCCCAGACGGGGTGCACCACAGAGGCCAGCATTCCCGATCAAACATTGCAACGAGATGTTTGAGAAAACACCTCCGTCTGGTATCTTTCCTTGTAGCATATTAAAGGAGATATTCAAGGTTGTCAAATGGGTGAAATTTGCAAGGAACTTTGGAATTGTACCAGATAGATTGTTGTAGGACAGATCTAAATATTCTAAGTTAGCAAGCTTTTGAAAAGATTCTGGGATCGAGTCGTTAAATGAGTTTTGTGATAGATTTAGGAAGCTGAGCATTGTAATTTGTCCAAATGATCCTGGAATGCTTCCAAGCAAAAGGTTGGAAGAAAGGTCAATACTGGACGCTTGTTTTAGCCCACTAACATCAGATGGTAGATAGCCAGTAAGGGAGTTACGAGAAAGATTTAGTTCGACAAGTTTATCCAGTTGGAACAAGCCTGGCGGTATTGTTTAATTAAACTTGTTATCAGAAAGCCATATGTGCTCTAGACTGCTCAGGTTGTGAATGCTGTCAGGAATAGAGCCAATGAATTTGTTTCTATCAAGATAAAGCCTATCTAAGCTCTTGAGCATACCAATTTGTGTTGGGATAGGGCCTGACATGTCATTGGCCGAGACATCAAGCCGCCCGAGATTTTGCATAACTGTGATAGACTCTGGGAGTGCTCCTGTGAGTAGATTGTCGGAAAGATAAATCCAGTAAAGGCTGCTTAAGTTTGACAGTGTTGGTGGGAACTGACCTGTTAACTGGTTATGACCTGCTGTAAACCAAAATAACTTTGTAGATAGGTTTCCTATGTGGTCAGGGAGTGTCCCAGTGAAATAATTATGCCATATGTCAAGGACTTGGAGCTGCCTACTACTGGAAAGGGAGGACAAGAAGTCAAGCTCCCCCTCTAAATTATTGAGCGACAGATAAAGCCTATTCATAGCAGGAAAGTTCCCAAGTATAGCTGGTACTGAACCAGATAACTGATTTGCTCCCAGTGAAAGGAAAGACAATTTGGATAAATTCACAAGAGAAGTTTGAATTGGACCAGACAGCTTGTTGCCTCCAAGGTTAAGATAGGTGAGGTTTTGCAACATCCCTAATTCTTTTGGAATGTTTCCTGTTAGATTGCAGTAACTAAGCTTTAGTGTGGTAAGACTCGTGAGATTGCTAAGAACAGAAGGGATGGAGCCAACAAGATAATTTTGGTTGAGAAGGAGATACTTCAGCCGACGTAGTTTGCCAAGTTCAGCAGGGATTTCGCCGGTGAGGCTAGTGTTTGTGAGGTTAAGCAGAGACAGGAAAGTGAGGTTACCGAGTTGTGGGCTGAGCTCTCCTTGGAGGAACACAGATGGCAAGGACAGCGCCGTGACATGGTGCAGGTGGCGGCTGCATGAGACGCCGACCCAACGACAGAAGGAAACATTGGTCGTCCAGCTGCTTGCAAGGATGCCGAGAGGATCTGAAAGCTGAGCTTTGAAAGCCAGCAGCGCGGCAAGGTCGCTGGCGCTGCCGTTGGTAGGAGCTGGGTTTTGGCTTGGAGAAGATGAACGAACGACACAAGCTACTGGAGCTAACAGCGAGATGGCCAACAATAACAGTGCCAACGAGGTCCCTGCAGCAGCCATTAGAGCACGCTTGTTTGTCTGGTTAGTGGGATGCATCTACATATACATATAAATACACTGAACGTGACGCAAACCCTTCAGACGGGGCAGTTTTTTTTTTGAAACGACGAAGGCAGAATAACTACTGATAATATTAAAAAGAAGATGAAAGTCCAAACTAAACAGTAGAACATTAGAAAAAACAACAACCTCCCAACATCAACATCAACTCAGAACAGGGCAGTGGTCCTTGACTTGTTCTTATGTCGTGTTTGTTTGTATGAGTCCAATCTTCATTAAGTGATATGACATGTAGGCATTTTCTTGCTAAACTTGTCGTGTACCTATCATACAGACTTTCATAGAACCACCATTACTTTGTGGCACCGGCAACTATGTATGTTGATACTGATGATGTGTCCAAGAGACTAAACAGTAGAACATGATAAAAGAGGCGAACCACATTTGCAATCAGGGGTTGTAAATTGCCACGCTAATAAAAAATAAAGAGCAATAGTATCAAAAGCGTTATATGGTGACTCAAATCATATTTGGACTAGAACTCTAGAGAGGTGTGCTATTAGGACTTCTAATTCGATTAGGGTTTTAGTATTGAACTCTATAAAGAAGTGAATTTAGGCCATGAGGATCAATCAAGCCCAAGAGCAAACAACTCAAGCCAATACAAGGTATGTCCAAAGCTTGTAATGGGTAATTAGAAACACTTAAGAAGATTAGTCTAGACAGTTCTATAGAACTATATTACTGTATTGATCGAAAATTAGAGAATCCTAAAGTCAAGTAGAGTTGCGAGTGAACTACAACCACTTGTACTGTTTTGGATTTGTGATAATAGAATTTGTGGTCGACTCTAGCAAAATCTTTTTTTCTTGTCATGGTTGTTTCAAATTCAACTCTAGGGCTTTCTACAAGATTCATCTATATTATTGTTCTTATAGCAGTGCAAAGCTTATATTATACTCACAATATTATTTCAAGATCCAAGAGTTTTTTTTTAGAAACTGGAAAAACATCCCGCCTCCACACTCCCTGGAGAGTGAGCACAGCGTTCATCACAACCAACAACGATACGCGCATAACAAAGTGTATCAAATTCTAGCAAATAGACGTAGATTATACCTTTACCTGTAGACCAATAGGGTATCATCAAGTATTACATACAAAGGGCACTATATTTTTATCAACGGGCAGGGCTCGGTTTGTTCTAGAATTGTACCATGCAGCTGGTCTCCAGGAAGGCCCAGCCGATTGGGACTAGTAGAATTTGACACCTCAGGTTGAATTTTAACATCCATATATGTCGTCAGATGCAAGGAAATAAGAAGCAGATTTGACAGATGACGGGTTTATTTTCATACAAAGTCATGGATTATCCCAGACTCCCAATGAAATAATTGGCAAATAAATAAATAGTTGCTGGTCACGATCCGGACAGAACTTGGTATCCAGTATCAGTAATGCTAAGTCACACATGTTGCTGACAGGAGTAGGAAACAATTGACAAGTTGATTTTGTGAAAGGTGCAAATAAGCACGGCATTGGACTTTAACTGCCTGGTGCCAAGGTCTGGTTTGTGTGGGTCCAGCATCCGTCACTGACTAATTCAACACGAAAGACTTTTTCTTGCTAATTAAACTTGTGCTGTACTCACTAGTGCGAAACTTGTCAGTTGTCTTCTCTTTCCACCATGATCTAATTACACGTATCATGTCAGTTGCTAATTACTCATGGTGGAACTTGATCTTGAGTAATTAGCTAATTACACGTATCATGAGTAATTAGCTCATGGTGGAACTTTTTCTTGCTAATTAAACTCGTGAGTACTCAACGATTACCTCCAGGCACTGGCAAATTTACACGTATAATGTGAAAATAATTAAACATATATCCGACGATGACAGCAATGCATCAGGTGCTGCTGGGAAACTTTTGTATGTTCAGAGCAAGTTGACTGGAGTCCACGTACGTACATGAATTGGTCCATAGCTTCATACGACGAACTTCCCGCCAAAATAATTGTACTTTTAACACTGTTGCTACTATTTTTCATTTTTTTTCTCACTTTCGTTCATGGGCCGAATTCATTCATTGTGCTGCCCGAGGCCCCCCATGGCACATGCGCCAGCGAGACTCCCCTCGCTCCCGTCGTTTTCGCCGAGCAAGGAGCAAGCTGGCAAGCTCTAACCTGATCTTTCCACCATATATTGTCCATTTTAAGGACAGCTAGCACTCGCCAAACTTGTCCTTGTTGGTTGTCTCCTCCTTCCACCATGAGCTCACGAGTGCGAGCTCTAAAAATCACCCATGTCCACCCCGCCAATACCAGCGATGATCCATCGCCGCCGCGCCATGGCGACCACAAGCTTTCATTCTTGGATATCATACAGATGAACAAACCCCCGATCGAACGGGTGCTCTTCTACGACGGGCCGGACCTCCCGCCGTTCCCCACCATGGTCACCTCCTTGCAAGCTTCCCTCGCCGCCACGCTCGCCGCGTTCCTCCCCCTCGCCGGGAAGCTGTCCTTCCGCCCGGCCTCCGGCGACGTCTTCATAGACTGCTCCCCGGCCGCCGTTTCCTCGCCGGGCGTCAAGTTCGTCGAGGCCGAGCTCTCCGGCGGCGCCGACGAGATGCGCCGCCTGGCCCGGGCGGCCGAGCACGACGTCGAGGCGTTCGCGCAGCTCGTCCCGGAGATCGAGGCGGCGCGGCTGCCCGCGCCGGTCCTCGCCGTCCAGGTCACGAGGCCCGCGCCCGCCGGGGAGGACGGCGGCGCCGTGGCGGTCGGCGTGTCGATCCTGCACGCGGTGGCCGACGGCCACGCGGTGTGGCAGTTCATGAGGGCGTGGTCCACGGCGGCGCGGGAGGGATCGGGATCGCTCGCCGCCGCTGGCCTCCCGCCGCCGACGTTTGACCGCGCCGGCGTTCGGCACCCCAAAGCTGACGAACTGGCTGCCACGATGTTGCGCGTTTTCGCGCCGGCGCTGCCTCTGGTACGCACTACCGTCACTTGCTTTTTGATCTTGATCGTGTCAATACCTACAAGATCTGGACATATATATATATATATATGTATGTATGCATATATATAAAGATGCATATATATAAAGTTCTGGATCATACGTTGAGCAGCTTAGGCCACGTTCGTCGTCTTCCACACTGAACACCACGCAACAGAGCAGGAGAACCTTCGTGCTCCGCGCCGGCGAGATCCAATCCCTGAAGCATCACATCCATCAAGGAATCAGAGCCCTCGCCGGCGGCGAGCCGTCCCGACCGCCGAGCACCTACGTTGCCATCTCCTCCCTGGTATGGTCATCCATCGTCCGCGCCAAGGCCGCCGCCATGCGCGACGCCGGCGACGCCGCCTACTTCATGGTCTCCTCCGACTGCCGCCGCCGCCTGCGCCCGCCGCTCGGCGACGGCTTCTTCGGCAACTGCATCCTGCCCTTCTTCGCGCGCGCCAGGGCGGGGGACCTGCGCGGGGCCGCCGGCGCCGCGCGCGCCGCCGCGGCCATCGGCGGCGCCGTCCGCGATCACCTGGAGGAGCCCGACGGCGAGCCGCTGCTGGCCGTCGAGCGGTGCCTGGAGGTGTACCTCGCCGTCCCGCCGGGGGCGCTCACGGCGGTGGGCTCGTCGCACCGGTTCATGGCGTACGCGACGGACTTCGGCTGGGGCGCGCCGCGCCGCGTCGAGCTGGCGTCCGTGTTCGGCGGGGACCTCGTGACGCTGCTGGACTCGAGCGACGGCGGCGCCGGCGCCGTGCAGGTGTCCGTGGCGCTCGACCGGGCGGTCATGGAGGCCTTCGTGGACCACTTCGTCGTCCCGTCTTGAACAGCGCGTCCATGAACGAGAGCCTGACAAGGCCATCGCCGGGGAGCGGCGGCGGCTTGGTGACGCTGAGGACTCGCAGTCGTGGACTCATGCCGCGTGGATGGCAGGCAGGTGATAATTGGGGTTCTTGGCTTGGCTCTCTCGATCCGTGCAAGAAAAGGCAAGTTTAAGCCAGCTCGCCGACGGCGTAGCTGACGTTTGTATAGAGCAGGTGAATAATGATCGACATTTTGTTGTATTGATTGATGATGGGGTCAAGGAGCGACGAACATGGTGGTTGGGTTGATGCTATCCGAATCCGACGAGTGAGTACGCGATTGTACTGTGCATCTTGAGCCACGACAGTGACTTGAGCACTGAGCAGGTCCATTCCCAGCATCAGCAAGTATATTGAGCACTGAGCAGTTCAATCATGTGGCTGCTTTCTCGACGATCGGCCCTATTTCGCGTCAAGAATATAATACCGGTACCGTGTCTTCTGTCGTTATGTTTGAGGACTTATTTCCCGTCCGTGGATGAGCTTCCCCTACCTCTCATCTTCGTCTAGTTCGATCAGAGAAAGCATGACTAGACGAGCAAAACCACAAGTGTTTTACCAAATGTTAACCAAATAAACCTAATGATCCATTGGTTAAAATCGGGCAGAGGGAGGAGAGCTCACTTTGGGCCTGTTTAGTTCAAAAAAACAACTCTCAGATATACTATGCAAAAAGAAGATTTCTCATCACATCAAAATGTCATAACATGTATGAAGTATTAAATGTAAATGAAATAAAAAACTAATTGTACAGTTTTATTGTACTCTGCGAGACGAACATTTTGAGCCTAATTAATCAATTTTTAGATAATTTTTCACAAATACAAACGAAATGTTACAGTAGCGCAATGATTACGAAGTGACATCTTACTCCCAAATTCAACCTTCTGTCACACCCGGTTTTAAAGGCAAAACCAGGTGCATCTCATATGTGCGCCAGGATCAGTTTACACACATATGGTAGACGTCATAAGTGAATATCCATAACCATGCATAACGAAAGAGTATTATATTGCAATTATTACAATATCAGAGTTGACTCAAATGTCATAGCGGAAGACTTAAATAAACGTTCATCTAACGAAACAAAAGTGACTCCAACTCCACAGGCATTGACTGGGGGAGACTCGCCTAGAACTCCTCAAAATCAGTGGTGAAATCCTCAAAATTCTCCCAATCTGAGCAGCATTCCGGTGTAGTTGATGCAATAAAGGAAAGAAAAACAACAAGTATGAGCACATAACGTACTCAGCAAATGTAATATGACATACAAGGCTGAGGCAAAAAGGTTGGCTGACCAAACTGCAGTAAGCACTTTTAGTTGGTCAAGTTTTATTAAGCAACTATTTACTAGCAAATGAAAGTATATACCACCCACAAATTAATGAATGTCAAATTCCCAACATATTCAAGTAACCACGATTTAGATCATGTTCAAGTATGATTATCATGTAAGGGTCCAGGCCGCTCTTGACCGTGAGCACGGCTGTTATAACAGTTTTACACTCTGCAGAGGTTGTACACTTTCACCATAAGCCGTGATTCCCATTGCCGAAGCGTTGTACCCTTCCCACACCACGTGGACCGAATACTGGGTTTCACTATGAGACCTTTACAAATGCACTCTAATAAATGATAGCCCGCTAAGGTTTCTGGTTCAGAAGCAAAGCATAACCCTCCCTAATGAGGTCTGTCTCTTACCACAGCCCACAGCTCAAAAGGACCGAGCTATACCCCGTCAACCGCCACCCCCCATGCCCCTTTCGGGTAAAGCTACCATAAACCAGAGCACCTAATTAGTCAGTCAAAGCCAGAGCCATATGGCACTCATGGTTGTACTGTTTTTCTGGGTGGTTCTCCATGTTCCAATTAAAAAGATATGATCTTGCCAATTAATTGTTTAAAAGAGTATATGGAACATAGAGTAGGGGTTCATTAACCAATCTCAGTTGAGCAAACTAAGCATCATCTACCATCAAAATTAATTAAGTAACCCAGTTTCAGGGATATGAAAAATATAGTGGCTAGGCAAATCCTTAAATAGGAACCCATCAAATTAAGACACATGCAGGGGTGGTGAAATTAATAATTATTAGGACATTTGCATGACATAATACACTTGCCTTCTTTCCAACTCGGTTGCTGCTCAAATCCTTCTCCAACAGTTGGTTCTTCAGAGAAATCCTTGAACTGGTCGTTTCCTAATCGCACCACACATTCACATACAAGGAAACAATACAACAAATAAGAAACAGTACACCAAACAATTCCAACAGGAGAAAACAACAGTACAAAATTAATCTACACATTACAACGAACGCGTGAGCGCGAGAATCACTAAAATCGGAGTTGAAACGCAAAAGATATGGCTTTTCTAAGGTTCAGGGACTTGTTGGCAAAGTTTTAAAAGTTCCAGGGGCTTAACTGCGAAAAACCAGGGGCTAAAACATAATTTTGTATAAAAACTCGAGGGTTTTCATGTAAAAAGACAAACCTTGGACCTCGGGCACAATTTTAAATCCTGCAGGGGTTAAAATATAAGAAAACAGGACCTATTCGGAATTATTTTTGAACTAAGCTGGACCGCGGGTTGATTTCCAAAAACTTTAAGGGTTATTTTGCAAAATTACCACACTGACCGGTACGCAGCGACTTTGACTTGGGACGAGATCTAAATCGGGCCGTTGGATCGCGATCGACTTTGACTTGGGACGAGATCTAAATCGGGCCGTTGGATCGCGATCGGATGGCTCAAAATAGATCGGACCGAGGGCTCGTCGGCGGGGAAGAGACAGCGGCGGCGCTACGCATTCCCGCGGCAGAGCTTCACCGGAGAAAACTCGATCCGGAGCTACGGAGCTCGGATTACGACGGGAACATGCTCTAAAGAACCACTGGACCACGACAAAATCACCTAGGGTGCTATTGACGACCGACGTGCAGCGGCGAAGGCGAACGACGAGCCATGGTGGCGGCGGCGCTCGGTCGACACCACCCGTCCTAGAAACTAAGCTACTACGCGAAAACTCGAACAAGAACAGGCTCGGTAGATGCGGTACCTCCTTGCGAAGCTTTCCCGAGGACCAAGCAGGGCGGAGGAGCGACGGAACTTGAGATCGACGACGGCCGAAGCTTGGCGGCGGCGATGGCGGCTGCTCGGGCGCTAGGGCTGTTTGGTTTGCGGCTCGACTTGATGGGAGGGAAAGCGGAGGTGCGCGCGCTAAAATAGGCCGGAAAATTGAGCTCAGCAGGCGTGCAGAGATAGGAGTAGGAGACGGAGACGGCGGCGAACGGGACTCGGCACAGCGTCCGGGTCGGCGACGGGAGGAGGAAGGAGGTGCTGACAGGGGGACCCCACCTGTCGGCGACCAAGAGAGAGAGGGCGACGGGGAGAGGACGGACGGGCCAGACATGGGCCGAAAGAAGGAACGGGCCGGCCGAGGAGGAGGGAAGTTGGCCCGGGAAGAGAAAAGAAAGAGCAGGGAGGAAAAGAGAGCGAGGAAAGAAGTCCAGGGGGCAAAGTTGGTCTGAGCCAAGAGTTAAAGGGGCGAAACCGAACTCGGCTATTTAAAACTTTTCTAAAACTCAAACAAAAGAAAATCAAATTCGAATTTAAACAGAATTTAAATTCCAACTTGATTTACTAGCAACCAAAAATATATGCAACAGCATGAATGCAACAAAAACTTATTTTGACTAAAATAATTATTTAATGTGATATTTAAATTAATAAAAGGCTAGAAATTCCAATTAATTCCTAGAAAATCTATTTAAGCCTTAATAAATCCTAGAAAAATTAAAATGGTTGCTACAATTTAAATGTGATGAATTTTAGGGTGTTACAAACCTACCCCCTTAAGGAGAATCTCGTCCTCGAGATTTGGACGGATTAGAGAAAATCTGAGGGAACTCTGCCATCAACTCATCCTCTCTTTCCCAAGTTGCCTCACTTTCCGCATGGTGACTCCACTGAACTTTACACATCTTAATCACTTTGCTTCGAGTAACTCTTTCAGCAGTTTCCAAAATCTTAGCGGGGTATTCCTTATAAGTCAAATCATCTTGCACATCCAACTCATCCAATGGTAATTCTTCCTCAGGAACTCTAAGACACTTTTTCAACTGAGAGATATGGAACACATCATGCACATCTGACAGTCTGGCTGGCAATTCCAGTTGATAAGCAACCTCACCTTTTCTATCAACAATCTTGAAAGGTCCAATGAAACGAGGAGATAATTTTCCTTTCACCTTAAACCTTCTCAAGCCTCGAATAGGAGATACTTTCAGATACACATAATCACCTACTTCGAAAGTTAATTCTCTCCTTCTTGTATCTGCATAGCTCTTCTGCCTAGACTGAGCCGTCCTTAAATTCTCTCTGATAATCTGAACCTGTCTTTCTGCTTCCTGCAATATCTCGGGACCAAACAACTGACTCTCGCCAGTTTCACTCCAATACAACGGTGTTCTGCACTTTCTACCATAAAGCGCTTCGAAGGGGGCCATCTTTAGACTTGCCTGATAACTGTTGTCATATGAGAACTCTGCATATGGAAGACTCTTGTCCCAACTGCCTCCATGCTTCAAAGCACAAGCCCTCAGCATATCCTCCAAAATCTGGTTGGTCCTCTCTGTCTGACCATCTGTCTGAGGATGATATGCCGAGCTGAAATTCAACTTTGTATCCATAGACTCATGCAACTTCTGCCAGAATCTAGATGTAAACTGAGTACCTCTATCAAACACTATCTTTTTAGGCACACCATGGAGACAAACAATTCTGGACATGTATAACTCTGCCAACTTAGCACTGGTATATGTAGTATTAACGGGTATAAAGTGAGCTACCTTAGTTAATCTATCCACAATAACCCATATGGAATCATATCCTCCTCGAGTGCGAGGTAATCCAACAATGAAATCCATACTGATTTCTTCCCACTTCCATTCAGGTACCTTGAGTGGCTGAAGCAAACCGGCTGGTCTCTGGTGTTCAGCTTTGACTCTCTGACAAACATCGCACAATGCCACATGGGCAGCCACATCCCTTTTTAGTCTATACCACCAATACCTTTGCTTCAGATCCTGGTACATCTTGGTGCTTCCAGGATGAATAGAATATGCGGAATCATGAGCTTCCCTTAAGATCTGCTCTCTGAGAGACTCGATATCCGGTACACATATCCTCTTTCTAAACCAAACTGTACCTTGATCATCTTCGGTGAAGTCGGGAGCTTTCCATGCTAACATGGTTTCCTTGATTTCCTTTATCTTCTCATCAGTAAGCTGACCTTTCCGAATTTCCTGTTCCAGTGTAGACTCAACTTCCATTGTCACACCTTCTGTCTGATTCAGGAATCCTAAGTTTAGCTTTTCCATCTCTGCAAGCAATTCAGCTGGTAACTGGCGACCAAACATTGCATTTACTTGTGACTTCCTAATCAACGCATCAGCAACCAAGTTAGCCTTGCCAGGATGATAGTTGATTCCCAGATCATAGTCCTTGATCAACTCCAACCATCTTCTCTGTCTAAAATTCAGATCCTTCTGAGTAAATATGTACTTCAGACTTTTGTGATCAGTATACAGCTCACATCTGTTACCTAGAATATAGTGCCTCCAGATCTTCAAGGCATGAACAACAGCTGCAAGCTCCAGATCATGAGTAGGATAGTTCAGCTCGTGTTTTCTCAACTGCCTGGATGCATAGGCTATTACTCTGCCTTCCTGCATGAGCACGCACCCAAGACCTCTACGAGAAGCATCACAATAGATATCAAAGTTCTTGTGAATATCTGGCATAGCAAGCACTGGGGCGGTAGTCAACTTCCTTCTCAACTCTTCAAAACTGGTCTGACACGCTTCTGACCAAACAAACTCTTTGCCCTTCTCTAATAGCGAAGTAAGGGGTTTCGCTATTTTAGAAAAGCCTTCAATGAATCTCCTATAATATCCAGCCAATCCCAGAAAGCTTCTGATCTCAGAGACTGTGGTAGGAGGTTTCCATTCCAACACATCCTTAACTTTACTTGGATCCACTGCAATACCTCCTTCAGTGACCACATGTCCAAGAAAAGACACTTGATTCATCCAGAATTCACATTTACTAAACTTGGCATACAACTAGTTCTCTCTAAGCGTCTGCAACACCAACCTCAAATGTTCTTCGTGCTCTTCCTCATTCTTCGAGTAAACCAGAATATCATCAATAAACACCACCACAAACTTATCCAAGTACTCCATGAACACCTTATTCATCAGGTACATAAAGTAGGCGGGTGCATTTGTCAATCCAAACGACATCACCGTATACTCATATAATCCATACCTGGTGGTGAATGCTGTTTTAGGAACGTCGGAACGTCTGATCCTCAACTGATGGTAGCCAGATCTCAAGTCAATCTTGGAGAAAACCTTAGCTCCTTTCAGCTGATCAAATAAGTCTTCAATTCTGGGCAATGGATACTTATTCTTGATGGTTACCTCATTCAATGAACGATAATCCACACACATTCTCAGAGTACCATCCTTTTTACCCACAAAAATTACAGGTGCTCCCAAGGTGACGAACTAGGACGATTGTAACCTTTATCCAACAATTCCTTAAGTTGTTTCTTAAGTTCTTCTAGTTCATTAACAGCCATTCTATAGGGTCTTTTAGAAATAGGAGCAGTACCAGGTAAAAGCTCAATAATAAACTCAATGTCTCGTTCGGGTGGCATACCTGGCAAATCGTCTGGGAAGACATCTGGAAACTCACAAACCACTCTGATATCTTCCAAAGGAACACCACTGGCCTGATTCACTGAGTACGTTGAAGCTGAGGGTTGTGTGGCTCCGAATTCAATCTTCTCTCCCTGAGGGCTAGTCAACAACACGGACCTCTTGGCACACTGAATCACCGCATCAAAAACAGCTAACCATCCCATTCCAAGTATGACATTGATTCCCTCAGAGTTCAGGACTATCAAATCAGCAGGAAAATCTACCCCAACTATTTTCAGGTTAACTCGGGGACAGATAAAGTTGGCTTTCATGTTTCCACCGGGTGAGCTAACTAGCATGGAATTTCTCATGGGAACCATAGATATATTATACTTAGCTATGTACTGAGCAGTAATAAAAGAATGAGATGCTCCAGAGTCGAATAAAACCGATGCAGGGGCTGAGTTGACAAGGAACATACCAAGTACCACATCCTGGGACTCCTGTGCGGTCTCTGCAGCAATATGGTTCACCTTGCCCCGCATCTGATTCTACTGGCCTTTGTTGCTCTGGGGCGTCGGGTTCACATTCCTGTTCTGCTGCTGAGGGGTATTCTGCCTAGGTGCACTGCCACTCTGGTGCTGAGGGGTCTGAGCATTCTTCTTAGGACAGTTGTGGGCATAGTGGCTGGGATCTCCACAAATGTAGCAGGTACGGGGAGTAGGGGCACTGCCTGGTGCAGGGGTCTTCACTGGAGTCTGGGTCGGGGTGGTCTGGCGGTCCTGCTGAAATGCTGGACGCTGAGGTGGAGGTGCTGACCGCTGACCCTGACTCTGCACAAAGTTACTCCCTTGCCCACCAAAACGAGCAGGCATGTTCTGCTGAGGTTGCTGAAAACGAGGGCGGGTGTTACTGCTTGACTGTCCTGAGGACATGAACTTCCTCTTCTGCTCTCCCAACTCACGGCGCTTGCTCTCCAAGCCAATGGCCTTATCCAGCAGCTTCTGAAATGTTGGGAAGGTGTGAGACATGAGTTGATATTGGAGCGGCGGAATCAATCCTTCCAGAAATCGCTCCTGCTTCTGCTCATCGTCCTTCACCTCATCTGGGGCGTAACGGGACAACTGAATGAACTTATCCCGGTACTCGCTGACGGTCATCCCACCTTGCTTAAGTGAGAGGAACTCCTTCTTCTTCAGCTTCATGACACCAGCAGGAATATGGTAGCTCCTGAAGTTGGTTCTAAACTCCTGCCAGGTGATAGCATCAGGGGTGGCATGAGCAGCAAGATAAGCATCCCACCAATCTGAAGCTGATCCTTCCAAACGACCTGAGGCATACAGGACCTTCTCCCTGTCATTGCACTGAGCCATATCCAGCTTCTTCTCAACAGTCTTCAGCCAATCATCAGCATCAAGTGGATCCGCTGAGTGGGAGTAGGTATGAGGTTTGTGACTCATGAACTCCCGGTGCTTGTCCCTCTGCTGGTTGTTGTTGTTGTTGTTGTTGTTGTTGTTGTTCTGTGCTTGCATGGCTGCCAAGGTGTTAGCCATGCCCTGGAGAATCTGAGTCTGGTTGGCGAGGATCTGATCCATTGCTGAAAATGCTTGATTCGGCGGAGGATTTGGATTGGGGTTGGCACGTCCTTGACGATTCACAGGTGGTTGATCCACTCCACTTCCAGACCTGGTGTTTACCATCTGGTGGTTAGAACATGAGGTTCAGAGGGTAGTAAAAAGATATAACTCAAATCATTAACAGATAAGAGTTAATATAGAACTAGTTGCCAATGACGGGCAATTCAAATTGTGAAACAGATTCTGTTTGTCCTAATTAAACAGTCATCACTCTCATTCTGTGTATCCAAAAATCATGATCTTTGGTCTGAACGTATACTATCAAATTCTGAAACTAACCCAACTTGAATTACCTCAATCGGAGTTTTGTGGCTCGAGGTATAAAATAAACAAGACAGCTGTGTCAGGACCACGGGACAGATTCTGGTTGCTCCAATAGAACCATTATATCTCTCTTCCAGAACCTCCAAAAATCACGAAAAACTCCCAGAACCTAGGATATCAAGTCCTTAATCCAACCCAACTGGATTTATGTCAAATGGAGTTCTGAAGCTCCAGAAACAATTCGGACAGTACCAGGATATCATGCAGCGGCGAAAACGGATTGTCGCATAACATGATTTATATGAGGGGTACAATTATGTGGTTAAAGTGATAGTTAGGGGCTAAGATCAGAGACCAAGATAACCCAAAACTAACTAAATTTATTTATTTAATAATTACTCAATTGTGGTCATCACTCCACAATTAAGTTCAATCATTACAAAGATCCAAATCACACACTTAGCACAAAAGCAAACATCTCTACCACACTTTTAAACCGAACTAAAACACATGTTACGCACGCGTCTCAACGATTCTAAACGTACTAAACTAACAAAATAAAGGGTATCCTATCTTAATAGGTATGGGTGAAGCAACTAGACGATCCACCAAGCACTGTCTAGCGAGGCGGTGAATGACCCAACAATCCTTCTATATCTTCATCCAAGGGCGGAAGTGCTTCTCCCTTGAGTTCAGCTATCAACCTCTTGTTCTTCCTTCGTTCAGCAGCGAGTTCTTCACGCACTTCTTGTAGCTCTCTTGTGGTGTCATCGGCGTGCACGTCGAGCATCTGGGTTAACGCTACTTGGACGTTGAGTGTGGAGTTCACACCTGACGGGTGTGGTACAACCCCAGTTGGAGTGCCTTGCTGCCTTTGAGGAAGATATGCCCAAGCAGTGTGACGTACTTCAGCAGCCTCTTCATGACAAAGCACAGAAAGTGCCCTCCTGGCTGCATCCTGGATTCCAGCTTCGAAAGTTGATCTGATGGCGATGACATGATGTACTGCAGCCTCTTTGGTTCCTCCAAACTCATAATCAGGCTCCCTGATGTATACAGCGACTTCCCAGTCCTCTGGGTGATCTGGATGTGTCCTCCTCCTTCCACAATATTCTATCTCCACTGGGTAGTTCAAACGCTCGAAGAGCATTCGAAGCATCATCGGAAACCCACTATTGCCTCCGTCGTGGTGATGAATAGTCACTACCCACATGTCAGGCGGCGGTGAGGGTCCTTCACTTCCTTCAGATCCAGCTGGAGCATTCCCTCCTGAGTTGACTTCTTCGTCCATTACTTCCATCTCTTCAGGTTCCGGTTCCACTTCTTGCACCGAATGCGACGAAAAAGAGGAAAGAGTGCTTGCCAATCTACGAGCACCTTGCCTTGTCAGCACCATCTATGGTTTAAGCAAGAAGGGGTGAGAACAGTTCTAAAGACATCAGAATCAGGTGAGATGGTGAAAAAGATAGACCAGAAAACAAAGTCAAGGAGGAGACAATTATCAATGACCTGGATTAATAGCAAATTAAACCAAGAATAGATAGACCAAGAGTAGTTAAGCAAAATAATCCTTAGAGAATGACCATTGCTATCTAGGCTTGCGTCCTACAGTCAACATAGCTCTGATACCACCCCTGTCACACCCGGTTTTAAAGGCAAAACCAGGTGCATCTCATATGTGCGCCAGGATCAGTTTACACACATATGGTAGACGTCATAAGTGAATATCCATAACCATGCATAACGAAAGAGTATTATATTGCAATTATTACAATATCAGAGTTGACTCAAATGTCATAGCGGAAGACTTAAATAAACGTTCATCTAACGAAACAAAAGTGACTCCAACTCCACAGGCATTGACTGGGGGAGACTCGCCTAGAACTCCTCAAAATCAGTGGTGAAATCCTCAAAATTCTCCCAATCTGAGCAGCATTCCGGTGTAGTTGATGCAATAAAGGAAAGAAAAACAACAAGTATGAGCACATAACGTACTCAGCAAATGTAATATGACATACAAGGCTGAGGCAAAAAGGTTGGCTGACCAAACTGCAGTAAGCACTTTTAGTTGGTCAAGTTTTATTAAGCAACTATTTACTAGCAAATGAAAGTATATACCACCCACAAATTAATGAATGTCAAATTTCCAACATATTCAAGTAACCACGATTTAGATCATGTTCAAGTATGATTATCATGTAAGGGTCCAGGCCGCTCTTGACCGTGAGCACGGCTGTTATAACAGTTTTACACTCTGCAGAGGTTGTACACTTTCACCATAAGCCGTGATTCCCATTGCCGAAGCTTTGTACCCTTCCCACACCACGTGGACCGAATACTGGGTTTCACTATGAGACCTTTACAAATGCACTCTAATAAATGATAGCCCGCTAAGGTTTCTGGTTCAGAAGCAAAGCATAACCCTCCCTAATGAGGTCTGTCTCTTACCAAAGCCCACAGCTCAAAAGGACCGAGCTATACCCCGTCAACCGCCACCCCCCATGCCCCTTTCGGGTAAAGCTACCATAAACCAGAGCACCTAATTAGTCAGTCAAAGCCAGAGCCATATGGCACTCATGGTTGTACTGTTTTCCTGGGTGGTTCTCCATGTTCCAATTAAAAAGATATGATCTTGCCAATTAATTGTTTAAAAGAGTATATGGAACATAGAGTAGGGGTTCATTAACCAATCCCAGTTGAGCAAACTAAGCATCATCTACCATCAAAATTAATTAAGTAACCCAGTTTCAGGGACAGGAAAAATATAGTGGCTAGGCAAATCCTTAAATAGGAACCCATCAAATTAAGACACATGCAGGGGTGGTGAAATTAATAATTATTAGGACATTTGCATGACATAATACACCTGCCTTCTTTCCAACTCGGTTGCTGCTCAAATTCTTCTCCAACAGTTGGTTCTTCAGAGAAATCCTTGAACTGGTCGTTTCCAAGGAAACAATACAACAAATAAGAAACAGTACACCAAACAATTCCAACAGGAGAAAACAACAGCACAAAATTAATCTACACATTACAACGAACGCGTGAGCGCGAGAATCACTAAAATCGGAGTTGAAACGCAAAAGATATGGCTTTTCTAAGGTTCAGGGACTTGTTGGCAAAGTTTTAAAAGTTCCAGGGGCTTAACTGCGAAAAACCAGGGGCTAAAACATAATTTTGTATAAAAACTCGAGGGTTTTCATGTAAAAGACAAACCTTGGACCTCGGGCACAATTTTAAATCCTGCAGGGGTTAAAATATAAGAAAACAGGACCTATTCGGAATTATTTTTGAACTAAGCTGGACCGCGGGTTGATTTCCAAAAACTTTAAGGGTTCTTTTGCAAAATTACCACACTGACCGGTACGCAGCGACTTTGACTTGGGACGAGATCTAAATCGGGCCATTGGATTGCGATCGGATGGCTCAAAATAGATCGGACCGAGGGCTCGTCGGCGGGGAAGAGACAGCGGCGGCGCTACGCATTCCCGCGGCGGAGCTTCACCGGAGAAAACTCGATCCGGAGCTACGGAGCTCGGATTACGACGGGAACAGGCTCTAAAGAACCACTGGACCACGACAAAATCACCTAGGGTGCTATTGACGACCGACGTGCAGCGGCGAAGGCGAACGACGAGCCATGGCGGCGGCGGCGCTCGGTCGACACCACCCGTCCTAGAAACTAAGCTACTACGCGAAAACTCGAACAAGAACAGGCTCGGTAGATGCGGTACCTCCTTGCGAAGCTTTCCCGAGGACCAAGCAGGGCGGAGGAGCGACGGAACTTGAGATCGACAACGGCCGAAGCTTGGCGGCGGCGATGGCGGCTGCTCGGGCGCTAGGGCTGTTTGGTTTGCGGCTCGACTTGATGGGAGGGAAAGCGGAGGTGCGCGCGCTAAAATAGGCCGGAAAATTGAGCTCGGCAGGCGTGCAGAGATAGGAGTAGGAGACGGAGACGGCGGCGAACGGGACTCGGCACAGCGTCCGGGTCGGCGACGTGAGGAGGAAGGAGGTGCTGACAGGGGGACCCCACCTATCGGCGACCAAGAGAGAGAGGGCGACGGGGAGAGGACGGACGGGCCAGACATGGGCCGAAAGAAGGAACGGGCCGGCCGAGGAGGAGGGAAGTCGGCCCGGGAAGAGAAAAGAAAGAGCAGGGAGGAAAAGAGAGCGAGGAAAGAAGTCCAGGGGGCAAAGTTGGTCTGAGCCAAGAGTTAAAGGGGCGAAACCGAACTCGGCTATTTAAAACTTTTCTAAAACTCAAACAAAAGCAAATCAAATTCGAATTTAAACAGAATTTAAATTCCAACTTGATTTACTAGCAACCAAAAATATATGCAACAGCATGAATGCAACAAAAACTTATTTTGACTAAAATAATTATTTAATGTGATATTTAAATTAATAAAAGGCTAGAAATTCCAATTAATTCCTAGAAAATTTATTTAAGCCTTAATAAATCCTAGAAAAATTAAAATGGTTGCTACAATTTAAATGTGATGAATTTTAGGGTGTTACACCTTCCAATTCTAACATCTAAACACCACCTTTGGTTTGCAAGTTCACATCCTTTTTGAAGTTTTGTTCTCCGATCTGAGAGGGGCACGTGTGGGTAAAGACAAAAGATATGTGCATGGCCTCTCTAGTGAGCTCTTTTACAGTACCGAATACCACTCTTGGGTGGTATATGGTATATACATGGCTAATTTAGTAATTGCGACTATCCGTCGCCGGTCGCCGTAAAGAGACAGGATATAGACGTACAAGATATAGACGTTGGAAAAATAAGGAATAGAGGGAAATGGATAAAATTGAGAGGAAAATGAAACGACAGGTCACGGTAAATTGGAATGATCGAATGAAAAAATCACTTAATTACATTAGTTACAGTGATGTCATTTATATTTCTTCCAATAATACCCTTATACTACCTATATCACTCCCCATATACTACCTATACCACTAGTCCACGTTATAATGGTATATAATTTTTCTCAACTAATCAGAAGTTTATATACTACTCCTTTTTAACCAGTGGTATTTCAATCTGAATAAAGCATGATTGAGTTGAGTGACGCAAATGCATGTTGCCGCTCCTGCTTTTTACCCTATGAATGAAAAATAAAAGATATTATGCCTTATATGGTTAGCACAACGTCACATGCTTTTAGTATTACATAGTGTGATCGGTCATGAGATGAATCCTACTTAGAGATTAACGGCGCCAAGAGTATGGTATCACACCATCTACCTATGACGTCAAATAATAGATTAAGATAATGATATCAATCCACTCTCTAATAATATCTATTTTATGGATCCAAATATAAAATACATACATTAAATTGCTAAAATATAAAAAAATATGTCTTACCAAAGAGTTATGACTTAGAGCAGGCATTAAAAGACAGTCTAAGCATATGAGCAAAATAGGACTTCTAGGGGCATATGCCCCTTAGAAATCTATACTCGATTTAAATTTAATTTTTAGGGTAGGTTAACGTCATGGGCACTTGAAAAGAATAGTTGTTGTGGCGGAATCGACCAAATTAAACTGACTCAAGTGTGAAGCCATCATTTTGTAAACACTTCATACTATTCATATTTGAAACGTCGTATTTCCGGCAATCCATCGGTAGGGGTGGACATTTGATTCTCGTTTCGGTTCTTCGGGTGATGATGAAACTTGGACACTAGTAAATCGGAACCAATCGGTTCTGAAATATTCTAGAAACCGAGCATTCGGTTTTAAGTTATTTCGGTTCTAACCAAACATTTTGAGAAAAGACAAAGGCAATAAAAAATATGTAATTTAGAAGTAAATTTGGACGATACTTCCTCTTATTAGATAGGGTTAATTAGATTCGTGCCATTATAATTTTCATGTTTTTGAAGAACGCCATTACTATACAACTTACTATGCTAGTGCCATTACAATTTCACACTTATTTAAAGAATGCCATTATGTACGCCCAAGACCGTATTAGGCCCACCTGCAGGTGTACATGAGGGCATCGTATTTCGTATGTACCATTTTACCCTCCCTTCCCTCTCTCCTACCTCTGACATGTGGGACCCATATGTAAGTATCATCTTTAACCTCTCTCTCCCCCTTCTTCCTCCTTGCAACTCCTCTGCTCCTCCTTGCAACCTCGCATGCACCGCTGCCGCTGGTGACCAACAACCCCGCCTCCATGGGCTGCGTCCGCAGCCGCCCGAGCCGGCCGTCCCGGCGCCGCCGCAGGATCCCGTCGTGGTTGCTGCTGGGAAAAAGCCGGAGCAGACGGCGGGAAAGAAGGCGCGACGGGAGAGGCGCTCCCGCTCGTCGCGCCCCGCCCCGGGCGGGAGCTTCACGAACAGGGCGCGCGGAAGCAGGTCGCCGCCGGCTGGCCCGCCTAGCTCTCCGCCATCGCCGACGAGGCCATTGACGGCCGGACCCCACGCCACGCCGACTCCTTCGAGAAGATCGATAAGGTACGCGCGCTCTCGATTTCGGCCCCCCTGCGCTTTCCCATCCATTGCCCCTCGCTAGCTCGGGCGACGCCGGCGGGAACGGCAGCCCCAGCACGCCAATCGGGACCTGTCGGCGGCGATGGAAGGTTGAAGAAGACCTGACATGTGGGTCCCACACGTCAGTGAAATGAGAGAGATGGAATGAGCAAGGGCAATCTTCTCCATACGAATATATGACCCCCTCCAATATGCCTGCAGGTGGGCCACGGGCGCCGTCGGGCGTACATAATGGCATTCTTCAAACAAGTGTGAAATTGTAATGGCACTGGCATAGTAAGTTGAATAGTAATGGCGTTTTTCGAAAACATGAAAAATTATAATGACACGGATCTAATTAACCCTATTAGATAATGATAATTGACAAGAGAAAAATAGCAAATAGTAACACAAAGACATCAGTTCAAATATGACCCATCACACATAAATCAAACCTAATCTTACAAAATGCAAAACTGAAACAAGTGTAGCACTAATTCATGTAATTCCGTTCTTTCGTTTGACCAGTTAACCGACATAAGGAACCAAAATAACTGTAGAAAGTTCGGTCCCATACTGCTTGGAACTGAATAGGGAACTGATCTTTTTTTGTTTCGGTTCTCGGTTATTTATGCCCACTCCAACTGTCGATGTACTTGGGAAAATCCGAATCATCCAATGTTGACATCTATTAGCTCATTTGATCACATAGCATAAGGAACAACTAGCTACATATACCGCACTGGTTTACAAAAAAATAATCAAGAGATGAGTGTTACATGTTCTTTTGTGTTCTGTTGATTTTGCTTTCATCTGAAACAAATCTCTCGGTTATTTGAACTTTTCTAGACAAGCATATCTTGTTAGCGGTACAGAAAAGTTCCAGGGGTGGCTCCCCTTTTTTTTCAATAAGGAAAACTTTATTAATCTTGAACAGATACGTCAAGATAATATAAATGTACTAAGATTATTCCTGATCTTTGCATAGCTAGGATGTACACAGTCAACAAGAAAAAAAAACAACAACAAGAAGAAAGACATGGCATCCTACTAAACCCTAAACTTGCAATAGATGTAGGCATTACATCCAAGTTTTCATGAAAAGTATAGGGGGAAGGGAGAAAAGGATCATGAAAGGACTATACTAGAGAATTAACAAAAAAACGAGGGGTGTCTTATGATCAGAGGCAAGTATGATCCCACGACCCCTTTGCAGTTTGCACTGTCTTACTTACACCTTGACCTTGTCCACGGTCCACCTGTCCCGAGACCCGCAGCAAGTTGGCCACAAATCCCTCCATTTGCTCGTGATCCAGCGCCACGGTGACCTGCACGCCGCCGTCCGCCGCGCCCAGCAGCAGTACCAGCTCCGGCGAGAAGAGCGACACGAGCTCCACCCGCGACGGCGCGCCCCACCCGAAGTCCGTCTCGTACGCCATGAACCGGTTCGACGACCCCGTGAACGTGAACCTCTCCTTGGGCACCGCGAGGAAGGGCTCGAGCCACCGCTCCGCGCCGCCCAGCGGGTCCCCGAGGCGCGCGCGGACGCCGGCGCCGATGGCCGCGGCGGCGCGCGCGAGCCCGGCGCCGCCGTCGCGCAGGTCCCGCGCGGCCGCCCTGGCGAAGCACGGCGCCACGCAGTTCCCGAAGTAGCGCTCGTCCACCGCCGGGCCGAGGCGGCGGCGGAGGTCCGCCATCACCATGAAGTAGGCGTCGGCGGCGGGGTTCGGGCACGGCTTGGCGCGCAGCATGGACGTCCACACCAGCGAGGATACGGCGACGAAGGTGCTCGGATGCGTCTCTGTCTGCTCGCCGATGGCTTCGCTTTGTGTCAGTATGAGCTGCTTCACCGACTCGATGTCTTCAGCGCGGAGAAGAAAGCTTCTCCTCCAGTGGTTAAGTGGGACGTGCGACGGCGATCTCGCCACGGGCAGCGCCGGCGCAAGCGTGCGCAAGAACTCGCGAGCCACCTCGTCGGCTTCCGGATACCGGATCGCCGCCCGATCAAACGTCGGCGGCACGAGGCCGCCCGACGCGGGTTCCCGAGACACGGCGGACCAGGCCTTGATGAACTGCCAGACGGAGTGGCCGTCGGCGACGGCGTGGTGGATGGACACCCCGACCACGACGGCGCGCGCGGCTCCGCCTCCGATGGCCGGCTGCGTGACCTGCACGGCGAGCACCGGCGCAGGGAGGCGCTCCGCGTTCAGCTCGGGCCCGAGCAGCATCAGCGCCTCCGTGTGGTGCTCGTCGCCGGCGGCGAGGCGGCGCATGTCGTCCATGCTGCCGGCGTACTCCGCCTCCACGAGTATTAGAGATCCAAGAGTGCCTAAAAATTAGAGATCCAAAAAGTAGTTTTAGGACCTTGCCAAAAATTATTAGAGGCAAAGAAAAGGCCATTATCCAATAGTACGCAAATTTGATTCTCCAAAAATGTTCAGTTCCTATCAGATCATCGTTTGTGGGCCCATGGCAATTGTTTCTGTGAAAAACTGCCGAAAGACCTGCTCCTCAAACGGAGGTCACGGGATTTTCCGTCGAAAAAAAAACTAAATATCTCGTGGATGCGGCGTGTTCCCCGTAAAAAAAAGATGACACCGTGAAAACTTCGGTGATTGGGATTGCCGAAAGAAGACCAATATTTGGCTCAGAATGGCTCTAGTTTTGGATACGCTAAAAAATTAGACATAATATAGGACCACTGTTGGAGCACTATTTTAGTGTGTTTTACCTAAACTTGATTATTGGGAGTAGTTTTTGGGCACTCTTGCAGATGCTCTTAGTTATTGATTTTACTACAAGATGGATCCAAATTCAACATATTGCTAAAAATATCTGGTACCAATGCTAATGCCTTTAGTTGTTGATTTTACTACAGGATGGATCCAAATTCAACATATTGCTAAAAATTAAACTATCTGGCAACAAAAAAGAAAGTTATGAAGAAGTTTAGATGCTTCTGCTTGAGATGTGTATTGATTTTGATTTGATAAATTATAAAGATTTAGTTGACGAGGTTGTATAAAAATCTACAATTTCATTTTTTGTTTCATTTTTTCAATTAAGCATACACGTTAACTACTTTCTTTTGTTTCATGCAATGTACCACCGAAAAAGAAGGCAAAGAAAATCAAACAGTAGAGTCATCAATTGTGCCTTTATGCGGACGAAGCACCATCAGCCTTTATGTCCTTTCCATCAAGGTTAGTTCATGATTTTGATTCTTATACTCCTTATTTTCATACATATTTCAATGTGATCTTTCTTGCTGCAACAGTTGCCTCGTTATTTATGTGAATTTCTAGTTGTTTATGCATGTCTCTAGCTGTACCATTTACAAATGATGCAACAAAAATATGGACTAATATAAACTTGTAGATAATCTAAGGTTATTATAACAGAACCTTGATAATGATTTGTAAACATTTGTGCAATGGTACTGCTACAAATAACTTATAGTTAAAGTGGTTGTTAACGTTGTTAGTGCTCTCCCATTTAACGACAGTGTCATTTTAGGAACGAAAGTTAAAGTCAGTGTGAAATAGAGAACTAGAATTTTTGTAGAAATATTATCATTAATCACTTTAGAAATAGTAGAGATAGAGCGAGAGAAGAGAGACATCTCATGCTAAAATCATACTAATTGCAGGGCACGCATAGTGAGTCCCTTGCTTACCATCTGGTCTATCAGCGTGCTGTAAGTCCGTCTGCTGTGACCAATTTTGGACCAAAGCAAATAATCAATATGTATGCCAAACTAAAGTACTAACCTGACGTGGGAGTCTGTCACCTAAAAGTTTTAGAGTTTGTTTGGTTCGGTGTCAAAATTGTAGCATGCTAAGATTTTTGGCAAACCAATTATTTAATCATCATTTAGTTTGCTATCAAAATACTTGCACTCTTTTACATTAAACTTGCTAAAATACTGGCAAGTTTTCTGCTTAGATTTTGTCTTGGGCCCTGTTTAGTTCCCTTGAAAAGGGAAAAATTCTCTCCCCAAACTTTACTGTTCACCTATCACATCAAAATCTCTCCTCATGCATGGAACATTAAACGTGGGTAAATAAAAAAACTAAGTATATGGTTTTGATGTACACGACTAGACGAATCTTTTGAGCCTAATTAGGTCATGATAGGACAATGATTACCACAAACAAACGAAAAATGCTACAGTGTCCGATGTGACATTTTTACCAAACTCCACTTTACCTTTTTGGGAACTGAACACCGCCTTGCTAAAATTTTGGCAAGTAGCCGACGGATGCTGGCCCCTGACGCATGGTCGTGGCCCTTGGGCCTTCTGCAGCGCACAACAAACCAGCGCCTACCATTACAGGCCGGACTCAATTATGGTTTACGCATCGTTCCCTCGCCCTGAAGAAAGCCGCGAGAGGTTGGCCGCGAACGCCTCCATGTGCTCCGGGCACAGCGTCGCGGTGACCTGCACGCCGCCGCCCGCCGCGCCCAGCAACAGCACGAGCTCCGTGGCGAAGAGCGACACGAGCTCCACCCGCGACGGCGAGCCCCATCCGAAGTCCGTCTCGTACGCCATGAACCTGTTCGACGACCCTGTGAACGTGAACCTCTCCTTGGGGAGCGTGCGCAGGGACTCGAGCCAGGCATCCATGGCGCGGACGGGGTCCTCCGGCTGCGCGCGGATGGCGTCGCGGATGGCCGCGGCGGCGCGAGCGAGGCCGCCGTCGCGCAGGTCCCGCGCGGCGGCGCTGGCGACGCACGGGATGACGCAGTCCCCGAAGTAGCGGTCGGTGATGGCGGGGCCGCCGAGCCGGCGGCGGTAGTCCACGGCCACCAGGAAGTAGGCGTCGCCGCTGGCGAGGTCCCCGGCGGACTTGGCGAGCGCGATGGAGGTCCACACCAGGGACGACACCGCGAGGTAAGTGCTTGGGGTTGGGATTGGATGTGTGTCCGGCGAGTCGGCGACTGTTCGCCGGTGGTTTTAAATTTGCTTTGTTGTGTCAGTATGTGCTGCTTCACCGATTGGATCTCGTCGGCGTTGATCAGGAACGTTCTCCTCCGGCGATCCGGCGGGGAGGACGAGGACAGCGATCTGATCTGTTGAATTGTTCGTGCAAAATCCGCTTGAGAAAATTGTTCATAAGTATACTTACAAATCAAGAAATGCAGGATCGGCATCGAATAGTTGAAGAGGAGACAGTGATTATTACTTACCACAGGCAGCGATGGAGCAATCGTGCTCAGGATCTTGCGGGCAAGCTCCTCGGCGGCCGGGTACAAGAGCGGCGTCCGGTCAAACGCCGGCGGCAACAAGTCTGGCATGGCCTGTGAGCCTTCTTCCATCAGCCGCGACAGGGCCGTCCACGCCCTCATGAACTGCCACACGGAGTGCCCGTCGGCCACGGCGTGGTGCACGGCCACCCCGACCACCACCCCGCCGCCGACGGCCGGCCTCGTCACCTGCACGGCCAGCACCGGTGCCGGCAGCCGCGTCGCGTCGAGCTCGGGGCCGAGCTGCATTAACGCCTCACTGTTGCCGCCCTCGTCGCTGCCGCCGGCCACCCGGCGCATGTCGCCGACGCCGCCGTCGTACTCGGCCTCCACGAACCTGACGCCCGGGGCCACCGCGGCCGGCGAGCAGTCCACGACAACCTCGCCGCCGCCACCATACGACGGGCGGTGGGTGAGCTTCCCGGAGAGGGGAGGGAAGACGGCGAGCGTGGCTGCGAGGGAGGCCCGCAGGGAGCGGGCGAGGCGCGGGAATGGCGGGACGCCGGGGCCCTCGTAGAAGAAGAGGCGCCGCATCGGCAGGGCCCTGTCGACGAACAGAGCGTCCATGAACGAGAGCCTGACGAGGCCGTCGTCGGGAAGTGGCGGCGGCGAGCAGCCGGCGGCGGCGGCGGTGGCTTGGTCTCGGTCGGGGAGGACATGGGTGACGCTGAGGATTCGCAGGCGTGAGGGTGAACTCATGTCTCCTTCCTACCTGTGCAAGAAACAGCAGGAGCAAGGTCGCCGATGGCGTGGCTGACGTTTGTTGGGTGTGCCGGTGTACTGACTACTCATTGACATTTTATTGTATTGATTGATGATTGGTGATGTACTGAGACGATGAGTGATGAACTGACGATCAGGGTAGTTGGGAATTGGGATGATGCACTACGGGAAACTGGGTGTACGCCGAGTGTCGCTGTCTTTGCCGAGTGTATTATATCGGGCACTCGGCAAAGACTCTATTTGCCGAGTGTCCACAAGGAGGCCCTCGGCAAAGAGTGAACACTCGGCAACCAAACTCTTTGCCGAGTGTCAGGACGCCGACACTCGGCAAAGATGCGCTTTGCCGAGTGTCAGGCAAGGGACACTCGGCAAAGAGGATGCACGTGCTCAGCGCGTGAGACGGCCGGTACGTTTGGGCTGCATCCTCTTTGCCGAGTGTCAGTGTCCTGACACTCGGCAAAGCTGTGGCACGTGTCCAACACGTGTGGCGCGCGCCAACGGCCGGCGATGGTCGTCTGGACTGGCACAGCTTTGCCGAGTGTACAAAATAGACACTCGGCAAACATTTCGAAAATTTGAAAATATTTTTGAAAAAACTTGGAATTCAAATACAAAAGTTTGAAAATTTTGAATACAAGTGTTTTTTGCACAGATGGAATGGTGGCTTTGCCGAGTGTTGCCAGCTCAGCACTCGGCAAACTTCCTATTTGCCAAGTGCAGAGCTGGTAACACTCGGCAAAGGCTGGCCTTTTTTATTTAAACTTATGTTTTTGGGCTCCAAACTTTATTTTTTTCCCGTGATACTTGTCAAAGGCTATTTATATCTTATGCAGAGCCTGTGGCAAAAAGTTGAGACGATTTCGAAAAGTTTATATATACGACCCTGTCCAATCGGAGCATATCCCCATAGAAGTTTCGGAGAGTTGAGAAGGAGACAACCGGATTTCGAAACGAAGTGAAGTTGAATTAGAGTTTGAGTTCATAACTTTTTCTATAACTTTTTCTATAGGCAATAGACGACGTAGATTGGTTCATTTGAAGTTATCATATTTTTCCGGACCCATTCGATATTTTTTAAATTATTTTTACGCCCTTTTCCGCATGAAATAATGAAATATATGAAGGAATTATGAGCTATATAGGCATGAAAAAATGAAAACCATTTTATTGAAGCATAAAATGTGCATTGTTGAATGTATTTGACAAGATATTTTCATGTGTATTTGATCAAATTTGAAAATTTATGTATGGTGCAAATGTTCTGGGAAATGTTTGCCGAGTGTAACACTCGGCAAACAAGTCCTTTGCCGAGTGTCAGCTCTGGGACACTCGGCAAAGAGGACCTTTGCCGAGTGCCTGTTCAGTGGCACTCGGCAAAGAGGCCACGTGGGCTGGCCGGCCCGTGGCCGCGCGGGCCACGTCATTGGCCCACGTGGCACGTTTGCCGAGTGTAGACACTCGGCAAAGGGCATGTTTGCCAAGTGCCCTGGGCCAGACACTCGGCAAACAGCCCACGTGGCCGTCCCCTTCGGCCGCACGCGGCCACGTCAGCTGCCAGCGCGCGGCCACGTGTCAGATCTGTTTGTCGAGTGCCCGATCTGGGACACTCGGCAAACAGGGGGTGGCCGGGGGGACATAACTGCCACGCGGCCCCAACCCTGCATACACGCCGCACACACACACACACACACACACACGCACACACACCCGCCGCCCCTCCCCGCCCCACCCGCCGCCGCCGCTCCACGCCACTCCCGTCGGCCGCCGCGCCCGGCCCGCCCAGCCTCCGCCGCGACGCCGGCTGCCGCCTCCGCCCCGACGCCGCCCGGGCCGCTGCCGCCACCCCGGGCCACCTCCGCCCCGGCCTGACGCCGCCGCCCCGGGCCTCCTTCGCCCCGGCAGACCTCCTTCCCGGCCGTCCCGGACGCCGGCGCCACGAGCCGCCGCCCTGAGCCGCCGCCCCGAGCGCCGCCTCGGCCAGCCCCTCGTGCCCGCCGCCGGCCCACGCCGCCGTCCCGGTCGCCACCCCAAGCCGCCGCCGCCCCGGTCGCCGCCCCGAGACGCCGCCGGCCTCCTCCCCACCGCCGGGCTCCTCGCCGGCCTCCTCCCTGCCGCCGGCCTCCACGCCGGGCTCCCTTAAGGTAATATTTTTTTGAAAAAATTGTTGTGAAAAATACATGTCAACTTAGTTGCTGTTTGTGAAAAATATATATGAATGGATGTGGTAGTTGTTGTTTTTCATACATAGGATAAAAACATAAATATGTATATGTATATGAATGGATGATAGAATTTTGATGGTAGCCACCCCGTTCATATGGATGATAGAATTTTGATGTATATATGGATATGGTTATGTGGTTGTCGGCCTTCGTGCCATGGATATGGTTACGTGGTTGTCGGTCTTCGTGTCGCATCCTTGTTATGTGGTTGTCGGCCTTCGTGCCGTGTTTTTTTGCAGGATGTGTGGTTTTAGAAACCTCCCCGTGTAGGGGAGGTGCGGCCGAATTTTTTATTTGACAAAAATTTGTTTTTATTTCAGTCAGCCTGTTGCACCGTCTTCGACTTGGACCCCGACGCCGCACGTCGTTCCCGCCGTCTGCACCGACACAAACGTCACCGACTCGCCCGCCGTCGAGCCCGTAGGTGAGCACATGCAAAACCATACACCCTCAGTATTTAATTCGTAGATCCATATTTAAGTTGTGTACCTTCTTCGTTTCTTGTATTTATCTTTACCGTGTGGCTTCTTTGCCATGTTCTTGTGTTTCTTACAGTAAATAAGATGTCATATCATCTTATTTACTGTAGGATACGCAAAAACATGACAAAGAATTCATACCGTACAATTAAATATAACAGGCCAAGATTGTGCACAACTGTGTCACGTAACCTAGTTAGGTGTCTCCCGTTCGAAAGAGATACGGTTGTGAATATGTGAATCTTTGCATATGTCTAACCGTATCTGTTTCGAATTGTCCATGTTTTTGGACAGCTCGAGGATGTGTAGATGGGTAGTTTCCATGCTCTACTCGTACCGAGGCTGAGTTTCGACATCATCTCCCTGTGTTCTCCGAATACACAATCTCTGTAATTGGACGTGTATTTGGAGAACAGCGGGGAGGTGCTGCCGAAATTCTGTCTTGGATACGAGTAGAGCATGGAAACTACCCGTCTACACATTCTCGGGTGGGATTAGGACCTATCTTTACCTGTTAGACATAAAGCTAGCATCCGGTAGATGCATTTATTATTATAAATTTAGTATGGAAGAAATTTATTTCTCGGTGATATGTAAAGGGATGGATGACCGTGAGTGGATGTACACTGGCCGCTCAATTAAAGGTGAATGTACAGATGAATGGATTGCCAAGACTCAGGCGTTCTTGAAGCAAGCTTTTGCCAATGCGAAAGGGGTGCCAACTACTTTCTGTCCATGTGCGGTTTGCGACAACCGTAAACGCCAAACAGAAGGAGTGATGGGTAAACATCTCGTTAAGTATGGATTTACGGAGAACTATACTCGGTGGACACGCCATGGTGAAGCCGTTGATAGTGTGAGAGACGAGGCCGTGAGGCAGCGGATCGAGGAGTTTGATGATGAGGCAGGGGTAGGGGACAGGTTGCATGACTATGGCGAAGCACACTTTAATGATGGACCTAGGGAGGAGGAGCCGGAGGCCACTGCAAAGGCTTATTATGACATGTTGGCAGCGGCACAACAACTCCTTCACTCACACACTAAGGTTTCTCAATTGGATGCTGTTGCACATCTGTTGGCCGTCAAGTCCCAGTTTAGTTTGGGTCGAGACGCCTTTGACCACATCCTGAGAGTTTTTGGCGGCCTCCTTCCGGAAGGTCACATTCTGCCAAAGAACATGTACGCAGCACAGAAACTTCTAAATGCACTTAAGATGCCGTATCAGAAGATACATGCTTGTCCGAATGGATGCATCTTATTTAGGAAAGAATATCCGGACGCAAAGCAATGTCCGAAGTGCCAGGCTTCTAGATTCGTGGAGATAGTCGGTGCTGATGGTAAGAAGAAGCAAAGCAAAATACCCATGAATATCCTACGGTACCTTCCACCTATACCGAGGATCCAACGGCTTTACATGACCGAGGACTCCGTGAAACAGATGACATGGCACAAAAGTGGAGTGCGATACAATCCTGATAAGCTCGTACATCCATCCGATGGTGAAGCATGGAAGCACTTTGATGAGATTCATCATGAGGCTAGAGAGGCTCAGAATGTGCGTGTTGCATTGGAAACATATGGGTTCAACCCGTATGGAATGACGGCTGCCCCATACTCTTGTTGGCCAATGTTCGTCATCCCACTCAATCTCCCCCCCAGCGTCCTCTTTCAACGACAGAACATATTTTTGTCATTAATTATTCCTAATTACCCGGGGGAAAATATGAGTGTGTATATGGAGCCTCTTGTTGATGATTTGGACCGTGCTTGGGAGGAAGGTGTATGGACATACGATCGAGCTACAAAAACAAACTTTAAAATGCATGTCTTCTACCAGTACTCCCTGCATGACCATCCGGCGTATGGGATATTCTGCGGCTGGTGTGTTCACGGGAAGTTCCCATGTCCAATATGCAAGGCATCTCTGAAGTTCATCTGGCTAACCAAGGGTGGAAAATATTCATGCTTCGAAAAACATCGTCAATTTCTCCCTCTTGAACACGAATTTAGACAAGATATCAAGAACTTCACGAAAGGTGTCAGGGTTCAAGACCCTGCACCACATATGATGACAGGTGCGGATGTTCATGCAGAGTTAGACGCTCTCGTGGTCAGGGAGGATGGCCGTTTTGTGGGTTATGGCGAGCAACTTGCCTGGACTCATAAGTTGGGCCTGTGGAAGCTCCCGTACATGCAAGACCTTCTACTTCCACATAATATTGATATGATGCACACTGAAAAGAATCTTGCCGAGGCACTTTGGGGTACAATCATGAACATTCCTGATAAAATCAAAGACAATACCAAGGCAAGAGTGGATCAGCAGCGGTTATGCAATAGACCGAAGCTAAATATACCACCTCCCAGGGACGGCAAAACATGGAAAAAACCTAAGGCCGATTTCGTTCTCGATAATGACCAAAAGAAGGAAGTGCTAAGTTGGTTCCAAACATTAAAATTTCCCGATGGGTACGCAGTGAATTTGAAGAGGGGAGTGAACTTAACTACTTTATGAATCAACGGGCTCAAGAGTCATGACTACCACATATGGCTTGAGCGGCTTCTTCCGGTGATGGTTCGAGGCTATGTCCCTGAGCATGTCTGGCTAGTGCTGGCAGAGTTGAGCAATTTCTTCCGCCAACTGTGTGCTAAGGAAGTATCGAAAACCATGCTTGCAGAAATGGAAAAGCTTGCTCCCGTGTTGCTATGCTAGTTGGAGAAGATATTTCCACCGGGTTTTTTCAACCCGATGCAGCATATGATTCTGCACCTTCCGTATGAGGCACGAATGGGAGGGCCTGTGCAGAACCGCTGGTGCTATCCAATTGAGAGATGCCAAAAGGTTCTTCGAACTAAATGCAAAAATAAATGCAAGATTGAAGCTTCTATTGCAGAGGCTTACATTCTGGAGGAGGTGTCAAACTTCACAACGAAGTATTATGCTGACAACCTCCCTAGCGTGCACAATCCACCGCCTCGTTACAATGTTGGCGAAGTTGAATCGAACCTCAGCCTTTTCCGAGGGCAACTGGGAAGTGCAAGTGAAGGCACCAACAAAAACTTAACAAATGCAGAGTGGCGCGCTATCATGCTTTATGTGCTCACCAATCTATCCGAAGTTGAGCCATACATGCGGTAAGTTCAGAACAATCTTGTTTTCGAGTACCTAGCCACTATTCTGCATCCAACACTCTTGTTTCTCGTTCATACAAGGAATTTCTTGATCAATTCTGGCGTAATAGGAGGGCTCCTACCACGCACGAAGTTGATGACCTTCTTAAACATGGAAACCCAGATTTTATTTCTTGGTTCAAACAGAAGGTACACTTAATTTCAGTCTTGTCCTAAATTTGACGTTACTGAAGTCATGTCATTAATATAACAAACTATCCTGGTCGAACTCGCAGGGCCAATCCGATGGGTATATGAGTCCCGAGTTGAGACAGATCACTGATGGTTGTGCGTATAAGGTCAAGTCATTTACCGGATATGACGTGAATGGTTATCGTTTTCGCACAACAAGTCATGAGGCGAGGATGCCCAATCGAAGGACTACAAATACCGGAGTTTATACTCCAGGCTCTGATGGGTTCGATTACTATGGGAGACTTGAAGAAATATACGAGCTTAATTTCGGTGGAAGCAAACCTCTTTCTCCTGTTATCTTCAAATGTCATTGGTTTGATCCTTCAGCGGTGAGACAGACCCCTAGTCTTGGGCTAGTCAAAATTCGACAGTCATCTGTCTTACCTGGAGACGATGTCTATATAGTGGCTCAACAGGCCACCCAGGTGTATTATTTGTCATACCCATGCAAAAAGGACAAAAGGCTTGAGGGTTGGGACGTTGTATACAAAGTGTCGCCACGCGGTAAACTACCAGTCCCAAACAATGAAGATTATAACATAGATCCAAACACCTATGATGGAGAGTTCTTCCAAGAAAATGGGCTAGAAGGGTCTTTTGAGATAAACTTAACCCAAGCGGTCGGAATGGATTTAGACTCAGAAATGTTGGTTGACGAGGACACTGGAGATGTGGTTCATAATGCTAAGGAAGTAGAGTTACTAGAGCGATTAAAATTAGGCAATGATGAAGCCGACGACATTCCTCCGCCTTTGGAGGACGACCATGAACATCTCGAAATGTACGATAGTGATGATGCGACCGTTGATCCAGATAATCCTGATCCGGATGATTATTTCTAATAAAAGTACGTTTATATATTGCATCATCTCTTTCTAATAGTTTATGTCGGTTCATATTTCTTATATATTACATGTCTTTCTAATAATTTATGTTTATATGTGAATCTAATAAATGCATGTTTTTGTTGATTGCAGGTGATTGAACCAAGATGGTTGGTCGGGGCGGAGCAATGAGGAACGTCATGTCGTTGTACCGGAAGTTCAAAGATGGAGGGTCCGATGCAGCTGGGTCGTCTGGTGCCAAGGGCAAGGGGCGAAAGAAGAAGGCCAAAGGCGGGGGGCGAGGCAAGGGCAAGAGGCGAGAGCGGACCCCCGTACCTTCATCGTCTTCGTCCGACGAGGACTTTGTTCCTTCGGCGGCGGACACTCGGGCCGCGGAGCACGAGGACCGCGAGGACGAGGAGCACGAGGCAGCGGAGCACGTGGCCGAGGAGCACGGAGCCGAGAACCCCGAGGGCGAGGACGTAGAGGGGTCCACCTCCTCTGAGAACTCGGCCCTTTGGCAGTGAGGCCCCTCGCAACTCCCGAAGCGCCCGATACCCATGGAGCGTCGCCCCGTGATCGCACCCAGTCCTCCAAGGTAAGTAATTTTAGATGTTACAAGTACCTTTTCGTTTCATATTCATATGTTGGAAATCACAATATGGACTAACAATTTATCTTAATCACTTGGGCAGGAATTGGGTGAGTGTCACCCCGGGCGCTGCTCACGACCGCAAAGTCAACAGCATCCTGGGTCTTCTTTGCAGGGAGTTGTTTTCGGGTCTGGTGACCATTGGCGGTAGGGAGGAGCCGGCCTACACCTTTGACCACTACGTCGCCGCTCGCGATCAGGAGAACCGGGACCGCAGGATCTTTAACAACAAGGCCGAGCGGGTAAAGGGCGAGTTGTGGGTAAGTATTCGTTGCACTACATTGTTCAACACAACACATTCATTAACAATCTACAAATAATGCAACATCCATCGTGTATATATGCGCAGGACTTTTACAGATGCGTCCCGGGACAGGAGGCTTTGGCGGATGCTGTGGCACATGCAGCCTGTTGGAAGCTCGTCAAGGACCTGCACTACGAGGCGCGCGTGCAGGCCGTAATTGATTATTATGCTGCACTCAAGATCTCCGTGAAGAAACCCGAGGCAAGAAAGATAAAGTTGACCAAGGAGCAATACATGGTGGTATGAAAATCGATAATGTTTTATTCTAAGATTAAGTACTTTAAATTCGATCTTGTTATATGTCGTACACTTGATGTCTTGTAGGCGATTTCGTGGTGGTGTGCCCCGCATCCCAGATGCTGGGAGGTGATAGTCGACAAGTGGTGCAGCGACGAGTGGGCGGCTCAGCACGACCTTTGCCGGGAGCGGCGTTTGCTTATGCCCGGTATAGCACACCATCAGGGCAGCCTTAGCCTCGAGGAGTACAGGGCCAAATGGGTACGTCGAGTCATTTCTATCTTCGTTCACTCAATTCTATATAATTGCTAATTCTTATTGTTTATTTTTTCAGTCGGCGTCACATGGTGGTGCGTCTTGCTCACAGCTCGAGGCATTTGCTATGGCCCACAAGGGCAAGGCGACCTCCGACATCCAGTACAACCCGGAGGACGGGCCCGCGGCATACAGCAACGCCAGCGTCCACAGTCGCCTCGCGGCATATACAGAGGTGGCGAGGGAGGTCCACGGGCCAGACTGGGATCCGATCGCCCACGACATTGATGGAGAAGTTGTCATGAGGGCGGGAGGAGGCAAGAAGCACGGGCGGTACTTGATCGCCAACAGCACCATCGACATGGCCGCTACCCCCACACTCTCCCAGATTCGAGCCAGGAGCACGAGCTCTTCAGCGGCTATCCGCCAGCCTCTTCCCGGTTCACACTTCGGGATGCAGGCACTCCAGGTTAGTTCTGTTTTGTTCTTCGTACGTGAAGTTTACTTACGTTTGCAATGTATTGTAACTTTGTGATTGAATATTGCAGACCCGGTTGGAGGAAGAGACGCAGAGGCGGGAGTTCTTGGAGGCGGAGGTGCAGCGGATGAAGGACGCGGAGGCCGAGAAAGAGAGGCAGAAGGAGGAGGCCGAGCGGACGAACCGAGCGTGGCAGGAGCAGGTAATGGCCTACCTGACGAGCATTGGCCAGCGGGTGGTTGAAGGTCCGTCGCCGGCAGCGGTGATGCCACCACTGCCTCCACTGCCTCCACCATGTGTTCCTATTTCTCCCGTGAGTCACTTGAGAACCTTATAATTTCATTTCACAACTAATTTCTGTCGTAAATCTTGTAACACACAGCACTAATCTCTTTTGGGCAGGCTCCTGGCTCGGCGGCGTCGAATGACGGCCCTCAAGACGAAGACCTTGCGGCACGGGCGGCTAGATCGTTGTTCGGACCCCCTCCTCCGTGAGTGATGGATGTTGGACTTTGTAAACTAGTGAATGATGGATGTTGGATGTTTGGATGTTGAATTTGTGACATTTCTGTGATGTTGGATGGTTTAGTGACTTATATGTGTTTGTTTATGGTTGTGTGATGGTTTAGTGGCTATATATATATATATATATATATATATATATATATATATATCAATTGTATGTGATGCCTATTATAAACTGCCTGTGATGTTTTTATTGAGGGGTCCTTTTAATGCAATAAATAAATAAAAACAGGGGTCAAATTGATGCTTTGCCGAGTGTTACACTCGGCAAAGGGCCTGTTTGCCGAGTATATTGGCCATAACACTCGGCAAACAGGTTGTTTCTGTCATTTTTGGAACTTCCTTTGCCGAGTGTGCGGGCTTTGCCGAGTGTTTGTGCCCTAACACTCGGCAAAGGCTGCCTCTTTGCCGAGTGTTAAAGCCATAGCACTCGGCAAAGTGCTGTCCAGGGGCCTACCCCAGCCAAGCCTTTGCCGAGTGTCACACTCGGCAAAGCCAACAACCTTTGCCAAGCCTTTGCCGAGTGTCACACTCGGCAAAGCCAACAACCTTTGCCACTCGGCAAAGGCTTGGCAAAGGCTGTTGGCTTTGCCGAGTGTGACACTCGGCAAAGGCTTGGCTGGGGCAGGTCCCTGGACAGCACTTTGCCGAGTGCTACACTCGGCAAAGGATGGAGTCTTTGCCGAGTGCGACACTCGGCAAAGACGTGCCGTTCGCGGCCGTCTGTTAGTGCGTTATTTTGCCGAGTGTCGGCTTCTGCCCTCGGCAAAGCCTCTGCCGAGTGCCCGATAAAAGACACTCGGTAAAGGGGTTGTTTGCCGACACGGGCTATGTCGAGTCCCCTTTGCCGAGTGTAACACTCGGCAAATGGTTTGCCGAGTGTATAAACACCCGGTTTCCCGTAGTGATGGATGATGCTACCCGATGATTATTGATCAGTGTGCGCTATGTGAGTCATGACAGTAACCTGAGCAGTTCCCACTTTCCAGCATCATCACTTATCTAACTTTGTATTATAAGGCTGTGTTTAGTTTCCGAAAAGGGAATGTGAAGTTTGGTGAAAATGTCACATCAAACACATTGTAGCGCACTGTAGCACTTTTCGTTTGTTTGTATTAATCGTTGTCCTACCATGACCTAATTAGGCTCAAAAGATTTGTCTCGTCGTGTACATCAAAACCATGCACTTAGTTTTTTTATTTACCCACATTTAGTGTTCCATGCACGAGGAGAGAGATTTGATGTGATAGGTGAATAATGAAGTTTGGAGAGAGAATTTTTGGCTTTTCAAGGAAACTAAACAGGGCCTAAATGCTAGTACTATTTTGTATAAATTTGATCAAATTAGAAATTAGTCGACTTCTAAAAAATGAGAATTGCATTCTTTTTTCTTCAAAAGATATTTCATATCTATTTAGTCGACATGAGGTGCATTGGGGTTTCGGAGATGCGAATTTGTGTGCACGGCAGATCCAGCTGACTCTTCATTGGTGCACCTTGGATTGTTGGATCTCCTCTCTTCTTTTTTTTATATAGTCGATTTCAATTCCATCGAAATGAAAGGATTCAAACGGGGTCTTGGTGTTTTCTACTTTTAAATTTTATCTTAAAATTTTGTTTAAGATTTCCGCCACAACACGGGGTATCACCTAGTACGGAGTATATATATATATATTTGTGGGCATAAATGAAAATGCGTCCATCTCCACATTCGAATCACTACCGATTAGCTATAAAGAACGCTTTGACCAAAATCCTCATGAACTCGCAGCTGATGATGCCAACAATTCCATTTTCCATTCTTCTCCAGCTACCTACCTACTCATACACACCGTCCGTCCGTCCGACATGCATGCATCCATGGTTATCTCCAGGAATTGGTACTTCAATTCTCTCCCAGTTCCTTACAGAAGCTCATGTTCCTCGCCAGTAGCCACACACACCTCCATTGATCATGTCGAACGATGCACACACAGTGACGCAAAACCCACAAACGCTTGTGGCGCGGTGGTTGGTTATTCGATCTCATCACCAGTCGTTTGATCAGGTCCGTCTGTCATGTGATCACTCCAGGCAGCTCCACAAGGATTGCTCGATGCGTGCGAAGCTGTCGTCGAGCTCGTACATGGAGCACGCGAACGCCTCGTCGTCCTCCTCCGCCCCCGCCGCCACGCCGCCGTACATCTCCTCTCCTCCGAGCTCGCCCTCCGCCTCCGGCCGCCGCCCGAGAGTCTCCTCGTTCTCAACTTTGGCATCGACGACGCCGTCCGACACCGCCGCGCCATCGTCCGCGGGCACGCCCTGCTGCTGCGCGGCGCCGGCGCCGGCGTTCCGTGCCACGAGCTCCTGGAACACCGACGACCGGAGCAGCAGGCTGAGCGCCGTGGTCGACGACGACGGCGACGGCGACGGCCTCCCGCACGCCGCCACGGCCGTCGTCGTCGGGCTGGGCCCGCCGCCGGCGGCGGCGTACACGGAGCCGACGTCGTCGAGGCCGGAGATGAACGAGGCGGCGCCCTGCTGCGCCGCCGCGAGATGGCAGCCGCGGTAGAGGTCGACGTCGACGTCGACGTGCAGCATGCCCGCGGCGGCGCCGTGCGGGTGGTGGTGCTGCAGGAGCCCGCCGGCCTGGAGGCACAGCGACGGCGGCGGCGGCGTGGGGGTGCCGACGACGTCGTTGCCGGCGGCGGCGGGCTTGAGCCAGCGGATGTAGGTGCTGAGGTCGAAGTTTGTGACGGCGTTGATGCCGCGGTACTCGATGGCGGCGATGTCGTAGGCCCGCGCCGCCTCCTCCTGCGTGCTGTAGGTGCCCAGGTATAGGTACTTGTTGCCGAACACCCGGCCGATACGGGCCTCCCATCTGCCGTTGTGGTGGTGCCTGCGAACACGAGCCAAAAATTTTAGGCTTTTATTTTGTAGCGAGATGCCAACGATCAGAATTCAGAAGATCAGAGATCAGACAAGCTGTTCGTATGCAATCCGTACGCACCGTGCAACGCCTCTGTACTTGGAAACTCCGCGAGAGAAGCCGTTGCTCTTCCTGCTTGGAATGAGTCAGCAGGCAAAAGATCAGTATATATTCGATCACTCTTGGATGTTTTTTGTGAAGTGTAGAGCACAGATGAGTAGGGCTGTTGTGCATAGGAGTTTGTATGCTCACCTTCTTATTGAGGCCAGGTACTCTTCCTTGGACACGTTCTGCATCACTTTGAGCTCTTTCTCGTAGTCCACTACCTGACGGATCGGACGTACAAAAACTATAAGTTCATCTACTCCATCCCATAATATAAGGACTTGAAGGGTTCAAATTTTATACCAAAATATAAGGTCCTGGAGGGATACGATAAAACTATTTGAGGTTGGTTGGGTAGGTGGAGAGTTGGTGGGTAGTGTAAAATGAGGGGTATAGAGGTCATTTCTCCTCCCTGTCATTTTTTGACTTTGAATGCTCCAGGGCTTTATATTTTGGGACGGAGGGAGTAGTTGAAAGCTAAATAGCACATACAAGCAGTGCACAAACAAGATATATATGACTCATATATATAGTACGTCATGCATATAACAATCATGAAAAAAAACAGCTCTAAATAGGTGCTGTCGGATTGCAACAGTTCCTGTGCCGGAACATATATCATGGCATATATAGTATAGGCATATATGCAAACCGGTTTGTCCTCACTCCACATACACATACCGGGAAGTTTGTGTAGGTGCTAGGCCCCCAGTACTTGAGCGCCGCCAGATCATAAGCCCTTGCCGCCGCCTCTTCCTCGTTGTATGCTCCAAGGTAAACTGTTAACATCGTGTCATGGCGTTATGCACACACACAACATGAGAAATACATACGGATCACTTCTGCCAGATGTCTGCAAAACTGGTATACATATCACATATATAACTTTACCTTGCTTCCCTTTTTTCTTCTGCGTAGGGTTCCACGTCCCTTTGTCCCACAGGTGCGCCTCAAACCTGCCCGTCCAACGATGCCTGCTTGCAAAAACATTCAGCAAGCTCAGCTAAACATGTTCTCAGCTAAACATTCTAGAACTGAGTATATAAGCTAGTCAGATATGTAAATGTTTATTACCTGCTAACGCCTCTGAACCTTGAGCTCCTCTTGGTCGCATTGCCACCCGCCGACTTGTCGCCGCCGCCGCCGGCCTCCTCCTTGCCTTTGCTCACCGTCACCACCGACGACGGCTCCCTCTTCCTCCTCTTCACGCTCTTCACGACAGCACCGTCGCCGCCGGTGGCCATGGGCGCCGCCCTCTGTGCGGTAGCACCGCAGTACAGTCCTTGCCCTCCGCCTCCTCCGACGCCATGGAGCTCGTCCTTCACCAAGCTGCAGTAGGTTTCCATGGCGACGTAACCAGAAGGATTTCCTTGGTCACGATTAATTATCAGCCTGATCTGGTTTGCAGCTGTAGCGAAGCTGGTAATTTGGCTTTGGAACCAAAGGGAGGTAGCTACCACGTCCGTGTGAACGTTTATATGCAGCCACTCGAACAGATGGCAGAGCTGGTGTTCGTCCTTGTTTCCATCTATGCTCTGAAAACGACAGGAGGAGGCGATGTTCTCGGTGCCAAGCTCCTTTGTCTGTTGCCGGTATTGACAGCTTACACGCCTTGCATTGTGTTGCCACTTCATACATGGCACAGCTTTATTGGCTGGAAAATCCCTCTGTCTGGAATAGTATACAGGGACACACCGTACCTGGTATATAGTTCCTTGTGGGGAAGAAATGATCAATATATAATGACATATGGTTTCTAACTGTTGGTGAATCCATTTTGGATGATATGAGTATGAGTAACGTATAATATTGGCAGAAAACCTCCCTGGCCAGGATATGGTCCAGATAGATACAGCTTGCACTTCCTTGTGGAAAAACTAATCAATGGCAGTTAATTCGCTCGCACAGGAGTCAAACCTGAATATGTTGGATGCTCTCACCATTATACTAGAGACCATTTCACTCTTCAACAAAAAATGTTGTAAATTCATTTTGATGATACAAGAAACAAATATTGGGAATTGGGATTTAGGAATACTCTGCATGTGTAACAACTGTTTCTTTAGGGCTGTAAATGTATCAAGTAGTTACAAAATTATGTAACTGTTTTTACTTACATACTAAACATAAGCTGCTCATTTACCAGCTATAAATTACCAAAGCATTAACAGTATAGAGAGCATATGCCACATTATGGATGAGCACAGATTCCTTTTTACCTTGTGCCAATAATGAAAACGAACTAGTTAGTTCTAGAATGGTCATTATTGCTGAATATGTATTGCAAGCCCCTCATAAACATCTTTTGGTTGAACAAACATAGTAACTATACTCAGTTCTAGAATGATCATTATTCCTAAAATATGTAAGCCCCTCATAAATAGTTAATACTTGGCCAAACATGGTAATCATATTTAAACTTCCCCAAGCATAGGTGAGGAACAACATCATCTGAAGAAGAGAGTCGCAAGCTGTAAAAGAGAGGGACTTGCATGGCATTGCATGATTGCCCTCGCCCAATCAGAAATATACCATCTCTTTCACAGCATGCATGCATGATGAGATCAAGGCACACTCGCATATTCTTTGTCGTCTCATTACTTGTCCCTTGCAAGTATTGTACTTCTTCAACTGCTACGTACCATCTGGTTTCGCGGGAACTTTCACCGCATCTCCCTGCCATTTTCAGTGTATACGTACGCTGTGCACACCGAACTCCGTGAGTGCGTCGCGTTATACGCCTGTGTTGCTGCCCACAGGAGTGCTCTGGATTGGAGTCTGGAGAAGTTGTGTTCTTCCTCTAACTTTCCTTTTTATGAACGCAAACGACAATGACTATTTTTTTAAAAAAAGAATTCACAATGGTGGTAGAAAAGTGAGTGGCTTTAACTTTGACTTCTCACCTGGTTTTGACACATTTCAGAATAATTAGGAAGATACACAAACTCAAATATGCATGTTGCATGATTCACATTACAGAGTATATGCATGTTGCATGATGATCGACATAGCATGATGAGAAGCCATTGTACGGAAGTTCGGTACAACCAAGTTCAGTCTGTGCAACACACATCCTACCGGATCGATTTCAAAGACAATGACATTTTTTCCCAGAATATAAATTCCGCCCGGCAGGCGCTGAATATTACCACATGAAAACGATGGCAATATACTCCGTACTTCTCATACCGTCATACGGCCGGGATGCATGCTCACCAGACCAGCATGAACATTCCCCAAACCGTTAGAAAGGACAAGGAAGGAGAACATTCTCCATCTTTGGCGTATTCTATGGCATGTACTCAAATCTCATATAACACATTGAGCTGGACAAATCAGGACGTAACCCATCTGCTAATGAACATCGAGCTAGTACCCGACGCATTAGATGCATATCGGACACACCATTAAAAACTTTCATTCCAGATATATCAAATTATACGTATAACAATAAGCTAGAGAAATCTGGAATCTGGCCTTCAGGATAGAGTGTATATGCAAAGACCAGGTAGCAGGTTGGCATAATTCAGGAATTTTGATCTCTAAAGAATTTCTTAGCAATACTAATTTGACTTGCAGCTGTATGTGCTGAAGTCGGCAGCAAGCAGACAAAGATGCAAAGACGAGATGGCGACAAATCGAGGGGAGAGCTGAGAGCATCGGCGCCCTTGGGTTCTTCGCAGGGCTTCGTTCCTGCCGAGTTCGCGTGGCACGAATCCTTGACTCCACCTTATTTTAAGAATCTAATGGGCGCCAACAGCGACATTCTTTTCGAGCCTTTATTATATATATTCTTTCCTGCTGTCCTCTTGTAGAATTTTCGTGGATGGATGTAGCCATGTAGGTCATTCATAAATCATAACTAACTGATTTGGGAGGAAAAGAACTGCCCAGCACAAGGAATGGATTGGCACCAGTGGTGAGAAGTGATTGGGAAGGAAGCAATGTGTGGTGGGAAACTTAACAGTGCAGTGAACAAGTACGTGGATCTTTTTTTAGATAAAAGAAAGTTTTCATTAAGTGAATGAAAGTGTCCGGCCGCTGCAATTCAATGCATAAGGCGTAAAAATTATTACAAGTTTTTACTATATCAGACACTGTCTCATCAACACACATGACACAAGCATGAAAGCTGGAATAAACAAATGAAAAACGTGGATCTTAGCCACAAGAAATGGTTCCCCCTTCTTTTCAGGTGATCGAGCGTTGGTGAATAGAGCATATTGCCATTTGGGTTTGCAACAACAATTTTGGCGCGCAAGACAATTTTGCATCAGTTTTAACAGATGTTTAATGGAAAAAAAGAAAAAAACCATTTGGCAATTTGTCAAAATATTCGTGACAAATGATTCACAATAATCTAACTGTACCTACCAAATTATTAAAAATTTAGTGTGAATTAGCAACTTCTAACACAGGTTAATGCCCCGTTGCAAATTTTGGCAATATCATAAGATATTCGTAAAACGGCAGGCAGATTGCAGACTCAGTGAGTGGTGCGCGTGCGATGACCGCGGGCTTCAGGACACTCACGCTTCACTCACTGTTGGGTGGGCCATGTCAGCATAGGCCCAAGAGCCGATAGCGTAACGGCCCGCGGGCCTTCCTGGTGAGCACATCCCCCCACCGCCCCCAGTCCAGTGACCACCACCACAGGATAAACCCCTTGGCCGTTCACCCCCCACCCTTCTTCCGCGCCGTCTCCTCGTCCGCAACCCGTTCGGCGAAATGCCGCCGCCGGCGCCGCTCTTCCTCTCGCTCCCCTCGCCGCCTCCACCGCTCCTGCCCGTCCACCATCCCAAGGCCCCGCAAGCGCTAACCCTATCCCCGCCTCTCGCCTCCTCCAGGAGGCCCGCCCTCCCCGCGTGCTCCGTCGCCTCCCCGCGCCACTCCGACTACTTCGACCCGCGGGCCCCGCCGCCGCCGCCGCCGCGCGGGGACGGCGGGTACGGGCGCCCGCCCAACGGCGCGCACGAGGGGAGGGTGTTCACCAGCTACAGCATCTACAAGGGCAAGGCCGCGCTGTCCTTCGACCCCAGGCCGCCGCAGTTCGTGCCGCTCGATGTAGGTAGAGGGGGCCATCTTCGGTGCTTGTCTGTGTGCACTTGCCATTTTTTCTTATTCCTATTGAGCTAATGGGCATCCCTGCGGGTGTGCGAATTCGCAGTCCGGGGCGTACAAGGTGGCCAAGGAGGGCTTCGTGCTGCTGCAGTTCGCGCCTGCCGTGGCCACACGCCAGTATGACTGGACGCGCAAGCAGGTATGCTCCAATTGGTTCAGGTTTTCGTTTCAAGCTATCTTCTTTTCTGATATTCAAGTCACCAATTTGAGAGCTATTGCTCTCATTTCATTAGATATGTTGACAAAATCCCTGATGCATGTATAGTGTATCTGGAATTTCTAGCTAAGTTAGAAGCTCGTTTTTGGAGCTGGCTGCTTAGTTGCTGGTTTGCAAGCTTGCACATTGAAGCATGCGTTGCTTTATTCAACAATCATATAGTTTCCCTGTAACTTTTTATGGGTCCTATTACTCATGTGCTGTATGTTCTAACTTCTAAAACTCTAAAAATGTGCTGTATGATTTTATAGATTTCATAATAGGTCTAATATGGTGAAAATTGAAATATAGGTGTGCATATGATGTTGCTTACACGAACTTGTTTGTTGCATTGCTCTACAGGTGTTTTCGTTATCTGTGTGGGAGATAGGAACCCTGCTTACTCTTGGTCCAACGGATTCATGCGAATTCTTTCACGACCCTTTCAAGGGACGGAGGTTGGTCTTATTAATGTATCTGATTATCTGTGTTTTTGTCCAACAGAATCTTCCCTTACCCTAAACACTCGTAGAATTTCCAGAAAAAAACAGATGCAAGGAATGTGGGTTATCCCAAGCAATTGCAAATTTGCAACATATCTTAGTTTATTATGTTGTCTGTCGAGTGGTATAAAAAGGCGATAGCATCATCATCAAACTTCTTTAATACTATATGTCTGAATGCAGTTTGAGGACCTATCATTGTTTTTATCAACTCCATTTGCATTATCTTATGTTTAAAAAAGAATGACTGGGAATGAATGCGCTTCATTGCCCTTGCCCCTTTAGCTGTTACAGTTTGCAAAAGAAGGGGAATGTTTCTAGTGCATTTTTGCATAAATACACAAAACCTTGCTAGGTAATGTACTCCCAGTTACATCCAACATGTCGATAAAGATTGTTCAATGAGCCTTCCAGCCTTCCTTGATCACAATGTCTACAGCATGTATATCTAGATTAAAAATATCTTGATGTTCTTAAGTTCCTCTTTGAGTAAAATACACCAGCGGTCCTCGAACTTGTCCCGAGGTGTCATCTATGTCCCCAAACTCTCAAAATGCATATTTAAGTCCTTAAACTTGCTAAACTGTGTCATGTAGGTCCAAAGTTCCAAAAATACCCCTATGCATGATGACATGGCTCCCAATTGAGCATGGAATTTTATACTATTTTCTCTAACTAAATCGGTTGTTTCCATCACAATAATTAAATAACTTTACTTGATTGTACCATATCGATAATTATAGATCAAGAAATGGACAAACATCAATAACATAGGGGTATTTTTGGAATTTTGGACCTAAATAACACAGTTTACCAAGTTTAGGGACTCAAATATGCATTTTGAGAGTTCGGAGACCTAGATGACACCTTGGGACAAGTTTAAGGACCGCTGGTGTATTTTAATCTTCTTCTTTTCTATTTTTATCTTCTATTTACTGTTTCCACATGGGTGCAACCTTGGCACGTGCATCAAGAAAAACCTTGTTCTTATTGCCATTTTATCTTTTAATAAAAACAGTGAAGAAGGTAAAGTGCGTAAGGTTCTTAAGGTTGAGCCAACACCCGATGGCAATGGTCGCTTTTTCAACCTCAGTATGTAGTTGCCAACTCATTGCTACATATTTTAGTTTCATCAACTTCTCTGTTCACATATTGATCTGATGATTATTTATTGTTGTTAGGTGTCCAGAATCGTCTTCTCAACGTTGATGAGAGCATTTACATCCCTATAACCAAGGGAGAGTTTGCAGTCATTGTATCAACTTTCAATGTAAGTAGGATGTCCTGTTCAATGATCAATCCTCCTACAGGGGCTTATTTACAATCAGGTTTTTTATGGTTATGGTTCGAACAAATTACATTGTTCTAGTTGGCTGATTACTTCGCACTTGTTTCTTGGTTCTACTTCCGTTGATCTGAGTATATTAACATGTTAATGATTTATATCTTCAATCTATTTTTCTACTATGATTTTAGCATGCAGTAATGGCTGAAATTGTTCTGATAACAACTTGACTTCAATTATGTATGTTTGCTGGACCATGTATTCCAATAATCCATTAATCCTGCTAATTTTTTTGGTTAACTTTGCTGTGCCACTCTTCCATGGATATCGAATTTCTGTAGTTTTGAGTTGTTCACAATGTAGACATTCATTTTCAAAATGATGTTCAGGTCTGTCATTTTTAGAATCATGTTCAGGTCTAATTAAAAATAAGCTGGACATTTTGTTTTTCCTTTTATGTTGTGAGTTAGTATCGATTCATGCAAGACTCGCTTTCTCTCAGGAAAATAGTACCTAATCATATTATTGAATGCGCAGTACATCTTACCACACCTGATGGGCTGGAGCACATTTGCAAGTTCTATCAAACCTGAGGAATCAAGGCCGTACAACAGGCCACAGTCCTCAGCTGAGTACGAGTGGCGAAGGTGACCGATGGTGCATATGAGGGGAGATGGTTACAGTTCAGAGGATGAAATTGTTTGGTTTGGTGCATAATCGGTTGGCTAATCTGATGAATGCCTTTTGGGTTTTTACTCCCTTTGTTTCCTTTTTAGTTAAGCTGGACTTGATAGCACTCCAGCTATTGCAAATTTCTCAGCTGTTACAAGGGTTCCACGGGGAGTAGCGTGGTGGGACATGTTTTGGGGCAACAAAACACAGTTCTAGGAGGCAGCAGCAGATTCCCATTGTTGAAGTTGAGAGATGCCTGCGCAGGCGGCAAAGGTGCTAAGACCTTGTGTCAATCTACCCATAACCTACAGTTCTTAGCGGTATAAGATGAGAAATGGCTTTTCCTGCTAGAAAAAGGAATGGCCTTCCCAGTCTTGAACTCACCTGAGGCCATTTGTACATGTAGTCTTTGCTGCAATCTACCACCTTGTTCCCTGATGGATGTTTTCCTCGTGAAATTGTTGTGTGCACTTCCAATCCAAAGCTGGCCATTTGGTTGAATTCCATCCAAATTGTCTGCCCGAGTTGAATGTGCGTTGAATCATTCGCAGTGGAAGCAGTAACTGCGCATTCAACGGCTACAACCGGAAGCGTCATCGCTGCTATTGCGAAATTCTCAGTTCCTTTCATTCTTTGTTTGAAAAACACAGCCTGATGCGCCCTCGCCATCTTGAATTTTGATTGCCCTCCAGCTAAATTAAAAAGGAAAAAACAACAAAATCGATGAGATTCCATGCCTGGGCCACAAATTCGAATCCGGCCGGTTATCAGGATCTCCTCCCACGGAGAATCGAAGCCCGTGGCCCGTGGGCTGCCCATCGTATCCACGGCGGCCCGTGCGGCCAGAACCTCCTAGAAACCTCCTGCAACTTTCCTTTCCACCGCCAGCCATGGCGCCGCCGAGTCCTCCGACTTCGCAGTGCGCCGGCGCAGGCCATCTGGATGGTCAGTCAGGTCAGTCTCCTCCCCTCCGCCGACGCGGTGCCCCCCTTCCTCTGCTTTCAGATGTTCAGTCTCGCCGTCGTCAGTGTTGACGTACACCCGCAGTAGAGTTCCAGTGTCATTGCAAGGATTTCTTACGGCGTTTTTGCTTGATCGTTCATCTTTAAACTCCGGAACATGCCCATGCCCATGGACTCTCGCTCCCCTCTTGAGAACCGAGGTAGCGTGATACCACGGGGCGAGGCCGGCCATGGCGCTCGATCGGCCTCATGGGCAGACAGCAAAAATTAGCCGCTTTGCCCGCTCTGCTGTGTTGAGTAGCAACAGTTGGAGCGAGGGGTAGGGCTTACAGTTCCAGTGCCATTCCCAAGGAACAAATGCAGCAAAGAAAACCATGATGATATCCCCCTTCTTTTCCCTTCTACCAGTGGTGTTGCCATTCAATTTGGGCATTAGAATTCTGTGATCTTCGCTTTTTTAGAGTTGTAGTGGACAAAGCCCCAGTCCATTTGCATTTGCATTTGCATTGTCAAGTAGCGTTCAATGTTGACAGGATCCTGTCAGAGGAAGGCAAATCAAAATATCAAGCCGTCCTATGCTGGTGAGAGTGGCTCTCTGACTTCAACAACACAACTTGCAATCTTATTTTGTCATCCATGCCGTAGTTTGCTTTCCTTGGATTTTTGGACAGGTTGGGTGGTTGAAGAAAAAACAGACCCCCAGACAAAAGTAATCCCTAGGGCGGGCCTGAAAATGACAATATCATTGACATATTGTATCTCGCAGCACTTCATTTGTGACCTGTGAGGACAGCTAAGCGTGCTAAAATTTTATCTCAGTTTGACAACGTTCAAAGAAATCGTCTGAAGGAGGATCCACAAGGTGGTCAACTAGGAAAAATCTTTTTTTTTTTTGCAAATGTGTTGAGGTACATAAAGTTTCTTCTCGATGCCCTCCTGTCCTAAGTTCTCCATGTCTCCACAATTTAGGCCTTTTTAGTTCATTTAATGGGATGTAAAATTAGTTCACCATACATGAATTGTGATTTTCTTGAACCTGAGATGAGATTTTGTGATTTTATTAGTTGAGTTGGTCGTTTACATCACATTGCTGATGAATAATACAACAGCAATCACAAAAATTCAGAATCATTGAGAAATAGAGACATTATCTTCACAATGAAGATGAATATAACATGTCAATATGTCATACAGTCGAGTTAATTGGAACATGTTAGTCAACATTCTTTTCCCAAAGGTATGGAGAAGTATAAACACATGAAAAAATTTAGTGACTCAATTTTTGTAAAAAAAAGGGGAAAAACAGAGAACCTCCGTTAGAGGATAAAAAAGTGACCAGGTTGGTACAGTTTACATTTCTTTTTTTTCCTTCTTTTGCACTTCTCTTGCAGTCCAAAGTACAGAAATTTAGTTCAGTGATTTCTTTCCATTAGTACTTTGAACTAAGAACATGCAATTTTAACTTCATTGTTGTGTGCTCTGACTGATTCTATTTAGGTTGTGTCCTCTTCCTCTACGGAATCTGTCCTCCTAGTCCATCCTCTTTTCTTGTTTTTTACTTATCATTTCCATGGCGGCTTTTAGATAAGCACATGGACTGTATGAAGATGATTTGACTTTTTTGCATTATTGAAGAACAATAGAGGCTTCCAAGAAATAGGTTCAATGAGACCTTAGCTGTTTTACCCTGGTTATAAGTTGATTCCTCAAATGTTTAACACCCAAGTGTCATTTTAGCCTACATATAAATACTCCGTGTCAATACTAAAGACAATGAGGTCTGAGCTTTAACATTTTAACTGCAAGGAACCAAAACTTTACTTTTAGGTTTTATGTAATGCAGCCTAAAGGGGAATAAACAAGTTGTGTGTTCTTGACATGCAGATTAAATGCTTGATGAAAGCATTGACCTGCGCCAATATTATAAATGTTGTATGGCTGCGCAAACCACTGTGATGATATGTTAAGAAAATCACTTTTTCAAAGCTTGGACTTGCTCGTATTCCCGATTTTCAATTGCATGTGGATGTTTGTTTAATTTGATCGCTATTGATGTTTACAAAAGTGAAATGCTGCAGTAGCATTCTAGGTACAATGCGACTATGAATAGCTTGTCTCTTACATTATAATCCCTCAAAGTCAAAATGCTTAGAAATCAGAACAGTTCTAGTTGACATGTTTCAGAGGTTGACTTTTTTTCTACAACATCATTGCTGCATCCTTTTCTGAAGTTTTTTTTGGATAAACGCATAAGTTAGATCTAAATACTCTACTTCCTTTCTATTTTTATTTTACAGCTTGGTCCCACTTCTGCATATTTTCCCATCTGCTGACATTGAATGATAGTTTTTTTTCTATATGTTTGTGGCGACATGCAATTATCTTTGTTTGAAGGTTTATGTTCATTCCATAGCTTCATACAAGAATTAATCTTGATCATCTTGATACTCTAATTCTTGCATGATTTGTTTTACTTGTGTATTTTATTGCACTTCCAGCAAGCCATCTCTTCTTCAGTATGATAGGCAAGTTAAAAGAAGTTTCATTTGGTGGCAATGGATCAAGCAGCTTCTTGACTTTACATCATTGACTACTACTAGGTAAACAGTGTTGTACGAACTACGAGGAGCAAACAAAATGAGAGTGCTTCTGACTAAGCAAAAGATGACATGGGGTGATTGCTATCAAGTATTGAGGCAATGGTTGCCTTTATGCAAAAGCGTTGAAAGTCATATGTTTTTAAAGCATATATATGGAGAGAGATTTTTATTATCTCGTAGAAACCAGCAGCTAAAAAGGTCGCCCACCTATTCCTCTGTTGCGCATCACTACTTCTATAAGATAATTTTATTGAAAGAGCAATTGACCGTCATGGACGTGTGTGCATTTTGTTGGATATATTGCGAATCCAGCCAAAATTTGGTGGACCTAGTTTATTCATGGGAATGTTATCCACATTTGATGAAGCCCTGTATGGCTATGTGATGGAGGTTGGAGGTCAGATACAGCTGGGAGACTATCATCGGCTACCTGTTTATTTGTTTGATGCTTACTAAACTACGTCGTCGCGCAATGTTAGTCAGCTTGACCATTCCTCTCTTTGATGTAAATCTCAAATAATTTTTCTATAAAAAATATGCTGAAATAGAAAGTACTAAATTCGCTTAAGGTCAACAAGTTGATCGATAGTTGACAACGATGCTTCACTGATTTTCTTGAAGAAAAAAGTACATGAAAAAAAATAGGCTCTATATATCTAGCACGTTTGGCCCATATCGTGAGATGATTACGGACACCAGATCCTAGTCTGTCCAGGACAAATAATTTCGATGTACTTGTGCATCGCAACACATGCAGATGGTCAAATACAAGGTTTGCATAGTCTCTCCAACTGGTACCGTTGTACCAGATTTTCAAATTCTACATGTAAATCTCTTTTTGCGAACCAAATTCTTCATATAATCTATATAGTAGACTCCTTAAGTCGTACCGACCCACATGTGTGGCTTTTCAAAGAACCAAACCAATAGAAACGAACCACATCTCTGTCACGAAGTTTGTAACTCCAAAAGAAGGGCATGTTTGAAAAGGGCTCGTATGGCCTTACCAGAAGTACGCCATGAAAAAGCGCCGATGCTTGACGCCATGGAAAAAAGTGGTTGCACGGCCGCAGAAAAGTATGCAGAGAGGTCTCCTGCCCAATCTCAGAACTCGAAGTTCAGACGAGATGCTTTCTTTTCATGCAGGTCAAGGTTTTCAGATATGCATGTAGGCCCAATTCTATGTCAACATAGTATCAAAGATTGAGGTAGACAACTTTCAGTAATATCGATTTGATTCACAAAATTAACCGAAGAACTTTCTCAATTTGAAAATTAGAACAATCGCCCTTAATAACTACTAGGAAATGGCGTCATGTGTGACTACAAGTCTACAACCACGCGACACCACTTGCACTAGTTCAGCAGCAATTCAAGCTTTTCATAAATACGACAAGGAACCTTTCTTAGACTTCCATAATTCCATCATCGAGAATTCTAAACTCAGGAATTGGAAATTCTGGAGTGGTGATCTTGACCCCTGGATATATACCACTTGCTCTCACGGTTCGATGGAAAAGATCAACCAATCAGAGAATAATTAAAAGTAGGCACATGCTAGGTGAGGACTCCCAATTCTGAACAGACCACGTAAGTTGACGGAACAATACAAAAGCATGCATGGGAATTCACTTCCCTCAAGCAACAGGTTTGAAATTCGATTTTTCAGAATTTCCAATTGGTCCCCGTGCAGTTTCAACTTCCAACCAATGCCACTGAGTAGTCTCTCCATGTGGATTGTGACGCTATTAGGCACCGCTTTGACGGGATCGTTGAAAAGCTTGGCCCCATATATGCTGCTTCATGATGACCACTACAAATTATATGTTAGATCTGTCTGATGAAAAATATATGAAGAATGCAAAGGTTCTTTTCTTTTTTTTTGAGCATACACACACCCGTCGAGTTTGACTTCCTCTCAGAAGTATGGCTTTTTCTAGTCTGAAGAATTACTCAGTACAGCACTACAGTTGCTAGTTTAAAAATAGCAAGACAAAACAAAAGGACAAATTCCTACTCTAAAATTTTACAAACAAAGACAGCTAATCTTGACAGTAGTTGGGGATGCGTAACACATAAGCATGACATAAGTTGGACGTCAAGTTGATGCTTCCACCTATCCTTTCAATACTAAATCAATCAATTAACTAAAGGCACGTACTTTCAGTCTTGTCATTGTGCTCGTGTGACCAATCTAACAACCCTATGTGATATACTCGTCAAAACTCTTGGTGACCTAATATTAGCAATCACGTAAACTAGGCTAGATCCTGAGCTACATCATGATCCCTAGCTAGGTTATTTCCTTTAATATAGTGGCCACCAGTGGCCACTGATTCCAGCATGTCAAACTACCTGTATGTTGCGTGCTGTGCTGGGCCCCAAACCATTGACTCTATTTTGTACCCAACTCTCCATCTCACTTTAGAGTTTAGAGAATTAGAGTATAGACATTAAAGGAAAACGGTGCAACTTTGCACTCTAATTGCAACCGCTTTGCATCTGAACAATGCAAGTTACTCCGTATCACTTATCAGCCATCAACTTTACATATAAAAACTGCTAGATTAATTAGATCTGACCAGACACCTATTTTTTTAGTATTCACCCTACATTATTTATATATGCATCTCATGATTTCTTTGCATATGTTTCTCTTCACTTCTAAGGAGCAACATATTGCTTTATTTGTATGTATAGGTTGATAGATTCTAGAGGTAATTAACCAAAACACATGGCCTCATTGTGTAAAATATAATAAGATACTCAGTGAGGTCAACGAATACAATACACAAAGGTATAACAGAAGCCATAGTCAACTGTAAGGATGAACTTGCATTCAATAGAACATGGTACCTGTACCGTACAAGCACAAAATGGTTCTCTAAATCTACATGTCAAGACACCTCACTAATTGTAACAGCTCATCTGTTTGTTTACCTCTTAACAAAAAATACTATACTTCAGTTGACTTCTGGTCCATGAATCCAGATCAGAAACAGGATAGTACTGGAATAAGGACATATGCATGATGTATAGCTATCACACTGCTTATTTTGTAACTTCAACAGGACTCAAACTATGAGAGCTAGAAAGCAAGTTGATTTTCTTTCTTCCAAGTCAAACAAGCGCAAGCATGTGACATTGATAAAGAGCAAAGAACAGTACTCATGAATCATGATTAGCTAAAACTAAAGTAAAACATAGTTGTCATAAAGAAAATATCGCATTACTTGATAAGCTACATTAACAGATGCTTTCATAAGTTAAATAGCCAAACAGAAGGCAAAGCAAACTTGAAGAGAACTAACATGGCAGTACTGTTGAGTTGAAATTGCTGCACCGGATTTTTAAAACTATGGTTCTACCTACTTCTCAAAAAGCTGCAAACTTCAAGCTCTGAGCTATTAACATATATAAATATTTAAAGTCCAGCCAGTTCGTATACCAATTCAAAGAGAAAGCTTGAACGGCACTGTACATGATGGCTGATTACCTCAGCTATACATGCTGAGAAGTACAAGTTTCCAACGCCAGCTATGGTGTAGCGTAAATATAAATCTAATTTTCCCTGTTGATATATGAGCTAGTAGCTATGAAGGTCCAAACTACAAAGATTAATTTAGAGATTGTCCTTTTCTAACTGGGTATATACTGATTGCAAAAAATATTTATAAAGATTCTGCTCGTCCTAGATGGGTGCCTACAGTCAACTATGTATAAGGATTTTAGAATAAATAGCACTAAAATTGTTGGAGATAAGCACCTACCGCTTGGCAAGGCAACAATCTATGATAATGGAAGACTAGCTAAACCATGCATGAATGCAACACAAATGGGCAATAGTAAATGGAAGTTTCAAAGCATTGGGATCTAAAACGAACCAAATCCATGGACTTAGCCTCTAAAAGAGCACCAATGGTGTCACCAGAAGAGGCAGTCAGAATCTCAAAGACCACCCCAGCTGAACCCACGCGATATTCTAGAAAAATAGTACAGCTTGCTTTGGATCACAGAACTGCATCATGTTCTTAATTTCAATAAAATTAGTTATGATTAAGGTCAATGGTCTTGCGATTGATTAATGTGTCTATTTGTTGATTTCCCAAAGAATGCCATACAAGTGGACCATTGATGCGCCTGAGGAAGTGGAAACCTTGGATCTAGGAGATATATATAGTCATAGTCCAAGCTTTGTAGATGAAGCCCAAACCTTGATAGATCTAGCTAGCAACAAATCATTACTTTTCTTGAACAACGAGTTTTCAGTTAGATGTGACTTAGATTTTATATTATTTTATTAATCAGTTCTAGTTACTATAAATAATCCCCTTTGTTTTTTTGGCCGAATTTGCTACATACATGCTTGGTCATCACTCTGTTGTGATCTGCATGTTCTCTGCGTATACTAGATACATTCAGAAACAAATGTGAGATTCCATCATTTTCTTTAAACCCAGGTTACACTTTTATGGGGGTCCGACGAATGGTAAACCCATTCAGAAAAAAAATGGTGTTAGACCCGTAACTGTAATATCAGTACCTGTTTTAATGAAACGATGCATGTTGAAGTCCATGCATGTGATTCAGAGCTTGGAGAAATGTTTCTAGATACCAGAGAACATAACATTGTAAAACTTAATTGAATGTACAATGTCTGTTCGTATAAGCATGCAAATTATGAAATTGACGTGATTTCAAAGCTACTATCACCATATCACATACATATGCTTGGTCGTCCCTGAACTATCTTAAACGTGAGAATAATTTTTTACTAAAATTCTGGGAACAATCCCTTCAACCATTTCTCTGTTATTCAAGTAATAATTTCATCTAAACCAATAGCTTCCCGTCAGAGGATTCCAGGAAAATGCATGCTCATTAGTCATATAAGCTGTTTCAAATTCGGCATGTATTATCCATACTTTTCAGCTCCACAAGACCAGAACGCAAATGCATAAAGGCACCTTAATGGATACCAGACTACCGGTTCCTTGTAACCATCCTATGATTCTGAGGTCCTATATGTTGAATCTTTGAAATCAAGTTGTTACGTGAGGATAGTTTTCGAATAGTCGGCTGACGCGATGACTCGTGCGGTGGGAAGCTTCATACGGACATTAACAGTGGACCCGCTCCTCCAGCTGGAGGTATGCAGTCTGGACGCACATCTTATTGGCCAAAAAAACAACAGCAACATGTTGCACACGTTGAAGTCCACATAAATCTCAGTCGTCTGTTCCTGTTTGTTTTTCTCCTTTTCTGTCTCCAAGTCATGGAAGAGTGCGGCAATATTTGACATATCGGATGTTGACCACCTAACATAGGTTAGCACTGGATTACGACTTCTTTTATGCCAAAGTCCAAATAGGAGAGAGAGACAAGAGGCAATGGCCTGCCTTTATAAGCTATAGACTGATGCAGGAACAAAGAGATCTGAAGAGAGAGAACTGGACCCAAAGCTAGAGAAGAAGGGAGGAGCTGAGGGGTTGTGTCCCTCGGAAGTTATTGTTTAGCTTCGGTCAAAGAGGGCGCCGGAGAGATGATGATCAAGGGGGAGAACCAGCTTGGTAGCCATGAAGAGAAGTCAACAGAAGAGGTTTGGAATTTCTCTCTTCTTGTTCGTCTGTGATTTTCTCAAGAGTTTGTGTATACGAATTTTGTATGGTTGGGACATGCATAATTACCCTCTTTTGGATTGCTGTTCTTGATCTTTTTCAAAAGACTCTTCATAAATGCACAATTTTCCTGGAATATATTGATATGATTGGAACAAAGATTAGGGGATGTTTAGGGGCAAATTCTGATGTCCAAATCAATCAGGTGTCCATCTTATTACGAAATATTGGGAACCACTAGTTCTGGTGCCTGTATATACAGCACACAAAAAACAAGTGGATAAACTAAGAATTGGAATGGTCTGCGCTCATGTGCAGTTGGTCTCGCAAGATATTCTTCCATGATTTTCTTTGCTAGCTGATCTTAAAAACACAATTTTCCATGTTACTATTATTACAGATAAAAGATGATGATAATATCCTGGATGGGAACTTGTTTAATTATTAAGTCCTTACACAAATCAAGTTCAAGAAAAGAGGTGCCTAACTATTAGTACAACATTCAATAATTCATTAACCATGAAAATAATTTGTGAATGGATGACCGTACGTGAGAGGATAAACCAGTCCACTTTTCTTTTATTCAGAATAGTGCAACAAATTCTGAAATATTAGCTTCTTACTGTAAAACTTTTTATCTGGAATTTTCACAGAGAAGATAGCCTATAGTTTCATGAGCTGTACGTGTGGTTTTACCCCTCTTATCTACTACAGTATTCTGACCAGTCTTATTTTGTTGGTGTGTTATTTACCAGGCGTGCTCTCCAAAACCAAGAGAAAGGTTTCAAATGGACGAAGCATCAAATCAAACTTCAACAAATTTGAAGGCTCATAACATGGTCAGGATACATAATGATCGATTATATCAATAATCTTCAGTAGTTTACACCCAAATAAAATAGTTCATTATCATATGTGATTTGGTTCCAAAATGGCTACGGATGTCATAATGGTGCATTCTCGTCTTCAGGTTGAGGAAGATAAACTGGCATCCACAAGGGCGGAGATGGGTGAGGTAAGAGAAGAGAACAAGAGGCTAAAGACAATGCTGACACGCATCGTAGAAGACTACCGATCACTCCAATTGCACTTCCATGACGTTCTTCAACAAGGACAAGCCAAAAAGCTCGCAGAACCCGCAACCGCCATGCCCACCAGCATCGAAGAGCCTGAATTCATCTCACTGAGACTCGGCACGAGCACAAGCATGCCCAAGAAGGAAGAGACGAATGGTGTTTCCGAAGGCAAAGGGAGAGAAGAAGACTACATGAACATTAAAGGAGGGCTCTCCCTTGGATTATTGTCAGACTGCAAAGTTGGTGCAACTAACGACAATGCAAAGATACAGCCCAATGTGCTGACCTTGAGCCCTGAAGGGAGCTCCGAGGACGCCATGGACGACGTCACGGAGATAGCAGATCAGCAGTGGCCGCCTAGCAAAACCCTGAAGAACTTGAGAAGCGTCGGTGCGGAAGCCGAGGATGACTTGGGTCCACTGCCGCAGGCCAAGAAGGCAAGGGTGTCCGTGAGGGCAAGGTGTGACGCACCAACGGTACGTAGACGCAAATACTACATCTCAGAGAATGTAACGCCTGCTGCTTGATATGTAGGAGACTAGGAGTAGATAATATAATGATACATATATAGTGATGATATGAACTGAAATACTGAATAACATGCTAATGTGCTTTGGATTGTTGATCAGATGAATGATGGATGCCAATGGAGGAAGTATGGGCAGAAGATTTCTAAGGGGAACCCCTGCCCTCGTGCCTACTATCGTTGCACAGTGGCCGCAGGATGCCCCGTCAGAAAGCAGGTACGTAATGCACGATCTACATCAAACAATACTGCTCTATATATTCTCATCTTTGAAAGTACACATTTTCAGTTCAGAAATACAATGCTACGTACTGTCTCTACACTTGGAAAACCCGAACACTGAATCCAAGACTCCTTTACAAATGCTAATTTATTTATACAGTTGAAAACAGACGGGGCTTTATTTAAGATGAACATAATGTAGTCGCAAGAAATTGATTTGGGGCATGCAGCGGGTAGCCGGGGACTGAATCTAGCTTAGGTCCCCAACTAACAAATGCATCATTGTACCGTGGCTAGAGCACATGGGTTTGGAGTCAATGGAGGACCCAAATTCTGCATCATTTTTTATTTGAAGATTGAACAATCATTGCTTACCGTCTACGAGGAATTTAAACTGCAAGTAACTGGTTGACATGGACCCAGCGTGTTAACCAACAAATAAAAAATGCTGTCAATTACTACTGATCCAATGTCTTCCAAATCCAGTTAAACTGATGCAATGTCTTTCCGAAGCCTCTGCTTAGTCTATATGCACAAAAATGATCGGAACCACCAAACCGAATTAAACAAAAATCACGGATCTTAAACTCTACAATCACGCAATCAAGACCAACTAGCATGAAGCACAAATCGAATTGAGGTCAGGAGCACGATAGTTTGGAGATCGGAGACTCGGATGCATACCACCGATCGAGAAGAAAGGCGAGGCGGCGATGGCCACAAATTGGCGATGTCAGTTGGGATTTGAGAGTTTGAAGAGAGCTTGGGCCTGTGAAAGCTACTGTTCGAAAAGGGCCGGGCTGATTCACAGCCTACTCTCAGCCCAGAGCGGCAGGGGGTTAGGAATCCATAGATCTGTTTTTATTTATATATATTACTTAAAAATAAAAAAATTCCTCAAATAAACTTAATATAAAAAAGGGCAAAGTACATTTCTTTCCCCCAATTTTTTCCAAACTCTATAATACAATATTTCAAATGATTTAATCAACTTCCCTGAACTAATAAGCTATTTAATTGATCTAATTTAACTCCAATATGAAATATCTTCTCCTTTTCTTTTACCAGTTGCATTTTAGTTCAAAATTTTCAGGTAATAGCTAACATCACATCTTTTTGTGATATTTTCACACTTCTTAGCATCTAACGCTAGTTCCACCCCACCCCTCAGTATATATGTGGTTTTTTTTATTTTCGGGTATAAAATGGTGCAAATGTATGCACCATTGCATGCGCAAAATCTCACACACCAGCGAGCTTGTATCCTATCACACGTTTACAGATAAACCATTCAAAAATCAAAACTCGTAGGAGTAAAGGTGGAGACCAAGATTTTCGAAGTGACATATTCACACCTATACTATACAATCCCTGAGTCGATTCTCATACGGGATTTTGTTACGAGTATTCTAGCGTTGCAATGTCTGTATTTCATAACATTTATAGAACTCTTCTCCGGGCATATTTGCTCGATTATTTTGTAGCTATAGGTAAATATTCACTTGCTGGATCGTGAATAGTTAGGGAAGAGCTAATGGCTGATGAACACGAATTTATCGAAGTTTCACCTTGAGAAAAATCCAATAAAGTTCATGTTGACACGTCGGTTTTAAACTTTTAATGATTTATAGTAGGCAATATAATTTGCCAATGCTTCTTCATTGTGGCTCATTAATTTTCTGCAAGCATCCATCCGATCCTCACCCACCATTAATTTTGCAGGCGCAGAGGTGCGCCGACGACATGTCGATCCTCATCACCACGTACGAGGGCACGCACAACCACTCGCTCTCCGCCTCCGCCACCGCCATGGCCTCCACCACCTCTGCCGCGGCCTCCATGCTCACCTCGGGCTCCTCCACCTCCCTCCGCTTCCCCGCCGCCGCCGGCCTCAGCTTCGGCGGCTTCCCGGCAGCGGCGGCGGCGCACGACGCCTCCTCCAGGCATTTCTTCCTCCCCAACGGCGGCGCCGCGTCCATCACCTCCACCCCGTCCTACCCGACCATCACCCTCGACCTCACCTCGCCGGCGGCGGCCGCCACCAACTCGCAGGCCTTCTCGCTCAGCAACAGGTTCGCCTCGACCTTCGCGCACGGCGGCGCGAGCGCGAGGTACCCTCCCACGAGCTTCTCCTTCTCCAACTCCCCGAGCGCGCTGCCCGCCGGCGCCGCCGCGTGGCCGGCGGCCGGTGGCGCCGCCGGGTACCTGAGCTACGGTTCCCCAGCCGCGTCGCTGTTCAACGGCGGCAAGCTGAGCTCGTTCGAAGCCGCGCTGAGCAGCATCAACGGAAGGCAGCAAGGCGGGGAAGCTCCGGCGGCGCTCCACCAGCAGCAGAAGGCTTCCGCCGCGAGCGGGATGAGCGCGCCGCCGGCGGCCGGAGTGCTCACCGACACGATAGCGAAGGCGATCACGTCGGACCCGGGCTTCCACACGGCGCTGGCGGCGGCCATCACGTCGTACGTCGGCACGCAGGGCGGCAGGTCGTCGTCGCCGGCGGCGGGAGGGGAGGGCGGGAGCCAGCTGCAGGGGCTCAAGTGGGGGCAACACCTCGGCCTGGGCCCGTCGCCGGCGACGGCGACGGCGGTGGCGGAGCAGGGTTCGAGTGGGCTCCGGTCGTTCTTGCAGCCGTCGCTGGGGCTGTCAGGCTCTCACAGTTCATCCACCTCGCCTGTGGAGAACAGGGAGCACTGATCGCGTTGGCTGAAGATTCTGAACGTGTTCAGTTCACTTTTTTCAAACGTTTGGCGAACATTTGGTTATTTCATCATTTGGTGTATATATCCAGGGGATAATTAAGCGTGACATTTCATAGGATAGATGTCCTGACTCTCACTGTAGGATAAAGAAATTGTTTTGGTTCAATACACACATGTAAAACACAGAATTGAATTTATGTTTGTCCAGCTTTTGCTTCCCTGAGTTAGCAGTATGTGTGCTGATTATGATACATGAACAGAATAGCGCATTGCAATTCGAATCTCAACTACTTCCCGAGACGGAACTATCTACAGAGATGTTTTTTTGGGTACACAGTTACATGTGTAGAATCCTTGGATGTTTTGATGAATCCACGGTATGTTATTATGGAGTTGCATGCAGAAGATAGCATGGGTGCATCATAACTATCTTCTCGCATAACTCAAGATTTAAGAATAAACCATCATGGTGATTATCAGCTGACTTCAGATGTCCATTTTCACTTGGAGATGACCCTCATAAACCGGCTCACAGAACTAAACACGCCCATGACATTGTTAATCAATGATGGTGACTCTTCAGATTGCTCATCGACACCTCCAAATATCCTCTGCAAATTAGAACAGCGTCAGTTTACTTTTTTGGAAATGTAATTTCGTGGACAGTAACAGCTTTATCACTGAACAGCAAAAGCATATGCAATCAAGCATTTTCGGAAACAGCAAACATATGTTTTCCTTAAAAAATGATTAACGTTCTCCAGCTTGTTTGAATGCCAATAGTTTGGCTGCTTAATGTGTAGGCAGGTTCTATAGCAGCCGAATCTTTGACTCACTTTTTCAACAGGGCACATATTGAATTCAGCATAATTACTTAAAATAGGTAGTTATCATAGATAATAAATAAAAACAACCAACAAATTTTGATTGGTTTCAGTGTTACCTCAATATCTGTTGCATCAGGGCGATCACTGAGTTCTCTGGCAAGCAAATACCGGTTTGGTCTGTTTGGATCATCATTAAACACTTTCCACTTTCTGTAATATAAACAAAATAAACATATTCCTTAGCTTATTCTTTCGATGAATATTTATTTGGATCATATATTGAAAAGTTCTCTACGCACCCAGGATAACATCTAAAGACTGCACCAGTTGGCAATGGCCTCATCGAGTAAACAGTCGTAAAAGTACTGCAAAGTGAGTGAATGTTAGCAAAAGAAAGGTACAAACCAACATATAAGAAGATAACATGCTCCAATTCAATTGGATGTGCATCTAAAAACAGAAAAAAATATGAATTGAATTCACAAGATTCAAGATTGATTGCTCAACCCCATGTGTTTTTATCATCCTGACAAAATACTGGATTCATCAGAAAATATAGCTATCCAAAATAACCAAATGATTTACAGGTACAGCTACTAAAGTTTAGAACGTAGCAGTGTACTTCAGAAAAGAGTTGTCTTGGACCATACTCTGGTCTTGATAAGCATTAGCTATATAAATTGTTTTTTACTCTCCTGCTGGTTAAACAAAAAACAATGTTTGCTTGAGCAGAAACAGTTACACAATGCTCTAGTCAACAGTTTACAGGTGTTTGCACTGACTTACCTTAAGAAATTTCTTCGTAGGTTCCGAACATTAAAGCCTACTCCAACATCTCCACTGACGAGGCGTGGGTTCCACATGACAAGGGGTCTTATCTTCATTAAAAAAGTAGACACTACTTGATGAGACACATATTTCAATACCAATAATATGAGTTCTTTTAAAATATGGCAATAAATGTAGTTATGCAGACTAATCTGCTGGAGTAAATGTATTTAGATCATATTGGTCCATGCATGGCCTTTAGCCTAATACTGTGTGGTTCATCTAAATCTTGTCTACCAACTCTGCTTACAGTAAATGAAATTCAACTTTTCATATCTTTCAGTGGGAGGACTGCAGAAATTTGCACTCAGATCAGGCGTAAATTGCATACAGGATCATCAGAGAGTTGAGATGCGATGCGTTCAACAGATTCCAGCATCTGATGATCAGGGATAATCATAACAGCGACCTCATCCTCCGGACCAACTGGCTTCCGATCACTTAAGCTGCAAGTCGAGCAAAAAAAACAGATTGAAATTATAGTATGAGTACAATTTAGTGTTCTTCAAGATTACAAAACGAGTCGGGATTCTGCCCTTTCATGTCCACTAAAATATGGTATTCACCACTAGGGACTAAAAGCCAACTGGACATTTTTTAGTAGATACAAAATTATGTGCCTGGTTTCAGAAGGGAAATCAATTGTGTTTTTCTATCGATATCGATAGCATACTAGCATGTCACTTCTAGTCAGAGAAGAGAATCATGAGATACAAGTTACATCATTTCTCTATGAAATCAACACACTAAGACTAGAGGACAGTACCTGGCACACTTGAACTGTGCATCTTGCCACTGATACTTGAGAAGGGCAGCTGCTCCAGCATCAGGGAAAATGGCGGTAACTTTCTGCAAAACAGCAAAGTCGAGTCAGAAACGAAAAAAAAAGCATAATTCACAAGTCATAAATTTCCTGAGCAGTAGTAACCAGTAATCTCAAATATCACTTAGTGTTTGGTACGGGCAATTGTAAGCGGGCTGGGAAAGAGCAAAAGCCATATCTATTGCTAGAACGACCTTGTATCCAAACCTGTCCTGTCTCTTGTGCAAGTGTATCCAGGAAAATCTTTGATAACGCCCAGAGCTCAGCCTGTGCTCCTTCCTCGTTGAGGAATTCCAACTGGGGAATCAGCAGCTCTGCCTGCAATCGTGAAATCAGCAATCGTAAACCCTCCAGGATTGTATAGCAAGATGCATAATCAGCATTTCAGCACAAAGTGAGTACTTCTACCTCTACCACCATTTAATAAACAGCAGATAAGATTGAACGGGATCATAGAAGCACTATGTATAATGAAGAATGCGAATCATTCATACGATAGCTCGCAGGCCTCCGGAGTTGACGAAATCGGCGCTCGCCTTCCCCGACTGCCGAATCGCGCCCTCCAAATCCGACGGCAAGCAGCTGAACCACACACTCACATAGCACACGGCGGAGCCAGAACGTGAGCATCATTAGTGCTCTTATTAACCACACACGGATTGATGGATGCAGCGAGCCTGACCTGTCATCCTCCTCCACCGGCGGCGGCGCCACCCCAACGTCCGCCGCAGCTTCCGCCTCCTCGGGGGCGTCGGAGGCGTCGAACTTGCCGAACTTGGCCCCGCACGGTGGCGGCGCGCGGCGGAGGCGCAGCCGAGCCCGTCGTCTCGCTGGCGAGTCGAGGGGCGAGGCACAAGGTGGGGCCGGGAGGCGGCGGGGGAGACGGGCGGCAGGGCGAGCGCGCTGGGGCGAGAGCAGCGGCGCCGCGGTCGCCATGGCTTCGCCGACGCGGTGGAAGACGTGGCCGAGAGCAGAGCAGCGGCTGTTCTCCAGCACAGCAGCTTGGATAACGGCCTGATCGTTCTGGGAACGGGATTCGATCGATCCACGTGCGCCGTCGGATGGGAATCCAACGCGTCAGATTTATTGCCACACAATGCGATTGCAGAGTGAAATCTTAAACTGGAACCGATGGTATTATGGACTTATGGTAATGGTAACTATCTTTGAATTCTATATTGAGCAGTTACAGGCTTACAGCGGTAACAGTTCCCAATGGATACATGATACATACAAGTAGACTGTAATAGTACATATTCGTGTCACTCTTCAGTCTTCTGTATGCATCGGTGGTATAGCCACCAGACTCCAACAAGAGCAAGCTATATGACATGACTATTGGTCTATCTTAGTTGTTGCAAGCAGTAGCTGCGCTCTCAGTTTCTTTGCCGGTCGCGAAAGATTTGCCACACCCACAGGTTTTTGTTGCATTCGGATTCTGGAAGGAGAAGCCACCGCCAATGAGTGCGTCGCTGTAGTCCAACTCCATTCCAAACATGAAGAGAAGGCTCTTTGGGTCGCACACTGCAGAATGAAGAAGTACATAGGCTGCTATTAGAACTAGTTCGTTCTGAATATAGTCAGTCACATTCAGTCATCGGATGACAATTCTAAACATCTGACTATACTTCAGAAAGCATTCACTATTCAGAAGTAGGACACTAAGACAGGACACCCATTGAGCAGCTATGCAGTCAGGTGAGCCACAAACTTGTGAGCACATTCACTTATCACATCTTTCAATCCAAATAAGAAATGCATATTTCACTATATTTCTTTAATTCCTTTTAATAATAACGCACATCTCCAACAGTCCAACTAACATCCTAGTAACTTATTGACCAGTTCAGAGTTTAGTGGAGAGCCGGAGAAAGAAAAGGAACTAGAAGACCTGATATAGTGATATTCAAAAACTAAATCATACAGCAGTCATTTCTAAACCCTAACACAAGTACTGCATAACATTAGATGAAGTACTGCATAGTTAAGATAAGGTAGTTACCTATTGCAAACCCATCATATTCTACAACGGAATCGTCAGGGCTGGCATTTGATCGATTTTCAAACTCCATGGTGTAAGACATGCCAGAGCAGCCACCCTGTTTCACTCCAATTCTCAAACACAGATCTTCATTCCGTTCAGCCCTCATTTTGTTCAGATGTTTCAAGGCCTTTTCAGTCAACGAAATAGCCGGAGCAATGCTACCAGAAGTAGCTGCTGCAGCTGCTGCAAAATATGATCAATCATTCACTCATTTGGTACTGAATGTAACTTGAGCCAAATTATGCGTGCCCCTTGTTTTTTTATACAGCATTAAATTCCTAATATGCACTATGCCAAAACATTGAGTATCAAGTATTAGCAGTTGCCGCAAATGTTCCCTGTCTCACGCTAATATAGGAAAGATGATCCAACAAGTGATATAGAATAAATTACTGAAGTCCCCTTCAATCTATAGCTCCACAATCAGTTAATTAGCAGCAAAAATGCTTATGATCTGATGTGCCTTCAGTTCACTTCAGTGTGCCACTTCCCAACCATGTATATTGGAAACAAAATCCATATGTGGACAATACTGGCGACACAGCATATAATGAACAAAAACACGCAAGTTGATAATTGTCGAGGTCACGAGTGACCTAGCCGCATTTGTATTTGTAAAATAGGCATAGCTTTAGAACAAAAACATATGTTGTTGCTGCTGCTGCTGCAAAATATGATCAATCATTTATTCATTTGGTATTGAATGTAACTTGAGTCAAATTCTCTGTTCACTCCTTGGATTTTTTTATACAGCATCAGATTCCCTATATGCACTATGCCAGAACGCTCAGTATTAAAACTTGCTAATATGGGAAAGATGAACCAAGGAGTGATGTAGAATAAATTACTGAAGCCCCGCACGACAATCATGTTAATTGCCAACAAAAAATGCTTATATTCTGATCAGGAGAAGAATATACTAATATGGATTGGGAATTTGGTACGCCCAGAAGTATAGAACAGAGTAGTCATCAACAGAAGATAATATATAGGCTGCGATACCACAACATATAGTTGGAATTCTGTAGGAGCAAATTGCTTATACTTCCAGTTATCCCACTAACCAAGCAATCATTCGATAAGATCTAATCTAAGGCCACCACGCTTATTAAAAAAACACCAGTCGTGCACGGAAATTATCCCCCCCCCCCCCCCCGGTGCAAAGCTATAACAGTACGGAGAGGTCCGACTTCACCAATTCATGAGTTCCTACAGCACAAATCCGCATCTTCGGCCAGAAACATGACCCTAGCGATTCTAATTGCGCGGGGGGAAACGGAACAGCATCTGGGTTGACCAAAGTACCTGGAGGGGAGGAGACGCGGAGCGAGACGGCCCTGCCGCCGCCGCGGGGAAAGCGGATCGACGAGGCGGAGGAGGAGGAGACCGCGAGGTGGGGCCGCGCTGTGCCGGCGGGGCGGCCGAGGAGGGTGCCGGAAGCGAGCGCCATGGCGGGGGTTGGGGGCGTGCCGGAAGCGAGACGGAAGCTGCAAGGGGGAAAAAAGATCTGGTGACTGGCGGGCCGCCCGGATTCTTGGAGCCTTTCCCACCCGGGCCACACAACCCAGGCCGCAGCTGGTACGTGTCTGCTAGAATGGTCGCGCTGACCAATGTGATCAGTAGTGTAGAACACATCCACCAAACAACAAGAGAGTCTGTCTGTAGTAGAGAATAGCCCTTCCGTTTTAAAAATATAGGACTTTTTGGTTTTATTTTAATTCAATTTTGTATATTGATTGAGTTTATAGAAAACTGCATTAATATCTATTATAATATCAAATAAATGCACTAACAAGAGATATTTATGCTGGATTTAAGGAAAGTGATTAATATCATAGATGATGGTGTATTTCTGTAAAAATTCGATTAAAATTAGAGAGATTGATTAGTAATAAAATTTAAATGACTTGTATTGTGAAACAAAGAAATTACCTATTTGTTCTTTTTGGGAAACGATCAATAATCTTCAATCATGGTAATGGAGTGATGAGTATTATTGAATAAACTAGCTCGCTCCATCTTTACGGATTTAATAAATCCTCATAAATATGATATTATCATTTGTACAGATAAATGGCAAAGCATTTTCATTTCTAACATCCTAGCAGTATTTAGAGTTTTTAGGATAAAAATTAGAGCCCTTAACTACCTCAAAGCAAGACATATGGCCTCACAAGTCGGAAATAGCCTATACGCCCTAGATATTCCATAATTAACCACTAGTGGGAAATATAAAGATAAAACTTTTCCCTCTTTTGCTCATGAGGACATATACATTGAGGACGTGCAATTGCACCATAGTTGTAACTTCATTTATTTCTCTCATGACATATATATTCTCACGCCACTTCATTTATTTGATTTCACCAAACTTACAAGAATATACAAGGTGCCCTTGTGAAAGAAATTAATTAAGTTACAAAACGTGAATGTTTGATTCATCAATACGAGAGGTTGCGCGTACAAATGACAATTTGCTGCGAAGCACATTAAAATTTACAATATATACATAAAACCATACAACATGATAAGCCACTTTGTTTGTTGTTTTGCAGTCGTCCAATATCCTCATCACTTGTGCAGGGCGTAACACGTTGTAGAATGACGACGATGGTGACCTCCAAAGCAAACTAAAACACCACATGACGAATTGAATGACTTCACCATCATTCTTCCAGTTCCAAACTCAAGCTAGATTTCCATATACTCGATCGACCTTGTCTGGAACTAACAACGAGGCTTTGTAGGATAATCTCCAAGAGAGATCGTCCGTACCATTTTGTTGTTGTTGTTATTAATTGGCGGCCAAACTGAATCAATAATATATAGTATCACCCTCAAAATCACCCCGGGGCGCTACCCTGCACACAAGAAGCAAACTGATAGATATAGCGAGATATATATTTATCTCGTCCGAACTCAGAACGTCCATAGATAATAATCTGAAAAAAATACTCACTGTATCATATAAGAACACACACACGTATCGATCGTTCATGGAGTGTTTTCTTCCATTCCTTGGCGCGCGTCGTCAGGGGCGATGGAGCAGGGCGACGTAGCCGCCGGCCGTGGTGAGGGCGGCCATGGCCCAGACGGCCGCGGCCACGGGCCAGGACGGCATCGCAGCGGCGACCTTCCACGAAAAGAGCACGGTGAGCAGCGCGTGCACTCCAATTAGCCTTCCAGTGCAAGTAAGCCAAGTGTCTGGCTCTCTTTCCGGGAAATTTTCTCGGTCAACGAGTCTTTCCTTTCTTATAGTATGATTTTAGACCGGTCTCATATTTCATCACACGGTTACCTAGAATAAAAACTAGCTAACTGTGCCAGATGAGTTTCATGCCTCTCCAAAATGTTCTCTAAATATAGAGTTTTTTCTCCTTTCTATAATATAGAAAAACATTTTTTTCGGATGAAAACCAACATACTCTCTAAACTAGACTCTCTATTAAGGTGGACCCCACCTGTGATGCCTTATCCTCTTCTTTTTCTCCCCACCGCGAACCAGCTCCAACTCCTCGTTTTCCTCTTCGTCTCTCATCCTTCTCTTCTTCCTGGTCAGAGGGGACGGCAGGCGGCGAGCCAGACGCCGGCGGCGCGTGGGGCTCGGCCGGCCGCGGGCGGGGCGAACCAGCTAGCCCGCCCGGCGGTCCTCTCCACCAGCGTCGTCGCGGAGCGGGCTCGGGATGTTGCCGGGGATCCACTTCGTCCCGCCGGACACGGCGGCGGCGCGGCAGAGGCGACGCCGTCCGGGAATTTGGCGCGAGGAGAGGGCGGGTGAGATCGAGGCCCGCGTGATTTGGAGGTTTGGCGAGGCTTCCGCGATCGCCACAGCTCGCGAGCGGAATAGGTGGGATGGCGAAGCAGATAAAGGAGGTTGCGACATAGCGATGCTGTTGGAAAGACCTTTTGGATGTTTTTTTTTAATTTTTAAAGATAGAAAATAATATAGAGAGATTCTTGAAGTTGCTTTTACATGTTAACGCAGGAGTAATATATGGCATGCATTCAGTCACATCACACATGCGCCATGCGGCCGGACAAGCTGCCATGCAAATGAAATAAATAATTCCGTTTTCCACTTTGCTCCCGTCCACACGTATCAAGTATACTACACGCGCTTTTGTGGCGTGATTCTATATGGCAATTCTATATTGTCATACTCCCGGCCACGTTCAGGTTACCTACGTGATGATGTTTCACTGTCTCTCAGACAAGTGTGGTCTCTCTATATGGCTTTTAATTTTATTGCGATCTCCTTTGCGACTACAGAGCCTCCCAGGATCAGCCATCTTTGGAAAGGAATACCGAGGGCTGTCAAAAGTCAAAACATACTTGTTGGCATCAGTCGAGGATGAACTCATTCGTGATTACGAAGCGCATGCGAATTGTGTCCAGGGCTCCAAGCGTGACACGTTACTACATTAATTAGCTGGTAGCAGTCCCTGATGGTCGTCGCTTTAATTGTTTGATTGATCTGGACAGACAGACATGGCCCTTTTGGCAAGCTAAGCACTTACGTGGAAGAGCCGAAGAGGGATCGCGCTGATGAGAAAAGTGACGTGGTACCTTCGATCAGTCCCATGAATCAAAAAGACGAAGAGGGTACTAAACTACTGCAGTACCTAGCACGTGCATGTTTTAGTGCTTTCTTTAATTTGCCTTGCTGGACAAGGCGCATTCTCTTGACCTGATGACCTGATAACCACGCATGCAGGCGACAAAAGTACAACCGTATAGACAGCTTGCTGTCTTTTTACGCAAACAGACATCTTAAACAGACAGTTTGTATAATAGGTTGTCTGTTTGGCTGTCTACGGAGTGTTTAATTAATTCTTTGACACATATATAAATCATGATGATCTAGTACATACTTGATCTTTGTAGTCATTTTGTTGCATACATGAGACAATTGTTCCAGTTGAAAAAAATGGACCGGCCACACGCGGACCCCACCTGTCAGGGGTTAACAACCCCACCCCACCCTTTCTCCCGATCGCCCACCTCTCTATCGCTCCCCTGCTCCTCTCCCTCTCGTGTTCATCGCCGTTGACCCGCCGTCCCCATCGAGATCGGAGCTCGCCGCGGGTAGAATTTGGGAACTAAACAGGATCCCCTCTTCAGAAAACAGGAGGACCCAGTATACAAAAACCTATTGTCTTCGGGGCGAAGCCAGGCCTTGTTTAGTTCCCAAATTCTACCCCCAAATTCCACTATCATTACAAAACATTTGGGTTCCTGTTTTCTGAAGGGGGGATCCGTTGATTCTCAGTATCAGTGTTAGGTCATGCACAAAGCAAAGATATTATTGTAGCTAGATTATAGTGTAAGTTCATGCAATTGCTACGGTAATATAACATACAGAGTATACAAAAAAGTTTTTATCAACATTATTAGTCAGGTATAAAAACATTTAGATATACCTAAATCATACCCGGGTATATGTCCAATGCTCTCAACATTAATAACATTTGGATATACCTAAATCATACCCGGGTATATGTCCAATGATGAAACCTAAACAACTGAATAACATAGAACAATCCATCCTAAATATATGTAATACTGATCCAGCTACAATGCTCTCAACATTATTAGTCGCCAGTTTAGCTAATTTTCTGAATAATTAATAATGATGCATGAATGATTTGTTACCGGTTCGATTGAAACCAAAATTACAATTGGAATACAGTAGATCTAATCAAGGTAAAATTAGAAATGCATAGTATTATAACTTTTGGCAAAGAAGATACATAATTTTGGATCATTTGAGAAAAGAACATTCCAGATGCCTAAGAGTGGCGTAAGCTAGGATACGTATATGAACTTGCAGGTAAATACAAAATATTGAAACAAAAAAAAAAGTTGAACAACAGGAGATTCAATAATGACATAGAAATAATCACTTTAGTACTCTTACCCCGATGAATTAGGTCATCAGTAAGGTGTTATAAAAATCCATAAATAACTTGTTTCCCTTACACATAGTCCTTGTTGAATCAAATTAAGAAGAGAGAAAGCCGGAACCACTTATTTTATAAGCCTAAGGTTAATTAGTTCTCCACTCGGTATATATTTTGCTATATGCACGGCGTCTGGTATTTCTTTGTGGCAAAAGAGATCTGTAGACCTTTACGTACTTGATCACCACCTCCCCTAATCCAATATATATCACGCACCGAATATATTATGCTGTCACCAGCACGTAGTCCCGCAGAAGCAAGCTATGGACGGTGTGAAAGAGAGCAACAAAGTCTCCGATAATTGTGGCAGCAGCGAGAGCCCAGACGAGAAGAGCTGCTGGCCACGGCATCACTCCGGCAACCCTCCACGCGAAGAGCATGGTGAGTAGATTTGACAGAGCCCAAATAATACGTCTGATCCGGTCCCTTCGGCCATCGCCTTCACCTGGCGGCGTGCGTTCATAGGCACGGAGGCTCGCGAAGAGCAGCAGCAGCGTCACGTAGCTGATGAGGACGAAGGCAATGGAGGCGGCGTCCCTGGCGGCTCGGTACACGGCGAGGACAGACGAGAGCTTAACTTGTTGACGTAAATCTCGGTCGACACACGAGAGTACTTGAAACGAACTGAAGAGCAGCGATTTCGCACGAACCGGTCTGACCGGTTTCTAGGGTTTCACTGGAATCAACCATTCGTGAGGGTAACTACCAAGCTTACGTGTTGGAGGACGGCAAGGTTTACGAGCAAACCGGCAAAGAGATAATCAACGCACTTACGTGGCGAAGAACGAGTAGTTTACGTGCAAACTAGCAAAGACCGTCGAAGCTCTCACCCGGGAGGGACCCCGTCAGGATGTGAACGTCGCCGGCGTGCCCTAGGTCGACCAGCGAGCCTTAGGACGTCATCTCTGGTCATGGAGATCAGCGGACGAACAGTATAGAGGTTGGAAGAGATTAGGGTTTGAGGTAAAAGGTAAAGGTAATGTTTGATTCGATTGGATCTATCTCAAATTCTCAATCGGCCTTCTAGCCTTTATATTTATAGGCCGGGGAAGTCTTACCCCTCATGAGTCGGTTACAATATGGGATTACATCAGAAAACCTAAACCTACTCGAATTACAGCTTAAAAACCGGTCTGACCGGATTCCAAACCGGTCTGACCTCTTTTCCCGAGTGCAGATCTTGCCGAAGTCATAACTCTCTCATCCGGAGTCCAAATTAGGCGTTCTACATATGCGTCTTGATCGTCTCGACGAGAGCTACGCAATGGTGAAGTCCAATCTGCATTTTAACCATATTATCCAAGCCGGTCTGACCAGTTTGTGCACACCGGTCAGACCGGTCTGCCAATTTTGGGTGTCAATAGTAACCATGAAGAACCCCGTACGAGCGGAGCAGCGTGTGCGTTGTCTCTCTGGTCCATAGAAGCAGTTTAATTGCTTGGGAGTTCGGGAAAGTATGATCATCAAATTGGTACTGGAGCTTGGAGTAAGGCCTTGTTTAGTTCCCAAATTTGCACCCCAAATTCACTATGTAAAAAGAAGATTCTCATCACATCAAAATGTCATAACATGCATGGAGTACTAAATATAGATGACATCAAAAACTAAGTGCACAGTTTTGTTGTACTCTGCGAGACGAACATTTTGAGCCTAATTATTAATCAGTTTTTGGATAATTTTTCACACATACAAACAAAATGCTACAGTGGCACAATGATTATGACATGACCTCAAACTCCCAAATTTGCACTCCCAATTTTGCATCTAAACAAGGCCTAAAAGGTCCGAGGGATACCTTGAGCACCAAGGAAGCTCATCAGTGTCAGCTGTCACATCGAAGGGTCGCAGTCAGGACTGAAGACACTGGCTGTGTTCATCAGTGTCAGCTGTCACATCGAACTCAAAATTTCACTATTCACCAATTACATCAAATCTCTCTCCTTGTGCATGAAGTATTAAATTTAGGTAAATAAAAAAACTAATTACATAGTTTTAATGTACACGATGAGACGAATCTTTTGAACCTAATTAGGTCATGGTAGGACAATGTTTACCACAAACAAACGAAAAATGCTACAATGCGCTACAGTGTCCGATGTGACATTTTCATCAAACTTTCCATTCCTCTTTTTGAAACTAAACACACCCACTCTCGACCACCACAGATGTCCCTCTGATTTTTATGTTAAAAGATTGTGGCACGACTTAAACCCAGACTAGCTCAGCAAACTACTTTTTCGGCACACTCAGCTGACCAATTGCACCGTGATAGTGTTGACTATTTTAGAAACTTTAATTCATGTAGTATTCAACTATGTATGGTTTTGATTAATTTGATGTCTTGTTTGATTGGATGACACCCAAAGGCTGTATAGTCCTAATATACTGAATATCTTTGTACAGGAGCTAGAGATTCTATTCTTCTTTTTTATCTAGAAAAACAAAGACAATTGGTGGCATTTTTCTTAGAGATTATTTCGGCATTAAACCAAAGTCTTTACAATAACATACCAATAATCTCTTAATATAAAATGGGAATATATGCACCCTTCCAATAATCTCTTAATATAAAATGGGAATATATGTACCATACCAATAATCTCAATATTTCTTAATTTTTTATTTCTCTAGTTTTCCATATCTTAACATATTGTTCATATATTCTTTAGTCAAAACCTTAGTAGAGCTTGAGCTATGTATTATGTAGAAATAGATATGCTCAATGCTTCCTACATACATGTGACACACATCATGCATGTCTACTTTGAGTTTGTTTTTTTTCTATACTAAAAATGACAGAAGTGCACAATTTAAAACATCTATGGTAGTATTTTGGGGTTACTTTTATAATGCCAGATAGATAATATAGATGCATATGATTTAGAGTTTTACTTTACGTTATTTGATAATGGCAAGCGGTAATTCAGATGCGAATTAGGGGGTTCCTTGAGATTTATTTTCAAATGGCATATTATGTTTTTAATTATGGAATCTACGGATAATTTAGATGTAAATTTAGTGGTACCTAATATTAGTATTTTTTATAATGGCAGACACATAGGTAGATAATTTAGATGAAGATGGATTGCTTTGATACAGAGCTGAGAAATTTGTATCTAGATATAGTGGTTCTTAAAAGTATATATTTTTATATCTTTATACTGACAGAGGTGAGTGATGTTTTAGAAAACAAAATAAATTCAATGGATATTATATTTTTATGTTTATTATAGTGATATTAAATCGGTGATTGGATGTTTACGATACTTTCTGAGAATTCTATGGTTAGAAGGAATCTTCAGTATTAAAAGTAAGATATATTAATACTATAACTATCAGCAAGGCTAAAATGCAAATGCACCGACTCTCACTATTGCAACCAGAAGAGTGGACTAATTAGAACTGGATGGATTTAGTTGCAACTAGGATGGCCAGTTGCAATCAATTAGATTTGAATCAATTGCAACTCGGATCAAATAGGTTGCAACTGGACATGAATCAATTGCATCTAGGCCCGATCCGATTGCAACCGGACCAAAATTAAGGGGAAGTTATGGATAAGCTGTAAGACCGTATACAAATACTTCCATAAGTAAAAGAACAAAAGATATATTGAATAATTTGAGTCCAACATTGACATAGAAACAGGGCAAACTATTGAATCTAATTGAACTGGCAATTTACTTGTTTTCCTAACATTTAGAAATCAAAGAGAGGAGAGAACAGAGATGTTGAGCCACTTATTTCATGGCTAATTCTTCTTTGGTATCTGCTTGTAGTGCCATCTTAGATTTCCCCTCCGGCAAAGGAGGAACACGTATAGTGTTCTTCTGCACACAGGCTTTGTCACCTTGATACATGATCACCTCCAACTCTAGTAGTGCTTTACCAGCAGTCCGCCATTTCGTTCGAAAACATGCACAAGCCCACGCACCATATCATCAAGTCCATCATCAACATATATATTAGAACACATGTAGTGCAGATGCAGGGATGCCGCTAATCACGTCGGTGAAACAAGGCGACGAAGCCGCCAGCCGTGGTGGCGGCGGCGAGAAGCTAGACGAGAAGCGCGGCGGGCCAGAAGGACATCACAGTGAGCAGGGTTGACAGAGACCATACCGCGCGTCTGATACGGCGGCGGCTTCGGCCGCCGGCCGCTGGGCGTGCCTCGCCCGGCGGCGGCGCGCGTTCGTAGGCGCGGAGGCACGCGAGGAGCAGCAGGAGCGTCAGGTAGCTTGCGACAACGAAGGCTATGGAGGCGGCATCCCCTGCGGCACGGTACACGGCGGCGCCAGACGAGAGTAGGTGGGACTTGGGCCGTGCCAGCCCGGCCCTCGCGGGCCGCGGGCCGCTTCGTGCCTAAACTTTTAGGTACGCGAGGCACGTCGTGCCGTGGCATGCCGACACGACAACCTTTTACCTAGGCCCAAGCACGGCCCGTGGCACGGTGGCCCGCGTTCGTGCCATGCCAGCCCAAGCACGGCCCTCAAAATACATGTGCTTGTATTATGTGACCGTTCATATGTTCATATATACTATTATTCTATATGATACAAGAAATTATAGAACTAATAAATTAAATGACTCTTGCTATTAGATATTGTTGATGAACATTCAGATTGCCATGTGGCCATAGAAAATGGTACCAATTTTCTTATTTTATAAATAATCGTTGATATAATTTCATATACTAAAGGTAGTTTTTTGTGATTTTCTTATATAGTAGTAGTTATTTGAGGTTTATAGAAAGGAAAATAAAAAAATATATGGATAACAATACGTATTAGGGCAATGGGCCATCTTCGTGCCGTGTCGGCCCAAGCACGACCCAAGATTCGTGCCGTGTCGTGCCGCCCATCGTGCCTAGATCCTAGGCACGGCACGGCCCTCGCATTCGTGCCGTGCCGGCACGGCCCAAAATTTATCGTGCCATGCCGTGCTTTGGGCCGTGCCAAAACGTCGTGCTTCGGGTGGCCCATAAATAGCACGGCCCAAGTCCCAGCTCTAACCGTGAGAACGAAGAGGCCCGCGCCGACAAGCCAGGCATCGTGCGCGTTGTCTCGCTCTGATCCATAGAAATCCAATAGATAGGTTGCTAATTATTAGGGCTTGGGAGAGAGTCTTTCAAATGGTTTAGAGAGGGGTATCTCTGCCTAATTATAAGGGTTAATTGGATATATGCCATTGCAACTTTTCCACTTCAGAAAAACGCCATTACAATTCGTCTAATTGCAAACATGCCATTACAATATACGGTTAGCTTGAGATGTGCCACTTTATGCGTATTTGATGCTCTCAGACCCACGTGCAGGCTACAGTATATCTGTATAGACAAAGAATGCCCCTTATCTATATTCACTACTCCTTGACATGTGGGACCCATACGTCATCCCCTTCCTCGTCTTTTCTTCCCGAAAACAGCCCGGCCGCACGCATCTGCTGCCGCCGTACTCCGCCGCCGCCGCACTCCGCCGCCCGTGCAGCCGCCGCACTCCGCGCGCCCCTGCCGCTGCCGCACTCCGCCTTAATCGTATGCCGTGCGCCTCCGTGGATGTGTGGCCTCGACGGCAGGCTGGCCATGGCGTGTTGCGCCCATCCTCGAACGGAGCGGAGGAGAGCGAGGATCTCCGGCACGCCAAAGATGAGGAGCACCGTCGGAATCGAACGGCAAAGCTGGCCCACTATCCTCCCCTCTGCCACCGACTCCCTCCCACTCCGGCGCATCAAGGGCCTCAGGTCCATCACTACGGCGGCGGTCTCCCCATCGATGAGCGCGACGAGCTCCACACCCGCTGCTGCTGACCGCGCACGGCCTTCTATCCCCCGCGCACGACCATGTCGAGACGCTCCGACGGGGCTGGGAAGGGCCGATTGGCTAGGAGCGGTGGATCTGAATGCTGCCCTCCGCCCCAGCCCCGCTCATGGAGTCCACCGCCGCCGCCGTGCATCCACTGCGACGGGCACGTGTTCGCTTCCGGGGCCGGTGCTTCCCTCCGCCCGTGCACCATCGTCCATCGTCTTCGCGAGCTGGGCATCGTGCGGCGGTCCGTCGCCATCGGAGCGGGGGCCGATTCGAGCGCAATGGAAGAAAAGAGGGGGGGAGGGGGGATGACATTTGGGGCCCACTCGTCAGCGAGTGGAGAACAGGATGTAACAAGGGCAATCTGGTCCATACAGAAATACCATAACCTTTATGTGGGTCCGGGAGCATCAAATACGTATAAAATGACATATATCAAGCTAACCGTGAATTGTAATTGCATGTTTGTAAATAGACGAATTGTAATGGCGTTTCTCCGAAGTGGGAAAATTACAATGGTATATATTCAATTAACCCTAATTATAAACCAGATTGTTTCTGTGTTACATCGGCTGACGTCATCAGCCCCCTCGCTGACGTCATCATCCCTCCCAAATTCGATTCTTTCCATCTGCGCTGCTCCTGTCCGAGTCCGAGTGAAGGTGGCCACGGGGAACTCCCCGTCGCGGAACCCGTCCCCGGAGCTGCGGCCGCGCCGCCGCAAGGGAGAGGGGGGGGGGGCGGCAGGCCAGACTGCGACTGAGCGAGAGAGAGGAAGCGGGAGGCCGAGGTGGATGCCTCATCGCCGGACCACGAGCGGCGGCGAGTACCAGCGGGAACGCGGGGCTGCGGCGGCGCGGCCGCGAGGGAGAGAGGAAGCGGCATTGTGGCGACGCAGCCGCGAGGGAGAGAAAGCGGCACTGTGGCGGCGCGGGTAGAGAGGGAGCGGGAGGCCGTGGCCGAGGCCGCCGCGGGGAGAGAGGGAGGGGCGGCGAAGCGAGGCGCGAGGGAGCGGGCGGCGCGACTGCGTGGGTAGAGGCGTGGGTAGACCGGAGATGAGTCACGAGAGGGGGAGGGGGATTAGGGTTGGAATCGCTTTGTATTCCTGGATAGTTTGTTGTTGGGCCGGGCTGTTGGTTGATGGGCCGGACTGAATTCACGGAGGCCGGGCTGATGGAAATTCGCTGAGTGTTGAGGATTAAATTGAGCAGCGTGCGGTTCTGGGGGACTGGTGGTTTTTGTTTTATTTTTAATTTTGGCCTACGAATCAGCTCTTTTGCAAAGAAGTCGAGCATGCAGCTAGGCCCGATATTACCTCTGGGTCTCACACTTTCTGTTAATTATGCTGATTTTAATTGAGCTAGGAAAAAAGTATGTGAATAGAAAAAGACACTACTAGAAAACACACATGTCGAAAAAACCCAATTAAAAAATGTACATAGATTTGTGGTTGTGGTGGAGACTGAAAATGCCCTTGACGTTGCTTTGTTTAAAATTAAATGGGTCACTAGAATGAATGCTCCAACTAATGACCAAGGATGAAATTAAACTCATTATAAATCACTTTTAATTTTTTCTGTCATACTCATAGACAGATGTTGATTACTTTCTGTGTTGGCTCAACACAATTAGATGGTCATGACTAAGGCTGGGAAGTGCAATTCTAATCATCTTGCTTTGTTCTTTCTAAAGGAGTAGAAACGATTAATAAAATATGTAGAGGTGTAGAAAAGTAACTTAACGAGTCTTGCATAGCAAGGAAGGGATCCTAGCTTTTGTATGACAAGAAGCCTCTCATATGTGGTCACCAAAAGCTAGCGTGGCCATCAACGACCACAGTCATATCCTAGCTAGCTAGTCGTCTCCACTTGAGTGCGCGTTGCTGGCAAATGAAAATGTGTACGTTTTCCTCGTGTTGACGCGTGTCATGGAATTTCCTTGAAAAGTCAAAAATTCTATCTCCAAACTTCACTATTCACCTATCACATCAAATCTCTCTCCTCGTGTATGGAACAATAAACGTGGATAAATAAAAAAACTAAGTATATGGTTTTGATGTACACGGTGAGATGAATCTTCTGAGCCTAGTTAGGTCATGGTAGGATAACGATTACCACAAACAAACGAAAAGTGCTACAGTACGCTACAGTGCCCGATATGACATTTTCACCAAACTTCACATTTCCTTTTCGGGAGCTAAACACAGCCAACATTTCTACGTTGATTGATGTTAGCATCTATCAGCAATTATGATTGCACGGTCATATATGCTCCTGATCAGATCCATGTCATACAAGCCCCACTTTTTTGGACAGTGGCGTTGATGATTGCTCCGTGTATTTTAGACTCGCCAATAAGGTTCAACCTCTACGTACTAGCCAAAAGCCAAGTATCCAGGAACCGACAGAAATGTGCGTCAAAAGAAGGCCGAAAGAACGACCAAAGCGGCAAAGCATACTGCAAAAATGCCTAACTTAACGTCATCCGACGGCTTGTTGGTTCCTGCTTAAGTGTAAAAATTCAGTATAATAAATTGACATGTCAGAGCTTGTCTTTGTCGATGTTTTTGCATCCATTATTTACAGTCGCAAACTTGGGTGCATATATATATATATATAGAAACACAAGTTGTGAGCACAAATCTTACTATTACTAATTGAAGGCTCTTTTTGTAGGCTCCATGTTAATTCTCACCAGACGCGCTAGGAAAAAATATAAATCCTAGAAAATCTCACAAAAATCAGAAACATCTAGCCTATAGTAACAGGAAACGGGGTCGATGGCACGTTCCACGACCCGGGAACGTCGTCCCAATTCGTGGGTCGGGGTCACCATGAGTCATCGTCCCAATTTTCGCTGGATCATCGTCCCCACCCCGTAGGGTCATAAACTCTGGTCAAGGTCTTGGAGATCGCCATGGAGAAGCTCCAACATGAGGCAGGCGTGATGTTGCAGTATAGATTGGGCAATGAATATGCGCGAGGGCTTTGAGACAGCTCATCTAGCCCTTTTCTTTTATCCTTTTCTCCCTTTCCTTTGTTTTTCTTGACTCTTTATACCACGTTCCGGGATCATCGACCTGATACTCCTTGGATCACGTACCATGTTGTGAATTTTCGTCTCAAAGAAGTATACCCCTCCGTACCACAATTTCATAAAGCATCGACCCTCGATCCTCGATCCAATCGACCCGGGAACTTTGTGACTATGATATTCTAGCCATATATTCACTAATCTCTAATCATCATTGATAATAATAACCATTAGATTTATTTTTTTTTCTAATAAATTACACACCTCTGCCATTATAAAAATAGTCTAAAGTAACCCCCTAAATTTGTAACTAAATTACAACTTCTACCATTATAAAAATAATAAACTCTAATAATTCTTACAAAATCTTCACGTGATGGAAGATATCCTTAGCATTGTAGGAAAAAAATGTCGTCCTAAAAAACAGAAAAACAAAAAGATATCGTCATGGCTACAACCTAACTGGCCGTCTCCTTGCTCCTGCTCAGCCGCCGTCGTGCATAGATGTGGATCCCCTTTTGTGCTGGTCTCACCTGGATGTTTCTGATCCTGTCTCTCCCGATTACTTCTTCATATAGGAGGCTGCTGGGCATGGTCCGGGAGGAGAATCGAGAGGCCGCCTTCTTCAGTCGCGAACTGCAACGTGAGCCATCGACTTCTCGCTATCTACCATCTTGAAATTTCAATGGACACGGAGCATCAATCAATCGAGGTGGCATCTTCTGTCAGCAATCATGCTGGTAGTAGCAGAATTCTGCTCCATGCGCAATTACAAATCTCATGTGTTTTGCATCAGTGAATTATTCCCTAGATTTTTGTTCCGGAGGAATTTTGATGATACAACGTTAAGTTATTTTTCATACAGGCATGAATTGAGTTGTGTGTTGCGTTTCAGGTCTGACAATAAATATGTGCAATCCGAATATACATTAAATTTGTTAAATATTTTAATATTGTATTGTTAGCATTATATAATATAAAGTAGAATACTTACTTGACCCTTTCATGCAGAATTAAATGCAAGCATGCCAGCCGTAGTAGTGGCAGCTATCGAAGTATAGTATGCATCGCATGCCACATGGAGATTAAAGTTGATGCTCTGGTGATCATACAAGCACTCACTATGTAAGTCCTAAATAAGTCCTATGAATAGTCTCTTGCTGGGAGGTCTGGAAAATTAATGTTAACTCAAGATCTGTGGGTACCTAAATTTATATGTTTTTTCGCTTGAGATTGTTCCAAGCATTTAAAATAAAGTAGCACGTTCTATGGGAGAGTAGGGTAGTTTGTTTTAAATAGTTTCATATATACTTATGCAATCTACTTTCTATATAAAAATAGACTATATAATGTTTCCTCTTACTAATTAGTTCAAACTAATTCTAAGGTCAGTACGTGTTTGTAGGATAATGGATACGCGATATAAGATATGATTTTTAAGTACAAGAAATGAGATATATATAAGTGCATTATTTGCATATGCAATAATGCAAAATCATCATAAGAAGTATATGGAAGAAACAACATATTCAAATGTAAGACATACACTGTAGTAGATATATTCGTTAATGCTCCATTTAAATTCTGAGTTTCTAAACTAGATTCTTTTTCTTGGTTATGGCACCTTTTTACAGTTACATATAAGAATTGCCCAGTGGCAGCAGTTAGATGACGCCAATACATGAGCACCAAAGTGAATAAGCAATAATACACGAAGACATACCGTACTGCACCGTTAAACTAAAATGGAAAATAAATCTATGCTACCCTTGATATCATGGTACATTGAATTCCTTCTTTTATTAGCTACATTTGTTCTTATGTGCCATACAATTATTTGATGCGGACAACTTTATTTCTATATTTATGTGGTATTTGAAAACTTGGTTAGCAGCTTATCCCTAAATTTGTCAAATGTTTTTAGCTCCTAAATTTAGTCCATCCTGACACAGTTAGACACAATGTTATTTAGTATTCACAATTGAAATAAATTATGTTTTGTGAGCAAAGGAGTATTAGAAGTACAATATATCATTTATGGCTAGCCCGTGCGGATGCACGGGTTGATGGCTAGTAGGTTTAATTAGTTGGCCAAGTTGTTTGCCGCCTTGTTATTCGTAGCATATTCTCGAAAGAACTCCTGAATTCTTATACTATGGGCCTTATTTCATACGTACTAATACAATTGTCAACACAATTGTTTGAAAAAAAGAGCTAATACAACTGTTAATGTCATTGAGGCAAAATGTCATAAATAAAATAAAAATAGACACCTGAATTCAACTCGATAGGGACTTGAAATTTGGATGCACAACCACATCATTGGTCTAGATTTTTTGCAAAAGGAATAAACAAAATTTTACTAGAGACAGGCTTGAACGTCTTCAACCATTTGTTTTTCTGGTTTTAAAAAATAATTATATATGTATGGCATGCGACCATGCCCCACTTGTATTGAATGAAAACTAAAATAAAAAAAACAGCCTATTGTTAACTGAATACTCCCTGTATATCAGGCTATCGCCCATAGAAAATTTAAGTGGCACCACAACGGAGCTCAGTTGACAATATACCATTGAAAATGTACCGAGAATATTAGGAAATAGCATTGGGCATGATGTATGTATGATGCAGAATGAAAGGTATGATTATCAAAATATACTTGTTCTCCCCACGATTTATTCCACATAAACTTTTGCACTTAGAAGAATAGTCCAAGTGCATTTAACAAATTCCATACATTTCAAAAAGAAAATGGAAAATGTAAAATAAATACACAAAGATTGCTTGCCTAAGGAATATCCGAATAAAAAAATGAGATATAACACTACTGAAGAGAAGATGCTTCACACCTGTTGGGTTGTCGAATGAATGTAGATGCCAGCATGTTACCTCTTCTCCGGTAGAAAATTATTTGGCACGTGCGCTATCTTTGCCCTGCGGGCACGGGTTATTCAGGCGGGGGGTCCGCTATTAATATGCTGCTTATCAAGACGAGGAAATCTGCACCTCAGCTCACTGGTGGAGAAACAGGGCCGAGAACCCTGCGCCGGCGGTCCCGGCCGCCATCAGGTACACCAAGAGCCCGACGGCCGGCGGCATCAGCGGCGCGACCCTGGAGGCGAACATCGCCGTCAGCAGCGTCGTCAGCAGCCAGACCGCCGCCTTGGTCCTGCCTCTGTCTCCTTCCCCGCGCTCGAACCTCCGGAGGAAATGGAAGAGCAGCACGAGGGCTCCGTAGGCGCCGGCGACGAACGCAGCCGAGAGCGGGTCATCCCGTGACCTGTAGAGCGCGAGCGCCGAGTTGCACGAAAGTGCGGCGAGGCCGAGCTTTGTCAAGAAGTTGTGGCGAGCAAAATCCATGGTGTCGATCTCCGGCCGCAGCGCTTCACGGGGTGGAGCATTTATAGCGTCGGATCGGATATATCGTTCTGAGTTCTGACGCCGTGTCGTCCTTGATTAGCGCCAGCACCGATCGTCACCAGTGAGCTCACTGCGTGATTCGTCACGAGCACCATGGGCCCATGGCTATAGCAGTGACCGCGAGAGAGAACAAGTTCGCGGATCATTCCAAGCTGCAAAAACTGGTGCCAGTGTTAGCACCCGCTTGCTTTTTCCTCACTTGTTTAATATAAACTGCCTCCCACAAGGGGAACATGGAGCTTGTTTTTATTCGATCATCACAGAATCGAAATCGAAAACGAAATGAAAGTATACCGTAGCAAAGCAGTGTTTGAGTTCTCAGTAGGCAAAGGACAAATTTCAACTTAAGAAGAGCACTCTGTTTGTTGGTTTGGTGATCGAACGCGCGCGGCGCGGCGCGGCGCCGCCGTCCAGCCCGCACTGTGCATTGCATGCGTGATGCGTCGCCCCGCATGGCAAAGCAGGTTTGCACACTTTTGCAGTGCACTAGAAAGCGAGCATCTCCATTGACTCCACAGTCGCTGTCGCTATCCCTGTCAAGTAACTCTGCTATATCCTCTGTCATCCTCACGGGAAGAAGAAGCGGTCGGGTCGCAGCAGCCGGCTGATGGTCGCCTATAGTTGCAGCAGCCAGAGGAAGCGAGCAATGCATCTGATATACTGTAGGTGTATATTCTGATGGCTGCGCGTCTGAGTCTCTTGGACTAATAACAGAGACGAAAGGAACTCGCCAGTCGCCGCAGGCCGTGGTGGCGCAGCGGCGCAGCCTGGCGCCGGGACACCACGGTCCACGGGTTAGGGAGCAGAGGGAAGGGGACGTACCGTCTTTACGTATCCAAGTAAACCAAAATAAAGTTTTGGCCTCAAGTATACGAAATTCTTTCGTTTATTTTTTTTCCACGGATACACCTCGACATGAAAAACAAATGGCTCCACTTCTTTAGGGCAAGTACGACCGTGTAGACAACTTGCTGTCTTTTTACACAAACAGACAGCTTAAACAGACAGCTTGTACAATAGATTGTCTGTTTAGCCGTCTGCAGAGTATTTAATTCATTCTTTGACACATAAATCATGGTGATCTAGTGAATATTTGATCTTTGTAGCCATTTTGTTGTATACATGAGACAATGCACAATACATTCAAATATTCCATAATACATTAAAATAAACATGTATATAATAATTATATATATATGAAATGGTCATAGAAATACATGATGTGATATAATAATAAAGTCATCATTTCATATTTTCATTTTACAAATGGCTCTAACCTCCTCTTGGCCCATAACGTTGCCATATGTGCTCAACTAACTCATTCTTGAGTTGTCGATGTGTAGAGGCAGCCCGGATCTCCTCGTTTCTGTTAAGCACCTCGACAAAGCATGGATTAGGGTTGTCACTTGTTTGCACTTCCGGTGGTAAGACAATGGTTGCACTTGGAATATTTCAGGGTCCAGCATAAATGAAAAGAACAAAGTTCAAACTAAAGAAACAGGGAATTGGAGCTTCATGGCATTGGTGCTTCTTTTCCATTACAATATCTTGTGAACTGTTAAGCCAAAGAAACATGACAAGTATAATTTTTTTTTCTGAATACCAGGTACATGTTTATCAGTACAGGCTTACCTGACTAGCACCAAAAACAGTAGATCACTTCAAAAGATGCTTGTAGATCACTTTTGACTAGCACCAAAAACAATAGAAAATATCATCAGTAACTAAAACCTGCAGTTTATACATTCAGCTACAACAATTACTCTGAAATGAGAGCTTACCTCAATTATAGTCAGTAAATAATTTCTACCATGACAAATTTTGAGACAAATGAGGCTGGATAAAGCTGGTGAAGCCACCATGAGGTGTTGGATTTTTATCCCTACAAAAGAGTACTGTCTAATTTATAAATTGTACAAAGTCAGACTAAAAAAACAGGGAATTGAAGATTCTTGTCGTGTTTAAAGCATTTCCAGATGTAAGAAAACATTTTATAATCTTATCAAACAAGCTTCGACATAACAAATGATATTGTAATTCAACACATCAAACATTATATAATTCACTTGGTAGTGCTTTAGAACACAGTTCCAGACATAATATTGTAGCACAGCACATACAGATAAGTTATAGGCTGATCAAAGCAAATGACTAGTTGAATGTGCCTCCTGACCAAACAACCCAGCCCCTGGATCAAAGCAAATGATTGAAAGGCAAAGTCGTGTTAACGTTGTTTCTTCAGCACAATTCTAACACAGCAAGCTTACAAAAGCTCGGACATTTGATTATTTCAGTTATGCTCATTGATCGACAAGTGCCAAAAAAAATTGCGGAAAGCGCGGGAGGAGCCGAACTGAAATCTCCGCGAGCGCGCCCGCGACCGCGTGCAGCGGATCCGCACCGCCGTCGACGACAAGCAGCCACTGCTACAATGCACGTCGGAAGTCGTTGCCTTGCGTCGGAGCACGAGCACAACCCGTAGACGAACGATGCGACGGGTGGGCGGTAGCTGCGCGCCGTGGGGTGTTTTTTGCAAAAAATCGTTGCATGTCTACGACTGACTACGATGCGTTGTACCAGCCCTTAGTAAGTTAAAGAAAGTGCTCGATCATGTGGGCGCTAAAAGAACTGGTTTCTTACAGAATACTGTAGATGTTTGTGTGCGTGGCCAGGCGGCTAGCACTCACCGGCTTCCAAGCAAACCACCTTGTTTAACCTATCCTGTTGTAATCTAGTGAAAGCTTCTTTGGTATAAAAATAGAAAGAAAGGAGGGTATCGCTACCTTACTGAGAAATATATTATTTTTTGCATAGAAAAGGGAAACAAGCAGTGGGTTAGAATAGGATAGTTTTTCTAGTTATCTTGATATAACTAATGTGAATTGTTAATATACTGATAAATTAGTTGGTTGAAAAATATAGTTAATATTGGTATTGTCATAATATAATAACCAAGTAGATCAATTAGGTATATTTAGTAACCATAATTGGGGTTTCGAGTATTAGAGACGTGTTTCGAATTTTTAGATATACAAAAATTTGAATAATACAATATCCAGCCTCAAGGAAAACGATAGTATTAGCGATTGACTAAATTGCAGGAACATATAAACTTAAATATTATTGAGCAATAGGAGGTTCAACAATAATGACATATTGTTCTTGAAACCGAGTGAAACTTAGTTGGGTAGACTGACCATTTGGATGCAAGTCTTTGATGTACTCTCAGCATAGGTACTCAGTGACATGTGGCATGCCTGTCAACGAGGGGAGTGATATATGCAGTGATGCTAATTCAAATCGGGTTCCGGGTCGTGCCCAGGTTCCCTGAAAGTTAGCAGTGAACTTGCGCGTGAGTTGTTCCCAGGTATCAATGGATCCAGGGCGGAGGCCTTCGAGCCATGTCAGTGGAGCGGTATCCATCATGATTGGAAAGTATCTGACTTTGACGTCGTTGCTGCCACCCGCCATGGTGATTGCTGTCGAATAGACTCGTAACCATTGTTCTGGGTCTTGTTTGCCTGTGAACTTCTCTATTCCAGTCGTCTTGAACTTCTGGGGCAGCAGGACTTTCTTGATGCGGCTGGAGAAAGCTAGAAATCCATCATATTTATCAGATGGAGAGCGTTGTCTTCTTCCGCGGCGATCGTCATCTTCATCGTCGTTGCGGCGATTTGAGTAGTAACTTGGAGAACCACTCGGTTCGGGGTCTTGGCGACCTCGGTCATTGCGATAGTTGCGATCGCGACCACGCGCGGGACGATCACTATTGCCGTCGTCGCCTGGGGGTCATTATCGGGTTGATTATCTCTGCCACGGCCATCACGTCCGCGATTGGTGTCGCGTGGCGGGTCTTGTCCCCGGCCCTGCGAAGGCTGCTCTTGATCAGCCGGGATTGGACCGTAGAGTTGTTCAAATTCAGTTCGTCGACGAATCTCAGAAGCGATGCGATTGGCTCTGCTAGCGTTGATTTGGGAGCGGGCGTCCCGGCTGGCATTAATCGTGTTGTGGAGATCGCCAACTGAAGGGTTGGCCCTATTTCCTGTTTGCGGCGCTGCTGCTGCTTGGCGGATCACAGGTTGTCGTGTGTTTCCCTATTGGGCCCGGCTTGGGTGAGGGGATGATACGGAACGGCTGCCTTGAGTTCTTTGACCTGGTGTCCTCTGGATCATCCCTGGTCCGCCATCGAGGTGAGGTTGGACTGCTGCAAGTAAGCCGAGTACTTGTTGCACATGTGGTGAGTCGGGCATAGCTCTGATCATCTCAGCGGCGACGGTCAGATTGGTCGGGGCGTCAGGCAAAACAGGTTGATCTCCGACCATCTGAAAGTCTTGATCAAGGTTCCGCATAGCGGCGGCACGCCTGGCTGCATTGACGCGCCTTTGCCTGCGCTTGAGGTTCCTTGTACGCCTTGCCGTCTTCTGCTGATCTGTCTCGTTTGGTGCGGATGGTTCTTCATCAGAGATATCGCCCATAAGCTCTCGCTCGTACTGATCTCCATGTCCTTGTGCGCCTGCCATGTAGACTTGTCTGCTTGGATCGGGCAGTCGTAGGCTTACAGCGCCAGAGAAGTTATCCCCCGTTGAGTCGGAGGAAGAAGTAATCGAGGCGGTCTTGCCGTCTTGATAGGGCAGTTCCTCGAGTATAGCAGCGCTTAGTCTCGACTCGTTATCCTTAGATGAGTCAATGGGGATCGCACCAGGCCAGTGAACGAGTAGTCCTCCTGGTGAGTTGGTTACGACCAGCCCTGAAGGAAGGCGAACGAGTGGTTGTTCGAGGGTGACGTCAGACTTGAAGTAGGCGCTGCAGTTGAATCGCGCAATATTATCTGGCGCGTCGCTTAATAGGACCGTGAAATCGTCTTCGTTTTCGTCTTCTGATGGTCCATGGACCAACTCAGAGTCCTTGCAACGATTCCCGATCTGGCTAGGCGATGAGCTTGTCTTATCTCCCAGCTTCGCGACGTACACCTGTTGATATACAGCCGCGGAATTGGATAGGCCGAACGGGAATCGATCTGGGTGGTTATCCGATGGCGTGGCCGGCTCGGAGTCCCCAGCTCTTTCCATGTTTGGAAAAGAGTTGTACCCAGATTCGACTTGGAGAGTCCCGATCGGAGTCTGAGTCGTTGTCGAAGTCGAACTTGATGTTGAAGTTGAGGTTGATGGACTCGTCGAGATCTGACTCTCGACGAGATCTTGGAGCGGCTCCAGTGGAGACGCCGGCATCGAGTAGGGCCCCGGTCGATCTGCTAGGAACGACTCGAAACCGAGCTTGCCATCGGAGACGAAAGTCCATGACCCGATGACGAACGTCGCGCCTTCCTCAATGCCGCTTGCTCTGAAAGTTGATCCCATCGCGCCTAATGTCGAGCTTCGGCGAGAGAGCCCCACGGTGGGCGCCAAGTGTCGACGAATTATTTCGAGCACGTCTAACTGGGGATACCCCAGGGAGTAGATTTGTGTGGGTCTCGCCGAGTTCTAGGAACGAAAGTACACGAACACCACAATTTAGACAGGTTCGGGCCGCGAATAGCGTAATACCCTACGTCCTGTGTGCTTGAATGTATTGCACGTGTGGTATTACTTGGTTTTGAGGGGGGTCCCTGTCTCGCCTTATATAGCCTGGGAGGCAGGGTTACAAGTCGGTTTGTACAATCCTAGTCGTATACAACATGGATAACTACAACATGATGCTTTGGGGAGTTTCCTATCAGTACACGACTAGTTATTCCAATCTACTACGCCGTCTTGCACCATAGCCGACTGGTTTGAAGTAGTCGAATCAAACTCCTCTCTGCCGAGTAGATTAATCCTCTGGATAAGTGGCCCTAGGGATCCTGGTCCCACACTCCCATGGGGTGTAGAACCCCTTCATGCTTTGCTTTGCTGAGTAGGGCACCATTGATACACCAGAATCCACGCCTGTGCATGGTGTAGAACGCATTTACCGCACGCCAGGGCTTTCAGATCTAACGTGCACTCCCTCCCCTGCTCATGGCCGATCAACCCTCAAAGAACTCGTAGAGCGCCTCACCCATATCCTCCTCAGAATATACTGCACCATGCATCGGTCTGTCAATAGCTTGGTGATGTGGTTCTTCCTCCGCCTGCCGTTAGCACTACCAGGTGGCTCGGTAGCGAAGGCTTCGGCTGCTAGAAAAGACAGGAGGTGTCCAAGCGTGACAAGGATATGTTGGAACATGAAGTGAGAAGCATCATCAAAATATTGCATTGTTCTCGCTGAGCTTATTACACACAACTTGCATATACAACAAGCGCTCGAATAAGTTTCCAAAATGGTGTTTTCAAAGTCAAAACACGTCAAACTTAACAGACTCAAAAGTCCGTTTCATCGTTTTGAAACTCTTCTCCGCTTGAAACTCTTGGCGTGCTCTTCGACAACAAGTTACAGTACTAGGACGATGACCAGGACCTGCACCTCACTGGTGGAGGAAGAAGGCCCAGAACCCTGCGCCGGCGGTCCCGGCCGCCATCAGGTACACCAAGAGCCCGACGGCCGGCGGCATCAGCGGCGCGACCCTGGAGGCGAACATGGCCGTGAGCAGCGTCGTCAGGACCCACACCGCCGCCTTGGTCCGGCCCCTGTCGCCTTCCCCGCGCTCGAACCTGCGGAGGAAGTGGAAGAGCAGCGCGATGGAGGCGTAGGCGCCGGCGACGAACGCGACGGAGCGCGGGTCGTCTCGCGATATGTAGATGGCGAGCGCCGAGTTGCAGGTCAGCGTGGCGAAGCCGAGCTTGGTGAGGACCCCGTGGCGATCAAAGTTCATGGGGGGTGTGGGGAACGGTGTGAGGCGAAGCTAGCACGAGATGGGACTGGGAAGCACCAAGAACGTCGTTTCCGTACGTGGCTGTTCAACGAAATGAAGCTGCTTCCAATGCGTCGTTTATATAAGGACAGGATCGAGCTCTTTTACGGTGTGCCGCCATACTAGCCTTTTGTCATACTAGTCTTAAAAAGGACTAGTATGTAAAGATCGGAGAACTAATATTTAAAGATCGGACGGATCAGATTAATTATATACTACTATAACCGTTTTAGTAGTATGGGTAGTATAAACTCAGTAGTATAGGTAGTATAAGGGTACTATGCGAAAAAATAAAATGGTAGATATGTAATTTTGACATGTAAATTTGGAATGACAGATATGTAATTATGACATATCTTTTTTTTGGATCTGTCAGCTCGGACGGGCGAGACAGGGGTGCGCACACGGGCGAGACAGCATGGGTCCGGCCGCCTGAAAATTTTTTTTAGGGTTTTTTTATGTTAACATAATACCCCGTCAGTATCTAGTTTATACTACTATACTAATAATAGATGTTAGTACGACACAGAGCTCGACAAGATTTGGGGAGAGGTCGAGGCGATTCCTAACTTTGCTGTCAGCTGTCACCTCGCATTGAGTCTTCATGGGTCTCGAGAGCTAAAGAAGTCTCCGGAGCCTTCACAGACTTGCCGTAGCCCGCAAGGTGCCAAAGTTGTGGTGATGAGAGTAGAGAAAAAAAAGAATGCCAGCGCTGACAGTGTTTGTCTCGCAAGTTCCAGCGTGCTACGGAGCAGCGTACGTAAGCGATGAGTTCGTCCTGTCTTTATACCTCGATGTCCACGTCGGTGATCGCAGTAAGATCGAATACCATTCGAGGCGCCGCCCCAAAGCAGATCATGATGCTTTATTTTCTGTAAAGTAATCGATAAGCAGAACATGGTAGTCTAGTAGTGAAGCATCATACATGCAGATCGTATCGGATCCGAGATGCAGAGGCCCATGCTGGTGCGGTTCGTCAGTGAAAAGCAGCAAGCAACTTCCAAGCATCGACGAGGGGGGGTCTGTACCAATAGATGAAGCGAGCTCAGCACTTATCACATAGAGAGTGCTAGGAGCAGAGCTGCAGCTATTCTAATGGCGGCCACGGGATGAAGATGATCGAGAAAAAAAGGGATGTGTCCACGGACCTAACAAGGAACAACACCTTGCAAAGGCAGAGCTGATAGAAGATTTGGCTTCGATATCTGCCATTTGCCATCCGAGAGAAGAATATCGGGCGACCATACAGAGCTTGAAACCGGAAACCATTACTAACCTCGCGTGGCCCCGGAGATCAACACCGGGAACGGAAGGCAAGGTCCACCGTCGACCGCCCGGCCCTCGCCATCGCCGGGGAAGAACCGCAGTCTGTTGTCGACTTGTCCTCCTTTCTCGGCGCCGGCTCAGATCGGCGACCATCATCTTATTGGCCTCTCTTCTCCGGCTTTCCTCTGTTTTCCCCTTCCCGTCTTCGCCGTCCCTTGATGGACATCCCTATGACAGTTGCCTCCTTTTTGTTTTTGTTAGCTTAAATACTCATACAAAACTTCTAAGACCAATTCTTTCGCTTCCGAGTCACAAAAGTTTGAATGGATTATCTATTTACCTCAGTTAGCTAGGACATTTAACATACATACACATCAATAGCATCTATGAGCTTCTGGCATGCCAGAGTCATCATTTTTTTTCCTGCCTTCAACTTGACTCTAATCAAACTGTTTAGGCAGTGGTGGAGCTCGCCAATGAATTGAGAATGGGCCAATAAGAAAGCGAATAAATTAGATTAACAAAGCAACTAGATGATGAAAAATGAATAGTCCTTCAGCAAATTTATGAGTTATCCTAGCCATAGAATACTCCTCCCTTCTCACCCAATCTTTCCCTATTTTTTCTGCTCTCAAAAAATAAAATTTACTCTATAATTGGGTACGCTAAAAAATCTCTATCTCTACCATCTTTACAACTTAATAAAACCAAGAAGAGAACTTCGTCGCTCAATTTTTCGTCCGCTCCTTCCATCCGCCCGCGGAACCGCCGTCCCTCCCCACTCCCGCGTCCTGCCATCTGCTACCTCGGTAAAAAAAACCCGCCGCCCCCATCCAGTCAAATCTAAACCGCGCCTCCCATACCGCCGCCTTCTTCCGCCGCGCGTCGCTCGGGTACGAGATGGCCTCCTCTCCCTCCCCTCGCCGCGCGCCTGCAGCTACCGTCGGCTCGTGCTGCGGTGGAAGGGCAGGGCGCGGGCGTTCCTCGGGGGATTCTCGGACGCCGACGCCAGCGAGAGCAACGACAACGACGATGACGGCCGTCTACACCTCGCCGACCTCCGCCGCCTCGCCTGCCCGCGCTGCTCACGCCCGTCCGCTCGGACGTCCTCCCGCCGGCCGCCGCCGCCGCCCCCGACCGCTCGCCGCCGGCCCCCGGCCGATCGCACCACACCCGCCACCGCGACACTCGCACGCCAGGCCGTCGCCGTCGTTCGGCCGCCCGTGGACGACGCCGCCGCCACCTCCCGTGGACGCCGTCGCCCGATCCCCATGCGCCCGACCGTGCTCTACGCGAGCACCCAATGCGCGCCCATCGCACCCCAACGCTCGGCATTCGCCTCACGCCCGCATCCAGCGTCTCAAGCACGCCATGGAGGACCTCCAGGTTTGTGCCCCCATCGATTTCCCCTTATGCCCTGATCTAGATCTCTCGATTCGTATGTGTGTCGAGGCCCGTGGGTGACTACAAATGTCTTGCAGCGATGAGCATCAGCGGCGACAGAGGTGGTGGAGGCGCGTGAGCAAGGGGCAGCACAGCCTTACCCGTCAGCCATCATGTGGTGGCTCCGGAAGCCCATTAGTCACTGAGGAGATTTAATGGTCTCGTACCGTCGAAGCAGATGAAGGCAAACACCATCGATGACTAGGTACGGCTGCCTTTGGACCACCCCTGGTTCGATAGATGGTTGGGTCCCATAATAATTTGACGTCTCCTGTTGAATTGGCTCCAATATATAGACCCGGGGTAGATCTATAAACATGACTCGTATATCTCTCCCCTCTCTTTCTCTCTCTCCCATTCTCTCTATTATATTGCTTAGGAGCTGGTCCTATAGATAGAACCTGTTCCTTCATAGAACCAGCTGCACAATGTTTAGAACCAGGTTCCATATATGCATTTACTGTATAGGAACACCTTAGGACCACCATTGGAGAGGCCCTAAGCTCTCTGTCCCATTCTCTTATATATGTCACACTGTCACTTGTGCTAAACAAATTGCCACTTGTGCAGATTCTTTTGCAACCTAGGTATGTTCGATCTCCCAATTTGGCGCCTTATTTGTTCCTTGCACAATTACTATTTAAGAAGCGATATTAATTTCTTGTTCAGTTCATGGTGTTGTTGGTCTTGTATATGCTCCCCTTATACTCAGGAATTTGTATATGCTCCCCTTATATATGCCCAATCATGAACATAGTTAGATTCAGATTTGAGTTAACAATTATCTCATACAGCAAATTGTGCTATAGACATTACTCAAAATTTGCATGTTTTTGTGTGGCAGAGAACCTGTACCAAACTACCAATCATGCATTGTGTGAAGCATGTTAGTCTTTATCAGCTCCTTCCTTTTTTCCTCAAGAGTGATAAGCAAAATCTGACATATGCATAACAACTAACTTAGATTTATTGATGCTCTGAGGTCCTGCTATCTTTCAGATTGTATATTGCTTTTGGATTTAGATATATTTTCCATGCTTGAAAATATAAACTAAATGTGTGCAGACTTCTGTTCTTAGTGAATACGGAGTATTAACTAGGAAGCTGCTTGGGTAGGTTAAATAGGAGAAGCATTTTAATCCCATTATTCATAAGAAGCGTCATTTTTTCAATTGCTCATTCAGATGATGGTGCGTCATATCGTGTTGCTGTCTTGCAGGCTTGGCAATTTGTGTGGTAATGGATCTTTACATGCTGCTTGAACATGGGTTAGGCTGATGTCTTACAAAACTGAAACTGGGTAAGAAACTTAATGCTTTCTATAGAATTTTGTGTGCTAAGCTTTATTAAAGCAACTGTGCTCCAAAATTGATCCTGAAAGTTATAATGCTTATATTAGCTGAATGTTGCTATCATGACATGGTGATTCAGTGCATTCAGAGCAACTGAGATAGCCTGAAAGGAAGAGGCTAGTGCTGTAGGCAGCAGGTATGATTCAGAAAAATGTTACCAGAATTGGAAACTTCAAAAATGAAAGCATTTTTGTGCTTGCCTGTTTCAAATATTTGTTAGAAAAACTCTCGCACTTCATTTAGGAAGGCAACACTATTAGTAAGTAATCATGAGGCAAACACATGAAATTAGACACGACTTTTGCATCTTGGCACAAATTTGTTTGTAATTAACTAGGATATGACTGTAATTATTTAGTGCAACCATTTGAAGGCAATATGACAGTTCGTGATTTACTCTCTACATCGTGGCTCAATAAGCCAGGAATGCTTGGCATAAGCTTGGTGCTATGCCAACAGAAGAAGCTATGAAGGAGTACATCGTCATTTTTCATAACTGTTCCCTAACTGGGCTGCCAGTTTGAGTATGCAAATAATGGAAATCAATATTTCAGACTTGTTATAGAAAAATTCAAAACCAACTTTGCTGTTTTTTCTTCACAAAACAATCCTTTTAATGGGTTGTGGGCAAAGGAACTGCACTAAATGGAAAGGGGACTTAAAGGTAGAATGCATGGAAAATGCTTACTGGAGTACTAAGGTAGGGTGACTGCTCGTGGTGTTGCAGGTATGAGGTTTGTATCCTATCATTGGATGGTCGGCCATTTATCTTCTTATGTACCTAAATCATGAGGTTTTGGTAACGATCGAGCTATGATTTCTACTGAATGAAGTTTCTGTCATTTCTTTAATTCCATCATCTTGATAATTCTGCACATTCTTCCATGATTTAACCCTTTTACTTCACATTTCTTGAAAGGTAGTTATTTGGAGCATAAGTGAACTGGGCTAACAGATCATTCTCCTCGACAAAGTTGAGGTGTCTATGTTGAATATGTATATCGACTACTAGGATCTTGGATGATATACTTATTTCATATTTGTACACATTTTCACATTATTATTTTCTTCTTGAATCAATTGTGTATCACAGTATAAATATTTTGCTCGTAGCAACACACAAAGTTATTTTTTCTGCTCCCAAAAAATAAAATTTACTCTATAATTGGGTACGCTAAAAAATAAAAAATATTTCTGCACAAGTTTTAGGGTGTTAGTGAAGGATGGGGGACTGCTTGACCAAGTAAGGGTCTCTCTCTCTCTCTCTCTCAACGTCACACCAATACAACTGCTTGACCAAGTCAATCTATGTTGACTTTATATTTTTACCCTTTTGTTATCAAAGCAATGTCAACTACGGATCGACTTTCTTAAAGCAGATGCAAAGTTTAAAGAGAAAAATGGTAAGCATAACAGTTTGGAAACCAAATTAGGGCAATCATGCGAATGACCCACAAAATATTCATTTTAGGCCAATAAATAAATCATTCAGCAGTACAAATAAAGATTCAGCCGAACACGGCCCTAATAAGCCCCTAACTTAAATTATGAGATGAAAAATATAATGTAAACTATATATATACGTATACTAACATAACAATAACAACAAGTAAATTGTGCACTGGCTATCCGGGCACTACATATATTTGTGGCATTTCACTAGACCATCAGTCCACAGTCGCAGTATAATATCAACTGCAGCCTGCTTCCTGCTGCAGCTCCGCGAATGGTGAACCAGCAACCTGATTACCTTGACACAGCGACACCGAAGCCAGTCCGGTCAGTGATTCAGTGGGCGATAAAGAAGGCCCAGAACCCGCCGCCGGCCGTCGCGGCCGCCATGGCCCATGGCCCAGACCGCGACGCCGACGAGCCGCGGCATGAGCGGAGCCACCCTCGCCGCGAACATCACGGTGAGCAGAGTGCACAGGTGACAGGCCCCAGACCGCCGCCTTCACCCTGCCCCTGTCCGCCGCCTGGGCGTGCTCGAACCTGCGGAGGAAATGGAGGAGCAGCAGCAGCGCCGCGTAGGCGGTGAGCACGAACGCGAGGGAGCTCGGATCGCCCCATGACCGGTACGCGGCCATGAGGAGTTGCAGGTGAGCGCGCCCATGCCGAGCTTGGTGAGGAGCGAAGGGCCATCGCCATGATCCATTCGTCGCAAAATGAACAAGCTGAGCTTCACACTAGCTTGCTGCCTATATATGTACTACCACGGACGGAGTACACGCTCCATGTTTCAATGGACCAGTGGCACTACCAGAACGCTTCACATCCGCCCGCCTCCTCCGCCTCGGCCATTTTTTGACCCGGTGCTGATGGGGCTTCAGCACCGGATCCAACGGCTAGGAGCGGGGGCGGCGCTGCGGGGTGTCAGGGCGGACACATTAGCACCGGGTCGTGGCAAGACCCGGTGCTAATGCGCCCCCTTTAGCACCGGGTGCAGCCAGCAACCGGTGCTAATGTGCCGAGGCCATTTCGCACCAGTTGCTGGCTGCACCCAGTGCTAAAGGGGGCGCATTAGCACCGGGTCTTGCCACGACCTGGTGCTAATGTGTTTGAATATAGGGGCTTCTTTCTCCTCCGCCCGAGCCAGCTAAGCACTTAGGCGCTGTGTTCATGCTGCTCGGCCGTGGGAGGGGAGGTGCTGCCCAAATTTTTTTCAAAATTTGTGAAGATTCTACTCATCTAAGGAGCACTACAAGGTACACTCTTTCATTCTCTAATGTTTTATTTAGCTTGTAATCCTTCTATGATTTAGAAATAGAGGGATTTGTGAATCAAAGTAAAGCTAGCTAGAGAGAGCCTGTGTTCTTGGAGGAGAGAGAGGAGAGAGCTTGAGTTCATGGTGGAGAGAGTGTTCATGTTGTGTTTTAAATGGTGAGAGAAGGCAAGCTAGTTAGTATTTTGTTTTGTATGACTTGTGAATAGTTATAAGGCTTATAGTAATGTAGTTTTAGAAATTACTAGAAAATCAATATAAAATGCTAGAAAGTCTTATAAATTAATAGAAAATCTTATAAATTACTAGAAAATCTTTTAAATTACTAGAAAATCTTATAAATTACTAGAAAATCAATATAAAATGCTAGAAAATCTAATAAATTAATAGAAAATCTTATAAATTACTAGAAAATCAATATAAAATGCTAGAAAATCTTATAAATTAATAGAAAATCTTATAAATCTTATAAGGCTTATAGTAATGTTATATTTAATGAATATAGTAATGTAGTTTTAGAAATTTATTTATATAATGGAATATATATTATAATTTATATTTATTTATATATTAAATATATATAACTCGAGTTGACATGCATGAATATCTACTTTTGTAATATATATGTCTTCTATTTTGATGAAATGTCAGCTAATACGAATATAGAGTCGGCCGAATACGCATTAGAATACACGTATTAGAATATATACGTATATACACGTATATAGACGTGCATGCATGGCTACTGAAAAAAGCAAAAAAAAAAAGAAATCCGGGGCCTTTAGCACCGGTTGCAGACAGCAACCGGTGCTAAAGGCAGGCCCTTTAGCACCGGGTGCAGCCACGACCCGGTGCTAAAGGCCCTGCTAAAGGCGCTGCGGGGCAGGCCCTTTAGCACCGGGTCGTGGCTACACCCGGTGCTAAAGGGACCCTTTAGCACCGGTTATTCAACCCGGTGCTAAAGGGGTACCCCTTTAGCCTCGGATTAGTTGCACCGGGTGGAAAACCCGGTGCTAAAGGGCTTTCCCACCTGGTGCAGATGTTGATCATTCTGGTAGTGTGGATGGCTCCACGGAGTATTTTATATATAATTTGGCCGGAGTAGACAGCTTAGAGCGAAGCCATTTGCTACAGCATTTCGTTTTCACTTGCTAAACAATCTTAACGGTCATGTTACGACATCTGTCGCTAGCTAGGAGCATTTTCGGTCACCTACAACTACTAAAAAATAAGTATAAAAAAAACTACTAAAACGCGAGTGGATCTGGACGTTCCAACGGCGCGGACCCAGATTTCCAGATTATCCGTTGTCTCGTGTGGTCGGCGGAACTCCCGAACGAAGTCAAATGGAACCGTTGCTGATGGAGTCGGAAACGGGAAAGTATCAACGGGCCGGCCGGGGCAGTTGGTTTTGTTACCGTTTGGGACAGGAAAACTGCTGCACTACTATCAGGGAGTTCATTATTCTTATCGGCAGAAAGTTCACGTCAGTGTTCTCCCCTTCTAGTACTTTGCACCTCGATTTCCACGTCAGTGTTCGTCAGCAGGGCCGGCCCTGGCATTTGAGAGGGCGTGTGCAATTGGTAAATTTAGGCTGTGATGAACTATATGTTAGATTCTCAATTTGCATTGTTTGGGTGCCTTAGTGGCCAAATCAATCTTTATCACTATAGAAAAAGTTGTAGAGGATTTCGTTACTTTTCAAAAGTAGAGTCAATCCATTTCGTGAGTGCAAAAGCATCCACATTTAATAATGTCATATTTGCTTCATGATTCATGCTGCTTTCTTCTTCGACAAACTTGCTTTCCCATTAAGGTTATGTTTTTTATGGAGATTTTCTAAGTTGAAAGAGAAAGAATAATTCCCCACCTTCCACCCAATAAAACTCAAACCTTTGCTATGCCCTATATACTAAAAATTAGATAATTGTGCACGGTTATATATACTAAAAATTAGATAATTGTGCCAGATGAATTTTATGGAGATGAAACTCCTCTCATCATAAAACTTAGTCTTCGCTTCTCACTAAGGAATTCTTTGAGCTCTCAGCTGTGCCACGTCATCCTCCACCTACCCGAACATTTAATTCCCACCACCTCGCTTGCCCACTGGTATGCCTCACGGTACTACCCGCGCCTTCCTTCTCCGACCGCCAACGCCCTGTCTCCTGCCCAGTGCCCACCACCGCCCCCTCGCCTGCCCACCTCCGCCCCCTCACCTCCCTTTCCCGCCCCCATAAATCGCCCCTGCCTCCCCTCCGCTACCCATCGGGAATCTTCGCCATAGCCCCGCCAGGGAGCGGAGGCCAAGGCGCGCGGTCGCCATGGGTCACCGGACATGGCGAGACGGGTGCCTACGACGGCGAGTCAACATCCACCTCTATGCCTCCGGTCCTCCGAGCCAGACGGCCAGGCGAGGTCGCGCCGTCGCGGGGATGCTGGCAGGGGCAGGCGCAGGTCCAAGCGTCGACGGATGTTCTCTCCGTCGGATCTAGGGCTGGACCAAAAGCTCGAAACTCGTGAGCTGGCTCGGCTCGGTCCTAGCTCGGCTTGATGTATTTTTTAACAAGACGAGCAGCTGTTTTTGCTCGTTTCGTTAAAGAGCTAGCTCGAGCCAGCTCGCGAGCTGCTCGTGAGCCAAACGAGCTAGAAGGTTTAATAGACTAGTGAGTAAATTATTAAATAATTATAACATGTATATACTATTTATGTGGTACTAGACGATGTTATGATTATATTTTATTATTATAGTATGGTAAAGTAGAATTTGAAATTATTAAGACCATGTAATTACTATAATTTTTTATTTCATATATATTGTTGTGATAAATTTAAATTTATCTCTAGCTCACGAGCTTAACGAGCCGAGCTGAGCCAGCATTTTTGATCGTTTCCTTAACGAGCCGAGCCGAGCTGGCTCGTTTGACTAACGAGCCAGAACGAGCCGAGCCAAAATGAGTCGAGCTGGCTCGGCGTCCACCCCTAGTCGGATCCACCGGAGTTCTCCGCAAAGCGTACGGCCCAGTATAGGATGTTTGTTGGGTGGGCCGTTGGGGTGTGACAACCAGCCCAAATAAAACCGACGGGGCAGGTATGTTGCTAATATCTCATAGTTTCCACTATTATATTGAAGCGTCCCCTCGAAAGAGAGAACTTAATGTGATACAAATACCAGTCCCAGGATGCTGGTTCACATTATTACAACAGATAGTTCAGTACAACAACATTACGGGAGACGGTGGCATTGCAGGGCCACGACAAACAGAACTAACACTAAGCTCCAGATAAACAGATTGATAACATAGAGGTCTTCATCAGAGTGGCAACGCATGCGGCTTCCAGCGGGTGGCCCTAACACACAGGCAAAGGTTGGGTGCAGAACGAACCCCACTAGACGAGATCCTCAGGCACAAAGTCCGGGTCTGCCTCTGCAACAGATTAAGCAAGGGTGAGTACTTACGTACTCAGCAAGTGCAACCACAACCACGGAAGGGTATAACAGAAGTATGCAAGTATTGTATCAAGGAGGGCTCATGGTTCATTTAGCAGCAAAGCAAATTTTATTACACATGCAAGGGGTTGGTTTTCGCAATGGGTTTTCACAAATGTTTCTTTTAAAAGGAACAGTAAATGTAACACTCTTTTTTGTACAAGATTTTGTTGCTACCAGATTTCCCATCTGTCGTAGCCCAAGTCAAAACATTTCTCAGCTTACTCAAATGCCAACATTTTCCTTACACCAAAACAGGGGACTAGTGAAGTGACCAAGCCGTAACTCGCCCAATACCGTGGACACGGCTATCCGGATAGGTTTTAACTCTGCAGAGGTGTACACAACCACAAGTAGGCTACCACAACAAGAACACCTTAGTGCCAGTGCAGCTCCTATCAAAGCCATTACCCACCATAGCTAAACTGACAAGTTACCACAGACGCAACCAGGGGTTAGCAACCTACCAACGAGGTTCCAACCAGGGGCATACCTCACATAGACCGTATCCCCGGCTCCATGGCCCTCTGTTGCTCACCAGCACACCACATAACCAGCAGCTCAACTAGTGGGATTTATGCTAGGCCGTTGCCACATACAACGGTCGAGTGGTGGTACAGAAAAATGGGTTAGGCTAGATGACACATCAACATCATCCCAAAACTTGTGATAGGATAGACAACTCCCACCATGCTCAACCACACCGGTTCGAGCTCACCTCGGTATTTTGCGCGAAAATACCGTCTGTCTCATCCCACACGGGTACCCATTTTATTTACACAAATCATCTCTTTTATTTTTTTTAAAGTACGCACACAGTTGCTTTTGTAAATACCAGGTATTTGTCATGGGGGGGTAAAATGGTAAAAAGTTCCTAAGCATTTCTAGCAGTGACTCATATTCAAATAGACATTGCCATATTTAAATATTAATCTAGGTTGTCAAGGAAACAGTCATAGCAATCAAGGAATGGCTATCCAACCGGGTTTAGCAGTAAAATCATGCAAGTTTTATAAAACAGGCCATGGGTTGTGTTTATAAAAGTTGGGACAACAATATGCATCAAAGGGTGGGATTGCACTTGCCGTTCTCCCAACCCTCGGGGGATTCCTGCCCGGGGTCTTGGTCTCCAAGCTCCTGCTCGTAGCACTGCTCCTCTTCGAGTCCTTCCTCGTTCACAGCGGAGTCTACGGCACACACAAACAAACACCCAATAAATAAAAGAAAAAGCTTTTGTTGAGCTCCGAAAGAAGGAACGGAAAATGAGAGCGAATGGTGATGATATGATTATTTTTGGGTATGGACTGGTTGGGTCTGGCGGAAATATATTGGTGAAAATTGTGGTGGAGTTTGGGGTTAAACGGGATAAATTTGGCGCATGAAATGACGGGTTTAATGGAGTTCAGGGGCTGTTTATGAAGAACCAGGGCCTTTTTGTAAATACCAGAAAGTTCAGGGGCCTTGGGCGGAACAAATAGAGAGAGGGGGAATAGTGGTCGTTGGACTGCGGGTTGATTAGGCACAAGTGCAGGGGGTCTTGTGCAAAGTGCGTAGAGAGAGAGGGGCCTGTTCATTTGGATCGCGGGTTTGAATACAAGGAACTTCAGGGGGTTACGGGCAAAACTGCCCTTCTTTCTCCTCGCGACAGAGCAGAGGGAGGGGGCGGTGGCCGTCGGCGGCGGCGGCGCCGGCGCAAGAGGCGGCGGTGGTGGACTAGGGCTAGTGGAGCAGCAAGAGGAGATCGTGGCGAGCTCACCGAGGTGCTTACCACGTGCGGTAGTGGCTTGTAGCGACGTCACCGCAAAAGGGGGCGGAACGGCGGCGACGGCGAGCTGGGCAGCGGTGCTATGGTGGTGGGAAGGGCCAATTGGAGGGTGGTCGAGCTGCAGGGAGTGGAGGGGAAGCTGCTGGTGCTGTCGGCTTGGCTTGGTGTGGCCCGTGGTGAGCTGCCCACGAGGACCAGAGACGGTGGCGGCAATGGAGCTGAGGCGGTGGTGATGCAGTGGTGCGGGAGGTGAGTTGGTCGGCCGGTGAGCGGGAGATGGTGGTGGGGAAGCGGACGGGCCTATAAATAGGCGTGGAGGAGTGCTGAGGCGGTGGGCCGACGGGAGGCCGCTCGGCGGGTGGTTGTGGCGGCCGGCGGACGGAAATTAAAGGCGGCCGGCGACTGTTAGTACGGCGGCGCTGTGCTCGTCGGGAGGTGGCGTGCGTGCGGCGATAGGACAGCAGCGGGGCCCTTGGTAGCGTGCACGCGCGTGGTGAGCGTACGGCGGCGGTCGGCGCGTGCGCGAGGTCGGCACGGCGGGCAGCGGTGGTCGGGGCGTGCGCGTGCGCGGTGGCGTGCGAGCAGGCGGCCAGTGGTCGGACGGTGGCCGGGAGGCGACGACGGCGTCGATTGCGGTCGGCACGGCAACGGTGGCGTGAGGGCGGGGCTGGCGTGAGCGGCGGGGTGGGGTCGGTGGACTTGGAGCACGACGAAGGAGATGGCCGGCGGCGAACAGAGCTGCAGAGCCAGCAGCGGCAGTGTCGTGGCGCGTTGGTGCGTGCGGCCGCCGTGGTGCAGGGGGTGGGTTTGACCGGCGATGAGCAGGACAGGGGAGCGGCGCTCGGTGTTGGGTGGGAGCGGAGCAGCAGTGGCGGTGGTCGGCCGGAGGAAGCAGAGGAGGGGAGAGAAAGGGGAGAAGGAAAAAGGAGGAAAGGGAAAAAGAAGAGAGAGGGAGAAAAGAAGAAAGAGAAAAAGAAAAGAGAGAGAGGAAAGAGGGGAGGGGACGGCGGGATTCGCGGCGGGCGGTCGACGACGGTCGGCCAAGGATGGGTGGCCCGGCGGTCGACCCGAGAGAGGGCGACGCGGGATGGGATGGAAAAGATGGCAGTGATAGAGATGCGGACAGAGACAAGAGAGGGGGGGGGGGGGAAGAAACAAGGCGGACGGGGATAGCGGAAGTGGGAGCTCGGGGGAAAAAGGTTTTGAAAGAGTTTTCACCGGGTGTGTTAATTAGGGTGATTTTCCTCAGAGGTTAAAACGCGGGCGTTACAAACCTACCCCACTTAAAGAAATCTCGTCCTCGAGATTCGGCTGGCTCCTAAAAAAGGTGGGGGAACTCTTTCTTCAAGGCATCTTCTCTTTCCCACGTAGCTTCTTTTACACTGTGTCTGCTCCACTGCACTCTGCATATCCGTACTTCGGAATTTCTGGTTCTCTTGGTGACGGTGTCCAAAATTTTGACCGGTACCTCCTGATAACGTAGATCCGTCTGTAGGTCAATTTCTTCTTCCGGTATGTGTTCTTCCTCAGGTACTCTCAGACATTTTCTCAGCTGGGAGACATGGAATACTGGGTGTATATCTGACATTGCTTCGGGTAACTCCAGTCGGTAGGCCACCCTTCCAACTTTCTTCTGCACCGGGTATGGTCCGATATACCGAGGGGCCAATTTTCCATGTACTTGGAATCTACGGGTTCCACGGATGGGTGAAACTTTGAGATAAACAAAATCTCCTGGATTAAATTCCAGTTCTCGTCTCTTCTTGTCTGCGTAGCTTTTCTGTCTGGACTGAGCTGCTTTCAACTTCTCTCTGATTTCAACTACTTTCTCTTCGGCTTCTTTTATGAGCGCGGGTCCCACTAGTGTACGCTCTCCTACTTCTGACCACATCAGCGGAGTTCTGCATTTCCTCCCGTAGAGGGCTTCAAACGGGGACATACCCAAACTTGCCTGGTAACCATTGTTGTAAGAGAATTCTGCATAGGGTAAACTCTGTTCCCAATCTTTACCATAGATAAGGACACATGCTCTCAGCATATCCTCCATAATCTGATTTACTCTTTCTGTCTGGCCATCGGTCTGTGGGTGGTACGCGGAGCTAAAATCCAACTTGGTGCCCATAGCCTTATGCAAACTTTTCCAAAATCTCGAGGTGAACTGGGTTCCTCGGTCTGAAACAATTCTACTGGGCACTCCATGCAGCTTTACTATGTTTTCCACATACAGTTTGGCTAATTTCTCTCCACCATAATTGGTCCGTACAGGTAAAAAGTGAGCGACTTTAGTGAGTCGGTCCACTATTACCCATATAGAGTCATGTCCCTTCTGTGTTCTGGGTAGTCCTACCACAAAATCCATTCCTATCTCATCCCATTTCCAAACTGGGATAGGCAAGGGTTGTAATAATCCTGCCGGCTTCTGGTGTTCTGCTTTAATCCTTTGGCAGGTATCACACTGAGCGACAAACTGGGCTATGTCAGCTTTCATTCCTTTCCACCAATAGTTCTGCTTTAAATCCAAATACATTTTGGTGGATCCCGGGTGAATGGAATATGGTGAGTTGTGAGCCTCGCCCATGATTATCTGTCTAAAGTCTCCTTCCTTAGGCACACAAATCCTATCTTTATACCACAGTGTTCCTTTACTGTCGACTCTAAAGTCCGGTGCTTTATTTTCCCCGGTATGCTTGCAGATCTGTACTAAATCCTTGTCTGTTCCTTGGGCTTTTCTGATCTGATCTTCTAGAGTGGACTGGATCGTCAGTTGATGGCCAGCACTCTGGGGAACGATGTGCGCATTTAATCGTGCCATTTCTTCTTGCAGGTGGGCATTCTTGGGTCTGTAAGATTTTCGGCTTAGGGCATCTGCCACTACATTGGCCTTGCCAGGGTGGTAATGAATTTCCACATTATAATCCTTAACCAATTCTAGCCACCTTCTTTGTCTGAGGTTCAGATCCGGTTGGGTGAAAATATACTTTAAACTCTTGTGATCCGTGTATATTTCACACTTGTTCCCAATTAGATAATGTCTCCAGATCTTGAGTGCGTGCACCACGGCTGCAAACTCTAAGTCATGCGTTGGGTAATTCTGCTCATGAGGTCTAAGTTGTCGGGAGGCATAAGCCACAACCTTTCCATCTTGCATGAGGACACACCCTAGTCCTTGGCGGGATGCGTCGCAGTAAATAACAAAATCTCTGTGGATATCCGGTAGGGTTAGAACTGGGGCTGCAGTCAATCTTTTCTTCAACTCTTGGAAGCTCTTTTCACAAGACTCGGTCCAAACAAACTTCTTCTCTTTCTTGAGCAGTTCTGTCATGGGTCTAGCTATCTTGGAAAATCCTTCAATAAATCTCCGGTAATACCCAGCTAACCCCAGAAAACTTCTGATCTCACCCACATTGGTTGGTTGTTGCCAGTTCGAGACTGCTTCTACCTTTTCAGGGTCTACGGCTACTCCTTCCGCGGTCAAGATGTGGCCAAGGAAGGCTACTTTCTCCAACCAGAATTCACACTTGCTGAATTTGGCATAGAGCTGGTGTGCTCTCAACTTTTCCATCACTACCCGCAAGTGTTGCTCATGTTCTTCGGCACTCTTGGAGTAGATAAGTATATCATCAATGAAGACTACGACAAACCTGTCTAGCTCATCCATAAACACCTTATTCATGAGATTCATGAAGTAAGCTGGTGCATTGGTGAGTCCAAAGGGCATCACTGTGAACACATACTGTCCGTAACGGGTGACGAATGTGGTCTTTGAGGTGTCACTCCCCTTAATCTTCAGTTGGTGATACCCGGTCCTTAAGTCAATCTTGGAAAAGTACTTGTCTCCTTTCAGCTGATCAAAGAGATCATCAATTCTGGGGAGTGGGTATTTGTTCTTGATGGTGACATCATTTAGTGCACGATAGTCGATGCACAATCTCATGCTCCCATCTTTCTTTCTTATAAAGAGTACCGGGGCTCCCCAAGGGGATGTGCTGGGTCTGATGAATCCCATCTGCTGCAACTCTTCTAGTTGTTTCTTTAACTCTGCCAACTCTGAGGCTGCCATCCTATAGGGTCTCTTGGCTATAGGGGAGGTTCCAGGGACGAGTTCAATAACAAACTCTATGTCCCTATCTGGTGGCATTCCGGGTAGAACTTCAGGGAAAACATCAGGATATTCTCTGATTACCGGGACTTCTTCCATGGTTGTTGCTTCCATACTAAAGATCATAGGGTCTGGTCCGCTTCCTTTGGTATGACAGGCCACTTGTATTCCATCCGGGTTGGTTAGGTGCACTACCTTGTCAGCACAACCTATGAGACCATTGTGTTTGCCTAACCAATCCATTCCAAGGATCACATCTATTCCATTGGATTTTAGTACCACTAGGTCTCCTAGAAACTCTACCCCACTTAAAAGAATCCATACCCGTGAACAACCTAATTGGCACTTAATATCACCTCCAGGTGTTCGGGTTAGAAGGGGTGTCTTTAGTAGTACTGTAGGTATTTCGTGCTTTTCCACAAAACTTGATGATATAAAAGAATGCGATGCTCCTGAATCAAATAGTATTGTTGCCAAAACTGAACTGACTAGGTACTCACCGAGTACGACTCCTTGTGCTCCTTGAGCTTCCTGCGCGTCGATGTGGTTGACACGGGCTCGTCCGTACGATTGCTGGGTGTTGTTGTTGTTGTTGCTGCCGGTGTTGGTGCTGCGGACGGGTACCCGGTTGGCTCCAGACACTGGTGGCTTGGGTCCATTCACCGAGTTGGAGTAGACTGATATCGCAGGCTTGCTCCTGGGATACGGGCAATCAGCGATGTAGTGGCCGGTCTCACGGCAGTTGAAACAGGCCCTTGCATTGCTGTTGCTGGCTGTGGCCTGACTGACTTTGCTCTGTGGTGGCTTCGAAGCGGTCTGGCTCTTGAACTGGTTGTTGGGAGCCTGGGAGCTTGTGGCCTGAAACTGGGTCCTATACTGCACGGGAGCCTGGGGTCTAGGTGCAGCATACCCGGAGCTCCTGGGTTTCTGAGAGCGGTCCATCTGACGGTTCTTGCTTTCCAGGAACTTGCGCTTATTCTCTTGCCTTGCCTCCATTCTGGCCCTTTCTGTGACAATGGCTTTGTTCATCAGTGTATTGAAGTCAGGGAAACTGTGGGTGATTATCAGGGCTCGAAGATCTGGGTGCAACCCTCGGATGAACGCGTCCTCTCTCTTTGCATCTGTCTTCACCTCATCGGGTGCATAACGGGCTAGCTCAGTGAACTCGTGGGTGTACTCCTCCACGGTCTTGTTCCCTTGCTTTAGTGCACGGAACTCATCTGCCTTGCGCCTCATGGTGGCGTCAGGGATGTGGTAGCGACGGAACTCTTCTTCGAACTCCTTCCAGGTGATCGCGGACTCGTTCGGGGAGGCTGCACAGTAAGCATCCCACCATGCTGAAGCAGTTCCAGTGAGTTGATGGGTAGTCAGGAGGACTTTGTCACGATCTCCGCACCCAAATGGTTCCAGCTTTCTCTTGATAGTCCTCAGCCAGTCATCTGCTTCCAAGGGGTTGCTGGACCCTCCAAAGGTGGGCGGCCTGGTTCTCAGAAAGTTGGTCAGCTTGTCACCCGCACTGGGTCTACGGGCTGTCTCCTGACGGCGGCTGGCATTCCACACATTTTGCATGAACAGGGTGTGGTGGTACAAGGCTTGTGCCAGGTTGAAATCTGGTGGGAGTGGGGGCATAACAAAAGATCCCTCATTCTGACTTCCGGGATGGCCTGCTTCTGGTCCGCCTCTTGCAGGCGATTGTCCTTCAGGCTGGTTCTCTCCCATAGGGTCCTGCTGATCCACTTCCTGGTTCTCAGGGTTCTCCCTTCTTCCTTCTGGTTGTTCTCCCCCAGCGGGAGGGGTGCGTCTCTGAGAGGCGCTAGCACGAGTGTTCACCATCTGCAGGTTGAGCAAGGCCTTCGTGAGATAGGGTTAAGTGATGTTTAAGTTGATTAGTTCGCATTTTAAAAAGGCAGAAACAACACACAAGCTAACAAACAAACACACAGGGTTCCATTCCAACAGCTGAGGGTTACAACACTTGGGGGGGGGGGGTACACGAGGCTCGCACTTCAAGGCGGGGGGGTACAGAACAAGATAGGGAAACTACTGCTAGGGGTACAAGGGTTCTCCGGACCAAGCTGGCTTCACTCCCCTCTAAGCGCTTGACTCTGGGCTTATTCGCGGGGCGAGCTCTCCTCTGGCGGTGCAAGTCGAGCCTGCTCAGCCTCGGTCAAGGTCCCATTCTCCCGAGGCGGCTCAGACGGTCCATCTTCAGTGGGTGGGGGTCCCGCGGGAATTCCTGGCAGTATGGGATGGTTCCCCACAATCTCACCCCATGCCATGACGGGTGTTCCAAGTAGGACATGGGGTTCTCCAATTGCTGGAACAGGTGTTCCACTTCTGGTCCAATCCTGGATACGCAGGTCCCGAGCCTGCCTGAGGCTTTCTTGGGCGACTGCCTCATTGCTAATGGCAGCAGCGGCTCTTGCTTCGGCTTGGGCCACCTGGACTTGGTGCATGCGGACCGAAAATTCTGCTTGTTCGGCCCGGGCGGTCTGTTCTCTCAGGCGTTCAGCTTGCTCGTCAAAGAGTTGGTCCAAGGAATTGAGGTAGGTGACCACTTGGTACAAAAGGGGTTCCTCTTGACGGCGCTGCTCCAAGTTCCTTATGCGGGCTCGCCAGACTGCACTTCTAACGACCGGCGGAAAGTACCTCATTGGAGTGGGGACCAGGTGCCTTTCAAAGATTCCGCACATGAAGCGGAGGGCTTTCCTGAGAGCCAAGGGGTAGGTGTCCTGGTGCCTGAATCCTGTGGCGGTCGTACGCCATGCCTCGACAGGGTGGAGGTCACTCTTGGCGACAACAATGACCACTCTGCAGCGTTGGGTCCCATGGTGCTCATACTCCCTGCTGTAGTACCTCGGGCGTTCTGGCACACCGAGGCGTTCCAGCGCGGGGATCAACAGGCTAGCGAAGCCCGGTGTGACTGGGCAAACTCCCTGGGTCCATCCTTGTTCCGCCATCTGAAACCAGGGGAAAACAAAAACTGAACAGGTGCAGGATAAAAGATGGCCTTTATTGCATAACATGGTGGGGTACAAAGATCATGGATACAACGGTGCTAAGATGGTAGTGCTACCGGAAACAACAGACTCTACTCTAGGAAAGGCTAGACTAAGTGCTAAGCTAGTCCAGACAGACTCGGCGCTTCTTCAGAGGGAGCTGGTACTCTGGCACTTCTTCTTCGGTCTGAGTGCCTGCGTCCACATGAGTCATTTCTGGTTCATCTTCCAGCAACCCTCTTTCTCTCCTGTATGCTTCCAGGTTATCCACATACTCATAGTAGGCCTGGCATCTAGCCTGGTGAGTGGCTAGGGAACTGACAGCCTGTGTGGCTGTCGCCTTCTGTATCTCCAGTTCTTCCCTCGCTTCTCCTAGCTCTCTCTTTACCTCTTCTAGCTCCTTCTCTGCCTTCTCGGCTCTGCGGATCTGGTGCCTCAGCTGTCCCGATGTCTCCCGGTACAGCCTGTCTAAGCCAGTGAGGTAAATGGACAAATGGGACACAGTGTCCTCCATATCTTCATCTCTCCCAAGGTTCCTCATCTGGGCAATCCATTCGCGTCCTCCACTTTCCAGGGGTGGGGTAAATCCTAGTGCCGTTCCCACGAGGTACTGCCTGTAGAGCTCACGGAGGCACATCAAGGCTCTTCTTGCGGCTTTGCAGTAGGCATTGGGACGGTCGTAGCCGGTGGCGTGAACAAACCAAGGTGCCACTTCCTTGTACAGCGAGCTTCTCCCCACAAAGATGAACATCCGGCACCGACGGGTACCATTGGTGGTGCACTCCCGGTAAAAGTACTCGGGGATCTCTGTGACTCCAACGTGCTCCAGGCTGAGCAGCAGCAACTTGGGGAGGCCAGGTTCTGCGGGGCAGACTCCTTCGCCCCAACCCTCGTCAACCGGCTGGGCCATCTGGAACAGTCAAAAAGCCGTCGGTGAGTACTTGTGTGGGGGAAAGGATTATGCAAGAACAAACTGGTGAGAGAAGACTAGGTAGGGTCAAGATCCTAGGGGTACGTCCTACGGCCAACCTAACGGCTCTGATACCACCTGAAGCGTCCCCTCGAAAGAGAGAACTTAATGTGATACAAATACCAGTCCCAGGATGCTGGTTCACATTATTACAACAGATAGTTCAGTACAACAACATTACGGGAGACGGTGGCATTGCAGGGCCACGACAAACAGAACTAACACTAAGCTCCAGATAAACAGATTGATAACATAGAGGTCTTCATCAGAGTGGCAACGCATGCGGCTTCCAGCGGGTGGCCCTAACACACAGGCAAAGGTTGGGTGCAGAACGAACCCCACTAGACGAGATCCTCAGGCACAAAGTCCGGGTCTGCCTCTGCAACAGATTAAGCAAGGGTGAGTACTTACGTACTCAGCAAGTGCAACCACAACCACGGAAGGGTATAACAGAAGTATGCAAGTATTGTATCAAGGAGGGCTCATGGTTCATTTAGCAGCAAAGCAAATTTTATTACACATGCAAGGGGTTGGTTTTCGCAATGGGTTTTCACAAATGTTTCTTTTAAAAGGAACAGTAAATGTAACACTCTTCTTTGTACAAGATTTTGTTGCTACCAGATTTCCCATCTGTCGTAGCCCAAGTCAAAACATTTCTCAGCTTACTCAAATGCCAACATTTTCCTTACACCAAAACAGGGGACTAGTGAAGTGACCAAGCCGTAACTCGCCCAATACCGTGGACACGGCTATCCGGATAGGTTTTAACTCTGCAGAGGTGTACACAACCACAAGTAGGCTACCACAACAAGAACACCTTAGTGCCAGTGCAGCTCCTATCAAAGCCATTACCCACCATAGCTAAACTGACAAGTTACCACAGACGCAACCAGGGGTTAGCAACCTACCAACGAGGTTCCAACCAGGGGCATACCTCACATAGACCGTATCCCCGGCTCCATGGCCCTCTGTTGCTCACCAGCACACCACATAACCAGCAGCTCAACTAGTGGGATTTATGCTAGGCCGTTGCCACATACAACGGTCGAGTGGTGGTACAGAAAAATGGGTTAGGCTAGATGACACATCAACATCATCCCAAAACTTGTGATAGGATAGACAACTCCCACCATGCTCAACCACACCGGTTCGAGCTCACCTCGGTATTTTGCGCGAAAATACCGTCTGTCTCATCCCACACGGGTACCCATTTTATTTACACAAATCATCTCTTTTATTTTTTTTAAAGTACGCACACAGTTGCTTTTGTAAATACCAGGTATTTGTCATGGGGGGGTAAAATGGTAAAAAGTTCCTAAGCATTTCTAGCAGTGACTCATATTCAAATAGACATTGCCATATTTAAATATTAATCTAGGTTGTCAAGGAAACAGTCATAGCAATCAAGGAATGGCTATCCAACCGGGTTTAGCAGTAAAATCATGCAAGTTTTATAAAACAGGCCATGGGTTGTGTTTATAAAAGTTGGGACAACAATATGCATCAAAGGGTGGGATTGCACTTGCCGTTCTCCCAACCCTCGGGGGATTCCTGCCCGGGGTCTTGGTCTCCAAGCTCCTGCTCGTAGCACTGCTCCTCTTCGAGTCCTTCCTCGTTCACAGCGGAGTCTACGGCACACACAAACAAACACCCAATAAATAAAAGAAAAAGCTTTTGTTGAGCTCCGAAAGAAGGAACGGAAAATGAGAGCGAATGGTGATGATATGATTATTTTTGGGTATGGACTGGTTGGGTCTGGCGGAAATATATTGGTGAAAATTGTGGTGGAGTTTGGGGTTAAACGGGATAAATTTGGCGCATGAAATGACGGGTTTAATGGAGTTCAGGGGCTGTTTATGAAGAACCAGGGCCTTTTTGTAAATACCAGAAAGTTCAGGGGCCTTGGGCGGAACAAATAGAGAGAGGGGGAATAGTGGTCGTTGGACTGCGGGTTGATTAGGCACAAGTGCAGGGGGTCTTGTGCAAAGTGCGTAGAGAGAGAGGGGCCTGTTCATTTGGATCGCGGGTTTGAATACAAGGAACTTCAGGGGGTTACGGGCAAAACTGCCCTTCTTTCTCCTCGCGACAGAGCAGAGGGAGGGGGCGGTGGCCGTCGGCGGCGGCGGCGCCGGCGCAAGAGGCGGCGGCGGTGGACTAGGGCTAGTGGAGCAGCAAGAGGAGATCGTGGCGAGCTCACCGAGGTGCTTACCACGTGCGGTAGTGGCTTGTAGCGACGTCACCGCAAAAGGGGGCGGAACGGCGGCGACGGCGAGCTGGGCAGCGGTGCTATGGTGGTGGGAAGGGCCAATTGGAGGGTGGTCGAGCTGCAGGGAGTGGAGGGGAAGCTGCTGGTGCTGTCGGCTTGGCTTGGTGTGGCCCGTGGTGAGCTGCCCACGAGGACCAGAGACGGCGGCGGCAATGGAGCTGAGGCGGTGGTGATGCAGTGGTGCGGGAGGTGAGTTGGTCGGCCGGTGAGCGGGAGATGGTGGTGGGGAAGCGGACGGGCCTATAAATAGGCGTGGAGGAGTGCTGAGGCGGTGGGCCGACGGGAGGCCGCTCGGCGGGTGGTTGTGGCGGCCGGCGGACGGAAATTAAAGGCGGCCAGCGACTGTTAGTACGGCGGCGCTGTGCTCGTCGGGAGGTGGCGTGCGTGCGGCGATAGGACAGCAGCGGGGCCCTTGGTAGCGTGCACGCGCGTGGTGAGCGTACGGCGGCGGTCGGCGCGTGCGCGAGGTCGGCACGGCGGGGCAGCGGTGGTCGGGGCGTGCGCGTGCGCGGTGGCGTGCGAGCAGGTGGCCAGTGGTCGGACGGTGGCCGGGAGGCGACGACGGCGTCGATTGCGGTCGGCACGGCAACGGTGGCGTGAGGGCGGGGCTGGCGTGAGCGGCGGGGTGGGGTCGGTGGACTTGGAGCACGGCGAAGGAGATGGCCGGCGGCGAACAGAGCTGCAGAGCCAGCAGCGGCGATGTCGTGGCGCGTTGGTGCGTGCGGCCGCCGTGGTGCAGGGGGTGGGTTTGACCGGCGATGAGCAGGACAGGGGAGCGGCGCTCGGTGTTGGGTGGGAGCGGAGCAGCAGTGGCGGTTGTCGGCCGGAGGAAGCAGAGGAGGGGAGAGAAAGGGGAGAAGGAAAAAGGAGGAAAGGGAAAAAGAAAAGAGAGGGAGAAAAGAAGAAAGAGAAAAAGAAAAGAGAGAGAGGAAAAAGGGGAGGGGACGGCGGGATTCGCGGCGGGCGGTCGACGACGGTCGGCCAAGGATGGGTGGCCCGGCGGTCGACCCGAGAGCGGGCGACGCGGGATGGGATGGAAAAGATGGCAGTGATAGAGATGCGGACAGAGACAAGAGAGGGGGGGGGGGAAGAAACAAGGCGGACGGGGATAGCGGAAGTGGGAGCTCGGGGGAAAAAGGTTTTGAAAGAGTTTTCACCGGGTGTGTTAATTAGGGTGATTTTCCTCAGAGGTTAAAACGCGGGCGTTACATATATATCCAATAGAAAGCGTTTATAAAAATCACAAAGTGTCTGTATAATGCAAAAATCATCTTAATGTTTCTATTTTTCAATTTCATCTTAAAATTTTATTCAAAAAATCCCGCAGCATCGAGCGGGGTATCACCTAGTATATCATTAAACTCTGTTTTCATTCCCCTGCCATATTAGCAAAATGAATGATATAAAACTCTCCATAAAAATGAATGATATAAAAATCTCCATGAAACTCACCGAGACTGGCCATATTAGTAATCTCTAATCTTCGAGCCACGTCGCCCGTCAGCCCGATAGCCGTCGGATGCGGCGAGGAAGCTGTATCAACCGCTCGATCCGGGTCGGTGGGTGACTTACGTTCGTTAACCCGCGAACCCGCCGCTCGCGAATCCTCGCGAAACTTGGATCTCGCTAGGCCGGTCGGCCGCCCCCGCCGCCCTCCTGCGCTCTCTGTCGGCCAAGCCACTTGCGCTAGCAACAGCTCCACGAGCTGCCCGTCGTCGGCCGCGCTAGCCGCTGGTCACCGTCCCCCGCGCCGGCAACAGCTCCGCGGCTGCCCATCGTCGGCCGCGCTAGCTGCAACTCGCCGTCGCCCGCACTGGACGCCAAGCCCCGCGCTGTCGCCGTCGCCCCGCCGCCCGCCTGCCACATGCGAGCCGCCGCCTTCGGGCCGCACGTTGCGCCACGCGGACCCCTGCGCGTAGCGCCGCCGTCGCGGTGTGGGAGGCCGCCGCGGGAGGGGCCACCGTCGCGGTGGGGGCGGCCGGAGCAAGCTTCGCGAGGGAGGCCGTCGCGGAAGCAGGCTCCGCCTCCCCGTCCTTGCGCCCTGGTTTGAGAAGAGCTTGCGCTCCACCTGCCGCATATTCTTTCACCTCCATCACGAGATGACGACGATCCGTGGCAGCCAGTCGACGGCGAGGTGCTACACCACTGCGGCCGCGGGGACGAACCTCTGCCTTCGCACTGGCAACTATAGCCTATAGGCTACCTACCGCATGTTCAAGGAGGCCCATAGCACTGATGAATCTTTCGGTATGTTGGATCAATTCCCCAGCCATTGCCTCCAGGAATTAGATGCAGGTCAGATACTCAGATATATTTGATTTCAGATAAATTTAATCTGACATCATAGTGCACATTAAGTGTTCGATGTATGTCCTCAAAAAAACAGTGCGTCAATGATAGTAGCAATATGATGCTTAGCAAATTGCATGGATTACATGATAACTGGAGTTCAAATATGAAATTAGGTTTATTGATAATTATTTTCAATCACCCTCTTCTCTCCGTGAACCCTTTTTTTTTCCTTTGCAAACCACAAGTGACCTCAATCTTTTAATCTCAATTCTATATTTTGCCAGTTTTCGAAAATTCATGAATTATTTCCAAACAATGTCAGCTTTTATCGCTGCCACTTTGCAAAAAAAAAGTTGTTTTCAACAAAGCTACAAAAGTGAAGTCAAGGATTATTCTGGAGATATTAAAACTGGGATACAAAGTGTCAGCGCGTGCTAAGTGATGTTCCTTTACTCTCTTTGGTTCCACTACATTTGGAGCACAAATACAAAGAGACAGGTAAATCTTGTCATATGACTGACATTTTATGGTTTTCCTTCCGGTTTGGTTCTTCTTTACAATACACAAATACTACCTGCTACATGGGAAGTATTAAAAAGATTGACAATCTAAGTGCTTCTTCAATAATTAGGTCTCAACGACCTTACAAATCTTCAATAATTAAGTCTCAGATCACAATGCTGCAGTTTGGATCATCAATAACAAACTGGATATTTGGATATTTTACTTAAATAAACTAACTCTGTTTCTGTTGATTTTGTGTTGTACAAGGACAGTTATCCGCATCTCAGTGACATATATATAACCAAATTGTTCATATCTGAATGGAATTGTTGCCATTTATGTAGTCCTACTAGAAGTCTTGCAGAGCTAACTAAGATGCCATTTTTCCTGAGTTATTTATTGCTCAGAGCTAACTAGGCCGCAAGGGCCTCACCTGCCAGGCTACCGTCCAATATCACCAAGCCATTCTTCCACAGTTCCTCTCCTATATAAGCCTTTGCGTCCCTTCCATGCATCCCTCTGCAAATCTTAATTTCTGATCAACTGCCAGTTTGCATCCCTTAACTATACTAGAGTCAGAAAAAAAAACACGCTTAAAATAAGTTGCTGTATAAATATAACAGTCAAATAGACAATGTTATTTCACAGTAAAAAATGCTTTTGCTTGGAAGATAGAAAATCTAAAGCATTTACCATGTTGTCTAATTTCTATGACAGCAAGTGACTCTAAGCTTGTTACTTTGTGATTGCATCCAGCTTAGCATGTGCGATAAGATGAGAGACTAAGCTTGTTACTTTGCTCGATAACACTGATATTTTGGCTCCCTTTCTGCCACCATTTTAGCTATAGCTGAACTGATGTGTTAATTTCTCCAAAGGTACATACATGAGGCCGGAAACCTTAGTACCTAATTTTGCTAACCTTAGAGACCCATGGTCTGGTTCACTCTGACGGGGTAGCGCGGCTTTGCCGCGCCTGCTTTCTAGTAGACTTATATTGATGGCATATCAAGGAAATTGAACGGATCAATTGTGCTAGTGGACACGAGGATCAGAAGGGCGCGGGCATCATCATTGGGAATGATGGTTGTACCACTGGTTGGGTTGTGACGGTGGTCAGAGCATCGTGGCCATAATAATTAACATAGTATCTTCTAGTTAGCTGAGCTGAATTTCATCCGAGTTGTATGAGAGAAACGCAAAACAAATTAAAAAAATAACTAGTTAACCTATTTGTCCTTCACAATGTACTCCAACCGACCATATTCAGCTTTCCCGGATTAGTCTGTGAAAGAGTGCACCGTGCAATACTGGGGGAGATAGCTCCGTTCCAAATTAATAATCGACGTTGATTTTTTATTACAATATTTAATCATTCGTTTTATTCAAAAAAATAAGAAAAAAGTCCAAATTACTCCCCTCAAGTATAGCGAAAGTCCGGATAACACCTTAACTATGTTTTAGTTTAATTTGCCCCTAAACTATGTTATTTGGTCCAACTTACCCCTTAACACAATTTGTTTTTTTTTGTTTATCCATACACAGGATGAATTTTGATTTGAGACTTTGCAGGGAGGTAGTGAACATCATAATCTATATTAAAAAAAATTTTACGAATTTTTCATCACTACTTTCTATATAATATTATATTTTAAGGATAACTTTATTATCAAATATATTATCCTATCAAAACAGCGACAAAAAAATTTATGATATATTTTTTAACATGTCTTATATTGTCTGCCATAATTTTGTAAAGTTAAACTTTAAATTCCACTTGTTCATGGACAAAAAAAAGACAAATTATGTTAAGGGGTAAATTGAACCAAATGACATAGTTTAGGGGGGTAAACTGAACCAAGAGTTACTTTAGGGGGTTATCCAAACTTTGGCTATACTTGAGGGGAGTAATTTGGACTTTTTCTAAAAAATAAAGTATTACTTATTTCTTTTTTCGATCATATATCACTTATTTTATTTGTAACTCCCTTGTCATTAAATATACTTTAAGTATAACTTATTATTTTATATATTTAGATTAAATTATTTAATATGATGAATTGTCAAACACTGTGAGAAAATAACTAACAAGTAATTTGGAACCGAGCAAAAAAAACAGCATGTGGGACCCATGCCTTTTTGGGAAGCCTAAACTGATGGATGAGTAAATTTTGTGTTTTATTTCTTCCTCCCTTCGTCATGTAATATAAAACACTATAGAGTTTTTAGGACATAATTGAAAGACTGACAAAAGGTGTATATACCTCTAAGTTTACGCAAAAAGTTTGATTGTCAGGTTGTTTTAATGGCAGTTGTGGATAACAAGAGCAATTTTTTTTCTACAATCAACCAAACTAACGAGACACGTTGACCAGATTCTCAACTCTTAATAACAATACGTATTGTAAAACTCAAGAAGTAAATATATATATATATACATATAACAATAACAAACAATTGCACTGACTATCCATGCCGCAGGCAGTATAAGAACAGCTGCACGTCGCGGGATGTACGTATCCTCGATCTGAAGCTCCCCGCGACACAGCTAGCATCAACCTGACACACAGCGCGACGCCGACGCGGCGACGCCCCTCCTCCAGTCCTCCTTACTTGCTCAACGGCTAACGAAGAATGCCCAGAATCCACCGGCGGCCGTCGCGGCCGCCATCGCCCAGACCGCGACGCCGACGGGCGGCGGCATCAACGGAGCCTTGATCCTGCCCCTCTCCGCCGGCGGCGCGCGCTCGAACCTGCGCAGGAAATGCAATAGCAGTAGCAGCGCGGCGTAGGCAAGCGCTACAAACCCGACGGAGGCCGGGTCGCCACGGGACCTGTAGATGGAGGCTGCGGAGTTGCAGGTCAGTACGCTGAGTCCCAGCTTGGCAAGCAGAGAATGCCGATCACCATGATCATGGTCCATCTGCCGCACCGCGATGTGGCGCGCAGAAGAAGGAAGAGCACCTCCAGCACGTATTGGGCACGACGAGCTCTTATATATGTGTATATTCGCTTACCAGCTAGGTCGATCACACTACCTAGAGAAGAACTTCACACTAACTTGCTCTTATATTCCGCACTCCCAGACTGATTCGATCATGCCAGATTTGACCTTGTTGCGAGGATGACGAGTAAAAGCCGGCCGGCCCGGATGGGCCGGCTCAATGGGCGGTGGGAAGCAATCTCCTTTGTGTAGCCAAGTGTACTATAGGAGTTACTTCTTTTTTTTAAAAAATTACACAGTACAACGCAGACGCTCACACACGCACGACCACTCACCCTATGAATACACGTACGCAAATCCTACTCCTATGAGCACCTCCGAAGAACCGAGCGCTCGGCAGATCTGGAGATTCCCGAAGTCACCATTGGCACCTCGTTATCGATGGGAACGCCGCTTACCACTTAACGCATAGCGCCGGTAAATACTTGGGAAAATCTCAGGAAAAGGTGCGAGCATCAGGATTTGAACCCTGGTGGGTAGTGTCCCACTAGACCGTCCTACCATTGAACTACGGGCCAATTCGCATATAGGAGTTACTTCCGAGTATCAATCCGAGGTAGTGGCGCCGAATATGGCCCAACGCCACCGTCCGACAACTGACCACCGAGAGCAAGAAGCTCGACCCTACCAAGGAGAAATGGACGACGCTGGACGCATGTTCCCATGTCACATATGACTGCGCGGACTGCGCCTCGATATGGGACTAGTAGTAGTAGGATCATTGCCTGGTTGCAGGGTGCTCCATGCATATCAATTATGTATTGTAACCTTTAATTTGCCACACACTTCGTGTGCCAATAAGTCCATACAAAGTTCGATGTGTCTAGGCATTGCCTGCACCCATGCTTGTGTTGTTTCCACCTCTATTCTAGAGCTCCTTTTTGTGCCATGTTAAATTCATTGAACTCTTGATTTTGCTATCTCAAAACGACACAATCGCATCGATCTAGATCCAAATCTTCACGACTTCACCCTTCAAATCAGGAAGAAACTAGCAAGGTGGCCCGCACAATTTGTGCGGGTAGCTAGTTTTTATTTTGCCAATCTTTATTTTTAAAGATAGATAGAAATATTTTTTCTGATGATGTATTATTTTCTAAATACCCCAAATTAAGATATATGTTATATATGTTTCTTCATCACTCATAGCTCTTAAATTTAGAAGAATATCTTATATAAAAAATATATATTTGAAATCAACATGAATATTTATTTTTGACATGAATATATATTTTATGAAAAAATTGACTGCCAACGTAGACTTTTCAGTTATTGTAGTTCAATTTATATTCATCAAGTAGAGAGATCCATCAAGTAGTTCAATTTATATAATCTCTGTTCTTTTATTTGTGCTCTAATCTTCATATGTTATAGTCTCATATATGCATACTCCCATATTGTCTTATGTCTCCCTAATTTTTATGCTCATCCTCTCTCTTTCATGCTTCTGCTCCCAAGAAACTTTGCTTGATGTACCATGATCATTCAAAATGCATCCTTGACGCCTGACAGTGTGTGTTGTTCATTCTTTGCAAACAATATATGAAGTTTGTTATGTATGGATATGGGTATTGGGGTCTTGAAGATGTATTTGAGCGCGCATGTAGTAAGCTTGGTGTCATGTAGATGTAGGGTTGATCAGATATCGTCACTTAAATGTTTAATGTGTTTTTCACATTGTTAGTCTAAAGACATACAAATTTTGATTCAAGTGTGCATCTTCCCATATGCATGTTCCTAACATTACTCCCTCCTTCCTTCGTTTTAGAGTTTTAGTATGTATGCCCAAACAAACAAAGAAATATATTCATGAACTTCTCCTTTTTTGTTGTGCGGCAGATTTTCTTTTTCTCCACATAGTTTTAGTGTGGTCATGCTACTTTGATGATGATCATCATAAATAGGAGTGTTGCTTGCCATGTCCGGAGGCAACATTCAAGTGACAATAGATCATCATAAATATCAATGGTGTATACTCTCTCTTCTACTAATTAACCGTTAATGTCTATCCCTCTAGCCGAACGTTGATTATATAATAGATATATTTTAATTAATGTCTTTCAACATTATTTGCTTCGTTGGTACCATTACAAATGTTTGCACTAAAATTATTTAGACTTTTGATATATTGATTATTCCCTTCTGAATGACAATATCTCCCTCAAGTCCTCAACACAACGGGTTGCAAAGTTCATGGGTTGTAGTGGTGTACTCTTACAGTGGCATTAATAGATATAGTTATATGTATCTCTCAACTCCATGTGGTTTCCCCATCTCCTTTTCTTTAGTTGATTTACTTCATTGTCTCTGCACGTACTTTCAATTCATGTTTTTTACATCCCCAAATAAATGATTAGATCCTTGCCTATTGTCGAGGCTAGAGCTCATGTGCAGCCATTCTTAGTATGCATGTGGTCAGATCAACAGAGCATGCATGCTCCCATCGCTAAACGCAAGGGCCGAGACGTCATGGCCCTTGGAGTGCGTCTTTGTCGCCTTAATTAGTGATGTGCATGTATGGCTTCTTAGAACAGTGCTAGTGCTGCTAACATACCATGGATCTTCATATCATAATGTTGGAATGTTAGTTGCCTTTCATCAGGAACACGATTTACTCTTCTTTCCTCCTATGTTTAAGCCTCCATCATCAGTGTCCATGATGCGTCCGGAGCTGATGCTTGTGGGACATAATACTTGTTTACCCTTGATCGTCTTAGTTGGATTGATCTCATATTTACTCATGACAGTTTCGTTCTTTTCCTTTTTTTTTGCCTTTTACCCACCATTGTTGGAATTGGAGTCTAGTTAATCTCTTTACATGCACAATTTGGCAGATCAAAGTCGAAAAGCAATGCATGACGAAGATAGAAAAAAAATTGAATATCTGCTCTTCTTTCCTCCTGTGTTCGAGACTCAACATATGATCGATCAAAGTCGTATGGCACCCAAACTTTTTGGTTAATCTAACACTACTTCGTACATTTATAAAACCCAAATGTGCATATTCTTTTATTTTTTTAATCAATGTAGTAACTTTTAGACCCTTCTGGTGGATGTAGCATCTTTTTAAGATAACTGGATTTTTAAGATAAATATATCGAAAAGCAATGCACGACGAAGATAGAAAAAAATGAAATATATTCTAACGTGGCGCTGGAGTTGCCAGAGGGGATCTAGGTTGGTGGCGCAGGCCAGGAGCCACCTGTGTTGCCAAACCTAGAGACGCGGGGTCTTTTTTTCACTACGTCACTAAGATAAAGATATAAAATATTATAGATTGAAGATTCAGTGAGTGGTTTATTGGAGTTAAAGTTGACTTTTTGATATATTGATTGAAAGGACAATCGGAGACATCGGATGCGCAGAGCTTGTCAAATGCATTTTGTTTGACTATTCATATGATTTGTTTGGAGTTCAAATCATAAAGTTACATTTGTCGGAAGATTTCAAAAAGGAAAAAAAATCTACAACACAGCTATAGTACCCAAGATTAAGTTTGAGTCGGACTCCTCTTATTTACTTTACTTTGTTTATTTATCAATCATATTTGAGTTGCGTTTATTGGATTAATGTGGACCGTTAGATCTTCATAAAATATGACGGTGGATATTCTTCTCTTTTTTTAGATTAACATGTGAATCTTTTGATCCTTTCTGTGAACGTGATGGCTCATTTTAATACTATTGTATTAATATAATAGATAGATTCTATATTTGACTAATAGAAGGAGTGTATGTCAAGTTAGCGGCGTTGCGTGCCCCCTAAACCCACCATCGAACTGACCACCAAGCACCGCCCAACGCTCGACCCGGCCTACTAGCCGAAATGGACGACGTACGCTGGACAAGTCAGATTAAGTGCACCTCGACATGAAATATTTTTTTTGTGATTCTTTTGTGTGACCACAATGTTCTATGTCATTAATTAAGCCATTTTTCTAGTTCCATAAGTTTGATGGTCAAAAATGGCACAAGTAGGGGTCTGAATTGCCGAATCCATTTACATATTGTATTTTACATTTTTTGTAAAGGACATATATTTTAATTCTAATTGACCACATCGGTGGTGTCAAGCGTAATTGAAAACACAACTCGTGTTGAATATACACAATCTCTACAGAATATAGAACTAATATATGAATTGTGCTCCTGATCACTAATAGTTTGGACTTATTCGAGATTAGTGATGCTCTTAGGCTGATTGGTTGGACGGTAATTCGAGGTTAGTGGTGCACTTAGGTTAGTTGGTTGGACGGTTTAATAGTGGTACACTTAGGTTGGTCATATGAGTTTCCGTTCCGACGACTTAGATGTGTTAACTCTTGTTTTTAGACGAAACAAAATGTGTTAACTCTAACCTCTCTCTTAATTTTTATTACATTATAATTTATTGTACTCAGGTATTCTTCATATCATGTTATATGTCCCCTTCCTACTAGACCCTACGTCCAAATAAAGATAGCTGAAGATTATGGTTTCGATTCTGAAGTTTCATTACTGTATCTTTGATCAGCCGCATGTGTATATAGGACCCGTTCCGTTAAAGACTAAGATATAGCTATGTAATTTTTTTCAAACATAAATATAACTTTGTAGTAAAGTTTAAGTAAGTCCACACATGTATTGTATTTGTTTGGTATTTTATTTGCAGTAAAATACATGATCGGTCCTTAAATTTGTATGGCTCTATTACTTAGGTCCTTATACTCTCAAATTGCAGATCTATCTCTCTAACCTTAGCTATAGGTAATTAACTTCTATATCAGTGTACTACCTAAATGCATATTTGTTACCTAAACTTATATTTGGATGTCATTCAGGTATCTGTACTATTAAAATATAATGTCATCCCACCAATAAAAGCATGATATGATTAAAATGTTGTCTTTTCAAGTAAACAATTATTTTCACTGCATGTTCCGTTGATTGTTCTCTTACCAATTCAACTTCTCTTAATAATTTATTTAGTAATTTATAATATTTATAACCTTCATATTCCTATTGACAAGTGCAGCTACAAATTATTTAAGTCTAAACAATCTTTGAAAAATAGAGCATGACTGACATGCAAATCTTGCAAACTAATATATTGCTTTAAAAGTGAAAATCATCAAGTTTCTTGAATTCAAAGTCATCAATATTTCCTACGCCCACTTAGTTCAAAATCTGTTTTATTATACTACAATTAAGTAACATCAATAAAATATAGGTTTCATCAATTTAATGAGCATGACACTATATTTGTAAGTGTATAGGAACGTAAGTGATACGTGAAGCTAAATTTAGAGTGGTGCATCCGTATTTTGGGAGTATATGGATCCTGATGTTACCTAACTTCAATTTGAGAGTATATGGATCTAATTGACACGGCAAGGTAAGTTTAAAGACAAATTGTATATTGTACACTCTTTCATTTATTTTTAAAAAATAGAATTGGGTGTGACGTTCAGGTCCCATAATCTATTCCACATGGACTTCTAAATTGTTTAAACTTGGCATGTATGATGTATAGAGTATACAGGTTTTATTTTAAGTTTTTACACTACAAACTAGGAGCCTCCCGACATGGCAGGTGATGGTCGACGCTCATACTAGTGGATTCACAGTATCTTTGTTACTGCTGCGGAAGTGACGCGACGGTGTAAGATAAGCAGTAGGATAACACGCTCAGGACGGCGGTGGTGGATCGGAGTGGAGCGGCCCTATCCGGCTATCCCCAATAGATGACACTGTAGGCACCGCCGCGATGGACGGCGCACAAGGCAGCTAATTAAGCGGCTAACTGTACTAATCTAACGAGCTACAAAGTTCGATTGGACCGTCGTCCTATGGCTGAAATCACATAAACAGTTTCATCCGTCGTCGTCTTTCATACTGTAGTCATCAACGTGAGTTTCGCACCGAACGTAAGACTGGCACGACGCGATCTGAGTCAATCACCGAGTAATTATTCAGAGGATCTGGATCTTGCGGACCCATGCCGTGAAGTCAATAAGCTATTTGCCGGAATGGGGCAGGGCAGCGGCGGGGCAGCTGGCTTGTGACTTTGAGCACGTCTACTGCACTGCAGTGTCAACATATACTAGTAGGAATCTACGACCAACGAAACTGAATCTACGGATTATCGTAGCAACTCCAGCCGGGTGACTAAGCAAGTATTTATCTAGCCTTTTAGTCACTCTGGGCAAAAAATCACCCTCTAATGGAGTGACCATCTAGATGACTAAAATTGGTAACCCACTACAAATCTAGGGTCCCTCTATCCTCCCCCTATCCTCTCTCTCCTCTCCCTCTCTCTCTCCTCTCCCCTCGGCTCCCCCGCGCCTCGCCTCTTCCCCTGCGCCGCCGCCCTTGCCTCCTCCCATCGCGCCGCCGCCCTCGCCTCCCCCGCGCCGCCGACGTCGCCCTCAGGCGATTCCCGGCTGCTCGAGGAGGACGGGACGGAGCCGGCCTGTCCGAGCTACTCTGCGCGGCGCTGCGGTGGGACGGGTCCACCAAGGGCAGCTCCAACCCCAAGGCGGCCGCCGAGGCCGAGGCGGCGACGCGCAAACAGCAGGGCGGCGCGCCAAGGGCGGGCTCGCGGCGGCTGGCGGCCACGGCCAGCAAGAGCGCCGTCGTCGTCGGCGTCTTGCCCGCCGCTGGCAAGGTGGTGGTCGCCAAGGAGCGGCGCGCTCGGGCTCGGGCTCCCGGCCGCGTCGTTGTCGCCGCGGCTGGCACCGGCCGGCGGGGGGAAGGGGGGGCGAGGGTGTTCGTGAGCGAGGCCAGAGCTCGTGTCCCCGAAGGTGCCCTGCTTCGGGGCCGTGCTGTCGGTGTCGGAGGCGCCGCCCTGCAGGCGAGAGGGAGAAGACGAGGAGCGGGGCAGGTCCTAGGCGAGCGTGTCGGCCGCGCTGCGTGGCCTGTGTTGCAGCACCAATCCTCATGAAGACGAACCGGGTGTGCCGAGCGAGTCGGATTGGAAGGCCACGGCTCGAGAGGAGGGTCAGATGGATGGCCCCACTTGTCAGATGGATAGGGGCCATGTTTAGTTAGTTAGGTTGGAGCGCACCTCTCATTTGACCCTCTAAATTTTTAAAATTAGCCCTTAAATTAAAATATAAAGACTCATTCTTAAGTAGTCCACTGGAGTTGCTCGGAAAAAAATAGTGGAACGGGAATTATTTGGTACGTACGTTCTGCATCAAAACCGAGAACTTGCGTCGATCTGGACTCTGGAGAGACTGTTTTCGTGAGCGAAGCCAGCTTTGTCCGACCAAAGTTCCATGGCGCCTTGCTCAGGTCTGAAACTCTAAACCATGAGCCCGCGACGACGAGACGAATTCTAAACCATGAGCCCGCGACGAGGCGAACGAGCCTAAAGGGTCAGCTGTCACTCCAACAAGGTTCAGCTGGATTTTGAGGTTATTGGAAGTGGATTCATCAGTTTATTTAGTACTATAATCACCGGGCGCTGGCTATAAGCCTGTACTGTTCAAGGGGGAGTTTAATGGCGCTGGCTATACAGTTCAAGGCTTCATAAAAAAAATGCCGGGCGAGGAGCTCCAAAATTCTACTCGACTTTAGGGTGGCGGATAAAATAATAGACAAGTCTCTCTATCAAACTGACTAATCATAAACCATGCGTCAATAATGTTAACGTCGTCTTTCCGCTCAAGTCACACTTCCTGTTTGATTCTGCTCAAGGCCCTGTTTAGTTCCTTCAAATGCCAAAAACTCTCTCTCCGAACCTCGCTGGAGGAGGGGAAAGTTTGGTGAAAACGTCGCATCGGACACTGTAGCGCACTGTAGCACTTTTCGTTTGTTTGTGGTACACATTGTCCTACCATGACCTAATTAGGCTCAAAAGATTCGTCTCGTCGTGTACATCAAAATCATGTATTTAGTTTTTTTATGTACCTACATTTAATGCTTCATGCATGAGAAGAGAGATTTGATGTGATAGGTGGATAGATCTATCAAATACTAGTAGAACGGAAAAGCATGGAGCGTAGTACCAGTAACATTAGTACATACACACACTCCTGCAACAATATACACAGGATCTTGCAGGCCAGAGAGGTCCTCCTCCATAGTCCAGTATGTACACACACATAGAAGTAAAGTAACACACACGGCGACGGCCTGAATCTGGTGAACCCACCACGGCAGCCACCATGGTGTTTTCAGCCGGGGACGAACAGCGCGAAGAATCCGCCGGCGGTGGTGGCGACGGCCAAGGCCCAGACGACGGCGGCGGCGATGGCCGACGGCATGACTGCCGCCACCTTCCACGCGAACGCCATGGTGAGCGGCCACACGGCGCGCCTGGCGCGCTCGCTCGCCGGAGATCCCCGCGGCGCGCGCTCGTAGTCGCGGAGGCAGCGGAAGAGGAGGAGCAAGGTGAGGTAGGAACCTGAGATGAAGAGGATGCAGACGGGGTCGCCCCTGGAGCGGTAGAGGGCCAGGGCCGAGTTGACGGTGAGCAAGCTGAAGCCCGCCTTCGTGGCCCAAGCCATGTCCGACGATCGAGCTGTGTGCCTGTGTATGTGTCGAGCTGTCCTGCAGTGAGATGTTGACAGGCTTTCGAGTCTTGTATGTGTGGTCTGAGGGTCCTAGGAGGCTTTTTCATCAGTACATTAAAGGGTTAACGTGTGGGTGTGGCTACAATTGACTCGAAAAAAAAACATGTGGCTACCAATGTTTGTGGGTGCTTGTGGGCAGGGATTTTCCAAAATTAAAATGCTTATAAATGGAAAAAAAATTGTCTACAAAGTCTCTGAAAAACGGGATGTGAGCAAGCTGAAAGCTGATGAGATCCCCCAAAACGTTAAAGTTCAGAATTTGAGATCCAGCGAGGTTTTTTTTCTTTTGCGAAAAACTAATAGACATTCATACACACGTCCAAAAAAACACAACTCTCGTATACTAAAGAGTCACACAATTTTAAGTTTTTTTAAATTTATACAAAATAGTTGTTAACATTTATATTTTTAAATGAATTAATAAAAATTATAGTATATGATTAATATAATAGTATTTATAATGAAAGAAAGGGTCTATAAGTCTCCAAGCTGCAATATACACTTGCACGATTGTGTTACATCGAAGACGCTTGCAGTCAACACACATCACACTTACACCATCATACAAACGCACCATTGTTTAGCCATCTAATTTGAATATCTAAGGTTTAGATATATTAATAAAAAGGAAAAAGTTATGTAGTATTGAGCATTTCTTTACTCCTCCCATTCAAATTTTATTTTTTTCTCAGGCTAGCTTCTTTCTGCTTTTTGCTACACCTTCTCCGTCTCTGACTAGATCTCCAACAAGGTTAGGGTTCAGAATTTAAGGTTGATGTTTAAAATGGGAAAGGGGTTGAATTTCAAAGTATGATCGGGCGAGGTTCTTCTCTTCATTGCCAAGCTTAGAGGAAAGGCCCCCCTCATTTTCTAAGTTCCTTTGAGAAGCACTTAATTAGTTAATTTCACCACTTAAGCATAAAAATATGCTAATCTGGCCCCCTTTGGTGTCACATATGTTTGATTGGCCCCTTCTCACACTACCAGAACAACAAACATTAGCACCGGTTGGGAAGCCTTTAGCACCGGGTTTCCCAACCAGTGGCAGTGCCACCTTTAGCACCGGGTCAAATAACCAGTGTTAAAGGTGGGGGCACTAGCTAAAAATATTTGCATATTGCGTGTTGTGGGATTCGAACTCGAGACCTCTTGGCTCGCGCGCACCCACCTAATCATCTCACCTACGCAGCACATGTGATAAGATTAAAGATGCGCTTCTTTTGAAGTAGCATGTGACACCTACATTAGCACCGGATCGTATTTACGAACCAATGCTAAAAGGGCCTTTAGCACCCGGTGCTAAAGGGTGACCCTTTAGCACCGGGTCGTAATACCAACCGATGCTAAAGGGTCCCCGGGGGCACCCTAATTTTACGTCCGGTGCTAATGTTGCATTAGCACCGGTTCTTGAATGCGCCGAGTCATGTAGGCGGGGCGGATGATGAATTTTCTCGTAGCGTCAACTTCACTCCAACTCCGCCACTGCATACCGGCCCATGAAGTCATCAACAACGGCTGGAACACGCAAAGATGGTCGTGCAGCACTCCAGCGCCGTTTTGGGTTTGGAACAGACAGCAAGGCCCTTGACTTGAAGCAAAAAGCAAGGGCGACTGACCAGCCTAACATGACCCTGGCTGTTGTAATGTTTCTTCGGCTATCAAATCGGATGATTCCTCTTTTTCAAAAGGTCGGATGATTCTTGTGGTCTCGATATTTAGTTCAATCATGGATCCTTCCTGAAAACTAGTACTCCTTCTGGTTCACAATATAAGCATTCGTTGACTTTTTCTGTTCACGATTGACCGTTCGCCTTGTTCAAAAAAGTTATAAAAATATTATTTATTCTGTTATGACATGTTTTATCATCGTATATATTTTAAGTATATCATAATAGTTTTTATATTTTTATAAATATTTTGAATAAGACGAACGGTGAAACGTGATGCGCAGAAATCGAGAAATGCTTATATTATAGACGGAGAGAGTAGGCAAATTCTGAGGCCCTTATCAATATTATGACGACTATGTTGTCGCCTATTACACGGCTCACAAACTCTGTCTGGGGTGGAGCTACCTATTATTCGTAGGCTATACGGTCTCGGTATCTCTTTCCTGTGAGAAACATATTGTCTTCCTCTCTTTTTGAGCTGAAATTCTGAAAGAAATGGATTATTATCGACTCTAGCAGTATTGAAATATTTCGCTAGTGACGGACTGACAGCTCCTGCTAGTAGAGTAGTAGTGGTTGGTCGTCAATTCGGATAGGGGTTTAGATAAAAAAGAAAAAAAGAACTGCAAATTGCTGGCGGTAGTCTGGCCATGTATAACTGGTCCCTTATAAAGCCTTTTCTTTAGTATTTACCGATAATCTTCAAAGTGATTACACTCGTTGGATTAATTATAAAATATATTTTTATGCTAAATTTATTTGAAAATATAAATAGTAATATTTAATATAAATTTGATAAAACTTAAAATTACTTGATTTATTAAAAAGATTATAATTTTATTTTCTTTTGACATACTCCGTAGAGGGTAGTCTTTTCCGAGGCAGGAAAGATGAACGTGGTAGCGACACATTTGGGAAGACGGTTCTCGGGCCGGAAGCAGACATTGTACGTGTGCAATTCATATACGCGCGTCGGACACGTTCTGCCGTCCGGGGCAGCCCCACGGGACACCTTGCCTATCTCGTTGACACCAAAGGATCATGTTCCGTACGTCTTCACTGCTTGCATTTGCAAAAAGGGAACTGGATTAGCATTCTCTGATTGTCTAAAAAGCCGCTTGTGATTTGCATCCTTGCACGCGAACGCCAGCATGTGCGGTCGCCAGCCATCCTCCCTGTCCATGAGCGCCGAGTAGCACGGAAATTTCTGCCGCCCTTATCAACACGACACGGCGACGACAAATTATAAAAGGGAAAATTTGCTACAGGACATCCAAAGTGACATCGATTTGCTGGAACACACCGTTGACCACGTTATTGGCTGGTGGACACTCGCATTTTGAGTCAATTTGCTAGAAGACACTGCGTCGATTAGAATAATATTTTCCGGCTGAAGAGGAGAGAGAAAGGCAAGGAAATGTCATTTTTACCCATGGTCCCACCAGTCAGTTCCTTCTTCCTTGTGTCGCGTCGCCTCCCACAAATCCAATCCCCTTTTCTCTAAAAAAAACAAATCCAATCCCCTCCCCGCCGGCCGCCGCCAAACCCTGTTCCCCCACCTCCGGGTCGTCGCCGGCCGTCCTGCCCCCTCCAGCGCCGTCCCCGGATGGCGATTTCGCCGCATTGATTCGCAGCTGTTGCTGGCCGTGGGAGGCTACCCGGGATCTGGTGGTGCCATGTCAGAAATGGATGCCGCGGCGGCGGCGGCATGCGTCCCGGCCCTCCCGGAGGACGTCGTCTCCGAGATCCTCGCGCGGGTGTCGGACGTGGTGTCGCTCTTCCGCTGCTCCGCCGTGTGCAAGCCGTGGCGCCGCGTCGTGGCGGATCCGGCCTTCCTCCGCCGCTACGGCAACTGGCCGGCCGGCGGCGCCTCCTCGCTGCTCGGGTTCTTCGTCCAGCGCCACCAGCTCAGCGTCAACGCGCGGCGGAAGGTCTCCAAGCTCTTCCCGTCCCGGGCGCCGGTCTTGGCCCCGCCGCCGCGGTCGGCGCTAGGGCCCGGGCGGCGGTTCCTCAGCTCCTTCGTCCGCAACGACGCCGGCGTCCTCGACCAGGCCAAGCTGCTGGCGGCGCGCAACGGCCTCCTCCTCCTACGCCTCGTCCCCCGCCGCGGGGACAAGTGCACGGTGATCCGCCTGTGCGTGTGCGACCTGCTTGCCGGGAAATGCGACCTCCTCCGGCCGCTGGATGTCGCTTACTTCGCCTAGAGGCATGCCGGCGCACACTGTACGAGCGACGGCAGTCCAGCAAGCGGCTAGGAGAAGCGCGGGTTTGGCCGCCGGCGAGGAGCGGCGACCTCGAGCCCCTCTGAATTGGGGCGTCAGCCTAAGGAGGAAGAAGGAACTGACTGGTGGGACCATGGGTAAAAATGACATTTCCTTACCTTTCTCTCTCCTCTTCAGCCGGAAAATATTATTCTAATCGACGCAGTGTGTTCCAGCAAATTGACTCAAAATGCGAGTGTCCAACGGTGTGTTTCAGCAAATCGATGTCACTTTGGATGTCCTGTAGCAAATTTTCTCATTATAAAAAGAACATGATGGCTACTTACATTGTATTGGTTGCGGCCTATGACCGCAATGTTAACTACTCCGTTCTGTAACTGTGTTATATTTATTGATATAAAAGTTTCGCTACTGACAGCGCCTGCTAGCAGTGGTTGCTGGTTGGTCGTCAATTCCGACAGGGATTCAGATACAAATAAACTGCAAGTAGCGGAAGTGTCGGCCATATCCTTAACCGATACTAGAAATTTACAGCTGTTTTCTTCTACTGATAATTTACAGAGTGGTTCCAGGCACAAGTTAGCAACTACAGTCCTGTAGACCCTACAGTGCCCGTACACAAAGGTCTGAGCAGACAAGAAGACCATGGTACATATGTACACCATTCTGATATGTACACGCAGGCACAGCACCCTTCACGCTTGGACGAAGAGAGCAAAGAAACCGCCGACGGTGGTGGCGACGGCAAGCCCCCAGACCACGGCGGCCGCGACGGCGTTGGGCATCACCGCCGCCACCTTCCAGGCGAACCCCAGCGTGAGCAGGGTGGTGAGAGGCCACACGGCGCGCCTCGCGCGCTCCCTGGCCGGTGACCCGGGCGGCGCGCGCTCGAAGTCGCGGAGGCAGAGGAAGAGGAGCAGCAGGGTGAGGTAGGAGGCGGCGACGAAGAGGATGGAGGCCGGGTCGCCGTTGGCGCGGTAGATAGCGAGGCCGGAGTTGAGCGTGAGGAAGCCGAAGCCGGCTGTGGTGATCCAGGTCGGCGCGAGGTTGTTGCGATTATCCGCCATGGCTTGGCGGCGGCGGGACCATCGGTGCCGGTGCGGTGGCCGGAGGGCGGGGAGCAGAGCACTCTGTCTTTCTTGGGCGTGGGAGTGGGTTTGGGAATCCTATCCTATCTTATCGTATCCACTGACCTCGAGACCTTGACAGGTGAATGCGAATCAGTCAAGCAGTGGGTATATGTAGCTAGAGCCGAAAAAAAAAAGGAAGAGCTAGAGCAAAGCTGCCGTGGCCCGTGGATAAACTCGACAACTTTGAGTGGGTCTTGGCATCACTTTCCTCGAACATCGCCTGCCCCCTTAGGGGCCACACGGGCCGTGTTTCTTTTGAGTGAAAATATTTTTCCACCCTTATTAATAATTAAGGGTATTAAATAAAATTTGTTTATAAAATTATTTTTATAACATTGAACTATTTCACGAGACCTATCTAATGAGGTCTTTTACCGCACGATTAGATGATGGTTACTGTAGCAAAATATGGATTAATTAGACACATTAGATTCGTCGCGCAAAGTTAGACTTATCCATAAATAAGTTTTGCAAATAGACTTTATTTAATACTCCATACAAGATTTTCTTTGAAAAAACTTTTCTTTTTGGGTTGGAAAGAAACGCTGCCGCGATGCGTCCGGTCTGCTATATATGTTGTACCTGTACCGTACGTGGCTTGCCCGCCGGCCGCCGTGGATTACTTAAACCTCGGCGGAGGCCCATCGGAGGGTACCGCCGGCCGGCCTCCATCGCCGACGACTATGAATTTGAGGGAGTATTCCATTGTTGAAGAGGACACGCGCCGCCCCTAGGATTGATTAGTTTTCCGGATCGATCCAGCCACGCGCTTCTGACTTCTCTCCGTGGGACGATTATGGGTACAATTAAACAAGAAATGTGTAGGAGATCAAGGTAAATGATGGTGTTTGTTATTTCCAGTGACATATTGCCACTCCACCATATATACAGGAGAAATCCAATCTAATGTAATTAAAGTTAACGTAATCAACACTAGTAATTTCGTGTCCATTCCCGTAACTCATAAAAAAGGCTACAACTTTAATTTCCTATATATGCTTTCTAGTCTTTTGTTTTTGTATGTATTTCGAACTCTATTTCTTTATTTTTTTTCAATTCCAACAATTTTTTTAGTCGCGTTCCAAAGAACTCTTACTACTTCATTGAATCGAAGGACCTCGCTCTCCTCCGACCACCCTTCTTTTTTAAACGATCCGACCACCCTTCTGACTCCATCATGCCCACTGCAATTGTTTTCTTAACATGCCCACTACCATTGTTCCCACCAAAGCCTAACTAATCAACTTTGTTGCTCCTCACCAGGTTGTGTAGCCTTCAGTACTGGCCTGATCGACCTTCAGAACTCAAACCCGACTACCCGAGTGAATAGATTATGTTACTGTTGACGACCAAAATTGGCCCGGCAGTGCAAACCGGTCTGACCAGTATGCACAAACCGGTCAGACCGGTTTAGGTAACATTGTCAAAATATGAATTGGACTTCACCATTGCGTAGCTCTCGTCGAGACGATCAAGATGCATATGTGGAACGCCTAATTTGGACTCCGGATGAGAGAGTTATGGCTTCGGGAAGATTCTGCACCTGGGAAAACCGGTCTGACCGGTTTCCCAATCCGGTCAGACCGGTTTGGGTCTGAATTTGAGTAGGTTTAGGACTCTGAGTTTTATACCATATTGTAATCGACTCAACGGGGTAAGACCATCCCACCCTATAAATATAAAGGGTCATGGCCGATTGAGAACATATCCAATCCAATCGAATCTATCAAATCTACCTTTTATCGTTTTGTCTTTACTTTTATCTTTCTATGTTTCGCATTACTTTTATCTCCAAACCCTAGCTCTTCCAACCCCCGTATCTTCTGTTCTTCCTTCGTCTCTATGTCGATTGAAGGCGTTCTAGGTGGCCTGCCGATCCTATAACAACCCAAGGTGCGCCTGTCCTGACGGGTCCCTCCCGGACGGGCGTTCGTTGGTCCCTCGCCGGGCACCGCCGGCGAAACCGGTCTGACCGGTTATCAAAACCGGTCTGACCGCTTTGCGCGGAAGGGCAGCAAGGAGCTACTCCGCGTGCTTGTTGTTGGCGCGGTTTCGTGTCAACAGTTACGATAACTCTAATCTTCAGCTGAACTACGCTCATTCACGTGCACACACTAACTGCTAGACCGCTTCATGACCTATGAATCTAGATGCTTACTACGATGGAGTGCACTTCTGTGTCCTCCGAACCCACTCAGATAATTAGACCGTGGATTTTGCACATGCATGCCCTTAAGGTTTATTATTATACCATTTTTTTGAAACACCAGTATATAAACATATATGTCTATGTGTATCTATATACTTACCTCTATTAACACAAGAATGTAAACATTACCTATGATCAATTCGCCGTCGTACCAATTTTTTTTGTATCTAGATTTATTTGTGCTACGTGGATAAGTTAAACAAATCATAGGTTACATGAATATGAATATACTGCAAGAAAGATTGATAATCGAGATAAGTCATACGGTCATATTGCAAGTGGATATCGTTTTCATGTAATTTGGATAAAGTTGTGACGTACAAGAACATTTCGTTAAGTTAATTTCCGCGCAAGTTCCATCAAATATTTCCAGCATGGTGGGCCATGGCGACTTTAATAAATTAGTACCAATAAACGACAAGCTGGATGCATGGCTAGCTAGACCAATCAGATACTGGGACTTGGGGAAAAACTCAATTAGTTTCGGGCTTAAATTTCATGCCACGGTCCCGTTACTTGGCATTTTGGCAACTCTGCGTCTGCTGTGTTCTACTTTATTTCCGGCCAGTTTTTCAGGTTTCCCGTTTTATTTCATTGACATAACTAAAACAAATCTGCCTTTCTGCCCCTGTCTCTAGTCCTATACTAGAACGCTGAGAAAAGGCTCACGCAGTAACCCGCCATATCTCATTGCTCTCGTTGTGGAGCAAATGAAGAAGAGGTGACAGGTATGAAAGCTTTGAGGGTCGTCGGAACTGAGAAACCGAGTCTTTCAACAACAGAAAAACGATCGATCGGTTTCATCCAAAGAGGATATGTAGATTGATCAGATAGATTGGCCATTAATTTCCCGAGAATACAAAAGGCTAAGGATGGACACTCTGCGCGCAGCCGGCGAAGCTGCATATTGTATTACTTTCGCATGGGGGACATTGGAGAATACTCTCAGAAGAACGAGCAGGGGCATCAGGCGGCGGCGGCGGCGGTGTCACCCTTCACAAGAATGTTGCCGTGAGTAGCTTCGTCTTCAGCGCCCAGGCCACGTCCTTGACCCGCCTTCTGCCCCTGCATTTCCGCCGGCCGCCGTCGAGAACTCACGGAGGAAGAGGCCGACGAGCGCCACGAGGGCGGCGTACGCTGCGAAGACGAGCGCCGAGGAGCCCGCATCGCGCCGGACGTCGTGGATGGCGAGCGCCGAGTCGCACGCCACGGCGCCCATGGCTACCAGCGCTAGCGCCGGCGATTGCCGGCGCATGGGATGACCACCGCCTCCCGTACTCGCCGGCCTTGGAGGAGACGCGAACATGGCCGTAAGCGCCGTGGTCGGCAGCGCCCACATCACCGCGGCCTTGATCCCGCACCTTCCTGTTCCCGCCATGCCGCCGAACCCGCCGAGGCAGACGAAGAGCAGCAGCAGCAGCGCGGCGGCCGCGGCGAGCACACACGCCGCGGGACCCGCGTCGCCGCCGCCCCGGGCTCTGTAGATGGCGAGCGCCGAGCCGCGGGTCATGGCGCCGAAGCCTAGCTTGGTTATCGCGGATCGGCAGTCCATGCCAACAACACCTCGCCCTGCCCGTGGACTACGCAAAACTGAGGTTGCGCCCTCTCTATTTGTAGGCAACGGTCGGCCGGCATCATGTGGATCCACGTGTGTTTGTTCTCGTGACCTCATAGTTTCACTATGAACTGCAACTTTTTTTTCTTTTGCCCTCCTTTCCGTTTAGCTAAGCGTACGTGTCACATCATGTTATTAGTTTCGTGGAAATGTTGCGGGGTAAAAGGAATAGGCATGACGAGTGTGGAGGCCCCGGCCACCTGGTCTTTGTCACTAGCTGTGATTTTCCGGTTTGGCCTATGTCATCATTTCCCTGGGAATACTTGGCCTGAGTACGTTACTACGTTGCTTTTGTCTTCCTCATATCGTACTCGCTCGAGTGATAGCTCCATTCTGCCGTGTGAAAAGCATTTAGTTTGGAGAAGCAACGTGGACGTTGGGAGAGTTTGTCAAGGAACAAGAAAATGACGGATTAAAAACCTTTTGGTCACCATCATATCCTTCTGTCAGGCAAGACGTTAGAGCTAGCCCTAGTAAAGTCATAGTGACGACGATGACGCTTTTGTTTTCATATGTCGGTTAGTGAAAGATTCAGCGGCCGGCGCAGCTTGAAACCACCAAATTAAAACACCATGAGCGGCGGGCGCCAAAATATTATCCGAATATGCTAAACGTACTGACTCTTGTTTCTTCGATCATCCAAGCCATTGGAACCACACACGGCACCGTTACAGTACTGCACAGACAACATGTCTTTCTAGCTAATCGAAACTACGTCGTACCGACACCACCCTTTATTTACAGTGTATTCCACCTCTTTTGCGTGGTGCTCTTCATTCGGATACCAAATTAATCTTCCCTTTTCTAATTATTTGTTTTCCAGTCAAAATCTGGTTTTCTTTTCCTAGTGCTTTAATTTTATATCTCGACTTAAAGCTTTCTGTGTTGTAGAGATCATCACACTGTTGCTGGAGCTATGATCGAGGTCGTCACTTAAGATGTCGTTGGCAAAGAAACTAGCACCAATAGCGTTGGTGCGGGCTTCCAGCCAAATGCCGGGGTCCCATCCAAACGCCGGTCAAGAGGTTGGATTGGATCAATACGATTTTTTGTAGGACATGCACATAAATAAACAATAATAATAACTCATAAAAGTCCTAAGTCATCTTAAGGAGCGGCGTGGATTGTCTGACTTGCTGAAGGCAAGTCAGCTGTGACTTGCCCCCCTCTAGATGCCATCCGTTGTTCATCCAACGGCCCCTGTTGCGGTTAGCCTTTCTTGGTGCAAAGAAATTTAGCCCAACTGCTGTACTAAGCCCACATAAGGCTCAATTCGAGAGTAAACAAATAAACAATGACTAACTGAGGTATTTCTTCATATAAAATAGTATTTCACTTAAATATTTGAACAATTTCATGCTCCAAATAATTGAAATAATCTTCAACAAAAGTCAGTATGACATAAATTTAATGACAATAATTTTAAACTTTCTATATTACACATTTTCACGTTAAACTAGTTTAAATACTACTAGTGTTTTGGTGCAGATTATTTTTAGTTATGGAACTGTTCAAAATACTTAGTGAAATGCTATTTTATGTTGAGAAATAATATCATTAGCAGCATTTTTATTGTATTACTCGAATTGGGCCTTATGTGGGCTGTAGATAGGCTAAGTTCTTTGCACCAAGAAAGGCTAACAGCAACAGCAGCCGTTGAATGAACATCGGATGGCATCTAGAGGGGGGCAAGTCACAGCTGACTTGCCTTCAGCAAGTCAGACAATCCACGCCGCTTAAGGAGTTCTCTAACAAATTTATACTCTGGAAATATCTCCAGTAGTGTACCAAAATTAACATAGGGGAGGCAGATGAAGCTAAAAAAAATGACATACGCCTCCAGAGTAACGTTTTTCAAAAATGGAACTCCAAATGCCAAATCGTAAAGCAAAGGCAATTAAGGGAACTTGCATCTTTTTTTTTCTTCTGATGTCATCGACTCATCGCTCTGGCCATGTGTAGACCTTTGGCTCTGCCACACGCATTATAGCCATGGTTGTTACCGCGCGCCGTCAATGCATCCTGGTGGCACCGGCATGTTAATAAGGCTGGGCTGTACATAATTTGAAGTATATTTTGGGAATTACTGTTGTGTACCATAAATCAAGTTATCAACTGACTTTGTGCCATGTTTATCAGATAAGGTCGTGCAATTGTTTTTTTTTATCACGGACATATTTACTAGCCCTTTACATAATTGCCTCTAAATTATATTATTACAAGCACCACACGTACAATTGAACGCGTCCCTTCTCAGTGGTGGACTGGTGGTCGCTTATTGGATATAAAATGACATTCTGCCTTAGAGGGAAAACGCCATGGTCATCCACTCACCCCAGCTCACATCACTGCTCGTACACAAATTGCACTATTTGACTGGCCAGAATTACAGTAATCATCTGCCATGTCATCCTTTCCTTTATTTTAAAAAATAAGCTGCCATGGTCTTCCGGTCACCGTTTGTACATCACAGTGGCAAACCTTTCATTCATATACGTACCTGCAGCCTGTCGGAAGTAAATTTAAGCAAAACTTTGTCAGCAAGAGTCTCCGCTCTCGTAAAGAAAAGGGGCGATAAAAGAGAACGTAAATCACCCAAATCATACAGTAGTATATTTTTTTTAGAGCGAACAAATCGGTAGCAGCTAGCCATGCACAGATGCACTACAGATCCCAGCTTAACATCGGCAGCCTGCAACATGCATGGACCCTGACGCGATGATCGAGCCCAAAATATTATTTTGTTTTGCTCAAAGATACGAGATAGGGTATTTCTCACAAATGTTGGAAGTTAACGAACGATCGGCCATGTTTGTGCTAAGACAACCACAACACATACCTTTTAACTTACGGAGAAGAGACATCAGAATATCGAAGCAACAAAGGATCGCCGGAGACACCTTACAAGCACGAAGTGTTTGTTTGCGGCGGGCGACGATTCTGAAACAGGCCGGGCAACAAAGCCGCCGGCCGCGGCGATCACCGACGGCAAGAGACGCTGGAGAGACCTGCTTCCCCGCGAAGAGCAGCGTGCAGACGGCCCAGACCCCGCACATGAGCCAGCGCGCGCTCTCTCTCGGTCTCGGCGGCGGCATGGTGCGGCGGCGCGTTGGAGACGGAGCAGCGTCAGGAGGGCGCCGTAGCTCATGACGATGACGAAAGCCGTGGAGCCGGCGTCCCCCGCGGCTGCCGCCCTGTAGATGGCCGCGGCGGAGGTCAAGGTCAGGAAGGCCACCCCCGTGCCGACGAGCGCGCCGCCATCGCTTGGAATGTGTGTGGACGCGCTCGGTCAAGTTGACTCACTGGGAATTTAAAAAAAATGGGAACCGACAGGCCGGGCTCACAAGTGGTTCATATTTTACGCGTAGGCCACGCTCAATGACTTATCTGGGCCGCGGGCCACCACACGTTTGCCTCTGGGCCGTTTCCAGAAGCTTCTGGCCTTGTGGGCGGTCTTGGACGTCGAAATTTATTTCTTTGTCGGCACGGGCCGCCGCGACGCAAGGATGATGACACTGCCGGCCCGTCGCGAACGCCGCCCCACGACGACAAAGGCGGCGGTGCGGTGCATGCCAAATATGCCATGCCACGAAGCCGACGACGACGTGATTCATGACGATGACGATCGTGTACTGATCCACCCACCGACCACGTACGTATTGATGCACCGTACTTTAATTTCTAACTCGGTCACATACGCGGTTAAAGATATGGTTTTAGGTAACCAAAACATATACAAAAATGCTAGTAGGGATGATATAATCAGAATATCATCTTGCCTGTAAACGAGAAAGTTTTGAGGCGGCACGACGAATAACACACGTCCGCCTACGATTTATGCCAAACCACGAGCTAGAAGTACGTGAAATGTAGAGCTTGGGGGTGTTTAGTTCCGAAAAAAAGTGAAAGAGTCGCATCGGACATTGTAGCACTTTTCGTTTGTTTGTGGTAAATATTGTCCTACCATGATCTAACTAGGCTTAAAAGATTCGTCTCGTCGTGTACATCAAAACCATGCAACTAGTTTTTTTTATTTACCCACGTTTAGTACTCAATGCATGAGTAGAGAGATTTGATGTGATAGCTGAATAGTGAAGTTTGAAGAGAGAATTTTTAGAAGATTAGTGATGTGACTAGGACTAAACAGGGCCCTTGAAGCGACGAAAAAAGAAAATGACAACATGAAAGCAATAATGCCACTCTTATAGTCTTATTTATACATACATACAGTAGCTAGCTCACGATCCAAATCCAAATCGAATATAATCCAACAAGCAAACTAACACATGGATTTTCACTGCGAGTAAAGGGATCATCGAAAATCAGTTCAGGAAGTAAGCCCAGTAACCCCCGCCGGCCGTTGCGACGGCCATTATCCACACCACCGCGGCCATGGCCGGCGGCATCAGCGGCGCCACCCTGGACGCAAACATCGCCGTGTGCAGCGTGGACAGCGCCCACACCGCCCCCTTGATCTTCTTCCTGCTGCCCCTGCCCGCCTCGTCACGGGCGCGCTCCAACGCGCGGAGGCAGACGAAAAGGAGGATGAGCGCGGCGTCGGCGACGAGCACGAAGGCGACGGAGGCGGCGTCCCCCCACGAGTTGTAGATGGCGAGCCCCGAGTTGCCCAGCAGGACGGCAGAGGCTACAACCGTTAGCGCCGAATGTTGTTGACCCATAAGGAGAGTGAGATTTGTTTGGAACTAGCAACTTCAGCTTTGATGCATACATAGATATTTATGGACTTGGATATATAATAACCGACCTACCTCTATCTATGTGCCAAAAACAGTTTGTTTTTGTTTCTACTTCGAGAAGAAAAATTAACTATGAAAGCAAGATATTCTTTTACGCGGTGAAAGATCTCTAGAGAAGAAATATATATCTGGCCCACAAAAATCGACGGCTGTTTTGGTCGTCGTAATCGCGGCAGGCTGCCGACCACGGATACTTGCTTGCTTGGGATCGAAGAAGCTTACATATTCACGCGACGCGTCGACGCGATACTACCCTGCAACACCAAAAGACGATAGCACCCCAATGGTAAGCCCAGATTTAAGAAATGGAAACAGGCCGGGCCCACTAAAGGCCTCGAGCGTGTCGTCGTGGGTCGGCCATGGGCTGGACAACCGCATAGAATAGCCCACCTAAAGCCACTAGCCTTTGGGCTTGAACGCACTGTATACACCTTTTTCTTGTCTTTCTTTGTCGGTATATGGGCCGTGTCGTCGGTATATGGACCGTCGCGCGGCGTCCGCCACGACGCACCCAACGCGGCGCCACCGACCGACGAGATTCTCATGGTGAAAAACGTTCCCACCGACGTACTATCTATCGAGTATCATTGGTTTTATTTTGAACCTAGTCAATGAATCTTTGAACATATAGTGCTGAGGCACGCGCGTACGTGGCCGGGAATTCACTCAAGCCACACGTGTACCACGTTGTTTAATTTGGTTCGACGCGGTGAGCTGAGAACCCGTTGACTCTGTCAGCTGCCTCGCCGTATTGTCTTCCACCACCCCCAATGGTGTGAGGCAGCAGTCTCCATTCCAACTCCAGGCGCACTCTCTCACGCCGCCAACCAGTTACCTTACCGGCCGATGTAGAATAAAGCATTCCAGTAAAGTAGAGGGAGGTTTAATTTGGTCAAAGTCCAATTGTAAGGTTAGTTCTGTGAACTGAGTAAACATTTCAGTCAACGTCGGCGTAAAAAAGCACGGAAACATCAATACGAGTATACGACGCTGGATTTACGTCGACCCATGAGATGATCGATACCTTCGTCTGTATTTCCTATGAAATCGAGTTCCAAAGAAGCACAGAATGACATGATCGATGGAACAACAATAGCATTTATCTGTAGTATGTACATAGTTACATACGGTACCTCACAACATATATATCCAATTAATAATAGAAGAGTAACGAGAGACCGTTAAATACAAGATTATCTGACTGCGACGGATTGAACGAAGGGGCTAGTTCATCACGAAGAACGCCCAGAACCCGCCGGCGGCCGTAGCCACCGCCATGGCCCAGACCAGAGCGTTCACGACCGGCGGCATGAGCGGGGCCACCCTCGCCGCAAACATCGTTGTGAGCAGTGTGGAAAGCACCCACACCGCGGCTTTGATCCTGCCCCTACCTGCTGCTCCGCCGCCATGGCCGCCGCCGCGCTCGAACTCGCGAAGGCAGAGGAAGAGCAGGACGAGGGCGGCGTCGGCGACGAGCACGAACGCGACGGAGGCGGCGTCGCCCCAGGAGCTGTAGACAGCGAGCGCCGAGTTGCACGCGAGGACACCGAAGCCTACCTTGGTTAGGCCGGAATATGGTAGGTCCATGCGATGTGCGTTGATGAGGTCGATCGAGCTCCCTGCTGCCCACGGAGAGAGGGACTGGGTATGTGCAGGAGCAAGAACTGAGGAGGTATCTTTCTGGGCGGCAAATAAGATGTTTGAAGGGAGGTTCGTGAAATGCAGAAACCGAGAGCTTTCGTGTTTTATAGCCGTTCCGCAAGTCGGTTCGCCGCAAGCACGCGGTCGTGCGCCAGCTGTCTTAATCTTTCCATTTTGACTGCATCAATAAATAGTATAAAAGTTTGATTTTACACTCTCGAGGATATTCTTATCGTAAAAAACTAGTATACAAGTTTGATTTTACTCCGTACCAGCTGTGGCGCGCTCATGTGTTCACTGCACCGAATCAGTTTGCACGCAGCCGCAGCAGCACGACGAACAACAGATGTTACTGTCACCCTACTGTGTAAGTGGAACAGAAACAAACGACAGCCTGCCTCAATACGTGTAACAACAGATGGAATTGTTCATAACAGCTAGAGGAACAGAGTACATGAGCTGCGAAGCAGAGTATATTACATCCCTTTCTTATTAGATGATAGAATATAAAGAATATTCTGGCCTATGCAAATCAAACATACGGCCATCCATCGATTTTACAGAAATTAGCATGCCTAGCTAAAACAGATTCTCGCTCGCCACAACGAGATCCACGCAAGTCTCAAAACACGAATCCTAATAATTACAAGTCTTAAATCTTCATCCGGTACTCCATGCATGTTGCCCTGAACAACCTTGATTGAAATGAGTCGTCCCTGTCTACAGCACGAAGAGCATTTCCCTTTGATAAAACAAAGAAACGGATCGGGAAAAGGGAAGCGCCAATCACGCGGTGTGCAAGCAAGATCACTGACCATCAGCGATTCAGGGACGGTTCAGAAAGAACGCAAAGAAACCACCGGCGGCCGTCGCCGCCGCCATGAGCCAGACCACCGCACCCACGGCCGGCGGCATGAGCGGAGCCACCCTCGACGCGAACATCGCCGTCAGCAGCGTCGTCAGCGCCCACACCGCCGCCTTGATCCTGGTGTTGTCGCCGCCCCGCTCGAACTCGCGGAGGCAGAGGAAGAGCAGGACGAGCGCGGCGTCGGCGCCGAGCACGAACGACACCGAGCCGGCGTCGCCCCACGAGTTGCGGATGGCCAGAGCAGAGTTGCACGCCAGCACGGCGAAGCCGAGCTTGGTCAGCCCAGACCATTGCCGCTCCATCGCCTGTATTTAGTGTGATTATCTGATGCGTTGGCACCAGGTCAGGTGTATGCCTATTCCAAACTGCTGTAGGGCTGTAGGCAACTGAAAGGAGGCAAGTGGTGGAGACCTTTTATTTCCAGGAACTAGCCGACCGTTAAATGATACTAGCCGTTGGTGCGGATCACGTAAGCCCTCTGGTGGGACAAGAGCTCAACTGGAGCGGCTGAAGCTCGCAGCCTCGTACGGATCAAGCGCGCTGGTTATAGGGCGAGTGAACTTTTCTGCCAACAATTTTCGTTGAACAATTTTGGGATCTAAATCTCTCCAAGAAAATGGTTTTGGAGAAATCTTTTAAAAACTGTTTTCCAAATAATTTTGAAGAAATGATGTTCATTGGACAGTTATACATAAAACCATTGCTGGAGGTAGAAATAGTTTCGTAAAAGGCGTTTTGGAATTTTTTTGAAAAAAAAAATCATTATTTTGAGAAACTTTACAAAATAGCCTTTTTTCTGAACAATTCCTGCTATAGAGGTATCTAGTAAATCAAATATAATTTATTTTGGAAAAAAGCTATTTTCAAATTTTGAAAAGGCTATGGAAAAAAATGCTAAAAAGGTCTGAACAAGTGTTGGGGGAGGGTTTGGGCATTAACGTAGGTTTTTAGTCGTTTAGAACACTTGTTCTCGCGCTGACCTCATCAGGAGATTCAAAGAAGATTCAACACCGCTCCGGCGCTCCGCTCTAAAGTCATCCAACACCACTCCGTTCTACTGCCTATCGGGAAAGCTTATAAACGGACCTACTTTAAAATTAAAGGACAGGAACTACACTCTCAGAGCAAGCAATCCTGGAAGCTAGTGGAGGAAGGTGCCACTAAATTATTCGAGCGAACAAGCTGTATAAAGTATCTAAGCGACGATTACAACACTACAAGAGCAACTTTGCACCTGTCTGTCGGAAAGACTCTCAAAGGAGGCAAATGACCGTCGCAAGATGGCTTTTGACCCATTTAACTCGACTGTGGTATGGGCTGGGCCTCCGAGGAGAAAGCCATGTATTTGTGGTCGGCCCACTGATAACCCAGCCGGTGTAATTTCTGAAACACCGCGGACACGTTATATTTTAATACTAACTGACAGCTTCTTGTCCAAAGATGCGCACATCAGCATATGCATCCGAACAGCTGCAAGCATTGCTATTCTGCTACTGCTAGATCAGCACTGTGTTTAGTTCCAAAATTCTACCCCAAAATTTCACTACACGACTGTGTTTAGTTCCAAAAATTGCCATGTTCGTCTCGATGGTTGAAAACCAGCCAGCAGTGTTTTTCTTTAGCAGAAACCACCACCAGCCACCAACCAGCCAGCAGTGTTTTTCTCTCAGCAAAAACCAGCACCAACCACCAGCCACCAGCCAAACGATCAGGGCCACGGTAAAATTTAGTGAAAATATCACATCGGACACTGTGACACACTGTAGCACTTTTCGTTTGTTTGTGGTAATCGTTGTCCTACCATGACCTAACTTGGCTCAAAAGATTTGTCTCCTCGTGTACATCAAAACCATGCAACTAGTTTTTTCATTTACCCACGTTTAGTGCTCCATGCATGAGGAGAGAGATTTGATGTGATAGATGAATAGTGAAGTTTGGAGAGAGAAATTTAGGTTTTGTTTAGTTCCAAAAAGCAACTCCCAAATTCACTATGCAAAAAGAAGATTCTCCATCACATCAAAATGTCATAACATGCATGGAGTACTAAATATAGATGAAATCAAAAACTAATTGCATAGTTTTGTTGTACTCTGTGAGATGAACATTTTGAGCCTAATTAATCAATTTTTGGACAATTTTTCGCACATACAAACGAAATGCTACAGTGACGCAATGATTACGACGTGACCCCCAACTTCCAAATTTGCACTCCAAATTTTGCATCTAAACAAGGCCTTAGAAAGTTTGTGGGAACTAAACACAACCTCATGTATGGAGCATTAAATATAGGTAAATAAAAAAACTGAATGCATAGTTTTGATGTACACGACGAGACGAATCTTTTGAGCCTAGTTAGATCATTGTAGGACAATATTTACCACAAATAAACGAAAAGCGCTACAGTACGTTATAGTGTCCGATGTGACTTTTCTACCAACTTTTCGCGGGAAAAACACACCGCAGAACGAAGTCAATTTCGGGCGGCAAACACAAGTGGAAAGCCACGGAAGTCAAATTCTGCCATGATCCGGGCAGTCCACTACATCCACGGCCGGTAGCATGAAGCGGACGTGAGCAGCATCGTCAGCGGCAGCGCCCACACCACACCACCGCCGACCCGGTCCTACGATCTGCGGCCGCTTTAGCAGCTTGCCGCCCCGTTCGTCCGGATGGTTTCCAGCGAGTGAACAGTATTTTTTTTTCATTCAGCAGAAAACAGCACCAGCAACCAGCCATCGAGCAGTGTTTTTCTCTCAACAAAAACCAGCATCAGCCACCAGCCACCAGCCAAACGAACAGGGTCCGGTGCTTGGAAAATTAAAAATGGAGCGAACTGCTCTGCTAGTGAATGAATAATACTAACGTCGTTAACGGTTCTAATGAAAGTGCGTCAATGCAAGAAGAGGCACCCGTTCCTCCCAAAGGTGTGTGTTCGTCCGTATCTCTCTTCTCCATGTATGTACTCATCGTTCGTTCATTCACTCGATTAATTCTATCACAAATGCATTATTTACTTTATTGATCGATGAAGGGAACATACGAAACGAGCAAATCCCGGAGCGCGGCAGAGCAAACCGACGCATCTAAGGATTGAGGAATTACAGTAGAGAAGTAGGACCAAGAAGCCCCCGCCGGCCATCGACCACACAAAGCTCTGCCACGACCGGCGGCATCAGGAGCGCAGCCTGGACTCGAACATCGCCGTGAGCAGCGTCGTCGGCGTCCAGACCGCCCGGCTCCTCTAGCCGTGCGCCTGCCCCTGCTCGCCACCGTGAGCACGGGCGAACGCACGGACGAAGAGGCCCGTCAGAATCACCAGGGCGGCGTAGGACATGGCGACGAACGCCGCCGAGAGCGCGTCGCGCCGGGCGTCGTAGGTGTCCAGCGCCGTGGCGCACGTCAGCACGGCGAGGCCCAGCCTGACGAGCGCAGAGTATGGCCCGTCCATGTTGATCCTGGCGGCCGCGCCTTCTTCCACGCCGCGTGCGCGCTCGAACTTGCGGAGGCCCACGAAGAGGAGCACGAGAGCGGCGTCCGCGGTGAGCACGAACGCGACGGAGCCCGCGTCGCCCCAGGAGTTGCTGACGGCGAGGGCGTAGCTGAAGGTCAGGACCCCGAAGCCTAGCTTGGCTAGCGCCGGCGATGGCCGGTCCATGTCGGACGTGCGCGGAGCCTCGAGACGCCCGGGATACAAGAAAACGATACCAACGAACTCATTGCTTCTTATATAGGCTCCCACGTTGATGTGCCGCGTCACACACTCACACGGTGATCGGGGGCTTCTGCGCACTCTCTCTAGTGAACGTGGTAACTCGTCAGCTGGGTAGGACATGTCAGACTGATTCTTTCGTGAACCGTGTTTCAGAAAACTGATTCTTTTGTGAACCGTGCGAGCATAGATTTGCACCACTCTCTATTGAGGACGCCCTAACAATTAAAAACTAGCAAGTTGGCCCGCGCAAACAGCGCGGGTAGCTAGCCTTTTCTTTTAGATTAACAATTATATTTTTTTATTTGAAAATATACGTGTTTAAATAATTTTATATTATTTAATGGTGATTGTTTTGTTCATATAATCATATTTTGTTGCCTCAAACGTATATTTATGGTAAAATAAAATATTATGCATCCAGTACTTGAATGCATATGTTGCATTCGTGTTCTTGGCTTCTCGTCTCTTACTATTCTCGACTTTCTTTCTTTTAGTATTTGATCAAAACAAATGAAGAATTCAAATAACAGCGAGACATTATTAGATCAATTTTCTCATGCATGAGTTTTTTTTAAAGTGTGCTAAAATTTTCTTTTCACCATATAATTTCTGTTGCTATTCCATCTCCTGGCTATGCTGTCGAGGTTGCATATGTTTTGTATCTCTAGCTTGTACTCACATTTGCTCCATGTCTCTTAGTATGATTTGAGCCAAACCTATCAACTACCTTTCTTAGATTGTTTTTGACTTTATCTTATACATTGACTCCAATATCTCCAACCACTTGCTTGGTCCCCTAAAACAAACAGCACTTTCCATTGATTATGTAGATAGCTCTTTTTGCCAACAACTACGGCAAGGGCAGAGCTGCAACTCAATCACTACTAAGATTTTTTGTTCACATTGGCAACTGCTAATTTTTATTGTTATTTAATTTAAAAATTATATTTTTTTAGTTTGTATTCTATATAGAATCTTGGAGTTATTCTAGACTATTGGATTATCATAGAAGTTTATACTGATCTTTTTTTTCTGTTTTGGATGTAGCCAAGTCCTTTTGCTAATTCACGATGCATTTAGTAGAATATAATTAAAATGTGTCCTAGTTTTCTTTTTTTATTAAGTTAAGGAAAAAATTCATTTTTGGCCATCGAATTATTGAGAGGGTTTGTTTTGACCATTAAACTCCAAATGACAATCACATACCTTTTAATCGTATTTTGACCGGTTTTGATTACGACCCTTGAGCCTCTCGCCATGTCAGCATCCTGACTCAGATGCGGCCTGCGGCCCATGCGTCAGGCCATATTCTCCCTTATCTACTCTTGGGCATAGTGCGAGCCCATGGCGCTGGCGTCTCTGTGCGTGGCCACAACGTTGCTCCTCCTCGTGCTCTCCTCCTTGCTGGTGCTGCCCCTCGCCAAGGCGCACCCCGCGACACTGTCGCCGGCAGCGCCCCTAGTGACAAAGGCAGGGCAGGCGGGCCTCTCCACGGGGCTGGCCTCCACGCTGTGCGAGACGCTGGAGGCAATCCGGGGCGTGGCGTCCACCATCTCGGCGTTCCCCATCGGCAGCATCCTCGACGGCGACGACCTCCTCCTCTCCTCCGATGAGCTGTCATCGTGTCCACCCCTCCTCCTCCTCCTCATCGCCGTCGAACTGCAGCCCCGTCAGAGCTGGCGGGCGGGCGGCTCGGCACCGGTGACGCACGCTCCGACCTCCGGTCCTGGCTCAGCGGCGCGCTTGGGAACCAGGACACCTGCAAGGATGGCCTGGATGAGATCGGCTAGCCCCTCACCGTGGGGCTTGACGTGGTCACGTCACACCTTGCCAATGGCCTCGGCTACCGCAACGACCGTTGTTGCCTCGCCGTCCTCTTGCCGTGGCCTCGGCGCCGCCTACATGCGGTGTATGGTCCTGTCCAAGTGTATCAAGGCAGTTGTCCACAAGACTGCGAGGACAAAGTTGTGCTAGAGCTCGTTGATGATTGATCTAATTTAGCCTTGGCACGATCTGTTGTACCAGCTTGCTGCACACCCTCCCCGATGCTAGGATCTTCTCGCTTAGTCTGATCAGGTGCTTCAGCCTCTGGCATGATTTGGCTCTATTTGGAGATAACCCAACCGTGCCGCAACTAACATGAGGCCATGCTAAAAAAGCGGCATTTGCGGTGCAAAAATGAAGTATGCGTATGTGGTTGTACACTTGTACTCTGATGCTCGGCAAGTTCGGCAATGATCCAAAAGGTTGCCATAGATTAGGCGCGAGAGTTGTGGGGTGTTGTGGCGAGCTACGGACGCGAACCAAACATGCTATAGTAAGAGATGTGGATATGTTGATGAGATATAGCGAGAGATGTACATACGTTGATTCTTATTTCTATTTATTTGCTATCATAAGAAGTAGGGAGAGACAGTCATGTTTTTTTCCTTTTTTGGTAGTCTTTCTTTATTTCATTGTTTTTGTTTCTGTTTATTTATCGCAGAGACCGTTGAGTCATTTTTTTTCTGCAGCTTTTTTTTATTTGTTCTCCGTTCAGTCCCTTTTCTTTTTTTTCCCGCAACTTTTGTTTAGTTCAACGAAGGGAGAACTAATTTGTCAAACAAAGGGAGTCCCAATTGTATTTGGATATGGAGTCTTTACTCTTTTAGATTCATCTTGACCGTTAGATGTTCATAAAATCCGACGGTATATATTTTCTCTTTTTAGATTAACATGGGAATTTCTTAATTCATCTAGACCGTTAGATTTTCATAAAATCCGACGGTTCATATTCTTTTCTTTTTTAGATTAACGTGTGATTTTTTAGGCCCTCTCGGTGAATCTGTTGGCTCCTTTTGCTTCTATTGTAATAAGATAATAGATTGCTCAGAAAAGTAAACAAGCCTTGACTTGGAGCTAGCGACAGGCACAGCTCCTCGTGCCTAGCAGAACTTGAAAAGTATTCCTTGTCCTCCACCTCTCTGTCAGCGTTGAGTTCACCGGATTTTATGTACCGGTCTCTGCATGACCCCCTCTCGCCGTGCTGGTCTACGGCCGACGGCTCTTCCTGAATCCTGATCTGGATCTTCAACAGGTCAGAATTTCTCATCCAATGTGCGTACGATCAATCCCTGGCATCTCAGTGACATATGTCCTCCACCCCTGAGAGTGAATCGCGGTGAAGAGTCTTGGCATTATTTATAAGCCTTCTCAGCCTCTCACTGTCCGTCCGGCCTCACTCGAGTCCACACAGTAACACGCACGCACTAGTGCACTACCTATTGCATATTTCGCCTTCTCTTCTCGAAGACGGCGTGTCGCCTTCCTTTGCCTGCTTCTCACTTGCTGACCTCACCATCATCAGAGCAAGTATCATGAGTAGTTGGGACTGGGAGCCGCGTCCGCTTTATGACCAGAAACGGGGAACGGAATCAACATCAACTCTGATTCTTCAGTGATCATCCATCAGACGAGCCCCTGGTTGGTCATCGATCAGTGAATTAATAGCTTTCGAAAAAAAAAAGAATTAATAGAGCAGAGAGACAGAAGAGCTGGCAAAAACTAGTAGAGAATGCCGGCGAGCGGCAGGTACAAAATACAACCGTATGTACGAGAGGAAACTGTGGGACCAGGGTCCCAAGGGCCACTTATCCAGAGGATTAAACTACTCGGCAGAGAGAGTCTGATCCGACTACTCCAAACCAGCCGGCTATGGTGCAAGACGGCGTAGTAGATTGGAATAACTAGTCGTGTACTAATAGGAAACTCCCCAAAGTACTCTGTTGTAGTTATCCATGTTGTATACGACTAGGACTGTACAAACCGACTTGTAACCCTGCCTCCCGGACTATATAAGGCGGGGCAGGGACCCCCTCAAAACATTAGACAACCACACGTGCAATACATTCAAGCACACAGGATGTAGGGTATTACGCTATTCGCGGCCTGAACCTGTCTAAATTGTGTTGTTCGTGTACTTTCGTTCCTAGAATTCGGCGAGACCCACACAAATCTACTCCCTGGGGTATCCCCAGTTAGACGTGTTCGACATAATTCGTCGACACTTGGTGCCAACTGTGGGGCTCTCTCGCTGAAGCTCGACATTAGACGCGATGGGATCAACTTTCAGAGCAAGCGGCATCGAGGAAGGCGCGACGTTCGTCGTCGGCTCATGGACCTTCGTCTCTGATGGCAAGCTCGGTTTCGAGTCGTTCCTAGCAGATCGACCGGGGCCCTACTCGATGCCGGCGTCTCCACTGGAGCCGCGTCAAGACCTCACCGAGAATCAGATCTCGACGAGTTCATCAACCCCTACTTCAACACCAAGTTCGACTTCGACAACGACTCGAACTCCGAACGGGACTCTCCAAGTCAAGACTGGGTACAACTCTGTTCCAAACATGGAAAGAGTCAGGGATTCCGAGCTGGCTATGCCATCGGAAAACCACCCAGATCGATTCCCGTTCGGCCTCTCCAACTCCGCGGCTGTATATCAACAAATGTACATCGCGAAGCAGGGCGACAAGACAAGCTTATCGCCTAGCCAGATCGTGAATCCTTGTAAGGACTCTGAGTTGGTCTCTGGACCATCAGAGGACGAAGACGATTTCACGCTCTTACTAAGCAACTCCCCAGACAACGTTGCACGATTCAACTGCAGCACTTACTACAAGTCTGACGTTACCCTCGAGCAACCACTCGTTTGGCTCCCCTCAGGACTTGTCGTGACCAACTCGCCAGGAGGACTCCTTGTTCACTGGCCAGGCGTGATCCCTGTTGATTCCTGTTGGGGCAACGAGTCGAGACTAAGTGCCGCAATACTGGAGGATCTGCCCTATCAAGACGGCAAGATCGCTTCGATCACCTCTTCTTCCGACTCAACGATGGATAACTTCTCTGGTGCTTTGAGCCTACAACTACGCGATCCAAGCAGGCAAGTTTACATGGCAGGCGCACCAGGACAAGGAGATCAATACGAGCGAGAGCTTATGGGCGATATCTCCGACGAAGAGCCGACTGTACCCAATGAGGCTGATCAACAGAGGACGGCCCGGCGATCGAGGAACGTGAAGCGCATGCAAAGGCGCGTCAATGCAGCTAGGCGCGCCGCCGCTACGCGAAACCTCGATAATGACTTCCAAATGGTCGGGGATCAACCCGTTCTACCCGACGCACCAACCAATCTAACCGTGGCTGCTGAAATTGTCAAAGCTATGCCTAGCACACCGCAGCTACAACAAGTACTCACCTTGCTAGCCGCGGCCCAGCCCCAACCCGAAAGTGGGCCAGGGATGGTCCAGAGGACTGTGGACCAAAGAACTCAAGGCAGTCGCTCTGTATCATCCCCTCACCCAAGATGTGCCCCACAGGGAAACGCAGGGCAAATCGTGATCCGAGGCACTGCACCGGCTCCCCAAGGAGGAAACAGAACCAACCCTACGGCCGGCGATCTCTGTAACACGATCAACGCCAACCGAGATGCTCGTTCCCAAATCGACGCCAGCAGAGCCAATCGCATAGCTTCTGAGATTCGTCGACGAGCTGAATTTGAACAACTCTACGGCCCAATCCCAGCTGATCAAGAGCAGCCTTCGCATAACCGGGAACAGAACCCGCCACGTGACACCAATCGTGATCGAGATCGTCGATCAGACGGCCGTGGCAGAGACAATCAGCCAGACAATGACCCCTCGGGCGACGATGGCCATGACGATCGCCCCCCACATGGTCGTGACCGCAACTATCAAGGCGGCCGAGGTTGTCAAGACCCCGAACCGAGTGGTTCCCCAAGCCACCACTCGAACCGCCGAAACGATGACGAGGACGACGGCTACCGCGGAAGAAGACAACAATCTCCATCCGACAAATATGATGGATTTCCAGCTTTCTCCAGCCGCATCAAGAAGGTCCTGTTGCCTCAGAAGTTCAAGACGACTGTAATAGAGAAGTTCACAGGCAAACAAGACCCAGAACAATGGTTGCAAGTCTACTCGACGGCAATCACCATGGCGGGCGGCAGCAACGACGTCAAAGTCAAATATTTCCCAATCATGATGGATACCGCTCCACTGACATGGCTCGAGGGCCTCCGCCCTGGATCCATCGATACCTGGGAACAACTAACGCGCAAGTTCACTGCTAACTTTCAGGGAACCTAGGCATGGCCCGGAACCCGATTTGAATTAGCATCTTGCAAGCAGGAGAAAGGCGAAACCCTACGCAAATACATCAAGAGATTCTTCGAGAAACGAGCCACGATCGTAGACGTGTCAGACAGAGAGATCATCGACTGTCTTCACGACGGTCTATGGGCACGTGAATTGCATCGCGAGTTTGGAAGACGACGCCCAGAAACCATTGCGGAACTCAGGAGCATGGCTGCAGATTGGGCAGATCAAGACGATCGAGAACGCGAGCGATTCGACAAGCGCAAGGACAACAACTCCAATGGTGGCAACAACCAAGACAAGAGTAGTCCCGAGCGCCGTAACAACAACAACATGCGTGATTTCAACTGCAACAAGCGCAAGCCAGACAACACGGTCGCGGCAGTTGAGCGCTCCATGCGGAAGAAAAGCACCCCTGACCTAGATAAAGTCATGAATATCCCTTGCCCATATCATCCGCACGGCAAACACACGATGGCCCAATGCATCCACATCAAGAAAGAGTTTGACAAGCGGGAGTTTCCTGAGAAAAAGAATCCAACGAACAAGAAGAAAGACGGTGACAATGATGACCAAGACAATGGCTTCCCTCAAGTGGACAACGTTGTTGCAATATTGTTCAGCGGAGAAAGCCTTACTCAGTCAAAGCGCGCCAAGAAGCTATCTCTCCATGAGATCATGGCAATAGAACCAGCTACTCCCACATACCTCAAGTGGTCTGAGGTTCCCATTACTTTCTCCAGGGCCGACCAGTGGACCAATTTTGCCAATCCAGGCAAATACCCCCTAGTACTGAACCCAGTCGTGGCACAAGCCAGACTGATCAAAGTACTCATCGACGGAGGCAGCGGGCTCAACATCATCTTTGCCAAAACATTTACAAAGATGGGGCTTGACATCACCAAGTACCTGAAGCCCATGGAATCTCCGTTCTACGACATTGTCCTAGGCAAAGCTGCAATTCCCTTAGGACAAGTCACCTTGCCAGTCACCTTTGGCACGGCGGCCAACTTCAGGACCGAGTACATCAAGTTTGAGGTGGCAGATTTTGAGACCTCATACCACGCGATTCTCGGGCAACCAGCCCTCGCGAAGTTCATGACAATCCCACATTAAGTCTACCTCGTCCTCAAGATGCCAGCTCCCAATGGAGTCCTTTCCCTCAAGGGAGACCTCAAGATTTCCCATGACTGCGATGTCGAGGCGGTAGAGTTTGCTGCGGCTGCTCAAGTCCCAACTCAGATGATGGAAGTACTCGCCTTGGCCACGAAATCCACAGACCAAGAATTAGATGTTCCCACCAAGAAACCTGCGCATACAAGTTTCAAGCCCTCTGAAGAAGTGTAGCTCAAGACTGTAGACCCTGAGACGGGCGACTCGTCCAAAACAGCCCTCATAGGGGGAAGCTTAGATTGTAAATAGGAAGACGCGCTCGTCAAGTTCCCGATGCAACCGGGCGAATTAGCAAGTGGAAGGCAGAAATAGCGAATATGACCTCACTTTCACATCACAAAAGGCCATCAAGTCTCAAGCCTTGGCCGACTTCACGGTCGAGTGGTTGGAAACCCAGTACTCCAAAACAACTACTCGCCCTGAGCATTGGGTTATGTACTTCGATGGGTCATTGAAACTGGAAGGAGGCGGCGCAGGAGTTCTTTTAATTTCCCCCAAAGGTGAACAACTCAAGTATGTTCTACAAATCCTTTTTCCAGTCACCAACAATGAAGCTGAGTATGAGGCCATGTTACACGGTCTTCGCCTAGCCTCATCACTTGGTATCAAGCGCCTCTGTGTGTATGGAGATTCCGCAGTAGCTATCAATCAAGTCAACAAGGATTGGGATGCCACGAAGGAAACAATGGATGCATATGTCAAGGAGGTCCATAAACTTGAACGCCACTTCCTTGGACTAGAATTTCATCATGTCGTTCGTGATTACAACGTTGCTGCTGACGCCTTGTCCAAGATGGGATCACAAAGATCAGATGTTCCAGCAGAGATTTTTGTTCACGAGTTACATCATCCATCTATCAAAGAACCAGTCCAAGCAGACTCTGTTTCAGAACCACCAAGGCCTGACCTCCAGGTCATGATTATCGATACTGACTGGATGACTCCATTCATCGAGTACTTGCGAGATCACAAACTGCCAAAGCTAGAAAGCGAACAAGTTCGCATCAGGCGCAGGGCGGCAAACTATGTAGTAGTCAACAATACACTCTATCGGCGGGGCGCATCTATCAACGTGTTGATGAAGTGTATACCAGCTGATCAAGGTAAAGCCCTGCTTGCGGAAATTCATAGTGGTACTTGAGGCAACCATGCTGCTTCACGCACACTAGTCGGGAAGGCCTACAGAGCTGGGTTTTTCTGGCCAACGGTGAAGAAAGATGCTGAAGATATCGTCAAGAGATGTCAGGGCTGTTAGTTTTTTGCTCGTCAAGCCCATGTCCTAGCACATGAACTCTGCATGATTCCATTATCCTGGCCTTTTGCCTGTTGGGGCCTGGACTTGGTTGGTCCTCTAGCTAAAGCCCCTGGTGGTTTCAAGTGGCTCATTGTTGCCATCGACAAATTCACCAAGTGGATTGAAGCGCAACCGTTAGTCAATCCAAAGGCTGACAATCTAATCAAATTCTTCAACGAGATTATCCATCGATTTGGTATACCTCATGAGATCATTATAGACTTAGGCTCTGTTTTCACAAGTGAAGCATTTCAAGAATATTGCGAAAAGTACTCGATTGAGACTCATTACGCTTCAGTTGCTCATCCAAAGGCCAATGGTCAAGTCGAGAAGGCCAATGGCTTGCTACTGCAGGGTTTGAAGCCTAGACTTTATGAACCACTCAAGAAATATGGTGGAAAATGGGCTCAAGAGTTACCGGCAGTACTTTGGGGACTACACACGCAGCCAAGTCGTGCAACAGGACAAACCCCTTATTTTCTAGTCTACGGATCTGAAGCAGTTCTAACTGCTGATCTTCTTTGGAATGCTCCACGACTAGAGAACTATGATGAACAAGTCGCTCAACAAGAACGTTTTCAAGATGTTGACGGCATTGAAGAAGCTCGAGTAGCGGCTCTCATTCAGAACACCCGTTATCTCGAGGACTTACGGCGTTATCATCAACGCTCTGTCCAGCCTCGTTCCTTTGTCATAGGAGACTTGGTCTTACGGCGAATACAGAAGACAGATGGCTTGCATAAGCTCATGTCTCGTTGGGAAGGTCCATTCCTCATCAAACAAGTCATTGGGGCTGGAACATATCGCCTACAAACTCAAGAAGGCGAAGATTTGCCAAATGTCTGGAACATTGAGCATCTACGAAAGTTCTATCCATAGCAGTGGATTACAGAACTATACCATGTACTTTTTTGATTCTAAAGATATCAATAAAGCTATATTTTCACTTGCGCATAACCCTGTGTTCAATTAAATTCAAGTATCAGGGATAGTTGTGTTAACAACGACTCAAAAGACATCACGACTGCTTTTATCACAAAAGCGGCACCAAGCCTCAGTAGTCTTGATTAAACTACACCTGCCTATATTTGGTAGTTGCTGTTAGTTCTACAGTCTTTTGTTTATTACTGAAATCTGGCTCTGAGTCTCGTGCCAACTGCATCCGATTTCAGTATTGCGCCTAACAGGAAATCAACAGATTCACCTTTTACACAATGCATCTATATATTCATGCAAATTATAAGTACATACTACTTTTTGTGGCATTACGGCTCTGCATCAGCAACCATTCATTATATCTGTTTAAGCAATGATCTTTTCATACAAGCATTTGCTTTTACAGGTTTTTGACCTTGGGTCTAGGCACCATTGTACTTTTGCATGATTTCATTAGCTTGTTCCAAGATCATCTACAAGTCAAAAACAAATGACTTCATGCTTTAAAAGTACTACAAGTACATCTCATACAGTGAACATTCAAATTTATAAGCATTGTTACTTCCATTCCAAAGTAGCACAACTATATTGTTATATATTACATAGCAATCTCACAGCAACAGCTTGTTTTTCACTTCTGGATTACAGAGTTTATAAATTCTTCAGCTAATGGCTCTGTTTCCTCTACTAGTGCTGTATATTGCTCTTCACTTGTACCAACTGGCAGATATTTCAATTCAATCTTTGCAGCCGGGTTGTGTGCCTTGAACAAAGCCAATACTTTGCTTATGCAGTCTTTCAGGATGGCCTTACAGAAGTCGCCGACTAGTTCTGGCACTTGGCGCAATCGCTCTGGCAGATATAAGTTGCCTGACCCTGCACCCTCTGGAATCAGCAAGTCCATGATTGGTTCCACAGCCTCTTCAATTTTCTTTCTTTTATCAAGTAGGTTATTCACTTCCTCTTGTTTAATCTGAGAAATCTTCAAGGCAGCGGCCAGCTCTTTCTCCATGTCGGTACGAACTTTATGTTCCTTGGCGAAATTGGCATCTTTCTTATCAATCAGAGCCTTCAGCTTGGTAATATCGTCAGCTTGGCGCTGTACCTGGTTATACCAGCTTGTAGTCTTGCCTTTTTTTCAGTCAGCTTTTTCTTCAAATCTGTGCATAGCAGGTTATATTTTCAGTACTGCTTATTAGTATAAATACTTTACATTAAGTATAGAGTACTTACCAGTATTTTCTTTGGTCAAATTTGTCACACGGGTCTCCAATTTACCTTTGACATCAACAAAGCTGTCATTTTGCCTCTGGAGTGCTTCAATTTCTTCCTTGTGCTCTGCTTGGGCTTTCTCGAGTTCTTCACGAGCCTTCACCCAGTCGGCTTCTAACTCGCGAATCCGGGCTGATAATTTAGCATCTCCAGGCTTTTCGACTAGTTCGACCAGTGCCTGTGCATTTTTCTATTATTACAATATCATCTATGTTCTTGAATTCACAAGTAAGGTACACCAGTTTCTTACCAAAGCTAGTTGCAGGTGGTTGCGCAGTTCATAGGCTTCATCTTTCACGGATTTGCCCTGTACTTCAACCTGAACAGGAACATAGTTAACAATATTAATCAAGTTTTTACTCATGCAAACAACGAAATACATTTTATGAGTACTTACATTTTTAAGTATTTTAACAATATCCTCTGGGACCAGGATCCCTAGGGCCACTTATCCAGAGGATTAAACTACTCGGCAGAGAGAGTCTGATCCGACTACTCCAAGCCAGTCGGCTATGGTGCAAGACGGCGTAGTAGATTGGAATAACTAGTCGTGTACTAATAGGAAACTCTCCAAAGTACTCTGTTGTAGTTATCCATGTTGTATACGACTAGGACTGTACAAACCGACTTGTAAACCTGTCTCCCGGACCATATAAGGCGGGGCAGGGACCCCCTCAAAATATCAGACAACCACACGTGCAATACATTCAAGCACACAGGACGTAGGGTATTACGCTATTCGCGGCCCAAACCTGTCTAAATTGTGTTGTTCGTGTACTTTCGTTCCTAGAACTCGGCGAGACCCACACAAATCTACTCCCTGGGGTATCCCCAGTTAGACGTGCTCGACATAATTCGTCGACAGAGCCTATGTGACAGCTTGATGCACTTGGATGGATCATCAGACGGTACGACATCATCAGATCTTGTCGACTGACTCCGAGTGGATCGTTTTCTCCTAGCAGTTATTGGTAGATCTGGAGCTACTACAGGATACAAATATAAGCAATAACGTTTTCAACATCAACAAGTACTGCTTTTGAGTACTCAGGATACTTACTTGCGGTCTAAACTTGTAGTGGCGCACTGATGTCAGAATTTTCCACGGCCTCGTCATCACTGCGGACATTGACAGCTTTATCACTAAGAGTCTTCTCAGATGAACTCTTAGCGAGTTCTTCCCATTCATCGGGGGCAAATAGATCTTGTGGTTCAGCCTGCATTGATCAAGACAATCAGTGTTCTTATTTATAAAACATCAAACGACTCGAAGTATTCAAGATTTGGGACATTACCTCCAACAGTGGTTGTTCACTAGACAATTCTCCAAAAAGGACAGGTTTTTCATGAACACCAGTAAACATCTTGTTTAGCCGCATGAGGACAGTCTCATCAGAGATATCCTCGGGAGCCATTCGTGATGGATCAGTAATTCCTTCATACTGAAATCCAAGATGGACCCTCTCCCGCAGAGGTTGCACCCTTCGCTTCATGAAGCTGAAGGCAATCTCAATGCCAGTCAAGCCTTTTTTCCTTCAGAAATTGTACCCGCTTCAGTAATGCGGGCACATCCTTGGCTTCCTCAGCAGAGGGGCGGGAGTTCCAGTTCTCTTGGACCTTGGGGTACCATCCATCTTATTCAGGACAACTCAAAGAATGAATTCATGCTGTTTTTTAAGATATCCAAGTAAATGAGAAGGATACTAGTAACAGAATCGACTAGTGTATTTAAATTTACAAGAGATTTGAAGTACACTTACCAATGGTGAACCATTTGCTCTTCCAGTCACCACAGTACTCCATGATTGGCATATCAAACCACTTCGCTTTCATTTTCTGGCGAAATTGGACGCCAGCTCCTCCAACAACTTCTGTTCTTATATGGGTTGGTTGTGGTTTGATATGGTATAGTGTGCGGAACAAAGGGAGGCTAGGTTCTATACCAAGAAATGCTTTACAAGCATGAACAAAGACAGAGATATATAAAATCCCGTTGGGATTAAGATGATGCAGTTGCAAGCCATAGAAACCAAGGAGATTTTTGAAAAAAGCAGAGATTGACAAGCCAACTCCACGTTCACAGAAGGATATGAAAAGAGGAATTTCTTGGTTATTTTCAGTTGGGAATTCTTGATTCCAACAAGATTTCCACTCAAGGGAAGCTTGGTCAAGAAGCAAACCTTGTTCCACCAAGCTGCTTAACTCATCAGAGTTGGCCGTGCATCTCTTCCAAGCTACGGCAGGTGATGGTGGATCAGCGAATGTCGGCTTCATCAAAGGATCCGGAAGTGTTGATTTTCTTCTGCCACCCCTATGAGATCCAGGGTTTCCAGTTCCCCTTCCTGCGCCTCTCCCTCGCAAAGACATTGCAAAGCGATTCATTGCCTTGGATTTCTCTCGCATTCACTGATTGCACAAGCTCGGGGGCTACCCTAGGCTGATCTTACACACAAAGGTGTGATTGGTGATTGGCGAGGAAAGGGAGAGATTTCAGGCTCAGAGGTGTAGTGTTGAAGACGAATGAAGTGATCCATACAATGAAGTTCGGCAGATCTATATAATACATGGTTAGGGTTATTGTGCACTACAGTGCGGTGGCGTATCACATCCTGATTTCCCGCCTATTTTTTCGAGATAACATTCCCTCATCAGTTAACGGAGCAAAATCCGGAAGTTCAGTTAGGCAACAGATAACAGAAGATTTGTCCTGATCTTTAAACCAAAGATATTTGCTTTAAAGCTTGGGGGCTGCTAGCGGATAATCCGGGATTTGATTTCCGAAATTTAAGTAACAATTACTTGCAGACCTTCGACTAGTTTTCATGAAACTACTCGAAGCTCGGGGGCTACACCCAATGGGTGCACCTATTCGGCGCACACCATTGAACTACTCGAGATGAAGATAAGAAGATTGCTTTTGAACCTCCGACTACTTCAAGAGTACTCGGGGCTCGGGGGCTACACCCATTGGGTGCATCAACAGATGCACTCCAATGTAAACTACTCGTCAGAGAAGGCTTGAGCGTCTTGAGCTTAGCTCCAATTACTCGAAGACCGATTCAAGACTTGAAGCGAAGGTGCAAGATGCTCGGGGGCTTGTGGGACCAGGATCCCTAGGGCCACTTATCCAGAGGATTAAACTACTCGGCAGAGAGAGTCTGATCCGACTACTCCAAACCAGTCGGCTATGGTGCAAGACGGCGTAGTAGATTGGAATAACTAGTCGTGTACTAATAGGAAATTCCCCAAAGTACTCTGTTGTAGTTATTCATGTTGTATACGACTAGGACTGTACAAACCGACTTGTAACCCTGCCTCCCGAACTATATAAGGCGGGGCAGGGACCCCCTCAAAACATCAGACAACCACACGTGCAATACATTCAAGCACACAGGACGTAGGGTATTACGCTATCCGCGGCCTGAACCTGTCTAAATTGTGTTGTTCGTGTACTTTCGTTTCTAGAACTCGGCGAGACCCACACAAATCTACTCCCTGGGGTATCCCCAGTTAGACGTGCTCGACATAATTCGTCGACAGAAACCATGCATGTATCCGACACCGACAGCGAACACCAGCGAGAGCACCCACAGCGCGGCCTCACTAGTACGTCGTGCCCCTGCTCGAGCTCGACACAGTGAGCACGACGAATGCAACATATCTAACCTCGTCAAGCGTGAGTGCGTGACAAAGGTGGTGTTTAGATGTTAGAATTGAGAGGTTGAATTTGGAAGTAAGATGTCACTTCGTAATCATTGCGTCACTGTAGCATTTCGTTTGTATGTGCAAAAAATTGTCCAAAAATTGATTAATTAGGCTCAAAATGTTCGTCTCGCGGAGTATAACAAAACTGTGCAATTAGTTTTTGATTTCATCTACATTTAGTACTCCATGCATACTATGATATTTTGATGTGATTGGGAATCTTCTTTTTGCATAGTGTATTTGGGAGTAACTTTTTTAGAACTTTCGGGAACTGTTTGGCCAAAGAGCAGCACATGCGCGGCGAGGACGAACACCAGAGCAGAGAAACAATTAATCGCAGAGCAGCAGCTTGGGCCCTGACGTGGCCATGTGAGTACGCGGTTTCGCATCAGCAAGAGTGCAGGGCGCCAACAGCAGCCACACGTATATTTATTAGCGTCTTATTAGCGACTAGTCGTGTATGGTTTGATGCTAATAGATTGGTGTGTAAATTATTTACCAAAAAAATCGATTGCGTTTTTTGCTACGTGACGTACTAGGAGGAAAATCCTATCGCTTTGTTATTAGAAAAAGCGTTGGTGGAAGTCAAGCAAACACACGTCAAAAGATCGAGTCTTCTTCATCATCGCCGGCGCCTGCGGTGGCCGCCGCCAACAGTAAGGCCCCCTTTGGGAGAGCTCCCCACGAGGGTGGAGTTGGAGTTGGAGTGGAGGAGCTGATTTTTTTTAGCTCCACCAGCTTCACTTGTGCCACGTCAAAACAGCTACACCTCTCACAACCAACCCCTAAAAATGATTCACCGCCATAACTATTTGATACAGCTCCAACAAAAATAGCTATAGAAGCTACCCAAGAAGCCCTGCCAAAGGGGCCCTAAGAATGTAAGATAGATCTCACCCAGCTCCCGGCCATGACCGGCGGCACGTACACCACCCTAGACGTGGACGCCGACGAGGCGGGCATGAGCAGTCGCGGCACACGCACGGGAGCACGAACGCAGAGCCGCAGAGGAGTCATCATTTATGTACACTCGGACATTCAGTGGAATGGATATATATCGTAGTAGCACTAGTAGTATTACCAAGCCTGAGTTTATATTTTGCAAGGAAAAAGTGACAAAACAAAGCAAATCCCGGCTAGAAAATACGACTTCTCTCACTACTAGCTAGGACAAGGCGAAGAAGGCCCAGAACCCGGCGGCGGCGGTGGCGACGGCCATCGCCCAGACCACCGCACCCACGGCGAGCGGCATGAGCGGCGCCACCCTCTGGACGCCAACACCGCCGTGAGCAGCGTCGTTGGCGCCCAGACCACACCGCTCCTGCTGCCCTTCTAGTCCTGCGCCTGTCCCTGCTCGGCACCGTGAGCACGGGCGAACGCACGGACGAAGAGGCCCGTCAAAATCACCAGGGCGGCGTAGCACACGAACACCGCCGCCGCCGACAGCGCGTCGCGCCGGGCGTCGTAGGTGTCGAGCGCCGTGGTGCACGCCAGCACGGCGAGGCCCACCTTTGCCAGCGCAGAACACGTCCCGCCCGTGTAGATCCCGGCGGCCGCGCCGTCTTCCCTGCCGCGGCCGCGCTCGAAGTTGCGGAGGCAGACGAAGAGGAGCAGGAGCGCGGCGTCGGCGGCGAGCACGAACGCCACCGAGCCGGCGTCGCCCCAGGAGTTGCGGATGGCGAGCGCCGAGTTGCACGCCAGCACGCCGAAGCCGAGCTTGGTGAGCGCCGACCGTTGCCGCTCCATGTCCGTCGCGTCGCGCGCGTGCGGAGACGCCCGTGAACGCTCTGAACGGAGGAAAAGGGAGCTTTAGTTTACAAGGAAGTTTGCTGATGCCGGAGCGACAGGCATCTTCGGCCTTTTATAAACAAGAAGAAGAGGAGGAGAGAGAGAGAGAGACTACCCTCTGGGTCGGCGCGGGGACTGGCCGGCGCTCGTTACCAACTCGTTACCAACTCCCTGGCCTTTTATAAAGCGACGGGACGCCTGGCCGGTTCACGTCTCGATCTCACTCGTTACCAACTCCCTGTCCTACTAATGATCGCAACGTGGCCCGTGGAATGACGCGGCAACGGTGGGTTCGAGAATAGAAAACCCGGAGCTCTGCTCTGTTTTCCCGGCCTCCCACTCGGCAGGGCCGGGGCGGCGCGCCAACTGCCAAGCAGCGGCTGCGGGCTGCGGCCGTTAAAGAAATGGATCGATCGAATCGGTCACCGTCCCATCGACGTATATCTGAGGTTTTGGGAGAAAATTCTCGGTTTTGTTGGGAAGTTGGCTAGTACGGCTCACGAGTCACGCCGACGACCCACAAACGGCGGAAGAACGCGCAGAACCCGCCGCCGGCCGTGGGCACCGCCATCGCCCAGACAAGTACGGAGTGCCACACACACACACACGTGACACACCACACCCACAGCGAAACAGACACGACCGGGGTGATCGACTTCGCTGCGGACCTGCGGTGGCGACAAACAATCGTAAAGCAGCAGGCGACGACGTCCGCCGTCGTGCCGGGTGTTAGAAAATTAGCCATCGCGACGACGAGCCGCCCGCTAATCTCCTCCAACGGAAGCGCCGATTAGATTTACCAAGATGAACATGCAAGATTACAGACGACACCGGAGACACGATCTTTGTTAACGAGGTTCAGCCGAAGCCTACATCCCCGGGGCATGACTACGGGCGCTCCTCCCCAACCGCAACACCGGCCGCTCCGGGGTCCCGGCAACGTGCCGCCTCCCCCCTGCGAGCCTGTCGCTATGTTGTCATGGTTACAACAGCAGCCCCCCTCTCATATTTATGAGGAGGTCCATGTTACAGAGTTTGACACGAACTCTACCCTATACTGCTAAATACAACTCCAAGTCCTGTCGTAACCGGACTCGTACAAATATTCGACACAATATCTAACAAACTCCACCTTGGCGAATATTCCGCCATCTCGAAGCCGTCATGTGCGAATCTCCATGTACACCAGACTTGAGTTGTTGCCTTCGCTGCTCAACACGAGCTGCCCGACGAGCTTGACTTCACAAACTCACCGCCCGGAGAAACATCGCTATCCCTGCAATTCCAAACTCCATGACTCCACCTGCAACTGTGCACTCTTCTCTCCTATCATCACATGATACTGAGAACCTCACTGTCGCTTTCTGAGTCAAATATTGAAATTTGCCACACCAGCTTGCTCTTCGTTTCCGCTGCCATACTACGCCTGACGTCTTACATCGTAGTTTCCTGCAGCCCTGACCAACCAGATTACTCCAGTTGCAAGTATAGACATCACAATCTATACTTCCTTCCAGTTCAGCCCTTGAAGCTTCTTCGCGCCATTCGAACCATGCTTCAGAACCACGCACGTGTAACTCGAATCGATTCACGCCCTTTGCTGATTTGGAAGCACGCAAACTCCTCCCATGCAAACCAGCATCTCGAGCTCGCGCCGCGTGTCGCCACGCCACAGAGAAGAACAACCCATCAGCCGTCACGCTCCTATGTCGTCGTCGCTGATCCCGTCATTGTCTCTGCCCTGCGGTCTGACTAGCCTGTCGCCGCCAGTCTCTCCGCCGTGCACCACGGTATGTTCACCCTCTAAGTGAACTCTCCGCCAGCCATCTTGAACAGTCCGCCTTGTGCCCCGCGAACTGTTCGGCCCACCAGTGAACTGCTCCACACCTCGACCATGCCAGCCTGCCAGTTGACTCCGCCGCTCCTGAGCACCCACTGATCCGCTATCGAACTCCTATCAGTCGCCTTGCGCGCCACAACTGAACACCGTCAATAGCCTCCGCTCGTTGCCAACGAGCCCGCAACACCGGCCTGAGGTCTGGTCCGTCGACCACTGTCTCGCCTCCATCGCCTGTTGCAATTTTTCATCAGCTTCTGCAACGCCCTATCATGCCCTATAGCTCCGTTGTGCGCACAACCGTGCTACACTCTCACACGATACACCTCGTCGCCATATACTGATCTGATCAATGTGGCTCATCGATCGCCTAGACAACTCACTGTCTATACCAGCTCATCACTGAGCTCCTTCTTCATCATCGAAACGTTCGCCAATCATCAATCATCTAAGCTAACCCTCAGCCTAACTATCCCTGCCGAGCCTGCCACACTTATTAAGCATGTACTCGCCAATGATATTTCCGCTGTTTGCTCATGCTCTCTTGATCTGACCCTTCATGTCTTGGAACAGCATGCACAGTTTCCTGGATCATCGAGTCCACATACACCACCAATCAATGTTGCATTGCACCAAAGAAGAAAGAAATATAAACGAAGCCATCTGAGCACGTATGCATGAAAACTGCATATCCTTCGTGGCCACACGCCTTTCTCAATTTAATATCTTCCTTTGTTTTTGTCCGTGGTCTCACCGAGAGCCACAACAAACGTGTCCATCCAGGACACCCACGCACACGACTGCAACTTGACCCAGCGTGTAAGTCATGAACTCCTGGATGCTCAATGCCGCAGGACCCAGATGAAGCCTCTAATCTTCGTGTGACACCGACACAAACTTCCCGAGGCCTCGCCTGCCTTTACGCTACAGCACCGCCGGTGTGATCCGGCCACCATTGACCTCATGTGCCATGCAAACTCCCAAGCCGGTGATCCACGCCGCCAAAAGTGCCGCATCCCGCGACATAAACCTGCCGCCCGCGCTGACACATCGACGTCAACCGGCTCTTCCTCAACAGAACAACGCTTCTCTCGATGACATCATCTGGCTAGAAACTCTTGCCTCCTGTCGACGCTTATGCCAACCCGCCGCGATCGTGCGCGTACAACTACGCGCTACGATCACAACCATGCTCCACCTTGCATCGTATCCTCCCGCACCGCATGTGCATTATTGAAACGACGCCTTGTAGATGCATAATCCTCGAATCTCCAGGTGATCTTCGCACAGCCTCTAGATCCAATCCAACCAAAGCTTTGATACCACTTGTTAGAAAATTAGCCATCGCGACGACGAGCCGCCCGCTAATCTCCTCCAACGGAAGCGCCGATTAGATTTACCAAGATGAACATGCAAGATTACAGACGACACCGGAGACACGATCTTTGTTAACGAGGTTCAGCCGAAGCCTACATCCCTGGGGAATGACTACGGGCGCTCCTCCCCAACCGCAACACCGGCCGCTCCGGGGTCCCGGCAACGTGCCGCCTCCCCCCTGCGAGCCTGTCGCTATGTCGTCATGGTTACAACAGCAGCCCCCCTCTCATATTTATGAGGAGGTCCATGTTACAGAGTTTGACACGAACTCTACCCTATACTGCTAAATACAACTCCAAGTCCTGTCGTAACCGGACTCGTACAAATATTCGACACAATATCTAACAAACTCCACCTTGGCGAACACTGACCGAGTTTTGTTTCTCCGTCACCTCCGGGGATGTCAAGTTCCAAGTCTTCCCAGTTGGTGACGACTTGCTCCACCTCAACAGGTACATAACCATGTGGAATGTCATTGCAGTGCCATTTTTGCCCTTCTTCCACACGTTTGGTCATACCGTATGCGACCTGATAAGTTAGTAGTCACAAAGAAAGTTAGTAAATGAATGGTATTTACGGTGAAATGTATGCAGTACGAACTAAGGTCGCATACGTACCACCACAGCTAAGTTCTTCTGCCTGACGACAAGCTCGCACGCAGTCCGTTGAGTTATTTCATCCACGGTGTAACGGACCGCTTCGGCGGCCTGTGTGGAAGCGTGACTGCTTTGATATTGTTGTGGAGGGCTAATAAGGGCCGCATCTTGGAGAGGTGCATGCTCTGTGGAACCGGTCCCGCCTGCGGCTTGTTGGAGAGGTGCAGGCTCAGTGGAACCGGTCCCGCCTGTGGCTTGTTGTATCTGCAGCCATGCTACCTTCATCCGTCGCTCCATCTCTGACTCCATTTCTTGGAGCTTTGAGCCCTGGGCGGCAACCGTTTGCTCTAGGTCCCTCACCCTCTGCTCATATTCGGCCTTCTTCCTCGAACGGCTCCTATAGGTGGCGGCGTGCTCTTGGAAACCTTTCTTCCATGAGATGCTTGTGCCTACGCCGCGCGTCCGTCCAGGATGCTCCTTGTTCCCTAAGGCATAGGTTAGCTCATCTCTGTCTCTATCAGCAACAAATTCTCCCCTATCAGATGCCCTGAGGATATCGAGGAGACGCTGAGCTAGTTCTCGCAAGTCCTCGGGAAAAACTAAGGAGCCGTCGATTGGGCTTAGGGTGCCTCCATGACCATAGTACCAATGCTTGGTCCTTGTGGGCCAGTCATGTGTCGCTGGAGTGGTGCCTCTAGCATATAGATCTTCTTCCATCTTCTCCCATTTAGCGATGCTTGCCTTGTAACCTCCCGAACCCATCTTATGAGAGTACTTCTTATTTGCGGCATTTCCAGCGTTTCTAGCGCTAGCCGTTGCACCCTCTTCGGAGGTTTTGTACTCAAGGAATGCTTCCCACTCGTCATTGGTGATCTTCTTATACTTCTCAGGATCCGGGGCCTCTCCGGTTTTGAGAAAATGCGAGTACAACTTCTTCTTGAAATCCTGAAACAGAACTGCCATCTTCTTCATTGTCCAATCCCTCAGTTCTGCTTCATGAGTGCTAGGCCAGTCGAATATTGCCTTTAATTCCCTCCATAGCATCTCCTTCTCTGTATCGGGGAGCACGTACTCCTCAGTGGGGTCCGTGGACTTCCATTTTCTGATACTAATGGGCACATTGTCCCGTACAATTACCCCGCACTGAGATACAAATTTCTTGGCCACTTTTGGGGGCTCAACTGGCTCCCCGTCATCCTCCACTCGGGTGATGTGTAACTTGACATCCTTCAGCTTCTTCGTGGTCGATCGTTTTGATTTCTTAGCAGAGGCGGCCTACACAAATTACATATATACGAGATGATATAGAGATGGTATACATAATTGACATGTACAGTACAAATTTATGTTAGCTATATACACACCTGACTAGACGAGGGCTCGTTACCGGCCCCTTCAATAGTTTCGGCCCTTGCAACATTGTCGCCCTGGACATTGGCGGCCCCTTCAACATTTTCGGCCCTTGCAACATTGTCGCCCTGGATATTGTCGTCCCTTCCAATGATCCCCAACACATCATCCATGGACATTGGTTGGGTTACAATATTGAAAAGTTGATTCGCAAAGAACGTGTCGTTGTCCTCTTGCATGGGTGGGACAGGGGTGTTGTTGTCCTCTTGCATGGGTGGGACGGGGTTGTTGTTGTCCGCCATCTATAGAATTAAAAATAATTGATAAGAAATATATACAAAGCATACATATTCCCAATATTTCTAACATTTTCGCTAAGGGGGTCGGTGCGTGAAAAACGGATTCGCCAAGGGGTTCGGTGCGCGGTGTGAATTGATTCGCTAAGGGTTCGCTAAGGGGGTCGGTGCGCGTAAAACGGATTCGCTAAGGGGTTCGGGTGCGCGGTGGGTTCGGGTACGCCATAGAATTTCCGATAATAAACATTTTCGATAGTATACATTATACAAACATATAACATTTCCAATATAAGTTTAAATGAAGCACATATATTTCTAATATACATAGAATTTCCAATATACATTTAAATGAAGCATTTTCCAATATACATTTCAATGTAAATATCTCCATACATTTAAATGAAGCATTTTCCAATATACATTTCAAACATATAACATTTCCAATATACATTTCAATGTAAATATCTCCAATACATTTAAATGAAGCATTTCCAATATACATTTCAAACATATAACATTTCCAATATACATTTCAATGTAAATATCTCCAATATACATTTAAATGAAGCATTTTCCAATATACATTTCAAACATATAACATTTCCAATATACATTTCAATGTAAATATCTCCAATACATTTAAATGAAGCATTTTCCAATATACATTTCAAACATATAACATTTCCAATATACATTTCAATGTAAATATCTCCAATACATTTAAATGAAGCATTTCCAATATACATTTCAAACATATAACATTTCCAATATACATTTCAATGTAAATATCTCCAATATACATTTAAATGAAGCATTTTCCAATATACATTTCAAACATATAACATTTCCAATATACATTTCAATGTAAATATCTCCAATACATTTAAATGAAGCATTTTTCTCAGTTGCAACTTAATGGAATGGCATGTAGTGTTCGACGAAAATAATAGCTGCTGCAACTTAAATTATCCCAAAGTTCATCAGTTGCAAGCCCTGAAACTTGGAATTTTGATCTGCTTGATGGTTCCAAAATATCATAGCATGTATGGAGTACTAAACGTAGATAAAATCAAAAACTAATTGCATGTATTGGTTGTACTCTACGAGACGAACATTTTGAGCGGCGCGGGACGAGGGGCGCCGGCGTGGGGACGACGGGCGCAGGGACGACGACGGCGGCGGGGACGACGGGCGGCGGCGGCGTGGGCGCGGGGACCACGGGTGGCGGCGGCGTGGGCGCGGGGACGATGACGGCGGCGGGGACGACGGGCGCGGGGACGACGACGGCGGCGGGGACGACGGGCGGCGGCTGAGGAGACGAGGCGGCGGTTTCTGTGGCGTCGATCTGTGAGATGAGGGCGAAGTGAGGGAGGGGAGAGAAGTCCCCGGCCTATATAGGTCCGGGGCATTTAGCACCGGGTGCAGCCACGACCCGGTGCTAAAGGCCCTTTCGCACCGGGTCTGTACAGCACCCGGTGCTAAAGGTTTCCCCTTTAGCACCGGGTCTTCCCACCACCCGGTGCTAAAGGCCCTTTAGCACCGGGTCTCGTACACTCGGTGCTAAAGGCCGTAACTGTGCGCCAGACGAAGGCCTTTAGCACCGGGTGCAGCCACGACCCGGTGTTAAAGGCCCCCCCCTTTAGCACCGGGTCTTCTACACCCGGTGCTAAAGGCCGTAACTGGCGCCAAACGAAAATTGGGGGCTTTTAGCACCGGATTTTAGATCAACCCGGTGCCAAAGGCCCCAAATTTTCGTTTGGCGCCCAGTTTCCAAACCGGCCTTTAGCACCGGGGGCTACTATTTGGGAGTCTTATAAATATAGTTTTTAATATATAGTTATTAATACTTGTTTTAATTCAGTTATTAATACCTATTAAAAATATATATTAAATAAGAAAATCTTATAAATTACTAGAAAATCAATATAAAATTCTAGAAAATCTTATAAATTAATAGAAAATCTTATAAATTAATAGAAAATCTTATAAATTACTAGAAAATCTTATAACTTTCTAGAAAATCTTATAAATTACTAGAAAATCTTATAAATTACAAAAATTGATAACTAAATGAAAGATTTTGGAACATTAAATGGTCTCAGATGAAAAAGTCATGAATACCAAAATTTCATATCTCATCAAGATCTACAATCTTTATTTAAGTCATTTTTGCATTTGAGAAAGTGGTAGTATACATTGTTCATTAATCCTAGATTCACTCGCATAGTTTCTAAAACTTTGTTAGAGACTTGTCAAATTTGTACTACATGTTATTACCCATTTTGAAAATGACAAAATGACCTAAATAAAGATTGTAGATCATGATGAAATATGAAACTTTGGTATTCATCACTTTTTCATTTGACATCACCTAGTGTGAAAAAAACCTTGGTTGTAGTTGTCATTTTTAATTCAAAATTTGGATTGTTCAAACACGAGAAGATTTTTCAAAATAATAACATTAATAAGTTTCATAACTTGATAGAGTATGATTTTAGGAATTTTTAGGAAGAAAAATGATCTTTTTTGAAGTTTGTACGAGGGAGAACGACTAGTTACAACTTTTATACAGAGATTAAAAAGAAAAATTGTTCTTGTTCATCCAGTGACATGGCTCGTGTGCGCCCGGTGACGTGGCCAGCTGCCGCACGGCCTCCGTGGCCAGGCCGGTCTTTGGCCCCGCCGCACGGCCCCCGCAGCCCGGTTGTGGCCTTTAGCACCGGGTGCAGCCACGACCCGGTGCTAAAGTCCCTTTAGCACCGGGTGCAGCCAAGACCCGGTGCTAAAGGCCCTTAGGCCCTGTCGGTGCTAGAAAATCTTATAAATTAATAGAAAATCTTATAAATTACTAGAAAATCAATATAAAATGCCAGAAAATCTTATAAATTACTAGAAAATCTTATAAATTACTAGAAAATCTTATAAATTACTAGAAAATCAATATAAAATGCTAGAAAATCTTATAAATTACTAGAAAATCTTATAAATTACTAGAAAATCTTATAAATTACTAGAAAATCAATATAAAATGCTAGAATTAATAAAAACAATCTTATAAATCAATAGAAAATCTTAGAACATAGGTGGAACATAAATGCAAATATAGTTATTACAAATTGGGTGGGACATAGTGCAATTAAATTACATGGCATCATCGTTTACTCGGACACTAATAAACTTCCTCTTTACAAATGTTCCTTGATTGTGATCACGCCGTAGATACGGTGTCTCCTCCGCCGCTAACAGGATGCTTGGGTCATCAGCCACTGAGAATGGAGGCCGGCCATCGAGCATATCATAATCTTCATCCGTCTTGTCCTCAACTCCTACGATTTTTCTCTTTCCAGGAAGAACTATATGACGCTTTGGCTCGTCTTGTGATGGGTCCAATTGCTTACCCCCACCTTTCTTATCCGCCCCTTTCTTCGGTCTGCTAGCCATGTCCTTCACATAAAAAACTTGTGTGACAGCTTTGCCCAGGACGAACGGTTCGTCTAGAAAGCCAATCTTGTTTAGGTCCACTAACGTCATTCCATAGTCCGCTTCAACTTTAACACCTCCTCTAGTCAGCTTCACCCATTGGCACTTGAACAGTGGGATCTTCAAAGGTCCGTAATCTAGTTCCCATATCTCCTCTATGATTCCATAGTATGAGTTTGTATTGCCATTGGTGTCTGTCGCGTCGATCCGGACACCACTGTTTTGGTTGGTGCTTTTCTTGTCCTGGGCTCTTGTGTAAAATGCATACCCATTGATGTCGTATCCTTGGAATGTCAAGATCGTGCTCGATGGACCTCTAGCTACAAAAGCTAGCTGCGCATCAATGCCCTCGACACCCATAAGACGTCTTCGCAACCAATCGGTGAAAGTACTATTGTGCAGACGCTGAATGAAGGCCGCAGACTTTGTTGAGTTTTCGTCCCTGAGAATCTGCATGTGCTCCTCGATGTACGGAGCAACTAAGGTTGATTGTTGCAAAACTGTGAGGTGCGCTTTACGAAATGTCTCAACGTCCTTGATCACCATCGATCTTCTCCCTAGTGTGCCCTTTCCACCAAGTCTCCCCTCGTGATGGGATTCGGGCACACCAATCGGCATAAGATCGTCGACAAAGTCAACACAGAATTCAATGACCTCCTCTGTTTCGTATCCCTTAGCAATGCATCCTTCTGGACGAGAACGATTACGGACATACTTCTTTAGGACAGCGAAGAACCTCTCAAATGGGAACATGTTGTGTAGAAATACTGGGCCCAATATACGAATCTCTTTGACGAGGTGAACCAATAGATGTGTCATGATATTGAAGAAGGATGGTGGAAATATCATCTCAAAGCTGACAAGAGATTGCACCACGTCGTTCTGTAGCTGATCTAAATGGTCTGGATTGATCACCTTCTGAGAAATTGCATTGAGGAATGCACATAGCTTCACAATGGGTTTCCGCACGTTAACTGGTAGCACACCCCTGAGTATGACGGGAAGCAGCTGTGTCATCAACACATGGCAGTCGTGAGACTTCAGGTTTGTGAACTTCTTCTCTTTCATATTTATTATTCCCTTAATATTGGAGGAGTAGCCAGACGGAACCTTGATACTGTTCAAGCATTCAAACATGCTTGCCTTCTTTTCTTTGCTGAGAGTGAAGCTGACAGGACGCAAGTACTGGCGTCCTTTGTCTCTCTTTTCTGGATGTAGATCAGTCCGATGAGTCCATCGTTTCAGATCCTGACGTGCTTCCAGTGTATCTTTTGGCTTCCCATAAGTACCCAGGAAGATTATCAAGTTCACGCAAAGATTCTTCGTCAGATGCATCACATCAATCGCGTTACGGACCTCTAAACGTTGCCAATAAGGTAGCTCCCAAAAGATAGACTTCTTCTTCCACATCGCGGCACGACCATCCTCGCCCGTCGGAGCAGCCTGGCTTCCGTCTCCCTTGCCAAACACCACGTGTAGGTCCTTCACCATATCAAATAGCTCTTCTCCACTCCGTTGTCTCGGCTTTGTACGGCGGTCAGCATTCCCGCCAAAATGCGCACATTTCTTTCGTAGCTCATGCTTCGCCGGAAGGAATCAACGGTGACCCATGTACACAACTTTATGACAATGTTTCAAATACATGCTTTCGGTTTCCTCCAAACAGTGAGTGCATGCTTTATATCCTTTGTTTGATTGTCCTGATAGGTTACTTAGTGCAGGCCAGTCGTTGATGCTTATGAAAAGCAGTGCTCGAAGGTCAAACTGCTCCTGCTTGTCCTCATCCCACACGCTAACACCTTCATTCTTCCACAGTTGCAAAAGTTCGTCAACCAATGGTCTTAGGTACACATCAATGTCGTTGCCAGGTTGCTTTGGGCCTTCGATGAGCACTGGCATCATAATGAACTTCCGCTTCATGCAGAGCCAGGGGGGTAGGTTGTAGATACAAACAGTCACGGGCCAAGTGCTATGACTACTACTCATTTCACCAAAAGGGTTCATGCCATCGGTACTTAAACCAAGCCTAACATTCCTCGCATCAGCATCAAACTCTGGGAATGCTCTGTCGATGTTCCTCCACTGGGATCCATCGGCGGGGTGTCTCAACATGCCATCCTGCTTACGTTCTTCTTTGTGCCAGCGCATCAGTTTGGCATGGTCTTTGTTCCTGAACAAACGCTTCAGACGGGGTATCAGAGGGAAATACCACATCACCTTCGCAGGGATTTTTTTCTTAGAACGCTCTCCCCCAACATCACCAGGGTCGTCCCGCCTGATCTTGTATCGTGCGCAGGTGCAAACCGGACAACGATCCAAGTGTCCGTACTGTCCGCGATAGAGGATACAGTCATTAGGACATGCATGTATCTTCTGCACCTCCAAACCGAGAGGGCAAACAACACGTTTTGCTTGATACGTCGTCGATGGCAATTTGTTACCCTCTGGAAGAATCTTCTTTATGAGTTTCAGTAGCTCCTCGAAACCCTTATCAGTAACACCATTTGCTGCCTTCCACTGCAGAAGTTCAAGTGTGCTACCCAACTTCTTTAGCCCCTCTTTCAATCTGGGTACAGGTCAGTCTTGTGGTCCTGCAACATGCGTTGTATCTTTTTCAGTTCCTTATCATTGCCGCAGTCTTTCTCGGCATCACGCAACATTTGCCCGAGTCCATCAGTAGGTTCATTTTCCTGAGCAACATCTTCCTGAGCATCGCCTTCCCGAGCAACATCTTCCTCATCGGCATCACCCATTGCAGCATATGCAAAGGAACCGTAGTATTGAGCCAATAACGGAATGTCGTCATCGGCCTCGTCTTCTTCATCTTCATCCATTAGAATTCCTCTTTCACCGTGCTTCGTCCAAACAGAATAATTCCTCATGAAACCGTGCCTCATCAAATGCACCTGAAGACAACCTCTTTGTTTGTACGATTGTATATTTTTACAATGGGTGCATGGGCAGAACATGAAACCAGACGGCGTCCTGTTAGCCTCGGCGGCATCGAGAAACGTCCTAAGGCCATCACGGAACGCCTGAGCGTGGGGGTCCCCGTACATCCATTGTCTATTCATCTGCATTATTAACCAATAACAAATATACAATACAATTTAAAGATAAAAAAATTTAATATATAAATAAATACAAATTATAATATATATTCCATTATTTAAATAAATTTCTAAAACTACATTACTATATTCATTAAATATAACATTACTATAAGCCTTATAAGATTTATAAGATTTTCTATTAATTTATAAGATTTTCTAGCATTTTATATTGATTTTCTAGTAATTTATAAGATTTTCTATTAATTTATAAGATTTTCTAGCATTTTATATTGATTTTCTAGTAATTTATAAGATTTTCTAGTAATTTATAAGATTTTCTAGTAATTTATAAGATTTTCTATTAATTTATAAGTTTTTCTAGCATTTTATATTGATTTTCTAGTAATTTCTAAAACTACATTACTATAAGCCTTATAACTATTCACAAGTCATACAAAACAAAATACTAACTAGCTTGCCTTCTCTCTCCATTTAAAACACAACATGAACACTCTCTCCACCATGAACTCAAGCTCTCTCATCTCTCTCCTCCAAGAACACAAGCTCTCTCTAGCTAGCTTTACTTTGATTCACAAATCCCTCTATTTCTAAATCATAGAAGGATTACAAGCTAAATAAAACATTAGAGAATGAAAGAGTGTACCTTGTAGTGCTCCTTAGATGAGTAGAATCTTCACAAATTTTGAAAAAAAATTGGGCAGCACCTCCCCTCCCACGGCCGAGCAGCATGAACACAGCGCCTAAGTGTTCAGCTGGCTCGGGCGGGGGAGGAAGAAGCCCCTATATTCAAACACATTAGCACCGGGTCGTGGCAAGACCCGGTGCTAATGTGCACCCTTTAGCACCGGGTGCAGCCAGCAACCGGTGCTAATGTGCCGCTAAAGGGGGCGCATTAGCACCGGGTCTTGCCACGACCCGGTGCTAATGTGTCCGCCCTGACACCCCGCAGCGCCGCCCCCGCTCCTAGCCGTTGAACCCGGTGCTGAAGCCCCATCAGCACCGGGTCCAAAAATGGCCGAGGCGGAGGAGGCGGGCGGATGTGAAGGATTCCGGTAGTGGTAGGTCTTTTTTTCCTCGGTGCAGCACCACTAATTAGGTCTATTTGGTTATTTTTCGGCGTAAACAGATGGTATAGATATTAGAAATTTCACAAGCACGACAACGGTGTTGCACTTATATGTGCGCGTAGTGTTTATGGCCAAAGTACTGCGATAATGCAGCCAACTACGGAGTAACATGTTTGCTGACAGCGTTCTATCACTCTGACACGATGCTTTCGTTAACGCAGAATGCATGGGGAAGAGAGACAGCATCGGAGAACGATTTTTTCTATACACATCAAAACAACATTGTCACGACTCTTTTGGGCGTGTTCGGTTTCGGGGCCAGCTTCGTCTCACGTTGCCCACGCGAGCTAGCGCAGGCATCCCGATAAAGATCACAGAAAATCCAAACGCTATCTTTCTTCAAAGGATCCAAACGTGCCCGGTCTCCTCGTCAACCCGTCCTCGTCTTGGCCAGCCCGCACTACCGTTGACTTATCTATTTTCTTTAAGAACATGGTGACTTTCCTACTTGTACCCGCTGTAAAGTTGCCTCAAAAGACAGTGTGCATTTTTTAAACTAATATTTCATTAGAAGCCTTCAAGTGTGCAGACCCCTTTCCTCTGCATATCGATATAACGGTGTTGAGGAATTTTCTGACTCGCTATAATCTATTTCATCCGTCCTAAATTATTTTTTTTAATTTTATACAACCATAATTTTATGCCTAAATTGATAACAAAAATTTTGAATTAAAAAAACAAAATAATTTATTATAATTTAAAACGAGGGAAGTATAATATGACTATGCAAGCCCACACGGCTAGTCATACATCGTACTGTAAAAAAAAGAAGGAAAAATGGTCTTCGCCAGGGGATAAGCACGCGGGCTTTTCCAATGAAACGAAAGCTACGTTGTTGATGATAAGATAAAATACCAATATTTTCGTTCGAACTAATATACCAGTCTTGTTTTGACCTTGAAACGACAAGCTCGTACTGTTGTAGTACACCTTTATCTCACCAACTTTATTCCAACGTAACCTACCTTTTGCTTTTTTTTTAATTAATGGCAGGAGCACTGCCATATCATACAAGAAGAAGAAGCATTCGTACATAACGCGGCGAAGCGAACACCACCACCACACAAACAACGCACGCAACCAACACACACAACAAACACTACACCACCACAAACTGGGAGAGGAGCTAGAATAAGCCACCGCGACTGCGCCGTTGTCACCAACGTTGTGCCACGCCGAATGCCGCGGCCCGCTGCAAGCCAGGTCGGCAAACTCAAACTCCTCCACCATGGGATTGTCCCCCTCAAGCCACACACGCGGTCGTCGATCCCCCTGTCCCGGCGATGCATCAACAGAAAACTTCCATCGCAGCGCCGATGAAAAACACTGATCCCGGTCACTCTGCGTGGGGGCCTCGCCTCTCCCACCGCCTCGCACTCCTCTGCCAAGGACTCAGATATCTGAAACCGCTATGGAAGCGACACCTCCGCCCAGCCGTCGCTGGGGTCACGACAACACCAAGAGCGCAAACTCAATACCTCCAACGCCCATGGACCCTCTGCACCTTCCGCAAACACGGACTATGCGCTTCACACAAGCAACTCCGCTGACCGGCCACCTCCACTATCACGAGCCAAGACAGGTCTCCAAATGCGGCGCCTCCAAGGAGGGCACGACGCCAAGGCGCCGCCGTCGCACGTCCAAAGATGGACAGGGTTTTCACCCGAAAGAGCCCCGGTGCGGTAGGATCATGGTGCCACTCAATAGTGCCCCTGAAGTGCATCTAGGCATTTAATCTATTTTGGTGATTAATGGCAATAGAAATTTGGATATGATGCTTTGCATGAGTTGTGCAGGAATAAAATGAAATAAAAAGAAGATAATACTAAAGGAAGGGCCCCAACGCTTATTCGTATGGTGGAGGACTCAATTGATGGATTTAAATTTAATTTTCCGTTTGAAATTGAGTATAGGACCACCGTACTATCAAGGGGGACGTAGTTGATAAATTCTAGATGCTAAAAGTGCTTTACTTGAGATGACAAACTCTTGAGAGACACAAAAACACTTCACAAACACCTTTTCTGCTCGGCCGGAACTTAGGCCGGAAGATCCGACTGGAAGTTCCGGGCGGCTCGGTCTCGAGATTCTACGGGCCGGAAGTTCTGGCCGTAGCATTGGAAGATGCTTGTCTTAGCCGTTTTTCGAGCTCACGAGTGTCCTGTTGCAAGTTCCGACCCTAGGCCGGAAGATCCGACCGGAAGTTCCGGCCGGCTCTGTCTTGGCTTTCTCCAGGCCGGAAGTTCCGGGGTCCCCCGGAAGATCCGACATACAGTCGGAAGATCCGGCTCCTGGAATTTTTTTGGAGTTTTCCTAACACGTATCTGTTGCTTGTCGGAAGATCCGACCAAGTGTAGGAAGATCCGGTACCCCCTCGCAGAGCACATAACGGTCATATTTTGGGGGGTTGGTATAAATACCCCTCACCCCCTCATTCATTTGCTGCTGCACACACGACCTAACACAAGACAAGAGCATTCACTCTCCTCCTCAAATCCCCACCCAAGCTTGATTCTTGCCAAGATTCACCTAGGGTTTGAGTGAGAGAGAAGACTAGAAGTGAGAACTCCCCTTGTTCATCTCGTGAAGCACTTCGAGCAACTTGAGTTCATTGATTCACGTTTGTTACTCTTGGAGCTTGCTCCTAGACGGTTAGAGGTGCCGGTGAACTCCCATTCTCTTGTGGTTTGAGTCCCGGAAGTTTGTATTACCCTCTCTCTTCGTGGGAGCACATAGTAAGTAACTCAATCCTCCTTTGTGGTTGATTGGGAGAGACTTGGGGTTAGTGTGACAGCCCGGCTCTTTGTGAGCATCTCAACGGAGACGTAGCTCCTTTGTGGAGTGAACTTCGGTAGAAAATCCTTTGTCTCCACATTTGTTCTTGTTCTTAGTGTTTCTATAACTTGATTTGTCCCGATCTACTTATTTGTGGCTATACTCTGATATTGATCATATATAGAAGGTTCCTTACATCTTTTGTGAGCTTTGTATTCAAGTGGAATTGTCAAAAGGTCATTAGATTTCAAATCTCGAAGTACATTTGAATTGCCTGTCGGAAGATCCGGCTTATAATCGGATCTTCCGATATTCTGTCCCAGTCGGAAGATCCTGTACAGTGTCGGATCTTCCTGGCCGGAAGATCCGAGACTGTGTCGGATCATCCGACTTTCTGACAGTTTTCGGAGGATTTTTGCAGGAATTTTTAAACAGGCCTATTCACCCCCCTCTAGGCCTAGTGTTGGTCCTTTCAATTGGTATCAGAGCCTAATCCCTTGTTTAGGCTTAACCGCTAAGGGAAAAACACTATGGCCGGTACGGGAGATGGATCCGAGATGGCTTCCGCTCACAAAGATAAACATTCGACGCCCGTCGAGTCAAGCTCAAGCGATGATGAACTCAACATTAGAGATGTTGATGAGAGCTTGGATGAACAAGAAAAGAAAAAGCAAAGAAGGGAGAAGATAAGGAAGAAGATTAAGGAGAAGGCCGAAAGAAAGGCGCAAAAGCTTCTCAAGAAGAAGATACGAGAAAGAGACGCTCTCGACGGACTTCACTCCGTGTCTTATCGATATGAGACATCTTCTTCTAACAAATCTTTCGACCCTTCTAGTCTTAATTTCTCATCCGTTCCAATGGGCAAAGTCCCCAAATTCAATGGGATTGACTATGCCCGGTGGAGCGATGATATGAAAGTTTACTTGCATGGTCTTCATCCATCTCTTTGGACTATTGTGAAAATAGGTGTCGACAAGAGTGCAACGCCAAGTCAAGAACAAGAGTACGACATCTTCCGTAACTCTCAAGCCGTGACCGTGCTTCGGAGTGCTCTAAGCTCCTATGAGTACAACAAGATTAGAGGAATCGATAGTGCCAAGGAGCTATGGGACACTCTTCAAATGGCGCATGAAGGATCGGATGAGGTCAAGGAAGGCAAGGTAGATCTCTTACAAGGAGAACTAGAAGCTTTTGTCATGAAGAAGGATGAGTCCTTGCAAGAGATGTATGATCGATTGAAGCTTCTTGTCACCGAAATTAGAATGCTTGGAAGCAATGATTGGGGCGAGAGCAAGGTCACAAAGAAATTGCTTAGAGCATACGCACCCAAGAACCCAATGCTTGCCACAATGATTAGAGAAAGTGACAAGTTCAAGACAATGGTGCCCATGGAGCTATTCAACAAGTTGCAATATCATGAGATGAATAGCTTGGATGTGACAAGGTCAACCCAACAAACCGAAGTCAAGACCATAGCTCTCAAGGCCGAACCAAGCAAGAAAGTTGAGTCAAATGAGAAGACATCAACTTTCAAGAAGAATGAAGATTCAAACGACCATGAGAGCACCGATGAAGAAACCGCTATGATGGTTAGGAACTTCAAGAGATTCATGAAGACAAAAGGTGAAAAGAAGAGCTTCTCTCAACGAAGATGCTATGAGTGTGGGGAGAAAGGTCACTACATTGCCGATTGTCCTCGCAAGAAGAATGACAAGGATGACAAGAAGTCCAAGGACAAGACCGGTGACAAAGACAAGAAATACAAGGAGAAGAGCCGAGAGTACAAGAAAAAGTTTGGAAGCGCCCACGTCGGTGAAGGTTGGGACTCATCAAGTGATGACTCCGGTGATGAAGGAATGGCCACTTGTGCCATCCAAGCTCCCACACCAACTCCACGACTCTTCAACAACATCGATGAGAGTGATGACGAAGCTCCCATGTGCCTCATGGCTCAAGGGACTAAGGTATTTGACACCACACCACCTCTCTCATCCACTCTCTTGTCATCTAGGAACATTGAAAATGATCTAGATAATGAAGAAGCCGAACATGAGAAAAACATGATAAAGAAGTTCGGCAAAGATGGCTACAAATTTATTAAAAAACTAATAGAGAAAGTTGAGAAAAGAGAGGAGTCTCTTGATAGGCAAGAAGAATTGCTCATCCTTGAGAAGGAGAGAAACCTTGTCCTAGAAGAGGCTCTAGTTGAGGAGAAACTCAAGGTTGAGAAGTTGGCTTGTGAGTTATCTCATGCCAATGACTCACGAGAGAAGATGTCAAAGGAATTGTCTTTGACAAATGACTCTCTAACTAACCTAAAGAATGCTAAAAGTGAGCTTCAAGAAAGGCATTCAAGCCTAGAGATCAAATATAAAGATCTAGAAGCCAATTTTAGCTCACTTTGGGAAAGTACCAAGAACAACTCTAAAACAACTCTTGACTCAAGTGTCTCTACTAGTGAAGGTTGCTCAAGATGTTATAAAATTGATGTAGATGCTTGTGCAACTAACATTTCTAAGCTAGAGGAGAAAGTCAAGGCTAAAGATGCCCAAATCCAAAAGTTGACCAATGCAATTGGCCAAGACCAAGGTAAGGGCAAGAGTGTATTCGAGACCCACCCGGCATATAAAGCCGGTAGATATGGTACTATCAAGGATGGGCTTGGATACACTTGAGGTGGAAAGGCCAATGGGACAAAGAAGATAAGAGGTCGTGATGTGACATTGTTCACCAAGGGGACCAATCTAGGTGAACTAATGGATGCGGCTCATGGGGTGGTAAGGTCCATGGAGCCCTTGCCCATGGCAAAAGCATCTAGTCAAGATGTCAAGATCAAGACCAAGAAGGAAGAGAAGGTCATTGAGCACAAGTCATCGCCAAACTACTCCATCGACTATATGATCACTTGGGACCAAAATGGGAAGATGGTGGTAAAGTATATAGGTGCTCATACTAGGAAGATGATGAGAAGTGTGTGGGTGCCTAAAATGTCAAAAGCTAACACTCAAGGACCCAACCACTTTTGGGTACCTAAGTCCAAGGCTTAAATTTGTTTTGTAGGCATATTCCTCCGGTGGACCTTCGTGGTTGTTGGATAGTGGATGTTCAAATCATATGACCGGAGAAAGGAATATGTTTGCAAAGCTACAAGAGTATACCTCACCCGTTGAGAAGATCACATTTGGTGACAACAATCATGGTGATGTCATAGGTCAAGGTGAAATAGCTATCTCACAAGACTCATCTCTTTCCAATGTTTATCTTGTTGATTCTTTGGGATACAACTTGTTGTCGGTCTCACAACTTTGTGAGAAGGGCTACAATTGTCTCTTTACTAATGAGGGTGTGAGCATCCTAAGAAGGGAGGATTCCTCTATTGCTTTTACGGGTCGACTCAAGGGAAAGCTTTACTTAGTTGATTTCACAACTAGTAAAGTGGAACCGAAGACTTGTTTAGTGGCAAAATCTAGCTTGGGTTGTCTTTGGCATCGCCGGCTAGCTCATGTTGGGATGAAGAACTTGGCCAAACTTCAAAAGGATGAACACATCCTAGGACTAACTAATGTTGTGTTTGAGAAAGATAGATTGTGTAGTGCTTGTCAAGCCGGGAAGCAAGTTGGTGCTCCACATCCACCCAAGAATATTTTGACTAGCTCAAGACCACTCAAGTTGCTTCACATGGATTTATTTGGACCGGTTGCATATGTTAGAATTGGCGGGAACAAGTATGGACTTGTCATTGTATATGACTTTTCTCGCTTCACATGGGTTTTCTTTTTGCAAGACAAGAGTGAAGCTCAAACAATCATCAAGAGATTCATTAAAAGAGCTCAAAATGAGTTTGAGTTGAAGGTCAAGCATATAAGAAGTGACAATGGGACGGAGTTCAAGAACACCAATGTTGAAGAGTTTCTTGATGAAGAAGGAATCAAGCATGAGCTCTCCGCGCCATACACACCTCAACAAAATGGCATTGTTGAGAGGAAGAACCGAACTTTGATTGAAATGGCACGGACCATGCTTGATGAGTACAAGACTCCGGATAACTTTTGGGCCGAGGCGGTTAGCACGGCTTGCCATGCCACTAACCGTCTCCATCTTCAAAAGTATTTGAACAAGACTCCATACGAGATATTAACCGGTAACAAACCAAAGGTGCACTACTTTCGAGTCTTTGGTTGCAAATGTTACATTCTTAACAAGAAAGCCAAAAGCTCAAAGTTTGCACCTAAGGTTGATGAAGGCTTTCTACTTGGTTATGGTACTAACGAACACGCCTACCGTGTTTTCAACAAAACCACCGGTTGTGTTGAGATCACGGTAGACGTAAAATTTGATGAATCAAACGGCTCTCAAGTAGAGCAAGTTGTAAATGACCTTGTAGATGAAGTCCCGCCAAGTCAAGCCATCAAGAACTTGAGTTTAGGGGAAGTGAAGCCTCAAGAGCCTCCAAATGAAGATGAAGAACAAGACCAAGATCCGGAAATCATGTTCAACATTGATCCATCACCATCAACAAGAGTTGAACCACCAAGCTCATCACAAGATCAAGTCCAAGATCTTGGTGACGATCATGACCATGGCAATGATCAAGGGGGAGCTCAAGGTGAAGATGCTCAAGATGGTGAGTCACATCATGAAGAAGATGATGATGGACCCATCCAATGTCAATCAACATTTTCACATCCAAGAGTTCACCAAAGTGTTCAACGGGATCATCCCGTTGACAACATTCTAGGGAGCATCCAAAGAGGGGTAACCACTCGTTCACGTTTAGCAAATTTTTGTGGATGTTACTCGTTTGTCTCCTCTTTGGAACCTCTCAAGGTAGAAGAAGCTCTTGGAGATGTGGATTGGGTTATTGCAATGCAAGAAGAGTTGAACAACTTCACAAGAAATGAAGTATGGGAATTGGTTCCAAGACCCAAGCAAAATGTGATTAGCACCAAGTGGGTTTTCCGGAACAAACAAGATGAAAATGGCATTGTCACAAGAAACAAAGCTAGATTGGTTGCTCAAGGCTTTACTCAAATTGAAGGGCTTGATTTTGGTGAGACATATGCTCCGGTGGCAAGGCTTGAGTCAATTCGTATCCTTTTGGCCTATGCATCTCATCACAACTTCAAGTTGTATCAAATGGATGTGAAGAGTGCATTCTTGAATGGGCCTCTTGGGGAGCTAGTATATGTGGAGCAACCACCGGGATTTGAAGACCCCAAGCACCCCGACCACGTCTACAAACTCCATAAGGCGCACTATGGGCTTAAGCAAGCACCTAGAGCATGGTATGAATGCCTCAAGGATTTTCTTCTCAAGAATGGCTTTGTAATGGGCAAAGCCGATTCTACTCTCTTCACTAGGAAAATAGACAAAGATTTGTTTGTTTGTCAAATTTATGTTGATGATATAATCTTTGGTTCTACTAATGAAAAATTTTGTGAAGAGTATAGTAGGATAATGACCAAGAGATTTGAGATGTCAATGATGGGGGAATTGAAGTTCTTTCTCGGATTTCAAATCAAGCAATTGAAGCATGGCACGTTCATATGTCAAACCAAATATACAAGTGATATGCTCAAGAAGTTTGACATGGCCAATGCTAAGCCCATCAAGACCCCTATGCCGGTGAATGGCCATCTTGATCTAAATGAGGAAGGCAAATCGGTCAATCAAAAGGTATATCGCTCCATGATTGGTTCCTTGCTTTACCTTTGTGCATCTAGGCCGGATATTATGCTTAGTGTGTGCATGTGTGCAAGATTTCAAGCCAATCCTAAGGAATGTCATTTAATGGCTGTTAAGAGAATTTTTAGATATTTAGTGCATACTCCAAACCTTGGCTTGTGGTATCACAAGGGCTCCACTTTTGATCTACTTGGCTACTCCGATTCGGATTATGCCGGTTGCAAAGTGGATCGGAAGAGTACAACGGGGACATGCCAATTTCTTGGTAGGTCTTTGGTGTCATGGAGCTCTAAGAAACAAAATTCTGTTGCGCTATCCACCGCCGAGGCCGAGTATGTTGCAGCCGGTGCTTGTTGTGCTCAACTACTTTGGATGAGGCAAACCTTGAGTGACTTTGGTTGTGAGTTCAAAAATATCCCACTCTTGTGTGACAATGAGAGTGCCATAAAACTAGCAAACAACCCCGTTCAACACTCAAGAACCAAGCACATAGACATTAGACATCACTTCCTTAGAGACCATGAAGCCAAAGGAGATATCGCCCTATGCCATGTTGGAACCGAAAAACAATTGGCCGATATCTTCACCAAGCCTCTTGATGAGCAAAGGTTTTTTTCCTTTAGGAGTAAGCTAAATATCTTGGATTCTCGTAACTTGGCTTGACTTGTTGCATACACAATTGATTGATGCCTAGACTAGAATAAAAAATTGTTTTTATTCTATTTTTATGGTGTGAGTTTTTCAAAATTTTGATCTTTTGATCGTTGGATCTTATCTTGTTTCAAGTTGATCATAGTTATGTGTTGATTGTTTGTTGCTGATCAACTTTGGGACAAGTTCCTTACATGTTCATAAGCTAGTTCACTCAAAATCGTCAATCAAATCTCGTCGTGGAAAATCATCTTCGGGACATATCTTCTCTGGGCCGGATCTTCCGACAGTCCCCCGGAACTTACCCCTGGAAGTTCCGGGCGGCTCTGTCTCCCTTCGCTCTCTCTGAGAGTTTGCCGGATCTTCCGATCCGGCCGGATCATCCGGCAACTTGTCGGATCTTCCGGACCTGGGAGCTGGCGGAACTTCCGGTGCTGATCTCCCTGGTTCTGTCACTATCGGATCTTCCGATGCTATGTCGGATCTTCCGGCTTGTGCGCGAATATAAATATCTGGGACGAACCGTTACCTCTCCCATTCTTTCTTTCTTCCTCCACCAACGCCTCCTCTCTCCCTCACTCCACCCCATACGGCGATTTGAATATTGGACCGTGGACTTCTTCATCAAGTGACATCTTTTGATTCCTCAACACTCCAAGACTCTTTCCCCCTCGGATTCTTCAAAGTCCTCATGGTAAAATCTCCAAGGTACTTGCCCCAATCTTCCCGTCGCCCGATCTCTCAATGTAGGAGGTTCTAGTGGATTTCCCTTGGTGAATCATCTCATATACATGCCTAGAACTATTCTCTATGATCTCGTGTCGTTTGGTGGGCTAAATCTTCGGTTCCTTGGTTGTTAGGGTTAGGCCCGACTCTGTCGGATCATCCGACTATGGGCCGGAAGATCCGGACCCCCGGATCTTCCGACCCATTGCCAGAAGATCCGACCGAGTCGAGCTCTGTCCTATCAATTTAGTTACCAATCTTTGATCCTTTCTCTAAATATATCCTTGCATATCTTGTCAGATGGTTAAAGAGAAGGTCACACAGAAGAAGAGCACCTTTTTGACTGTGCGTCCAAGTACCGGTCGCACCAAAAGCGCCTTTCACCCACCTAGTGGTTCGTCCTCTGAGTCGGACACCAACTCAGATGGGGGCATTAGAGAAGTTGGCAAGGGGAAGCGCTCAGAGAAACAGACAACTTCTCGCTCTGTTCGAGGAAGAGCTCAGTCAAGTGGGCAAGGGCGCAAAATTCCTCCTCGTCCCAGAGTCAAGAGAGCTGGCCAAGAAGAAGGACCAGGGACACAGTATAATGATGATATTGACATATCCTTTCTTGCTCAGAATTTCATAAGCACTGCCATTCCTTTCCGTCACTCACAAGATAGTCCCTTGGTCAATTTCAAGTTAGCCAAAAATAGCATGAAGCCTCTAAGGTTCAGTGAACATGAGGATCCAAGGAGCGTCCAATACAAACTCTTCAAGGGTGATCCTCGGTTTTGGCTTCCATACCAGGCAGATTGGTATGAGTCTGTGATCCTGAAGATGACTCGGATTTGCACTCCAATGTATTGGGTTGACTGGAAATATCTGAGGAACTTCCCACCACCGCTCAAGCCTGTTGTTGAGGATGTATACAATCGATGTGTGGAGATGGATGTGGACAAGGTGATGGCATTTGAGTGTCCATACAATGAAGAAGTCATTGCCCAATTTTATGCTACTCTATGGGTTGATGAGGAAAGGTATGAGATGCACTGGACTTTGTGTGGGAAACGTCTTTCCATCTCTTTGCATGACTTCGCCGGTTTGTTTGATCTTGCTGAGGAGACTGCTTATGCTCATACTAGCAATGATCGTAGAAAGGTTGATCTTCATCTTGGGAGAATACTAGATGACACCAAGTTGGCATTCATGTATGATCATGCTTATGGAGAGGTGGTATATGGGAAGTACAAGGGTCTCTCTCCGTTCTACAAGTTGCTAAATCAACTCTTTCGAGGGACCTTGTACCCTAGAGCAGGAGATGCCGACAACATCTGAAAGAGGGCAAAGAACTTACTTTTTCAAATGGCCCCCGGGAAGCCCAAGTTCAAGGTGTTCAACTTCATTTGGAATGAAATCATCTACTGCTCTCATGATGCTTCTAGTGGCTGTCACTATGCTCCTTACATTTTCCATATGATCAAGCATGTGACTGGGATCAACATTTTGACTGACAAGCTTCATCCCCCATACAAATCTCCTCCGGGCAAGATTACACAGCTTCTAAAGATCAAGTCCAAGGCATATCAGGGTGCTCCAACCCCATCCTCTCACGGTGCCTCATCTTCCCGAGCTCCTCCATCACATGCTCCAGCTTCATCTAGTGGCCCCTCTGTTACTCCCAAAGGCAAGATGAGTAAGATTGACTTTCTGCTCCAAGGCATGTTCTCTTGCTTCAACATGTGCAAATATGAAGTCAAGAGGTCTCATGAGCGTGAGCAACGCGCCGAGCATGATAGATACATGGCGGATAAGCGCCACAAAGAGCTTCTTGAAAAATTAAATATGTTACATTCTCCTGTTCATCAACTCAGGGAAGTCACTCCTCCACCTCCCTTTGCAAATCCTTGGGAGGACTACTCACAGGAATATGTCTTTGGTGCCTCTCAACAACAAGGACAAGGTGAGGAGGAGATAGTGGAAGAAGAAGAAGAAGAAGAAGAAGAAGAAGAAGAAGAAGAAGAAGAAGGAGAAGAGGAAGAAACTGAGCAGGAGGAGGAGTATCATAGTGAGTCAGAGACGGATGACGATCGTCGCAAGGGCAAGGCAGCCGCAGCAGCTGATGATGACGATGACGATGATGATGACGATGACGATGGTGGTGATGACGACGACGACAAGGAGGACGAGTAGCTCCCTTTTTGGTCTTTGATGACAAAGGGGGAGTGAATTTGGCCACTCTTCATCTATCGTTATCTATCTTTTATTCATGTTTTAGCTTGTGAACTTGTGACACCTTGAACTTGTGTTATGTGTGGTGTGCCAAGTGAGACTTTTATTTGTAAGACTTAATTTGGTTATTGCTAGTGTGATGTTCAACTCGTTATCTATTTCATTGTGAGATGCTTATGTTTGATGTGATGTTATTTCTCACTTTATTGTTGTGTATATCTTGTCATATGCATCACGTTGATTTTATCATACCAAGCACTTGTATGCAATATTTTTTTTGGGAAGCTCTTGCAAAATATGTGCACAAGAATTTGAGGCTATTTAAGTTGAACATGCACATATTTAGGGGGAGCCTCTTCAAAATATATTGGATGCAAAACATGAATTTTATTCCCATCTTGTGAATCCAAATCTGTATTGTCATCAATCACCAAAAAGGGGGAGATTGAAAGTGCATCTAGGCATTTAATCTATTTTGGTGATTAATGGCAATAGAAATTTGGATATGATGCTTTGCATGAGTTGTGCAGGAATAAAATGAAATAAAAAGAAGATAATACTAAAGGAAGGGCCCCAACGCTTATTCGTATGGTGGAGGACTCAATTGGTGGATTTAAATTTAATTTTCTGTTTGAAATTGAGTATAGGACCACCGTACTATCAAGGGGGACGTAGTTGATAAATTCTAGATGCTAAAAGTGCTTTACTTGAGATGACAAACTCTTGAGAGACACAAAAACACTTAGGCCGGAAGATCCGACTAGAAGTTCCGGGCGGCTCGGTCTCGAGATTCTACGGGCCGGAAGTTCCGGCCGTAGCATCGGAAGATGCTTGTCTTAGCCGTTTTTCGAGCTCACGAGTGTCCTGTTGCAAGTTCCGACCCTAGGCCGGAAGATTCGACCGGAAGTTCCGGCCGGCTCTGTCTTGGCTTTCTCCAGGCCGGAAGTTCCGGGGTCCCCCGGAAGATCCAACATACAGTCGGAAGATCCGGCTCCTGGAATTTTTCTGGAGTTTTCCTAACACGTATCTGTTGCTTGTCGGAAGATCCGACCAAGTGTCGGAAGATCCGGTACCCCCTCGCAGAGCACATAACGGTCATATTTTGGGGGTTGGTATAAATACCCCTCACCCCCCTCATTCATTTGCTGCTGCACACACGACCTAACACAAGACAAGAGCATTCACTCTCCTCCTCAAATCCCCTCCCAAGCTTGATTCTTGCCAAGATTCACCTAGGGTTTGAGTGAGAGAGAAGACTAGAAGTGAGAACTCCCCTTGTTCATCTCGTGAAGCACTTCGAGCAACTTGAGTTCATTGATTCACATTTGTTACTCTTGGAGCTTGCTCCTAGACGGTTAGAGGTGCCGGTGAACTCCCATTCTCTTGTGGTTTGAGTCCCGGAAGTTTGTATTACCCTCTCTCTTCGTGGGAGCACATAGTAAGTAACTCAATCCTCCTTTGCGGTTGATTGGGAGAGACTTGGGGTTAGTGTGACAGCCCGGCTCTTTGTGAGCATCTCAACGGAGACGTAGCTCCTTTGTGGAGTGAACTTCGGTAGAAAATCCTTTGTCTCCACATTTGTTCTTGTTCTTAGTGTTTCTATAACTTGATTTGTCCCGATCTACTTATTTGTGGCTATACTCTGATATTGATCATATATAGAAGGTTCCTTGCATCTTTTGTGAGCTTTGTATTCAAGTGGAATTGTCAAAAGGTCATTAGATTTCAAATCTCGAAGTACATTTGAATTGCCTGTCGGAAGATCCGGCTTATAATCGGATCTTCCGATATTCTGTCCCAGTCGGAAGATCCTGTACAGTGTCAGATCTTCCTGGCCGGAAGATCCGAGACTGTGTCGGATCATCCGACTTTCTGACAGTTTTCGGAGGATTTTTGCAGGAATTTTTAAGCAGGCCTATTCACCCCCCTCTAGGCCTAGTCTTGGTCCTTTCAGCCCCCAGCGGGGAGAACGACGCCACAGGGGCGACGCCACCATTGCCAACGACAACGTCGGTGAGGCTTTCGCCTATCAGCTCCATGCCTACCACACGCACTCGGTCATGCCAGCAGCCCGCTCCCCCTCGCCTCAACCGGAAGAGACCCGGCACAGCCCGGAACACTACCACAGTGCCACTGGTAAGCACCTGCAGCCCCCAGCCCCACCACCAGAGTGACGCCGGACCAGTATCACCTTCATGGGAGAGAAGGGGAGCACCACCTCGCCGGCCGGCAGCCGCGGCCACGGCCACGCCCGGCCATAGCACTCCCCAGCGCCGCGCCGGTCAGGGCCTCGCCTTCCACCAGTTGTCGCTGCTGCCGGCGCACCGGCCGCTGCCACCGCCGGCGCCGCCCGTGTTGACCGCCGCCGCCACCAATCCAAGCGCCGGCTGCGGCCCCCCCACACACCTCCACGCGTCCCCCGTCGCGCCACCGTCAGATCTGGCCGGGACGGCTCCGGATCTGACGGCCCCTGCCGCCGCCGCCACGCAGAAGCTTGCCGCCGGCGAAGAGCTCCATCCGGGCCATGGCGGCCGCACCCGCCCAGACCGCCGGGAGAGGGGAAGAAGGCCACGCCGCCGCCTTCACCGCATGCCGCGCGAGCTTTCCGCGGGCTGCTCGGGCGGCGGCGCAGCGGGAGGAGCCGAGGGTGGGTTGCGGCCGCGCGAGGTTTGGCTGTCCGCTCGGTCGCCCGCGCGGGGGGCGACGCGAGCGGATAAGGCAGGCGTAGTCTCGCTCGTCACCTTTTGCGAGCATGGCTATTGGCAAACACAAACAGATCCTTTTGTTTGCTTTTGTTTTTCCTTTTGCGAATGGGGAAGACACATCCTGCTGGAGGCCATACGGTCTGGTGCCAATGGACGGTCACGAAGCAGCGTGGGCCCCGACGTGGGGACGCTGTTTCCCCCTGGGTAGGGCCGGGGCGGAGGAACCTCGCCTGGACCTATCTTCAATTGGACCACTATGGGCCGCTAACTCAAGAGGGAAAAAGTCACATTTACCTCCCTGGATACTGGACTGAGTTCGCAAAACCACCCTATACTCGAAAACCGTCCGTTCAGACTCCCGCAATTTCTGAAACCGGACACGTGACCTCCCCGAGCTGTTTTGACCCTGGTTTTGTCCGACGTGGCGCCACATAATCTGTCTTACGTGTCGCGGGCCCACATGTCAGTTAGCACAAACAGATAAAATACACGCCGCCGCCGCCGTCCTCTTCAGTCCGCCGACGTTCGGCGGCTCTGGCACCAGCGGGACCGGCGGGAAGAAGAGCCCCTTCCGGACGCTGAGCTCCGACGGGCCGACGGAGAACGCGCCGGCGCAGAACACGGCGGCAGCGGCGGCACTATCGACGACGGCGGCGGCAGGACGGACGGCGGATACGCGGCGACAGGACGGACGGCGGAGACGGCGTGGGCAGGAGCGGCGGCATGTGCGTCGTCCTCTTCAGTCGCCGTCGTATTACGTGTCCATGAGAAGATGGGTACCACCATAGCTACAGCGAGCACTTCTTGGTTGCTGCCCCGCCACCCACCATGGCCGGGAACACGCGCGGCCACCACTAAGCGCCGCCGCCGTCGTTGTCGGCTCCGTCGTCCACTCCAGCTCAGAGGACACCACTGCACGGCACACCTGCTAGGTGCTGGCTGCTGCACCATCTTCCTCGCCGCCAACTGCCAATATCCACGAGGCGGCAAAGCAAGTGAATCAAGCGACGGCGAGTTAATCCGGGCGGCGCGCGAGCAATCCGCCGCTCGCGTGGAGACACGAAAATCAAGCGGTCAGTGAGGAAATCCGGTGGTCAGCAAGCTAATCTGCGCTACGAGCAAGCAAATCACGATGACGAGTGCGGGCGGGCGACGACGGAACCTCGGTGGCACGAGTAGCTGACGGTATGGGCTCGTCGATAACGAGTGCTTGCACGAAAGCATCGTCGACTTGAGCATCGTAGACTGGAACAACTCGCGCACGTGGAGGAGTTTGAGCGGTATCATGTCCATGCTTCATCAATCACCGGCCCCGTCCATGTGAGCATTTCATCGAACATGCAATGGGCATGGACCAAGCGTATATAGAAAGAAAAAGTAAGATGGAAGAGCAGGTGAAGAAGAAGGAAGACATGAAAAGAGAGTCTAGCTAGGCAAAGTAGATGCTACTTTCGATCTTTGTACAAGCAAACTATCGCTTGCTTGGATTAAGAACAAAATTAACCAATACATGAGCAATCCATCCGAATCGATACATTATGCACGAATGTTATGCCAACAAGCCTGATGGAGCTGCCTCCTAGCAAGCAGCAGCTCATGCCTGGGGCAGGACCGACCGCCGCGGCGGGTTCCACGTCCGCCTGGCGCCGGAGCCGAGCGCCTGGCTATGGCACGTCACGTCCTGCTCTGCTCGGTGCGCCTCCAGGCCCAGAAGCAGCATCCGCCGTCGCCGAACGCGTCGGCGTGCGCCGCCACCGTGACCTCCACGCGCGAGCTCCGGCCGGTCGCTCCGGGGCGCCAAGGGACTGGCGCGCGCGTGTTCTCCGTCGGCCCGCCGGAGCTCTGCGGCCGGAAGGGCCTCTTCTTCCCGCCGGTTCCGCTGGTGCCGGAGCCGCCGAACATCAGCGGACTGAAGAGGACGGCAGCGGCGTGTATTTTATCTGTTTGTGCTAACTGACATGTGGGCCCACGACACATAAGACAGATGACGTGGCGCCACGTCGGACAAAACCAGGGTCAAAACAGCTCGGGGAGGTCATGTGTCCGGTTTCAGAAATTGCGGGAGTCTGAACGGACGGTTTTCGAGTCTAGGGTGGTTTCGCGAACTCGGTTCCATATCCAGGGAGGTAAATGGGACTTTTTCCACTCAAGAGACAAGTGCTTCACACGGTGCGTTTACTAGCCCGTTCAGTCCCCAGCTGGACTACTTCATCACCTGGGCCTGGTGGAGCGGTGGCTGCCAAAGTGCTAGCCCACGACAACGGCAAATTGTGCTCGCCCCCGCGCATGAGAGGATTAGCTGGTACTACTCTTTGAGGGGAGGGCGGTGCAACTAGTGTAAGAGTTGGCGTTCATCAAGGAGGACATGGATTATTCTAAAAAAAGGAGGACATGGATTTTAGAAAGCAAGCTTGTGGTGCACCGGAGGTGCCTTAGTTTCCTTATGCTATTGACGGATCCTAGTTTATTTAGTTGCTTGAGTCCTTTCCAGTTTTTTATAATAGCAAACTTGTAAAAACTTTGCTTCTTCAGTTCTTCTCTTCTTAAGTGACATTGCAGTGTTTCTGTAAACTTTTCAAAAGAAAAGAATAAATGACCAATAAAGAAGACCCTGGAGAATCCCAATCCTAGCTTATTGTGACATTGCTTACTTACAATATTTTAATTTTCAAGAATTACATGAGTTTAATTGACAATAAGAACATCGTAAATATGTACTCCCTCCGGCTTGGCAAAGGAAGTCGTTTTGGACAAGGTTTGAGTCAAACATTTGAAATATAAATCATGAATAATATTTAAGTCGTTGAGTTTGGAAATGTGAAAATTAAATAAATAGATTGGTATTAAAAATTACTTTCATAAAAATATACATATATAACTTTTATAAGAAATATTTTTATAGAAAAGAGAAGTCGCTTTGATGACCGTGTCGATGTCCTAAACGACTTTGTTTACCAAACCGGAGTGAGGATGTTTACCAAACCGGAGGGAGGATGTACATAAGGCAATCCACACATATCAACAATAGCAGTTTATCCCGAGTATTCGACGTACTATCACGCCATTTTCGGGCACCTACTACCCCCGGCAGTTTGAACGATATATTTACATGGATGTCCTTCCCCATCAGCAACGCAAACCAATCGCATGTCCATGATAACCTGCCAAAAGAAAAAAAAATCTCCATGATCAAGAGGGAGGCGATCGAATAATCGAATAGTATCGTACTCAATTTCCGAAAGAAACGAAAGAACACAAGCACATCTGACATACCCGTAGCATCCCGTGTATCCATTTCCATTCGAGCTTTAGTTTAGGACTATAGACCTTCATCGATGACCTTACCAAATACTCCGTAGGCAAATATACCCTGCAATATCGATCGGCATCAATGTTATTCTACCGATGTTTCACAGAATCGCACAAATGAAATTCAAATGATCGATAGGATTGAAAAAAAAAAATGTTGTCGCTCAAACGACTACTGTAGTGATGTACATACCTAGCTAAAATCTTTGCCTAACAGTAGACGCGAACGCGATCATGCCATCGATCCGGCCATCATCAACAAGCAAGACACAGATCAATAATCGAACGAGGCCGAGGGGGCATCTTAATTACTCGCAAGCGGATGATGAAGTGTTGAGACTTCAGAGCCGACGCTGGCGAAACAGGGCAGCACAGCCACCGGCGGAGGTTACGGCGGCCGCGGCCCAGACGCCCACCGCAACGGGCCACGGCATGACGCCGGCAACCTTCCAAGCGAACATGACCGTGAGCAGCGTGCAGAGGGCCCAGACTCGGAGCTTGAGGCGATCTCTCTCGGCGGCGGCGTGTGGCGGCGCGAGCTCGTAGGCGCGGAGGAAGCGGAGCAGCAGCAGGAGCGCGCCGTAGCTGACGATCACGAAGGCGACGGAACCGACATCCCCCGCCGCCGCCGACCTGTAGGCGGCGGCGACGCAGGTCACCGTCAGGAGGACGACACCCGCGCCGACGAGGCCGCCTGCAGCTTCCCCGCCGGCGACTCTCTCATCCATCTGGTGATCGAGGAGCTGTAACCTGTAAGTACGTGCGCGAGCTATCTGCTAGCTTGGTACGTGGTTTGGAGCTGATGAGTGATGAGCTCGATCGAGTGCTTGATCGAGAGCTACTGTAGCTTGCTTGTGAGCTTTGCGTAGGCGTCTCCGAAGGTTGAGTGTGAATCTGAGCAACCGATGGTGCCTTGCTACTTAAGGAACTTCGCCTTGAAGAAGTTTTTTTTTTGAGGAATGTAAGAAGATAAGTGCTATTAAATGGCAAGCAATTTTATTTTTGAGAATTAGACCCTGCCAAGCAGTTCCCTTAAAAAGCCAAAAATTCTCTCTCCAAACTTCACTATTCACCTATCACATCAAATCCCTCTCCTCATGTATGGAACACTAAACGTGGGTAAATAAAAAAACTAAGTATATGGTTTTGATGTACACAATGAGACGAATCTTTTGAGCCTAGTTAGGTCATGATAGAACAACGATTACCAAATCACAGTACATGCCTCTGATCGGGAAAGTGGCAGGTAAATTGCAGGCTTGGCAAGGTCCATTGATGAACAAGAGTGGTCGCCTAACACTCATCAAGTCAACCCTGTCCGCGATGCCTATCTATCTCACGATGGCAGATAAGTTACCACCATGGGCGATCAAGGAACTAGACGCCATCCGAAGGAATTTTCTCTGGACAGGGAGTGACAAAGCGCAGCGGGGGAAAAACCTGGTAGCTTGGCCCACTGTTTGCCAACCGAAAATCTTTGGTGGCCTGGGAGTGATCGATTTCAAGCTAGCCGGAATCGCCCTACGCACGAGATGGTTGTGGCTTCAGAAAACTGACGAGACCAGAGCATGGTCAGCTCTGACGCTGGAGGTGGAGCCAGAGGTGCTTGCTCTTTTTAAGGCCTCGATCACCATCACTGTCAGAAATGGAGAACGGACGCTCTTTTGGTCTGACAGTTGGATTGATGGTAAGGCAATTTCTGAATTGGCTCCCACACTGCACGGTATTATTCATCCCAGAGTCAGGAATTGCAGAACGGTCGCCCAAGCATTGCAGCAGCAACGATGGATCAGGGACATCAGGGCTGGCCTAACTGTACCGGTATTGGTTGATTACATCAGGCTGCATGAGCGATTACGCGCAGTAAGGCTACAAGAGGGGAATGATCAATACCGGTGGCGCTGGACCGCAGATGGACAGTACACGGCGGCCTCGGCATATCATATGCTGCATGAAGGAAGCATTCGGATGAGAGGAGCTTCGAGACTGTGGAAGAACTGGGCTCCGCCTCGAGTCAAGTTTTTCATGTGGTTGGCACTGAAGGGAAGGATTTGGACTCCTGACCGTAGACGGCGACATGGCCTGGAGGCTCACGATGAGTGCTGGCTATGCGATCAAGCAGACGAGACCGTGTCTCATATGCTGGTCAATTGCGTCTTTGCACGCCAGGTTTGGTGGGAGGTGGTGGCCGGGAGAGGAGGGCAATGCCTCTTTCTGCAGCCTGAGTACTCCCTGCATGGATGGTGGTGCACGGTGCGAAGACAACAACCGGCGAGCAGAAGAAGAGGATTGGACTCCCTCTTCATGCTAATCGCCTGGAACATATGGAAGGAGCGTAATGCACGGTTGTTCGGTGATCATGCATCTTCTGCTCAAGAACTGATCCATAAAGTCAGACTCGAGATCGACATGTGGGTTTTGGCTGGAGCCAAGCGTCTTGGTTGTTTCAGTCGTGAGTAGTACCAGTAGTTACTCTGTTAGGCTACGGCCTCGTTGTTTCTGTCTTACAGATGTTGGTGAGACTTAAGATCCACCGGAGTAATGTAATTTGGAACACTTGTTCTCATTCTTCTTAATACAAAGATACGAAGCTCTCCTTCGTATTCGAGAAAAAAAAAAGAATACATTGGATCAAGGTACGGGATGCGCGTAGTAGTTTGGAAATGAATGGAGATTATTGTGGAGATAGAACTTTATATAAAATTCCCCTTCAACGATTAGTGATACGTCTGATAGGACTCCATTTACTCGAAGTAAAATGGCACCGGACTGCCTCTAGGACGGCAACAAAAAAATAAGTGTAAGATCGCACATCGTTTTTGAAATAAGATATTTGCTATACCAGAAAAATCCTTTTATTAGGAAACTTGTTTGTTTAGTTTATTACTCTACTTATGCCCTTTATTTATTCTAGATGACGACTCAGATTTGCGGTCTGTTGCCCAATACTCATATTTTCGTTTGATAACAGTGAACTATATATGCTAGCCATGTAATGTAGATTGAATGCTTTTCAATAATCATTTATATCCTTAAAGCTATAATAGAACCCGTTTACACGCACCTAATGGTCTAGTAAAGCAAATGTGAAATAAGTAATAAGACAATGAATAATTGAGAACCAAAATGTTAGAGGTAAACTTAATTTTAAACTAAGTTCAGCACACTGGTTGGATATCCTCAATCCTCGCATGGTACGCAAATGACAATACTGAATACGACGCGTAACTACATATTGATGAGTTCATGATCGACACTGGAAGGAGCGGCAATACAAGAACATCTCCAAAGCAAAGTGCTCGATCTTATACACTAGTATCACTTAACACTAAAGTAAACAATGAAGTTTTATTTGCAAGTATACTCCGTAGTACAATAGAGGAAACACAATGCATGCAAATTTCTGCGTCACGCAGCATTATTCAGGAAGAAGGCTCAAAATCCGCCGGTAGCCGTGGCCACTGCCATGAGCCAGACCACCGCACCCACGGCCGGCGGCACGAGCGGCGCTACCTGTTTGACAATTATTTTAACATAAAAAATGTATGTGATGATATATTATGATGCCATTCGTACATTTATAAAATTACTCAAAGTTGTGCCTATGATAAATGGGCCGGCCCTGTCCCTATGAATTTCCAGAAAATCAAGATCAAATTCTCCGTCGCCGGGAAAGCACCAAAATATTTTAATGCATGATGTTCAAATACGGATTATAGAGATATTTGGTTTCAAGAAGGATATAAAGGCTCGCGCGTTGATTAGCATATACGTGAGTTTGCATGCTGGTCATGTACGTATGCATATTTTGGTTGCCGCTTAAGCTAGTTGGCCCCACCTGTCATTGATCAGCTGTCACGAGATGTATCTATCCATGCATCATTATGCCCGATATGGCCTGATCGTATATGATCGAGATAGAGTCCAGCCGGCTTAAACTCATACGCTGAGCTGTCGATCCTCCCAGGAAAAGATAGAGTTGAGTTTGTTCCAATCATATCCGGCTCCTCAACTGAATATAGGATAAAAGCGCGTACGTTGCTGTTGAGCTAAAATCTCGATTAGTTAAACGCATCTGCGTTTTGCTTGGCCCTTCGGCCAAGAAGGTCGAGCCCCTGCCCAGGACCCCTCCCTGGAGACACACACCATTCGCCAGGAGCCTCACCAGACGCCTGGGCTGCAGAAGCCTCCTGCGCTGCGCTCTCCTCTCGGAAGCTCTCCTCTCGCCGAGCTCTCCTCTCCCGGCATCAACACGCCGCAAGCTCAAGATGTCGCGCTTGTTCCGTTTGGTGAGCAGAATTAAGTTATGTTTTATTATTCGTTCTGGGCGGGCAGCTATCGCTTATGTGAAGTCTACGAGATCAACATCGTGAAAGCGGAAGGACCCGCTCTGTAAAATTATCGACGTCGTGGGAGCGGAAGGACCCGCTCTGTAAAATTATGAACATCGGAAAGAGCGGAAGGACCCATTCACCGTGACCATGAGTCATTCGCTCGGCAGTGCAAGACTGTAGCGAATCTCATGAAGGTTCCCACCATATTATCCGACACACACATGTATAGCCGAAGAGAAATATTCTCTCGAAGTTTTGAGACGCCAGAAGGCTGTCAAAATATTCATCTGGCGAGCATCGTCCAAGCATCGTTTAGTGCCGTGACTACGGCCGATTCACTATTTACACCATGTGTCTAGTACCGATGAGGCTAGACTAAATTTTAGCTAAATGCCGACGAGGCAAGGTCATTACTCCACCGACACGTCCTAGATAACGGGATCGGACACCACGTTGCCGGGCACCGACAAGGCAAAGGCAACACATATATGTCCACGTTTGATGAATCCGGACTATATGACTAGGCACCGACTAGGCGAAAGTCACCCCTTCATCAACGTATCCTTCCGTTTACGACGACGTGGCGATGACGCCATCATGACCGGGTCTCGGCGAAACAAAGCCACCCACGCTATTCCTACGTTCCGTACCGCTACGGACGACGAGCAGATGAATACTTGATAATGACCATAAAAGCGCAGCTTAATCGGAGGTTTTCCGCAGACTCGCTCTGCGGATGTAGTTAACCGGACGCGCCCAACAGGCCCCGGGAATCGGCGAACTACGCAATCTCTAACTCAGATGTCTCCGAAAGCATCGACGCAGAAGACAGACGAAGACAAGTTGTCGCGAGTCATGTATTCATATATTTTGTAAAAGATCAAAATTAATGAAATATGTGTTCTCGCCTATGTGTGCATGTGTCCCGTGTACCAGTACATTTATTTTCCCTTCTCTTCATTTTGTTTTCACGAACACTACCATTTGACGCGAACATCGCCGTGAGCAGCGCCCACACTTGTCCTGTCACCGCCTGGCCCCGCGCGCGCGGTCGTCGAAGCTACGGAGGAAGAGCCAGGTGAGCGCCAGGAGCGTGGCGTACGCGAGGAGCACGAACGCCATGGAGCCCGCCGCGCCGGGGCGCGCGTCGTGGACGGCGAGCGCGGCGTCGCACGCCACGGCGGCCAGGCCCATCCTGGCCAGCGCTAGGTATCGCCCGGCGATGCCGCCGATCATGTCGTCCCTGCCGCGGTCGGCCCGCTCGAACTCGCGGAGGCCGAGGAAGAGCAGCGCGAGCGCGGCGTCGGCGGCGAGCACGAACGCGACCGCGTCGCCCCAGGACATGTAGACGGCGAGCGCCGAGTTGAAGGTCAGGGCGCCGATGCCGAGCTTGGTCAGGGCAGAGTATTGGTGCCGTCGGTCGGCCATGAGCTAGATGAGAGGCCGCTCAATGATCTCCCGTGCGCGGAGATGGAGATGGGGATTGGGGAGCGAGAGAAGAAGCGAGTTCATGTGCTGGCAGCTGGGGGCGGGGAAGCCCGACTTGACGGAAGGAGCTCTTGTCTATATAGGGGTGCCGGTGTGGGAGTGGCAGACAGGGACGGCACGGCTAAATGTTAACGCAAGCGAAACCTGACTTGTCTTCCTTGTGCTGCGCCCGATGTGTTCTTGACCTCGCGAGTCGCGACACTGTCTCTGGGCTCCGGCCGGCCGGCGAGCCCGGGCATCGACGTTTGGAGAAGTAAGGTCAATAATACTGATAGAATGAGGTCGATTAAAACAATAATACTGTCAAGCAACAGTGGATATTGGCAGTCCCAATCCAACGAGCAGGATAATATTCATAAAATTAAATGAGCTAACATCTAAATGAGCTAACACCTAAGATAAATAATAACGTGGTAAGTGTTTAAATAAATAAAGAGAATGATATCAGGTCTTGTAAGCATTAGACATTGTTTATAAGATGCGAGATAAATAACATTAAATTTAAACGTGAAAGAGTGACGTTTGCATCAGAAAATTAAAGTAGTGTGTATTGCTAGTTTCTTAATGATATTGAAACTATGCATAGTGTCTTGGATTAGGACTAGCCTAAGAGCATATCCAACAGCTCTTGTATATATTTGGTTGGCTAGCTAAAAAAGAGAAAAAAAAGAAAAAAAAATCCCATCCAACGGCCTAGGTAAGTGAATAGCTATTTTTATAGGCTCGCTATCTACTGCCCTTCGCTTGACAAAGATGCCGAGTGGGACGCGCTCGCCATCCGCTCCTCTTCCCGCTCTCCCTCCCTTCACGGCTTCGCCCCGCCTCGCCCCTTTCTGCTCGCGCCGCTCCTCACCTCCTCCGATGCGGCGGCCTTACTCCCCCCTCCTCCTCCTCTCTCGCGGAGCCGCCGCAACCAGTGCAAAAGTCCAACCCTAGTTCCGGACCGCATCTTTGGTGATCTCCGGCCATGGCATCCCGGTGGGTCGTCTCCTTGCTCCTCCGCTGGGCGGCATCGCCAGCCGCGCCCGCGCGCGCTGCCACACTGCCTGTCCCCTGCCGGGTACCGTGACGCCACGCCGCTTGGGCCCCCGTCCCGCTGCCCTTCCTCCCCGCTCCGCCGCCGCCCTGCTTTCGCGCACCGCCACCCCGCTTGGGCCCCCGTCCCGCCGCCCTTCCTCCCCGCTCCGCCGCCGCCCTGCTTTCGCGCACCGCCACCCCGCTTGGGCCCCCGCCCCACCTCCCCGCTTTGCCTAGGCCTTCCCGCTCGGCCATCGCCGCCGCCCCTCCGCCCCTGGGCTGCCCCGTGGAAAGAGAGAAAGGTGGGAGAGAGGAGAGGGGTTGACTTGGAGAGGAAAAGAGAGAAGAGTGGAAGAAAAGGGAGCTGTTTTGAATTACAAAACCCGGCTGCTACTCCTCCGGTGCTAAAGCTGACCGGTGCTAAAGTTGGTCACTAGCTAAAAATATTTGTATATTTACGTGTTGCGGGATTCGAACTCGGGACCTCTTGGCGCGCGCGTACCCATCTAACCATCTCACCTACGCAGCGCATGTGATAGGATAGAAGATGCGCTCCTTTTGAAGTAGCATGTGACACACCGGTAGCACCGGGTCGTAAAAGCACCCGGTGCTAAAGGGTCCCCTCATTTAGCAACGGGTCGGGTCGTAACACCAACCGGTGGGCTAAAGGGTCCCCGAGAGCGTCCCAATTTTACATCCGGTGCTAATGTTGCATTAGCACCGGTTCTTGATCGAGTACGCCGAGGCATATGAGGGAGGCGGATGATGGCTTCTCTGGTAGTGATAGTTTCATAAATTAATATATGGTTACTGTTTGGGCCCAACATGCCCGTTGTCTTATCTTTTGGTTTGCCTCTTGTTTCGTGGGGTTAGACGATACCCATTGCATCTGCAGGTTCCTAAATGACTAGTTTTGTTCCAACGTACTCCCTCTTTCCCTCAATTGTATATTGTTTTGTTTTTTCTAAATATGCTTCGAACAGAAAGAGTAGTATTTTCAGTAACTGGGCAATTATAGGTGCCCAAAGAGGTCTCCGTCACCTGCCCTCTAATCAGTGTAATCACTTCGGCTCTAGATGCGTCTCAAAGAATATAATTTCAGCGATAATCATGTGCTCTTTTTTTTTTCAAAATTATACGAATTTTGTTGCATCCAAACACTTTATAGATACGTTTTGGATACCAAATTATTGGCAAAATCATAGTATTTCTCTAAAACTTGTAAAAAAAGAAAGCTTGTATTCAAACGGATCGTTACCCTGAACACCGCTTACATACTTTAACTGAACATATATACTCCTTGACAATAGGAGCACCATATATATACATCACATATTATACAGACACAAAGACCAAGCTAATTAAGCCCGCGCTTGTGATACTTAACCGTTACGGAGTACAATATATAAATCTCGTGCCCTACGTACTAGTACAATCAGCAAACCACCATTTGAAGCCTAGCTTTCACCAATGATCAGCAGCACACAAATAGTACCACAAAATACTTGCAACTCCAAGCCTACATTCACGATCGCAGTAACCTGCCAAAAGTAATCACAGCTCGTCAAGTTTAGCGCTTGAATATATTCTCTCCAAAAAGTATTATTACAGCTGGCTAGAATATTCTGAGATGGGGGAAATGAGGCAGAAACAGAACAGACAGCTATAAACAGCCCATATGTCTACAGCATCCAAATCCATCAATCCACACGTACTTCAAATTCCCTGCAACATGAAAATTAACGCCGTCGAGCCCTAGGATCAGATCCTCGAACTAAAAAGATGGTCGGACGATCGGCCATGCTTGTGACGTACGTACCTGCTTGACCTTTACGTGATGCTGCACCAGATTCAGCAAAGAACTAATTAACCGCTGAAGAAGCCTTTGACACATACACGCAGCTTTGATTCGATCAATTAATTCACTGGCCTCGACGAGGAAACAGGGCAAAGAAGCCGCCAGCGGCGGTGGCGGTCGCCGCCGCCCATACGAGGACCGCGGCGGGCCAGGGCACGACGCCGGCGACCTTCCAGGCGAACATGGCGGTGAGCAGCGTGCAGAGCACCCAGACCCCGCGCCTCAGGCGCCCCCTCTCGGCGGCGGCATCAGGCGGCGCGAGCTCGTAGGCGCGGAGGAGGCGCAGGAGCAGCAGCAGGGCGCCGTAGCTGACGACGACGAAAGCCACGGAGGCGGCGTCGCCGGCGGCCGCCGCCCTGTAGATGGCCGCGGCGCAGGTCGCTGTCAGGACGAGGATCGTGGTTGGGATGGCGGAGATACCGCCGCCGACGTCGGCACGCACGAGTCTCCGGTCCTCCATCCGGTGAGGTGATCGATCGGGGCTATGAGGGTGCTGCTGCTTTGGAGGAGCGTTCAACTGGATAGCTTGCGGATTTGTGTTACCTCCGGATTAACTGGATTGAGATTTGAGTCCTTCCATCAAAGATTGGACAGGGCTGAGAGTATGACGAGACGGCGTTTGCGTGTGCCTTCTTGTCGAAGCAAGAGGGAAGGTCCACGTGGCATCCAGCCGAACTCAAATCATTTTTGGGGTCGATGGAAGGGGAACTACTCGCGTGGGCCGTGCTTACTGGGCCACGACGCGGGAGGCTCTGGACCCTTTTGGGCTTCGACGCGCATACGACGCAGAGCCCACCAGCACAGGCCACGCCACACGCCGTCACCGCACCGTCAGAGATAAACAATGGACGCTGCGACCGCCGTCCACGCAGCGTGACGCCGTCATCCAATCGTTCCGGCTGCCGTTGTACCCGCAAGAGCGAACGATGAGAGGTCTTATCACACAAGCCTGGTGTAGTTGTACTTGTACAGCTTCCGATTCCGACCATTGGCACTGGCTGTTCTTCACAGACTGATACAATGAGCCTGGCCAATCCTCAGGGGTCTGTGCCCAGTCATCTGAACCGATCAAAACAAAACAACAGAGGAAATTAAAGCAAAGAACGAGCTAGATTTGTCGGTGCTAGGTCATACACGAGCTGAAGCGTACGTGTGGAAGGGCCGATCGAGCGCGTCGTCGGCAGACATGGTTGGTGATGAGAAGCTAGGGTCTTGTTTGATCTGGTAATTTTAGTTCTGGTGGAGACGGCAGACAGCATGGGGGGAGTATCAAGTATATGCATGTTTGCCAATCCTCGGCCTCGTTTAGTTCCCAAATTTGGGAGCCAAATTTGGGAGTTTGGGGTGCGTGTGCACTGTAGCATTTCGTTTGTATATGCGAAAAATTGTTCAAAAATTAATTAATTAGGCTCAAAATGTTCGTCTCGCAGAGACAACAAAACTGTGCAATTAATTTTTTATTTCATCTACATTTAGTACTCCATGCATGTTATGACATTTTGATATGATAGAGAATCTTCTTTTTGCATAGTGAATTTAAGAGTCCCTTTTTGGAACTAAACAAGGCCCTCGTTTTGCTCTGCAAGAGCATGGCGTCATTTCTGAATTTCTCATGACACCGATCGATGTGTGTGTGGATTCACCGTACCAATGGATCCGAGAACGTGTGTCGGCAAGCCAATTTGCGGCGCTCAGGTTTGGTGCCCTTTGCCAACAAGTTCTTACAGTCCACACCACACCGGATGAAAACTTTCAATTTTCTAGCAGCCGGCCGGTCGACAATTGTTTTGCCGTTGTCTAGCCAGTGTCTGTCAGTTGTAGTACGTGAGTACGTCTGAAATCCGAATCTTCCCTTTACTAGCTGGCCAAGTGAAGAATCTATACACTTGGATGGCGCCCATGGCCTTTCACAATGAGTTTGGTACCGGCTTTCCTATGTGCATCAGTTTGGGGAGAAAGAAGAGGACAAAGGCATGAATATATAGTCCAGGCTCACTAACCATTGGTACTGTGAGGTTTGAAGGACGACCATAGAAGGCAACAGATTCACGTTACAATCACAAAGGAGGTTGGCAGGATTATAAGTACAGAGGGTCGGCAAGACGGCAATCGCATTGCCCAAATAATGTGTAGGTGCACGCAGTAGAGTACATCTCCTGATCTCCATCATGGCATGTGTCGAGATGATGACTCACCATGACCATAGCGTTCAACGTTCAAGGACTAACGGTTGCCATCATGCCGCGCCGAGATGATGTTCAGGACTTCAGGGTCCACGTACCTCTGATCTGCCCCCGACCACCGTTCCATTCTTCCATGTTGAAATGATATGGCTTCATTTGTGGCGGATATGGCGTTCAACATTCAGGAACAGAACAAAGGAGTACTACACGTTTGGCTCCAGTTGGCCAAACGCCTGGTACTGCCCCAAACCAAACGACGGAAAAAAGAGAAACGGACAGACAGAGGTTCCGTATCATTCTTGATAGTGGACAAGAAGAATTATAACCTTAACCGAAGAGTTTCCTAGGAGTGGCCGACGTCGACGGAGATGCATTTGTAAGTATCACTCTCTTGGTCTAATATATGGCCTAAGGTGGGTTGTGTTTAGTTCCCGCGAAAAGTGTGGTCAAAAAGTCACATCGGATCAAATCAGATACTGTAGCGCACTGTAACACCTTTCATTTGTTTGTGGTAATTGTTGTCCTATCATAACCTAACTAGGCTCAAAAGATTCGTCTCGTCGTATACATCAAAACTATGTAATTAGTTTTTTTATTTACCTACATTTAATGCTCCATACATGAGGAGAGATTTGATGTGATGTGATGGAACTTTTTACATAGTGGAATTTTGGGTGGGATTTTGGAAACTAAACACAGCCGTGATCACGTCTCGAATAATAAGAAACTGCCGAGAGAGTAAGCATGAACGACAGCTAGCTAACGACCAAGAATTGGCGAAGGAACGAACGAACCATAGAGGACGAGCGGTGAAAAATCGATGACTGCGTTTGAGATCCTGGGTGGCAGCACGTTCTCTGAGGATCCTCGCACGTCGTCGGTGCTGTCAATTTATTTTTCTTTTTCGTAAAGATCTCAAGGCTGTCGGATCTTTACTTTGGAGATAGAAAAGGCAGTAGCAAATCTTCTTTCTCATTGGAGAATATATTAGTTTGTGGATCTCGAGCTGGAGGTCACGACGACTCAGGAGATCGAACCAGGTGCCCTGGTTTTCGTCGTCGTCGTCGTGGATGAGACCTCGGCTAGACCAGACCTGAACGCTGCTGTGACTTGGAATCAGGAAGACAGGAACTGCAAAATCACAATAGGAACAGATAAAAAATCCACAACTATTCTCAACTGGCCGGAACTAACAAAGCAAGCAAATCCGATGTGGTAGCAAGTACAAGAAATCCCGCACGCAACACATGATACACTCTCTGACTGTGATTCAACTATCAAGCATTAAGACAGGAAGAATGACCAGAACCCGCCGGCGGCCGTGGCCACGGCCATCGCCCAGACAAGAGCCCCGACGGCCGGCGGCATGAGCGGCGCCACCCTCGACGCGAACATCGCCGTGAGCAGCGTCGTCAGGATCCACACCGCCGCCTTGAGATTCCTGCCCCCGCCGCCGTCCTGCTCGAACTTGCGGAGGCAGACGAAGAGCAGCACGAGGGCGGCGTCGGCGGCGAGCACGAACGCGACGGCGCCCGCGTCGCCCCACGACCTGTAGACGGCGAGCGCCGAGTTGAAGGTCAGGGCGCCGATGCCGAGCTTGGTCAGGGCGGAGTATTGGTGCCGCCGGTCGGCCATGCGATGAGGCCGTCGACGGTCTCCCGCGCGCGTAGATGGAGATGGCCGGGAGCGAGAGAAGACGCGAAGGCTGGGGGCGGGGAAGCCCGACTTGACGGAAGGAGCTCTTGTCTATATAGGGGTGCCGGTGTGGGAGTGGGAGGGCAGCTGGGCAGGGCATACAATAGCTAGCCAGAGCAGGCATCCTGTCACTGCCACGTAGGCACCACGTGTGCTGTGATTTTCTTTGCCTCTGGGTCTTGAAACTCAAACCTGATCTGAATTCTCCTCCTTGAGTGCAAGAGAGGATCGGATCAAACGTCGCAGGTGTGGCACGCTATCCTGCCGATGGCCGAGAGAGGATCCGATCCGCTCCATTTGGCGTTGGCCGAGGAGTAGCAAGTGTTTCCGGCCAGCGGAGGCGCCGGCACGACGGGTCCTGTACGTGCGAGCCGGCGACTGGAGAGTGGATGGAGACTGGAGAGACGTCCGCCGTCCGGGCGTCCGGCCGGCCGGCGCAAGCAAGAGCAAAGAGCCCACTTGTGATCGGCTTTTGTTGTTCTTGCCCGCTTTATGCGCATCATTTCGTGGGAAGCAAAGCAACGGATCGGAGTGGTTCGTTCAAAACAAGAGGCAAGGTCGAGGAGCCCACGCTGTTCTTTGTAAAAGTAAAGCAAGATGTAGCAAAAGACATGCAGAAGTTTCGGCAGGTCTTTCTCCAAGGCTCGTGTATAAAATTCATCGTTGGCCCATCTATAAGGCCAGTTTCAGTGAACAATTTGAAACTAGGTAACTATGCTAAAAAAGTATCACGTTGATAAAACTCTTCTCACATCCTATAAAATTTTTGTTTATCTCTTATACCACATTAGCACATATAATATCATAAAACCTCCTATAAAACTCTCAGAGAGATTGGCCTGTTTGGTTGGTTGGTGGCTGGTGCTGGTTTTTACTGAGACAAAAACACTGCTGGCTGATGGCTGATAATCCAAACGAACACCTCGTTTGTTGTTTGACTCTTGAGTTATTATATAAACTGAATTCGAGGATTCGAGGCGTCATCAGTCGCCAGTTGCCAGGTACCCGGCTTACAACGCCACCGGCAGACGACCAACCTGCTTTCATGTTGGATTAATTGGGCCATTGGCCCATTTTAGTCTCAATTAATCAAAAGAAATTAAAGGTCCACTAATAAATGCTAGGGGTATAAATCCCGGATTGAGAGTCAACGAGAATCCTAACTAACTTAAATGGTGGACCAAATGTGGACCACTTGTGACGTTGGTAAAAGGAGAAGGGCGTGACACACGCGCACGCGCGCTCGCTCGCCTCGCCGAGCCGTGGCCGAGCCGAGCCGCTCTGATGAACGTTTTGCCACTAATGACAGTCATTAAGTCATAGCCGTTACTGATATTATTCAGAGAATGTAACCGTTGGGCTGACTAGTAATTGACGGCATAATGGTCATTGCTGCCCTGCTGAACGCGTCCAGGTTCATCCTCTCCTTTCTCCCTGAGCGCCTATAAGAGGAGGCCTTTCCTCCCAGGTGGGACGAAACTCGAAAGCTCTCTCTGATATTCCATTCAGGAAACCACTCTCTTCTCCCTGTTGTTTGCTGCTCTCTCGCATTCCCAACGCAAGCTTTGCGCGCACTCTGCTTGCGTGAGCAGTTGCCTCCGAACCCCGTCTGCCCTGAGATCCTGCTCGGGATAGGCAGGCGATAAGGTTTTTGGGGAGCGTACTTGTACGCGCCTGCTCGCTGCTATGAACGACTACTTCGTCTACTTCCCGGCGGACATCTCCACCAACCCGGCGACCACACGTTGTTCGACTACGTCCTCTCCATCACGCGAACGACTACATCCCGTAGGCTGTTCGAGGGACTTCACTGCATCGCCTCGTCACTGCCTCGAATTTGATCGACTACTTCAAGCAGGCTAGTCACAATGACTGGTAACGGCGTTTCCGGTGCCTCCGGTTCCGTTCCTGGGTACAAACTAAACCTTCTCTGGTTATACTTGTTGTTCATGTTTCTTTTGGGAATTAACCTGAACACTAGCACATGCTTTACTCTCACTGGATCACTCACTATGGTCATGAATTTGTTAATAATTTCTGGAATTAAAATGTACCGAAAAATGCCTAGATTTCTAACAATCCAAAAACCTTATGATATTAATAGGCTTTCGGTAACTACCTTTGTTGCGTCAATCAAACCAAATGTTTTCGATGGCTCAAATTACAAGCGTTGGCGGCAGAGGGTCACGTTGTGGCAGACGGCCATGAACATCATGCATGTCACACAGGGGAAGCCCGAAACGCAAACTCCTGAGGAGGAGAGAGCTTTCGTGGCGGCCGATAACCTGTTCAAATGTGCCATCTTGAGTGTTCTAGCCGAAAGCATCGTGGATACGTACCTCTTGCTGCCAAGCGGCAAAGAAGTTTGGGATGCGCTTGAAGCTAAATTTGGGGTCTCTGATGCTGGTGGTGAGCTGTATGTCATGGAACAGCTCTATGACTACAAGATGGTTGAAGACCGTCCTGTGGTAGAGCAGTCCCATGAGATTCAGGCGCTGGCTAGAGATCTTGAGAACTATAGCGAGGATGTACCATGTAAGTTGCCTGACAAGTTTGTGGCTGGAGGTATTATCTCCAAGTTACCACCTTCTTGGAAAGACTTTGCAACCTCTCTGAGACACAAGAGACAGGAGTTCAGTGTTGTCGATCTTATCGGCACTCTTGATGTTGAAGAGAAGGCGAGGGCAAAGGACCAACGTGGTAAAGGGATTGTTGGGACTTCTAGTGTCAATCTGGTGCAGAAGAAGAATCACAATGCGTCCAACAAAAGGAAGAACAAGCCGCATCAGAACCAAACAAAGGCTAAACAGACGACTCAGTTCAAGCCGAGGAAGCCTCCAACTGGGAAGTGCTACTGCTGTGGTAGCACCGAACACTTTGCTGCAAAGTGACCGGATCGCAAGGATAAGAAAGATGGCAACAGTGCCAACATGGTTGTTAGTGAGACTGGTGGAACGTCGGGGTACGATAATCTTTTACCTACAGTTCTTTCAGTATGTCATTCATTTGAGTGGTGGATTGACACTGGTGCTAATATTCATGTTTGTGCTGATATTTCCTTGTTTTCTTCTTACCAGGCAGGCGGGACTTCCTCCTTGTTGATGGGGAACGGATCGCATGCGCGTGTTCTTGGTGCTGGTTCGGTCGATCTGAAGCTTACTTCGGGAAAGACCGTTCGACTGAAGAACGTGCAGCATGTCCCCACCATCAAGAAGAACTTAGTCAGCGGGTCTCTCCTATGTAGAGACGGGTTTAAGTTAGTCTTTGAATCCAATAAATGTGTAATATCTAAGTTTGGAAGTTTTATTGGAAAGGGCTATGATAGCGGAGGCTTGTTCCGCTTTTCTTTGTCACATGATTGAAATAAAATTGTGAACCATATTTCAAGTGTTAATGATGAGTCTAATGTGTGGCATTCGCGACTTTGTCATGTTAATTTTAGTTGTATGACGCGTCTTGCAAATCTGAGTTTAATTCCGAAATTCACCTTAGTCAAAAATTCTAAGTGTCATGTGTGTGTTGAATCAAAACAACCTCGTAAGCCTCACTTTGCGGCTGAGGCAAGAGACTTGGCACCTCTAGAATTAATTCATTCCGATCTGTGCGAAATGAATGGCGTGTTGACAAAAGGTGGTAAAAAGTACTTCATGACTCTAATAGATGATTGCACTAGATTTTGCTATATTTATTTGTTAAAGTCTAAAGATGAAGCGTTGCAATATTTTAAAATCTATAAAGCTGAGGTAGAAAACCAACTTGAGAGAAAGATCAAAAGAGTTAGGTCTGATCGTGGTGGAGAGTATTTTTCTAATATTTTCACTGCATTCTGTGAGGAACACGGAATAATTCATGAGAGGACGCCTCCCTATTCACCTCAGTCAAACGGGGTAGCCGAAAGAAAGAACCACACTCTAACTGATTTGGTTAATGCCATGTTAGACACAGCGGGACTGTCTAAGGAATGGTGGAGTGAGGCTATATTGACTGCATGTGATGTCCTGAATCGTGTTCCCATGAAGAACAAAGAGATAACACCATTCGAGGAGTGGGAAAAGAAAAGGCTAACCATTTCATATTTACGGACTTGGGGATGTTTGGCCAAAGTGAATGTGCCTATAACCAAGAAACGTAAATTAGAACCTAAAACAGTAGATTGTGTCTTTCTTGGTTATGCTTTCCACGGTGTGGGTTATAGATTTTTAGTAGTGAAATCTGGAGTACCTGACATGCATGTTGGCACTATCATGGAGTCCAGAGACGCTACATTTTTTGAGGACATTTTTCCTATGAAAGAGGTAGATAGCACATCTAGTCATGAATTGTCTGTTAACAATGAACCTAAAGAACCCACCACTACGATAGAACACAATGAACAACCACATGTGGAGAATCCTGAGGAGGATGACAATGAAGCAGCTCTCAGAAAGAGCAAGAGACAGAGGATTGCAAAGTCCTTTGGTGATGACTTCATTGTGTACCTCGTGGATGACACTCCTATAACCATTAAAGAGGCATATTCCTCTCCAGATGCTGACTATTGGAAGGAAGCAGTTCGGAGTGAGATGGATTCAATTATGTCTAATGGTACTTGGGAGGTTGTGGAGCGTCCTGATGGGTGCAAACCTGTTGGATGCAAGTGGGTGTTCAAGAAAAAGCTTGGGTCTGATGGTACAATTGAAAAGTACAAGGCAAGGCTAGTGGCTAAAGGCTATACTCAAAAAGAAGGCAAGAGAATAATGAGAGATCAGCTGAGATACTCCCAGATCATTGGTTCACTGATGTACCTGGCCAGCGCTACTAGACCCGACATCGCGTATGTTGTGAGCAAACTGAGTCGATTTGTGTCTAACCCAGGATAGGCTCATTGGGAAGCTCTCGAACGGGTGATGCGTTTCCTGAAAGGTACTGTGGACTATGGGATTCACTATACTGGGTACCCTAGGGTACTATGGGGTTATAGTGTTTCAAATTGGATATCTGATGCAGATGAGATTAAAGCCACAAGTGGATATGTGTTTACACTTGGAGGTGGCGCTGTCTCCTGGAAGTCTTGTAAGCAGACCATCTTAACGAGGTCTACTATGGAGGCAGAACTCACTGCATTAGACACCGCCACTGTTGAGGCCGAATGGCTTCGTGAACTCCTTATGGATTCGCTGGTAGTTGAAAAACCGATACCGGCTATCCTCATGAACTGTGATAATCAAACGGTGATTGTCAAGGTGAACAGTTCAAAGGACAACATGAAGTCATCTAGGCATGTGAAGAGGCGGCTGAAATCTGTCAGAAAAATGAGAAACTCCGGAGTGATAGCCTTGGATTATATCCAAACGGCTAAGAACCTGGCAGATCAATTCACAAAGGGTCTTTCACGTAATGTGATAGAGAATGCATCCAGGGAATTGGGCTTGAGACCCATGAGTGTTACTCAGTAGTGGTAACCTGTCTTATGTGATCGGAGATCCCGTGAATTAGGATGGTGAAACAAACTACTGTTTAACTGAGAGAAGAGAACCTTTGTAAAAAGGCTCATTCCAGTAGAGGTACATTTCTCTTCTAAATCTGTATGGTAGGTTGGTGAAAACCTTAATGTGATCTGAGTGGCTCAATGAGGAGCAAAGATGTTGGCCTACAGAACATCTTAAAGGATTACACCTATATGGGTCCAATTGCTAGTCACAATCTATGAGATAGGGTGATCTCTAGATACCCATGAAAGGCACGGAGTATGACTTATACGCTCCAACCCGAGGGGATGCATACAACAGCCTAGTACTGGTAAGGGGCTCTAGTCAAGCTTGTTTGCACGAAACTGCCAATTCAAGGCATAGTCCATTGGTCAGTTGTGAATGAATGTAGCTTTTGCCTCAGGTGGATGTTCAACTTAACAGTCTTCACCATGAAGCCGGTATATCAAAACAACATTTGAGTCGAGGGCATTTGTTGTGAACCTTGAAATTCTTGGTGGGGATTGTTGGATTAATTGGGCCATTGGCCCATTTTAGTCTCAATTAATCAAAAGAAATTAAAGGTCCACTAATAAATGCTAGGAGTATAAATCCCGGATTGAGAGTCAACGGGAATCCTAACTAACTTAAATGGTGGACCAAAGGTGGACCACTTGTGAAGTTGGTAAAAGGAGAAGGGCGTGCCACACGCGCGCGCGCTCACTCGCCTCGCCGAGCCGTGGCCGTGGCCGAGCCGAGCCGCTCGACGTGTGCTGTGTGATGAACGTTTTGCCACTAATGACAGTCATTAAGTCATAGCCGTTACTGATATTATTCAGAGAATGTAACCGTTGGGCTGACTAGTAACTGACGGCAAAATGGTCATTGCTGCCCTGCTGAACGCGTCCAGGTTCATCATCTCCTTTCTCCCTGAGCGCCTCTAAGAGGAGGCCTTTCCTCCCAGGCGGGACGAAACTCGAAAGCTCTCTCTCTGGTATTCCATTCAGGAAACCACTCTCTTCTCCCTGTTGTTTGCTGCTCTCTCGCATTCCCAACGCAAGCTTTGCGCGCACTCTGCTTGCGTGAGCAGTTGCCTCCGAACCCCGTCTGTCCTGAGATCCTGCTCGGGATAGGCAGGTGATAAGGGTTTTGGGGAGCGTACTCGTACGCGCCTACTCGCTGCTGTGAACGACTACTTCGTCTACTTCTCGGCGGACATCTCCACCAACCCGGCGACCACACACTGTACGACTACGTCCTCTCCATCACGCGAACGACTACATCCCGGAGGCCGTTCGAGGGACTTCACTGCATCGCCTCGCCACTGCCTCGAATTTGATCGACTACTTCAAGAAGGCTAGTCACAATGACTGGTAACGGCGTTTCCGGTGCCTCCGGTTCCGTTCCTGGGTACAAACTGAACATTCTCTGGTTATGCTTGCTGTTCATGTTTCTTTTGGGAATTAACCTGAACACTAGCACATGCTTTGCTCTCACTGGATCACTCACTATGGTCATGAATTTGTTAATAATTTCTGAAATTAAAATGTACCGAAAAATACCTAGATTTCTAACATTTCCTTCCATGAAGAGCTCTCTGTCCCTGTCCGTCTCTGTTTGCAAGTGAGCCTTTGTTATTTTGTAATCAAACATCATCATTTTGTAACCTAAACTACTTCTGCTTTCGCTTTAAATGATAGGGCCGACCCTGAGCTGAGCTGAGGCCTGAGGGCTGAGGAGCATCAAGCGTGGTGGAACGAGGTAGTAATAAGGAATGTCGCTGTCTTGGCAAATCAGGATTTTATTTTTCTTTTTCTTTTGCGCGCGCGGGCAAAAATAAGAAAATGCTAAGGAACGTTAGATGGTTCGGGCGGGCCCATTACGTCTTCCACGCGTTTGCCGGGCCGACGATATAATAAAAATACGAAAATGATAAGGAATGAATGGTTCGGGTGGGCCCATCACGGCCTGCAGGTAATCTGGGCCGCAAGAGCGCCTTCTCAGCCCAATAATAATTATATTCGCAAGCGCGTTGCAGGAAGGAAGCATCGCCGCAGCCGCGGCCCGCCGACCATAAAACGACGTCAACTTACCCGCGTTGGCCATCTCGTCGGCTGCCATTTTTCATGAACGGTGCCTGAAGCTTTCGTACCCTTGTGACCTCTGCCTCATGGATCATGATGATGTTTAAAATTATTTGACAAGCGATGGTCTTCGTGACTTGACAAATTGACATGTCGGCGCCGAGTTCCAAGCCGCGTAAGACACCTACTCTACTTTGTAATACGGAGTACAACGTAGAGTAGATGCGCAAGCACTACTTGGACTTTATAATATATATTAAATTACATAATTATTACACTGTGTACTTACATATACTTTTACTCCAAACCAAATAACCAATCGTCGTCGTCGGGCGGTAGCCGGTAATGTGTACGTAATCTGATAGTTCACTACGGACATGCACGAAACGGGCGAATGCAGCGCAAGGTTTAGATGGGCACCTTGCTTGAGAGTTTTTCTTTAGACAAACAAACCTTGCTTCAGAAGTTTTTCTTTAGAGTTTAAACAAACAACCTTGCTTTAGATCGAGTTGAGACCATACGATAGACAGCAATCTGGTTGGACATCATCGATCATGGTACGTAAATGGAACTACTGATACGACGTGTCTAACAAATATATCGGTAAAGCAGACTAAAGTCATTTGATTATAATGAAGTAAACAATACAAGGGAGTTTATTAATTCACAAATAGAAATAGTACTCGTAACACACACGAAACACAATGCACGCAAATAAATAGATTCCTACGTCACGCATTCAGGAACAAGCCCCAGAATCCGCCTGCAGCCGTGGCCACCGCCATGATCCAGACCACCGCGCCCACGGGCGGCGGCATGACCGGCGCTACCCTCGACGCGAACATCCCCGTGAGCAGCGTCGTCAGCGCCCACACCGCCGCCTTGATCCTGGTGTTATCCCTGCCCCTGCCGGCGCCCTCGAACTCGCGGAGGCAGAGGAAGAGGAGCACGAGCGCGGCGCCGGCGGCGAGCACGAACGCCACCGAGCCGGCGTCGCCCCAGGAGTTACGGATGGCGTGGGCGGAGTTGCACGCCAGCACGGATTGACGGTCCATGTCTTGGCACGCACGTGTGGAGAGTGGAAAGCATCGGGTCACTCCAGATTGCCGAACCCGAACCAGGAGGCTTGAAATTTATAGCCAAGCACAGTACTTGTGAAGAAGCAAAAAGGTATGCTGGTCTTTTTTCCTGATCGTGGTACACGTGCAGAAAATCCTAATCTCTGTACTATTCAAATGGTGTTTTTTCTTTTTGTTTTTTTGGCGAAAGCTGCGGTCAACCCGTTCCCACAGTCGGCCACGAACGCGCACACGGCCGCCGGCGATCGACTAGGGCACGCTGGCCGTGGCCTTCCGCCAGCTCAGCTAGCTCCTGGAGTCCATGTCATGTGCCCAACGCCCAGCCTAGGATTATTGATCCCATCCTCTGATGTTGATCGCTGCAAGAGGCGAGCCGAGCCGAGCCGAGTAACCCAATGAGGCGAGTTGAGCCAGCTGGCGAGCTACAAGTTTTTTTCAACCCTAATAATTGAGACTGCGTGAACTAGAGATATATTTGGCTCCGAATAGCTTAATTTTGGGTGCATAAAAAATTTAGGTATGTTCCTTGAACGACATAGCAGTGACGTTGCAGCATGGGATATATCGAATACCTGTTGAAGCACTTTTTTTACTTTTATATTTGTTTATTGAACACTTTTGAAGATGCTCCGTTCTTCCTTACGTGAGGTAAATACAACAATGTGAAGCCATACTTGTATTTTTGAGTTTTTTTTAAGTTAGCAGAAACACTGCTACATGTAATAAGATAATAAAAAGCAAAATAATTAATCGTAATAAGTCTTGTTATGTACAAAGATAAAAAGGTCACTCGATCTTATCCGGAGTACTTTTGTTTTCTGCAAGGGGATCTTATCCGGAGTATATGTCTCAAAAGGACGACGGCGGCAGCCCATCAAGTGGTTCCTTCTAGCCTAGCACGCGACAATTCCTTGATCGACATGGCAGCGACTTTCCAGCACTGGGTCATGTATATCAAGAAATCAAAAACTAAGCGCACGGTTTTATTGCACTCTGCGAGACGAACATTTTTAGCTTAATTAATCAATTTTTAGACAATTTTTTACACAAACAAACGAAATGGTACAGTAGCACAATGATTACGACGTGACCCCAAACCCTCAATTCTCCACCCCATTCGTCATCTAAACACGGCCAGGTCGATCCCGTGAGCAAAAGAAAACAAGGAAAAACCAAATACATGACCCTTCTAGTACGCCTGACTCGGATATGCATGACACGCTCACAAGGATATGCATGACACCTAATAAAACCAGGTCATCCAGACGTACAATACCGTACGTGCACGTACGGTATGATTGGTGAAGAAGCGTTGAACGCTGAACGGTACTCCTCCTATTTTTTCTTTGTAAGACACGGATATGAAAATTCAAACTATGCCGTCGATGACAGCACCCATCTGTGGCATTGCGTCATCGAGGAATTGCAACGAAGCAACGTAAGCTGTCGTGTTTAGGAACATAGGGTTCCCCACGCCATCGATGGTGAGGCACACCACTTTGTTGTATGCCTGCGCTGGCCAATAAATGGGATGCGGAAGAGCACGAAGGATTGTAGGCAAGAGGACCAAGGGTTGGCCGCACTTTTGTCGATCTGGGGAAGAAACATATATTTGAAGAAAAAAAGTTAGCAAGGGTTTTGTGCAAGATGCAATGTAAATTAAAAACACTATCTGAACCCTCGGGTGCGTCATGTGTGTCGTCCACTTGATGTTTTGGCTTCCAGCTAGCCGAACCAATCAGAACTGGATGAAAAAGAAACTCCGGTGAACTAATAAACAAGTTTGAGGATGTCTCTGGTACCATTTGCAAATTTAATAGTCCATGATATATTTTACTCTTTAATCATCATCGAGGAAACATCCGTACTTGTTCGTTTGGCTGGTGGCTGGTGCTGGTTTTTGCTGAGAGAAAAATACTGCTCGCTGGTGCTGGTTTCTGCTGAAAGAAAAACACCAGGGTGATATTGCATCAGGCGCCCAATTAATAAGGCTGCGGATTGTACGTGGCAGTAAAAATACAAACCGACTGTGTCCTACCCTCGCGGCGTACGGTGTTGACGGTCAAATTGGGCCTTGGGCCAAACCGGTCTGACCGGTTTGCCAAACCGGTCAGACCGGTTTGCTTCTGTAATTCGAGTAGGATTAGGATTCCGAGTTTTAGTCCCATATTGTAACCTATTCGAAAGGGGTAAGACTTCCCCGGCCTATAAATATAAAGGCTAAGGCCGATTGAGAGGTATTCCAATCGAATCAAACACATTTATCCTTTACTTTTTATCTCTCAAACCCTAATCTTTTCCAACCCCCATATTCTGTTCTTTGCTCGTCTCTACGGCGTTCAAGGGCGTTCTAGGTGGCCTGCCGACCCTAGAGCAACCCTAGATTGCTCGAGCTCCGACGGGGTCCCTCCCTAGCTTGGGTTTCTAGGTCTTCACGATCTCCCGACAGAAAGCGGTCAGACCGGTTATACAAACCGGTCAGACCGGTTTGCCCTGGGGAGGTCAGGAGTTGGCCGTTGTGACGGCCGTGCTGCGCGTTCGATCAATCTTCGAGTGTGTTGGCGCGCTTTAGTGTCAACAGACGGCCAACGCACGGTCGACACAATGCCGACATGATCCACTAGCTAGTTGGGGTTTGGTTTCACAATGCAAATTGAGGCGCAATTGAGCTTATTATCCAAAGCTACGCCACGCCGGTCAGGTGCCGTTTCGCGCATCACGAACGTCTCCGATACGAAAACGGCAGCGAAACGGCACCCGGACGTCCTGCTACGTATCGATTCATTAAACCAAAAAAACACCAATACTTAGCTAATAGAAATAGAGTCTGCAACGATACAGCCCAACGGCCAACAAAGCCTCTTGCAAGAGCTAAACTTCCAAACATGTAAGGCTAAAAAAGGGCTAAAATTAGTCTCGAGGCTAGCAAATTTTAGCTACCCCACCCCTACTAGCAAATTTTAGCCTCGAGACTAATTTTAGCCCTTCTTTAGCCTCACATGTTTGGAAGTTTAGCTCTTAAAAGAGGTTAAAATTAGTCAGCTAGTTTTAGTCACCCTGATCCAAACATGCTCTTAGGCTAACATCTTGCCGGCCTGCCGTAGACAGTCAGAGAAGTGGCCGAAAAATATTTTTTTCTTGAAAAATAATATGCTTTTGGACAAATGAGCTAGCTATATATATATCGAGGTGCTGCTTATCTTGACGCTCATCTATGAGATAATAATATTTTCCGAGTATGTGTGAGATAATAACATGTATCACCATTTGAGAGTTGCTCGATCACTCTCGTCCACCTTTTGACGTGTCCTACTGTTACAAGTCAGTCTGTATTGCGCCAGTGAACGCTGTGTGTAGTAGAGTAGAGTCATCGTCCTTAGCACTATTGACGGACTCTGAGGATGCAGTGTGCGGTACGTGTGTGTCATCAGATAGGAGATAAAGCAATATTTTTTTAGTGGTGTGCCATCAGTTCAAAATGAGCTAATAGTTGTCGGTTGGATCACAACCCGCTGGGTGAAAAATCAACCGTGCTCCTGACAGAACATGATGGATCATGCATGCCAGCCATTTGGTAGTGGAATTTTAGACCATACGCGACTGCAGATCTTAGGTGTCCCAACGCGTGACATATGTTCAGAAGCTGCAGCTTAGGCAGGCTCTTGTCTCTGTTTGTAAGGCATCCTGTGCAGCAAGCATTATTCGGTGTGTTTAGTTCAAAAAAAGAAAGAGAAAATTCGGTAAAAATGTCACATCGGACACTGCAGCTCACTGTAATACTTTTCGTTTGTTTGTGGAAAACATTGCCCTACCATGACCTAAACAGGCTCAAAAGATTCGTCTCGTCGTGTACATCAAAACTATGTACGTAGTCAGTGATCCATGCATTATATATTGACTCCGATGATCCGCAGTGTACTGGCCGGCTTTGTTTATTTGGGAACCGAATAATGCGGTAGGGAATGAAGGAAGTTTCCATCAGCGGCTTGCCGCTCGCGTCATCACCACCAACGCCCGCTTGCGCTTGGTGACGTACTCGTGCCTTCCGTCGTTACCCTACTAAATAGATTAAACAACACGTACACTCTGTGGACTTGCTTTGAGTTCCAATATATACTTACCTTGCGTTTGCCCAAGCTTTCACCTTCAAATGAGTTTGCATTTATACTTATGCCCCGGTAAATTTCGTAACACCCTGTTCTTCGTTCTTCCGTGCGGGCTGAGTCGAGCTTCATGTTTGGTCAAGGCCAGATCTAGGCAACAATTCTAGAATAGCTTCTCTCAAGGCTGCCGGGAATTTTCCTACGGGCAGATCGAGGTTAAGTATGTGTTTCTGGTGCGATCTTACGAGTGATTGTCAACTTGACGTGAACTTTCGGGCCGGGGCAAGCCATGCATGATGTTCACAGAAAGATATCATCTACTACACGGTGCGACGATCGACGTACGTGTGTACCAGGTCCCGGTTCGTGCCTTCGGGAAGAGGTTCCCCGGCCAATGGACGATCAAAACTTTTGATTTCTTCATACTTTTCTTGCCACAAGAGGAAGAAAACGTCTACTTTTAATTAATTGCTGATGATATTTCAATCCCGGATTGGTTCTCTGACGACGCTAAGCTAGCCACGTTATAGTTTGCGTGTACGGTGACCCAGCGAAAACAAAATTTATATTATATATACACGAACCCTCGCGTCCGGAAGATGCACAACCTCATTGCTCAAGCGGTGACGAGCGCCACATACATGCATGGCTTCGACAACGGCCACTTACCTCGGCTTCTTGCTCCTGACGGCCAACTCTGTCCTGGCGTTGAACAGGTCCCGGGGCGACGCCGCGGCTATGTTCTTCGTCCTGGCCTCCTACCTGAGCCTGGTCCTGCTCTTCCACTGCCTGCGCCGGTTCGAGATGGCGCCTCCGGACTCGGTGGAGAGGCGCCGCGCGAGGATTGGCGTCTGGCTCACGACGACGCTGCTCACTGCGATGTTCACCTGGCGGGTCGCCGCCGTCATGCCGCGGCCAGTAGCAGCTGGGGTCTGGTTCATGGGAGCCTCCACGGTTGCGGGGGATCATACGCACTGTTCCTTCTTCCCGGGGCGGCTGCTGAACATCGATTAATATAGATCGAGGAACTACTTGGATTAATGAACACACAATCCTTTCAAAAAAAAAACAGATCATCCACAGATCGATTTATGTAAATTTACTCCTAATTTCTGATAGGTTGTTAATGTTGTACATATAATATATTGAATTTTATCGGAGAGATTGTTAATTGCCATAAGAACAGACATGCATGCTGTGTACTAACAGTTCTGCTGAGCATGTAAAGAATTTGCAATAGTCAGCCGTTTTTTGAGGACTACATATGGGTATTGTATTGCGATAATGATGCAATTCGTTGTGATTAGCCAAGAAGGCATAGAGAGAGGAGGCAGAAATATACATGCAGAGCACCAACGCGCACAGCAGACGCTCACCACACGTCTACTTGGGGCTTCTACTGTATTTTCACGGCGAGGGATTCGACACCAATATCCTGTCTCCTTCTACTCCCTCCGTATCGAAATATTTGTCGCCGTTGATTTTTTTTACAACTTTGACCATTCGTCTTATTCAAAATATTATACAAGTGCCATCCATTTTATTTGTCACGTGCTTTACTATTGTAAGTATTTTAAGCTTGACTTACCATTTTGCATATTTGCGATAATTTTTTGAATAAGACGAATGGTTAAAGTTGTAAGAAAAAGTTAATGGCGACAAATATTTTGATACGGAGGGAGTATTAAAAAAACACATTCCTTGTGAGAACCCACTAATATAATGCATTCGTGATGCAACGCACAACTCTATTTTGCTTCCAGTCCTTCCACGGCCTCTTAATTGATCCGCGTCTACTCGTTCAGTAACGTGCTTGCCAAGGTGGAGAGGTGACGTGGTTGCCGCGCGGTGTTGACTAGCTCTCACCCGACGTACGTGTATGTCTCTATCTCCCAGGAGTTTTTTTTTTGCACCGAACCGCAACCTCAATGCAGGGGCATATCAGGAAATTAAAGTACGTCAGGTGTAAATTTTCACTTCATTCTTCGATTGTACTTCCTCGGTCCAAAATTACTACTTATTTTGTTTTCCTAAATCAAACTTTTGTGATCAAACTTGCTTCATTTTGATCAGAACCTATGAAAATATCTAACTAAATAAATTCACTATCAAAATATATTCCATGATAGATTTAATTAAAGTACGTCAGGTGTAAGAACCGTGAAATGGCCTTTAGCCTAGTAGTTAGAGCATCTGAGTAGCACCTTGTAGACCCAGGTTCAACTCTTTGTTGAAGCGAATTAACTGGGTTTAAAATAAAAATTATAAAAAGAATAGGTAGGGCACGCTTTCCCAGCTGACTTGGGTCAAAAATTGTGGCTAAGAACCATATATCCCGGAATCAAACGCTCGTGAACTAACGGTGAAAACCAATTAATACATTTTCTTTTAGCCGATGGTAATTTCTATGGTCGGTTCAAAGCCTAGAACCATGTATTAAAAAGGGACATTTAATTCTACCCTTTGTATATCCACGAGTTCAATAATTCTACCCTTTGTATAACCACGAGTTCGATAAATTTAATTTCAACTAACGGTTTTTAAGGAGCGTACTCGTACGCGCCTGCTCGCTGCTGTGAACGACTGCCTCGTCTACTTCCCGGTGGCATCTTCGTCAGCACGAACGACTACGTCCCGGTGTCCGTCTCCCTCAAGCGAACGACTACTTCCTGGTGGTCTGGTCGTTCGAGGGACTGCACTGCATCAACTTGTCACTGCACCAAATCAGATCGACTACCTCAAGCAGGCTAGTCACAATGACTAGTAACGGAGATTCTGGTTCCTCCGGTTCTGGTTCCGTCCCTGGGTATACACTAAACCCTCTCTAGTTTTGCTTACTGTTCTTGTTTTATTTGAGATTTAACTTGAACACAAGCACATGCTTTGCTCCCACTGGATCACTCATATTTGTCATGAATTTGTTGATAGTTTCTGAAATTAAAATATACCGAAATTTGCCTAGATTTCTAACAATCCAAAAACCTTATATTGTTGATAGGCTTTCGGTAACTAGTTTTGCTGCATCAATCAAACCAAATATTTTCGATGGCACAAATTACAAGCGTTGGAAGCAGAGGGTTACGTTGTGGTTAACAGTGATGAACATCATGTATGTCACCAGATCTTCTATAGTTCCCCAGCGGAGTCGCCAAAAGTGTGTTGACGCTTTTTCTGGCCAACACACGCGAGCGCCGAATCGCGCAAACGAAGAAACGATGAACTCGCCGCAGCCTCGCCCAAACCAGTCAGACCGGTTTGGGGATCCGGTCAGACCGGTTCCTGTCGTGGCTTCGGGATGAACCTTGGATCACCACCTCGGGAGGGACCCCGTCGGAGATGGCGCGCCTAGGGTTGCTCTGAGATCGGTCAGGCCACTCAGAGCCTCCTTGATCGCCGTAGAGACAAGCAAGGAAAGCAAAGGGGTTGGAAAAGCTAGGGTTTAGAGATAAAAAGTAGAAAATATATTGATTGATCGATTGGATGATAACTCAATCGGCCATGGCCCTTTATATTTATAGGGTGGGGAGGTCTTGCCCCGCACGGAATCCTTTTACAATTTATAAACAACTAGGACTCCTAATTCTACTCCAATTCGGACTGAAACCGGTCAGACCGCTCTGGCAAACCGGTCAGACCGGTTTGGCTGTTGCCAGATCGGCTACAGGGAAACCGGTCTGACCGCTTCCTGAGGTCGGTCTGACCGGTTTGCGTGGCTTGCCAATTTTGGGTGCGAACATATGCCCCCCTGTTTTCTAGTAAATTTTATGCACTAGAAAACATGCTAAGGTCGATGTCTACAGAATTCACCGGCCATTTTATCCTAAGGACGATTCCCAACATAAATCGGCCATATCCTATCAAGCACTTTGCCAAACACTTGGATGAAATTTCTTCAAGTATCTCCCATTGAGAGCTCTAGGCAATTGTTGACCTTGTAAGGTTTCCACCATATAAGAATTTCCCGAGCAAACCTCCATAATCTTGAAAGGACCCTCCCAACTTGGAGACCATTTGCCAAACTTGTTACTCTTCATCCCTATGGGCAAGACTGTCTTCCAAACCAAATCACCTACTTGAAAGGATTTGAGTTTTACTCTTTTGTTGTATGCTCTCGCCACTCTCCTCTTATCTTTCTCAATCTCTTCCAAAGCCTCCAAACGCTTGTCAGTCACTTCATCAATATTGTCCATCATCAAAGCATAATATGTATCAAAATTAAGATTATTTTGCTTTGCAAGTCTATATGCGCCAAGATTCACCTCTACAGGTAAAACGGCCTCTTGACCATAAACAAGCTCAAATGGAGTAACTTTGGTAGCACCATGTTTAGAAATACGATGAGCCCATAAAGCTTCAGATAATACCTCATGCCATCTTTTAGGATGATCTTCTACCTTCTTCTTAATGAGCTTTATCAAAGTCTTATTGCTAGATTCCGCTTGACCATTGGCTTGAGCATAATATGGAGATGAATTGAGAAGCTTAATACCATAGGAATTGATAAATTCACGCACCTCTTTGGATATGAATGAAGTCCCTTGATCCGTAGTCAGAGTTTGTGGAATGCCAAACCTATGTATAATATTCTCTCTGATAAACTCAATCACCTCTCTATGTGTCATATTCTTCAAAGGAACTGCCTCCGTCCATTTGGTAAAGTAATCAGTTGCTACAATCACAAAACAATGGCCTTTTGTCGAAGAAGGATGAATTTTTCCAACAAAGTCCAAACCCCATCCCCGGAAAGGCCAAGGTTTAATAATCGGATGCATCAATGCTGCTGGTACCAACTGAATATCTCCATGTTTCTGACACTCCTCACAACCTTTGTAATACTTAAAACAATCGGCTATCATTTTGGGCCAATAGAAACAAGCTCTCCTAAGGAGCCACTTCATCTTGGGAGCCGATTGGTGCGTACCACAAATCTCTTCATGAACCTCTGCCATAGCCAACCTAGCTTGGTCAGGACCCAAACATTTTAAAAGTAAATCATCAATAGTTCGACGATATAACTCATCACCATCCAAAACAAACTTGAGCGCCCACCGTCGAACTTTTCTGTCAACTGTACTGCTAGGATTTTGTAAATAACTAATCAGAGGCCTTCTCCAATCATCTACTTCGTCTTGATTGCAAAGAATATCCGAAGTAGCATCTTCACCAGACAACCGGTCAGACCGGTTTGAGGAAGCGGTGCGACCGGTTCCTCCAGAACAGAACACTCGGCTTCTAAAAACATCGGTCTTTGTTCTTGAAAATTTCTTTTCTGAACGTTATAACCAGATGCTTGCTGAGCCAGAGCATTTGCCTTTGGATTCTTTTCTCGTGGTACCTGACAAATCACAAATTCATCGAAGCAAGATATAATATCAAAGCATCTATCAAGATATGCATTTAAAAATCCATCTAAGCATTGACATACCTTAGAAACTTGTTGCACCACCAGCAAAGAATCACCATAAGCTTCCACATGTTTTACTCCCATGTCATGCAAAATTCCCAATCCGAATAGAAGAGCTTCATACTCGACTTGGTTATTAGTACATTTATGATCTAATCGGTTAAGTGCTTCAAAAATAGCCCCATGTGGAGAAGTAATAACAATTCCAATACCACAACCACTTTTACAAACCGATCCATCAAAATGCAATCTCCATGGAGTAAAAGTAACATAACCGACATTTAAATCAATTTGCTTATCTATTCTATGTCCAACGATAAAGTCGGCTACTATTTGACCTTTCATCGAAGTTAATGGTTCACAATGTAAATCATATTCAACTAAAGCATAAGCCCATTTGCCGACTCTACCACTCAAAATTGGTTTGTGCAACATGTATTTAATTATGTCGGTTTGACATGCTACTATACAAGTACTTGGTAAAAGATAATGCCTCAACTTGGTGCAAGTATGATATAATGATAAACATAACTTCTCAATAAAAGTGTACCTTGTTTCGGCATCCAACAATCTTCTACTCTCATATGCAACCACATGTTCCTTTCCTTCGGCTTCTTGAGTCAAAACACCTCCAATGACATTTTCTTCCGCCGCCACATACAACTTGAATGGAACTCCACTCCTAGGTGCTTGAAGGACGGGTGGCGAAGATAAATATCGCTTGATTTCATCAAATGCCTCTTGTTGCTTTGCCCCCCAAGTGAAATCAATGTCATTCTTCAACCGAAGTAAAGGAGTAAAAGCATTCACCTTCCCGGACAAATTACAAATAAATCTCCTCAAGTAATTTACTTTGCCCAAGAACCTTTGCAAATCTTTCTTGCAAGTAGGAGCCTTCACATTGTTAATAGCTTCAATTTTCTTAGGATCTATCTCTATACCTTTTTCATGTACAACAAATCCCAAGAACTTTCCAGCTGATACACCAAAAGCACATTTGAGTGGATTCATTTTCAATTTATATCGACGCATTCTTTCAAATGCAAGTCTTAAATCAGCCAAATGAGAGTCTACTCCAGCCGATTTGACAACAATATCATCGATATAAACTTCTACTATAATGCCAAGCAAATCATGAAAAATCAAATTCATAGCCCTTTGATATGTAGCACCGGCATTCTTTAAACCAAAAGTCATTACTACCCACTCAAATAGACCAACAAAACCCGGACATAGAAAGGCCATTTTGGCTATATCCTCTTCGGCCATAAATATTTGATTATAACCAGCATTACCATCAAGAAAACTAAGAATTCTATGTCCAGATGCAGCATTAACAAGAAAATCAGCTATAGGCATAGGATATTCATCTTTAGGAGTAGCTCTATTAAGATCTCTAAAATCAATGCAAACACGAAGCTTTTTTGTTCCTTTCTTTTCAACAGGCACAATATTAGAGATCCAATTAGCATATCGACAAGGCCTAATAAATTTAGCATCTAGCAACCGATTGATTTCTTCTTTCACTCGGTCATAAATATCAGGATTAAAGTTTCTGCGGGATTGTTTAAAAGGCCTAAAACCAGGTTTAATAGGTAAACGATGTTCAACTAAATCACGACTTAAACCAGGCATTTCATTGTAACTCCATGCAAAACAATCAACATACTCCTTTAATAACTTTATTAACTCAGATTTAAACAAAGGATCAAGATTCTTGTTTACAAATGTCGGCCTAGGCACAGTACCATCACCAATATCTACCTCCTCTAGAGGATCAGCCGACGTAAACCCTTGTCCCAATTTGCTTAAATCATCAAAATCTTCAATGGCCTCACACATATCGTTCTTATGCGCCCGATAGTGCTCACGCCTCTGCTGTAACCACTCTAGATTTGGATCCATCAGATCATAAGAGATGGTATGGCCAGATCTCCAATCGGCCTCATAACAGCAGTAGCAAAACCATCCTTGGTGCAACCAATGATCTCACAATCAGATAAATCTAAACCAGATAAGCATTTAAGATTCTCATGATCATTCATAGTAGAACTATCGGCCACTGCAACACAAGCCGATGTATCTCCATGAACAACCTCTACTTCATCATCTATCCATTGAATTAAAAATTGATGCAAAGTAGAAGGCACACATTGGTTTGCATGAATCCAATCACGACCAAGGATTAAACTGTAGTTACCTTGTGTCTCAGCGACGAAGAACGCAGTGGCCAAAGTCTTGCTCCCAATAGTAAGCTCCATAGAAGCAACTCCCTTGGCGCCCATAGGTTCACCTCCTCCAACGCCGCTGATGGTCATGTTGGTCTTGATCAACTCTTCATCTGAACCTCCCAGCTTCTTGAATAGAGAGTATGGCATCAAGTTAACTATCGCCCCTCCATCCACTAGCATGCGAGAGATAGGCTTCCCATTAATATGACCCTTCATGTATAAAGCCTTCAGATGACTCTCTTCAGCTTTGGGCTTCTGGAAAATAGCCTCCTTCGGACCAAAATCAAGTTGAGCAACGCTTTCTTCTGACAATACATAACCATCCATAGACATATGAATTACGTTAAGCTCAAAATTTGTATGTTCAGGAGAAAAACCATAATCAACAAGCTCTTCATCGTCCTCTGAAGTAGATACCGATGATAGCTTGCCATCACAAATCATAGGAGAAGGAGAAGAAAAACCGGGTGGCGCGTCGGGCAAAGCGGTCTGACCGGTTCAACCGGTCTGACCGACTCCTGAACCGGTCTGACCGGTTCTGGCTGAGAGCTGGTCTTAGCTTTCCACTCTTTTCCTTGTGGAATCATGGGCCTGTACTTGTTGAAAGCTTCGTCCCTCTGCTTCTCTAGCTCTTTCTCCTTTATCTCCTGAAACCTCAATCGCTGAAGCTTCCTCCTTTGAGTACGAGATAAACCAGGAGGACACCATCTTGGCAAAAAGTATTTGGAGCTGGAACCACTCCCATTGGCTTCACCATCAGCAACAGAATCCTTCTGAATAGGTGTCTTAACCTGATTGTCCGTGACAATCGGTCCTTTGCCACCGCTTCCAATGGGAACGTTCATCAACCCAATCTGAATAACATCTTGACTTGTAGTCCTCTCTGGGTCAACATCCATCTTATGCACCTCCTCACGTTGTTTTGGCTTGTAAACTTGCTTCATAGGAGGTTTTGCCGATTTCCTAGGGAAACCGGTCTGACCGGTTTGTGAAACCGGTCTGACCGGTTGGGTCTGGTGACCCTGACCAGATTGGCAAGGTGTCAAACGGCCCTGTATAGGCCTTGATATTCTGTCTAATGCTGGCCTTCGCGGTCCTCTCCATCCATGTTGAAAAGATTGTTGATATGGTACCCACATCACTCCATTATCATCATAAACTGGACGAGGTGGACATGGACTTGGTGCCTCCCATTGCTGAACAAAATTCCTCTTTGGCTGAGGATACTCTTCTTGATATGAAGGCACTCTTAATCTCTTTTTTACCGGCCGATCACTTGTAACGGCCTTTTGTTTGGAGTACTTGTCAAATAGCATATCAAAGGTGACCTTTGGCCTAATAGTACTCCCCTGATTCTTTGCAACATTGAGTTTCCAGTTTCCAATCTCCGGACGGCTTGGTTTAATCATTTTTGGCCGACCCCTGGGAGAACCGGTCTGACCGCTTTCCATAACCGGTCTGACCGGTTTGTCCTGTAAAGGCTCAAACGGTCTTTGCTCGGTATGAACGGTCGACTCTTGCCCCCCATGTTCAGAGGCTCTCACAGTGACTTTGAATGTCTCCCTGCCATCTGGAGTTGTCTCACATGCCACTTCTCGAATCAACTCCTTTCCTCTCAAATCATGCTTTGTTTCACCGATCACAACATTCTTTCCTTTGGTTGCTTCGGCTTGATGCGGCCGAACCAAAACCTTAGGCTGTTGCAAATCCATAGTATTGACAGGAAAAGGAGCTTTATCCACTTGCATTTCATGAAATGTCAAACGACCTTCATTTATGGCCGATTGAACCTGTCGACGAAACACATTGCAATCATTAGTGGCATGAGAATATGTATTATGAAATTTGCAATATGCACGTCTTTTCAATTCTTCAAGTGGAGGTAATTTATGAGATAATTTGATATTTCCAGATTTAAGCAATTCATCAAAAATACGATCACACTTGGAAACATCAAATGTAAACTTAACCTCTTCTTGCCGACCTTTGTTAACCGGCTTAAGTGATGTACAAGAGTAAGTTTTTTCTTTAGAGGGCCATACAAATTCAGCAGCAAGTACTTCTCTATCACTGTCACTCGAATCATCAGACTCATAATCAACTATATGATCATTAGAACGACGTGATCTAGAAGTATCCCTCTCTTTTTCTTTATTCATTCGGTTTTCAACAATTAAAGCTCTAATTTGAACTTGAGCAACCGAAAGAAAGTCAGAACCTTCTATCTTATCTCTTATGGACGATCTTAAACCTTTTAAGCAAATATCAGCAAGGTCCATATCAGTGATCGATAAATTGAAACAACGGTTTTTAGTTTCTTTAAATCTCTTAATGTAAGCAGAAACAGTTTCATCTCTACTTTGTCTAACCGATGTCAAATCTGTCAATTTCAATTGCAAACTCCCACTATAAAAGTGATCATGGAATTTACGCTCTAACATATCCCAAGATATAATAGAACCGGGAGCAAGTGAAGAAAACCAAGCAAAAGCGGTGCCAGTCAATGATAAAGAAAATAAACGCACTTTAAGAGCATTATAAGCACCCGCTTCTCCTAGTTGAGCTATGTATTGACTAATATGTTCCCACGTGGTTCGGTCATCATCTCCACTAAATTTAATCAAGTCTGGCATACGCCAACCACGTGGAAGAGGAAAATTATCAAACTCAGCATTATATGGTTTTTGATACAAATTTGTATTACCAATATCAACGCCAAGTTTACTTTTCACTACATTAGCCAAATCTTCTTTAAATTTATTAAATTCAGCCCAGTTAGGATTATTTGGCTGTTGGGTTTGCACATTCTCCAAATTCATCTTATTTAAGTAGGGAGCAACCTTAGCTTGAGCTAGCCTATAACTTTCAAAAACATCATCAGGTATAACGTTTCCTTGAGCAGATGTATTAACCGTTGTACTAAATTGAGGTCTAGCAGTACCTAAAGCATTAGTGTGAGCATAAACCATCGAATCAGGTGAAACGGAAAGCGGTATAGGTTGCTCATGCACCAATTCAAGCGCACTGGTCAGACCGGTCTGACCGGTTCCCTGATCCGGTCTAACCGGTTTGGCCGTGTTCGGCCCGGCCGGTTGGAACGGTAGGGATTGACCAATGGCAAGCTCAGGTGGCATACCATACATGTATTTTTCAATATTAACATTGGGTATGGGTGCCAAGCTAGGAGAAACTCCACTACTGGAATTAATTTTAGGAGCGCTACTACTAGTTTCATTATTGTTAAAGCAAGTAGTGGTCCTATCTTTTTCAAGATCTTCTAATCTTTCCAAACGAGCAATGTAAGAGGCAAGCAATTCATCTCTTTCTACATTATTTTTAGGAACAGCAGTAGAAGGAGAATTCTGTGATTTACTTACAGTGGGTATTACCTGAACTCGATTGTCGTTCAACTTGATCGCCGGTAGCTCAAATTCTTGCACTCTTGCCACCTTGCCATGACGATCTTTCTTGATGCCAGCCATGAATTGCATCTTCATGAACTCTTGCAATGCATCCAAATTCTTCTGCTCCTCCGGAGTGAGATCTTCCATTGAAGCCGCGATGATGTTATCCGCGTCAAGATCACATCGAGATCCCATCTGGCCCGGGACTTAGATCGAACGGTCTCTGACAACCAGATCTTCTATAGTTCCCCAGCGGAGTCGCCAAAAGTGTGTTGACGCTTTTTCTGGCCAACACACGCGAGCGCCGAATCGCGCAAACGAAGAAACGATGAACTCGCCGCAGCCTCGCCCAAACCGGTCAGACCGGTTTGGGGATCCGGTCAGACCGGTTCCTGTCGGGGCTTCGGGATGAACCTTGGATCACCACCTCGGGAGGGACCCCGTCGGAGATGGCGCGCCTAGGGTTGCTCTGAGATCGGTCAGGCCACTCAGAGCCTCCTTGATCGCCGTAGAGACAAGCAAGGAAAGCAAAGGGGTTGGAAAAGCTAGGGTTTAGAGATAAAAAGTAGAAAATATATTGATTGATCGATTGGATGATAACTCAATCGGCCATGGCCCTTTATATTTATAGGGTGGGGAGGTCTTGCCCCGCACGGAATCCTTTTACAATTTGTAAACAACTAGGACTCCTAATTCTACTCCAATTCGGACTGAAACCGGTCAGACCGCTCTGGCAAACCGGTCAGACCGGTTTGGCTGTTGCCAGATCGGCTACAGGGAAACCGGTCTGACCGCTTCCTGAGGTCGGTCTGACCGGTTTGCGTGGCTTGCCAATTTTGGATGCGAACAGATACTTCTGTTGGTCGTTAGCCCAGTGGTCACGGTGTGTACATTGAATCGTGGACTTGGACCGGCTCAAACAACCAGTCTTTTTTTATTGAGAAAATCAGTCTATTTCAGATTTAGTCGTGTCGCTGTCACGAAATTGCCGCCAGCAGTGCGCCGACTCCCCACAACAGGCCACACCTTGTCTCATCGGAGACATCCGATAAAATGGAAAGGCCACACCCTAGCGTGTTCGATGACGTAGTCGCTGCTGATTTTTTTTAGGCGTTAGCAAAATACCTGCTGGCCAGGGGGCAGTGTAGGGCCCGGAGTCGGGAGTTAAATTTTATTACGTAGGAAGATTACAACGGTCAACGGGAGTTCAATTTTATTACGTAGGAAGATCATATAATGCTGTGACAGTATATAACATGCAACTCAGTCCGATTTAGAGCTTCGAGCTCCGATTCTCAGCTAGTCGGGTCACTTTAGCTCTCTGTATTTTAAACAAGCCATGGTCGAATGTTGGATGTTAGTTAACAGGCTGGCATGAGCTAGCTCGCGACTCAAAACGAGCCATATAAGAAGATACGTCAAACAACATGCAAACATGCAACTATCCCTATATATCCTATCAAATGTTGAAACTTTATATAATAACATGGGACTTGACTCTTTGCTCGTGGTATTGCACACTGGACTCAGCGATAGCACAACTATGGGTTGTGAGAGATACGTTTTACTGTCAGGAGATATAATTATAATGATTTTTTATCTGATTTGGTTTTTAGTTAAACTTCGTGGTTGTGTTTTGTTGTCATGTATTTGACTTGCACAGTACATAGCACAAATAAACTTGTTGGAGGCACTTTAGAGAAGTAACTAGTCAAGTTGACGCTCGATGCACGTATATACTAAAAATATTATGTTTATACAATTACTATTATGTTTCTTTTTCAATACCCAACTCATGAATATTTCCTTCATTTTTTAAAAGAAAAATCCATGTGTTTTAATTTGCAAAGTGGTTTCCTGCCCTCTTGCACACTCATGAGGATGAGGTCCGATCGGATCATCTGCACACCGACAGGAAAATAGAAAGTGGCAACGACGACGATATGCACGGGATCGATTGTGTGCAATCATCCACCAACTGCTACAAATGAGGGTATCTAGTGCCAATTCATAAAGTACGTACACTAGCTAGTGACGGTTTGCAGTCTATGTTTGAAATTTTTTTTATCGTCAATTGTAGCTAAGAACCGTGAAATGGCCTTTAGCCTAGTAGTTAGAGCATCTGAGTAGCACCTTACAGACCCAGGTTCAACTCTTTGTTGAAGCGAATTAACTGGGTTTAAAATAAAAATTATAAAAAAATAGGTAGGGCACGCTTTCCCTGCTGACTTCGGTCAAAAATTGTGGCTAAGAACCATATATCCGGGAATCAAACGCTCGTGAACTAACGGTGAAAACCAATTAATACATTTTCTTTTAGCCGATGGTAATTTCTATGGTCGGTTCAAAGCCTAGAACCATGTATTAAAAGGGACATTTAATTCTACCCTTTGTATATCCACGAGTTCAATAATTCTACCCTTTGTATAACCACGAGTTCGATAAATTTAATTTCAAAAAACGGTTTTTGGGGAGCGTACTCGTACGCGCCTGCTCGCTGCTGTGAACGACTACCTCGTCTACTTCCCGGTGGCATTTTCGTCTGCACGAACGACTACGTCCCGGCGTCCGTCTCCCTCAAGCGAACGACTACTTCCTGGTGGCCTGGTCGTTCGAGGGATTGCACTGCACCAACTCGTCACTGCACCAAATCAGATCGACTACCTCAAGCAGGCTAGTCACAATGACTAGTAACAGCGATTCTGGTTCCTCCGGTTCCGGTTCCGTCCCTGGGTATACACTAAACCCTCTCTGGTTTTGCTTACTGTTCTTGTTTTATTTGAGATTTAACTTGAACACGAGCACATGCTTTGATCCCACTAGATCACTCATATTTGTCATGAATTTGTTGATAATTTCTGAAATTAAAATATACCGAAATTTGCCTAGATTTCTAACAATCCAAAAACCTTATATTGTTGATAGGCTTTTGGTAACTAGTTTTGCTGCATCAATCAAACCAAATGTTTTCGATGGCACAAATTACAAGCGTTGGAAGCAGAGGGTTACGTTGTGGTTAACAGTGATGAACATCATGTATGTCACGCAGGGGAAGCCCGAACAGTTCTCTCCAGAGGAGGAGAGTACTTTCGAGGCAGCCGATAACCTGTTTCGTGGTGCCATCTTGAGTGTTCTCGCTGAAAGCCTTGTGGACACGTACCTTTTGCTGCCAAGTGGCAAAGAAATTTGGGATGCGCTTGAGACTAAGTTTGGGGTCTCTGATGCTGGTGGTGAGCTGTATGTCATGGAACAGCTCTATGACTACAAAATGGTTGAAGACCGTTCTGTGGTAGAGCAGGCCCATGAGATTCAGGCGCTGGCTGGGACCTTGAGAACTATAGCGAGGATGCACCATGTAAGTTGCCTGACAAGTTTGTGGCTGGAGGTATTATCTCCAAGTTACCACCTTCTTGGAAGGACTTTGCAACCTCTCTGAAACACAAGAGGCAAGAGTTTGCTGTTGTCGATCTTATCGGCACTCTTGATGTTGAAGAGAAGGCAAGGACAAAGGACCAACGTGGTAAATGGATTGTTGGATCTTCTAGTGCCAATATGGTGCAGAAGAAGAACCACAATGCATCCAACAAAAAGAAGAACAAGCCGCATCAGAACCAAACAAAGGCTAAGCAGACGGCTCAGTTCAAACCAAAGAGGCCGCCAACTGGGAAGTGCTACTGCTGTGGTAGCACCGAACACTTTGCTACAAAGTGTCCGGATCACAAGGATAAGAAAGATGGCAACAGTGCCAACATGGTTGTTAGTGAGACTGGTGGAACGTCGGGGTACGGTAATCTTTTACCTATAGTTCTTTCAGTATGTCATTCACCTGATTGGTGGATTGACACTGGTGCTAATATTCATGTTTGTGCTGATATTTCCTTGTTTTCTTCTTACCAGGCAGGCGGGACTTCCTCCTTGCTGATGGGGAACGGATCGCATGCACGTGTTCTTGGTGCTGGTTCGGTCGATCTGAAGCTTACTTCGGGAAAGACCGTTCGACTGAAGAACGTGCAGCATGTCCCCACCATCAAGAAGAACTTAGTCAGCGGGTCTCTTCTATGTAGAGACAGTTTTAAGTTAGTCTTTGAATCCAATAAATGTGTAATTTCTAAGTTTGGAAGTTTTATTGGAAAGGGCTATGATAGCGGAGGCTTGTTCCTCTTTTCTTTGTGAGATGATTGTAATAAAGTTGTGAACCATGTTTCAAATGTTAATGATGAGTCTAATGTTTGGCATTCGCGACTTTGTCATGTTAATTTTGGTTGTATGATGCGTCTTGCAAACTTGAGTTTAATTCCGAAATTTACCTTAGTAAAAAATTCCAAGTACCATGTGTGTGTTGAATCAAAACAACCTTGCAAGCCTCATTTTGCGGCTGAGGCGAGAGACTTGGCACCTCTAGAATTAATTCATTCCGATCTGTGCGAAATGAATGGCGTGTTGACAAAAGGTGGTAAAAAGTATTTCATGAATCTAATAAATGATTGCACTAGATTTTGCTATATTTATTTGTTAAAGTCTAAAGATGAAGCGTTGCAATATTTTAAAGTCTATAAAGTTGAAGTAGAAAACCAACTTGAGAGAAATATCAAAAGAGTTAGGTCTGATCGTGGTGGAGAGTATTTTTCTAATGTTTTCACCGCGTTCTATGAGGAACATAGAATAATTCATGAGAGGACGCCTCCCTATTCACCTCAGTCAAACGGGGTAGCCGAAAGAAAGAACCACACTCTAACTGATTTGGTTAATGCCATGTTAGACCCAGTGGGACTTTCTAAGGAATGGTGGGGTGAGGCTATATTGACTGCATGTCATGTCCTGAATCGTGTTCCCATGAAGAACAAAGAGATAACACCATTCGAGGAGTGGGAAAAGAAAAGGCTAACCCTTTCATATTTACGGACTTTGGGATGTTTGGCCAAAGTGAATGTGCCTATAACCAAGAAACGTAAATTAGGACCTAAAATAGTAGATTGTGTCTTTCTTGGTTATGCTTTCCACAGTGTGGGTTATAGATTTTTAATAGTGAAATCTGGAGTACCTGACATGCATGTTGGCACTATCATGGAGTCCAGAGACGCTACATTTTTTTAGGACATTTTTCCTATGAAAGAGGTTGTTAGCACATCTAGTCATGAATTGTCTATTAACAATGAACCTAAAGAACCCACCACTATGATAGAACAGAATGAACAACCACATGTGGAGAATCCTGAGGAGGATGACCATGAAGCAGCTCTTAGAAAGAGCAAGAGACAAAGGATTGCAAAGTCCTTTGGTGATGACTTCATTGTGTACCTCGTGGATGACACTCCTAGAACCATTGAAGAGGCATATTCCTCTCCAGATGCTGACTATTGGAAGGAAGCAGTTCGGAGTGAGATGAATTCAATTATGTCTAATGGTACTTGGGAGGTTGTGGAGCGTCCTTATGGGTGCAAACCTGTTGGATGCAAGTGGGTGTTCAAGAAAAAGCTTAGGCCTGACGGTACAATTGAAAAGTACAAGGCAAGGCTAGTGGCTAAAGGCTATACTCAGAAAGAAGGGGAAGACTTCTTCGACACCTACTCACCGGTTGCCCGATTGACTACTATTCGAGTACTACTTTCCTTGGCAGCTTCTCGTGGTCTTATCGTCCACCAGATGGACGTTAAGACAGCTTTCCTAAATGGAGAGTTGGAGGAGGAGATCTATATGGATCAGCCAGACGGATTTGTAGTAGAAGGTCAAGAAGGAATGGTGTGTAGGTTAGTCAAGTCTTTGTATGGCCTTAAGCAAGCTCCTAAGCAATGGCATGAAAAGTTCGATAGAACTTTAACATCAGTTGGCTTTGTTGTGAACGAAGCTGTCAAATGTGTGTACTATCGCTATGGTGGGGGCGAAGGAGTGATCCTCTGTCTGTATGTGGATGACATACTGATATTTGGGACAAGCCTTAATGCGATTAAAGAAGTCAAAGAATTCTTGTCCCAAAGCTTTGAGATGGGATTTGGGAGAGGCTGATGTGATTCCGAACATTAAACTAGTAAGAGAAGGTGATGGTGGGGTTGTTGTTACACAATCCTACTATGTGGAGAAGATCTTGAGTCGTTTCGGTTATAATGACTACAAGCCAGCTCCAACACCTTATGATGCTAGTAAAGTGTTGCGGAAAAACAAGAGAATATTGAGAGATCAGCTGAGGTACTCCCAGATCATTGGTTCACTGATGTACCTAGCCAGCGCTACTAGACCTGACATCGCGTATGCTGTGAGCAAACTGAGTCGATTTGTGTCTAACCCAGGAGAGGCTCATTGGGAAGCTCTCGAACGGGTGATGCGTTTCCTGAAAGGTACTGTGGACTACGGGATTCACTATACTGGGTACCCTAGGGTACTAGAGGGTTATAGTGATTCAAATTGGATATCTGATGCAGATGAGATTAAAGCCACAAGTGGATATGTGTTTACACTTGGAGGTGGCGTTGTCTCCTGGAAGTCTTGCAAGCAGACCATCTTAACGAGGTCTACTATGGAGGCAGAACTCACTGCATTAGACACCGCCACTGTTGAGGCCGAATGGCTTCGTGAACTCCTTATGGATTTGCCGGTAGTTGAAAAACCGATACCGGCTATCCTCATGAACTGTGATAATCAAACGGTGATTGTCAAGGTGAACAGTTCAAAGGACAACATGAAGTCATCTAGGCATGTGAAGAGGCGGCTAAAATCTGTCAGAAAAATGAGAAACTCCGGAGTGATAGCCTTGGATTATATCCAAACGGCTAAGAACCTGGCAGATCAATTCACAAAGGGTCTTTCACGTAATGTGATAGACAATGCATCCAGGGAATTGGGCTTGAGACCCATGAGTGTTACTCAGTAGTGGTAACCTGTCTTATGTGATCGGAGATCCCGTGAATTAGGATGGTGAAACAAACTACTGTTTAACTGAGAGAAGAGAACCTTTGTAAAAAGGCTCATTCCAGTAGAGGTACATTTCTCTTCTAAATCTGTATGGCAGGTTGGTGAAAACCTTAATGTGATCTGAGTGGCTCAATGAGGAGCAAAGATGTTGGCCTACAGAACATCTTAAAGGATTACACCTATATGGGTCCGATTGCTAGTCACAATCTATGAGATAGGGTGATCTCTAGATACCCATGAAAGGCATGGAGTATGACTTATACGCTCCAACCCGAGGGGATGCTTACAGCAGCCTAGTACTGGCAAGGGGCTCTAGTCAAGCTTGTTTGCACGAAACTACCAATTCAAGGTATAGTCCATTGGTCAGTTGTGAATGAGTGTAGCTTTTGCCTCAGGTGGATGTTCAACTTAACAGTCTCCACCATGAAGCCGGTATATCAAAACAACATTTGAGTCGAGGGCATTTGTTGTGAACCTTGAAATTCTTGGTGGGGATTGTTGGATTAATTGGGCCATTGGCCCATTTTGTCTCAATTAATCAAAAGAAATTAAAGGTCCACTAATAAATGTTAGGGGTCTAAATCCTGGATTGAGAGTCAACGAGAATCCTAACTAACTTAAATAGTGGACCAAATATGGATCGCTTGTGAAGTTGGTAAAAGGAGAAGGGCATGCCACACGCGCGCGCGCTCGCTCGCCTCGCCGAGTCGTGGCCGTGCCGTGCCGTGCCGCTCTGCGTGTGCGGTGGGTGAACGTTTTTGCTGTTAATGACACTAAAGCCAGAGACGTTGCAGTCTTCATGGAGAGAGTAACTGACGACCGTTACTGTCATGAATCCTGTAACTGACGCTTAATGGCATTATGGCTGGACAATAGCGTCCAAGTTCATCCTCCCTCTCTTGCTGGGCGCCTATAAGAGGAGTTCTCTCCTCCCAGGCAACACACGCGACACAAGCCCTCTCTCTGGTATTCCTTTCAGGAGACCACTCTCTTCTGCCTGTTGTTTGCTTTCTCGCATCCCCAACGCAAGCTTTGCGCGCACTCTGCTTGCGTGAGCAGTTGCCTCCGAACCTCGTCTGCCTAGCGATCCTGCTCGGGATAGGAGGGCGATAAGGTTTTTGGGGAGCGTACTCGTACGCGCCTGCTCGCTGCTGTGAACGACTACCTCGTCTACTTCCCGGTGGCATCTTCGTCAGCACGAACGACTACGTCCCGGCGTCCGTCTCCCTCAAGCGAACGACTACTTCCTGGTGGCCTGGTCGTTCGAGGGACTGCACTACACCAACTCGTCACTGCACCAAATCAGATCGACTACCTCAAGCAGGCTAGTCACAATGACTAGTAACGGCGATTCTGGTTCCTCCGGTTCCGGTTCCGTCCCTGGGTATACACTAAACCCTCTCTGGTTTTGCTTACTGTTCTTGTTTTATTTGAGATTTAACTTGACCACAAGCACATGCTTTGCTCCCACTGGATCACTCATATTTGTCATGAATTTGTTGATAATTTCTGAAATTAAAATATACCGAAATTTGCCTAGATTTCTAACACTCTATGTGTACTCTAGTACATATACAAATACAAGTTGTATATATATTGTTCGGTTAGTTCGTGTGTAAATACTCTTGCTTTAAAATATATATCTGATTATTGTTTGGGTTGTTGTGTCTTTGATATACTAGCTATCTAACGGGAATAATATCCAATAATAATATTCTACCTGCCACAGCCGCAGCTCCCTCCCCCCTTTGGCCACCAAGACTAGAAGCAGTGGCGCCGCCATAGTACGCGTGCGGCCGAGCTTGCGTGAGGTGCCGTCAAGCGATGCCCACAGCGGTGGCCCGTCCCCCTCCTCCTCTCCTTCCGGTCCGTGGTTGACACAGGCTCATCGGGCTATCTGGCCGGCATGGCACAACTAATTGGCCGGCATGTCATGCCTGGACCGCAACACCGACACATAGGCCAGCACCGCACGACATGTGGGCCAGCATGGCATGGCACAGTAGGGTAGCCATGTCTCGCCATGCCGTGGTTAATCGTGGCATGACTCGTTGTGCCTGTGCCTTATCGGGTCGTGCCAGCCCGTTCGCCATCTATACCCACAGCCCTCTTCACTGGCCTAATCCTCAAAAGAAAACAGGAGCAGCGAGCGGCTTGGGAACCGATCTCATGCTCCCTCTCCATCCCTCCTAGAAGCTTAGGATAGGGACCTACCATTTGCGCACTGATTTCATCAGGCCTCATTGGGCAATGACGCTTTCATTGGGGCAATGATGTTCTATTGCCTGTGCTGATGAGTATCGCGCAAGCCCCCAATTAGGGCTCGGAGGCTCCCAATCCCAGCGAGTGATCGGATAGCTCGCGCCACTTTCTATATTTGAAAGTTCATTTTTCCTGACCTTTTATTTCAGAAAAATGTTATATATACTTATTGGCATAACATTTATGTACACCTTTACCTGACAAACTTCTCATAATTCTTTTCAACACAATTTTTTTTACAATAATGAGCCTGTTCGGCTGGTCGATCTGGACCTGGCTTAGTTCGGCTTATTTCGGTTTATTTCCTCTCATGTAATACTATTCATTCTATCAGCCGAGCGCTATTCATTCTACCAGCCGAACAGGCTCAATATTGTTACCCACAACTTTACCCGGTCAAACCTCTCCGGATAATTTTCAGCGCATCTTTGGCAAGAAAAAACAAAAAACAAGTTTCCCCTAGATCGTCAAAAAGTTCACACATTCCTAGACAATACTTGATCTGTCGATTGTTACAACATGCGCGTTACAAGTACAAGAAACCAATGCATGACGTGGCTCCAGCTATAATCAAATAATAAATTTAAAGGCCTCCATTTCGATTTCATTCCGAGATATATAGTTTATCGGCTTCTTGACATATATAGGTCTAGCTTCAAGATACAGGATGGATCTATATATATTTTATAGACTAAACTAACTAAAATTTTAGTTTAGATATTAATATTTAGTATAATAAATAAATTTATCTACAAACTCTTGATGTACCTTCAACTCCAGCTCTAAAATTTCATGGAGCTACAAATATCTAGCTCCATATAAAATTTATGGAGTGGATCTAGAGTTCTGTGAAACAGGATTGAAATATTTATTTCCAGTCTAAACTCTCTAGATATATCTGATCGAGATACCTTGGGGCTACATACAAGTCACTTAAGCAAAGTCAGCCGGCCGGTTGATATTCTTCATTTCTTCCAAGCGGCTGTGTTTCAAAGTCAACGCGCGCTAGTTTGTGTCAAAGTAGCACATCAGTTTCGCCATTTCCATCACATGCTATCGCTCGATCGCTTGCCTGCATATAAAAGCCTCATATATAATCATTCCGTCGCGTCCATCTATCGCTGCAAAAATTAACCTTAAGCAACGACGCTGCGCCTGGCGCCATGGGCTCAGCAGCTACATCCCTCGGCTTCCTGCTCCTCACCATCAACTCGATCATGGCGATCCACAGGTCATGGGGCGACGCCATGGTTGCAATCTTCGTCATCGAGTCGTACGCCAGCCTCGTCCTGCTCTTCTACTGCCTGCGGTGGTTGGAGACGGCGCCGCCTGGTTCGGCAGCCAAGGGCCGGGCGAGGGTTGGAGTCTGGCTCAACACCATGTTCCTTACCGCCATGCTTTCTTGCGGGGTCATCCCGCTGATGCCGGGGCTCATGGCTGCCGCTGTCTGGTTGATTGTTCGGTGATATATTGCATTAGCGGCTTAATTAATGTATAACTCTGTAATACATATGCAAAACATATATTTTAACCTTAATACAACAGTTTCTGAAGGTTAAAATTCAGCCAATTATTAGTTGCTAGTGTATATATATAAGCTAATGCATATGCGTAGCGTGTCTTCATCGCGCGTCAGGTGACGACGAGAGTGCCATGGCCGGCGTCACCGGTTGCATCCCCAGGGCACCAGCTGCATGATGGGCGGTTTTCTACGTACGGTGGTTGGGCCGCTAGGGGATGATAGCTAATGGTGATCTCTTGACAAGGAGATTGTAAACAAATCGTCTAAGCAAGTGTTGTTATAGATTTGGGGGTAAATATCGATTTTCATGTTTCTGGCCTTCTGGGTTACAATATTTTTTTGTCACACAGTGCAGCCCACGGCCCACAATTTAATCGAGGGGCCCAACAACACGGCTGACCTGCCAACTCAACAACATCACACCGTGCTAAAAAAAACATCAGTCATCTCTTATCACACACATCATCGCGAATCGGGGGCAACCTGGGCCACAACGGATACAAAGAGATAAGTTGGCCCGGCTATTCATACAACAGACACGAGGCAGAGTTGGGATTGCGAGCTACATATGTAGTGACGAATATTGTCCCATCAAAAGACCTATTAGAGGGGGATGTTGTGTCGAGTAAATTTTGGGGTCGATGAAATATTTGTTACTCGTTTGGGTTTAAATCTTGGTACCAATACCTTTAAAATATAATCAGAGAAAAGTCTTTTTATCTGCTCGAGCTTTTTAGAGAGTGAGAAAAGGTGATTATTGTTACCTCGTAAGCTAAATTTTTGAACTATATGAGACCAATCTTTCGTCATTAATTGCTATGTAACGTGTCACATTTATTTTATTTGCACAGATAAAGTACTATAGAATTACTACAATGTAACTTAAAAGATAGAAATTTTCTATTATATTATCTTAAGATGCTGATTAATATAACTCGTACATACCGTCTCTCAAACTGAACCAATGTCATTGTCCTAACAAAAAGCTGGAGCCCGATATTACTTAACAAAGTTTGCATTAGTGCGACACGTTCTGGTCGTAGCTACCTCTCTAGGATGAGACTCGAGCATGACTCGATCACAAATTCAATGGTGAGGCCGGTTTCGCATGATACGCTACGTGCTGTAGTTCTCATTCTCAGCCAGCTAGCTTGGCACATGCAGAGACCTGCTGGGTGCTCAGAGTACTAGTGCCACAAGAACCTTGTTCCTAGCAAAAGATTGAAGGACCATTCATGATGCATGACCGAGACCAATGAACCTTCTAACAACAATGACCCGAAAAGATGATTGCATCCCTGACGACGGAGTTTCGTCAGAATGGCTCAGACATTTCACAAGATGGAGAAATTTGGTGGTAAAGTCGTAAAAGGGCCGTAGGAATCTGATGTAACCAAGTGTCAGTACTAAGTGCGTGTCTGTTGGGGGTTTGGCTTGGAAGGTTAAAATTCCCCTTAAGATAAATTTTTTTATGGTATCTTAAGCAGGGAGTAGTGCTGACCAAAGACAACCTTGCTAAGCGGCAGTGGAAAGGGTGCACTTCTTGCTGTTTTTGTAGTGAACAGGAGACGATTCAACATCTTTTCTTTGAGTGCCCTTTGGCTAGGTTGGTTTGGAATACAGTAAGTTTAACTTTTGGTCTTAGGAGACCAGTTAATACGTCTGATATGTTTGGCTCATGGTTAATGAGTATTACTTCTAAGCACAGGAAACTTGTGTTGCTGGGTGCTGCAGCAATTTGTTGGGCGCTTTGGCTTAGTAGAAATGAGGTGGTCTTTAACAGATCGAAATCTAAATCATGTTTGCAGGTGATATTTAAAGGAGCTTATTGGATCAGGAGTTGGTCCATTTTGTCAAAAGAGGAAGAAAGGGGAAGATTGAATGAAGGAAGCCAAAGTTTGGAGGTCACAACACTAGAGGTTTTTAACAAGACCGGGTGGAACATTTTGAAGAGGATCAGGAATTAGTTCAGCTCTTCTATTAGCAGTAGGAGTTCTTGTTTCTTGTTTCTGTAATCCTGGAGTATGACTCTTGGTGATGGTGGCGATTTAATTTCGCTAGTTGTAATGTTACTCATGGCTGTGGGCATCCATCTTTTGGTTGCTGAGGCCGGGTTTATCCTAGTTCTAAAAAAGTGCGTGCCCTGTCGATATTCCTAATGTACTAACTTGACAACACCCTAAAGAACATGTTAAAGAAAAATTGTAGCATTGTTGTGACTTGTGCACATCATATACCAACGATTCTTCGCTCTATCTCTCTACTGTTTTTCTATATGCTACGATTAAGATATTACTAGCTTAAAACGCTGACTATAATCAGATAGAGAGGATTTTTCACGCAGAGGACATTCTTATATCAAAAGCCAACAACAGATGTTTGAATCCTCAACCTGGTTCATGCAAGTCAACCCAAGATAGTATTCATACCATTCACAAGCCAATAAATTAAGATGATTTAGAGCCGATTTGGCGTGGCTCCTCCTGGCTTCGGCTCAAATGTCAGCACTATATCAAGTTGTTCTAGGAATTTTGGAGAAAATAAACTGGGAGCAGGCGAAGCCATAAAAATAAACTAGGAATTTTATTTTATTTTTTCACCGGCTCTAGCTCCTGCTACTGTAGCAAGGGCCGGTTTAGGAAGAAACAACCTTCACAAACGGGCCCATATAGTTCTCATTTGGCAGAAAAATGACTGGTCGTTTTCCTTGTACGTCCGGTCATATTGCAATGGAAGTGTTGGGTATTGGACGCCCTGACATATGATGAGAATACAAGACCTTAGCTTGGACTTTAAAAAAATAAAAATGAACGGAAACTCGTTGTTTCAGCTGACTGACGAACGCGCTGTTTATATCTTCGTGCCGATTGCTAAACCTGTACAGTATGCTGAACTGGACAACTCAGAGCTGTCCCACCGTTCACCGGCCTTGCAATTACATCTTTTCAAGAAGCATGGGAGTAGTGTGTGAGGCAGGTCCTTCACACGTTTAGTCACGCGAGTAGTGATGATAGTCATCTTCAGCGGTGCTGCCTCTTCACTGTCAATCTATCACTACTGTCATTGTTGTACTGTGCTGTTGCCCCAGCTACTACCGCCCTCCAACTCCAACAAGGCTCCAATTAACCCGCTGTGTTGTCAACCACCGTTCTGCCACCATCCATCTTCCATCTACAACCGGAGCCTCTCGGGCTGTTGTTCTCAAACGCAATCAGCTAGTTCACGCAGACTATATTGCAGAGACTGATATGATGTGGTCTATTATGTGCCATCGAAAGTGAGAACTCAAAACCACCCAAGTGTTGTCATCAGGAACAGCGTGTTTGAATTATCAGACTTGAGAGAAAAATAACAATCATGCCGAGCTAGTTGACCCTATATGATAGCCTGAAAGTTACAGACAACAAACATCGTCCGATCCCCTTCATTCCGCTCCTTCATGCTAAAACATGTGATTTTACTAGTACAACATAGGGTTGGACCTTACACGTCCTAACAATTGTTATCAAAGCACATGCCTGGAAGAGAATTGCATTCATCCCTGGCTGAATCGTCTGTGGTCAAATGCCACATATGATCGACCGAGAAATTCTCTAGTAAAATGCAAAGGTTTTACACAAAGGTTCTGTACAAAACGATTTCTGAATGTATTAGGATCATGGAGCCTTGACAGTTCCATCGACTAAGCTAGACAAATTAGTATCGGTGTATATGCTTCCTGCCCTTTCTAGTGCTATTTTAGTTTCATGATACGTTTTGGTTACACAAGAGCTGAGCAATCACATAGAAGAACTCGTGGTCGTGGGTGCCTATAGAGAGGATACAAAATGCTTGCATGCAGAGTTCTAGGATGAAATCCTTGTGATTGTGACCCTTACTTGGCCAACATATCTCTCCTGATCCTCACCCAGTCACGCACAAGCCAGCATATGAGGTACAGACATCTCCATTCACAAGAAAATGTTGCTGACACCCGGAATCTTGCTAGACTAGTTCCACACGAATCAGATCGAAAGATATTGTGGGCACAGAATAATCTACTACGGAAGAGTTCCCCTTTTCAGCACCTTGCTTCAGTTCAAAGCTGAAGGATTTGATCCTGATCTGTTCTGCTAAAGAGATACGTGTTCCAGAAGTGCAGAACAAAACAACAAAGGTGAAAGCGGTCTGAGGACCGTGGAACGAAAACATGCAGAAGACACAAGATCAGGTAATAGTAATTCTCATAGGACATAGGTTCAGAAGACTGCTTTATTACTATCATATATATGTTGATGAGCAGTCTAGAACAGGCTCAGGGCGTCCGATCGATCACTCTAGCATTACCGATATATATAGATCACTTCTCGCCATGGAGGAAGAGCATGTAGAACCCACCAAGGACGGTCGCGGCGGCCATGATCCACGCCCCGATCGCGAAGCTCAGGGGAAGCATCGCGCCGATCTTGCAGGTGAAGGCGGCGGTGAGCGTCGTGGTCATCAGCCACACGGCGAGCCTGGCCCGGCCGCGCGCCGGGGACCCCGGCGGCGAGACCTCGAAGCGGCGGATGGCTCCGAACAGGAGGATCAGGTTGACGTGGAAGAAGCCGACGAAGGCGACGGCGCCGCGGTCGTCGCCGACGCGGCGGACGCAGAGCGCGAGGTTGGCGGCGAGGCCGAGGAGGATCGCCACGGTGACCCACGGGAGGCGGCGGTTGCGTGGAGCGGCCGCGGGGTCGCGGTGGGGATCGGAGGAGGGTTTCGGGGGACTCGCCATGGTCTCCGGCTGCCGGGTTGTCGGTGGGCCCAGCGGATTCAAGTCAGTCAGTCCTGGGCTCCTGGCACTAGTCACAAGATGTATGTGTGGGAAGTCTCATCGCAGTCGTCATAGAGCACGAAGGTTCGGCGATACTTACTGGGCCCCTACCTCTCCCCTTCCTCCTTTTAAAGGATCCGCCACCACCCTCCTCTACCCCTCCCCTTCCTTTCTCCTTCATTTCCGGTGAACCCTCCTTCGTGCCGCCGGATTCACCATCAGGCCATTAACGTCATCGCCATGGAGCCTCACCGCCCACCGTCCATCTCTACCGTCGGGCTCGCAAAAGCGGTCAGTGCACACAGTCCAAGGACGTCCTGCAAACAGAGGCACTCGATTGTGGTCTTCTATAGGCTTCTCCGCACCGAAAGTTCAATTTCGGTATGGACAGTAGTTGCCTTCGTGACGAAGCATTTGTCGCAAAGGAGCTGGAGAACCCCAAAAGAATTCCTACCCACACGTCCAACCAGGGTAAGGACACACCAACGGAGAAAGTGGTCACCGATGAGGCCAACTTTGGTACGTGTACGTTCCTCTATTAGACGACTAGTATAATGATGATGATCGATGCCAACTCCAATTTCTCTATTATAGACTAATATTCAACAAAGGAGTTTTGATATTTCTATAGGATATATAGCCACGTCGCCAATAAAAAGAAGCAATAAAATCGTGTTTCAAACTCAATACACGATTCAGTATTATTATTTCATATGTTACACATTGCGTTCAATTTCATGATGAATTGATAGTTGATATCCGTGTTCTGGTGTTCGTTTAGATCATATTTCTTCATTCTCTCTTTCTTAAATTTTATTGCACATGACAAAAAAATCTTATGTGCCAAAGGCCACCGGTTGCAATGGCAATGGGAGCTTCCCTCTCATTAATTAACAAGACTTATGAAGCCACTTCTCTCCTGCGCCTAGGAGCATTTCTAACTATGGCACTTCAGCTAGCAAATAAGATCAACTTTGCATTTTGCTTCTTAATTATGATGGGAGAGAAGAGTTAGCACTTCCTTAGGAGGTATAGTCTCCATCTAATTCCAAGATTTATTATGGGGCCCATCTACACTTATCTTCTCTTTCTCCTTATTTGGCTTCTCAATCAATAATCTAAAGTATGGAACCCGTGATAGTTGTTTAGAGTCAGACCATTGAAGAAGTAAACTTTTGTGCTATATCTATATAGTGGTTAGAAACGCTCTAAAAGTATCTTCTTCGGATCTTGCAGCACTTATGAGGTCACTGAAAAACCTATTCTGCATTTCTTTCTTTCTTTCGTTCTTTTGTTGGAAGAGAGAGATAGAGAGCTGTTCCGTATTTCTAAATCTAAACATGCAAAAGCAAACGGTTGTACATCAGAACTGGCCGGGCCGGGCTAGTTCTAAGAATGTTAAGCCCGGCCCGTTGGCCTAAAAGCCCACTACATTGTGGGCAGGGCAACGATGTGAAATGAAAATCAAAGGATAAAAAAAAAAGATGATATGAGTATCGAGTAAGCAATGTCACAAGCAAAACATTCATCCGCACCCGCCCAAGTAGCTGATCCCGAATAACTTTGAGCCGTTGGAGGCTTCGTGCCTAGCATTGCCGGATTCGAAACTAAAACGAGCAGATTGGAGAGAAGTGACGCCAAAGAATATTGCAATCCATGGATGGAGACAGAAGATTAATAAAACATAAGAACACAGAAATTGGCCGCCGGCAATGGCGAGGCCAACTACTTCCGTTCGCAGTTGCACGGAGGCACGCCAACAGTTTAGACGACCTTCTACTTTATTTGCTTCAAACTAAAAACTTCAGAAATGAACCATGCAACAGCATTCATACAGTCTGAACGAGATAATGTTGTGTTGACATATCCTTGTTCAAATGCATATATGGATCCAGCTACGTACAACTATTCAGTTCAAGAAATCGATGAACAATGTGAGCAAGGGACGAGACATTCAACTAACAACAAGAGCAAACAAACACAGGGGCGCGTAGGATTCTGTATATGCCAGTTGAGAGCTAATTAGACCTGGAGGTCCTAATTAACTTATGGGAAACGTTAAGACCTTAAGCAAAACCTAACACATGATAAACAATACATTATACATTGGCTAGACAAGAATGGTCTCATCAGCCAAAGAGTTCAATCCCTAGCTAGTAGTAACTATTTGCCTTCAAAAAAGACAAGGGGATATTATTCAATTGTTTGAAGCTACCCTAATAAGCCCCTTTGGTCTCAGTTCGCAACAGTAGTATACTGCTGTTTATATTTATTTTGTAAAAATGAAAATTAAAAAATATCTTGGCGTGTACTTAATTAGTACAATAGATGCAGCATTAGGCTATATGGCTCAACTGCAGTAGGCGGGAAGAAAACACACCGTAATTAAAACCAACAGCACTGTTTGGAATTGGAAGGAAGAACTTATTACACATACGAATCCATCCACTTGTGTTGGCAAAGATAATCTCTAAAGTGTGGCATGCATACAATGCATATCATTTCTCTGTCTTCCTCATTATCACAAACCTTCTCTTTTCATGTGTATATTATGTGTTTCATGCATGTCTACACACCGTAGCATATCCTTCTTTTAGGATATCTAGCATAGCATATTAGCATATGCCGGAATAAATGTTTGTTATGCGTATATTTGTTGGATGGCTCACTTTTGTTGAGCCATATTCCCTTCTGAAACAAGGGCCTCTTGACTCGCATGTTATTCTACTATAGAACAGGGGCACCATTTGGTTCCTATAGTTTTGTGTGGATTTCTCACGCATCCCCCACTGTTTTGACAGCTCCCTAAATTCTCCATTTCCGGCATCACCAGCACAATCCTCTACTGGGTGAAAGGAAAGAGAAGCATCTACTTGGGCCACTAGCCTTGAATTCATGGTCTCAAGATGCAAGCAGAATCAAGTTTTGGGATGTCAAGGAGTTTGGCTCTTTGGAGGTTGATGTGGTAGATGGGAGAACCACAAAATCTTTAGGGGTGATGGTGCAAGTTTTTCCTCTCTAAAATGATATTCATATTCCCTTTGTCCCTGAATAAAGGACTTCTACAAATTCTAGGGCCAATTAATCAGGCAGGCAAAAGTCTTTCCTGATCCTCGTTGTTTAGATGCTTAGAAGTCCTTATATTTAGGGACAAAATTCAAACGCAAAGTTCTCATATTTAGGGACAGGATCAGGGTAGCTAGAATGTGCCGCTGCCGAGATGCCGCTGCCGTGTCCGGCTCTCCCTCTGAGATAAGGCTGCTGCTGTGGGGCCCATCAGTTAGCGCTAATTCTGGTCTGGCTAATCCCTTTTCCAAATCAATGCTACGTGTCACACACTGCGTGGGGGGGCATGTGCCGCCGGGGGCACCGGATGTTTTCCGACTTTGGAAAGCTCTCCTGAAAAAATGTGTCCTTTACAAAGAAATTATTTGATTCGATGCCCATCGATTCAGAATAAAGTGTAATATATATTCTTTTGATCAATTGTACTATACATGTTCGATATGATTCTGATTGATGAAGAATTTTTGTCGGTCAGATAAGAAAGGTGAATCTCATGTGGAGAGGAGTTTGCATGCAAATGATCCTCTCATATGAAAACATTATGATAATTAATCAACCAATCCCTGAATGCTCTCAGGTGCATATGCTGAATTGCTGATATCAAACAGCTAACAGAGATGACAGTAATTCACATCAATCTATGGGCTACAGGCTTGGGCTGTTCATGGCTCATGTCAGTACACTTTAGCACATTGCAAGTGAAAAGAAGAGAGATTACTTTCCACTTTTCAGGCGAAATCAACAAAAGCCAAAAGAGATCAGGCGAAACAGTGCACACAGGTCCAATTCACAGACTTTACTGGAGTATAAACCAGAGAAGGCTCAATTTTTAACTGGATGACCGGTGGTTTCAGTCCATGAGCCTGATCAAGCATACATCATCAGAGAAGCTGGGTCAGCATGTACTTATCTAGGGAGTATGATCACAGAGCCACAAGGCGCAGCATGCGGAATCCTCCGTTGATCTCGATCACTTGTCGCCATGAAGGAACATCATGTAGAATCCACCGACGACGGTCGCGGCCGCCACGATCCACGCCGCGATCGCCATGCCCAGGGGCATCATCCCGCCGAACCTCCAGGTGAAGGCGGCGGTGAGCGTCGTGGTCAGGACCCACACGGCGAGCCTTGCGCGGCCGCGGGCGACGGATCCGGGCGGCGCGAGCTCGAAGCGGCGGAGGGCGCCGAGGAGGAGGAGCAGGGTGAGGTGGGTGAAGCCGACGAAGGCCAGGGCGGCGCGGTCGTCGCGGACGCGGCGGAGGGTGAGCGCGAGGTTGACGGTGAGGCCGAGGGGGATCGCCACGGTGGACAAGGGGCGGCGGGTGCGGGGGCGTGCCGGCGCCGCGGGGTCCTGCTGCCGGCGATCGGAGGGATCGGGGACTGCCATCGGAGTGACGGCGGCGGCGGCGGGGAGCGTTGGGGTTTCTCTGGCGGGGGTCCCGCTAAGACTTTGAGTCCACTCGAGTCTTGCACGGGGTTGTTGTTGGCTTGTTGCCGATGGTCAGTTCCTCGTAGGTGCGCCTCAAAATGATTTCACCAGGCTTCAACATTCTTTCACTTTCACTTAATTATACATGCTTCAACATTCTTTCACTTAATTCAACAATTGCAATTTTTGACTTTAACATTTTAAATATACTAATTTAACATTTTTATGGGTTTCAATTTGTAAATAGATCATGATTACGTAGGTCGATTAGTTGGTCTCCATTTCCGACCTGTTCGGCTGGTTGGAGCTAATTTATGCTGAGAAAAAAATACTGCCGACTAGCTGCTGATAAGCCAAATGAACAGGTCTAGCACATCTATTTTTGAATATGGCTGTGTTTAGTTCCTAAACTTTCTCTCTCCAAACTTCACTATTCACTTATCATATCAAATCTCTCTTCTCGTGCATGAAGTATTAAATGTAGATAAATAAAAAAATTAATTGCATAATTTTGATGTACATGACGAGACGAATCTTTTGAGCCTAGTTAGGTTATGGTAGGACAATGTTTACCACAACAAACGAAAAGTGCTACAGTAGGCTACAATGTCCTATATGACTTTTTCACCCCATTTTCACTCTTTTCAGGAACTGAACACCCCCTGTATGACGTTCAGATAGTACCAAGACGAACACCATACGTCATCTAAATACCGCCCGACCTCAATTTTCAATTGACCCAACCAACAAACGTTCAGTTACTTTTATGACAGGCTGACAGCACAGGAATGCTGTGGAGCTTTCAAGCAGATTGACTTCGCGACGAAGCATAGACAGATTATATTGGTGCATAGCAGCCGGTGAACCAGAAAGGCGACGCCAAAGCAATCCAATTTGCGAAGTTGCGAGTGACATGGAGAACTATAACCTATTCCATCTTCAAAAAAAAACAATAACAACTCAACCCATTTTATGGAAACGAGTAAGCATCAACGAAGAAAGTGGCCACCGACAAGGCCAGCTTCCTTCACATGGTTTGCACGTCGCACTATGCAACTATGCAGGTTGATGTGGGAGCTCGATACCTTACCTCCTTGTCCAAATGAGAACATGGATCCAGTCATTATATACAATGTAACTGAAGAAATCGATTTACCATGAGAGCTGATCAAGGAAGCCGATACATTACTAACTGAAAGGGCAAACAGATAAACGTGCATGGCAGCCTCAGATAGAAACAATTTCCACTGAGATAGATAGTCTAAGATATAAAAAGAACATTTTAGAAAAAGAATGACTATTTTTTGGTGAAACCAGAAAAATCCAGCTCAATTCAAACACTAAAGTTCAAGTGGCTCACAATGTGAATTATTGGAAGTATGAAATACATAATGATCAACTGAAGGTGGCTACTAATTTCAGGGGAAACCAACACAATACAGCACAAGGGCTCAACGATACTTAATTCAGGTGGATCACAATGTGCATCACTAGTAAAACAAGAGCAGTTAAAATTTCATGACCAATGAAATATTGAATAACCACTCCAGAGTGTCCATTAAAAATTTCAAGTAAAATTCACAAGAATCAAGGAAAATTCGGTATGATAGCTAGGTCCAACACAATGGACCACATGGCTCACAATGTGCAAATGGATCAGTGGTGTTATATCCCACAATTCTACAACGGAAACAGCATCTAAAATAAGAAAATTAAGCAGATAGAGTACATCAAGCATCATAGCACGTGTGTATTTCCAAACACCACACACAGCACACAGGAGTCGGATCAGATCACTTCTCATAGTAAAACAAGCACAGATAGAGCCCAAACTCAACACTCATAGCTCCAATGGCTGAGACCAAGACCTCAAAATACGGAACCATCACATGAAGGTGACAACTAATTTCAAGTGGAATCCACAAAATGCAACTCAATGGAAAAATTGGATTTCCTGCGTTTAAGCATGTATATTACTGGACCAACAAACCTGGTTCATTTCAGTCAAGTAGATACACTGTTACAAGATAGGGCAAACAAAACATAAGAACCTACAATGATTCTATATATGCCAGTCAGAAAGGTAGACCATAGAGGTCCTAACTTATAATCATTACAACAAAGGTTAGACCCTGGATGTCAATCAACCATACACGATTAGTGCATCAACAACACAATTTGATGGTGCATTCGTTTGCTTAACATTTTCTTAAAGCAGTCAGAATCAGCTGGACCTGCAGATGCAATGCCCAATGCTAGAACACAATTTCTTGTGTACTTGCAGTATTTATGGAAACTTTAATGTCCCATGCATCAAGTTAAAATTAGAAACAAAAATACTGCTCCGAGAGTGTAAAATAATCTCACTTTCTACTATTTTCATCCCAAGATACGAGTTTGAAAAAGGAGAAGAAAACCACTCAGAACGGAAGTAAAGGCAAGGCTATAGTGCAGATTCTGAATGTGGATGGTCTAAAATCATTGAGTTTGTGACCATGCTAACAGACTTTCTGAATTCTCAGTCGGGTGCATGCCAGCTTCAGATTGCTAATATTTGCATACAAGATTTCCAGGTAGATACATTCTATAAATGTACCAAGTTTAAGAGAAAAACAACAAAATTCAGGTTAAACAAACAATATGCAGCTCGTTTGACGGACAAAATTTCAGGTGGTTCACAATGTTCATTAATGGACATATGAAATGCTGGAGCATCCCTTGAAGGACAAGACTAATTGCAGGTCAACCAAAATAGCAGCTATATAGAAGCAGGGAATCTCAGGTGGCTGACAATCATTGCTCGAAGGTGTAGACTGATTTCGGGTCAAATTCACAAGAATTCAGGTGCATTAGTTCCATAGCTGGATCCAACGAAATGGAACACTTCAATTTTGTGCATGGCTCGCAATGTGCAAACGATCAGTGGTGTCACGAATCTAGGTACGATAACAACAACATCTAGCATCAGAGAATCAAGCAGACAGACAGACAGAAGTGCTGCATACTTGCGCAGGTCAACAGACACGTACGGCGGGCAGTGATCCGATTGCTCTTGCCCTTCTCCTATTGAAACACGAGCAGGTAGAGGCTGAACCCGACGCCCGCGGCCGCGATTGCCCACATCACGGCCGCGGAAGGCAGGTCCAGGGGCGCGGCCAATCCCCAGGCGAACCCCACGGTGATGGAGGAGGTGAGGACCCAGACGGCGAACCTGGCCCAGCGCCGCGCCGCGGAGCCGGGCGGGGAGAGGTGGAACCAGCGCAGGCTCAGGACGAGGAGGACGAGGTTGAGGTCGGGGAAGGCCACCTCGGCCAGGCCGTCGCCGCGGGAGAGGCGGAGGACGATCCGGGACGCGGCGCCGTAGAGGAGGGGCAGGTACGGCTCGTAGGCCCCCCGGACCTGCTGGCGGGGGTTCGCGGCGGTGTCCGCCGCGGGGGCGGGGGCGCGGGCGGAGCGGTGGTCGGGGCCGGCGGAGGAGGGCTTCTGGCTCGCCATGGTTTCTCTCCGGCTGGTTCCGGTTGGGGTTTTCGCGCGGCGTTGGAGCCGTACGGAGGGGAAGGAAAGTCAAAGACGAGTCCTCTGGAGTCAATGGAAGTCGCCGTGGGCTCTTGTCGTGTGAAGGGCTCGAGAGCTCGACATCTTCATGGGCTGGTCGGCCCATCTGTACCCGGCTGGAGAGGTTAGACAATAGCAACACATGATTACTACAAGTCTGTCTTTTTTTTTTTGAGACTCAGGTTTCATTCATTGAGGAATAGCATGATTACAATCAGACACTAGGGTCTGATGCACACATGATGGGGCCTGATGCCACTCGCCCATCACACACACGCTAGAAGCCTGCTTGGCTAGCACATGAGCTGCTAAGTTACAAGCTCTACTAGTATAACATAAAGAGAAACTAATTAGAGAGCTACTCAACTCTTGAATCTCCCTGATAATCGCCGATATTGACGACCGTTGCTCGCCTCTCATGAGCCACAAATTCACAAGTTCTTGGCAATCCGTCTCAAAATTTACCCTTGTGACACCGTTATTTTTCACCAGAATCAAGCCATCCCTGAAGGCCAACGCTTCCATGGTTAGAGCATCCATACAGTAATCATACCATCTAGCCACTCCTCCTTTGAAATCACCATGGTGGTCATGCATAACAGCTCCCGTCGCTCCAGTACCATCCTGGTAGAAGGCGCCATCAAAGTTGCACTTAATCCATCCTTCCTCCGGCGGCTTCCAAACCGGTTTCACTTTCAGGACTGTCTCTCTTGGCGGGTGAAGTAGCTGCCAGAGATCATAAGCCGTATCACATACCCACAACACCGCCTGACGGATCAGCAACCCATCTTCACCATGACGGCGTCTGTTTCTCAACATCCAAAGTGACCACATGCCACAAATAATCACAGCTCTGTCCCTCTTTGAGCAAACAGTATCCTGTAGTAGATCACAGGCCCACGAATCCGTTCGAAGACAAGGTAGCTTCACACCAGTAAGGACCTTAGTCTGCTCCCAGAACAATTTAGCAATTGTGCACTCTACTAGGACATGTCGAACTGATTCTTCATCAGCTCCACAAGTTTCACAAAAGGCAGTAGGTTCAATGTGTCTTCTATGGAGTACTTTCTTTACTGGCAAGTACTCATGAAGCACACGCCACCAGAAAACCTTAACCTTTGGGGGAACATCAAGTTTCCAGATCAGTTTCCACTGTTGTTCATCTGAAACCCCCGGCACATCTTGATTACCAACACTTCGGGCTCGTTCGTCTTCCTGTAGCCGGTACGCCGACTTGACAGAATAATTACCATGTTTTTCCTTCTCCTAGGCCCAAAAGTCATCACCTCTAGCGCTTGTGGGTACCTTGAGAATAGCATTTGCATCAACAGGGAAGAAGAAATCCCTGATTAAACTCTCATTCCAACCTCCACTGCTAGTCATCAGATCAGAGACCTTGTCCACAGCTTGCCCCTCGGCCGGAGTTAAGGGTTTCCCCATGAAGTGACCAGCCAACCATCTATCATGCCAAATACTTGTCGTTGAGCCATCACAGACTCTCCTGACTAAACCTTTCTTTAGCACCTCTCGTCCTGCAAGTATGGCACGCCAAGTCGAGCTCGCACGCCTTCTACGGTTGCAGGATAGAAAATCCCCATCATGAAAATACCGCCCCTTAAGAACCCTGGCACACAGGCTATCTGGTCTTGTAAGCAATCTCCAACCCTGTTTACCAAGCATTGCCAAGTTAAACATCTTGAGATCCCGAAAACCCATACCTCATTAAGATTTTGATCTTGTCAACTTTTCCCAGCTTTGCTAGTGGATTCGTCGACTGTCTGTTGAACTACCCCACCAGTAGTTGGTGATGGCTGATCTCATCTGTTTACAAATCTCCCCGACAGTAAAAAGCAACTCATAGAGTATGTAGGGACTGCCTGGGCGACTGATTTTAGAAGCACTTCACGACCAGCACAGCTTGCTTCCCTACCACTCCATGTTCCAATTAATCCTCTGATTCTCGCAGGAAAAAATTCGAAAGCTTCAGTCGAAGATCTCCCCACAGCTGTAGGCAGTCCTAAATACTTCTCAGCCAAAGCTTCCTGTTCAATATCAAGCCCTTGCCGTATCGCTGCCTTCATGTCATCATCACAGTTTTTGCTGAAGAAAACTGTAGATTTATCCCGGTTAACTAACTGACCGGATCCCCTGCTATACACCTCAAGAATCTCCTGTAGGCGTGTGGCCCCTCTCTGCGACGCTTCTGAAAATATGATACAGTCATCCGCAAAGAGAAGGTGCGAAATCCATGGTGAGTGGACGCCGACGCGGACGCCCCTGGAAAGGTGCACTGGGCCAATTCCTTTTAGGAGACAAGAGAGACCTTCTGCACACAACAGGAAAAGATATGGTGATATTGGGTCACCTTGCCTGATACCCCTTGATGGTTTAAAGACATCTGAGAGTACCCCATTGACTCTAACTGAGAATGAAACTGATGTTACGCATATCATAATGAGCGAGACAAAATGATCATGGAAGCCCAATTTCAGCATAATTCTCCGAAGATATTCCCACTCCACTCGATCGTAAGCTTTTGCCATGTCTAATTTGATAGCACAAGCTCCAGCTTTCCCTTTCTTTCTGTTCAGATAGTGAGTGCATTCATAAGCTATTAGGACATTATCCGTGATTAACCGCCCTGGCACGAAAGCACTCTGCTCCTCTGAGATAATCTCATCAAGAAAAGGTCGAAGCCTGTTAACGATAACCTTGGAGCATATCTTGTAAAGAACATTACAGAGAGATATCGGCCTGAACTGTTTCATCTCCTGAGGATTCTTCACTTTCGGGATCAGACAAATTGTAGTTCTATTCAGCTCTTCAGGCATATCTCCCCCATTTAGGAAATCAAGCACTGCTGTTGTAATACTTGGCCCCAATATATCCCAGTGAATCTGAAAGAACCCCGCATTGAAGCCGTCCGGCCCCGGTGCCTTGTTTGGCCCCATCATAAACAAGGCCCGTTCAACCTCCTTTGCAGTGAATGGTGCCCTTAGTAAGGCATTCAGCTCATCAGTCACTTTCACAGGAACATGCTGTAGAATTTCATCAGGTTCCAAAACATCTTGTGCTGTGAATAAACTAGAATAGAAGGCCTCTGCTATATTCTCCAACTCCTCCTGCTCAGTCACAACCTCCCCATTCTCTTTCTTAAGAGAGGTAATTCTGTTAACACGTGCCCTCTCCCTCGCCTTGGCTTGAAAAATTTTGTGTTCCTATCGCCATCTTTCAGCCAGTCGAGACGAGCGCGCTGTTTCTCCATAATTTCCTCCCGAGAGAGAAGTTCAGAGATTTTTGCCACGATACGCCTCTCAGTGTGTGACATACCGACCCCCATCGACTGCCCTCGAACCCGTTCCAGTTCCAGACGCAACTTAGCTAGCTCCTTGCGCACTGAGCCAAAGGAAGAACGATCCCACTCCTGCATGGTTCCTTGTACTTTATCAAGTCCTGCACGAAGCTGTATCAGATTTGACGCAACAGTCAGAGAGTCACAAGCCCCGCGCACAATTCCCATATAGGACGGTTCTCTTCTCCACATATTCTCGTATCGAAATTGCTTGCGACCTCTTCTCCAGCCCCTCTTTTTTCTAAAAAACTCAATCATAAGACAGCAATGGTCTGACTCAGTGGTCTGAACATGAGTAACCTTGACATCTTTAAAAAGCTCTAGAAAACTCGTTGTTGCCAAGCCCCTGTCCAACAGAACTTTGATATTCCGATCACCATCATGTTTATTATCCCAGGTCCATGGAAGGCCAATATAACCAGATCAGCAAAGCCACAGACCTCCACGGCCTCTCGAAAACCATCCATCTGGCGCTCTGAACGCACCAAACCACCAAACTGCTCCCCGGCATCAAGTATCTCATTGAAATCTCCTACGCATAACCAAGGTAGAGTACCTCTAGTTTGAAGCAGCTTAAGGAGATCCCAACTCCTATACCGCAGCTCCCTCCTTGACTCGCCGTAGAAGCCTGTAAACCTCCAGGAGGCTGCTTGTGCGCCCGGCTCCCACACCTCCACATCGATATGAAGTTTATCACAACTTTTTACCTCTACTTCAACATCCCGAGTCCACAAAAGGGCTAAACCCCCTCCTCTACCAAAACTTCCAACACCAAGGCCATTAGCAAACCCCAAGCGCCTCTGCAAACTATCAACCCGATTATCAAAGAAGCGTGTCTCTGATAAGAACACAAGCCAAGGGCGATGTAGCTGTACCAAGCTACGCAATTCCTGAACTGCCGTGAGTTGCCCCAAACCCCGGCAGTTCAAACATAAGGTTTTCATTGTGCCCGGCGGGGGCTGTGCTCCGCAGCCGCCGCCGATGTTGCATTTGAACGAGTATATATCCTCTTTTGCTTCTTCGTCAACTCATCCGAAGCAGCAGGAATAGAACTCCCAGACGCCTCCACATCACCATCCAGCTGATTCACTCTTGAGGACACTAGACCAGCTGGAACCACAGCCATAGTGTCCGTCACAGGTAAATTGAGATCCGGTGTAAGTGACGAGCTGGGGGTCTTTGACCTCCTTTTCCTGGCCATCCTCGGCGCTCCAGGTTTCCCAGTATCAAAGAGCTGTCTTCCAACATTTGAAGTCACTGGATCTTGGCTTTTCCCAGCGCCAACCCCCTTTTCTTTCAGAGGTGAAGTAACTTCCTCCGCCTCTTGAGATGGACCAGTCCTAGGGTCATCCGAGCGAACAGCAGAATTGTGCGAGTTTTTAGATGTGGATGATGAACCACTCCCAAAAGTCGCTGTCGCTGCCTCCGAGAAACTCTGCAACTTCTTCTTTCTCTGATCAAGTACTCTCAACTTGATGTCATATGGGAGCTTCCCCTCTTCATTACGAATGAGGGGTTTATCACACTCCAGATGTGAGTGTCCCATGACACCACATGACAAACAGTAGAAGGGGAGCTTCTCAAACTCAATATCAAACCACTCTGGCGCCCCATCTCTTTTGGTCTTCAACAGCTGTTGACGTAAAATCCGCACCTCACGCCAAGCACACAGCAAGCCGAACAAGCTGGCTTCAAACGTGGCCCGGGCTTTCTAATCCGGAAGCGTGCCAGTCAGTTTGCCTGAAAACTAACAAAGGGATAAAAACGTTTAGATCAAAACCTGGAACATGCCGGGTGAGACCAGACAGTTCCATATTTGCGGCGTTGAAGCCAATCTCGAAAGACATATAGCTACAGAGAAGCTATCTGTCGGCAGTTAAACCCACATTCGGCAATCGACAAGGTACGCAAAGAACGCACTGCCGAATGCGTGACGTAAGCATGACGAAAGATCGGCTTTCAACAGAATGAACATTGCAACACATACTCATAGCCGATTAACGAGAAACAGAGCATGATAGATAAATAAAAGGGTGAAACATGATCATAAATTCGCAGTAAACAAAGAATGCATAGGCCGAAAGCAGCACCCGTCAAGCATGATAACAAAACAAGTTAATCCACCGCATGATACGACTTGTTTGTGACCACACCACCAATCAGATTAGACCAATCCACCGCATGATACAATCTAACCATGAAAAGCTAAAAGCATTCATTGTCCAATGCAAACCCACGAACACACATTCACTCGTGAGAGCACTACCGAATACGGCTATTTAGCCGAATCGGGGTCCATGGCGAAGGAACAAGCCTAATCGGTAAAGATAAATCTATCAGATCGAATCGAATTCTAATCCACCGGATGATTAGCTCTAAGACGACCCAAAAACCTGCATCTACCGCATGATACCCGGTTCTGTCAAGATCTACACAATGCCGACAAGCTTGAACCCGCGACACGTAGCAACCTAGATCGGTTTCGGATTCGGCTATGAAGGGATGAATCGTCGTACCATAAAGCAAAGCCGATCCTAGCCGATCTAGATTGGGCAAAGGTGTGTTGCATGAATTAAGCACATAGTAAAAACGAAACAACACGGGGTAACTTAATGAATCCGTTAGATCTTGCCGAAATCTAACGGAGCCGATAACTTGGTTCATACTAGATCTTAGCCCACCGCATGGCTCATGACCTAACAGAGGAACCTTCTTGAGACCAAAACTTAAATCCACCGGATGATACTAAGCATGGTAACAAGACTACTTGCATCAAAGCTTAAATCCACCGCATGATACTAAGCATGATACAAGGTTGCCGGTACTTACGGAGGTCGACGGATCGATGACTCCTCTCGAAGAACTCGACGACTCGACTAAAGGACTCGATGTTGGCACGGAGCCGGTTTGTTGTATTGATTGGTTGTCCCTTCTACAATTGCCATGGGTTTATATTTATACCCAGGTCTTGATACAACTCCTAGTCGGACACGACTACAACACTTGTTTCTAAAAATAAACGACGAATCCTCGTGCCCATATTGCTTTCCTTGTTCGAACCGGCCTTTCTTTTATTCCACGTCATCACGCCTTCCCGAGTACTCTTTCCATACGATCAGCGCTTCTGCCGAATGACGACGTGTTCCCGACCGCAGAGCATCTTTACCGAATGCTTCACCTCTGCCGAATGACGACGCGCTCCCGACCGCAGAGCGTCTCCTGCCGAATGCTCCAGCAAAGTCTCCTAGCCGAATGGTATCTTTCCACCAAATCTGGCCCACATGTCAGCTTCTTCCCGGTGCCAATTTTTTGGTGTCAACACATGCCCCTTCGATTTCGGGATAAAGGTGATCTTTATTTCGGAATCGACCACAAGCACCAAACATTCTCAAGCCAACTCTACTCGACATCCGCCATTCTCCTTTGAATCCACGAGGCTTCCGCTCAGATCCGCACTCTAGGTCATCAGCGTTTCAAGACTCAACCTCCTCATGGCGAATCAAGATTTCGCACTTCAGGTAAACTTTAATCTCTCCAAGCTCATTCGACAATCTTTTCTTGATTCCTGTCTCAAATCTCTTTATCCTTTTCCATGCTTGACAGGCCCTAGCTGCCGAAATCCTCATCCCTGTTGAAGAGAAATCTCCATCGTATTTTCTCGGCCCTGTAGGGAACTCAGATCCCTCTGAATTCATCGCAGCCGAATCCCAAAGGATCCCGTTCAAGATCTCTCTGGCCAATCCTCACAAGTGGCAAGACACTTTCAAGAACTGGCCTCTGCCCCCGATTGCAGGCTGGAGGAATTGGTACAAGAGAATATCAGATGATAAAAGCCCCCAAACACAGAACTGGGATCGTCTGCGCATATCTCACTGCTTGGAGTTGTCATTGGCTGAAACACCCAAGAATGAGAACCTTCTGATTGCAGCTTGCCACTTCTGGTCCAATGGTGCCAACGCCTTTTTATTCGGTCATGGTCCAATGTCTCCCACCTTGGCCGATGTATATATGATGACTGGTTTGAACATAACAGAAACTGTTCGACCATATGACCACAAGGGCTCCTCCAAGCAGACAGGAGTCAAAACAGGGGTTGGATATAAAAGATACATCCAAAACTATATGTCTGATGGCCCCTTGACCGATGTAGAGTACAGGGCTTTCCTGAATATGTGGCTGTGCAGGTATGTCTTCTGTGGCAAAGCCAATGAGCCAACTCTGAACCACATCGTGATGGCTGAAGAACTGGCTGCTGGTAAACTCATCCCATTGGGAAAATACCTCCTGGGCAGCGTCTATCACATGCTTAATCAAACTACCCAATTGATGCACACCAACAAGAAAATACCTTGTGTGAATGGTCCCTGGTGGTTTGTCCAGATGTGGCTACAACTGTACATGCATCAGATTATTGCCATTGATCTCAACAGCAGAGAATTCCCTTCCATCAACTATGCAGAGGGAGAGATCAAGAAGACCAAAGGTTGTCAAACTTATGGAGAAGCTGCTTCTACTGTATCCATCAACAAAAATATCTGTGAATTATTTGAGCTCTTCTTCAAAGGCTTTGATCATCCTCTCTGGTTTCCATATCTGGACAATGACAACCTCACCCTCCCCTGTGAATTCAGCTTTGAATCTGGATGCACTGACGTACATTCTATAGCAATTTTCAATGCTTTCATCCATCCTTGTATCCTGCCAGCCGAATTTCATGGGGGAAGACTAGTTCAGAGCACATATGAATACTATCAGCCGAACATAGCAGCCAGGCAATTGGGATGTGGCCAGGTGCCCCCAAGGCTATTCCTTCATGAATTTCTCAAGCCTAGGGAAATCATCAAAGATGCCACAGAAACAAGAAGAATCTTCCCTTATAGATGCTGTGACACAATCTATGCACCTGAGCCCTTTGTGCCAATAATATTTGCACACCCTAGCTTCATAATCTGGTGGCAAGAATTTCATGATCATATCTTCAATGTGCCAATTCATCCTCTCTGTCTCGAGTTGATGTCAGACTACCAACCAAGCTCAGAGGTAATATGTTCAGCTTTTATTCACTTTCAATCAAATAAAGATCCAACTTGACCTTGACTTTACCATCTTTGCAGGACATCATACCTGCCCCTCTTGCCAGGGCAATTGTATACAAGGCAGCAGGCCCAATCTCAGCTCTGGGATATCAATCCCCAACTTTAGCTCAAATAATGGCCAGACAAGCTATCCTGGATCCAAAAATCACCAGGCCATCATCTGTCAAAAGGAAGACCCTTGTCCTGGCAGCCTCCTCAGGCACAAAGAAAAGAAAAGTGGTTCCCAAGAAAATCATCCAGGTCAGATCTCTCTTTCTTTGGCCATGATGTCAATAATATTCTGCTCAACTTCATCTTTCCTTGTTTTTTCAGGCCAAAGCTCAGCAATGGTTGGCTAGCACAGAAATTGCCGATGCCTCATTGGACGGTAAAAAATCTACCACTTCATTTTTTCTTAATTTCTTGTCATCGGCATTTACTCTCTTGTCAACTGCAGAACAAGCTTCAACAGATCCTGCCTTGGAAAGCTCTTCCCTTCCTCATGATTCGTCTTCAGCTTTGCTGCCCCTTCCAGAAACAGGAATAGAATCCTCTTCAATTGATACTCCGGTTTCTCCTCAGCCAGATACACAAACTCCCATCATGGAACTCAAAACACTTCCATCTCCCACTCGGGAAGCCAGGGCCGAGGTAAACATAATCATTCAATTCTCTTGATTCTCTCTCATTCGGCAATTCTTTTACTAATTCGGCAAGAACCCTTTTCAGGAGAAATCCACTTCATCACCCAGCTATTCCTTTGCTGTGGATGACTGGGTTACCGAACAAGGAGAAGAGATTACTTCTAGCCAAGATTTATCAGAAGAAACCAAAGCAAAGCTGAAAGACATCTTAGCCTTACTGAATAAGAGCATCCAAGACCAGGCTACACATGCTGTTTCATTAAGAGACGTACTGGACTCCATTGATCAAGAACTCCCAGCTGACATCAAGACCGCATTGGAGCCAGTCTCTCAATTGGATCAGCAATTCGCAGCAGTGATGCAAGCCTTGAGCAATCAATCTTCTCTGCCAGCCTTAGAGCAAAAAAGATCTCTGATCAAGCAGTCAGTAAAAGCCCTGCACTCTCAAGATCAAGAGAATAATGAGCTGTTGACCAAGCTGGTATCTGATCTTGAGAGCAAAAAGGCCAGGAAAGCTGCACTTGAAGCCGAATTGCAACGCTTATCGGCCGAAATTGAAGCTGACGAGAAGAATATTGCTGAGCTTCCCAAGTTATCAGAAAGAATACGAAAAGAAGCTTCAGCCACTCTGAACAAGGATAAACAACTCAAGGCAAAGCTCAAGGCTCTGGCTAAAACCCAAGAAGCTGACAAAAACTTGTTAGACAACATTAGCAACATGATTTCCAATGCCACAAATGTAATTTCAAAATACTTGGGTTTGTAACTTGTAACCAATAACCTGTAGCCGAATAATTGCCTCATCTTGTGAATTCGTAGCTGTTAACTTTTCTTCTCCATCATTGCGAACAACTCATTCGGCAAGATCATCTACAAATAATATTAAGCTAAAAAATGCTTTTAACTTAACGTAGCCGAATCTTACCCAGTCAAAGCCGAATACGATTCGGCATGGATCCCAAGCGACATGGGAGCCATTCGGCTAGGAAAATCCTTTCCACCTTCCGAACTCTTCGGAATACGTGCCACGATCTTTGGCCACGATTTCCTCTGCGGGTTTTATAAATAAACACCCAGGCAGCCCACGGTTTCTTCATCAAGTTCTTCGCCTTCCAAGTTCTTGCCGGTCCAAGCCATTCTCTTCCCCATCCACAGTAATTCCGAGGAACCCCAATGGCCGACAACAACAGGAGGCGCCCGGCCGCTGATGAGGCCGAAGGAAGTCGTGCCGGTGCCCGCCGCAGGTGAGTAGCTACTCGCTTCTCTCTGTTCTTCTCGAGATTTCCTCCCTCTTTCTTGACGAATCTCTTTGTTCTTTCAAGGCAATCCAGTGGATTGCCGGCGCTGGCGCGCCAGTCGCAGCTCCGGCCGCCGCTCCTGCGGCATCTTCGAGTTCGTCCAATCGATCTCTCGAATCGGACGACTACCGCTACACGGACGGTGATGCTCGCCGATTCAAGGCGGAGCGCGACGACTCTCGTCGCGAACTGGAGGCTATCTCCAAGCAAGCCGGGATTGCTGACCTCGAATGGCAGCACGAGCGCAAGCAACTGCTCGAAGTCATTGATGGTGAGTCCTGCAATTCGCTCAATCTCAATCTTGTCCCCCAAATGATACTAATCTGTTGCCCCTTTTGTAAACTTGCAGCGCGTGATGCCGAACTCGATCGGCTGAAGGCGCTGGCGAATGAGCTGGCGAACAAGGTGAATGCTCCTGGGGACACACCAGAAGCTCGCCTCGGTGCGGTGGCGGGCCGCATCGATGAGGTGGCCTTGCACGGCATCCGTCTGGGCACCGCCGCAGGCCTAGTCGCCATGTCGACGCACACCAATACCGACTACTCCAGGCTACCAACCGGCTTCACTAATGGTAACCCGGAGGAGATCGACGACATCGAGGCTTCCATAGATCGCCTTGACGCTCATGGCGCCGCCATTGCCGATTCCATTCATCCTCAGTCTGTCTTGAACAAGCTATTCCATTAGTTTGTACTAGGGATTTATGGAATTTCGGCAATAAAACTTATCTTTTGTGATCTTGCATGAATCATCTGATGTAGTATATTTTGTGCTAAGGGCAATACATTCAGTACTGGCCATCTTCCTTTTCTGTTAACATTTGTTCTGAAGGCGATTTCTTCCCGAATATCGGCTGTTTGGCAAATTAATATATCAATCACCGATCGATTTCAACACTGGGATAATACTTCTTCAAATATCTTCCATTTATAGCAGAAGCAAATTCTTCTCCCAATAATGTCTTCAAAATATATGCATTTCCAGGCATGCATCTAACCACTCTAAAAGGACCTTCCCAATTTGGAGACCACTTGCCGAATGCTGCATATTTGGTTCCAATCGGCAATATTGCTTTCCAAACTAGATCACCTTCTGTGAATTGCTTAACTTTCACCTTCTTGTTGTAGTACTTAGCAACTCGCACTTTATTCCTCTCAATATTCTCCAAGGCCCTGAGACGAATCATATGCAAATCTTCTAATTCGTCCATCATTAAATCTTTATAATCTTTAGAACTTAAATCTTTTTGCAACTTTATTCTCCTTGAGTCTAATTGTATCTCCCATGGCAAAATAGCATGATGTCCATACACCAACTCATAGGGAGACGTCTGTGTAGCCCCATGTGGAGCCATTCGGTAAGCCCATAAAGCCTCATTGAGTACCGAATGCCACTTTCTCGGCTTCTGATCAATCTTTTTTTGTATAATTTTAATCATAATCTTGTTAGAAGCCTCTGCCTGACCATTAGCTTGGGCATAATAAGGAGAAGAATTTAACAATTTGATGCCCATACTTTCAGCAAAATCTCTGAATTCTGAAGATGTAAATTGAGTCCCTTGATCAGTGGTGATTGTCTGAGGAATCCCGAATCTGTAAATGATGTGTTCTTTAACAAATTCAACCATATTCTCCGACGTCACTTTCTTTAATGGAATTGCCTCAACCCATTTGGTAAAATAATCGGTTGCCAAAAGCACAAACTTATGCCCCTTGCTAGATGGAGGATTTATTTGGCCAATCAAATCTATTCCCCATCCTCTGAATGGCCATGGCTTGACAATGGGATTCAAAACCGATGCCGGAACTCTCTGAATGTTTCCAAATTTCTGACAGTCTTGACATCCTTTATAATATTCAAAACAATCTTCCAACATTGTCGGCCAGTAATATCCAGTTCTTCTAATAACCCACTTCATTCGGTAGGCCGATTGGTGTGCTCCACACAATCCATCATGTACTTCACTCATCAGCCTTTTTGCTTCTTCATGACTTAAGCAATGTAACAGCACTCCATCCAGGGATTTATAATACAAATTATCATCAAGAAGAACAAACTTTAAAGCTTTATACCTGAGCTTTCTAGAAACCTTTCGGGATGGATTTTCCAGATAATCGGCAATCTCTTTTCTCCAATCATCTTCTGCCAGATTACTCCCGAATGCGTATACATCATTAGCAGAAACTTCTCGAAGCTCTTTATAACCTGATGCACTTTGGGCCAATCTATTTGCCTCTCCATTATCCCCTCTAGGAATGTGTTGTAGAATTACTGACCGAAAGCTCTTCAATATTTCTTTGCATTCTTCATAGTAATTCCTCAAGGTATCACTTTTGCACTCATATTCACCATTCAATTGCTTTATGACCAATTCTGAATCTCCAAAAATTTCAACCGCAATGGCATCTGTTTCTTTCAAATATTGGAGCCCTTTGAGCAATGCCTCATACTCAGCTTGATTGTTAGTAACAGCAGATTGAATGGGAACAGCAAACTCAAATGTTTCTCCTTTGGGTGAAATTAATAAGATACCTGCTCCACCACCTTTGTTGCATGAAGATCCATCGAAGAATAACACCCAAGGAACAATGTTAAGCAAATTTAACGATGTATCATGATGTTCAGTAATGAAATCGGCAATAATCTGTCCCTTAACAGCCTTTGCCGATTCAAATCTCAATTCAAATTCAGACAAAGCTAAAATCCATTTGCCAATCCTTCCGTTCAAAATTGGCATAGACAACATGTGTTTTATCACATCAAACTTTGAATACACAATGCATTCGGCATGTAGTAAGTAGTGCCGAAATTTTGTACAGGAGTAGTAAACACATAAGCAAAGCTTCTCTATAGCCGAATACCTTGTCTCTGGATCTAACAACTTTCGGCTAAGGTATGCAACCACTCTTTCCTTCCCTTCAAATTCTTGAATGAGGGCCGATCCAATAGTTTGGGCATCGGCCGCCACGTACAACTTGAAAGGCTTGTTCAATTGTGGAGGCACCAATACTGGTGGCTTCTTCATGTACTCTTTTATTTCATTGAAAGCCTTCTGTTGTTCGTCACCCCATACAAACTTTTGATCCTTTCTTATTTTCAACAGTGAGGAAAAGGGCAACACCTTTTGTGACAAGTTTGATATGAACCTTCTCACAAAATTTATCTTGCCAAGCAGTGATTGTAGCTCTTTAAGATTAGTTGGAGGAACAATTTCATCAATTGCCTTCATGCTTTTTTTACCAACTCCTATTCCTCCTTCATGTATCAAAAATCCCAGAAACTCTCCAGCCGAAACTCCAAAAGCACACTTGTTCGGGTTCATCTTAAGCCCATGTTTCCTTGTGCATTCTAGAGTTTTCCTTATGTCGGCCAAATGAGACTCATGATCCAAAGACTTGATCACCACATCATCAATATATATTTCCACAATCTTGCCGATCAACTCATGAAAAATATAATTCATAGCCCTTTGATAAGTTGCACCGGCATTTTTCAATCCAAAGGTCATGACAACCCATTCAAACAACCCTATGTGTCCAGGACACCTGAAAGCTGTCTTTACTATATCTTCCAATGCCATATAAATCTGATTGTATCCTGCGTTACCGTCCATGAAACTGAGCACTTTGTATCCAGCAGCAGCATCAACCAATGAATCAGCAATAGGCATTGGATATCCATCCATGGGTGTAGCCCTGTTTAGGTCTCTAAAATCTATGCAAACCCTCATCTTTCCATTTTTCTTATAGACAGGAACAATATTAGAGATCCAATCCGCGTATTTACAGGGCCGAATGAAATTTGCATCTAGTAATCTTTCAATTTCCTTTTTCACATCGGCCAACACTTCTTCCTTGTAGATTTTTCGGGATGGTTGCTTATAAGGCTTGTATCCAGGTTTGATTGGCAACCGATGCTCAACAATAGAACGGTCTAGACCGGGCATCTCCGAATAATCCCAAGCAAAGCAATCCTTGTATTCCTTTAACAATGTCACCAACTTTTCTTTGAAAACCGAATCCAAGTTAGCACTGATAAATGTCGGCCTTGGCTTGTCACCATCTCCAATGTCTACTTCTTCTAATTTATCGGCCGACACAAATCCACGTCCTAATTTTCCATCGGTTCCATCGATTGGATTTTCCATCAAAAATTACTATGAGAGCCGACTGCTTCGATCGGCTGTTGATCACTGCTGGCTGGTGCCACAGGACCTTCTCCCCAGTCTTTACCTGAGAAACAATCTATGCCTTGATACTCCCAGAAAGCTGGTTCCATATTTGCCACGCTTATTGAATCATCTGCTTGGACAATTTCTACTTCATCATCTATCCACTGAATAAGCTGTTGATGCATAGTAGATGGAATACAACAATTTGCATGAATCCAATCTCTTCCAAGCAGCAAGCTATATGCCCCTTTGCCCTCAATGACAAAGAAAGTCGTAAGCAAAGTCTTGGAACCAATCATCAGATCAACGTGCACGCATCCTTTGGTGTCCGAAGGATTTCCAGCAAAATCATTTAGAATTATGCTCGTTGGTGTCAAATCTCTAAGGCCCATACCAAGCTTCCTGAATGTGGTATATGGCATTACATTGACAGCAGCTCCTCCATCGACAAACATCTTGGTCAATGGTTTGCCATTAACATATCCCTTCAAGTATAGTGGCTTCATGTGCCGATTCTGGGTTGGCTTCTCAAAAACAGCTTGTTTGTTCAACATCAATTGTGCCATTAACCCAAACTGTTCGGCATCATCTATATCGGGCAATATTTCTTCCTGTACAATTTGATTAGATGGAGCCATGAATTCATTCGGCAAGAAACATACCATGCATGTAGGAGCCGAATGACTATGTTCGTCAGGCCTGTCTTTTGGGAGCCATATCGATTTCATCCTAGGCCTTGCTTGCTTTAATTCTTGATTCCTCAAGCGTTGGACTCTTCTCTTCTGACTCCTTCTTAAACCAGGTGGACACCATTGTCCTTTCTGCCAAACATACTCATGATCTTCTTCTTCATGATCAATCCATCTGAAATCAGCATGTCTCTTTCTTGGTTGATCATCAAAACGCCGATCATCACTAGGATGCACCCTACCAATTCTTTCATGGACAGATCGGCGATTGGCAACATTTTGCCTATGTTCGACATACCCATTATTGCACTCAGGACAGTTACTCCTTGTAGGCAGCTTTAAACCTTCGTTCCAACAGTGTCTGAAGAATGCACACCCCCAATGCGCACGTTCCTGTTCTCGAGCATATTCTTTTTGTTCTTCCTCAAATCTTTCTTCTTCGCGCCTTCTTTCCTCTTCCTCGTATTCACGCCTTTGAAAACGCTCTTTTTCTTGCTGACGCTGCCATTTGTTGAGGAGAATACGTGTAGTAACTCTAGGTTTAAAGGATTCGCCCACTTCAAATCGGCTATTCGGGAACCGAAGATTTTTCTGGCGAATCTGTTCCATTGTGATCTGCCGAGTGGGATCAACTGAACCATCCTGTCTTGCCTTCTTTGATGTTAAAACTTTCAATCTTCCCTTTTCTCCAGATGGAACAGCATTTACCATATTAACTGAGAACCCGATCATATTCTGAGGGAAAGGGTTACTGTCCAGTTTCATCTTGTTGTCGAATTTCAAATGTCCTTCCTGGATAGCTTTCTGAATCTTCATCCTAAAGACTCTGCATTCATTAATGGAATGAGAATTTCTATCATGAAACCCACAGTACCTCTTATCTTTCACCCCATCGGGCCGAAGCATAGAATGCCCCTCTGGCAATTTGATTCGGCCTTCTTTCACCAGGAATTCAAATAATTTGTCTGCCTTAGTTACATCAAAATCATATGTTCCCTTCATCTGTTTGATCCATCTTTGAGTCATTGTAACTGGTTCCTTGCTCCACACTATCTCTGCTGCAGCTATTTCCTCGCTATCTTCATACTCATCTTCTTGATCTGCTCTTTCAAGGAATTGGTTATAGATGTCAGCTACATCATTATTTTTAGCAAATCTGACATCTTTCTTGAAACCATATGCCTGGTTACTCATCAAGGCCAATCTGTGCGACAACTGGCCCAAATCATCAAACTCCATCCCGAACAGCTTCTCCCGAATGGCAGGCAGCATGCCAGCTACAGCCATACCAGCCAGTTGATCATCAGGTATGTTCAGAGAAAAGCACATACTCTTGGTTTCCCTAAATCTCCTGAGGAACTCTGTAGGTGTTTCATTATTCCTCTGCCTTAAGCTGGTCAAATCAACCAACTTTTTCTCGGTACTGCCAATGTAGTAATGAGCATGGAATTTCTGTTCCAGGTCTTTCCAGGTGCAAATCGACTGGGCAGGCAAAGAAGCAAACCATGTAAAAGCTGGACCCGTCAGTGACAAAGGAAAGTATCTGATTCTGAAAGCCTCATCTGCCGAAGCCTCTCCAAGCTGCATCAGATATCGAGCTATATGTTCCACAGTGCTAGTATCATCTTGTCCTGAGAATTTAGTAAACTCTGTAGGCACCTTGACTCTATTCGGCAATGATACCCTCTGGTACCATTCAGGGAAAGGAGACGAGTACATGTATTCCTGACCTTTAGGCTTCAGACCGAATTGATTTTGCAATACATCGGTCATTTTTTGCACCATGAGGTCGATATTGGTATCTTGATTCCCTGGTCTTCCAGCAAGCATACCTGCAGTACCAGCATATCCAGGATTCGGAAGAGCGTCGATAGCATTGTAATCCATAAACTCTGAATATCCGTTTCCATACAAATCCCTCTGCAGTCTGTTGTTCAAGGGAGATATTTTGTAAGCAGAAGCAGGCGGATTCCCTGTGGTGCCGAATGCCATATCACCGTACGTGCGAGTTTTCGGCAGTGCAAGCTGAGGATCTTGCCGAATCGGTTGTCCATTTATATCTTTAACACCAGAACCTCCAGTTTCATCAGCATTCCCTTTACCATGTGGTTTCTGAACTGGTGCTTGAACATTGAAGTATGTCGGGCCACCCAATTGCCCATGTATTTGCTCAAAGGGCTTATCCACATGCTGACCAAAAATGCTTATCATTATATGCCGAAAACTGTTTAAGAACGCAGCATTGTGATTGGTCATTGTCTCTCCCAAAGCTTTGTATAACAAGCCCGAGAATCTCTCCCTCTCTTCTTCTTCAGTAAGATCAGATTGCCCAGGAAGGAGAACTCTTGGCAGATCGGACTTGAGAAAAGGTGCACCACTCCTGTTCTTGGCGAAAGACAGTAAACATTTGTTAATGAATTGATTGGCAGCAACCTTTACCATCTGTTGATGCTCCTCAGACAACTCTTCCAAAGTGACATCCATGATGTCGCTCAACTCAGGCATCTTGAAAACTTGTGTTGGTCCCACCGAGCGTGCCAAAAAGTGTGTTGACGTAAAATCCGCACCTCACGCCAAGCACACAGCAAGCCGAACAAGCTGGCTTCAAACGTGGCCCGGGCTTTCTAATCCGGAAGCGTGCCAGTCAGTTTGCCTGAAAACTAACAAAGGGATAAAAACGTTTAGATCAAAACCTGGAACATGCCGGGTGAGACCAGACAGTTCCATATTTGCGGCGTTGAAGCCAATCTCGAAAGACATATAGCTACAGAGAAGCTATCTGTCGGCAGTTAAACCCACATTCGGCAATCGACAAGGTACGCAAAGAACGCACTGCCGAATGCGTGACGTAAGCATGACGAAAGATCGGCTTTCAACAGAATGAACATTGCAACACATACTCATAGCCGATTAACGAGAAACAGAGCATGATAGATAAATAAAAGGGTGAAACATGATCATAAATTCGCAGTAAACAAAGAATGCATAGGCCGAAAGCAGCACCCGTCAAGCATGATAACAAAACAAGTTAATCCACCGCATGATACGACTTGTTTGTGACCACACCACCAATCAGATTAGACCAATCCACCGCATGATACAATCTAACCATGAAAAGCTAAAAGCATTCATTGTCCAATGCAAACCCACGAACACACATTCACTCGTGAGAGCACTACCGAATACGGCTATTTAGCCGAATCGGGGTCCATGGCGAAGGAACAAGCCTAATCGGTAAAGATAAATCTATCAGATCGAATCGAATTCTAATCCACCGGATGATTAGCTCTAAGACGACCCAAAAACCTGCATCTACCGCATGATACCCGGTTCTGTCAAGATCTACACAATGCCGACAAGCTTGAACCCGCGACACGTAGCAACCTAGATCGGTTTCGGATTCGGCTATGAAGGGATGAATCGTCGTACCATAAAGCAAAGCCGATCCTAGCCGATCTAGATTGGGCAAAGGTGTGTTGCATGAATTAAGCACATAGTAAAAACGGTAAAGATAAATCTATCAGATCGAATCGAATTCTAATCCACCGGATGATTAGCTCTAAGACGACCCAAAAACCTGCATCTACCGCATGATACCCGGTTCTGTCAAGATCTACACAATGCCGACAAGCTTGAACCCGCGACACGTAGCAACCTAGATCGGTTTCGGATTCGGCTATGAAGGGATGAATCGTCGTACCATAAAGCAAAGCCGATCCTAGCCGATCTAGATTGGGCAAAGGTGTGTTGCATGAATTAAGCACATAGTAAAAACGAAACAACACGGGGTAACTTAATGAATCCGTTAGATCTTGCCGAAATCTAACGGAGCCGATAACTTGGTTCATACTAGATCTTAGCCCACCGCATGGCTCATGACCTAACAGAGGAACCTTCTTGAGACCAAAACTTAAATCCACCGGATGATACTAAGCATGGTAACAAGACTACTTGCATCAAAGCTTAAATCCACCGCATGATACTAAGCATGATACAAGGTTGCCGGTACTTACGGAGGTCGACGGATCGATGACTCCTCTCGAAGAACTCGACGACTCGACTAAAGGACTCGATGTTGGCACGGAGCCGGTTTGTTGTATTGATTGGTTGTACCTTCTACAATTGCCATGGGTTTATATTTATACCCAGGTCTTGATACAACTCCTAGTCGGACACGACTACAACACTTGTTTCTAAAAATAAACGACGAATCCTCGTGCCCATATTGCTTTCCTTGTTCGAACCGGCCTTTCTTTTATTCCACGTCATCACGCCTTCCCGAGTACTCTTTCCATACGATCAGCGCTTCTGCCGAATGACGACGTGTTCCCGACCGCAGAGCATCTTTACCGAATGCTTCACCTCTGCCGAATGACGACGCGCTCCCGACCGCAGAGCGTCTCCTGCCGAATGCTCCAGCAAAGTCTCCTAGCCGAATGGTATCTTTCCACCAAATCTGGCCCACATGTCAGCTTCTTCCCGGTGCCAATTTTTTGGTGTCAACAACAGCACACCCCTTCGCAGGGTTTCGCAATCTCAATGGACACACGGGCTCGCAAGAAGGGACCACTAGCTTTCCCATCCTTGTCGACATCTATACACTTTACTTCACCAATTAAACCCATGGCCCTCTCGCCATGGTGTTTATTCTTCCACCTGAGCGGGAGATCAATAATTCGAACCCAGATATCCATGCGATCAAACCTGATCTCCGACGGCTTGAGGCTCTCATCATAGTCACGCAGAATCACTGCATGTTTCCCTACCAGCCATGGCGATCCTCTCAGGGCTCGTTCCATATCTTGTTTGAACCCGAATTCAGCCACGAAGAGATTATCTCCCTTCGATCCAATCATCCTGATCTTCAAACCAGCCGGATTACCCCAGGCCGGCTTCATTGCTCCATGGATCGTTGTAGCGTGCACCGTCGTCGGCGACAGGACTTTGCCGAGCAACGCCCACTCCACCACAAATCTTCCATGCTCCTCTTCCTCATCGCTGAACGCCGCTACTGCCTCTTCTGCCTCGGTGAGATGCAGATTTTTCAGCATGTCAGCAACAGATGCATCCGGATGAACCGGGTTTCCATCTCCAGTCCCCGCCATGGCAGAAGATCGGAGAGGACAAAAGGGATGTCGTGCGCAAAATTGTAGGCACACACTAGAAACGATCCCGACCTAGGGTTCCTAAGCGGCGCAACCCCTAGTGGGAAATTTGTGGTCGGCGGCGCCGAGACGGCTAACCGACGATCTGCGATGGCCGCCGCCGACTGGGAGTCGGTGGGCGGGGCGTGGGAACCGTGACCGATTGGCCGCCGGCGATGCGATGATCCAGTTCACCGTGGCGGCGAGACTAGATCGAGGTCGGGCGTGAGACTAGATCTGCTTCTATTGCTACTCGTGCTATCTTGTTGGTTACTACAAGTCTGTCCTGAGACATGATCAGCGCAGCGCACAGCACAAGCCCTAGCGGACGCAGAGAGAATTGCATCCCTCTTCTGAGTTTGTCAGCGATCAAAAATCACATGGAGAAGAAGAAATTTGATATGCAAGTTGTAGGTTCTGTTAACAATATCTGCTGATATCTATCAATGTTGTTAGGCTAGATCTTCTTGTATAGGAAGTAGCCCATTCTGTTGTAACCGAGGATATCCATCCTCATAGCTTTTCTTGTATTGTACTCCAAGATGTATGTGCCACGATGAGGGCTGTTCTCACCCTATATTAACACGGAACTGTGACACCGAGAGGTATCACGTTCAGCCATATTTCACATGGTATCAGAGCCTACTTCCTTCCCAAACTTTCCCATGGCGTCCCCATCTTTCTCCGTGCCATCTGCTGCTCCATCAATCGGCTTTCCTGTCTCCGAGAAGCTGACCCGGAGCAACCACATCCTGTGGAAGGCGCAGGTGATCTCCGCTCTGAAGGGAGCCCAGTTTTCTGGGCTCATTGATGGCTCCGTCGTTCCTCCACCCAAGACCGTTGCCAAGAGCGACAAGGACTCCGAGCAGGTGCCAAATCCTGCGTACGAGACCTGGGTTGCGCAGGACCAGCATGTCCTGAACTACCTGCTCTCGTCGCTCTCCAAGGAGATCCTTCTTCAGGTGGTGTGTGAGACGACCGCCGCCGGCGTCTGGAAGGCGATAGAAGGGATGTTCTCCTCTCAATCTCGTGCTCGTGTGATCAACACTCGCATGGCACTCGCGACCACGACCAAGGGAGCCATGACTGTTGCCGAGTACTTCGGCAAGATGAAGGGTCTAGCAGATGAGATGGCACCTGCTGGCAAGAAGCTTGACGACGAGGAGGTCGTCTCCTACATCCTCGCCGGCCTTGACATCGACTTCAACCCACTCGTCTCCTCCATCGCAACTCGAGTGGAACCCATCTTGCTCGGTGAGCTTTACACCCAACTTATCAGTTTTGAGCAACGCCTAGAATTGCTCCAGGGTAATGGCTCGCAATCCTCTGCCAACACTGCCTCTCGGGGTGGTCGTGGTGGAGGTAATGGAGGAAATCGTGGCCGTGGAGGTTGCGGTCGCAATGGAGGATGAGGACGTGGGCGTCAGGGCGGCAACGGCGACAAACCCATCTGTCAACTGTGTGGTCGTGAGGGCCACACGGTTGTCCGCTGCTACAAACGCTTCGATGCATCCTTCACCGGCGCTCAGGAGAACAAGAGTGCTTCGGCTGCCACTGTATCATATGGTGTTGACACCAATTGGTACACAGATACAGGGGCTACTGATCACATCACCGGTGAACTAGACAAGCTCACTGTGCGGGACAAGTACACGGGCAACGAACAAGTCCACACCGCAAGCGGTGCAGGTATGGAGATTAAAAAAATTGGTTACAGTTTTGTTCATACCCCTACTAGAGATCTTTGCTTAAACAATATTCTATATGTTCCCAAAACAAATAAAAATCTTGTTTCTGTACATCGTCTTGCACGTGACAATCGAGCCTTTCTAGAATTTCACCCTACTCATTTTTTTTGTCAAGGATCAGGCAATGAAGAAGGTGCTTCTTCGCGGCCAATGTGAGGGTGGCCTTTATCCGCTGAAGTCAAATTCGAATAAAAGCGTCTTTGGTGTCACCAAGCCATCATCTTCCCGGTGGCACTGTCGTCTCGGTCATCCTTCGTCATCAGTAGTTCAGCAAGTCCTTAGCGAAAATAAACTCCCTTTTGCTCATGTTGAGCATTCTGTTTGTGATGCATGTCAAAAAGGGAAGAGTCATCAGTTGCCTTATCCTAAGTCAACTAGTGTATCTCAAAAACCTTTAGATCTTATTTTTTCGGATGTGTGGGGTCCTGCTCCAACCTCATTTGGAAGATACAGTTATTATGTCAGATTTATAGATGACTTCAGCAAATTTACTTGGGTCTATCTTTTGCGTCACAAATCTGAAGTTTTTCAGCGCTTTCATGATTTTCAGAAACTTGTTGAACGTATGTTTGATAGAAAAATATTGGCTATGCAAACCGATTGGGGGGGAGAGTACCAGAAGCTAAACTCCTTTTTCCAACAAATTGGGATCTCACACCATGTTTCCTGCCCCTATGCCCACCAACAAAACGGCTCAGCTGAGCGCAAACACCGGCATATTGTTAAGGTTGGGCTCTCTCTGTTAGCCCAAGCCTCCATGCCTCTAAAGTACTGGGATGAAGCTTTTCTCACTGCCACTTATCTCATAAATCGCCTACCCACACGAGTTCTTGGTGGAACATGTCCCTTAGAAAAATTGCTTGATTACAAGCCAGATTATGCCTCTTTGCGCACTTTTGGCTGTGCCTGTTGGCCTAATTTACGACCATACAACAATCGCAAGCTCCAATTCCGCTCCAAGCAATGTGTTTTTCATGGCTTTAGCAATATGCACAAATGCTTCAAGTGCCTTGACATAGCAGAAGGACGAGTCTATATCTCTCGCGATGTGGTCTTTGATGAGGATGTCTTTCCATTTGCATCTCTTCATGACAATGCTGGTGCATGACTTCGATCTGAGATCCTTCTTTTGCCTCCATCCTTGCATAATCCTAGTGGGGATGAACATGACTGTGATCGATCTATATCTCCTCCTGCTAACTCATCATCTGAGATTACAGGATCTGGATCGTCCTCTGGAGATTTTTTGGAGCCGACAGCACCTAATCCGGCATCAAATGGTGCTCATTCTATGCCCAGGAGATTTATGGTGCCTCAATCATCATTGGATCAGGCGTCGGCTGCAGCTGGGGCGTCATCATCCGTAGCGCCAACAGCATCATTGCGCCTGAACCCGTCGTCGTCCACCGCGTGTCCTCCACCAAGCACGTCCGGACAAGCTGTGTCCCCGCCATCTCCTGTGCACCAGTCACCGCCTGCCCCGTGCCCGCCTGCATCCACCACTGCGGTCGGCTCTCTGTCGGGACCGGTGCTGCCTCCTCCGACAACCTCTGCATCAGGCGTTGCTGCTCCCGAAGCTGATACGGCTAGATCAGGTGTGGCGGGTGTGCCTATGGCCATCGACCCTGACCCAGCTGCTTCTTCGCCTGCTCCTGTTGTTGTTCCTCCTGCACCGGCACCAGCACGACCTGCTACGCGTCTTCAACATGGTATTCGCAAACCCAAGGTCTATACTGATGGTACAGTACGGTATGGTAACCTTGCTACTGTTTCTGAACCTGCATCTTTACAAGAGGCTTTGTCACATGATAAATGGAAACAAGCAATGGATGCTGAATATCATGCTCTTATGAAAAACAATACCTGGCATTTAGTTCCTGCTGCAGGTCTTCAGAATGTTATTGACTCCAAGTGGGTGTATAAAATAAAGAAGAAGGCTGATGGCACAATTGATAGATACAAGGCAAGACTTGTTGCGAAAGGGTTCAAGCAGCGGTATGGTATTGATTATGAGGACACCTTCACTCCAGTTGTTAAAGCAGCAACCATTCGCCTTGTTCTGTCTCTTGCTGTTTCCCGGGGTTGGTTTCTTCGACAACTTCCTTTTGGAAGAAGATGTCTACATGCGGCAGCCTCCTGGTTATGAAGATAAGTCCTCTCCTGGCTATGTATGTAAATTGGACAAAGCTCTTTATGGACTCAAACAAGCCCCTCGTGCTTGGTATGCTCGTTTGAGTCATAAGTTACAGACACTTGGTTTCGTTCCATTCAAGGCAGATACTTCCTTGTTCTTCTATCACAAGGGGGGCATTACTATGTTCATGTTAGTATATGTTGATGATATTATTGTTGCTAGTTCATCTCAGGAAGCTACTACTGCCTTGTTAAAGGATCTGGAAAAAGATTTTGCTTTGAAGGATCTTGGTGATCTTAACTATTTTCTGGGAATCGAGGTCAAGCAGACTCAAGGAGAGCTGGTGTTAACACAGGAGAGGTATGCTTCAGAAGTTTTAAAGAAGGTAAATATGATTGATTGCAAGTCTGTCAGTACACCTATGGCCACTAGTGAGAGGTTATCGCTGACTGATGGTGAAAGACTAGGGCCAGATGATTCAACAAATTATCGCAGTGTTGTGGGTGCTCTACAATACCTAACTCTGACTCGGCCAGACATCTCATTCTCTGTTAACAAAGTGTGTCAATTTCTTCATGCTCCTACCTCAGTGCATTGGGCAGCAGTAAAGCGCATTTTGCGGTATATCAAAGGCACGCTTGGTCTCGGCTTGAAGATCAGCAAGTCAACATCAATGCTTGTGAGTGCATTTTCCGATGCTGATTGGGCAGGGTGTCCAGATGACAGAATATCAACTGGGGGCTTTGCTGTGTTCCTTGGTCCCAATCTGATCTCATGGACAGCACGAAAGCAGGCGACTGTGTCTAGGCCGAGTACAGAAGCTGAATACAAGGCTTTAGCAAATGCGACTGCTGAATTGATGTGGGTTCAGAAGCTTCTTGATGAACTTGGTGTTGCACATCCGAGGCAGCTTGTCTTTGGTGTGATAACATAGGAGCAAAATATTTGTCCTTGAACCCTGTCTTCCATGCTCGCACCAAGCATATTGAGTAGACTATCATTTTGTCAGGGAGCGAGTAGCTCAAAAATTATTGGACATTCGTTTTATTCATACAGGCGATCAGCTGGCTGATGGTTTCACAAAACATTGTCTGGTCGACAGTTTGAGGCCTTCCGTGTCAATCTCAATCTTGTGGAGCGTTGAGATTGCGGGAGGGTGTTAACAATATCTGCTGATATCTGTCAAGGTTGTTAGGCTAGATCTTCTTGTATAGGAAGTAGCACATTCTGTTGTAACCGAGGATATCCATCCTCATAGCTTTTCTTGTATTGTACTCCAAGATGTATGTGCCACGGTGAGGGTTGTTCTCACCCTATATTAACACGGAACCGTGACACCGAGAGGTATCACGTTCAGCCATATTTCACAGGTTCATGGTAAAGACTTGCTAAGATCAGTCAGAAATAGCTGGCCAGGCGCCTAGCAAAAATCACATGTCGTAGTCGAATGCTCAGGCGCTGGCTCGATCATTTGTCAAGAATCAGACCATGGAGCAACCCAGTAGCTGAGGATTGTACGTCTTAGGCAACGAGTGTATGCCAGCTAGCTACGAAAACCAAAAGAAATATTCACAGAGCATGTCCGATCCATTGAAATGAACCCATCAGCCATATGGTGTGCTCAACTCAAGGGACATTATTGGGACATATCTTCTTGCTCCCGGACCATGGTAGTAGTCGTCTAGTACACTTGTGCTATCTCATGACATTTGACACTAAAATATCATACGGGTCAAATAAGACCAGCATTTCAGAATTCAGATAGAATCAGCAAAAATGCAACTCGAAATACTGGCCAGTTACTCCAAGATAGATTCAGAGACACGTTTCAGCTGAAATGCACAAGAATTCAGGAAATTAAACCATCTTAACTAGTTCAAGCTCATGGCACGAATCTACGCAAGAAGATCTCATCGATCAGCCAACGAATCTACGAGATAAAAACGGCATCCAGCAGCACAGATCTAGCTACAGAGTATAAATGATACTGCTAGCTCGCCACACAGGCAGCAGCACTTGTTGGATTCTCGCATGACTACTCTCCTGAGATGTTGAGCAGCAGGTAGAACCCGACGAAGAAAGCTGCGATCATGAGCCAGGTCATGAGTACCTTCCAGGTGTGGGCCACGAGGATGCAGAGGCCGAGGCAGACCGCCCTGCCGCTGGCCCCGGTTGCTCTCCGGCGACCCGGGCGGCGAGAGCGCGAAGCGGCGGATGGAGCGGAAGAGGTGGAGCTGGAGCAGGAACGAGAAGAGGTAGAAGACCACCTCCGCGCCGTCCCGGCTCTGCGCGATGGCGCGCCAGAGGTTGACGGCGAGGTAGCCGAGGATGGCCAGGAGGAAGATCGGCGAGTTGTTATAAACGTCGGCGAATAACGAAGTAATCAAACACAGCGGGACACAAGATTTAACGTGGAAACCCCTCCAATGCGAAGGGGAAAAACCACGGGCACCAGCCAGCACAATCTCACTATATCTCAAGAGTCGGGTTACAACGCCTATGGCGGCTTACAAGAGAATTCAATCTCCACGAAACCTTCGCTCCGGCCCAAGCCTCCGGCGACGGGCCTCCGCTGCGCTTCGGCAGAAGCCCGGCCTATGTCGTGGATGTGGAATTTGGAACATATCCAACACGAGTCCCGGGGGTGCGGCTCGCCATGGCCTGTTCTCTCGCTGTGGAGTGGCAGTGGCAGTGGCAGTGGCTGAGCGAGAGCGTGGGAACTGGGAAGTGGAGACTAGCACTAGCTTGGTGAGCGAGTGGAAAGTGGGGAGTAGCACTGTGGGAATTGGGCAGCGGAGAATGGTTCTATTCCATCATCTTTTCAAAACACACTGACAGCTGATCGATTTACCAAACCACAGATGTGGGAAATAAAAAGAAGAGGCTACAAGTAATCTGCACAAGTTCACTTAAGCAGCACAGTTAAGCTCACCAATCACAGCTATCCGCTCGGTTTCCAAAAAAAAAATCACAGCTATCCGCTCTGCTAAGACCTTTTGTTTTCTGAAACGAAACTCTGCTTAGACCTGAATGAATCCTGCTGCTGAAAATCATGTTTCACCAGCAGATTGTACACTAAGCACGTCCATGCATAGTCATCTACCTAGCTAGTTACTCGTTCTATATCTACCATTTTACCGGCCGCATTGGCAGCCGCGTCTCGCTGCATCTCGATCGAAACAGCAACTGCACGCCATGTGATCGTGACCAGCCGGCCACACGCGCATCGCCCGTCTCGCTCGTCGCCGGCCGTCGTTTTCCTTCGTCTTTGGGCGACGACGCGTTCACCTGCTGGTCGGCACAGTGCGTCAGGAGTGGCCAAGGTGCCATGATTGCGTTGCTTCTTTGGAAAACGGAGGTAAAATTGCACGGGAAAGGGGGAAAAGAGGTGCAAATAAAGCTATGTATCTCCTCTGCACCACGATGAAAACAAATGCACAGGAAAGGCAAGGTGCACTGCACGCCTGCATGCTGCATGCGCGTCCTAGCTCAGACCTCTATCCCATATTCACATGCATGGTTGCACTCGAGACCTCGAGTCGTCACAGGCTCACAGCCAGGGCCCTCCATGCCTGCAGGGAAATGCCTTTGTGATCATATTTGAAGTTAATTGGAAATCAGTTTTATTTGGTGCACTTCATGTTCACCAAGCAGCATTGAAGAAGAGCATCCAACTGAGAACATGGCTCCAAGCTAACAGCAGCAATTCAGCGATTGAAGGAGAGCTCCCAGGGAATATATATGATTTTGTGATCTGAAGTTCGAGTCAGTTGTATTTGGTGTGGTTCGATGTTCACCGAGCAACAGCATTGAAGAAGAGCGCCCAACTGAGAACGTGGCTCCAGCGCGCAATCCAGATTTTAAGGGTGCATCAGTCCTTTCACATTCTTCAGACGATGGCGATGGGGCTTGTCGGCGCCGCGCTCGCCGTGGTGCCGGTCCCATGGCTGTGGGCGGCACTGGTGCACCTGGCGTGGCGTCCGTACGCCGTGGCGCGGGCGTTCGCGCGGCAGGGCATCCGCGGGCCGCCGTACCGGCTCATCGTCGGCAACAGCCGGGAGGAGACGGCGATGCGCGCGGCGGCGGCCGGCGGCAAGGCGCTGGACGTACCGGGTCTCCCACGACATCATCCCCCGCGTACGTGCTCCCGCACTACCGCGCGTGGGCGTCGCGCCACGGCAAGGTGTTCGTGTCGTGGTCCGGCGCGACGCCGACGCTGTGCCTGCGTGCCCGGGCAGCTACGCCATGGCGAAGCGGGTGCTCTCCGACAGGGCCGGGCTGTGCGCCATCCTCGCCGCCGCTTCCTCATGTAGCAGATCGCGGTGGTGGCGTTGTTAGACGCCGCCTTTCAGCTGCAGGAACTCGAGCCGGCGACATCGACGGCGACGGCGTCGGGGACTCGCGGCGAGTTCAACCCGCTCCGGTTCCGCGGCGGCGTGGGACGGGCGGCAGCGCACCCGGGCGCGCTGCTGCCTGCTGTCCTTCTTGGCGGGGCCGAGGTCGTGCATCATATCGGGCAGGACTTCGCGATGCTGGAGGCGAAGGCGACGATGGCGCCTGCTCATCCTGCGGCGGTTCGAGTTCTAGGTGGCGCCGGAGTACGTGCACGCGCCGGCAGACTTCCTGACGCTGCAGCCGCTGCACGGGCTAACCGTCGTGCTCAAGCTCTTGGACCCGTAGAACCTGCTTATATTATTATACTTGCAAACCAGCTAGTTATATACTTGTTAACTAAAGCAAATAATGTTATACCTTGGGTGACACAGGCTTCAGAGAGGATCATACATCTTCTCTGAATCATGCGATTATGGAAGGCTTAAATGTCCCATCCACTACTGATGCATACATTGTGAATTGTGATCATTAGCTGACAGAATTCTGAATTCTAGCACAGATGCATGCCAACATGAGATACCTGAAAATTTCACAGAATCTCTCCATTGTTATCATTGGCCGGAGTACCATGTAATTTGGAGTCATATAGTTCCAGACATGATTGTGTGCCACAAAGCATAGCGAACACAAAACAGTGTACATGCTCAATTGCTCACAGAGAGAACTGCATGGCTGCATCCCTGACAGAGTTGTCAGCCATCAGGATCATCTAGCAAAGCGTTGGACCTTGAGCCTTGGGGTGTAATCTGTTTACGAAAAATACACTCCCCTTTCTTGTGTTACTAGGCGTAGGAAAATGGAAACTTTGACAGTTTCATCGAGTAAGTTAAAGAAAAAAAAGATACTGTTGCAGCAATAATATAACCAATATTGACACTTAGTTTGACACTCCCCTTTCTAGTACTGCTAGTCCTATGAAATGATTTTAGAGCATAAATAGTTAGAATTTTTTTGTACAAGGACATCTTCTTATAGGAAATCGTTGTGACCATCATTAGCTAACAGATTTCAGATTTTTTTTTCACAATATATCCAATGACATGAAGCCATGAGCCATAGCTTATTCAATATTCATGTATATCTGATTATGCATATCCTCCCCGGCCTGTCCCTTGGTAGCCAGTGACATTTGACCTCCACTAGCATATGGGTAAAATAAGAACGACATTTCAGGTGAAATCAACAAGGTGCAACTCGAAATACTTACAATTTAGTTGAACATACAGACTAAGTTCAGGTGAAATGCAGAAGAAATCAGAAATGCTTGGTAAGCTGCCACACCGCGCGCCGCCGACCCGAGCGGCGAGAGGTCGAACCATCGCCCAGAAGTTGATTTGCACACCCTGTGGGCTGCCAGGCCCATCTTTAATGGTTGCCCACGACATGATCCTGAGTTTTTGGCCCAGCGGGCATCAGTGCCTCCGTGATGGTGCCTGTCTGATGCATTCTCTGATGACAGATACGCGTAGGAAACAGAAAAGTAGCACACGTACAAGCAGAAGTAATAATTCTTGTGCAATAATAATCACGTACGTATACGCACTCAATGATTTCATTCAATGGATACATCGAACAGTGATTATACATACAAGGAACTGAAACCAATGAAGATTATTACATGCTTAATAATAAGCTTGATCCAGTTGACGGGCTTGATGATGATCATATCCTGCTGTATGGGTGGCGACGTCCGGCGGATGTGTATCGTTCCTGCTGCTCCAGTCTCAGACTGCTGATGCTGGCTACTTATTTCAAATATCCGTGCAAGCAGCTTCCGGATCGAACGAGCCTATTCCTTATATTCGAGCAAGTAGTATCGCAACTGCAAATGCAAACATGAAATACCATATTATATTCATCTGTCAATAACTAACATAACTTGTTTCTTTGCACTGCAAAAAGAGAGAATAAAAAATGAAAACAGAACATGGTGGATGTTGTGGCCATTTTTTTAATCTCTCGTGATAAGCATGGCAAGGTTTGAGGGTTTTAGGCAGCATAGCTCACTTACCGAAGGATATTACCGCTACACCTTCGTTAACAATATGGACGCACGTGCTCGTCCAACCGATGTCCATACTCCGTCTGAGGTGATCGAAATGCAGGCAAAATATCAAACATGCAACGAAGCTAGGATGATGAAAGAAATAGCCTGCTCAATTCACCATACTACCGGTTTTCATAACCTTGCATATACAACATACCGGTAATAATTTGTCTCGCACCATTTGTAATTCATCAGTTGTTTGATGCATCTGGTTACACTTGTGAGCTGAAATAGAAGAAATACCCTGTTCAATTTCAAATACTCGTAGAAAAGAACGACACATCACAAACATTGGGTTGTGCAATGAATGCATCCGGCAGTTTTCATAATAAGAAGAGAGTACCACGTAGATGCAGCGCGGACAAATATTGGGCTCGAGCCCTGGCAGAAGCAATGGCCGTCCACTCTGCTCCCATCGCTAGCTCTCAGCCTGCATCACCATATGGTCGCGCGCGCCTCTACTATCTAACAAAAAAAACATGTGAGTCAGTGAGTGCACAATTTGCTTCAACTTTTTAGATTATTCCACACTAAAATATAAATGAGACGGAAGAGAAACTTTCTGTGATTTAACCCACTGCTACATTGCACAATTTTATTTCCATACAGGATTGAGTTGTAATCCAAAGAAAACAAGTTTGTTGATGAAACGAAGAGGAAACCAATATATAAACAAGATTAGGTACTACCTCCATCCTTTTTTATATGACGTTAGGACCAATCGATTTAGCCTATTTCCAGTAGTACTTTCTGTCCTAAACGTCATGTATTAGGAAATGGAGGGAGTACTAATTAAGTATGTTGCTGCTCCCTCTGGACAGATTTTTGTGTCATCGTCTTTTTTTTTCTCAACAGCCTTTTGTTTCGGCATTAGTGTGTATTTATGCCACTGCATATATGCGCGCATGTAGAGGCTAGAGAGGGGGTAAGGAAGACATAGGAGGAAAGAAGGGCTCATCACCGTGCTGATAAGAATACGGCAACAACGGCGGCGGCGGCGGTGCTCAGCAGTTGGGAAGCTAGGGGAGAGAGCTGCTGCTGCAGTGATGCCACTTGTGTCTAGTGAAGAAATGTGAGAGAGTGCCAGCTGATCGAGAGGTGAGTGAGGATGAGAGCTAGTAGCTCCATGTCTATATATAGAGTTATAGACACGCGGAATGACTAAAACGAACCAAAACATCACTATTGGGTCAAAAAAGTGGATTGAGTGCGTTCGTTTCGTTTCTGCGTGTGTATAAGTGATGAAAAATGCACTCCTTTTAATTTCCTTTCTAAATAAAATAGCTAGCGAACTCAACTCCTCAAACTTTATGGAGTAGTATTTTTTATACACGTAAGGTTGCTCAGTTCTTTTTTGCTGTTTCCATTATTATATTTAAGGGAACGTTCTTTATGGAAATGTGAAGCTTGATAGATATGATAGCTTAGTCGCAAAAAGGCGAAACACAAGCATAGATATATATTGTGCAGCCAGCTAACCTGCAACATAAAGGACTAGCTATACTACTCATTAGAGTTAATTTGTTTATTCATGAGCTCGTCATCAGATTCTCCCCACGTCATGGTATCAGCATTCAACCACACCAGTCACCAGTGGTGCATGCATAGTGCATGATCAAACTGTGGCAAACGTACTGACGTGTCCATTGTCACACGTTGTGCATGCATTTGGGACGTACTGCAGGTGTGTCTTGCGTTGTGATGTGGAAGTTGTTGTGCATGCGTTTGGGGCTCTTGTAACAATGCAGGTCGGTTAGAAATTCAGAATTAGTTGAACCCCAGGCTTGACCCATTTTAACAGTTAATTATTTTTCTGGTTTTGGGTCAACCGAATCCACTATGTTGTTGGGTTTTGGGTATTGGTTCAAACTAAAAGACCCAATCCAAAAATTACCATGAAGCCCCAATCCAAATCCAATTTCTAACCAAGGCATCCTCCATACACAATCACAATATCTCATTCCTCCATTAGCTCATTCGAATACCCTCACACTAATTACATTATCTTCTCCTTACTAATTGGATTCTCCACATTAATTCTCATAGAGTAAAATGCATAGACGGTCCTTCAACCTGTGAAGAGGTGTCATCTGGATATTTAAATTATTAAGATGCATTTTCATATCCTGAACTTGTCACGGAGTGTCATCTACACTATTACAGGAATCATCATCACAAACGGTTCCCAAAGGCCATCACAAACGGTTGACATATCGTCTGTGATGCTCGGGGCTTGTGATACCTCCATCACATCACAAACGGTTTGTGTGATGCTCGGGGCTTGTGATACCTCCATCACAACACAAACGGTTCGTGTAACACGAACCGTTTGTGATTTCCTGCGTCCGAAACAAACCCTAAAAAATACGGGAAAAAAATATTTTCATTTGGGGAGGCCACCAGCCACCCAAGCTGCAGAGTCGCAAGTTGCGCCATTTTTTCTCACATGGCCTCTCCTTCGCGGGTAAACTCCTCTACCACTGCACCACTCCATCACGTGTGACTAGATGCCGTTTCGATTCATATCGTATTATACCAAACCGAGTTTAAATTGTTTGTTTGAGGCCCTAAACGACTTCAAATCAAAAAGTGTTGAACTACAAAGTTTCCTAACTTTTCAAAATCTATAACTTTTGTGTTGACCGTGTTTTCATCCGAGGCCGTTTACAAAATTTGAATTTCAAATTCGAAAACATTCAAACTTAGATCTAGCAACTAGATGACTTCAAATGACAAAGTTGTCAACTACAAAGTTTCATGACTTGTTGAGATCTACAACTTCTATGTTGACCGTTTTTTCATCCGAGGTCGTTTGAAAAAACTCAAATTTCAAATTTTGAGTACAAACTTACTTTTCATTAGTAAAACAAATTCAAATTAAAAAATTATAAACTACAAAGTTGTATGACTTCTGAAGATCTATAACTTTCATATTGACCGTTTTTTCATCCGATGTAGTCAGAGTAACATTGTTCACAAATCTTATGTCTCTATTATAGTTTTAGGAAACTCTATGAGATAGATAAATGGATTTTATGAACAATATTTATATGAATTTGTCAAATGAAGAAATGATCAAAATAAAAGTTCTACATATTGATAAGGCATACAACTTTGTAGTTCAACACTTTTTGATTTGAATTGATTTACTACTTCAAAATGTGGTTTTAACGTGTACCATACACATCATCACAAAGGGTTTGAAAAACCGTTTGTGATGAGGGGCATCACAAAGGGTTCGTATTACGAACAATATTTATATGAATTTGTCAAATGAAGAAATGACCAAAATAAAAATTCTACATATTGATAAGGCATACAACTTTGTAGTTCAACACCTTTTGGTTTGAATTGATTTACTACTTTAAAATGTGGTTTTAACATGTACCATACACATCATCACAAAGGGTTTGAAAAACCGTTTGTGATGCCATCACAAACGGTTTTTGCTACAAACCGTTTGTGATATCCCAACATCACAGATGTCCTTCATCACAAACCATTTGTGATGTCCCTCATCACAATGATCAGCCGTTTGTGATGTTGATATGTGTAGTAGTGCTAGATCATCTAACTCTTAAAATACATTTTTAAATCCCCCCTTCCCCCAACTTTGTCCCAAGGTGCCATCCAAATCACTAACTCTCAAAGAGCATTTTTCGGTCCCGGACAATCTTTTGTGCTGGTGATCTCGCATTGAGGGTGAAGAGCGTGTAGTAGGAGACAAAAAAATGACAAACAATGCAGCCATCATAAGCGTAGGAGCAAATATCGCGGCCAGCAACAGGTGTGGCTTTGTTGCGATGTTGTCTAACGCTTGTGAGGGAGAGCGATTGCCAAAGCCGAAGGAGAAGAGAACATGAGAAGGACATAACAATAGAAAAACAATGTGAGATGTAGCATAAGAGTCATAAAGAGTTTTCCTTCTCCCCACAATTTGGATTTGTGATGATGCATGTGACAATGAGTCTGCGAATTGAATGGCAAGTTTGCTCCTCTTATATGTGGATCAATATAATCCCTTAAGCTCGACTAATTGACGATATTTCATCTCACTGGACCAATGTTAACTTTATTTTGCAACATCCCGGTTTTGTGAATTTAATCCTACTTTAAGCACCCCATGCAATGGTAGCAACAAGTGCTACAATTCAGTCACCCCTTTATCTATTTCGGTAAGATCCATCCAACGTAAACATGACAGCAGCTGCTAGAGGTGGGGTGTGGGGACTTAGGCAAGCAAACATTTGCACTTGAAATCCCAATCAAATTCTCATGATGAAACCTTTTGGAAACTCGAGGTATTCAGACATTGAAGTTTTTTTTGACAATACAAAACTGTAAATTTCACATCGGTTGTTCTTGAAGTAGATAGAGACAAGATAAATGCACATGCACATTGATTCAAAAAAAAGACAGATGCTTGAACTTGCACTACTAGAAACCGTTTTTTCCCTGTGTATCGGGTATATTTTCTGACGGTATCGCGATGGCACACAGGGAAATAGGAAATTATTCTGTCGGCCATGGTGTACCACACAGAATAATAAACTGCGGCACACAGGGTAATATGAAGCTAGCTTTTGCCACCAACGTTTCGTTGGTGCCGCCAAGTTTCCCGCCAATATTTTGCTAAAGCGGAAAATTTGGCGCCGTTGGCTTCTGTACAAAGCGAAAGAAGAAACTCCCGCGCCCAAATACCCCCCAGAGACTCCCAGCCGGCCTTATCCTGTCTCTATTCTCTCCCCCACCCCCTCCAACTCCTCTCCTGTTCCCCGACCGGCGCCACCAGAGGGGCGGCGAGGCCACCCCATCTCCTTCCTCGCCGGCGGAGCTCTCTCCCTGCCTGCCGTCTCTCGCCCTGCCCGTCGCCTCTCACCCTGCTGACCGCCTCTCGACGTCAAGGCCTGACACAAACCCATCTAGGGTTTTGAGGGCCCCAAGGACGAGCTGGCCAGGCGCTGCTTCCTCGACGACGGGGCTCCAGACTGCTGAATACGACGCCCCCAAGGTCCAGCGTCCCATCCCTTGACCAACTCTGAGCCCTCCATTCAATCTCGCTGGAGAGGACAACATCCACAGGTACTGCAGAAATAACTCCATGCCATGCGCCATTTTTTGCATTCTGGTCCAATGTTTGTTCGATGGCCTTGATATCCTTATGTTGTGGTGCAAGGATTTGGCCTCTTGCAGGGTACCTCCAACCCCGAGCCTGTGAAGGCCGTCACTGGATCTGCATGTCAGCTGACCAAAGGTTTCAGATTTTTAATCCTTTGTGTACTGAAGTCAATTCTGTAATACTTGAGATGTTGTATATGTTTTTCCTCAATGTCTGAAGTAAAAGTTTTTGGGGGATGATATGTGACCTACATTATCGTCATAGTTGCTACTTGTGATTGCTGTTCTTTTTCTGGTTGTTTATTAAATTTTGCAATAACCAATATTGATACAAATCCTTGCTCATATTTAGTTATTTTAGGATTTGGTTGTGTCTATATATTAAAGTTTGTTTAGGATTTGATTTTTGAGATTGATTTGATTTACCATGCCATTTTCTATTAATTGTATTGACAACTAAAGTTCGTTTGATGATTGTTGGCACTTTATCAGTTGCCCTGTGTGGTTATCGAAAATGCTAGTGTACTACTTGCACAACATACTGATTTGTGTAAGCTTCACTACAACTGACAATGAATTATTTATTGGCTGCAGGTTAAATTGTTCACATACTGAGAATTTCTGTTGCAGTGAACCAGCTGATTACACTGTAGGAGGGTTGAATTGATCTGTGTCTCAAGGTTCCGCCTCCCGCATGCGCCACCAGGATAGTTCGAGAGCCGGAGGAAGCAAGCGGGATAAGGAACAATCCATCCATACCCCGCCTAGGGGCGCATGGACGCCTCACCGACCAACCAACAACGGGAAGGCGCTCATGACCGGCGACCGCGAAACGAGGAGGTCCGCGAAGGACCGACTCGTGGACACACGAGGTGCCATCGACGACGGTAACGCGCGCAACGTCCTGAACAAGAAGAGGCAGGACGCGGCGCCTCCCCGCAGTAGGCACCCCCGACGAGGGGATCGCTACGACAGCAAGGAGGACAAAAGCCCGACGCCGGAACCCCCGGGAACCCCTGTGTTCAGCCGGAAAATCCGTTCGGCCGCCATCCCGCCGCGCTTTCGTCAACCGACCACCATTACTAAGTATTCGGGTGAGACGAAACCCGAGACGTGGCTCAACGACTACCGCCTGGCTTGCCAGTTGGGAGGGGCCACCGACGATGCCATGATCATCCGCAACCTTCCGCTTCACCTCGCGGACTCGGCGCGGACATGGCTCGAACACCTACCCGCGAACCAAATCCATGACTGGGACGACCTGGTCAGGATGTTCGTGGGTAACTTCCAGGGCACGTACGTGCGCCCCGGAAACTCCTGGGACCTGCGCGGGTGCCGGCAGGCGGCCGACGAACCGCTGAGAGACTTCATCCGCCGCTTCTCCAAGCGTTGCACCGAGCTACCGAGCGTGGGTGACTCCGAAATCATCCACGCCTTCCTCGAAGGCACGACTTGTCGGGAGCTGGTGCGCGAGCTGGGGCGAAACCATCCCACCAGCGTCAACGCGCTGTTCGACATCGCTACCAACTTCGCCTCCGGGAAGGAGGCTGTTGGGGCGATTTTCGACGGCAAGACCAAGGGGAAGCGCGCGGAGGAGCTGCCCGCAGAGGGCAGCAAGTCCAAGGGAAAGGCCAAAAAGCAGAAACGAGGCGGCAAGGGCAGGAAGCCTCGGCAAGCCGCGCAGCAGCAGCATCAGCAGGGCGAGGACTCTGACGAGGCCCTCGTGGTCGAGCGAGGCCGCAAAGGCTCTCGAGGCCCCCCTCAGGGGGGAGGCCTGTTCGACGAGATGCTGAAGAAGCCATGCCCGTACCATAAAGGCCCTGTCACCCACACCCTCGAACAGTGTGGGATGATCAAGGGTTACTTTAGGCACGCCTCCGCGAAGGAGGATGACCCGAAGAAGGGTGCGGGTGATGGCGGCAACGACGAGTTCCCCCATGTGGAGAATGTCTTCTTCATCGTAGGGGGGCCCACAGTGAACGCGACGTCCCGAGAGCAAAGACGTGAACGCCGAGAGGTCTTCTCCGTTCACCCCGCGACGCCAACCTACCTCGCCTGGTCGGACGAGACCACCTCCTTCGGCCGCGAGGACCACTTGGACTATGTCCCGAATCCGGGGCGATATCTGCTTGTCGTCGACCCCGTCATCGGCAACACGCGATTCTCCAAGGTGCTGATGGACGGGGGCAGCAGCCTCAACATCCTCTACATCCGGACCTTAGAGCTCATGGGCATCAGCACGAACCAGCTGAGGCCAAGCAGGGCGCCGTTCCACGGCATCGCGCCGGGAAAACGGGTCCAACCCCTCGGGCAGATCGACCTACCCGTTTGCTTCGGCACTCCCGACAACTTTTGGAGGGAGACCCTCACCTTCGAGGTGGTGGGATTCCCAGGAGCGTACCACGCCATCCTCGGGCGTCCGTGCTACGCCAAGTTCATGGCGGTCCCCAACTACGCCTACCTCAAGATGAAGATGCGGCGTCATCACCGTGGGATCGTCGTACGAGCATGCTTACGCGTGTGACGTCGAGTGCGTCGAGGGCGCGGAAGCGCTCGCCTACAGCGAGACCCTGGTGGCGGACTTGGAAATGATGGCGAACGAGGCCGTCGACTCCGCCAAGAGGCACGCAGGCACATTCGAGGCTGCAGAGCACACCAAGGCGGTGCCCCTCGACCCCAATGCCCCTGAGGGCAAGGCGTTGAGGGTCAGCACCACCCTCGACCCCAAATAGGAAGCAGTGCTCGTCGACTTCCTCCGCGCCAACACCGACATCTTCGCGTGGAGACCCTCGGACATGCCGGGTATTCCGAGGGAGGTCGCCGAGCACAGCCTCGACATCCAGCCTCACTCCAAGCCGGTGGTACAGCGACTGCGACGGTTCGACGAAGAAAAGCGCCGCGCCATCGGGGAGGAGGTGCACAAGCTCCTGCAAGCCGGATTCATCAAAGAGATCAGATAGTAGACTCCACAGCTGGGTGCGAATTGCTATGTTTTCTTGATGCTTATTCCGGTTATCACCAGATTAAGATGAAAGAGTCCGACCAGCTCGCGACTTCTTTAATCACCCCGTTTGGCATGTTTTGCTACGTCACTATGCCGTTCGACCTCCGAAATGCTGGAGCTACATACCAGCGATGTATGCAACACGTTTTCGAAAGCCACATCGGGTGGACCGTTGAGGCATATGTAGACGATATCGTTGTAAAAACCAGAAAGGCGGACGATCTGGTAAACGATTTGCAAATCACATTCGGTTGCCTCCGGGCAAACGGGATAAAATTAAATCCGGAGAAATACGTATTCGGGGTGCCGCGGGGCATGCTATTGGGTTTCATCGTCTCCTAACGAGGCATCGAACCCAACCCCGAAAAAGTCTCTGCCCTGGAATGAATGGGGCCAATTCGGGACCTTAAGGGGGTGCAAAAGGTACTGGGCTGCCTCGCGGCTCTCAGCCGCTTCATCTCTCGACTTGGTGAAAAGGGCTTACCTTTGTCCCGGCTCCTAAAAAAGCACGAACGCTTTTCATGGAGCCCCGAAGCTCAAAAATCCCTCGACGGGCTAAAAGCGTCGCTCGTACGCGCACCGATCCTCACGCCGCCGCAGAACGACGAACCCCTCTACCTATACGTGGCTGCGACAACGCAAGTTGTCAGCACCGTCATCGTTGTGGAAAGGACAGAGGAGGGTCGCGCTCTGCCGGTCCAGAGGTCGGTGTACTACGTCAGTGAGGTGCTGACCGAAACCAAGGCACGGTACCCACAGATCCAGAAGCTAATCTACGCTGTAGTGCTCGCGCGACGAAAGCTGTGACACTACTTCGAGGCCCACCCGGTCACCGTGGTCTCATCTTTCCCTCTGGGGGAGATAGTCCGCAACCCGGACGTCTCGGGTAGAATAGCGAAGTGGTCGATGGAGCTCGTGGGAGAAACTCTCTCCTACGCGCCGCGAAAAGCGATAAAGTCGCAAACCTTAGCGGATTTCGTCGCTGAGTGGACCGACGTCCAACTCCCACCACCACAGATCCAGGCCGAATGCTGGACCATGTACATCGACGGGTCGGTGATGAAAGCTAGGGCAGGCACGGGCCTCCTCTTCGTTTCACCCCTCGGGGAGCACATCCGGTACATGGTTCTCTTGCACTTCCCGGCGTCGAACAACATGGCGGAGTATGAAGCCCTCCTCGCCGGGCTCCGCATCGACCTCGGCGTCAAACGCCTCGACGTCCGGGGAGGTTCTCAGTTGGTCATCGACCAAGTGATGAAGAACGCAAGCTGCCGCGACGAAAAGATGGAGGCGTATTGCAACGAGGTTCGCCGCCTCGAGGACAAATTCTATGGCCTCGAGCTGAACCATATCGTGCGCAAATACAACAAGGAAGCGGATCAGCTGGCCAAGATCGCGTCAGAGCGAATCACCGTTCCTCCGAACGTCTTCGCCCACGACCTCGACCAACCCTCCGTCAACTTCGAGCAAAGGGCCGAGGCCCTCAGGACGCCCTCGAGGGCTGACGGGGTCGAGCCCATGAAAGAGGACCCCTCGAAAGAGGAACTCGAAGCCCTCGACGTCGAAAATTCTTCAGCCGAGGCCATGAAAATCGACGTGGACACACGACCGCAAGACTGGCGCAACCCATACCTCGCGTGGATCGACCGCGGGGAGCTACCCTCGGACCGGACCGAGGGGCGCCGCATCGCCAGAAGGGCCAAGACCTTTGTCTCGGTCGGCGGCGAGCTGTACAAACGCAGCACCTCAGGGATCCTGCAGCGATGCATCCCCATCCCCGAGGAAAAGCAGTTTATCCGCGACATCCACGCCGGGGTGTGCGGACACCACGCGGCGCCGCGTACCCTCGTGGGTAACGCGTTCCGGCAAGGCTTTTACTGGCCTACCGCCGTATCCGACGCGAACGAAGTCGTACGCACCTGCGAAGGGTGCCAATTTTACGCACGAAAGACGCATCTCCCGGCGCACGCCCGGCAGACCATCCTCGTAACATGGCCTTTCGCGGTCTGGGGGTTGGATCTCGTGGGGCCTTTCCGCCCAGCGCCCGGGGGCTTCACCCACTTATTGGTGGCCATCGACAAGTTCTCGAAGTGGATCGAGGTCCAGGCCATCACCAGCATCAGATCTGAGCAGGCCATGTTGTTTTTCACCGACATCATCCACCGATTCGGGGTACCCAACTCGATCATCACCGACAACGGCACCCAGTTCACCGGCAAGAAATTCTTGGAGTTCTGCGACGACCATCACATTCGCGTGGATTGGTCGGCCGTAGCACATCCACAAACGAACGGCCAAGTAGAACGTGCCAACGGCATGATACTACAAGGCCTGAAGCCAAGAATCTTCAACAGGCTAAACAAGTTTGGCCGAAAATGCGTAGCTGAGCTGCCATCGGTAATTTGGAGTCTCAGGACAACCCCAAGCAGGGCCACAGGCTTCAGCCCGTTCTTCCTCGTCTACGGCGCCGAAGCCGTCCTCCCAACAGACTTCGAGTACGGGTCTCCGAGGCTCAAGGCCTACCAAGAAGAACAAAACCAGCGGAACCGCGAGAATTCGCTGGACCAGGTGGATGAGGCTCGAGACGTAGCATTGCTCCACTCGGCACGCTACCAGCAATCACTCCGGCGGTATCAAGCTCAGAAGGTGCGGCGTCGAGACCTCCACGAAGGGGACCTGGTGCTGAGGTTGTGCCAGGAAAATCGAGAGCGCCACAAGCACACTCCGCCATGGGAAGGACCATTCATCATCGCCAAGGTCCTCAAGCCTGGCACTTACAAACTGGCGAACGAGAAGGGCGAGGTCTTCACCAACGCCTGGAACATCCAACAGCTACGTTGCTTCTATCCTTAAAACTCTCAGTATTTCTTGTAAATACTTCATGTTCTTAGTCAACAACGATAAAAAAGTTTGCGAAAAACATGGAAACATTGTTACTAACAACAATAAAACAGGGCGACTCGTCTTTACCCTCGAATCTAATTCGAGGTAAAAACGAGCCTCCCTCGGGGGCTACCGGGGGACCGACCCCCCAACTGTTCCAACCCCTTTTTTCCATGCGCTTCTTTTTCAAAAAAATGTTGCCAAACCTTTCCTCCTTAAGTCCAGAGAGATGTAAGCAAGGCACGAGTCTACCACGGCTGAGAGCCGGCAGAGTCGTGGGACCGCCCACGCCCCCGAAGGCTACGGCATCCCCCTCACCACTCGACGCCAAAGTTACTAGTGTTCCTCTGCCGAAACCGATCTTGAGTTAAGAGGAAGGCACGGCACGCCAAACAAACGAAACCTCGGTTGCAAAACCCTAACTAAATCCAAACGTCCTTATTTATCATACTGCTAACCGCGAAAATACGAGACCAAACTCCCGGAATCACTGCAGGAACTCACGGAGACGGACTCGGCATCCCAGAGATCGCGAGAAGGGTCTGATTTTCCTTCGATCGAAACCTAGAAAGCGTTATTAGTCCTTTCCCCTTAAACATTGAGGAAGACTAAAAGCAAGGCGTGAGTTACTACAGAGGATAGTTGGCCGGGTCGTGGGACTGCCTACGCCCTCGAAAGGCCACGGCATCCCCCTCGTCGCACAACGCTCAAGTCACTCACGAAAACGAATTCCTTGGCAAAAGTCATTCCTAAATCATGAGAAAAGGCACAATTTCGCACAAAAATCTTTCAATACAAATACGAGATCGTGCTAACCCACGAAAAGGTTAGACACAAACAGGATTATTTCCTTACACGCCACGAACGGCGAGATTACGATAAGAAATTACACTCGGCCATAGGCCGTTTTAAAGATACAAAGACTGGAGCCACCCTAACGGGGCTCTTGTACTACTTCAGCTAGCCGGCCAGCACACTATCACGAGAAGCAGTTTCCACAGCTTTCTCGTCGATTTTCCTCTGGCACCCAGCTAACCGAAGAACCTGGTAGTCAGGCGGCTGCGGAACGGAGGACGTTGGACCACTTGACCGCCCAACAGGGCCTGGCTTCGCGCCCTGCCGTCGATGAGTGCCCTCGCAAGGATGACGGCCGGCGAACGTCATCTGCTAGTTTCCTAGTGAACGAAACGCCTGCCGCAACATCCTTGCAGCGCCTCGCCACCGGCAAGGTTACTGCCTCTCCGATGAGGAGCGCGATGCCCTGCTCCTTTCCCGCAGCATGCCCACTACCTCTCGTCGACTTTCTTCTGGCATCAATGGCGCGCGCCAAGGCCGAAACCCCGGACCACTCTACTCCCACTCTCGAACCCATCGGGAGGACGAAGTTCATGACTCAGCATACTTGACAAACTACACAAGAACCCGGTGATGATCTTCTCCCCCGCCCGGACGCCTGCTTTTATAGGCGCCCAGGGGTCGCGACTGTCACTCTCGTGGGTAGATAATCGCGAGATTCTCGTGCGGATGCGAACCGCCAGCCGTATCAAGCGGGCAGTCTTAATCACCTCTTTGACTCAGCCTGCGCACTTTACGGTTCCCACGCCCAACGAATCAGCCGCGGCCCAGGTGGACGAACCGAGACAAAGGAAGTCACCCGAAAGCACCTAGACGGTGAAGCCAGCTCAAGCCACTGATAATCGGGCCCGACCGCGTGGAAAACCATCCCAAGGCGGGCAACCGCGTTTATCCAGTGTGCAGTAAGGTGAGTCGGCGCGCCAGGCGTCCAGATCGTCGCGTCGCCTCAGACCTTACCCATACATGACGCTTCGTCACAAAAAGGCGCGCCCGTTCAACCGCGCCATCAACAACGGCCTGACCGCCCGGTCCGGGGAACGTACGCGTCAAGTGCGGCCGCAGCACGCAAAACCGCTGACACATGGGCCACGCGCGCGTGGCGCATCGATGACAACTGGGGGCCCCTCTCCTTTTCCCGGGGAACGGCATGCGTGAGCAGCGGCATTTACTGCGGCACGGTAAAACGAAACGACGCGGCAGCAGCGCCTGACCGCCCGTCGCCTCGCCTCTCCCCGGCGCACGCCAACTCCGCCTAAAAAGGCGCGCCCACTACGCCCACCTCGCCCACTCCGCACCACGTCAGCCACGACCACGCCCGCCAGCGGTCATGCGCAGGCCCGCAGACCGAAACGTCAAACCACCCTACCGTTGGGTTCCTTCCAAGGTAAGACAACGACCCCCCTCCCCCCCGAGGCGCAGGGTGATACTAATCAGGGGCTCGAAGCCCAGGCCTCGAAAGGATTCGATGGGCGCCCCAGATTAAGCGATGCGAAGGCTGCCGGTCACACTCGACCAACCCTCGAGCCCGCGGCTCGAGGGCAACCTGCACCTTTCGCAAGGCCCCACTGATCAGGAGTACGAAGCCTGGCCCGCGAAAGGGTTCGACAGGCGCTCCGGATCAACAGAGTGAGGGACAATTCGGGCGTGTTCAACGGACTTTACCCCGAACGCGAAGTTTGGGGACGCCCCTCTTGTGTTCAAGGCCAGACATAGGCAGCTAGACGAGGGATCCCATCGAGGGAGAGCTTCCGCGCCCTCGGGCCCCATCGAAAGGGGCTGAGCCCTACCTAGCAAACCTTTGCAAGCGCTCTTATGGACGAGTCTCCGGACCACGAGCCGACCCCTAGCGAACGGGGCACGGGCGTCCACTTGAACTACCCGCTAACAGCTCACTGAGGCATCCGTGTACGCTGCCCGATTCGAGGGTTCCACGAATGACCTCACCCCTCTCCCCAGCGAAGGGGAAGCGAGGGTCGCAACTCAAAGACGAGAAGCCCCTCCGACCGCCTCCGCTCGGGCCAGGAGCTCGGGGGCTCCTTGCAGCATATCCTTCTCCTCTTATGCGCAAAACGCGTCGAAGCCGTGCAGGGTCCGCCCCCCCGAATTCTGTATAAATCGGTATCATCCCCGCAATCCACTACGTCGAACGGGGAGCGACTAACACAACCTTCGGGAATCAAAGCTCTTGCACGAGTGAACTCACTCCTCCAAGGGCTCGGGGGCTACACCCGCGGGTGCGCTCGCGCGCCCCCACGGAAGAACGTGCGTAATCAAGAAGGAGTAATACTCGCAGAATGCCCGGGAATGATCCCGCGATCCATCAGCCTCTGCCCGACTGACCCTTAGTCCAGTAGAGACTCGGGGGCTACTGTCGGGGACAGACCCAGGGGGTCCCCTAACCATCGGGGTAATCACCCTCAAAAAACGTTAACCACAGAAGGGCCGAATCACCAGCAGCCCGAAAGGGCCACCAAGGCAACACGGCCCGCCACAGCTTACGGCCCAAATATAGCCGTCCGAACTCGCCTGACAAGGGGACCCAAGCGGCGACCTCCGTCTCAGGCAAGACAACTCCGCCTCGCTCGAGGGCCGCGTACCCCCTCAAGCAGGCGAACCGACTCCGCCTCACTCGAGGGCACCCTTCTAAACAACGCGGCGCGCCCCGGCGCCCCGCCCGACAACGGCATTTAATGCCCGCCCCATCAGGCGGGCGCCAAAGTCAAAAGACGATCTCTCCCCACGCCGCGCCGCTGACACCATAGAGCTCGCTGTTCCACCTGCTCCGGTCACTATGCGTCCTCACCGCCGCTGTGCGGGCGTATGCGGCACTGCGCAAGGCCCTGTGCGGACTTGCAGGCATCATTCCACACCACTATTCCACACCACTATTCCGCCCACTCCCGTCCTTTCCCCCCGGGTGCAGCCCTCGAATGGGCGTGAAGAACCCTCGAACGAATATACGAGCAGCGACCCAGTACGGACTCCGATCAGGCGCGGCCCAGTGATGACGAACGCCGGGTCAAATCCACCAACTCTCGGCCATTCCCCGGTACGCCGGGCACGCCGCGCACTGTGGTCGACAGCAACCACCATGCCGACCCCTGTGCCGCCAACTCCCGTCCTTCCCCACCTGCCGCGCCCTCGAATCAACCAGCGGCGGGCAGCTGGGCACGGACTACGGAAACGACACCCCTCGAAACCACTCCAGGACAAGCACAGGGACGACCACGACGCCCGCAGAAGCTGGAGCTCGCCATAAATCCCCTGCCAGAGTCAAGGACGATCGCATGCCCGGCGCCATGCTCTCCAGTGCGTACCCCTGTAGCACACACTATACTTGTACTTGTAAGCCCCTCCCCCCCCCCCACTCTCCTTGACCAATAAAAGGAGGAAGGGAGCGACACGGGCAGGGGGAGAAGGACAAGAACGAAGACACACACACGATCACCGCCTCACGCGATATTGGCACTCGCCTCAATCACCCTCTCACTCAACTTCAGGGACCTGGAGACTCCTTCTCCTCTCCCACCTCGCTTGTAGCCCCCCACTGCAAGCACTCCGGTGCAAGATAGTACAGCGCCCCGAGCGCACTCTGCTGGACGTACGACCTCACGGTCGGAACCAGGATAAACCCTTGTCTCACCGTGCTAGCTCTTGCATCAACCGTCAGGGGACGGGACACAGCGCATTCTGTGTGGCGCTGAGGATTGACCGCCCAATCCCAGCACCGACAACTGTTGTCTTTGGAACACCATATGGCTCTTGGGTGACTTCACTTATCAGTAGTAGAATGATAATGGACTTGTGTGCTCTGTGAGGGCAAAGACAATTTAAGAACTGGTTGATTAGAGCTTTGTAATCTGGTTGGATTCTAGCTTTGTAATATGGTTGAATTCTAGCTTTGTAATGTGGTTGAACCTATGTGTGTAATGTGAACTATACTATTGTTACCCTTGAGCTTGAACCTGAAATGCATCCTTTGTGTTTGACATGATTAAACTGTCGGTACCAACTGACAGGAAATAACTATTTTTCTGTCGGTAAGCCATATTTTTTCTGTCAATTCCTACCTCTCAGAGAAAGAACCGATAACTTTGACGATTGGCTTACAGGGAAATAAACTTTTTCTCTGTCGGACAATACACAGGGTAAATAATTACCTTGTCGGTTTCCGGAATTGAGGAGGTTCAATTAACTTGACGGTCACCCGTCAAAAAAATACCGACAGAAAAATATTTCCTGTCGGTTAACCGACAGGCAATTTTATTTTCTCTGTCATTTTATCCCTGTCGGTATTTACATGTCGGTTGACCGACAAAGATGATTTTCCTGTGGGTTTTAGACTATTTCTCTGACGGTTTGTGGCACACAGGGAAAAAGTGGTTTTCAGTAGTGTTGGCTATCTATCACCAGTACACACAATTACACAAAGCAAATTTGAAAATCCTCGAAACATCCGATCAAATCCACTCCTCTGCTAAAATAGCCCCCAAAAACCAGAAATTCTCTCATCTCAGTCCTTCAAGGAATATTGAGTCCCGAAAAACCTCTTCTCCTGTTTCTTCCCACCATCCGCCTCCGCCTTGCTCACGCCACCGCCATTGCCAGCCGCCGAGGGGGCCTCACGAAACTTTCTCTTCGCTGCACGCGGAGCACCGGCGCCCGCTGCCGCCGGAGATGGCGAAGGCGGTGGCAGCTCCACTGGCTTTCCGTCCATCCGCGCCGCAACGCCGGTGAACCGCGCCGCCGGCTTCCGCGGCTGTTCATCACCTCGTCTGCGCACGGCCACCGGCGCCGGCAGCTCCACCTTCTTCCCGTCCACCCGCGCCGCGACGCCGGTGAACCTGGGCGGCTGCTGCTCCCGCTCGCCGGCGGCTCGGCTGGCGACGGGCGGCGGTGGCGGCGTCGGCGTCGGCTCCACGTAGTCGAGCGCCGGCGCGAACTCCACCTCGCAGTCGGTGTCGATGGCGCAGACGGCGTCGGCGGGGCGCGCCTCCACCACGTCGAGGTAGTACCGCCGCCCGCCCTCCGCCACCGCGATGGTCTCGCCGGCGGTGAGGCACTGGAACTTGCGGAAGTTGCCTTCCAGCAGCTCCTTGTGGCGGGCGATCTCGAGGAAGCCCGCGGCGTGCGGCCGGAGCTTGACGAAGGTGGCCTTGGGCAGCGCCGCGCTCGCCACGAGCACGACGGCGTTGTCCTCGACGCCCAGGCGCGCCATCAGGCGCTCCGGCATGTGGATGAACCCCTCGTCAGCGACGAACTCGTGCACGCCGCAGTGCGTGGCGGCGGCGGCGGCGAAGGGGTTCTGGATGCGGAACATCATCGGGGACGGGATGTCGTCGAAGCCGGCGAGGCGGTCGAGGGCGGACGGCGGCATGATGATCCAGTTGCCGTCCTCGTCGACGTTCGCCTTGTTGAGGATGGAGATCGGCCGGCAGCGGTAGTACTGCACGAACGTGTGCGACTGCAGATTCAGGTAATCCTCGAAATCCATCACGAACGAACGAACTCGAGGTGATCGAATTCTTTTCCTCCGGTGAAATCCTCTCTCTCTCGCTCGCTCGCTACGAATTTCGCAAGGCGTCGAGGAACAAAAACTAGGTCGAATCACAAAAGCTTACGTGAAGGCTCATATTTATGGGATTGTTTCCGAATTCAGAGTCCGACCCGACGCAGGGGAAGTCGGAATCGGCGGGGAAAATTCCGCTAGACACAACCGACTCGGCGACTCGCACGCACGGCACAGGAGTACAGCCGTACAGGACGCTAGACAGACGAAAACGAAATACCCATCCTATAAAATATGGCCAACATCCCCTAATTTTTTTTCAATTTATACTTCCACAACTACTAGTATGTCGTAGTTTAGTTGTCCATTAAAATTTTTCTTTTTTTCTTTTTTCATAAGCAAGTGGAGTTTTAAACTAAAATCTTCATAGTTTAGTTTTTTATGCGGTAGATGTTAATGCACTTCTTTATCAATTTGATCAAATTTAAGATAGTTTGAGTTAGGAGAAATCCATAGTCTTTTGTATTGTGGATCACTATACGTTTCATTCATGCGGCTCGTAATATATGGCCGTTGTCTATATGTCACCGGCGGTGCATTTTCATCCTTTGTATGTAACATGGCAAATCAAATAAATAACTATTGTTTAAATCTTGTCCATGCTCTTAGATTCTTCACAACAGAGGCAGTAATGGTTGCACTTGCAGCCAATGGTGTTTCAAATAAAAACGGACCAAGTAATAAACGGTTTAAAAACGATTGCAAGTTGATTTGCAACAGTAAAAACTCATGTACTTCATTCACTTCTCAGAAAAGGAGATCCAGTCCAACAAGCCCAACATCTTGGGGTGCTTCTATGCCCATCTTGGATGTTCAACGGTTACGGCATAATCCTATTGCTGGCCCAATGGGCGTCCAATTCCTTCGTGAAATCGTGACACGCAGTCGTCATCTGTGAAACAGAGGAGCCGGAGAACTAGCCAGAAGTTCGGAATTCTAATGGCGATGCTTATAGACCAGGGCTGTGTTTAGTTCCAAAAAGTGGATGGAAAAATTTGGCGAAAATGTCGCATCGGACACTGTAGCGCACTGTATCACTTTTCGTTTGTTTGTGGTAATCTTTGTCCTACCATGCTCAAAAGATTCGTCTCGTCGTGTACATGAAAACCATGCAACCAGTTTTTTTATTTACCCACGTTTAGTGCTACATGCATGCATGAGGGGAGAGATTTTGATATGATTTGATGTGATAGATGAATAGTGAAGTTTGGAGAGAGAATTTTGGAAAGTTTCTTGGAACTAAACACAGCCTAGCTAGAAGTTTGATCTATGAAGTTGTAAGACGGTATGTCTGGCTTCTTGCTCCTCTTGATGGAGTTGTACCAACTATAATTCTTAATTGAAGGGGTACTATCTCCCAAAAAAAAGAGGAGCTGGAGAACTGGAAAGGCAACACCAACACGAAACTTCAGAGCTGAAGTTACTCGTGTTCTAACTTCTAATAAGTGAAGTCATCAAGCAGATGAGACTATGAGAGCAGGGGTTCGCGCAACACAGCCAGGCAAAACTAGGGTACGGTAATAATAATGTCTCAACATGAATATGTAATGCCACTATATCTGATACTCCATCATAATAGCTCATCACAAAAAAAGGTGGTACTTATCGTTGCAGAATTACATGAGATGTGTCTGTCTTCTGAATTACATGAGCTAAAGATATTTCTGTTTGAATTCTCGCCCCAAGTGACCGGTACCCAATCCAGGTAATAATAATAAAAACTCTAAAGCGAACATTATGTTTCAACGATCCTTGCCAAGAAAGCAGCGAACGCAGCGTCGCAGACAGGGGGGGCAGTGGCGGAGCTCACGGTGGTGGTCAGGCGCTGGCGCAGCGGCGCCGCGGCGGACAGCACCCCTCCTCTGGAGTTCGTGCGGCCGTGGGCGACGGAGAGGGGCGCCTTGACGGCCCGCGCGGTGAGCTTGGCCCTGCCGGGGGGCGTGGATGCGGAACTCCGCCCGATGCGGCGGCGGGTTGGACCCGGGGACGAGGACGAAGACGACGACGGCGAGCGCGATGAGGAACCAGCACCAGAACTCGGAGAAGAGCGCCGGGGCGCACGCGCACCCTCCGTCGGTCGCCATGGTTGGTGGATTGAGCGGAGGCTGGTGGTGGAATGGCGTGGGGAGCTGACTGATCGTGTACGTATATATAATTCTACTGTCAGTGCTTTCCCTCGTCAGCCAAACCCATTCCAGCCATCCGTTAATGTGGAATTGTGGATGGCTGGGAGCTTGGTAGAATCTACTTTTGGATGCAGTGCTTCTGATTGATTGATTCCGCACTCACCCCATCACTAGTTCACTACCACTGATTGGTTGACTGCAGTGCTTCCTCCTGTTCTTTTGCAAATTGCATGCAAGCTGGATTTTTGCGGCAGTTAAAAAAAAGCAATGTAGTCCTTCTAGAACCTTTTTTTGCGCAAATGCTGTCCTTCTGAACCTGTGGGCCGCTGGTAGGGCGTTCCAGGCAAGACAACGATAGCAGGCCGTTTCCTAGTGCGGAGTTTAGTTGTGCCCAACTACTCACTCCTCAGTGCTCTCCACTCCACAGAGATTCTGCACCAGGAGCGGCTGTCACGAATCCCCAGCTGATTGATTACAAGACAATTTGCAACCCTTTTCGTTTCCTTGCTAGTCCAAGCGGGATCATGGGCCCATCAATGAAATGAGGCTCATTGTGCTAAACAAGGAAACCAATACAGTACATTACAAGGTGAAACAAACAGGAGCAAACGGTGCTGCTGACATACATACAGATAGGCAAAACTTCAGTGCTGATTGATCCTAAATTGCTATACATGTATGCCATATATGTATTGTGATTGAAATAGTCACAAACTTGACACACATACTAGAGGAAAAAAGGAAAGGAAAACTCGGAACATTCACGTCAGTAAGCTACATACAGCTCTACATATAATCAACTTCCAAAGGTTTTACAGATCCACATGCTTTCAGTTGTCACGCCCTTCGCCTGAGGAGGACGGTACTTCAGAGTTGCCTGGAACTGTAAAAGAAATTGTGTCACTTCTGCACGCAAATGGATGCAAAGGGACAATTAGGACATTGCTATTACTTGAAGGTGGCGAGGGGAGATCCTGCGGTAGTGAAGTAGGAAGAAAGGTCTACGTGCAGGTCATCGTACATGCTCAGGTATGGGTGGTCCTGCATCGATGATGCAAAGTGTAAGATGGTTTAGTCTTGCAGATGATGCCTGAAATGATATGAAGATGTGAAGCAGTTTTTTGGCTTACCAATAAGGCTTGTGCTGATGACCTATCCTTAGCATCCTTCTGGATACTGAAAATTAAATATGAAACATATACATCAGATTATAGGCTCCTATCGACAGATCACACTCGTTTGACTTGAGCAACAAAACCATGCTACAAGTGCAGGTGCCTCTACAATGGCGTTTCAAAATACGTTCATAATTGCAAATGGAAAAAAAGAAATTGCTAACATGTATCAGATAGCTTGATCACAGCTAAGAGTGTCTATAGACACCATTGGAATGGAGCTGTACGATTACCATGCAGAAATGAATGAGCAGAATTCTGGTGAAAACTGATCTGACGGTGCAGATGGTGGCGGTTGGTCAACAACAGCTACTAGAAGTTCATAAAAGCTATCACATGGAGGAAATGGAAAATTGCCGGTCGCACATTCCAGTATTACTAGCCCCAAACTCCAGATATCACTCATATAGCCATGTTTCTTTCCATTGATTCTTTCTGGCTGTCAAGAACAGAAATTTTGCTTTGGGTCATCAGAGCTAATAAAATGCACAGCATTTCACGCCAAACTGGAACACACAATTGTGAGCTGAAAAACTTGCACTCACCGCCATGTAGTTGCGTGTGCCAATAAATGTATCTCTTTGCCCAGAGGAGGTAGAAATAATGGCACTTACACCAAAGTCTGATATTTTTACTTCACCCCTATGATTTATCAATATATTTGATGGTTTCAGATCTCGGTGTATGATGCGCCTCTCGTGATGCAAGTATAGCAATCCTTTTAGTATCTGCACAGGAAAGGTGTAGTTTCAATTATAAGGTTCATGTAAAGTGCTAATGTAGAATTTGAGTTATAGCAGAGAAATGTCACTGGCCTGCTTACAGATAGCAGCAAGGTAGTCCTCTGGAATGGTTTTAACAGTCTTCAGGAAATCTGCAAGAGAGCCACCGTCCATGTATTCCAAAACAATAGAAATGGCACCATTGAAATAAAAACACTGATAGAACACAACAATATATAGGCACTGTGTTGACAAGCTTATTTTCAACTCCTTGGCAATTTGTTTGCGTATACTATCCTCAATATTTAGTTGAATAACCTGCAAACACAATCGCAGACCGGTGGAGGTAAAGACCCATTAGAGCAGTTAGGCAAATGATTACGCGAAATAGATACAATACAGAGGTCATCGCAAAAACTCTTAACTTGTATATCTAGTAAAGTGTAAAGAACCATTAAAAGCAGCATCAAAGAATGAATGCCTTGGAAATACCTTCAGAGCAAAAAACTGCCCAGTAAATTTGTGGCGGACCAACTGCACATTTCCACTGCTGCCTTTTCCAATCACTTTGATTACGTCTAGATCATCTAAGCTCAATTGACTATCCAGTGGCTCTATAGGAGGAGCCTGAAGAACATTTTGAGCAGCGCAATGGTAAGAACGTGGGAACAGTATCAGAAACTTTTAACAACTTAAGTAAATAAAGAGTACAACATCAACAGTGACATGAGACAACATTTTTGCCACTATAAGCAAGTGAATATTCACATTCAGAATAAATCCAGCAGACATACACATCATTAATGATTCCCGTATGCCACAGCACATGCAGATATATAGCTAGTGCCTTATTTGTGTCTCACTCAAGAAACTTAAAAAAAAAGGCATCAAGAGCCACAAAGTGACATATTGTTTTCCTTAGATCAGTATCTAAATTAGATAATGAATGGTTGGAGTCCCACTCATCAAATTGAAAAAGGCATCAAGAGCCACAAAGCTACATGTCGTTTTCCCCAAATCAGTATCTTATTAGATAATCAGGGGATAGAAAGTCAGAAACAACAGTACATGCTATCGCAGAACTTTTTTGAAGTAAAATGCTAGTTTTTACCCAAAATATCTACATGTTTGCCAACGCCCTGATTCCCGGAGACAGGGCAATGGAATTATCACAGCGTAACACCCTGATTCCTAGAGACAGGGCCTCCAATCCCATGAACAAATGTGGTTCATATCTCACTATCTCTACCAGCCAAAGTAATTACATCCCAATAGCTTACACCGGCCATCCCATCATCAAGAGAAACCATTACAAGAGCTAATTTCATTTGGCGATTCCGATCCTAAGATTTCCAAGCGGATGATAAAGACGCAATTTTTAATCATTAGTCGTGTCTTACCTCGCCTCCCTCGCTCTGGGGAACTATGCGCAGGCCATCCTTGTTGACCAGCAGATCCCCGTCCTTGAACGTCCCGCTGTGCGTCCTGGACGGAACCCAAATCCCAACCAACACCGGGGGGATTAACCAGCAGAACAAGAAAGAACCGATAAGCAAAGCGAAGGGGGAGCTGAAGCCTACAGGAATTTGCCGATGGTGGACTCGTGGGACGGCAGGGTGAGGTTCATCGGCTTCCGAGGCGTCGCCATCGGAAGTCCGGCGGCGGCGGCTGACTCTCTCGCCGGAGCTCGGAGGAGACGCGAGGAAAAGGAGGGAAGTCTGACGGCTGTGCAGACGCTGGTGCCGGGGAGTGGTGGTTGCCTGGTTGGCACCTTCTGCCAGTTGCTTATTTCATCTCCTTTTTGATGCTCTGCTTTTCTGAATTATTGCTTACTTTTCCTTGCAATATGAAAGTGCCGGATAATTTGGTGTCCAGCACGTGTGTGATTGGTCAATGCCATTGAAAAACCTTGTGCGCAGTAGGGTACACAAAGGACTGTAATGTGGACAAATTTTCAGTAAAACTGATGTGGAATAGTAGAAAGCCTACCTACAAGGACCGTACTGGGTTAACATTGATCTGAAAATCTGAATTGATCATGTGGTGCCTCACTGCCTCTTCTCTGATGCTAGAAGCTAATTTTTGAATAATTTGATTTTGAAAATACTAATACTATTTTCTTTTCTCCATAGGGTTTGGGCGTTTGGCATAGGGTTGTTTGGTCATGTGCTGACACTGACAACAGTTGCCACAATATCTTTAAAAATGTAGCTAAGGTTCAATTAAACTTGGTGCGACTTTGACAAGCAATAATGAACCTTGCCACGTGTTATTGAGTCACCCTTGCAAAAAGAAACAAACCTTGCTATGGTTAAACCTACAAGGTGTCTAAACTAATCAGACTTTACTGGAAACCAAACAATCACTAAAACGGTTGATGGAAGTGCATTTAATTCATGTGGTTTCCTTCCCTCATGCTAACGCTAACCTTTTTCAGGGAGAACAATTATCAGAGCCCGCACCTGTCAAGAGAAAATGCGTTGACAGTTTTCCCGTGATTTAACACAATACGTGCACCAGCTACACAGGAGTATTACTGTGCGTGGAAGCGTCAGTGTGCCCTGGCAGTGAGGGCACCGGATAGTTTTCGTGCCAATAACGGGCCGCACGATTCCAAGTCCCAAATTGGGCGGCCCAGAGCGCCGCCATATCTACAGAACCGGCGCAGTAATGATTGGCGAGATGAGATGAGATGCAAATGCAAATGCCCTGGATTATCGTATAGATGGACAAACGGCACTATTTGGCACGGCACTAAATAGCACGGTACTAAGTGGCACTGTTGATTAGCCGTGCCGTGCCACCTAGTGCCGTCGTGCCGAACTTCAGGCCCAGACACGGCACTATGGCCAGTGGCTAGTGCCGTGTCGTGCCAAAGGGCACTATAGTGCCCGTGTCGGCACTGGCACTAAGATGAGAAACACAATCATTATCTTACTTAACATAAGTTCATCAACAATAATTCAAACACAACATCAACTCTAAAATATTACATGTTCCATTACATAAATAATAAGTAAGAAAATAAGCAAAATTGGAAGATTTAAGAATGGAAATAGGCAAGAAAAGAGGGCATACACTAGATCCGTCGTGCCTCCCTCGTGCCGCCTTAGTGCCGAGGTCGTGCCGGCCTTAGCCGTGTCGTGCCCGTGCTAGTGCCGGGCCGAGATTGCGGCTCAGGCACTGCACTGGGCTAGGCACTAACACGGCACTGGCACTAAGCCTGTCGGGCCGGACCGTGCTAAATAGGGCCGGGCTAGTGCCGGCCCAGCGGGCCTGTCCCGTTTGGCCAACTATAGATTATCGATTGTGCAAGTGGTGCCCTCATCTCTAGACTTTATCCAAAGTTATTAAATTCCATGAATAAACTCAAGTACTCAACCTCGTGATATAGAGGATATAGCAAATTGGCATCCGTGTACCAAGTACTCGTGTATGTAGCCATATTTAAGGAATACAAAAATTATGTTGATTGTGTATATGTCACAACTTCCTCGCATGTAGCCAATCAAAATTTAGATTTTAGAAGGATAATAACTTGTATGTAGGGTAATAAAATACCAACAGTCCAAAAAATAAACTTTACTGAAATACCGTGCGAACCGCTATTATGACCTCATAAGCAAAACGTCACTGAACCAGAGTGAATCATCCGTGGCCAGACCACAGTAAATCCGATGCCAATTGGCGACGGATGCCCCCGTGTCTTGGCTTGAAAAATGCGGCGTGTTTTTCCGGCTACCCAGACCACGAGGCCTCTAGACTCCGGTGGGTTTCCACCGCGACGGCGAGATGCGCCGGACAAGCAGGTCCTCGCCGACCCAGGGTCGCCGCTGACCTCTCCGTCGTCGGCGCGCGCTCCAGATTCGACGGCGAACAGATTGATGCCGAGCTGAATGACCCCGACATCAGCAGAGGCTTTTGTGCCGGATGCAAGGCTCGGCTCGGACAGCAACTTGACCCCAAGATCGACACAGCTCAAGAGTCCTCTTTCAGTCTTGACAGAGACAGGATACACTCAAGTCTTTGGACTTTGGCGCTTACCTGCCGTCATGTACCAAGTGTCTGCAGAATTGCTCAGCACCGCTTCATATGCCCATTATCCTAACATATTTGATGGTGACAAAAACTATATAAGGCGGGAAAAAAGGGGTGAACGGGGCCAAAGAAAGGCGCATCACACCATTCCATGCGTTGGTGTCATACATGACTTCATAGTAGGCATCTTCAGACTTCAGTTGGGGAAAACTGCTCCTTACAGTTACATACAGGCTGATTACAGATCATCTAAAGATTCCCACTGCATAGGCTACAGTGCTAACTAGGGGATGACAGAAAGGCGGTAATCAGCGCCGGACGAGGCGTCCCCTGTTGTCCATGGGGACAGCCGGACGGAAAGGGAACCTTGCGAATTGGATCTTAAGAGACGGAGAGTCAGGCTTCCGATCATCAAAGCGATATCCTGCAAAATGATCAGGTGGGGGTTCAGTCTCTGTGAATCTATCTGAAACTATTTTACATGTAAAAAATGGTAAGTGGCATGTTCAGTAACTGGTGGAGAGGGCACTGTAGCAAGTATTTCAAGACAGCGTTCTGGTTAAATGAATATAAAAGTCCATGCATACTTCCCATCCGTGCAAGCCCGGTTCAAACTTTATTTTACCATGATTATTATTATTCTAAATCAGGGTGAATAATGCCTAAACACAAGAATATTAAGGAATCCGAAATGAACATATGAATGAAACAAATCAAAGGCACAGAAACAAAGGACCTCGGAGCTCTTTCATAGCAGTGGATGCACATTCTGCATTCTCAAACTCCACAAAGCACAGGACATAAGCCCTGTCACCACTCTGCAAGTAGCAGCAGGAAACAACATGTAATAATAAAGTTTAGGCAAGTCAAATGAACGCTAAAATGAACAGAAAAAAAACACAGATATAGTAATAAAGGACTACCACTAAAGCATGGACTAAAAGTTCTGTAGTAAAGAGAAGCTCTTCATTTAGCACCCAAGAAAATGAAGAAAATCCTTGGAGGAAATATACATTAGAGCAGCAAAATAAAAAAAGGAGTAAAACCTGACATCTAAGATTCTAACTTTAAAAAACAATCATATAGAGCTAGCTTATTTCCTATTATTCCGCATATATTCAAATAATAAAAATTTCTTTAATTCAATGTACAAATATGAAGTTGAGTCTCTGGTGAGTGATCTCAGTGTCATGGACAATCCACCATGGACTCCCTGTTGGGCACCCTAAAAATGCCTGCTCTTTGCTTGGCTAGCAGTCCAAGGCAAGACATTGCCAGCTGATAGGCTACTAGCTGGGGCAGAGCCGAGAAATTATTTACGCCCTGTCAGCCCGGTCATATGTTGTTTCACTGCAATTAATCCCTAGCTGTCTGGAATGCACTAGCATATTGGCTGCAAGCACCTTTCCTAGAAAGCAACCAAGCCAAATAACCCCCAGTTTGGTGGAAACACAATGCAAGAGACCTATGTACAGTGGCAATGAAGAAGGAAATCAATCTCTAAGAGTGGCCACAGTTTGGAAAGTGGAAACACTCTAAATTTAGTGGGCATGACACAATGGATCTATGTCAAGTGGCCATGACCATGAAGAAGAAAATCGTCTATATAATGACCACCATCTGCAAACTACAGATAGAGAACAATGCAAAAACTTTGAGCTTTCAACAAATAAAAAAGGCTGCAGCACAACTCATTTGCCAAGTCAAGGATATTGCCAGGCTGTGGGTAGAAGTGGGTCATAAAAATCTTATTAGATCTGTAAGAAGCTAAAGAGACTCTTGCATCTGGGCATCCCTTTATAGTTTTTCATGTTTTGTTTTCTTTGTTCTCTATGTAAATCCGTACGCCCATATTAATCAATAAATGTAGCTCTCTTGCTTTTGAAATAAGTGCAGAGTGCAATGTAAATTTCGCCATATCTTGACATAAGCCAAGTTCAAAAACATGAATTCAATGCAAATGCACAGATCTGTAAGGGAATGAACAACTAGCAAAGACAGTTAGACCATTTTTTCAAGTGAGAATTAATGATGCATTGAAAAGGCAAGCACATACATGTCTGGGCTCCTTGTGCACTACTCTGATGTCCTTGAAGCCCTTGAAAGGCCGAAACAAATCTTCCAGCAAAAAGTTAAGGCTCACAAAAGTGAAACTTGCAAGGTACGAAAGCATGATGCAAAAGAATACTAAGTGGGAAGGATACGCGCTACTTCTCTCCTTGTGCAATCAGTAGGGAGACAATCAACAAAAAGAATGTTGGATTCATCTTCTAAGGGCCCATCAAGGTTTGGAAGTGGGCTGTGGCGATCGACATCTGGAATACCAACACCTCTGCCAAGAGAAGAACTTCTTCGTACCACAGCCGGCTCTTCCAAAGGACTAGGTCCCAGTGCCCTGGCTGGGGGTAATCCACTCATCCCAGCCAAATATGGATCTTCCAAATGACTAGGTCCCCGTGCCCTAGATCCAGGAGGTGGTCCACTCATGCCAGCCATAGTGGGATTAATCACTCCATGTGGACCATCCAAACCATAAGCTCTTGGTTGCAACGCTACCTGTAGATCAAAACAAAGCGATATGTGAGATAAAGGTGGTTCTTTTCATTTACTAATGAATCCTCCAAAAGTTGAGTTGCATTACATCATTTCTAAGAACATCTTGTCCACCTGGTAGAACAGAAGGTCTTGAAGCATAATAAGATGCTAAAGAGCCCTCAGGTGGAAGATACTCATGATAACCATCTCGTGGATCTGCTATGAAATGAAGTTAAGAAGTCAACCAGGGGCAACAAAACACATGACAATCAGTTACAACTTACAATGCTAGAATAAACATTGCTTTTAAACTCAAGAAAAGAAGAAAAAAAGGAAAGGAAGAGAAAAACAAGCATGTGCTTATGTCATGAAGAATGGTCTCATCAAGGCATGTGTTTATAATAAAGCATACACACACTTCTATATTCATCTATGCATTGTATAACTCTGCCTGAAAAGTAACCTAACACTTTTGCCATTTAAGATACAAATAATCATTTTTTCCCCAAACAACTTCAACTGACATGAAGAACAGAGGCAATAATTTATTTCACTAACGGATCTACAGTTCTACTGCACTGTGTTATAACAATTCATTTAATCATCAATAATACTCAAAAACCTAAAAACCTAGCACTCAGAAAGGTTATTTCTTTTAAAAAATAGCTTGAAATTTCCATCGGATCTCCAATTCCACTCAGTAACGATCTCTCACAACAAAATTCCAACAGCCATATACATTATGGAGATCTTAAGTCTTAATATCTTTACTGGTATAGAGGCTAGGAGGCTGGGAGTTACACTACCATCATCTAAAGAAAGGGATATATCTTATATACACCAAAAATAAGGAAAATCGGTCTGACGCTCTACTCTTGCAATTGTACAAGTTAAAATCTGGATACTACATACAGGCTACAGCTGATTTAAATCACTCCCTCAGCACAGGAAGAGTTGTGAATATAATGCATTCTAAGATACATCCGAAGCAAGGCAGCGCGGTGAAATCGTCACCAACTAAAACCTAAAATTCAGTACTAGTTTGGTCGGCGATGATACTCACTCCCAACTGACCAGAAAACTACAACTAAATTACCCCAATCGAATAATCGACACCTCGTGGACCCTGATAACCCTAAATCTCGAATCCCCCATGCAGTTCGCAGACTACCGACAGCCGATAACAAGCGCAAATCTATCATAAATATCCGTCCGCGCAAAACGAGGAGTAAAACCATGCCTGGTTCGTCGGGTCAGAGAGCGCGGGCGTGTACCTCTGTCGTGGGAGGAGGGAGCACCGTAGGCGCGATAGCGATCCGCCATGGATGGCAGCGGGGAGGCCGGCGAGCTAGGACGGTGGCGGCGGCGCCGGCGGCGAGTTCCCCACCGGGAGAGCGATGTGGAGAGAGAAATCAGAGATGCGGCCTTCGCGACTTGTGTGCGAGTTAGGAAGCGGACAGCAGATTGGGTTGGGTTGGAACTAAGCCTGGCTAGGCTACTGGGCTGATTCTCGGGAGAGGCCTCACAGCCCAGTTATGTTAAAGTCCGGCGCTACACAAATCACAGTATCATACGAGGTTGCTTCATGCTCATACCTCCAACATGTTTTAGTGCAGAAATGGCAGAGGCCATAACGATGTGGAATGGTTTAAAACTGAAAAGTTCTATTGGTTGCAACACGCAATAACATTTGTAGGAAGTTAATATTAGTATATTACATGAATATTATAGAAACGATACATGGTTGCATATATATGTATGGGACATAATCGGATATGGAACGGTAAAAACAACGATCTTTATAGAATGTTCTAGGTTGAAAGAAAAGACTAGGTTGGGAGAGTCCAATTCACCGGTTGACAAAGACAAGCAAGTGAAGCGGCACATGAAATAATTAACATTTCTTGTTAAAAAATAACATTTGTTTTTTCTACATATAATATAGAAATGATTGTAGGCCTCGAGTCTCCAATTCATGATAGGTACTTGCATTTTAGCTAACTATTTTTTAATGGTATGCATCACGCATATAGTCATGAAATATTTATAGTATTCATCAATCTTAAGATCTATCATTCTACTCTCTTGGATTACGCTACCACCCGTAAATTATAATATATTTTGAAAAAGATAAGAAAGAAAACAAAAGAGTTATGTTGCGCTAGTTATTGCGAAAGACGGGTATAAACGCACACACTTACACACGTGGCTACTCACCCTATGAATACACGTGCTAGATGGGCATATCTAATCTTAAGTTCTATAAATTCATCAGAGACGTCTCGCTAGTCGATGGAGACATCGTCTATCGCTAAAAGAGTAACACCGGTCAAATCCTTAAATAAATCTAGTCAAATATGATAAAAAAAACCTTACTACTAACATACGATAAGTTCGCTGCACTAGTAATAGTTACTGACGGGAGCTAATATCATAGTCCTTTTGGTTGATACTTGAAACATGGAAATTCCTGCATCTAGCTAAATCTTTCTAAGCACACGAAGTTTATACTAGCAAAAGACGGTTTGTTTTTGGCATTTTATGTTACGAATTTGTCACCAAATCTTTACTTTTGGTCAAGTTGACTCGACTTTTGACATAAATTTCTTATTTTCTAAAAATATTTTTGGCTAGTAACTGAAGGTGTTTTTAAATTTTAATATCGGTGTACATTGGTCTTTTTAATTTTAATTATGGTATAAATTGGTGTTTATCACATTTATAAAAGGTAACTTGAATTTTAATTTTGGAGAAAAATTGGGAACCGGACAACCGGCGGAAAACAAAACTATGCCTTCCTTCCCCGGCAATCTCCGCGACAGCAACTGAACGCCGCCAGCACTCGCCCCCGCGATGCTCGCCAGCGTCGCCGTCCTCCCGGCAGATCGCCGTGCCTCCGCCTTCCGCCGATTCCCGCCGGGCTGCGGCCGCCACCGCAATGCCGCAGCAGGGCTTCCGCCTCGCCACCCGCTTCGCACCATCGCCGCCGCCGCAACCAAAACCAAACCCCCACTCCTGAACCCCTCCGCCGCGCGCACGGCCAACAAAACCGCCGCACCGCCGCCGAGACGAGCCCTCTGCGCAGCCGCCTCCTCCGGGGCCAAGGGGCCCGGTCGCGGCGTGGGGGACGGGAAGAAGGCCGCGGCGGCGGTGACTGCGCGCCGCGTCTCGGCCTTCCGGAGGTACCCGCCGGGCTGCGGGCGAGGCGTCGCCGCGGCGATGCCGCCGGCTTCGGTGGGCGAAGGGCAGGGTGGGGCTGTGGCGCGCAAGCCAAACGCAGTGGTGTACAGCGGCAACGCCATGGCGAGACCTTGCGACCGGGAGGTGGTGCTACGTGCGCCTGCTCTTGATCACGCGGAGTTCAATTCCAATGGTGGGGTGCAGAGCGAAGGCGATGGCGATGCTGGTGCGCAGGAGGAAGGTGGTGGGGAGCCTTGGGTGGTGACTGGCCTCATGGCGGTGCCATTCTTGCCATGGGCGCAGCATGGGAGGAGGTCGCAGCGGCTGAATGACTGAACCCGCTGTAAAGCATGTGCCAAACGTGGTGATTGGTTTGTTTGACAGGTTGCATATGAGTCGGACCTTTTTCTGATAGTTACCTGTCGGGTGACAGTGAAAGATTTGCTCACTTCTAAATATAGCATCGGATGATTTCTTTGTAATTGTACAAGCTTACATTCAGAGTTGCAGAATTAAATACCAATACAACAGTTGAGTTTCTGTTTCAGTTCAGACCTGAATTGGTAATATCTATGCTCAGGATGTTGTTGTTGAGCAGTTAGTATTTGGTAACATAGTAGTGCAACCTACCCTGCAGAAAATAGTGGAATGGTATCTGTTGACAGCTGTAGTGTTCAGATACCAGTAACCAGGATTACAGGCTTAAAATTAGCAGTGAATCACCCTTTGCGTTAAATCTTCGTTATGACAGATGCGCTCATAGGATATATGGTCCATCTCTTATGTGTGCATACTCTGAAGTAACAGGATGAGGAAGCAAGCTTGTGTTATGCATTCTATATAATGTCTGTGTTTTTTTAGTTTATTACTGAACCTTATATGTGCAGGTAATCTTGCACCTCAAAGTAGACTTTGTAGCTGTCAATGATGATTATGACAATTGAATTCTTCTAGTGTTGACTCATTGTTTGACAAGGAAAGGGTATGTCTCCATTCTTGTATGTTTCATGATTGTAGCTGCGCTGTCACTGTTTCCACAAATGTTCTGTCCTTTGTATTTAAGAGTTATAAATGGGTCCTATAGGTATGTAACTCGTCTTATTATGAACATAGCGCTTTCCACTGAATAAATGCCAAATATGATGAAATCTGCACAACTGCTTCATAAATCAGTCTATGATGCATAGCCTTTTCTATTTTTCTTTTCTTTCTTTTTTGTTCAATGTACTGAACTGTATTGCACTGTTTCAAGGAAATAAGAAGACTGCCTTCTTGTAGAAATATGAATATTCCGATGTGACATCCAACTGATTTTTCAGCTAATTAAACATTGCCATGTATGTCCTTTTCATATTCGTTGTTCCACATGGGATGATTAGGACAGTTGATTCAGTTATCTGTATATATTATGCCACTATCTCTGTTACCTGTACCTTTGTATCTACATGTCTCAGTCTCAGTTCTCAACTCTGAGTATTTGTCAGCTCTTGTGGTTCATACGATGCCCCATTAATCCTATATTTCTATTTCTTTGGTGTCATCACAATTGTGTCATCATGGATGGGGATCGAACCTATGAAGTCATGATGGGTACTGGATGAACCATGATGGGATGGAAGTGAATTATTTCTTTCCTGCAGTTGGTCTATGAAGCAGTAGAAACTGCTGCATGTTGATATTGATTATGCTTTGGGTATAGTGTAGCTTTCAGTGTCTATTTAAAAACTGGAATTCGAGGACAAATCTACATTACTGCTCTTGCTTTAACTGATATAGTGTCATTTATGCTTTCGGTGTAGTGTCATTTTCGTATCCCGATCAGCCTGACCATTGTCTTAAGTCAAATTCAGATCTTCCTAGTGTCATTCTGTTATACTTTATTTAATTTTATGTGACATTTGTTAATGTTAATTTTAAAATAGAGCAAATTCTATTTATTTGCTAATATTTTTTACAAACATCACTGCTTCTCTTGAGGTTATCCTTACAACTTACTGCCCTGATGGCTCTTATAATCTCGAGCAGTCATTTTTTTTTCAGAATATGGAAGATGGTTATTTCTCCACACATAAAATGGGAAGTCATTTGTTTTTAACTATTGTAGTAGATGACAAGGAATTGCACATGTCATATGTGGTATAGCACGTCTTATGTTGGGCCATTTGGCCCAGTACTTCGGTATTGTTTGAATGACTTTTTGATTGTGGTCACTTTCTATGTAAAAGCATACACAATTCATCATATAGTAATAGGACTTGTACATTCTTTACAGTTTCTGTTATTCTCTTCAAGATTCTGGTATTTTAGATAGTCATACTTGCTGTCACCTACAGGAGGAGACATTTAAAAGCCCATTCATACGGAAGAGTTACAACCGGGACAATCAATTTTCATTGAATTTGTATAACATGGTAATGCATATATGGTCGAAGGACACATTAAATGTATGTTGAACGCCATTATTCAAATATATAACTTAGCTTGCTTGCAATTAGTGCGTTATCTTAGTTGAAGAGCATTGTTATAGGCATAACATAGTGGCATATACTGCTGTTTAAAATGTCGTCTTAGTCTGGTGATTTACTCAGTTCCACCTGTCACTGTTGACTCCTATCATTTGTTGATCATTAAATTAAGCTGTGTTTTTTTATGACCTATTAGGAACGACATGGGCTGAGCATTTAATATTGAAAATAAAGGACAATAGAATTATTTATATCTATCAACTTCACCTGATCTAGCTCACTAGCTTTATTTTGTCATGTTTATATTAGTTTGCTGAATTTTACATGAAAGTTTTTAACTTCTTTTTCTAGGTTCCAGTACAACTTGAAGACTATATTGTTGGTACATCCTTGGTTTTTATTTCATACTGATGAACCAAGTCGATTATAACTCCGCAGTACTTTGCTGCTAATTACATCTGAGAAATTCTTGGCTTCCTAGAACTTCAGAAGTATGTGATGAGCATAGTGCCAGGCTGCCAGCTATCATATAGTGGACAGGAGGCCAACCTTTAAAGCCATAGCATTTACATAATACAGTTATGTGTCCAAATCAACACACTCCTGGTTAGGTATACCCGTGTAAGCTCATCTTAGCTTCGAAGAAAAAAGCTCAACATTTGGGAGGAAGGAGTGTTGGTTTCTGGTAACTACTAATAATTTTAGGTATTAGGGATAAGACAGTAAGTCTATCAGAGCACCAAAATCCCCCTAAAGTGGCAGTTTTTGGTATTGAAATGTGACAGGTAGTCCATTGGAGATGCTGATCCATCAATCTGCAAGGACCATAACAGAACAGTATGCACTGTACCATGCCACTGCATTCACCATTTCAAAATAGACTCTCAGCACCTGAACTCAAAGCAACCAACCAGTACACTACTAGAAATTTTGGCACTGGATTTTGCCCTGCTCCCTCAGCATTCTTTTGCAGAGTTAACGCATCGATCTGAGTGGTTACACATGGCGCATTCAATCTGGGGTATTGTTCAAACAATATCTGATCTCCCTGAAAGGATATGTCTGGTTGCTAGTATATTGGAGTACGTAGATCACTGGCATTGAAGGAAGTCTCGGGCTGGGGTAGCGTTGCATTGGCCATTGGGGCATTTCAAATTCAATGATGATAAATTCTTCCCCGCTGGCGCCCCTGTACTTGGAAGATCTTCAAATCCATTCTCCATTCCAGTAGCTCCTCTGCAATCTGCACCTGCTTCTTTTTTCAGCACAAAAGCCATGTGCTCCTGACCTTTCTGCCTGGGCTGGACCCAAAATGCACAAGCTCCAAGCCTCCAACTGCACCTACATAACTCGGTCCCAGTATCCCAGCTTGTATGTTGACTTGTTGAGCACCATTATTCAAATATATAACTCAACTTTTATTGCAATGCTAATGTGCCATCTTAGTTGAATAGCATTGTTAAAGGCATAACATGTTGCTATACACTGTCGTTTAAAATGTCCATCTTGTTAGTCTGGTGATTTACTCCCAGTTTCATGTTCCATTTTTTTTTCATTTTTTGTCTGAAGTTCGTTTCCGAAAACCTGTCATCGTTGATTCCTATTGTTCGTTTGTATTAAATTATGTTACATGATATTGTCTATTATGGGAAGCATATTAGGAATGGCTTGTGCTGATCACTTAATATTGAATAAGCATCAAGGAATGATTTATATTTGTAGAATTCACCTGATATTGTCGTTGTTCTCACTGGCTTTATTTTGCCATGTTTGGTTTGCCTAATTATTATATGCAAAAGTTTTGAGCTTTTGTTTCCTACAGGTTCTACTTGTACAACCTGAAGCCCCTCGTTGGCAGCCATGGATTTTATCTCATATAGATGAACAAAGTCGATGATAGTACTTTGCTGCCAATTACCCAGAAGTTCAGAAGTAATGTGATGAGCATAGTGCCAGCTATCATAAGTAATGCAGTGGACAAGAGGGCAACCTTTAAAGCCGCAGCATTTACAAGATACAGGTATGCGTCTAAATCAACATACTCCTTGTTTGCTACTCTGTATCCCGGTATCCGTATAGGCTCATCTCATCTTAGGACAAGGATAGCATTCACTATACTGTATACCAGGCCACTGCATTCACCTGGAACTCAAAGCAACCAACCAGCACACTGCTAGAAACTTGGCAGTTGGCACAATAATTTGGTCACTAGATTCTGCCCAGCTCCGCTCCCCCACAGCATTTCTGCAGAGTTGACCGTCAATCTGCAATCTTGTTCAATATAGATCACAGACATTGAAGGGGTAAGAATTGGGGCGTTCTCAAATTCAATGAATAGTACATTCTTCCCTGCTGGCGCCCTGTACTTGGAAGATCTTCAAAAAATATCAATTCTCCAATCCAGTACCTCCTCCTCTGCACCTGTTTCTTCTTCTTCCGCACAAACCTTTCCGGCTGCCGGCTGGAGCCCCAAAATGCACGAGCTCCAACTGCACCTGCATAACTCCTCCATTCAGTGTTCAGTCCCAGTATCATATCCAACATGTGCAGCAATAACTCAGCAGTGGTTGTTGCGTGGTGGCTGTTGGTGCTCGATCGATCTGCTCTCTCATGATCTCATCCTGTTCCTGAACACACTTCTGGCGGTGGAGTGGAGCGCGTCGTCAGCTCGTCACAGCGTCAGCACCGCCTCAACCACCGCCGTGTTCGGGGTCTCGCTATGGCCCTAATAAATAGTCGCCATTGCAGATGGGAGAAGAGAGTCAATGACGGAGGGATAGCCATGGGATGCAGGGAAAGGCAGGGCAGCGTGGACTGGACTCGCCGGGTCGCCATGAGCGCGTGCTAATCTTGGCACCGTGTCATGATGGCTACTGCACGTCTGCACCATGCCCCTGTTCTGGAAGAACAGCGGCTCTGGATGACAGACAGCTGGGCCCCGCAGATCAAGCCTTCGAGTGCTTGTCATAACAGCTTCTTCTTTATTTTTTTTTCAGCTTCTTCACATGCGTGTGTGGTTATGGACTCGTAACCAACTCCATTAATCGCTTCATTAATCTTTAGTGTGTTTCAGCTCAGTTTTTTTTTGTGTTTGTGTGTGCAGGGGCACACTTGTATAAAGCTCGCAAGCCACGGCGTTTCCATTACACCAGGCCACCCAGTACGTGATAAGACGATTGAGCAGCAGCCTCTCAGAACAGTAGAACACTTCGTCAGAGTTCCTTGAAGATGGCTCCGACGATGCAGGTGGCGAGGTGCCTGCCGGCCCTGGCGGCGCTGCTCCTCCTGGCGGGGACCCGCGGCGGCGTCGCGCAGCCGCTGGTGCCAGCGGTGATGACGTTCGGCGACTCGTCGGTCGACGTCGGCAACAACGACTACCTCCACACCATCATCAAGGCCAACTTCCCTCCCTACGGCAGGGACTTCCAGAACCAGGTCGCCACCGGCAGGTTCTGCAACGGCAAGCTCGCCACCGACATCACCGGTACACTACACACCACTCTTGGATCTCTTGCTCTTGCTAGATGGAGTCTCGATATCTTCGTTTTCGTGTGTCTCAACTTTTCATCCGTGGTTGCAGCTGATACACTGGGTTTTACTACCTACCCGGCTGCGTACCTGAGCCCACAGGCGTCAGGGAAGAACCTTCTGATCGGCGCCAACTTCGCGTCTGCAGGATCTGGGTACTATGACCACACGGCGCTCATGTATGTAAGTATCATCAGTAACATCACATTCCCAAGGATCATCATCCCAGATCTTGACACAAGGAACTAATAGATCCTGTACACGAGTCAATCAATGTCAATGCTATCTTTTGTTTCGTGATGGTACCAGTAGTACTTGGTTTGCAAATTAAACTGCATGTGGGTGTGAATAATGATGTGATCTCTCTAACTGGGCCAAACTAAACTCTGTGACTGACTGCAACACATACAGCACGCGATCCCGCTGTCCCAGCAGCTGCAGTACTACAAGGAGTACCAGTCGAAGCTGGCCGCGGTGGCCGGCAGCAGCCAGGCCCAGTCCATCGTCACCGGCGCGCTGTACATCATCAGCGCCGGCGCCAGCGACTTCGTGCAGAACTACTACATCAACCCCTTCCTCTACAAGACCCAGACCGCCGACCAGTTCTCCGACCGCCTCGTCGGCATCTTCAGCAACACTGTCTCGGTGAGCAACTAACTCGTCACTGACATGCAGCATGTTCCACATCATGTATGTAAGCTTTGATATATGGTTTTGGTGACCATGGAATTGCTTGTGCGCATGCAGCAACTTTACGGCATGGGGGCGCGGCGCATCGGCGTGACGTCGCTGCCGCCGCTGGGGTGCCTGCCGGCGTCGATCACGCTGTTCGGGCACGGGAGCAACGGCTGCGTGTCCAAGCTCAACCAGGACTCCCAGAGCTTCAACCGGAAGATGAACGCCACCGTCGACGCACTGTCGAGCCGCTACCCGGACCTCAAGATCGCCGTCTTCGACATCTACACGCCGCTCTACGACCTCGCCACCAACCCTCAGGCACAAGGTAAGCAGAGCAGAGCACTCCCTCGACAGAGGCTTCGTTAGTTCGCCATTATTTTTTCGTTGCTCAATTGCTCCGATGAACTGCGGCGGCGGCGGCGGCGGCAGGGTTCACGGAGGCGAGGCGTGGGTGCTGCGGGACGGGGACGGTGGAGACGACGGTGCTGCTCTGCAACCCCAAGTCGGTCGGGACGTGCGCGAACGCGACGTCGTACGTGTTCTGGGACGCCGTCCACCCGTCGGAGGCGGCCAACCAGGTCATCGCCGACGCGCTCATCACCGAGGGTTTGGTCCTCGTCACATAAATAAACCACTCGAGATCGATCACTCCAGCTGCCGCATCTGTTTGTGGGATGTCGTGGGGTCAGCCGCCATCGAGACCATCCAGCAGGCAGCAGCAGTGTGCTAGCTTGTTAGATGAAACAAGCTACATGCGTCTTGAAAGGAAATAAAGGCTGGTTCATCGATCGGATGGGGGCATGGTTTGCTTGAAACAAAGAGAGTTATTACTAGGTGTCTGGATTATATGATATAGATTCTGTAAAATTACTGTTTGTTTTTGTTTTTTGAAATTTGACTGTATGATGTTGATGTTCTCGGAAACTGCGTACTATAAGGCACTTCAGTTAAAGTTGGCATTGTGTGTGTGCTCGCGCCTGCAGCTTGACTGCTGGAGTGATTAAATTTCTCTGTTCGTTACTCGGAGCACATCTATCAGAAATTATCAGGTTGACAAATAATATGCACTCTGTAGGATGCTAAGGTTATCTGTAAGTGGCATATAGTCAAACTTCATGGGCTTTGCCTTTAGACTCATATTTCTAAAAGAATATTGTTACTTGATCAAGTGTCAGCAATCAAGTACTTCGATGGTAATTCAAAGAGACTCTAAAATCTCTTTTTTGTCTTTGGCGGCTTCCGCCTTTAGATTGGCATCATGTTTTATGTCAGTGCAACTGATAGGGACAAATCAGAGCGGGCCATCTTACATGCAAAATAGCAATATATATACACACACTATAAAAATCGTGCTAATTATAAAGTGAAGTTGAGTCATTTGGGATTTAACAAACTCATTCCTTTCCGACAGAAGAACAGTAAAATGAAAAATACTATCCATTTACACATATACACAATATAAAAATTGCGTTATTTAGAAAGTATAAAGGGCCTCGTTTCAGATTAAACAAACTCATTTTTTTACTGAAGAGGGGTAAAATGAAAAATGTACACTTTTATAATTACTGTTTTACTACGGTAGAGACGGAGGCAGGCAGTTACCAGGTGAGGACGAAAACCCAAATTTGCCAGGCGGCTTCCCACTTTTCCCCCTTCCCGTTCGCCTACACCCAGCGGCATCACCGTCGTTTGCCTCGCCCCATGTGAATCCCGCAGCGAAGCCGCCGCTCCCAGTCCGCCACCACTCGGACGCCCGCCCTTCGTTCTTCCTCGCTGCGGCCGCGCACTACCTCGCCTCTTCGACACCAGCAGCCGGGCACGACGACGGCTGCTGTTCGCTGCACTTACGGTTACGACCTCCCCGGGTGGTCTCGCCGGCCAGCCATTGAAAAAAAAAAGACTGCTGCGGATGATAGCCACGTGTACGCCCACAGGATCCGAGGCTCCCGCAGCCCCAGCTCCCACACGCGTTACGGGAAGGCAGCGGTCAGCTCTCGGCTCCCTGCTGCGGCGGCTCGAGCTGACGGCTCCTTGGCTAATTCTTTTCCTCTGTCCGTCGCCACAGCCCAAGCATTGGTGTCCGCTGCTCCCTTCCTCGTCTACCGGTGCCATCTCCTCGTTGACTCCTGTCTGCATGCTATATGAATATTTGAGCGTTTGTTAAGTTATTGTATCCAAACAGTAACATATCAATTTACTTGTATGTTTTTTAAGATGGATATATACTGGTAATGGTAGAGTAACATATCAATTGCTTTTTTTTATGTGCACCTTATTTCGATAACAAATGTTCATGGAAACACCTAGCAAGTTTGACAAACGATCACTCTATCACTCCACAAAAGTCTGAGTTTTAAACTCGATGTACACGGTGGGAGGAAAGACAAATTATGCCAGAAAGGAAATTATAAAAAAATAAAATAAAAGGGAGAAAAATGTAAAATAAAAAATCCCTCACCCCTATTTCTTTCTCCATTTACACATCGTATTTAAGTTTGGAATCTTGCAAATCACTTTGGAGCATTTTAGCAAGAGATGACTAGATGGGCCGGATTTATTGGGCCGGTACGAGGTCCTGGTAATTTGGCCTGGCCCAAGCACGGCACGGCCCGGTGGACAACAACCAACCCTTCCGATCCGCCAGTTCCTCACTCCTCTTCTGCTCTCGCTGTCACGCCGGGACTATCTATCGCGCGCGCGGCAGGTGGGTTTGTTTGGCTAGTTAATGGGCTGTGTGGTGGGTGAATTTGTTTGGCCCATAAGAGATTTTGGGATGTGTAGTGGAAAAGTTTGGTCTGTTTTTTCTTTTTCCGGTCCAATAGACTATTTCGGCTTACATAGAACGGCACAACTAATTTTGTGGTAATAAGATCGATCCATATTTTACCTTGGAGCCCGTTATATTATCTTTTTTTTTCTTTCTCTTTTAATTTCTTTTTTTGTTTATTTTCCATTTTCATTTTTGTTTATATTCTATTTCTTTTTATTATTTCATTTCCTTACTTCTTATTTTATTTTCTATTTTTTGTTTTACATCCTTTTCTAATTTTTATTGTTTTTCTTTTTTATGCTCTATTTTTTATTTTACCCTATGGAATAATTTGTTCGACGTGTGATTTGATGTGTTCTCCATGTGTATTAATTTGTTCGCAACGTGAAATTTTCTGTTCTACATGTGGAGCAATTTGTTCGCAACGTGAACTCATTTGTTCTCCATGTGCAGTAATTTGTTCGCAATGTGGACTTACATGTTCTCCATGTGCAGTAATTTGTTCGCAATATGGATTGATTTGTTCTCTATGTGCAGTAATTTGTTCGCACTGTGGATTCTTCTGTGCAGTAATTTGTTCGCAGCGTGAACTTATATGTTCTCCATGTGCAGTAATTTGTTCGTAATGTGGACTGATTTGTTCTCCATGTGTAATAATTTGTTCGCAGCGTAGATTCTTCTGTTCTCCATGTGTAGCAATTTGTTCGCAACGTGGACTCATTTATTCTCATTTGATAAAAAAATATTCGTAAAAAAAGTATCTAAATATAGTCAAGTGAGATCTTGTTTTGAAGATTTAATCGCAATAAGCATTATGGTGCGATCGGAATTTAATTTGGATGCTTGATTCAAGAGCAACGACTTTTTTTTTCTAAACTTCATCGCATGCATGCAAGTGACATGACACACGTACGCTATTTTGCTGCTTTTTCTCCTGCCGCGTACGCGCAAACAGTTCACAATAGGTCCAACACCGGTCCAATAAAAATATTGAACAATAGGTCCAACATCGGTCCAATAAAGATATTGAAAGGGTGTCCGCTTCTTCAGGCGACTGATGCTCAGACGCACCCTCGCTGACCGGCACTCTTTACTCCCGGCATATGTTCAACTATTCAGGATCTCTGGGAAATGAAGGAATGGGGGAACACATAAATTTGTATCGATTTGCAAATATAAATTAAAACAGAAGGTCAAGCAAAACAGAAAGAATCGCATGCATACGCATGAAAAAAAATCAGGGTATGGATGGCAACGAAGTTATCCATGTGATTGAACTCCATGTCCTAATTCCTACGGAGTTCCTATCGAACAAGCCATTACTTATAAAATTTGTATGAACTCAAAACCACAATTACCTCGCTGCTAATTATTTGACATAATTCTTTTCCCACACGTTTTCAAATTTGAATCCTTTGAAATTCTTTGATTTTTCTGCGGGAATAAATTCCTGACCTTGACCTTTCCCCTGCTCCATCACCTACCACTCCCCTCTCCACTCCTCCTTCCCCTTCCCTACCCATCACCCACGTGGACGGTGCTGCGCCACGCCGGTGAGCTCCAGCCGCCAGCAATCCAGCCGACCGCTGCAATTCCCCTCAGCTGCAAGCGGCGGCGGCGGACACGGCCCCTACTCCTCCCCTCTCGGCTCTCGCCACGGCCCTAACGAGTAAGTCGCAAACCCTACTGGTCTTCCTCCTCTGCTGCCCCCAAATGCTCCTGTTTGTGGCCCTAAATAGCTGCGCAACGTGCGGAAACTAGATCTGTCGGTTGGTCTAAGGCTTGGTGGTAGAGGTTGTCTCATGTAGATGAAGGGAAACGAGGAGGCTACGCTAGCACATACAAAAACTCGTTTACCCGAAAACAGGAACATCAGCAGTTATAGATCACGGATCGTTACCACTAGACGCGCAGTTGCAGCGGAAGCCGTCTCGATGTAGACGAACGCGTCGAAGTGGCAGTGCAGTGCAGTTGCTCACGTCCGTCTGGTCCTGCACGTGCGGTTCGTCCTTGTGCTCCAAGCGCAGCACCTCCGAGGTATCCACACGTACGAGGATGGAAACGTCGCGCGCCGGACTGCTAGGTCCGCGAGCACGATGAGGAGAAGGCGTAGGCAGCGCGGCTGTTGCTTGAAAGTCGTATCTTTTCAGGAGGGGTTTGGTCTATATTTATTAGGAGAAAATTCCCCACACCATCTTCCATTAGCAATATGGGACTAATAGATAGTATGCCCCTTCCCACGGTAACGGGCTTTACAACATTTGTGGCCCATTATGACTTTAACGCCCTAATGGATTAAATCAATCCGAGCCCACTAGTGGATCGAATCCAGTTGGCTCTAGGGCATATTTCCAACAGTCTCCCACTTGCACTAGAGACAATCACATAGGCAAGCTTTCAGTGTTCCAAACCTCTTAAGTGTGTGACCCTATGGGTTCACATACACATAGACATGGTTCGAGTACTCCTACTCGGTCCAATAGTTGATAGCGGCTTCTAGCAAGACGTGTCAACTCCCATGCGTACGTAAAGATCATATCAGACGAACCACCACAACATCACGTACAAGCTATTCCCTTTGCCTCACGATATTTGGTCTAACTCCAAGTCAGACCTCTCTTTCTCGAATCTGTGAGTCGGATCCTTCAAGAGGTTAACACTTAACCTAACACGGCCATGCATTTCTTGATCCGATCACTCGAGGGGCCCAGAGATATCTCTCTCATGTAGAGAGGGGCAAATCTCATCTTGATTGACCACGCCTCATAGCATGCTTCCTGACAAAACCCGAAAACCACCTTTATAACTACCCAGTTACGGAGTAGCGTTTGACAGTCCCTAAGTAGGTCAATTCACATCTTGAGTACATGCGACAATCTCAGGTCTTAGGACAAAGCATACGCGTTGTGAAAAGAGATAAACATACAACAAAATCTCAAGTTGGGTCAGTCCAGCCCCATGTCATACATGTGCCCACATTATTAGTTTGACATCTCCATGTCCATGACTTGTGAAACACAGTCATCAACTAATACATGTGCTAATCAGATTAGGGACAACTTTTGAATAACCATACAAGTAAAGAGTTTCACAAACAATTCACATAATTGCCAATCATATACAAGTTGTCTTTCATGGATATTCAATAAATAAACAATATGTCATAGATATAATACAATCATCCACTCACACTAGAGCTAATCTAGATGATATCTAATACCCATAGCTCTCATGTGCGACTCATGCTTAAGCTGTGGAAGAGCCTTTGTCAACGGATCAGCAACATTCAAATCTGTATGTATTTTGCATATCTTTATCTCACCCCGTCTAACGAACTCTCGAATGAGGTGAAATTTCCGCAGTACATGTTTGTTCTTCTGGTGATTCCTAGGCTTCTTAGCCTGCGCAATAGCCCCATTGTTGTCACGGTAGAGTTCCAATGGGCTAGATGCATTGGGAAACACACCAAGCTCAATGAGGAACTTCCTCATCCAAACACCTTCATTCGCCGCTTCAGAAGCTGCGATGTACTCGGCTTCTGTTGTAGAATCAGCTACCGTATCTTGCTTAGAACTTTTCCAGCTTACAGCACCACCGTTTATTGTGAACACGAACCCTGATTGTGACTTTGAATCGTCTGGATCACTTTGGAAACTAGCATAAGTGTAACCCGTTACAATGAGCTCTTCCTCACCTCCATAGACTAGGAACACATCTTTAGTCCTTCTAAAGTACTTAAGAATGCTTTTCACCGTTGTCCAGTGACTTTCACCTGGATTAGACTGGTGGCTGCTCGTAACACTTAGAGCATATGAGACATCTGGGCGAGTACTTATCATGGCGTACATGATAGATCCAATTGCCGAAGCATAAGAGACCTTACTCATGCGCTCCCGCTCATCAGTCGTCGTAGGACACTGAGTCTTGCTGAGGTGTACGCCATGGGACATAGGCAAGAACCCTTTCTTGGACTGTTCCATGCTGAACTGATTCAGCACTTTGTCAATATAAGTATCTTGGCTTAATCCTATAAGCCTCCTTGATCTATCCCCATAGATCCTTATGCCTAGAATATATGCAGCTTCCCCTAAGTCCTTCATAGAAAAACTATTTTTCAGCGAAGTCTTAACGGATTCTAGCATAGGAATATCATTCCCAATCAGCAGTATGTCATCCACATACAAGATTAGAAATGCAATAGAGCTCCCACTTTCCTTCTTGTAAACACAAGCCTCTTCTTCATTCTGCCGGAAGCCAAATCCTTTGACTACCTCATCAAAACGAAGGTTCCAACTCCGAGATGCTTGCTTTAATCCATAGATGGATTTCTGAAGCTTGCATATTTTTCCAGCATTAGTTGGATCGACAAAACCTTCAGGCTGTATCATGTATACATCCTCCTCTAGGTTCTCATTTAGGAAAGCTGTTTTGACATCCATCTGCCATATCTCATAATCGAAATACGCAGCTATTGCTAGAATGATCCGGATAGATTTAAGCATCGCTACTGGAGAGAATGTCTTGTCGTAGTCAACTCCTTGAACTTATCGAAAACCTTTTGTAACAAGTCGTGCTTTGTAGACGTTAACATTACCATCCACATCCCTCTTTCTCTTAAAGATCCATTTGCACTCGATGGGTCTCACACCACCAGGCGGGTCAACCAAATTCCAAACTTGGTTGTGTCCCATGGAATCTATCTCGGATCTCATGGCACTTTGCCATTTCTCGGAATCTGGGTCCATCGTTGCTTCCGCATAGGTCCTAGGCTCATCGTTGTCCATCAACAATATGTCGCGCTCTCCCGTAACTAGGAGATTCATCTTATTAGTTGTGCGACGTGGCCTTGCTGACCTTCGTGGTTGTGGCGGTTCTTCTTTTGCCACAGGTGCCTCAACTCGTTCTGCTACATTAGCATCACTCGTAAAGTCTTGCCTCGTAGTCTCATCTCGAACTTCTTCAAGATACACCTTCTGTCCACATTTCTCGCTTTTGAGAAACTCTTTCTCCAAGAAAACACCGTTGCTAGAGACAAACAATTTGCCCTCTGATCGGTTGTATAAATAATATCCAATTGTTTCATTTGGATATCCCACGAATATGCATTTGTCCGATTTAGGTGTAAGCTTGTCTGACTGAAGTCGCTTGACATATATCTCACAACCCCAAATTTTCAGAAAAGACAAACTGGGAGTCTTGCCAGTCCATATCTCATATGATGTCTTCCCCACGGACTTAGACGGTACCCTATTTAGTGTGAAAGCTGTTGTTTCTAGAGCGTAACCCCAAAACGATAACGGTAGGTCTGACTGGCTCATCATTGATCGCACCATGTCTAACAAGGTTCGATTACGTCTCTCGGACACACCGTTCCTCTGAGGTGTTCCGGATGGCGTAAGCTGTGGAACAATTCTGCAACTCTTTAGATGAGTGCTAAACTCGTGGCTCAAATACTCGCCTCCACGATCTGATCGCAAGGCTTTAATTTTCTTACCACGCTGATTTTCAACTTCATTTTGAAACTCGTTGAACTTTTCAAAAGTTTCTGACTTGTGCTTCATTAAGTAGACATAGCCATATCTACTAAAATCATCAGTGAAAGTTATGAAGTACTGAAATCCACCTCGAGCTGTCGTGCTCATTGGTCCACACACATCAGTATGTATGAGTTCCAACAAGTCTTGCGCCCTCTCAGGAAAACCTGTGAAAGGTGCCTTGGTCATCTTTCCTAGCAAGCAAGCTTCACATGTCTCGTATGATTCAAAATCAAACGAAGTTAAAAGTTCATCGGAATGGAGCTTCTTCATGCGCTTCTCACTTATATGACACAAACGACAATGCCACATATAGGTAGGATTCAAATCATCTAACCGAGGCCTTTTAGCACTTATATTACAGATAGGTGAATCATCAAGATTTAAAATAAACAACTCATTCACAATGGATGCAAGAGCCACAAACATGCCATTCTTAGAGATCACACAACCATTGTCTTCACTCGCAAATGAATAACCATCCTTCATCAAACATGAAGGAGACACAATGTTTCGACTCAAACTAGGAACAAAATAACAATTATTCAACTCCATAATAAATCCTGACGGGATGTGGAGTTGCATCGTCCCGACGGTCAAAGTAGCAACTCTTGCATTATTGCCCACGCGGAAATCAACTTCGCCTCTTCCCACGCTTCTACTTCTTACTAGTCCCTGCATCGAATTGCAGATATGAGCAACCGATCCGTCATCAAATACCCAGGAATTAATACAAGAATTAGCGAGGAAAATGTATGTAATATGAATGACAAGTGTACCTGATGCGGAAGTACTCTTACTACCGCCATTCTTCAGGGAAGCTAGGTACAGCTTGCAATTCCTTTTCTAGTGACCAAGTTCCTTACAGTGAAAACACTCCTTGCCTGCAGCTGGTCCAGACTGAGTCTGGGGCGTTGGGTTTGGCTGAGAGATCACATCTTTAGCCTTGCCCTTCTTCTTCCAAGATTTGCCCTTCTTCGTGAAGTTAGGCCTGTTTTGGATCGCCATCACATGGGTGCTGCTAGCGCTTTTCTTAATGTCAGCCTCTGTTGTCTTGAGCATGCCACACAACTCATTCAAGCCCTTCTCCGCCCCATGCATATGGTAGTTCGAGATGAAGTTCCCAAAGCTAGGTGGAAGTGATGCTAGAATAAAATCAGTGGCCAACTCTAGGCCAAGTGGGAAGTCCAGCTTCTCCAACCTCTGGGTGTAACCAACCAACTTGATCACATGCGGCCCTACAGCTGCGCCTTCTGCTAGCTTGGTTTCCACAAAGGCCTTTGAGACATTGAACCTTTCAGTCCTGGCCTGAGTTTGGAACATGTCCTTAAGCGCCTCGATCATATCGTGCGCCTCATGGTTTGTCTCAAACTGCATCTGCAGCTCGGGTTCCATGCAAGCAAGCATAAGGCAACTCACTTCAAGATTGACATCACATGCCTTCTTGTAAGCAAGTTTGTCAGCAACAGTTGCGTTATCATCAGGCTCATCTGGTAATGGGGTGTCTAGAACTTCTTCCTTTTTCTCAGCCCTGAGAACAATTCTCAGGTTGCAGATCCAATCCGCATAGTTTGTTCCATTCAACTTATCTTTCTCAAGTATCGAACGCAAAGAAAACGGTGTGCTAGGTGCCATTGATCTACAACAGAAATAATGCAAAATACTAAGACAACATATCTATGATAGAGTAAAATACATTAAACAATTTAACGAAATCTACTCCCACTAAAATCAATATCCCTCCATTGATACTTAGCGATTCAGGATCCACAACTAACAAGTCAACTAGTGAGCTTTAGCATCACCGCTAGAAGACATGGTAGATTGGTAAGCAACCCTTTGCTAATCATATCACATATGACTCCTGTTGTTGGGTGACATCTCTATGTCTCGGCGCCCAACCTTCATGCCCCAAGGTCCTTAACCGTTAAGATAACCTTGTCTAAGTTAACCAACCCTTTATGCGAGTAAGTATCCGATACGAACCCATCTAGTCAAAGAAAACTAGTGGCACTCTAATTTCATAGACCCACCACTAATTGTACAAGACATGTGACGGTGCAAGATTTAGTTGGGAGGGCATTCAAAACTTAAACATTGCAGAGGGATCGTTCTACTTCTACCGTCGCATGCAGAAAAATAACCATTATCGTCGCATATGTAGAAGTAAAACAATAAGAACGACATTCACATAGTAATGACACGGTATGACCCATTAACATATTCTCCATTGTATTGTCCATCATGATGATCTCCATCTCCATGATCCATGTATGCCATCCTCCAGTGATGAGTCGTCCAAGAACTATCTAACGTATGATAGTAAAATAAATTACATAACCGCACATTAGATCATCACAAGTTGGCACGCAGGCCATTACATCAAATTGACAATACATATGGCTCCAGCCGTATTGCCGTACTCACGACACGCAGGTCATGATTAATTACATACATGCATCACATACACATAGGGCCATACCGATCACATGAATCTGCAAAAACAAGTTAGCCGATTTCGACGTCTAAACTTAAATCGCCGAAAACTCGATCTTCCGAGCCTTTTTTCGCAAATCTAAATTCAGCGAACCCGCCTTGGTGGTCGGAATCATGTGTAAAATTTTCTGTAGATGAATTTTCATATAAAAACCGTCTCAATCCGAGGTCGTATGCAAAAGTTATGGCTGTTTTACGAACAACCTGATTTTCGCGCAAAACCCGGCCCGGTAATGGATCCAATCCACACCGCCGCGCATTGCCATGCGCCCGGCCATTGACCTAAGTTCGATTCGACCAATCCAATTGATCTACATCTCATCATGCCTGGGTTTACGTGTATCACTTAGCTCTGATGGCGGAATTCCGACCGGCAGGAGCAATTCGTTACACGACCATCATAGTAAAGACAACGAACCGATCAGAGACTCATCTACATCCAAGCATATCTCCATATGCACACATCCGAACCTATAACGAAACAGCTACGGCTCTGGTACCACTGAAGGGAAACGAGGAGGCTACGCTAGCACATATAAAAACTCGTTTACCCGAAAACAGGAACATCAGCAGTTATAGATCACGGATCGTTACCACTAGACGCGCAATTGCAACGGAAGCCGTCTCGATGTAGACGAACGCGTCGAAGTGGCAGTGCAGTGCAGTTGCTCACGTCCGTCTGGTCCTGCACGTGCGGTTCGTCCTTGTGCTCCAAGCGCAGCACCTCCGAGGTATCCACACGTACCAGGATGGAAACGTCGCGCGCTGGACTGCTAGGTCCGCGAGCACGATGATGAGAAGGCGTAGGCAGCGCGGTTGTTGCTTGAAAGTCGTATCTTTTCAGGAGGGGTTTGGTCTATATTTATTAGGAGAAAATTCCCCACACCATCTTCCATTAGCAATATGAGACTAATAGATAGTGTGCCCCTTCCCACGGTAATGGGCTTTACAACATTTATGGCCCATTATGACTTTAACGCCCTAATGGATTAAATCAATCCGAGCCCACTAGTGGATCGAATCCAGTTGGCTCTAGGGCATGTTTCCAACGGTAGAAGCGACAAGTGCTTACTGCATACTACTACGGTATCACTTGAATACTTGATTTTAGTACTGACCTGTCAACTGTCATTGTTTGAGCAATTTTTGGAAAAAGAACTGTCCTGCTCTAAGATGGGTCATGGGATCTGGCTTTTGCATCTATATAAATGTTACCCTCTTAATTAAAGTTAGGCCATTGTACACAGGAAGCCAATTTTCCGGATAGTTTGTCCCGCTTTTGTTGCTGTTACTAGTTAGAGGAAAGGATCGTTGTTTGTGTTTCAATTCTAAAACAAGCCTAGGCTAACTTATGGATGTGGTGTTTACTGCCAACTACTGCTACTGTACCAAGTGCAAGAACCATAAGTATTGCAAGATTAGGCCACTGGGGCGCATGACAAGTTAAGTTTATTTCTGTTCTAATGGGTTCCTGCACATTCATGTTTTGGTTGTGAGATCTCTTACTTTGAACAACTTCATCTCTGCTGGCCATTGGCCTCAAGATCACAAGCAGCATACACATGGTTAACTTCTGAAGTCTGAACCTTTGTTTTCTCTTGCAGCCTTGGATGATGGAAGCTTCACAGCCTCTCTCTTGGTCAGACCTCCCTCCGGAGCTCATTGGCCTTGTCCTCAAGTGCCTCCCCACCCTAGTTGATCGCATTAGACTAAGAGCTGTCTGCCGCCCATGGCGCTACAATGCCCGGCTGCAGCCCCTGCCACCTCCGCTCCCGTTGCTCACCCTCCCAGATGGGACCTTCATGAGCATCCCAGGCGGCGAAGTTCACCAAATTCCTGTACCACTGCCACCTGGTACTTGTTGCTATGGCTCCATTGACAGCTGGCTCTTCCTTATGCGAGGTGATGATGAGTGCTCTCTGATGAACCCTTTTTCCAAGGACACACTGAACCTTCCGAATCTAGCCGTTGTTTGGCTTCGTGACTGGTTCAGTTTAATCTCTGGATGTGATCCACGTTTTTATAAGCTGGTGTCTCCCTCGCCTCTGGATTCATCACTAAATCCCCTTGTTGCTGGATTGATCTTGGATGATGAAGGTTACGGTTCAATTTGCATTTGCCAGCCGCCATTGGCCACTGACTGGTCCAGTAGGAGACTTGAGGAGCCATTTGACCTTGTCGAGGATCTTGAATTCTTCAATGGAAAACTGTATGCTTCTGCTTATGGTGACAAGCTCTTAATCATTGACATTGATGATTCCCTTGGAAGTAAGCCAAAGATCTCATCCATCAGGTGCTTAATTGACCCTGGGAGCCATTTCAACAGCTTGCCCCAACACCTGCCAAGAGAGGAAACATACCTGACCAGTACTTATCTGGTTAAATGCAGCACTAGGCTGCTGATGGTGAAGCGATTGATTAGCACCATGCCCCGTCTGACGAGTGATGGATTATTAGAGCATAAACATACTGTTGGATTCCTGGTCTTTGAGGCAGATTTGAGCACCGACCCAGGTCAGTGGAAAAAGGTTCATAACTTTGGTGGCCAAGCACTCTTTGTTGGAAGGCATTGCTCCAAGTCCTTACCTGCTGGAGATTTCAATGGAATTCAAGAGAATTGCATATATTTCATGTGTGATCATCTTGTTTCAGCTGTCAATCCTCTCCATGATTCTGGTGTGTACAGTATGGCGAATGGGACGATCGTGCCATTGTTGTCAAAGACCGTGGTAGCGGCACCATGTCTTGGTGATTTGTGGTGTCTTACATGGATTTTCTCTTCTGACTCTGTGTAATAGGCCCAGCTTAGTGTGGTTAGGGTCTTGGGATTGGATTATGCAGCGTGTACTCCTTGCTGCCCGATATTGACTTAATCCTCGTCTTAGTGATCTTTTGCTGAAATGGTACCAGCGTTTGTTCTCTGAGACTCAAGTATCACCTGCATGGTTGCTAACCTTTCTATGTACTGGGTTGATCTTTAATCAGTTTACTTATGCCAATGGTGTAGCAAGAAGATTCCATTTTCACAGATACGTGAATGCTGTGAAGCTCATTTCTTTTTTCCCTCTTGTTTCCCTGCCATTGTGCTTAGTGTGTGTTTCCCGGTGCATTGATGATGATGCTAGAAATTGCAAATGCCTGACGCATCAGCAAATTGATAACGATGATGCAGTAGCCGGCTGGTCTGTGTGCTATGCTCATGAATCATGATCCTGGAGGTTCTGTCAACTGATTGATATATTTTTATTAGACGAAGTAAAAAAGTTGGGAAGAAATAAGACGACCTCCGAAGACTCTTCTTCTGAATCCATTCACTTCTGTTATATTTTCTAGCTTGCATATCATGCCAATTAGCTGTCCGGCTAATGCTTCATATTTTTATCTACCATCCGCTTTTGATACACTGGAATGGAATTCCTAATGTTGTGTTGCAAAGATGCACGAAAAAATCACTCATATAGTAAGTTATGCAGCATCTTAGTTGTTCTTTTTTTTTTGCGGCCGGATAACTTGCAGAGAATACGGGAATTTTTCCTCTGAATCCGTTCATTCATAAACAGCGACGGAGGCAACCGGTGGGCGCGGGGTGGGCTCGACTGCTCGAGCCCCCTACTGCTCGCAGATACGTGGGAATTTTTCCTCGGAATCCGTTCATTCATAATTCATAAACAGCCAGATTATGCTGGCGGGAAGTTGTAGTTACAGCTGTAGTTAAGCTTTCTACGCCTTCGCATTGCGTTCGCGCGTTTTGGTGGGTACGCCTTCTCCCCTGTTCTGCAGTTCGTAGCTGGCTAGCTGCAGAGGCGCCGCGCGCTACTGCTACAAGATTTCGACTTTCGAGAGACATAAATGCAGGGCAGCTTTCCCCTTCTCGGCTCCTCCGTTTTACACCATTCGCCACCTGCCCAGCTGCTCTCTCCTCTTCCCAGGCTCACTCCCAGTACTGCGCTCATCGAACCACGCCGGAGATCTCCAGCGCGCCGCCTGCCGTCCTCCTCTGTTGCAGGTCCTCCTCTGTTGCAGGGGGGCGGCGGACTCGGCTCGACTTCCTCCCATGTCGCTGGTCGGCCACTAGACCCTCACCGGTAAGCTGCAGGCCATCACTTCTCCAGTTCTCCCCGTGCTCTGATTCAGGGTTCTTCGTGGACAAAAACTAAGTTTTCAGTTGGTCCCGCAATGCAGTCTATCTGATGTACTAGTACGCAGAATCGATGCGCACCTCCCATTGTTTGCATTTTCTTGAAAAAGTTGCACATCTTTTTTCTGAAAAAAATCACATCTTGAGGGTACATCTGGCTATATAAAATACAAATAAATGTCGTCCGGCTTTTGAATCTGAAAAAAATGGCCTGTGCGAAGTTATTTCTCCCGGTAACGTTAGCCATCATATGAAGTATGAACTATGAAGGCATTTTCCTCTCGATTCCTCATACTCCCGTTGTTGTTTGTTCTAGTTAGTAGAAAGGGCTGTGAATTCCGTGTCAGTTCCACGCTTTCAGTTCTAAAACAAGCATAAGTTCAGTTGTAGCTAGCTTGTCGGATATACAATTTTGGTGTACAGCTACTGGTGCTGCTGTTACCAACTGCAAGGATCAGGCATAAGTAGTGCAAGACTAGCATGTATAGAAGTAAAACTTATTTCTGGTCTGATGGTTTCCTGGCATAAAATTTGATTATACTGCTAACTTATTCAGCTGTTCTAGCTCGTGTTCTAACAATATAAAGCATATGGATTGTTACTTGTGTCCATTTACTATCCTAAACTCTGAAGCCTTTGGCTTTGCTTGCAGACTTGGATGATGGCAGCTGCACAGTGTGTTTCCTAGTCAGACCTCCCTCCAGAGCTCCTGGGCCTTGTCCTTAAGTGTCTCCCATCCCTAGCTGACCGTGTTCGACTGAGAGCAGTCTGCCACCCATGGCGCTCCAATGCCCAGCAGCAGTCCCTGCCCCCTCTGCTCCCATGGCTCACTCTGCCAGATGGAGCCTTCCTAAGCCTTCCAGATGGTAAAGTTATTCGAATACCCGTACCTGACAATGCTCGGTGCTATGGTTCCGTTGACAACTGGCTCCTTCTAATGCAAACTAATGGTGGGTGCTCACTGGTGAACCCTTACTCGAGAGCCACTGTGGAGCTTCCTAACCTAGCCACTGTTTGGTATAGTGAATCATCCAATGCAGTGTCTGGACTTATTCCGATTCTCTATAAGCCAGTGGTTCTTTCACCCTTGGACTCATCACCAGATTCACTTGTTGCTGTGCTGATCTTGGATGACGGCCATTGCAGTACAGTATGTATTTGAGCCCCCAATTGCTGCTGATGTGTCTAGTGCGAGGGCCACGTGGCCCTTAAAGGTCTTTGATGATGTCGCAGTCTTCAATGGGAAGCTCCACGCTCTCAGTTCTTCAGGCACTGTATTCGTCTTTGACATTGATTATGAACTCAGTGATAAGCCGAAGATCTCATCCATCAGATGCATAATCAACTACGGGGATTGTTTAGGTTTACGGGACTTGCCCCAATCTGTATCTAGAGCAAAGGTGCCTATAGTGAGGGAATATCTAGTTGAATGCTGTGGTAGACTGTTGAGGGTGAGACGATTTCTTCAGAGTGACCGTCGTGGCTGGGCAAGTCGTTACCTGAAGCATCATCGTACTGTTGCATTTGATGTCTCTGAGGCAGGATTGAGCACGACCTCTAGTCGGTGGAGAAAGGTCAATAATCTGGGGGGCCAAGTACTCTTTGTTGGCCGTCATTGCTCCAAGTCTTTCCCAGCAGTAGAGTACAACGGAATTCAAGGGGGTTGCATATATTTCATGTGTGACTACTATCCTACTGCGGACCCTCTTTGTGACTCTGGCATGTACAACCTAATAACTGGGATGATCAAACCGTTGGTGTCGAACATCGCAGCAGTGCCACAGCGTCATGGTGGAAAGTGGTGCCCAACATGGATCTTCCCTTCTGATTCTATGTAATCAACCCAGCTTACTTTGCTCAGTGCCTTTAGATTCTGTAGTACTCTCAAATATTGCTATGTCTGCTTATCGGTGGGTCATAGTGATGTGGTGACCATATTAATTAGTATTAGCACTCTCCAGGACTCAAGTATTAATGTATCATGTGCACGAGCTATATCTGATGCTTGTATCTCCATGTATCGATTGGATCTTCATCTGTTCATGTGTGCCAATACTGCAGCAATGAGCAGCATTTCACTTCACAAATGATCTATCAGCATTGCTATCCAGTATCTTTTGGAGCTCTTGTTTCTGTCTTGTTATCCCTGGCTTTGTGCTTGCATGATCCTATTTCTGCTTTATGGCCTGTATGTAATCTATGGTGATTTCCTGCAAAATTTAAGAAAATGAAAGTTTTGATGTCCTGGGAATTATTGGTATTGCCATCTATCCTGCAAATGAAAATGTAACTGTCGTAATTTATGATCTGTTAACTTTGATCAACGGAACGCTTTAAGATTCAGTCACTAGATGTTGAAGCTTCCAGGATCTTTGCTTACGTCACTTTTTCCTCTGTTCGGAGGAATTGCTTCTGGTAAAAAAAAGGTTGAAATTGCACAGAATTGTGAATGCTTGATACAGCAGCAGACCAGCAGCATTGGTGATGTTGCTGTTGCCTAAACCGATCTCCTCAGGAGTTTTTTGGAAGTTGAGATCGAGATCAGATAATTGCCGTCCCAATTTCCAAATATAAATCAAAAGATGATTCTGACGCTGCACATCAAATCCGGTCACTACAAAACATAGGTTTAAACCACATTCGACATTCTTCAAAAAAAAAAGGGAAGTTTACTGAGCACTGGACACTGGTTGGTCTACAAGCAGCTCTTCGAATTGCATGTATTCTTTCTGTTGTACAAGTACACTACTACAAGTAGTACTATACAGTATTGCACTGCAAAGTGCGAACTGCGAAGTACAGCACCTGAGCATTGGATATCCTCGCTAAAAAAAAGAAAAAGAAAGAAAAAAGACATTAATGCCGCACGCTGGGCACCTTTCCGGCTTTCCCCTTCTCCCCCTCCCTCCCACCCAAAGATAACACTGTACTGTGATTCATCGAGCCGCGACGGAGAGAGCTCCAGCCGGCAGTCCTCTGCCGCGGCCGGCGGCGGATTCGGCTTCACCTCTCCACACCTCAGGCCATCACGAGTAAGTGGCGAGCCCCCATGCTCCTCTCTCCATATTCTCATGTTTAGGGCCGTAATCAGTGGTGGCGGCTTTACCTTTTGGATCAAACCTAGATTTTTTAGCTGTTCTAAGATGGGCTAATCCCGCCGAGATCCATGCACCCATGAGCCACCAGCAGCACCTCCCAACCGAATCTTGCCCCCAAAATAGCCACTGGAGTCCGGTGAGGAGCCGCTTGATGAAGCCGTCTCGAGCGATTCCTCGCTGGATGAGTTTTTACCTGTACCATTGTTGATGGTTAACTGTGTGCCGTAAAAAGTTTGTAGACGTGTACGTGTATCGCGCAAATTTTCTTTTACCCATGCGCCATTTCAGACGGAAGAGGCTAACGGAGTTAGAAATAGACTATTTTGCCCTTATGCGGAGCCCACCTGTCATCCCTAACCTCAGTCCCTCTCCTCCATCTCTCACTGCCGCAGCCTGTCCGCGTCGGGCCACGCCGCCGCCCGCGCAGGGGGCTGTGCTGGCCGGCCCACCCGGCCCGGGAGCCGCGCCGCGCCGGCAGCTCCGCCCGGCCGCCGCCTGCCCGCGCGCGGAGCCATGTTGGGCACGAACTCCTGGAGCGCGCTTCTAGATTCGCTCGCTGATCTTTGTCCTCCGCACCTGATTGCCCATTGGTCAAAAAGATCGAGGCATCGGCCAATTGCTCAATAGCATGCTGAGATTTAAGAGATGATTCCATTTGATTCGGTTGGCTAGCTCACCCGCTCGTGATGCTGCGGGGGTGCGTGGTGCTGCCGCGCTTGGCGCGCATCTTGCAGGGCACGGCTTCCTGAAACTGCAGGAACTTCTCGATGGCCGCCATCTCCGACGAGGTCTTGGGCAGGCTGAACTGCGGCTGAAAGCCGTTCTGCGTGCACCGGCAGACCGGCGACGGGAGAAGATGCGGCGGGAGCGGCGGACCGGCGACGGATGCGTCGTTTTTTTTACGCGAAGATGCGTAGGCTTGGGATGAGAAGATGCAGGGGTAAATTGGTCATTTTACTACGTGGGGCCCACATGTAAGATGCAGCAACCTAACAGAACATAGACGGAATGGCGTGTAGGTAAAAGAAAGTTTGGTCAATGGCATACAGTTGTCTATAAACTTTTTAGTGGCACACAGGTAACCGACATCTTTCTTAATGGCATACGGGTAAAAGACTCCTGGATCAACCTATAATGTTGGGTACTGGTGCTTAGATCTAGTGCACAACCATCGTTTTTGAAGCACTGTCTCGAAGAAATTGCACGCCTTGCACTCCTGAATGGTAGTTTTTGAGTCCACAGGTTGCTTGAACTGATGTTCTTGTATGCCTTCTTGTATCTGACTCTTGAGGGCATGACCCTGCTATAAAAGTACAAAATGCCATCTGGCATTCTGTCCTTAAAAGGAACACCGTGCAATATCTTTATCTCATGAACATTAGGTCATTGCAAATGTGAAAGTATTTTCCATACTCTTGCTTGTAGTTGATTCTGGTTGTCATTGGAGGGAAAGATTGTGGCTTCTACTTTAGCTCTGCACCTTGACTTTTAAAACAAGCCGAATTGTAGTTCCGTTAACTTAACTGGACTACTGGTGATCCCATTAGAGACTGCAACGATCTAGCGTATACTGCAGCACCAGGCTGTAGAGCTAGTGCACTTTAATTCTGGTCGGACAATTTGCTGGCCATCTTCAGACTTTGATTGATCTGTTAGCTTATTTACTATTACTCGCAACCATTTACTATATTAAACTCTGAAGCCTATGACTTCTGTTGTAGACCTTGATGATGGCAGCTGCAGAGTTTTTGTCTTGGTCAGACCTTCCGCCAGAGCTCCTGGGCCTTGTCCTTAAGCGCCTTCCCTCCCTAGCTGATCGTGTCCGACTGAAAGCAGTCTGTCAGCCATGGCGCTCCAATGCTCGACTGCAGTCCCTGCCCCCTCCCCTCCCGTGGCTCACCCTCCCTGATGGGACCTTCCTGAGCATCCCAGATGGTGAGATTATCCAAATGGCTGTACAAGATGATGCAAACTGCTATGGTTCCATTGACAACTGGCTCTTCCTAATGCAACTCGATGGAGGGTGCTCATTGATGAATCCTTTCTCAAAGGCCACGCTGGACCTTCCTAAGCTAGCCGCTCTTTGGCGCTCTCACTGGTGTAATGCACATGAAAGATTTAATCCGGTTTACTATAAGCTGGTGGTTCCCTCACCCTTGGACTCCTCACCGGAATCCCTTGTTGCTGTGCTGGTACTGGACAATGGTAATTTCAGTACAGTTTGTATTTGCCATCCACCAGTTGCTACTAACTTTTCCTTGGGGAGGAGCATGGAATCATCTCTGTACCTAGATGATGTTGTGTTCTTTAATGGGAAGCTGTACGGACTAGCTTTTGGTAACAAGCTTGTTATCTTTGAGATTGGTTATGACCTTGGCAATAAGCCGAAGATCTCAGCTACTGAATGCATAATCAACTATGGTGATGATTTATGGGACTTGCCCCATTCCTTATCCGGAGAGGAGTTCTATACGTCAAAGGAATATCTAGTTGAATGTTGTGGTAGACTGTTGAGGGTTATACGATTTATTCACAACAACCGCCCCAGTTCCAGAAGTCTTTCCTTTGAGCATGATCGCACTGTTGCATTTGATGTCATTGAGGCAGACTTGAGCACCAGTCCTGGTCAGTGGAGACGAATCGATAAGTTGGGTGGCCAAGCGCTCTTCGTTGGCCAGCATTGCTCCAAGTCTTTTGCTGCTGAAGATTACAATGGGATTCAAGAGGATTGCATATATTTCATGTGTGACTATCCTAGACTAGATAGTGTTGTGGATCCTCTTCGTGACTCTGGTGTGTACAACTTGAGGAATGGGACGTTCGCTCCGTTGTTGTCACAGACTGCAACAGTGCCACAACATCACGGTGGCCAGTGGCGTCCAACATGGTTCTTTCCTGCTGATTCCATATAGCCAAACCAGGTTAGCTTGGTTAGTGTATTGGGATCAAATATTACCTTATCTGATGCCCGCTTGTTAGCGCAGTAGTGATTTGTTGTTGAACCTTAGTAACTATTATCTACTCTTCAAGACTCATGTATTATGTGCACGAACTGTGCTTGATGCTAGCCTTTCCTTTTACCGAGTTGAGTTTAATCTGTTCCCCCATGCCAATGCTGCAGCAAGGAGGAGAAATTCCATTTTACAAGTTAGTTTTGTTTCACCTGAATTTCGTGTAGTTCTGCTTTTCCTCTTGCTATCTCTGGCTTTTTTTTTTAAATGACTATCTCTGGCTTTGTGCTTGGAAAACTCATGGAGTAGGCTACCAGTGTACTCAGCCCTGCAAGTGCTGCTGCTGCTGAGCTTCTGTTGCTCTTTCAGGTTCGTCCATTTTATTCAGATGAGACTAAAAGAATGGTGCCATTTCTTAAATTGTCTCCAGCGGCAAAAATAAAGGTTTGTCGTCGCCTAATGAGCACCAACCATAGCCGGCCTGTATGTGTTTTTCTATTGATGTTGTGATGATTCTCCCTGTGACTGTAGTCTGTAGAAGCCTAGTTTTAATTTTTAAAAACCAATCCTTTGTAGTGGTGTCCTGGAAATTCTGAAATGAAGGTGTTTCCTGCTCGTGGATGATACTGCTAACTATCCTGCAAATGTAGTGAAACTATTTAAGTTTATGAACTGCAAGCGTTGGTGAAGAATTCTTTGGTGTCTATTGAAGCTTTTTCATACAGTAGGACACTCCTGCCTTAGGTTGTGCCCGTGTTTTTGCTGATGTTCATGTTTGTTACCTGAGAAACCGGAGGTCGTGTCTCTCTGTTCCGAGGCATTAAAGCTGCAAACGTGGTGTTAGAATTTTGATAATACGAAGACTAGGCTGACGATGTTGCTGAATAATTCAGATTGCTCCTGCCGGCAGCAGAAATGTTGATGATGTTGCTTTGGCCTGATGACCACAAACAGCCGGGGTTTTCTGTTAGATTTTTGCTGAATTTTCCCATACGGTCAATTAGTTGTCCATCACATTGTATTTCGCTGTCTGAAGTGTCTGCCGTCTCATCATTTGCAGAGCTAAAAAAACTCGAATAGAGTTTCTGACGTTGCATGTCAAATGGGGCCAGTGCTCTGTGACCTTTCAACGGCCCAGCCCCTCCTCGACGGCCGTCTTTACCTGCGCCCGCTTATGACGAATTGTACGCTTATGTAAACTGTTACATGTCAGGAGGGAGATTTTGAAACCTTGGTCCCTCTGACAGATGAGCATATGGAGCATGCACGTTTCATTTGATATCTTTGAGGCAGACACCGCAAATTCTTGCCGTAAGTGGAGAAGGGTCAATACATTGGGATGCCAAGCCCACTCTTTATTCTGTGCACTACGTTCATGCATTCCAATCCTGCTGATTAGGTTGCATGTTTCATGCTTAGCGGCATTTGGGGACTCTGGAAACTTAGGAACTCTATGCTTTCAGAAAAGAGAATGCTTATCTAGAAAAAATGTTGCAAAGGCAGTAATTCAGTAGAGATATGGACTCATGAGCAGAGTGCAAGTGCGACATTATGATTTCATTGGTATCTCCGACAATGAGATTTACACACGAACCAAGATCCAAGAATGATGAAACCATCAGTTGTTAGAATAGTTTCACTATACATGTCATCCATTTCATCTAGTTAGGGTTATATCACAACACATCAACTTGGCTAAGTGAATCCTCTGACTTGCATACTGTTTTCAGTTGTATATTTTGTTCTTGTATTTTTCTCCAGTTCTCCCTACTCGGCAGCATAAAGTCTTTGCCGAATTTCTGCTTGGCTCAAAGAGGCATCAACGCTGAAAATCAAAAGTTCAATGAATTAGACTTTTCAGTTTAATAATGCTGAGGTGGTAGCCTCTGCGGATAAGGAGATATGATGTTCAAAATGTGATTGCTGCCTATCAGCTTCCAGAATGTCTAGTATTAATACTTGGCCACCAAACATGAGTGTTACAATACTAAGAAAAAAAGAAGAATGCTTACCAGCAAAGAGCATCTCCGCTTCGAGCAGTTTTCTCAGAGATCCAATCTGGAACTAGTTCTTCCAACAGTGTCAGTTGCTCCTCAACTTCACCTACAGAGTAGTCATTCAATGTCAGAACTCACATTGCAAACGATTGACACAACAAATGTGAAGAAATAGAAATAAAAGTTCACACATACTTCTGCCCACAATCTTAGGGCTGCTTGCAATTATCTTGTGGATTAGCTCCTGTTTTGTCATTACAGACCGTTGTCTTGACTGATAGATAAGGAATATGATGTCAAAGGTGCTCGGCAAGGAAGCTATCAACTTCTGCCTTTTAACTTGATCAGCGAACCCCGCTTCCTTCTCCTCCAAAGCTCTATCTTCCTTCTCCTTCACCTGCAAGCAGTAAATATGTTATCCTATGTTCATAATAGAGCAAACATTCAACTGAAGTTATTGTAGGCATCAGAAAGGACTTACCGATTGAAGGAGGGATTGTGGAAGAAAACTGAGTAACTCATCATCTGCATCAGCAGCAGACATACTTGCACTTTGGTTCTCTCCATCCAAACTACTTATACCTTTTGTTGGAGTGGTAAACAACTTTGCACGAGCTGATCTCTTTGCCATTTTCAGGGGTGGCGTGTCATAACCTGTGACAGAGATTGGTCTCTTTGGTGTCTTCAGGTCTGGTGTAGACGCCATTAATCTCACTGGTGTAGAGGCAAATTTCGCCGGGGTGCCTTCTAAAATACCAGATTGACATAAGTTGTGATCCTCCTCTGGCACTTGACCTTCTTTAGCAATTGATTTATCATCTCCAGACATGCTACTAGAAACATCGCTCTTGAAGAGGGAATTCCGGCTCAATGGTGATGGAACACTGGTTGCAACCTTCACCAGTGGACTGGGTGTAGTAGCTGTCATAGAACTGACTGGGGATCTCTGTGAAAACCTTCTCTTGAATGACTGTGACATGTGTGACATCACAGAGGTCTGCTGTCTTGTGGGATCAGATGGCTCGGGTGGGGATGCTGATTTAGGAGCCGTCGATGGCGCATCCTGGGGCATGATCGATCTTGTTCGGTTAAATGGATGTGGCAACTCATGCTCTGGAATGTCTTCTCCCTGAAATTAGTAACAGAGGCGCCATTATTATAGTATTCATCTGAGAATTAGCGCAAGAAATACTCGTTTATCATATTGTTTCTAGTGCAGTCCAACAACAGTCGAAATTACAAGTCTACTCTGATTTGAAAAAACAAGTGTGAACTTCTGATGAAGCAGTAACCAAATGTGAAGCATACATGATTTCCATACCTCAGGATGGTCCCTGAAGAAATCCACAAGCCTCTGCCGGAAGATCCTTCTCAATGCTAGGTATGCAGTTTCCCCCTTTTGCTTCTTGACGTTTTCAACGGCACCAACCAGGAGGTTCACCTGAAGATCAGGTTTCATGCAGCATGTCGTGTCATCGCGCAAAAGGATCTTATTGATGACAATTGCCTCCGGCATTATGTACTTGATCTGTGCAAGATGGCTGTAGGTAAATCTCCTGCGGACAGAATCATGAAAATTAGATAATGAAATCTGACAATCCAACACAGCAGCTATTGTGTGACCATTTATGAAACAAGATTTGTGAATCAAGATATTTACCGCTCAGACAAATGCTGAATGCTAGTGCAGATGTTGGGGAAAGTGGCCTTAGATCCCTTCATACGGAGCAGCCGGGTGGAGCTCTCCAGGCAGTTGAAGAACTCGCAGAGCATTTCATAGCTGCAACAGCACCAAAGACATCATCAGTTCATCATCACCAGAGAAACAAATCGATCTAGGAAAGGTCCTTGTTTGTTTTTTCGTTTTTGCATAAATTCGATTCTAACATCCTAAATGTCACTTCTTTAGGAGAGCTAAACTCTAGTTTGGGGGAAAATAAAATCAGTCTCCAAGCAGTTCGATTTTGGGCGTGAAGCAGATCTGAAATCACATCGAAGGCAGGGATCTTTACCTCTCGGGAAGCTTGACTTCCACCTTGCGCTTGACGGGGCTCTTGCCACCCCCGGAGCCAACACCGAGCTCCCGCTCGACGGACTCGAGCTCATCCTCCGCCGCCGCCTCAGCCTGCGCCGCCGGCCGCCGAAGCCCGAGCGCCGCCCGGCGGATCTCCTTGACGGAGAACGCCACGCTGCGGCCGCGCGCCCTCGACCTCTCCTCCGGCTTCTCCGGCGTCAAGATCTGCTCGGAGGCAGCCGCCGCAGCGGCCGCCTTCCTCGCGGGCTTCTCCGGCGTCAGGATCTGGTCCGCCGGAGAGGCGGACTTCCCCAGCTTCTGCGGCGGCGCGGCGGTCATCTTGGCTCTCTTGGATGGCGGCGAGGCGTCCGTCTCCATCTCCAGAGGTGGGGAGGAGGGGAATTGCGGCGTGAGAGTGTGGATGGGTTGGGGGTCAGCCGGTCGGGGATTAGCAACCGAGACGATGCGGTAGATTAGGGTGAAAAGCTGTATATATTGGCGGGTTACCGGGTCGGAGTTGGCGCGAAGATTTGGCGGGAACCAGGGATGGCGCGAAGGCGCGCGGGAGGGCCACGTGCGCGCGGCCGCGGTGCCGTCCGCGCGCCACGATCTGGCGGGAACGAGAGAGGATGGCGCGAAGGCGCGAGGGTGGGCCACGTCTGCTCTTGCTTATTCTGCATTGGCCCAGCCCCAGACCGAAAAGAGGCCCACAAGTAAAGTGGGCTCTTCTACTCTTTCACCTTCCTCTGTAGGCCCCGTTTGGAACAAAAGAACCCAAAATGGAAAAAACGTAGAAACGGAAGGAAGTAAAAGTAGAAAAATACGGGATTTCAAAACACAGGAGTGGAAGATTTGAGGTGTTTGGATTGCAGGAAATAATTTGAATCTTCACATCTTACAATTAACAAAGTAGCCGTTGCATGATTCTAGCTGTTGCAGATTGTAGCGCATGATTTTAGCCATTGCCTGCTAGCTTCTAGCCGTTGCTTGCTTGGTTCTTGCCGTGGCTACATAGTTACTATATAAAACATGCATGGAGTAGCAAGTATTTCAACACAGCATAGTTAGTTCATATTTTCCATAGATCCAAACTATCGCCAGCGATCACAGAATGAAGATGAGCACATTCTGTTTGTCCTCCCGACATTAGAAGAAGGTAGCCTAACATGGGTTCAGAGCTACATATTTTCAGTTCGAAAATAACATAGAGAAAGATGTATTCTCTAAATAAAATTGTAGAAAAAGGGGGAAACCACTATCTGTGTCAAACGGGACCATTAGTTTTGGCCCTTCGACGTTTAGAACGTTCAATTTTCATCAAGAAACACTTTTTTTTTGCAACTTCGTCAAGAAACACTTTTGAAGGTCGTTTTAACCTGTATGACACCGTGGAGCATCTCCAAGAGACTAGTTAAATCATTTTTTAAAGTTAAATTTAGCTATTGTTAGAGAAAAAAGTTTCCAACAGACTCTGTAAATGACTCTCCAAATTTAGTGGCTCTCTATCCCACCTCATTCGCTAGCTATTTTTAGCTAACCTACCTCACTGGACATCTTTACAGAATCTGTTGGATTACCCCATTAAATTAGATGGCTTTTTATTTTTACAAAGGGGTTATAATCTTCATATTTAGCTAACACAATACAGAGTCTCTTGGAGATGCTGAGCATCTTCAAGAGACTCTTTATATCTAATAGAGATTTAGTGAAAAAGCACCCTTCAACGGCCACTTCAATTGGATATCCAAATATAGATATCATTTATTCCAAATTTCTCGCTAGCCAAAGATGGAGAGCGAGATGATTCTCTAGACTGCGCACAAGATATAGAAAAACCGTTGGAAAGTATAAAGATATAGAAAATAATTTTACTCAAATGACTCTTGAAATGATGATTTATAGAGTATATTTTAGATAGACTTTTGGAGATGCTCTTAGTCTTCCTATCGACCTGTTCGGCTAGCTGGTGGCGGGTGCTGATTTGTGCTGAGAGAAAAATACTGCTGCCTGGCAGGTTGCTGGTGGCTGGTTCTGATTTCTGATGAGAGAAAAATATTGTCGGCTGGTGGCTGATAAGCCAAACGAACAGGTCGATATATGGAGAGATCAAATTGAGTTCTCTCTAAATATTTTTTGAAAAAAAGTTATCTAAATACTTTTTCCTAAAAATGTTTCAAATATTTTCTCGCTGCCTTACAGAAAAATAGAAAAGGAAATAACAAACGAACATCAACTGGCCTATGATCTCTGTGCTCTGGATCATGCCGCAATCCTTCACGAGCATGATGTTTCCCTGGCGAGTGGCGACACTATGTAATCTGCATTCCAGTGTAGCGTGTTCTGTTGTTTCGGGATTTTTATATATGTACTTATAATAACTTGGATATCCTATCTGGACTCTGCTAACCTACATTTTGGTAGCCCAGTTGATATATTGCTTCTCAAGATAAATCTTTTTTGTATGCGTGGTATCTCTAATATGAATGTCTTACTTTTTATCTAGTTCATTCTTTGTTTGGCACTTCGGGGGTGTTTCTTTCCATGGAAAGAGGTGAAAAGTGGGGTGAAAAGGTCACATCGGACACTGTAGCGTACTTAGCACTTTTTGTTTGTTTGTGGTAAACATTGTCCTATCATGACCTAACTAGGCTCAAAAGATTCGTCTCGTCGTGTACATCAAAACCATGCAATTAGTTTTTTTTATTTACTCACGTTTAGTACTCCATACATGAGGAGAGAAATTTGATGTGATAGGTGAAAAGTGAAGTTTGGAGAGAGAATTTTTGGAAGTTTGGTGATGTGATTGGAAACTAAACAGGGCAATTTTTCTGTCCTCGTTTGTCGATGCCGATATTTGTGCAATTTTTTGGTGATCTCGTGAACAGCCATCAGCAGATTCTGTCCATTCTTTCGGAAGCATCAATGGTCTTTTCTTTCTTTTTCTTTTTTTACTGTGCCTCGCTATTTGCGGTACAATTTTTTGCCGTACCTATTGAAATAATAAAATCCTTCCCACAACCCCTTCCGGACTCTGTTATTTGCGTTCCACAAAGGAAAACCTAATTCCACAAAGAGCTACAAATCGACATCGTATCGCTTCGTTGCTGGGATCTGTTATTTGCGTTTTATATGTTCTTCCATCGCCGTCTTGCTTTTCCTTTTGCTTGCAACGGTGTCCAGAGCAATCTTTGTGCCCCAATGGCGCCCAAGAAGCAGCGGCGTGCTTCCTCGGCCTGGCCGGGCCTGCCATCAGACCTCCTGGGCCTCGTCCTGCTGCGCCTCCACTCCCTCACCGACCGCGTCCACATCGCCGCCGTGTGCCGGCCATGGCGCTCCGCCGCTCGCCTGCAGGAGCTCCCGCCGCCGATGCCGTGGGTGGCGCTCGGCGACGAGGCCTACCTCGACGTCGCCAACGGCGGCGCCGCCGTGCGCAAGCTGGCCCTAGGCGGCGTCCCCGGGAGCACCCGCTGCTGCCGCGGCTCCGCCGGCCACCTGCTCTTCCTCTGCCGCGCCACCGGCGGGTGCTTCCTCGCCGACCCCTTCTCCCCCGGCGCCGTGCTCCCCGTCGCCGACCTCGCCCTGTTCATCAGGGACCAGACCATCAAAGAGATCTTCTCCCTGAGCTACAGCCTCCGCCTGCGCGTCCACAAGGTCACGTTGCTCCGCCGGCCTTCTCCTCACGGCACCTCGATCTCGCCGGAGCCGCCGCCCATCGTCGCCGCGCTGATAAAGAACAACGCCAACAAGTGCAGGACCACCGTCTTCGTCTGCAGGGCCGGGAAGAACACCGGCGTGAGGAAAGAGAGCTACGGCGCCATGGCAGTGGACCTCCGGCTCGTCAAGGACGTGGCATTCTTCCACGGGAAGCTTTACGCCCTCCTGCCGCGCGACGAGCTCGTCGCCGTCGAGCTCGGCGAGGACCCCCGCGGCAACCCGGCGATCACCGGCGTCAAGCGCGTGATCAAGAGCCGGTTCGGAGAAGAGAAACCATACGACGATTTTACTGAAGATGACGATGAGGACGATGATTTCGATGAGCACGATGGGATCCTCCACACCGCCGACGTGTATCTCGTCCCGTCCGGCGAGCAGCTGCTGATGCTGAGACGGTGGATCATCTACGACGGCACCGGGAGGACCGGCAACACCGGCGGTTTTGATGTCTTCGAGGCAGATTTTGGCGGCGGCACGCCGTGCCGGTGGAAGACGGTGAGCAGCCTGCGTGGCCGCGCGATCTTCCTGGGGAGACACTGCTCCGAGTCCGTACATGTCGGCGATGGCCATTACGGTGCCCAAGAAGACTGCATCTACTTCGTGCGTCACGGCAAAGACTCTGGCATCTATGACATGAGTGACGGCAAGGTGAGGCCGCTGGTGGCGGATACCGAGGTTCTTTGCAGGCACAGCCGGGCGTGGATCCCGACATGGATTTTCCCTGATCAGTCAATAATTCAGGACTATTGTTGTCGAAAAGAATCTATGGTTAAGAAGGTCCAAAGAGGAAATCAAAGACGGGGTCGTGGTCGTGTCAATGACCGCGGTCCTGTCTTTGACGATATCCTCTTTGGACTTTCTGATTGACAAGAGGTTTATTAAGTTTTTTAGGCTCCTAGGCCTTCTATGATTTCATTTAATTTCCACATTAGGGCACGTACAACGGGCCGTAGACAGCCGTCGGCATGCAGGGATTTTTTGCAGGAAACCCCCTCCCACGGCGTGCAGCCAGCCCAGCCGGCGTCTCGTTCGTCTACGAGCGAGGCTCGCGCTCCCAGGCGAGTCGTCGACAACCGCCGCGCGCTGTACGACCTGCGGTGGGTCGACGACGGTGCCGCCGATCCCATGCGCGCGAACTCTTGCGCGCGTGATTTGTTTTGGCGGCAATCTAGCGTGGGCTTCTTCCTCCCCTTCCCACCATGACCCGGCAGCGGCGCAAGAGTTGCTGAGGGCGCCGCGGCACAAGCAGAAGAAAGGGGACGGGACGAGATGCGGTGGCGCAGGGGCAAAAGAGAACGGACCTGGAGCTTCCACGCACGCGCGGCCGGCGGCAGAGCTTCCACGCGCGCGCCGGGCGGAGCTCCCGCGCGCGCGGCCGGCGGCGGAGCTCCCCCGTGCGCGCGGCCGGCGGCGGAGCTCCCTCCGCCTCCTCCTCGCCGTCTGGCGGAGCGCCGCCGCGGAAGCCCCGCTCGCCGTCGCCGGGGCCGCCGCCCCTCACCGAAGAGAGGGGGGAGACAAGGAGAGAGAGAGAGAGAGAGGGGAGGAGGAGGAGGAGGGGGAACAACGTCGTCGGTGGAGACTGGAGGAGGATGGTGAGAGGATAAGGTCAGGGACGTGGGTCCCACTTGTCGGCCACACATTTGCATGTAGTTTGTATTATCTGATGTATACAACAAAAAAGGCTACAAAGATCATATATGTAGTAGATCATCATTAGTTGTTGTGTCAATTGATGAATTAGTTACCATGCAGACAACCAAACAGACAGCCCATTGTACAAGCTGTATGTTAAGCTGTCTGTTTGTGCTAAAAAGACAGCAGCCGTCTGCACTGTTGTACCTGCCCTTATGCTGCTTGAGTTGCTTGAATATTTATGGAGGCTTATCAAGATGAACAAATTTTTATTAAAGTTCGATAAAGTTTTACTAAAGTTCTTTTTTTTTAAAAAAAGAACTCTTTAAGGTGAGCTATGAGTTCACTTAAGTTCTACGTTATGTGTGGACAATTATGGTGGGGTGTTGAATAAGTTTTCTACTTCCCATCAACTGTATTTACAAAGGGAAATCTATTTGCCGAGGTTTGTAGGTCAACGAGCAAGACTCTACTGTTTTAAAGGAGTGCGTATATCATGAAAATAACCTAATTATATAAAAATGATGTGAATTCATAAAAAAACACATGTAAAATTCCTTTTAAAAAAGGAATTACGGTGGCGCATGATGGCAGATCTTGACGCCAGGACGAGCCAGTGGATGCCGGCGCACAGCCTGCGTGGGCGTGCTCTGTTCCTGGGGCGAAACTGCTCCTCCTCCAAGTCCGTCCATGTCGGTGACGGCCATTACGGTGCTCAGGAAGACTGCATCTACTTCGTAGGCCACTCCGGCGACTCGGCCGGCATCTACAACATGAGAAGCGGCAAGACGGTGAGACTGAGACCGCTGGTGCCGGATACGGGGGTGCTAAAGCGGAGCTGGAAGCCATGGATTCCGACATGGGTGTTCCCTGATCAGTCTCTGGTTCAGAGTCATTATCAAAATGAGTCATAAGTTAGTGGTTCTGCCTTACGTGGCCATGGCGGTTCGTTATGAGCTTGATGATTCAGACTTGGATTTTTATTAGAGTAGCCTCTAGTTTAATTAATTATAGTTGCTGCTTAGAGTCTCCTATGCTTTGTTGGTGCACTCTTCATGAGCCTCGTATGATTTTGTAAGGGTCTCGTGGTTGTCCCCGCGGCAGCCGCTAAGCTGGCAGCATCATTTCATTTAATAAGTTCTTCACATATGTTGGTTGGGCAGCATGGATGTTTATTTATGGGTTGTTATGCGAACGGAGGCCTGACCGAGTGGTCAGGTGCTCTGCACCCCAGCGGCGCGGGTTCGAGTCCTGGGGGGCTCGGATTTCCGATGCCGTGGGGTAAAAAAAAAATCCCCTCGCTGGTGGGCCAGAGTTCGGGGGTTTTCTCGGTTGGGGAGACCGAGGTTGTCGCTTCCTCTTATAGAAACACCGGTGAGGCGGTCATTCCCCACCCGGCCGAGTTTTTTTATTTATGGGTTGTTATTTGTCGAGGTTGGCAAATTTTCTACTTTTGTATCAGCAATGAAAGGAATGAAGGAAATCCAATGTAGAAGACTCCACGGTATCAAAGTGGTGCATATCTGGAATATGACAACACTATTGAAATCGATGCAAATTCGTGAGGAGATACATGCACAAGTCCTCATTTAGAAAATATATATATCTGCTGAAGGTAAGGTTGTGGTCTATATCCATACAAAAATTAAAGGGCAAAATCATATTTTGTAAGACAAAAATAACAAATTTCTGGTGCAATGTGTAAATTAAATATTCAGATTCACAGATCCTAATGAAATGCACGCACAGTGCATCATAGAAAAAGTTAATTTGTAACCTAAATTTGGAAATTGCTCTAAAAGAACCTAAATTTGGAAATTTTGTATCTAAAGAAACAAGGGCAAATTTGATGTAGAATTTTACAAGGATATAATATAGGCTAACGAGTAGCTGAGTTTTTGTTTCCAAAAAATATAAAGGCATTTATATATGTTGTTCGTGAATTTTGATCATTTTCAATGCATTTTTGCTTTCACTAGGTATATATGCACACCATGTAATAGCTAGATATTGACCGCGTAGAGGACATTTTAAACAGAAAACGAATTGTTTTATCGGTTGGATGCACGGGATATGAATGCACCCAGTAGTTTTTGGTTCCGATATTTTACAGCCCATGTTCTTATTTTTCTGCTGAGCATATATGCAGATCATGTGAATGAGTACAAGATGAGAGGAGAATATTTAGAAAAGGGAAAAGTCCATTTTACAACCTCTAACTATCACAACAGTCTGATTTTCAACCTTAAACTACAAAACCGGATAACAAAGGCCATCCAACTGTCAAAACCGTGCAAATTTAGCCCTTAGGGTGGTTTGGAAGGTGGTTTTCTATTTTGTTAAAATTAAAAATATTCAAATTTAAACTAAAAAATTCACAAGTAATTCATTTTAAGTCAAAACAAAATACAAAATTGGTATCAAAAGTTTTCTAAAAATGTAACCTATCTATTGTCACTATATTTGTTAGTTAATCAGATCCATTTTTTATGTCCATAGTATTTGGTTGCTTATAATTATGCCTATTATTTTTGAATAATTAAGATTCGAATAGAGCAATAATAGATATGTTACATTTTTAGAAATTTTTTGATACTGGTTTTATATTTTTCTGATTTAAGATGAATTAGTTTTGATTTTTTAGATATAATTGGATTTTTTAAATTTTTTACAAAATACAAAACCACCTTAGAAACCACCCTAAGGGCTAAATTTGCACGGTTTTGACAATTGGATGGCCTTTATTATCTGGTTTTGTAGTTCAAGTTTGAAAATCAGACTGTTGTGATAGTTGGAGGTCGTAAAATGGAATTTTCCCTTTAGAAAATGGATTGAATGATAATAAGTAGATAGCTTATTGGAAACGTTTGTAATAGCCTAATAGAGTAATAGGCGAGACACAACATGCGCGCTTGTGCCTTGTGGCATCAATAATGTCTTAGGCTCCACGATTTGGAGTAGAATCCAGATTGCGAGATGTTGGAGGGAAATCAGAGAATATATATGATGAACTTATTGAGAAGCTAGGAATTCAGGAAAGCAAATGATTTCGTGGATTGATCGAGAGCTGTTTTTTTTTCTTGTTGCTCCTTTTCTGAATTTATGTAGTTGAAAGTTCAAACAAACATCCTATTCCGAATTTATTATTCGACCAATGAGTGAACACAAGTTGCAACAACAACCGTTCATCAACCGTCCAATTTGTTGAGAGGTATCAACAACCGCTCGTCATCAAGCCTCACGCTTTCAACTTCGTGTCATCAGGTAACTCCATCGGACAGATATTTTTAGAGGACTCTGTCCACCCGTAAGTTTCTGACAGCATATTTAATTTATTTTAGTAACTCAACGGTGTCTCGGATGACTTGATCAGTTTGAAAATCAACTGTATGGATCGGATATGGTGTCTATAGTACTGTAGTGGGTATGTATATGAGTATCCGTGTCTTGTGTGTTGTGCGTTTCAAAAGAAAATCATTTGGCAGGCGAGAGCTGCGTGTCACAACGAAGTGAATTAATCATTACACGAACTCCATACATAGCCTATATTAGTAAATGCAAAACGATGCATCAAGGCAAGTCCCAGTGTAAGATTTATAGAGTTTCATGCACATTAAATAGGGTGCCAACTCAGTATTTCAGATGATATGACAAAGAGTTAATGAGGAGAGAAATGAAATGGGTTTCATCTAGATGAAACTCTGTATACACGGTTTCCAACTAGTTTGTATCTTGCATGCATTGCCTATGAAACACCAAAATAAAACAATGCATTGCATGGACCATTTCATCCATAAATTAATTATCTACTTACTTATGTGTCATTCTTGAAAACACAAAAATAAAATCCCCACTGAGACTAGCCTAATAACGCTATAAAACGACGTAAATAATCAGGCCTCACGTCGGTACAGGTTGGACGCCGCCTTAAATTCCACACGCCCAACCGCGAGCTACATCGACGTGGATGCGTCGTCGATCGTACCATGTGTGTCGTACTAGGTCCTATGCCAACGGTCGTCGCATATAAGTATCTCGGTCGCCAGTGTGTGTCGGCCACGTCGCAGTGTGGCAGACGAGTACGTGTGAAGAGCTAGCTAGCATATATGGCGTCGTCCACGGTAGCGTTGCTGGCCGCGGTGTCCCTGCTCGTCGTGGCATCGCCGGCGATGAACGGCGGCGTCCGGGCGCAGCCGCTGGTGGCGGCGGTCATCTCCTTCGGCGACTCGACCATCGACGTCGGCAACAACAACTACCTCCCCCGCGCGGTGTTCAAGGCCGACTACGCGCCCTACGGGGTGAACTTCGCCGGACACCAGGCCACCGGCCGGTTCTCCGACGGCAAGATCGTCACCGACATCACCGGTCTGCTAGCTGCTACACTACATGCTCTGCAGTTAGCAACACTGTCGTGTTGACGAACAAAGCTTTTGTGTGGTTTTCGCATGCAGCTCAGACACTCGGCTTCGAGGGGTACGCGCCCCCGTACCTCAGCCCGGAGGCGTCCGGGAAGAACCTCCTCATCGGCGCCAACTTCGCCTCCGCGGCGTCCAGTTACCTCGACGACACGGCGGCCATGTATGTAAGTATCATAGCAACAGGTGTTCATGAGCAAGTGCCGCTACAGTCATTTTTAGCGGCACAAGATTTTGTCTGACCTGCACACACGTACGTACGTGCAGGACGCGATCACGCTGACCCAGCAGCTCAAGTACTACAAGGAGTACAGGTCCAAGCTGGCCGCGGTGGCCGGGCGCGCCAATGCGAGCTCCATCCTCTCCGACGCGCTCTACGTCGTCAGCACCGGCACCGGCGACTTCCTCCAGAACTATTACCACAACGCCTCCCTGTCCCGCCGCTACGACGTCGACAAGTACTGCGACCTCCTCGTCGGCGTCTTCTCCAACTTCGCCACCGTCAGTATACAATCCAAAAGTCTCCTTCAATTCCCTGCATTCTCTTCGGCCCGCCATGGATGTAATCCAAACTTTGGGCGTTGCAGGAGTTGTATAAGCTGGGGGCGCGGCGGATCGGCGTCACGTCCATGCCGCCGCTGGGGTGCCTGCCGGCGTCCATCAGGCTGTACGGCAAGGGCAGCGGCGGCGCGTGCGTGGCGAGGCTCAACCGCGACGCCGAGACCTTCAACGGGAAGCTGAACGCCACCGTCAAGGCGCTCAAGAGGCGGCACGCCGGCCTCAAGATCGCCATCTTCGACATCTACACGCCGCTCCGGCAGCTCGCCGACGCGCCGGCAGAGCATGGTAAGCGATGTGCTGGAACAGAGAAAAATTAATTAGAATGATAATGAAGATTCGTTACACACGTGTGTGCCTGGCACTTAGGCTTCGCGGACGCGAGGGGGACGTGCTGCCGGACGGGGACGGAGAAGACGAGGGTGTACCTGTGCAACCCGACGAAGGCTGGGACGTGCCGGAACACCAGCAGCTATGTCTTCTTCGACGGCGTCCACCCGTCGGAGGCCGCCAACCTCTTCATGGCGGAGTCCATGGTTGAAGCCGGCATCGAGCTGGTCACCTAGTAATGGCGGCCGTCAATAAACTGTTCTGGTATTGCTACGACACAGCAGCTGCCGCCTGCAGACGCTGATATAGACCATATCCGTTAGTTTCCTGTTCCATCGAAGAAAACTACAGTATCATTGATTAAGACGTGCAATTTGCACGGTCGGTCCTAACGTTTTCCTGTTTTAGACGTTTTGTTGTCCTCCGTGTTTTCTAATATGTACATTTCCATGTGTGTGGTCATCTATAAACAGACATTTGTCTAAAAAAATTATAAACAGATATTAATGGTCTGTTTTCTCTCTTGATTTTTAGATGCAAACATGGCCTTACTATTTGAGTATATGTACTTCACAAAGGCAGGAGTAATAGCTAGCATGGCTACGGGGAATTAAATGACCACAACGTCTTAGGTAACTGTGAAACAGCAAGTAGACTGAAATTGCCCATCCAATAACTTACTATATTTACTAACAATGTTTGCTTGCATTTTGAAGCTGAATAGATATAAAAATAGCCTAAACAACATCAGCAGCCAACAACGAACTATTTCCAGAAGACATAAATTGACTGACTGCAACAGCCTACAGTACAAGTATATATCCAATCCAGCTGCTGAAATCCTAAGGGACGCAATTTATTCGCTTGCATTAATTCCAAAGGAAAATAACATGTTACCTGCAGACCATTCGTGCTTTGGTATCTCAACTGCCAGTGGGAAAGGATAGTGTTGCAGGATAGACAATGCTCTCCCGTGGCACTGCACCTGCACCTGGCACTGTTGCAGGAACCATGGCACTGCACCTGGACACATTAAAAGTCGGCCATACTGCTTGACATGAAAAGCAATATCCAGTGCACCTGGAAAGTTGTTTATGGATTTCTTAGCCACAAGGATGTATCATCACGTGCAGTAACAAGAAACGAGAACCAGGAACCCTGGAATACAAGTCAGGCAAACCAGTTCAATCATGCATATACTTGATGTTTCACTTGATGGGGAACGGAACGACTTTGAAGTAAAAAAAAAGGGGGTACTATCAAGCACCATCACCAGCACTACTATTCTTTTGATTTGGGTGTCTAAAGTAGGGGTTTGTCATGTAAATCTAGAATCCTGAAGATAGAAACCAACTCATTAAAAGCAGGGAAGGCTAACACATGAATAACATTATCACGTGATAAACCTTAACAACTACAAACAGCAGGTAGAAATCACGACGTTGAGCAAGTGGTGTAACCATGGAATTATAAAATTTCTTGTCAGTTTGAGGCTGATGGCCGGCCGACCCAATATCAAATTATCAATGGCTCCTCAGGCCATGGTGCAGCATCTGTGGAGATATATACAGTTATTGGATAACTGGAATCAGGGCAAAGAAAAAGAGTAGCACTGAATTGGATTGGCAGTAAATTTAGCATGAACCTGCAACTGCCATATGCAATTTCAGGGTAGCAAAATTGGCAATTCACAATTAAAACTACAAAATCAGCTCAAGCATGGATAAATAAGCACTTACAGACAGCAAATGGTGTAAAAATTAACTTGTTCCTCAAAAGCAGTGTGCTACTTTGATGTCCACAAGCAACTCCAAAGCTTCCATACTTGCAACAAGCACCGTTTGTAGGAAGTTCATGTCAAAAGAAGTTGTCTGAGTAACAGCGGGCCTTTGCCATTGTAATCACTAGATAGCCACAACTCACAGCCATGTGAACACTCGCCGGTGGAGCAAGGTAGGTGTGCTGGAACAGAGAAAAATGATGTGAAGATCCCCAAGTGTGCTGGAAATTGATAACCATACGATTGAACCAGTTGCTGTGATTTGCCTTGTTAGGCTTCACGTACGCGAGGGACGTACTGCTGGACGGGGACAGCAAAGACAAGGGTGAACCTTTGCAACCCGACGACAGCTGGGACGTGACGGAATACCAGCAGCTATGTTCTCTTTGACGGCGTCCACCCACCAGAGGCCACTAAGTCGCCAACATCTCATGGTGGAGTCCATGATCAAAGCAGGTATCAAGCTGGTCACGTAGTAATAATGGCGTCAATAAACTAGTACTACTACACAGCAGCCGAGGTAATATAATAGCAATAGGCCACATCCATCTGTCACTGCTCATGTGTTCCATTGGAGAAAACTAAAATATTTGGATAGCCTGTGCTATTGCAGGTAGGTCCTACCACTTTAGTAATATTGTTAGCCTACATATTTCCCTATATATACATTTTGTGTGTTCTAAACAAGTATTAACGGGTGGTGAGGCCTAACTACCGGTCAGTGGTTTTCTTGATTTACTGACTGTAGTCCCTCCATTTCGTTAGGACAATGACCAATAATTATGCAATTAGTATTTCATTAGTGTGATATGAAAACATAACCATAAAAGTTTGTCCTAACGAAACGAAATAAACACTGTAATTTCAAATGGAGGGAGGATCTCACAAATGCAGGAGCTTTATCCTCCTAGCAATGCTATGGGGCATTAATACATTAAATGGCCACAGCATTATGCAAGAAACTAACAGCAAATAGACTGAAATTGCTCATCCAGTAACTTATTATATTTACCACAGAACTGTATTTCATTTGCTTGCATTTTGATGTTGACTTCATATAAGAAGAGCCTAACAACAGCCAACGACGAACTATTTCCAGCAAGCCATAAACTGACTAACTGCAACAGCCTAAAGGACTACATCTAATCCAGAAGTCAAATAAATGTTCATGACCCAAGGAAACACAATTCATTCGCCTGCATTAACTCCGGAAGGAAAAGATCATGTTACCTGCAGACCATTCCTGTTGCAGAATCGACAATTCTCCCAGAACCCGTACAAGAACAATGATGTTGCATCTGAGCACATTATGTTGTCCATACTTCACATGACAAGCAGGTTCCAATTTTCCCAGAAAGCAGCTAAGCATTCCTTAGCACAAAGATGTTCATCGAACACAGACAGAAGACCGGAAAACCTTGATGTTTCCTCTTAACAGGAACTGGTCGACTTTGCAGTAAAAGGCGCATCATTTTTTATTTTATCCGGGCACCTGAAGTAGGAGTAAGCTATGTGAATCTGGAACCCTGAAAATAGAAACCAACTCATGAGAAGTGGATATAATATTAGCAGTTTAGCCCATGATAAACCTTAACAACTACGTACAATAGCTAGCATTCATGAGTCATGACGTCAAGCAGGTGGTGCAATTATTGAATTGATCAGCTGAGGCTGATGACCCACACACAATCAATGACTCAGACCATGATGAAGCATTGGGATCAGTGCAAAGAAAAAGAAGCATTGGGTCCACAGTGGATTTGATATTAACCCACAGCTGCAGAAAATTAAAGTTCTTTTACATAAGTTCTAAACTACCATATAACTTCAGGGTAGCAAAGTTGAAGATGTAGTGAAGACATGAAACTCATAACTTGACAGAACAATTTCTCCAATCTGGCAAGGCACAACTAAAACTACTGCATCAACTCAACTTTGTCTCAGTTGTTATGCTTGAATCCAACACATTAAGAGTCCTTCAAGATACTTTGGTTTCTGTCCTCTTTGTATGACATTAGACGCCACTTTGAAGCGAGTATGCAGGTAAGGAAAATAAGCTATAGCTCAAAGAAAAAAATAGTGTAAAATAACTTGTTCCTCAAATGCAGTTTGATACTTTGGTTCTTGCACAAGCAGCTCAAAGCTTCCATATTGAAACAACAAGCACCATTTGTAGTAAGCATATCAAAAGAAGTTGTCCAGGTAAGAGCAATCCTTCGATATTGTAATCCGCAAGAGAGTCGAAAAGGTGCAGTGTAAAAGCTTATGACGGTAAATTACAGTGCAAAGTTCCATAGTGGAGCTAGCAGCTACATTTGCAAGTGAAGTTGAGTTTACTCATTTACTTGTCCCTGCCATATTTCAATATCCGTATGTGTTCAAGATATTACATTAAATTATCTATAATGGCATGCACTATTAAATTGCATTATCTTGAACTGATCAGGAATTATTTAACTCTTTATATGGACAGGACTTACTGTTCTGGAAGGAAATCATCATTAGCCGCAATGGATCTGGTGCAACTCAACAGTTCATAGTATTGTGCTTCCTTCAACCATATTAACATTACCATCAGAATGGAGATTGACAACCAATTTAGACGCATTCAAATATTCCATAGCTGCATATGGTCACTGCCACAATCCATGGTCACTACAAAGGAAGTTTAAACTTTTGGTTCATTTCGAGCATAACATCCTTAAATATCTCACAGCCCTGCCCATTCTTATCCCAGTTTAACAACCTATTACGAAGATCGATTACAAAATCTCTATCTTGATCTGCCTCATCCAGCATCTCGAACGATAACTTTACACACTTGAGCAGATACGGGCTTATCTTGATTCTGAGTTGACTGACAAAATGCTGATGTCTATCTTCATGATCAAATAATAGTGAGGACATATCCTCAATAACATCAAGCCAGCCAAAGATGAGACATGCACCATTAAAAGCCCATCTTTCAGCAGTACCATTGCAGCTGCTCAAGAAACAATCATTACTGAGACGATCTTTTGTTTTCATCACCACTTCATTTGAATTCAGAATCTGCCCAGTACTTGTGTAACACAGAAGCATGTCACAACTCTGCTCATCAAAATAACTAAATGATGCAAGCAATACTCCTAAAGGAATCCACAGATGCAATAAATTATGGCATGAGGGATGGAAGTCTGATAGTTTTTCAGCTTGCACTTGAGGAAAGGCAGTTGTGCTACAAAATTTGACATAGCAATCATCAAATTCTTTGATCAGTGAGCTTACAGTGTTGGTTGTCACATGGAGTTTCTCTGAGTCTGTGGGTATTCGCAGTTTCCTCCTATTATTTACAGTACTACTATAGTAGCTTGGGCGCTTTTTGTTGTTCCTAGCCCAAGAATGTGATATTTCCAAAATACTGTTAGCTAGCATCTGGCACTGATCATCATTAGAAGGGCATAAGACCCAAGAAAGGTAAAAGGCTGCCCTCTGAGCAAGACATACTTCACTAATTGAATTAGCAACTGTCTCTTTGGATAATGTTTCTGATAAATAATCCTGTGCGCCTTCTCGGTGGAAAAGTAAAGCAGTTGCAAAACTGAACCAGACAGGGAAATTTAGAATCATGCACCTGCAGAAATACAGTTACAGCAGGTGCAGTTAACTTCTGTCAGACAAAATCCAAAATATCTAGATTTCTTGTGTATTCAAAAATACATACCAAGCAGAATTATATTCTACCAATCCCTTCAATGGTTGTAGTTGTGAGTTTTTCGGCGAAGAGCATCTGATTCTTGTGTTGTCCAAATGAACCAAGGCATTGATACGAGAGACTAGGTCCAAAAAGCCTTTACATGATAAGGGTCCAGTTAGTATCGCAAGCAAGTCACTATGTTGGCTTGGGAAGTAAGCATGTGAAAAGGGGAACTTCTGTCCCAGTTCCATGGATACTCCCCATGACATTGGCTCGAGAAGAATGTCTAATGCTGATGATACCAATGCATTGTGAAGTTCTAGCACAGAACCCAAACCCCTGCACAAATAAAGTATGAATAAACAGATTCTACAAGAATTGTCCCCAAACAAAGAATCCACATTGTATATCTAATTCAGAAAATATATAGAGTTGTGTAAATTTAATATCCATAACATTGTTGTTGGTAAAATATCATTTCAACCTAGAGGAAGCAAGGCTACAAAAATCGACTAAAAGATCAGTCAATTTTATTTCTTTCAAACATGTAAGGTTAAAATGGGAATTGAAAGTCAAATGACAAATATGGAATCAAGCTCTGCAGAGATAGTTTAGCAGACCATGATGCCTGTTTCAAAACACGTTACTGAGATATAACTTTAACTCACGGGCCGTTTGGTTTTGATTCACTGCCTACATTTGCCACACCTATGCTTAGTCATGCCAGGGTTTCTCAGACAACTGTTTAGTGGATTGGCACAATTGTGGCGAGCCACAGTTTATCAGCAGTCCTCTGCTGCTCAGCAGTTCAATTTGTAAGAATAAAGTATTTGTAGAAGCCAATTGACTGCGTCACATCAAAATTAGTGTAAACGACTGGTATAGAGCATTTCATACAAATGTTTGAGGTGTGAACTTACGTTGCTAGAAACCACAAGTGTAATAGTGATCTCATCTCCATAAACATTTTAGGAGAACAAACCAGGCAAATTAAGATGATACGCCATTCCATCCGATTATGTAATTCCTTTCTCAGGTAAAGTAAGGGCCTTCTAATTACCTCCTGGAGCATCACTGACAGATCATGCTTAATAATTGATGGATCAAGATTCCATAAAAGTAACCTATCACAAACAGAAGATGTTGCTAAATAAGTAATATTATATAGAGAAATGGAAAGCAGATCTTCTGAAGTTCATATAGCAGCAGCAAGGTACATAAGCATAATTAAAATGGTATTGCCTGTCAGTGTACTACAGATAAAAAAATGTAGAGAAGTATCCTGGTGAACAACACCACAGAAGTTATTATCCAGTAAGCACGGAGGAGGTTCACTCCAAGCTTTCAAGAGCTCCCTTCGCATTCTACAATGTACTCCCTTGGATTCCATATGTAAGTCGTTTTAGGATAAGTGTTGCTCAAACTTTTTAAAACTCTAACCATCAATATATAACAGATTTGAAGACTGAGAACAAAAAATTGCTCATTACAAATACTTTCACAATTTGTAATTCTTTTATCTGAAATAACACATTTTACTCATAGAAATCAATACTTCTTAATGCAAAGATATGCAGATCTCCTGCGTATTCTCGAAAAAATAAATAGAAATCAATACTCTCACATTGGAGACCATGCCAACATCCTAAATGAACATTTGGAATTAGAGGAACTATTTCGTACAGAAATGGCGTACTTTTAATATAGTAAAGGAAAGTACAACACCGACACATCTTTTATTTCTTTGAATCTTCCCTTTAGTAGTAGCACACAATGATCCACAAGTAATTGCTGCAAGCACATTGCATACCTCAGTGGGATTGAGTTATCACTAGGAAGGACATGGTTGGAAGGATGGTTTATTAACTCTGCAGCAATGGTTCCCATATCATAAACGCATTCTCCGTCTTCCTTATAATATAGTGAAGGGAAAAGACAGCGGTAGTGAGGGGATAACACCGCCATTTTCACAACAGCATACAACAGATCATGAGAATGCCTTCCAGCTGCATTGAAGAAGTACAAAGTGAAAACGTCAAGATAAGACAGATAATCAACCTACAGGGGAGAACATAGCATTTACAAGCTGATCTCTCAACTGCAAAACAGCACACAGTAGACACTAACAATGTCACATCATCTTTTAGTTGATTGATGATCACATCATTGATGGGCATTTCCTGTAACACCAAACAAGCCTAATTGCGACACATGGGAAGAGAACCCGGTAAAAAATCTCACCCACACAATCCCCCAGTTTCTGCACAAGGGCTGCACACGACCGGAGCAGCTCGCGGCAATCCTCTGGCGAGACGGAGCTCCCGACACATAGCATCTCCTCAGCAGCGCCCTCATTGGGCCGGACAACTCGGCACGAGACCGAAGCGGACAGCGCGGAGACGAGGGTGCGGACAAGGCAGTCGACGCGAGCCCTGTTCACCTGAACCCGCACACACACTTCCATCAGGCATGAGCACGAGGGTTAAGCTTTTAAAATGAGGAGCGGTAGAAATCGAGTTGGGAACACGAGGAGGATGTCATCTTGCCTCTAGCGGGTCGAAGCACATGAGGGAGAGCGCGGTGTCCAGAACCCTGGTTCCGGATGAGGCGCCACCCCTGCCGCCGTTGGGGTTGAGGGTGGCGGCGAGGGAAGAGATGGAGGCCGAGAGAGCGTCGCCGGCGGAGGCGGCATCGCCGCCGGTAGGAGGCCGGGAGAGGCGCGCGGCGAGCTCGGCCAGCACCCGGGTGAGGTCTTCGAGGGGAGGCGCCATTTTCGGGGAGCGGAGCGGCGGGAGGGGACGGTGGCCGCCGTGAGAACGAGAAGGGAATTCAGCAGGATGTTGACTGAAGTTGGACTGATGGGTTGAAATGAATTGGCGGCGTGTGGTTGATGCCCATGAACCGGCCCAGTACAATTCCACGAACAAGGCCTTTAGAGTTAGGCCCATTGGAGCTCCAGTTGCTCCTGTGACCTCATTTCATATATGGCCTTGTTTAGTTCCAATGTTTGGCGTGCCAAATTTGACATTTTTGTCATTAATGCGTCACTGTATCATTTCATTTGTATTTGTGAATAATTGTCCAAACATTGATTAATTAGGCTCAAAATGTTCGTCTCGCAGAGTACAACGGAACTGTGCAATTAATCATCTACATTTAGTACTACATACCTTTAGGTATTTAGGATCGATGCTGCAAAAGGATGGTGACATTGATGAATGGCGTCAAGCTTCTAGTGTCCTCTGTGACAAGAGGGTACCACAAAAGCTAAAAGGTAAGTTCTATAGGACGGCGATTCGCCCGGCGATGCTATACGGTGCTGAATGTTGGCCTACTAAAAGGCGACATATACAACAACTGAGTGTAGCAGAGATGCGTATGTTGCGTTGGTTTTGTGGTCACACAAGAAGGGATAGGATACGGAATGAAGATATTCGAGATAGAGTCGGAGTGGCACCAATTGAGGAGAAATTGACGCAACATCGGTTGAGATGGTTCGGACATGTCCAACGGAGGCCTCCTGAGGCGCCGGTGCGTAGTGGGGTTCTACAGCGGGCCAATAATGTTAAGAGAGGTAGAGGGCGACCCAAACTAACTTGGGACGAGTCGGTTATTAGAGACCTTAAAGAGTGGAATATCTCTAAGGATTTAGCTATGGATAGGAGCGTTTGGAGACTAGCAATTAATGTGCCTGAGCCGTGATTTTTGGGTTTCACCTCTAGCCTACCCCAACTAGCTTGGGACAAAAAGCTATGTTGTTGTTGTTGTATTTAGTACTACATACATGTGCCGATATTTTGATATGAAGAGAATCTTCTTTTTCCATAGTGAAATTTGGGGCCAAATTTAGAAATCTTCCTTTTGCATTATGGAGTGTTTGTTTCAGCTCATTTTCGATTTTCAAGGCTCGCTTATGGAGAATCCTGGAGAATCCAAAAGTCAGATGGCTCACATAATCCATAATCGAGAATCCAGCTGGATTATGGATTATGAATTATGGGAGTCATCTGATTTTTTGATTCTCCACAAGCGAGCATTTAAAATCAGCCATAAGCTGAAACAAACACCCCCTATAGCAATGCCTTATCAACAGTTCGTCACAGATCACAACAAAAGAAACATGCCCGAATCCATAATCGAGAATCCAGCTGGATTATGGATCATGGGAGTTATCTGATTTTTTGATTCTCCACAAGCGAGCATTTAAAATCAGCCATAAGCTGAAACAAACACCCCCTATAGCAATGCCTTATCAACAGTTCGTCACAGATCACAACATAAGAAACATGCCCGAAGAAAAAACAGAGATACAGCATGTGGAAGAGTCAAACTAACAGCATTCTAATTTGAGATGCCCCAGTTGTACCAATGCTGATGTAAATCACTATAGGATTTTACATGATAAGTTACACAGGAGATTTCAGGATCTCCCACGGTAGTTCAAACTTCAAACAGATTATGGCTGCTGCATGCATTGATGTAGTGCCTTCAGAAAGAGACCGGGCTAAGCATACAGTATTGAGTCGGGTAACCAGTAGTTCATCACATGGAGCAACCTTTCATGGAGCAAAATCATAATTAGGGGAAAACTCAGACATTGTTATTCTTATTCCCAAGGGAAAACACATGGAGCATAAAAAATTGCTCCATTACTTATTGGCTAAGAAACCCTTTCTATTCTGGGCCCACGGAGTGTCATGTTCATACAGGGCCTCTCCACCAATTCATGCCTTATATCATTTTGTATCGGACTTTGTATTATCTTTGTTTGCATCTTTTCCAGATATGGCAGTCGATGCTGCGACTGCCACGGCTGCAGCAGCTGCACCGACCTTCACACCTCCGGCAGCTTTCATTGCCCCAGCGATCTTTGCAAATGCAGCTACTCCACCAACTAGGGCAGCACGCAGAGCTACCATCGGTCTGATCTCCATGGTATATTCCTGAAGCAGTTTAAGCATATGTGAGAATTTGGAAACAAGTTTAATGCAGGCATCACACTTCTCGAAATACATTCAATGTTAGTAAAATGTGAATACTTTTTCCCTCAGCTCGGTGATAACTTACAGGTAGAAGAACAGTAATGATCATACAACCTACAGTATTTCCACTGAAATGATGTTCCCTTCAGCTATCCCACCATTTCTCCACTCGCTAACAAAACTGTGTTGTTTTAGCATACAGCAGCTACCTAGCATCTTCCTCATCATATTTGCGTCCAGCTGAACGAATAGATGGGTAGATACTGGCTAGCCAACATACTGCTCAAAATACGGGGGAAGTGGATTCATTTATGGGCTAAATATGATGTTTGAGTCTTCTATGGTACATTGAGATAGAGCACAGTATGTCAAATTCACTGGGGAGCCTAACATTGACCTGATGAGTACGGAGTAGCATAGAGCCACAAGTTTGCAGTGCATCAAGCATTCATGCTGATTAATAAATACAGTACATCAAACCAACCATGTAACTGACCTACAATTGCAAGGCTTGTCACCTCTCACAGGTTCCCCCCCCCCCCCCCCCCCCTTTTTTTTTTGCTAGATGACCAGGGCAAGCATCCCAACCACATCCACGAAATGACCAAAATGAGACAACACAATCATAGCTACAATCCTGGCTCAGGGTACAAAAGTGCAGGCTGGTTTGCCTACAGCACCAATCAGATTTAACTTGAACCCACAAACACGTTTCAGTAATTCAGGAAAACAAGTACATGAGCATGAGCATATTTGGTTCATGCCTCTTGCAGCCACAACTATAAGGCCCAATTCAAGCAGGGCAACTCAAACTCGAGCAAAAACTACAGGTTACCAAGATCCAAGCTTAGCGCTGCGGACATGGATAACAGCCCCCCCGTGGCCGCAAATTAGACAGCATTGGGGCATGGGTCTCAGCTGAAACTCCAATTAATAATCCGCCTAGCGGGAACGGTGCCGCGATACGAATTGGAGAAACCACGAAAGAGATTTGGGTTTGAGGGGGGAACAAGTAGATCCCTCGAAACAGTAGGAGTCAGAGCAATACATCCAAGCAACGAAGCTATGGCTACTTACCAGCGGAAGGAGAGGAAGCGAGTGCTGGCGCGTTCGGCCGCGGCCGGCGAAGAGCTCTCCGGCGGTGAAGGGAGACCTTCAGGCACAGCAAGATGCGGATGCGTCAAATACGGGCTACGGGGTAGAGGAAAGATTTTTTTTTTTTTGGGGGGGGGGGAGAGGAAAGATTGGGATTTTAGGAAGAAGGTTAGCCTGGAGGGGGTAATTAGTAATTTACATATTGTTGTGCGATCTCTCATGTGGAGCGGTGGAGGGGGCATTGCTAATTTTGCGCACATCCAAGGGTCTGAAAGCAAAACACACGCTCCTCTTCCTCGAGGCGCCTCTCACCCTTCTTATACCCGGGAGACTAGGGTTTAGTGGCCTCCCCCTCTCTCTCTCCTCTCGCCGCCCAGCTCCGCGTCCCTCTCTCTCCGGCGGCGCCGCGGCGGCGAATTTCCGAATCTTCCGCGATCCGAGCCGCACCAAGGAAGCGGCGATGGGCGGCGAGAAGGATACCTTCGACCTCTCCGACCTCAACGCCTCCCTCCCCGCCGCCGCCGCAGGTAACCCCTGCTCCGCCTGCACCGAATCGCATCAGCTCAACCTCGAGATTCAACCTAATCGATCGGCGTTGTTTTGCGGTTGCCTGCAGCTCTCAGCGCCGAGGACCGCGCCGGCCTCGTCAATGCCTTAAAGGTATGTTGATTTGGGTGATTGGGCGATTGTGATTCCCGTTCGATTCTGTTGGGCTGTGATGCTTTGTGCAATTTCCATCCCGTATATTCAGATGTATTTGTGCCTTCTGTTCATCTGTGATCTGATTTGATTTCAGGACAAGCTGCAGAGCTTGGCAGGTCAGCACGCCGATGTGCTAGAGACGCTCTCGCCCAATGTTAGGAAGCGTGTCGAGTTTTTGAGAGAGATCCAGGTAGATTTGAGAGCATTCCCTTTCTCTGCTTTCATACAAATCTGATGCGAACTTTTTCTCATTGGTGGATGTTACTGCTAAGGAACATCATTTGTATGTGACATGGATATGCAGTGTTATAATTTTTTCAGTTATATCCTGTTTCCACTGCATTGCCATTTTAGGATGAATTGATGAAACATGCTCTGCTGACCGGTTCCCTTTGTTATATATTAGCTGAGAGTAATCCAGTGCTGTCCCTGTGATATGAAGAGCAACAACAATTTGTTGATTTGTTGGATTGAACAGTCAGCCATTTGTTCACCATATATGTAGTTTTTCGACAACATCATAATCAATTTGAACTTGCAGTACATTTGTATTCAATAGCTATAGAATTTGAGTTCTTTTAGTAGTTTTACTTTAGTCCTGGTTGATTAATAAAACTCGTAAATTGATCTTGAATCTTAGGACATGAGAACACTACTCATGAAATGAGCGATGTTTAATTTGATGGTTTAATCCCTGCCCCTGCTGTTCAGTTTCAGAGTCTAGGAACAAGTCTTTTGTTTTCTGCATCTGTTCAGTGTCCATTCAGTCTGTTGGTTATCCATTGGCTGAGCGAGTGAAGTCTGTTAGCTTGTTAGAGTGTCCTAGTCTTCAGGGAGTAGTGGTAGCCGAGTCCTTTGCTCTCATCCACAGGATGTGGTCCTGTTTGCTAGGGCCTCTACGGTAGTAGTGATCGGCTGTTATGGCCTGTTTTATCTTCTATAAATAAGAGAGCAATACAATCAGAAAAGCTGCCTTTTGCAGCAGAAATTCCCTGTGTGTGTGTTTCTGGGTTTGAGTGAGTTGAGAGCCTACATAATAGCTACAATAGTTGGACCTTTTTGCTTAGTTTACTGGGATTTGTTATCAATCGAACCCATAAATTGATCTCTATAGTTTATTTTTTCCATTTGAATCTGTTAACTAGAGATCCAAAATGTCTCTGTTGTAACGGGCCACTGTTAACTGTTATTCATAATTTCCTTTGTCTTCTGTGATGTATCTCAGATTTTTATTGATGCTGACTTCTAGGGAATTTTGTGTAGATTGCTGTTACATAGTTAAGGAACAGATCGTTCAATTAAGTTTGTAAAATATGTCATTTGTCTTGATGAGTTGCAAGTTTCCCAGCGCACTAACATTTTTTCTGCCTTTTTATCAACTAAAGCTGATTCCCAACTAAACTGGGTTGAAGGGCAGTTGCTGGACCTCTATTTTTGTCTCCAAGCATAATAATTCTTGAGTGAAAAAATTCACACCAAAAGAAAATACGTGGGGGTCCGACCTCTCGCTGTTTCTGCCTTAACATGCACTTAGTCAATTTTTTTTCTCTCTCTCTCTATAATGCAGGGCCAACACGATGAGATTGAGGCTAAGTTTTTTGAAGAACGAGCTGCACTTGAAGCTAAGTACCAGAAGCTGTATGAACCTTTGTACACAAAGGTATAGATTTCCTTTATGTTAGTATATTTGTATTGTTTCATAATACTTTGTTAACAAGACCCAACTTCTAGTGTGTTCTTTTTTATGCAAATTGCTGGAATTGGTTGTTTTGTTTCCTTTCAGAGGTATGAAATTGTAAATGGGGTAGTGGAGGTAGATGGTGTCAGTGATGAACCAACCAGTGAAAATGCTGCCGAGGGGAAAGAATCAGATGGTATGAAACTGAACTGTTAATCCTGCATATAGTTCCCACTCCGAATATGTGATTTATGTTTGCACCATTTATCAGCTAAAGGAGTTCCAGACTTTTGGCTTACTGCTATGAAAACGAATGAAGTCTTGTCTGAGGAGGTAATATTGTGCCTGGTCTTAATTCTGTGTGGTTTTTTAGATACACTGCTGTATTGTTGAGTGTTGACTAGATTTTTGCTTGATTTTAGATACAAGAACGTGATGAACCTGCTTTGAAATACCTAAAAGATATCAAGTGGTCTAGAATTGAGGATCCCAAGGGTTTTAAGCTGGAGTTTTTCTTTGATACAAATCCTTTCTTCAAGAACCCAATCCTGACAAAGACCTACCACATGGTTGATGAAGATGATCCAATTTTGGAGAAAGCCATTGGGTCAGTATTTTTATATTCTTAAATTTTTATCATCTGTGGTGCTGTCTTTATTGCTATTGCAGTGTGTGCATATCTATTAAACACACTATTTACTGCAGAACTGAAATTGATTGGCATCCTGGGAAAAACCTTACACAGAAGATTTTAAAAAAGAAACCAAAGAAGGGTTCAAAGAATGCGAAGCCTATTACAAAAACTGAAGTGTGTGAGAGTTTCTTCAACTTTTTCAGTCCCCCACAGGTTCCTGATGATGATGAGGACATAGATGAAGAAACTGTACGTCTAAGATCTGTTGTTGAACTTATTTGAGTTATCACCATTTCTATTATACTCTGTCATAAACTAGATTGAACTTTTTCTGTAGGCTGATGAGCTGCAAGGTCAAATGGAGCATGACTATGACATTGGGTAAGTGCAGTCATTATCATTTTCCAAATCCATTGCTCCTGCTGCTGCTGATGATATTCCTGTGAATTGTGCCGTTTCCTGATATTGCTGAAATTGGCCTTCAGTACCACCATAAGGGATAAGATCATCCCTCATGCTGTTTCCTGGTTTACCGGTGAGGCTGTTCAAGATGAGGATTTTGAGGACATGGGTGATGAGGAGGATGACGATGAGGACGAGGATGATGACGAAGATGAAGATGAGGAAGAGGATGAGGACGAAGAGGAAGAGGAAGAAGAAAGCAAACCGGCAAGGAAGGTAGGCTAGCATTAGGATAGCAATCTGTGTACATATGGGAATTCATCCTTGGTCCCTTGCTAATATGCTTCCATTATAATTGTCTGCAGTCTGGCTCAGGCCGCAAGCCAAAGGTACAAACCCTGCAATTGCACACCTAACTGAAGTGCCCCAATACTTCCTTTCCCAGTTTCCTGGTAGCATCCAATGCACATATCTAACTCATGGTGTATTACAGGTAACGCAGAAGGTGCCTCAAGGAAGTGCTGAACAACCGGCGGAGTGCAAGCAGCAGTAAACTGTGCTGGGGTCCCATCGTCCATGTGTTTGCGTTGGTGTTTGGTTGATGCAGTGTTTTCCATTGAACTGCCCAGGAGGAGCTTTTTCTGTCGTTTCTGTGAGCGGGTGAGATGTTATTAGGTGGCGAGGCTTTTGTTTGGATCTGAGCACTTTGTGCTGCGTTGGTGGATGGTACTCTGTTAGCGTATTATGTTTCAGTTGTATGCAATCGGATGGTATTATATGATTGTGTAATTATCTTCGCACTCTGCCTATAAGGGACTCTGTGAGGGTGTCTGGAGTATTATATCAGGGGCTGATTGATTCTTATTTGGGCGCCTGCGCCTGAACCTGAGCGTTATTTGATGAGATATGAGAAGAGGTGTAACGAGCGAGATCAGACAGAAGTCTGAATTTTGAACGATGAAAGTCCGCATTGTATATGAGCATATGAAATCCATTTCAATGGTAATCATCTTTCGTGATAGTCGATTCTCACATGTGTTTTTTTAGAGGCCATGCCAACGTTTACAGCATTTCGTCATACTATTACAGCAGCAGCAATTCTTTAGCAATGCCGTACACTTCGCTGCTTTGACAACTGCTTGTTAGCTTTCGCAGTTGCGCCAGAGTTTCATGTTGGATGAGTGCAGCTAAATCTGTGTTTCGATAGTTTGGAGACCAGGATATGGCACGGGTCAATATATTTAGGGACCGGTGGTGGACTTTACTCTATTTAAAATTACACGTCCTAAACTAAAACAATTCAACCATTACTCAGAAATATAAAATGGTTCGGCTCAACAGCGGCTAGCAACTGCATACGAGCAAAATCATCGTGCGATCAGCAGCGATCGCCGATCGGGGCTCGCAAATCTTACTGAACTTGGGCTGACTAAACAAACGGCCCGCTCATCAAAGCGTCCAGTCGGCGCCGTCAATACCGTCGTGGCTGGCTCGAACCTGCAAATCTTTTTTAACTGGGCTGGCCCAACACACGGCTCACTGAACCAAGAAGCGTCGTCCCCCTGGGCCGTGCTTAAGTTCCCAGCTAGCCCAACTAACCTCACCGGTCGAGTCGTTGTGCCGCCCCCGACCCGCCGCCGCCGCCGCCGGCTAGGCACTCGACGAAGACGAGAGGGAGGAGAGGAGATGGAGGCGGCGCTGCGGGGGATCAGGGGGAAGCTGACGGAGCACCGGGAGAAGGTGATCAGCGCGCTGCTGCTGGGCTCGTTCGTGACGCTGGGGTGGCGGTCGGCGGAGCAGCAGCGCGAGATCGAGGGCCTGGAGGCCGAGAAGAACTCCCTCCGCGCCGCCAACGCCTCCATGTCCACCGCCATGTGGTACTGGCGGGAGGAGCTCTTCTCCCTCGCCGCCACGCCCTCCTCCCCCATCTCCGCGTCCCGCCTCCGCCACATCTACGGCGAGGAGGAGCTCCCACCGTCCGCCGCGCCCAAGCAGCCAGGTGGGTACCTCGGTGCTCCTGCAGCGATGTGGTGGTGTACTAGATTTTTCTTTCCTAACAGAGCTTGATACTACTCCGATGAAATTGACTAATTGATTAGCATCGAAGCATATACTAGTTCGGTAGTTCCAGTCCAGCTTTTTCCCCACACCTTGTGATCTTGTTGGTTTTAGTAGATCGAAATGCCACTAAGCTAGGGGGATTTCGCTGTTCTATGTGTGGAGGCTATGCTCTTGCCTATGAATTAGACAGTTGAAGGCACTTTGCTGGAGTAATATGATGTCATTCTCATAGTGTACTAGATTTACAGTTTTCTGTCTGAACTCTGAAGACAGAAGGGACTTTACACCACATCATATAATGCCAATTTTGAAGCTAGAATTCGGTTTGTGTATGTCTTCTTTTGGAGCCATAGCTGAGAAAACTGCTTGGTAGAGGAGTTCGCCATTTGATTATCCCTTATCCTTTTAAATTTCCTGTCCAATTAGCATTTGTGTCCATTGATTTTGTCCTTCAGAATGCTTAGGTTATACTCACATCCATAAACATAGGGCGTGCTTGGTTGCCAGCCAGAGCACGCCACCGCCGCCGCCTAAGCTGTGGTGCCGATTTTGGGCACCACACTCACGGCACTCAAAATCAACTGCAAAAAGCTGTGGCTGCCGCAATCGTTTCACCAACCAAGCACACAACTTTTTCTATGGCGCCGCCCAAAGTTCAGCGTGGCATCCCATGGCGGGGAACCAAGCACGCCCATACTACATCAAAATCACGGAATGCACCTCAAGGGTTTCCCTTTAATTGATACTGTGCTCATGTCCTTGTCCATGTATGAGGCAGCTTGACTCACCTTGTACTTGTAATCTTGTACTGGTAGTTAACCATGATGATGTGCAAAATGAATTTGTTATTTGTTAAAAATGTGAGTTTATCCTGCAATCCGTGCCTTAAACTTGAGATTTGCAATGCCATGTGAAAAATTATTCCTTCATGCTGAGTGAGGTCGCTATGTCTTCTCAACTTCTGTACTTTTGAAGTCTCTGGCTGACTGGGTCTCAACAGCATGGCATCATATCAATTTGTGCTTACAGCAAAATAGTAGTGAAAGTGTGCTAATGTAGATATGGCTTTTGAATGCATCTGGTGATAATAAAAACACTGGCCTTTTCGATCTGCAGGATCAGACGCCGAGGAGGAACCGGTTTCTATAGCATGAAACTCTCTCGCACCTTTTCCATGCAGTGTGCAGTGTTTAGCATCATCAGATAGCGAGGCAGGCTCCCTGAAGGCGATAATATTTTGTTAGATAACCATGAATGATCGTTGTACTGAGTTGCAAATAAGTTTTAAAATTTTAATCGGCCTAGTAACAAAATATCAGTGTTATCTCGTGTGTTTCCAATGCTATACTGTGTGAACTGACATAATATAAGGAACACTGTTGTATTATGTGCTGCTTTTGTGGGAAATTATGTGCCACTTTTTAATGCTACTATGGTGAGTTGAAGGCTGTGAGCATTTCCTAAAATTAAAAAAAAACTGTGAGCATTTCAAGCAGTTCAAATTTTGTCCATTCACATTCAAATTGGGAGAATCGTCACTTGTTAGAGTGCTCCCATTCCTTCTAGTCCCAGTAACCAAAACGCTACTTAAAATCACAGGATGCTCTCATCTCATATATGCTTGGGCTGTTTTGTACGATCACACAAGCAAGTACTAATGTTCAAAAAGAAGCGTATAATAAGTCCATAGGATCTTTGCAGCCATGGAGGAAACGACGAAGCTGCAGGCATCAGTGTGTGTGTCGTGATTTGAGATCCGAGTGCAACACGGTGTGACTGTGAATGCAGCATTTAGCATTTTTGAGAGGATGCCTGATAGCACGTGCTCTCTGTCCCCGCAAGACTAGGACAATATCACATTTAGATAATAGCCAACAAGTACTAGTAATATTCAAGTAGGATAGAGCGTATCGTGGAAGTGCAGGCAAATCGAGCCAGCTGAAGATCTGGACACTGTCTTCTCCACTGTTCTGTGAAGAAGCAAGGAGAGGACATGGAGGACGAAGAGGGGCGGAGGGGGATCCCTTCTCTACTCAAATCTCCATCGCCGCCTGAAAGTGAAGCTGCTTCTCACCAGCAGGAACACATCGCCTCTGATATTACCCAGGTGAGGTCATCTCTAGTCTCCATATCCTGGCATCATCCGTTTTGATTTCCCCACTTCCACTCCGGTCTGTTTCTTTGTTTCCCCCCCATGTATTACAATTTGTTTGAACTTTGAACTATCATGTACAAATTCCTTCAAGAAAACTATCATTTACAAATAGCTTGCTTGTTTTCAGCTTGTAGGATGGACACCACTGATAGAACTGAAAAGAATCACCCAGAAGGATGAGGTCAATGCCCGGATTGTTGGCAAGTTGGAGTGCTACCAGCCTCTTTGCTCTGTCAAGGACCGCAGCGCTCTGAGGTGAAGTACGAGTTCATAATTTTATAATCTTGAGCCTACCTGTACACCCCTAGAGCGCTTTTTGATTGGATCCAATTAGTTGGCCTATTATCTTTCGTGTTTAAAAATAACCCTTAGTTTCAGCCACTTGCAGAAACACGAGTTATTGTCTCTAGGTCTCTGATCAGCCACTTGCAGAAACACTAGTTATTGTCTCTAGGTCTCTGATCATAAAGCAACCAAGTTATCATTTAATGGCTGATAACCTTACGTCCTTTGCAGAATGGTTGAAGATGCAGAGGAGAAAGGGCTCATCTCACCTGGCGTCACCACACTGGTTGAGCCAACGAGCGGCAATATGGGGATAGGTCTGGCGTACATTGCTGTGCTCAAAGGTTACAGGTTCCTAGCAGTCATGCCTGCTGAATACTCACTTGACAAGCAGATCTTGTTGCGGTATCTAGGAGCAAAGGTCGTTTTAACTGGTAAGGGTTTTGCAACCACAAAGCTCTTCATGTCACATTGAGTCTTAACACCATGTTGTTTAATGCTATGCTTTTTTTAGATCCTACACTCGGCTTTCAGGGACAGCTTGACAAAGTGGAACAGCTCAAGAAAGAAATACCCAATGTGCATGTTCTTGATCAGTTTGCAAATGCAGCAAATCCTGACGCACACTTCACATGGACTGGTACATACTCTGGAAATTAGTACTGATTTACACTAATCTTTTGATCCTCAGAAAATATTACTACCTCCACCTTGAAATATATTTAAAAACGATGGGAGTATGTTGCTGGAGTATTGCATGATATGTTCCGCCTGTCCATTTGTACCTAGGGCCTGAGATTTGGAAGGATACGGCAGGCAAAGTAGACATCTTTGTGGCCGGCTCAGGCACTGGTGGTACTGTTTCTGGAGTTGGTAAATACTTGAAGATGAAGAACCCAGCTGTAAAGGTCATTTGTGTTGAGCCTGCGGAGAGTCCAGTTATTTCAGGTAAGCGGGTAAACTGCAATCACTTAAACACCTCACTGAATGATCAAATGCTAAAAGCAATAACAATAAAGTATTATAAAATCATCACTTACCAAAAGAAAACTCCATATATTAATTGGTTTCATAATAGCTTTGCTCGTTTTGTTATAGGTGGCAAGCCTTCTCGGCATAAAATTCAGGGAGTTGGCCCAGGATTTATACCCAAGAACTTAGACACCTCACTCATTGATGAGATCATTACAATAAATGCAGAAGATGCAATGGTGAATGCAAGGAAGTTGGCAAGGGAAGAGGGCCTGCTAGTTGGGATATCATCTGGAGCAAACTTGGCAGCTTGCTTGAAGGTTTGCAATATTGCAAACTCTAATTCTTCTCACTTGTTCTGCCTCCATTTCTTTCCCATCTTTGCTCACCTTACCTTATATTTGAAATGTATTTTTAGGTGGCGTCTAGAGAAGAAAACAAAGAGAAGATGATTGTTACCGTGTTTCCAAGCGGTGGTGAGAGATACATGACCTCCGACATCTTTGGCACTGTAAGAGAGGAATGCATCGCCATGACCTTCTGATCTCAACAGTTGTGCAGATCTGTAGTGGTGGTCTGGTCTAGCATGGAAGCATGTTTTTTTCCATTTGCAGGAGCCAGGAAGCATTTAAATATGTTCTTGATCAGGAACCTTTACAAACCTTTGAGTTTTCTGTTGTTGGGCATGCTTCAAAAAATACTACACGGTTACTTAAACATATTAATTTCCCTCAAATTCCAAAGCTCATTAACCTGCATTACAAGAAAAACAGTTGAGCAGAAAGTCACTGGACATTTCACCTCTGTTTGCTTCAATTCGTTGATTGTCCTACTCTTCGCAGCTTCATTCAAGATCATTCTTCTTGGTTAATTTGTTGATTTTCTATGAATTAAAGTAGAAAGGATATGAAACTTAACTTTTGCGACAAAGATATGACTATGGATGTTCCAAGTTTAAATTTTTCTTCAAAACTAAAAAGTTCACTTTTGAAGTTTGAACAAATTTTACATGTTGTTTCAATTATTTTCCCATTTTCAGCAGAGCTTTAGCATAGGTCGGCTGCGATTCGCGACCAACCAAAGTGCAGAATTATTGTGACTTGGACACCGATGAAAGATAGTGCAGAATTATTGTGACTTGTCCATAGAAAAGATAGTAATGGACCATAATGGTACTGTAGCAACAATGGTCAATGGATATCTCCAGAGTTTGCAGGGCGATTAAAGAATGTGATATGTAAGAATTAGATAAGGAAGGAAATATTAAACAAAATAAAGGATTAAATATATAAAAAATAAATATGTTTCATAAAAGAGGAAAATAAAAAGAGAAAAAAGTCTATTCCTACAAGTAGTAGAAAGAACCGATAAATGAATAATACAGATTTGAAAAAAAAACGAGAAATGAAAGAAATACAAAAAGAGAATGGACGGGAAAGGATCAACGTCTAGTCTATTCTATTCTGTAAGCTAAAAACGAAGAAGAAAATGTACACTCGCCGAAAGAAGAAAATAAAACGTGCGGAGCATCGCCATCGGTGGTAGGAGTAGTTCAGCACTTCAGCACGATTGCACCAACGTTGGTTGGGTTCTTGAGGAAAGAAGAAAGCAAAGCAGGCTAGTGGGCTACGTGGGTTAGCATGGGCCAGAAAAACGGAACAAAGTGCTGCCCAGCCCGGTAGCGCTCGCGCGTGGAGAAAGTGCCAATTCAAATGGAATGGCCTAAAAATGCAAAAATCAATTCTTAAAAAAATTGTGTGGGCTCGAGACGCGACAAACGGAGATTCTGTAACGCGCGTATATATGTATATATAGTAGTCTCCACCGAGGTTGCAGGTACACTCGTCACTGCAAGCAGTAGCTTAGAGCAGCATCTTCCTCTTCCAGCAATGGAGAGAGAGGAGGAGGTCGGGAGGAGAGGGATCCCTTCACTTCTGAAGCCATCTTTCTCTTCCAGCAATGGTGGTGCTGGGCTGGATGAGCACATTGCCTCTGATGTCCCGCAGGTGAGATCTCCTATCTTCTTTTCTGTCATCTTACATTCCTATTTGCTGCTGTTACTTGTTTCTAGGTGGCATGCATGAGGGTAGTTTGACATTGTTCGTGTGCAACAATTTCTTCAGCTCATAGGATGGACGCCGCTGATCGAGCTGAACCGCATCGTCAGCAAGGATGGAGTTGACGCGCGGATCATCGGCAAGATGGAAGCGTACCAGCCGCTCTGCTCCATCAAGGATCGATGTGCTTTGAGGTATTTTGGTTTTCCCCTTGCTCCTACTCAATTTTGCACTCAAAACTGGCCAGAGAGAGTTATCTCTGTTTATGTTCAATCCAGATAGAGAGGCTGATGGAGCTAGTTCAGCTTACACGCAACTCTGACAAGGTTCAGTAAATAGAGTTCTTATGGATCATCCGCTTTATACTAGTGTTTATTGAACAATGTCAAACTGAGAGAATACAAAGTCAACCAACAATTTGTCTGCCTCTGAACCTGTGTGCCAAGTTCAGAGTTCAGACAAGTGTAGCATGCATGCTGCCTCGGAACTCCAAGTCGTTTTATTGTCATAATGTTACTAGTAGTACCTAGATTTATGGTGTGCCTGTTATTTGGTCGTACAATGCACCCAATTTTTACAAGTGTGCTACCACTTTCTTCTGTTTGTTTTGAAGAACGATTAAAGATGCTTATATGCGCTGACACTTCCTTCTGTTTTCCTCTGAAGAATGATAGAAGATGCAGAGGAGAGAGGGCTGATTTCACCTGGTGTCACCACACTAATCGAGCCGACAAGTGGGAACATGGGGTTAGGATTAGTTCTCGTTGCTATTCATAAAGGCTACAAGTTCATAGCCGTTGCGCCGGCTGAATATTCACTTGACAAGCAGATCCTGTTGAGATACATGGGTGCTGAGCTGTATTTAACTGGTATGATATGATAATTTGTACCAAGTTAGAGACTCAGAGGCATCACCTTGCTTGCTTTAATCAGTAGAAACTGTGTGGGTGACCTTCTCCCTTGCGGTTGATTGTATGCAGATCCTGCCCTTGGCTTTCCAGGCATGTGTGATAAGGTTGAACAGCTGCGAAAAGAATTGCCCAATGTGCATGTTCTCAATCAAGCTACTAATAAAGCAAATACTGAAGCACATTTCATATTGACTGGTATGGTTATAACTTATAAGATGTGTTCAAATGTGATGATTTTACCTCGGTAAACAGGAGTAGCTGCTTTGTTTAGATAAAGATGACTAGCTGCCATGGAATAGTTTTTTCTAAGATATATCATATATGTACTTTCTTGATTTTGATAATTGTTATTGTTGCTTTTACACAAGCTGATGCAAATATTACTGTACCAGAAATTCAGAACCTGAATACTGAGTGCACAGATTGTCATCAAATTTTTTTGAACCAAAAACAGCGAGGGAGGCCCCCTCTGTGCAAATTTTATTAAAAAAGATAGAGCGGAGAAGAAATACTTACGAACAAACAACCACTAAGCCAAACAGAAGATTGTCATCAAATTTAGAAGTCCATCAAACTTTATAGACATCACAATAAGTATGTATAGTACAACGACATTTACTATTCAGGATTTCTATCATATATTCTCTGCTGATATTGTTACACCTTAGCACATTATTCGTATCTTCAAACCAAAAGCTTTTTCTTTGAGTTAGAAAAAAGCATATTTTTTGTACATGGTATCACAATACAAGCCCCATTGTTTACAACTACAGGACCTGAGATTTGGAAGGACACAGCTGGCAAGGTGGACATCTTTGTGGCTGCTTCAGGCTCAGGGGGTACCGTATCTGGTATAGGAAAGTATCTGAAAATGAAAAACCCTGGCATCAAAGTCGTTTGTGTTGAGCCTGCAGAGAGCCCAGTCATTTCAGGTAACACATTATTGCAGAGATATCATGGAAGTAAGGTTTAGGAAATCTTGACTGATGAGCAGTGGCGTTGATTTAAGAACAGTAGTGGGTAGTAACACTTTATTTGTCCATTAGATGAAAATGATACAGAGGCTGGAATATTAATACATATTCCCTATTCTAAAAATTAGATGAAAATGATATATTTGACATGGTATTGGTTTTATTCAGGTGGCGCGCCTGGCAAACACAAAATCCAGGGAATAGGACCAGGGCTTCTACCTGAAGTCTTAGACTTGTCAGTCATCGATGAGACTGTCACGGTGACCACTGAGGAGGCGATGGAGAATGCGAGGAGGCTGGCGAAGGAGGAAGGCCTGCTTGTGGGTATTTCTTCAGGAGCAAACTTGGCAGCTTGCTTGAAGGTTCAGACAATCCTATCTATTTAGCTCTACCATATCCGTTTCACTTCCTGATATTTGTTGATCCTTCAAATGCGTCTTTAGGTTGCATTGAGAGAAGAGAACAAGGGGAAGATGATCGTCACCGTGTTCCCGAGTGGTGGAGAGAGATACATGAACTCCGACCTGTTTGCAGATGCAAGAGAGGAGTGCATTGCCATGACATTCTGATTTATTTTCTTGTTTTAGAATAAACATTATGATTTCATCAGTTCATCACATCCTGGTAATGTAGAGGCGGGGAATTTAATTCAAGAAATTTGTATCAATTCGATATTAAATTCTTGAGAATTTAATAAAATTTCCCTTATAAAAAAATCAGAACAGTTTTATCTTTTGTATAAAAGGTCTAAGTAGATCACATGTGTTGCTGATGGCACAATGTATCGCAGACACATTATATATGACAAAACAGCTAAGCGGGCCTATCAATACTAAACATTTCATCTTGACCGATCCTTCATCTCTTCTACTTAAGTCCCCATGATCTTGTTACAAAATAGATTGTAATAGCATGTAGTAGTGATGCTTTTCTTGTGGGAAATCAGCGGGGATGCCAGGGACGACCTTGCCGTCTCTCAGGGCGTCGAACGTGTTGACCAGGAAGCCGTCGGCATTGATGATCCACTGCCATTGTCGATGAATTTCTTGGTGACGAAGAATATCCTGGCATTAGTCTTTTTTTTTCTCGAATACGCAGGAGAGCTGCGTATCTTTGTATTAAAAGAGGAAAAAAGTCCGGTTACAACGCAACATCACCCCACTTTGGGCTAGAATGGGGGATATAAGACCTGACCAATCTCACCTAAACTGAAACTTACAAAGGAACAAAACAATAAAGGACCTGACCAAAATCTAACCAGTCACGCCACCCTGGCCAAGAGCTGCGAGTCCTTTGGCTCCAGTCATCTGCCAAAGGTGGGATTCGTCCTTGAAATCCTGCAGGGCTACTTGGACATTAGGAGCAGATCCTTCGAAAACACACGCATTGCGGTGTTTCCATAAGATCCATGCACCAAGGATCACTAGAGAATTGAATCCCTTTCTTTGTTGTTTAGAGCATTTCTTCCCTGACCTTTGCCACCACTCCACAAAGGAGCTGATCCGGCTGCTAGGAACCAGACTAGACAGGTTTAAAGGCTGCAAGATGTTAAACCAAAACTGTCGTGCAAATACGCAAGTTGTGAGGATGTGCTGGACTGTTCCGTCTTCCTGGCCACGGAGAGAACATTGTGATGGGTGGGGAAGTCCTCTTTTCTGTAGGCGGTCAGCTGTCCAGCAGCGGTTTCTAATGGCGAGCCAAATGAACATCTTACATTTACCCGGAGCCCTTGTTTTCCAAATTTTCTTCCAAGGTTCAAAGGGGATGGATCCTGGCATTAGTCTTCAAGAAAAGAATAAACAGGAAACGTGCTTTAAGGTTCACACATCTAACCAACTGGCTCGTATTTATTTTGTTATTCCCCCATTTAACATTTAGTACTACCTCCGTCCTTTAATGTGTGACAGGACGAGCTAGTTAGTTCATTTTTAAACATTATATATTTAATAACTGAGTTAGTAATTTTATTTTTTAGAAACATAGTAATACTTCTTTCCCTAAAAGATGTATAACAATCGTTTTAATTCTCATTTAGACCACATCAAGTGAATGAAACAAGGGAAAGATGATCATCACCATATTCGCGATTTTGGGGCGAGAGATACATGAACTCCAGCCTCTTTGCAGATGCAAGGGAGGAGTGCCGTTGCCATGATATATTCTGATTTCATCACTTGATCATTAAAAAAAACAGCCTCATGTTCTATATAAAATGTGAAGTACCGAGTACGTACTACGTAGGAAGCATGTCTATAGCTATTTCCACAGTTCGTTTTTTCTTCAAAAAAAAAAGATGATTCTACAAATCCACAATGATCTTACAACATGATTTATCTGAAATTTTATTTCCACTGCTTGTAGCATACGCTGAACTTTTATGTTACCAAAACAAATATTTCACTCTTTTCATCCCACGACGATTTTATTTCCTCTATTTCTCAGTCTCTATTTATGGAGACTATCCTTGGTTCTATTTCTCAGTAAAAACCACCAACACGTTAACAAACAGAATAGTATGCGGGGCCACATGATAAAGTCATTAAAAAAATTGTGTATTACATGACATATTTTTATGGGACCATCTCTGGTGAAAATGGCCAAAACAATTAAAAACAACGAAAAATCATCCAAAAGTGTACTTTGGAGTTTTCGGGGAAAATGAAACTGTGCACATCTGTACTTCACGCGATCATATACTTTTGTTGCAGAAGTAAAGCTTCAAAATCTTTCTAATTTAATTCATACAAAAATTACAAATCCCAAGTGAATGTGCCGTATTTTTGGTCATCTAATAAATTTCTTTGTCATTCTCATATTATAAATTATAGTAGAAAGAATTTTAACCTAAACTCTTCCAAACAAAGTATATCTTGACATGAATTATAGAAGTATCGAGTTCTATTTTTTTTCGAGCTTAAAAAACGATTTAAAATGAATTTTGATGCCCATTTTTGGCAGAGCTTTCGCGTAGCTCGTCTGCGACCCGCAACCAACCAAATGCAAAATTATTGTGATGTGGACACCGGTGTGAACCATATGCATTTCCACAGTTAGGAGTGATGTGGACTCCTAAGTGAGACTATAGCCACAACCCACAATGGATATATCCAGGCCGTTGCAGGGTACAGTCGTCACTGTCTTCCTGCTCGTCCCCTGAGAAGCCAAACAAGCAGTAGCGTAGCATCCATGGAGAGAGAGGAGGAGGTCGGGAGGAGGGGAATCCCTTCTCTCCTGAAGTCATCTTCCGCTTCCAGCGGTGGTGGTGCTGGGAGGGAGGAGCACATTGCCTCTGATATCACGCAGGTGAGCTCTCCTGTCTTCTTTCGTCTTCCATTCTTTTTTGTTCTATATTCTATCTCCTCCCTGTTCCTCCTGGAGGTCTTTCACAGGTGACATGCATGAGAGATTAAAATCGTTTTTTTTCCAGCTCATAGGATGGACGCCACTGATCGAGCTGAAGCGAATCGTTAGCAAGGATGGAATAGATGTGCGGATCGTCGGCAAGATGGAGGCTTACCAGCCGCTCTGCTCCGTCAAGGATCGAAGTGCTTTGAGGTATTTTTGATATTTCGCTTGCTCCTACTCATCCTTTTTTCACTGAACTGATCAGAGAGTTACCTCTGTTTATGTTAATACAGATAGGGAGGTTATATTGAGCTAGTTACAACTTTGACAAGATTCTGCTTTAATAGTATACAATAAAGGCAGACTGAGAGAACACAAAGTGACTAACAATCCTGTTTGCCTCTGAACGTGTCCCGTGTTCATATAAGTGTAACCTGTTCCTTCAAAAAAAAAAGGTGTCCCGTGTTCATACAAGTGTAACCTCCATTGCTGCCATGCAATTCCAAGTCGTTTGATTGTCATAAATTCATAATTATACTAGTAGTACCTGGATTTATGGTATACCTGTGATTTGGTCCTACAATACACCCAATTTGTACAGCGTGATACTACTTCTGTTATCTTCTGAAGAATGATAGAAGATGCACATCTGCAGACACTTCCTTCTGTTTTCTTCTGAAGAATGACAGAAGATACACATCTGTGTTGGCACTTCCTTCTGTTTTCTTCTGAAGAATGACAGAATATACACATTTGTGCTGCCGCTTCCTTCTGATTTCTTCTGAAGAATTACATAAGAAGAACACCTGTGCTGGCACTTCCTTCTCTCTTTTTTTGTCTGGAAAATGACAGAAGATGCATATCTGACTGACACTTCCTTCTGTTTTCTTCTGAAGAATGATAGAAGATGCAGAGGAGAGAGGATTGATTTCACCTGGTGTCACAACACTAATCGAGCCGACAAGTGGTAACATGGGTTTAGGATTGGTTCTCATTGCTATCCATAAAGGATACAGATTCATAGCTGTTATGCCGGCTAAATACTCACTTGACAAGCAGATCCTGTTGAGATACATGGGTGCTGAGCTGTATCTAACCGGTATGATAAGTTGTACCAAGTTTATGGCATCACCATGCTTGGTTTTTCTTTATTTTAGATTAGATGATTTTAATCAGTAAAAATTGATGGGTAACATTCTTCCTTGCGGTTGACCATATGCAGATCCTGCCCTCGGCTTTCCAGGCATGTATGACAAGGTTGAACAGCTCCAAAGAGAATTACCCAATGTACATGTTCTCAATCAAGTTATCAATAAAGCAAATTCTGAAGCACACTTTAGATTGACTGGTATGGTTGTAAGATGTGTTCAAATGTGATGCTTTAAACTTCAGTAAACAGCTTTGTGTAGATAAAGATGGCATTGCTTATGTGGACTGGTTTTTTCTGAGATATATCGTATATGTGCTTCCTTGATTTTGGTTATTGTTATTGTGCTTTAACACAAGCTGATGCAAAAAATATTGTACCAGAAATTCAGAATATTTTTCATTAAAAAAATAAATTCAGATGTGATTGTCATCATAGCTTACAAGACCAACAAACTGACACTGCAAGAAATTTGCATACACAACAACAATTAGTATTTAGGATTTTTGTCATTTATACTCTGCTGGTATTTTTACAGCTTAACATATATTTGTATGTATATGGTATCACAATACAAGGCCTATTGTTTACAAAAACAGGGCCTGAGATTTGGAAGGACACAGCCGGCAAGGTGGACATATTTGTGGTTGCTTCAGGCACAGGAGGTACTGTATCCGGTGTCGGAAAGTATCTGAAAATGCAAAACCCAGGCGTCAAAATCGTTTGTGTTGAGCCTACAGAGAGCCCAGTCATTTCAGGTAGCACACTATTGCAGAAACATTAATTACTTGAAAGTAGGCATTTGGAAGTCATGAGCAGTGGCTTAACTATCAGGATAGTAATCATGAACATTTTATTTTCTGACCAGATAGAAATGACAGATTTGACACGGTATCCGTACTCTTCAGGTGGCGCGCCAGGCAAGCACAAAATTCAGGGAGTAGGCCCAGGATTTCTACCTGAAGTTCTAGATACCTCAGCCATCGACGAGACTATCACGGTGACCACAGAGGAGGCGATGGCGAACGCAAGGAGGCTGGCAAAGGAAGAGGGCTTGCTTGTGGGCATATCTTCAGGAGCAAACTTGGCAGCTTGCTTGAAGGTAATCCTTCAGATGAGTACATCCTAGCTGATTGGCTCTACCACTGTCGTTTCACTTCCTAATATTTGGTGATCCTCCAAAATGTGTCGTCAGGTTGCATCGAGAGAAGAGAACAAGGGAAAGATGATCGTCACCGTGTTCCCGAGCGGTGGTGAGAGATACATGAACTCTGACCTGTTTGCAGATGTAAGAGAGGAGTGCATTGCCATGACTTTCTGATTTCTTTCTTCTTCTTTTTTAAGAAAAATAGCATTCTGATTTCATCAGTTCATCAGAACAGTTGTATCTTCTGTATAAAAGGTCTAAGTACATTACATGTTGCTGATAGCACAATTTACTGTCGACACGTGTTATATGATGACAGACAGACAGGCAGTTCAGATACAACTGGATTGACGGATCCTTCGTCTCTTCTCGCGAGGTCTTTGTCCTTGGTTTCAGCTCAGATCTAAATAAAACATGGCTGTCCCTTTCAGCCTTGATCACGTTTCCAAATGGATTATCATAGCATCACACGCTTTACTTAATAGTTAATACTCCTACTACTAAGGGAGGCCGTCACTGCACATGTCATGTCAGACTCGCTACCAACCAATCGCAAACCTCCAATCCAAAAATAATATTTGCAAATTCATTGTATATGACATGGACACTGGTGAACCGTATCATTACCATATCCTAAAACAAACAAAGGATAATAATACAAGTAGTCATGGTCAGAGACTCAGGGTGCATAGTCAGCAAGTGCAGCTATGCAAAAAGTCCCTAAACCCTTCCTCTGCCGTTTGCAGTCTTCGGCATGTTTAGTTCCAAAAAGCAACTCCCAAATACACTATACAAAAAGAAGATTCTCCGTCACAATGTTATAACATGCATGGAGTATTAAATGTAGATGAAATCAAAAACTAATTGCACAGTTTTGTTGTACTCTGCGAGACGAACATTTTAAACCTAATTAATCAATTTTTAAATAATTTTTTATAAATACAAACGAAATACTACAATAGCACAATGATTACGATGTGACATCTTACTCCCAAATCTCCCCGCGAGAGGATCTTCTTCCCCCGTCGTGAGAGGCTCAGAGACACGAGAGTAGAGCAGCAGCAGCATCCATGGCGGGAGAGGAGGCCGGGAGGAGAGGTGTCCCCTCCCTGCTGAACCCGTCTTCGTCTTCCAGCGAAGGGCAGCAGGAACACATCGCCTCTGATGTCACACAGGTCAAGCAGGCCTGCGCTACCGCTGCCCCTTATCTTCTCCTCATTCTCTGCCTCTTCCGTCTCCTCTTCTGCTCTTTCGGATTCAGGTGCCGTGAGAGATTGATTGTCCATGTGCAACGATTTCTTCAGCTCATCGGATGGACGCCTCTGGTCGAGCTCAAGCGAATCACCGGCAAGGATGGGGTTGACGCCCGGATCGTCGGCAAGGTCGAGGCGTACCAGCCCCTCTGCTCCGTCAAGGATCGCAGCGCTTTGAGGTCTGACATTTTCCTCCGTTTTTCACTCAACCGATTGGGGAGTGCAGGTGGAAATGGAACTCGGGCAAGTTCCCTACTGTTTCTGGATAATCTGATTTAACTTTTAGCTGAAAAATACTCCCTCCGTTCCAACCTGGGAGTAGCAGACTGAGATGAGGGTACACAAAGTCAACGGGCAATCTTGTGAGTGCCCAGCACATGTCTCCCAAGTTCAGATATCTATGGCCTTCATTTTTGCCTTGCAAATTGCAATCCCCTGCCCCACTTCATGTTCCTAGTCTTTACTATCAGAATCTGGATTTGTGCTGCACCTAGTACCTACCAATTCCATTGATCCTTAGTTATACAATTGTACTAGCACACTGAGACTACAGTAACACTTATATTTTCTTCTGAAGAATGATTGAAGATGCAGAGGAGAGGGGATTGATTTCACCTGGTGTCACAACACTCGTCGAGCCGACAAGCGGCAACTTGGGGTTAGGATTGGTCCTCATTGCTCTTCGCAAAGGCTACAGGTTTGTCGCGGTTATGCCGGGTCAATATTCACTTGATAAGCAGATCCTGTTGAGATACATGGGTGCTGAGTTGTACTTGACTGGTAAGATGAGCTCTGGGAAGCTTTAGCGTCACCTTATTTGACTTTTTTTAGTTTGGATTTTTTTTTCAAATTCTCAGTGGCAGTGTAATTCAATGGAATTATATGGGTGAACTTCTCCCCTTGGGTGACATATGCAGATCCAGCCCTTGGGTTTCCAGGCATAACTGAGAAGGTTGAACAGCTCAGAAAAGAACTGCCCAATGTTCATGTTCTTGATCAATTCTCGAACAAAGCAAATCCTGAAGCACATATTAGATGGACTGGTATGGTACTAAATAAGTTTTGATATGATGTTTTCAGTTCAGTAAAGACGAATTATTAGGTTATAGTACATAGTAATTCTTTTTTTTTTGAAATTTACACTTCCTTGATCTTTCAACTTGCAAGATGGTGCTAGGCACTTATTTTAATTCCTTCCCGCTCACATGAAAATATGCGAATATCATTATGTCATAACCCAATTGCCTGCAACGTATTTATTGACCCTGTTTGTCATTGATAGTTGGGAGTTTCTGTTCTAGATAATATACTCTGCTGGAACTAGTACAGCTTACTGTGCTGTTTCTACATGCCGTCAAAATATATTGCATGTTATTTACATATCTGAGTTGTTCAAAAAAAATATTTACATATCTGATATACAGGACCTGAGATTTGGAAGGACACTGCTGGCAAGGTGGACATATTTGTAGCCGGTTCAGGCTCAGGAGGTACAGTATCTGGTGTTGGAAAGTATCTGAAGATGCAAAACCCAGGTATCAAGATCATCTGTGTTGAGCCTGCAGAGAGTCCAGTTGTTTCAGGTAGGACACCATTCAGAAATATCAATTAGTTGAATATGATCTTTCAACTTCGTGATTGTGGTTTATATATGAAGCTAGATAGCTAGAGAAAAAATTGTTATTGATGAATGTTCTACGCTCCCTGAAAGTATTCCATGAAGTAGCTAATGTTTGCCTAGAAATATTTCACTTTGCAGTATATCTGTCCCTTATTGATGGTCAATCAATTTTTCAGCTTTAAATTCTAAGGCACTGTGCCAATTATTAAGCATAGAGGAGTATCACTAAATGAGTTTTATTTAGGTTGGAATATAGTCATATAACACTAGGCCATGTTTTCTACACTGAACAATAATAGCAATTAAATTTGCACACTGAATGGTAAGATTTGGTAATGACAAATTGATATAGTATTGCTATCCTTCAGGTGGTGAGCCAGGCAAACATAAAATCCAGGGAATAGGGCCAGGATTTATACCTGAAGTACTGGACACCTCAGTTGTCGATGAGGCTGTCACGGTGACCACTGAGGAGGCGATGGTGAACGCAAGGAGGCTTGCCAAGGAAGAGGGCCTTCTTGTGGGCATATCTTCTGGAGCAAACTTGGCAGCTTGCTTAAAGGTCCGTAGCATATCCTAACTAAAGCCTCTTCCACTAATTTTATTAACCATTCTGAAATTTATCGGTAAACCTTCAAATTAATGCGCATTTAGGTGGCATCGAGAGAAGAAAACAAGGGGAAGATGATTGTCACCATTTTTCCAAGCGGGGGTGAGCGATACATGAACTCCGACCTATTTGCCGCTGTTAGAGAGGAGTGTATTGCCATGACATATTGATCCTGTCACTTGTAGCTATATATGTAGCTGATACTGCTACATATGTAGCTAATATACGGTGTTACCACAATGGATTGTGTCATTTTGCTACGGAATTTATTTTACAGAAATTTGTATGAACTAACTGAAAGACAAGTGGAAAGAAAACATGTCCTAGTTTTATTTCAAAATTTTAGTTGGTCATATCATGTGCTGGGCTAACATATGGCCAACAAACTGTCTACAAATTGGTATGCCGGCACTCTGTTTTTTCTTTCTCAGGGTCAAATACATACAGTCTGGAAGGTAAAATTTTAGCCAACGATACTTATAAAAACATGACATTTTAATTTTTGTTTAGATTAAGGAATAAAATCTCAGCCTCTATATCCACAAGTGGATATATACGGCCAAAGGTTACACGACACCAGAGCACTTAGACTCTAAACCTCACACCGAGAAAAACCAAGAAACAATAAGAAAAGAAACGCACTAACAAAAAGAAAAAGGAAGACTAAGCTTCAATCTTCTTCTCCGTCCATGCTCCAATCGAACCTCCAACCGCTCACCCTCCACAGTTGAAGCCGATCACTTGATTTCCAAGGCGACGCCTCCAAGAAGTATACGACGTCGAAACCGCCGTCGTCGCCCCTCCGGTCAGCCGGAGAAAGGTTTTCACCTGGAAAATCAAAGACCAAGCAGGGAGCCTCTCAACCAACGCCTCCAAGGAGGTTCACGACATCCGAAGACGTCGTCGTTGCCGACCCCCAACACCACCGCCGGGATAGACTTTCGTCCGAATCTCCCCCAATGTCGGCCCGTCGACGAAGAACACAAAGAACCACAACTCTAGCCGCAGCTGCCGGTAGGGTGAGGGACGAGCACTGAGGCACCCCTCGACCTAACCGCCGACGAACGACACGAGAATCATGACACCCTGCTCAGCTCACCGGCGCACCGATACAGACTGGTAAGGCCCACCTCTTCACACGGGGACATTGAGGAAGAAAGCAACCCGCACTAGCCACCAGCCGCCACCGCGTTGTCCGCCGGCGGACCTCCGCTGCACTTAGGCCTCGGAATAAATCCGCACGCTGGAACGCGATGTCGATCGAAGCCACCGTCTCCGACAGGCCACTTCCGTACTCCCTCCGGGAACGATCACCGGCGCCCAAATTCTTTATCAGAACTTAGTCTAGGCAAGGTAGGCAAGGTAGGACCCGAGAACCACCACCCAACAGCGAGCCATCGCTGCCCACACCGTTACCCACCCTGAGCAGGGACTCCGTAGATCTGAGCAGTGCGCAGCCTGACCACCGCCTTCTCCTTTCGTGGAAAAACTTGGAGACACACGAGATGGCCCTGGCGCCGACGGACAGAGCCGCAAGCACCAGAGGACCATCAGGCCCCGTCATCCGCCGCCACCCCACCTCGTCGCGCCGCTGCCAGCATCACCGTGCGCGGCCGCCGCGCGGCGAGGCGCCCCGGCCTCGCGCACGCCTGTGCGCCACCGCTCCCAGCTGCCGGCGTCCCCGCGCGGTCTCCTTCAGTCCTTCGCCTTCGCGCCCGGCCACTGCCGACTTCCTTCGTTCGCCTCCACGCCCGGCCGCCGCTGGTCCGCGCCCGGCCGCTTCTCCATCATTCGTGCCCGGCTGCCGCGCACTCGAGCGCCGAGTGCCCCGCACCTCGCGCAGATCAGCAACGGCCGCCTGTTTGCCCCGCCGCCTGTTTGACATATTTTAATGAATGATAACAAAATATTTTGAAAGTACTTTTCATGGTAAATCTAGTAACATCTATTTTACATCTCAAGCTATCGGTCTGTTCGCTTGGCTTATCAGCCACCAGCCAGCAGTCTTTTTCTCTCAACAGAAATCAGCACCAGCCACTGGTCAGCCAGCAGTATTTTTCTCTCAACACAAATCAGCACCAGCCAAACAAACAGGCCATATGAATTTTTTTATATATTGATGATCAAAGTTAAGGGAAAAACGATTAACTGGTAGGAACCGTAAAGCGACATCCTTTGAATAAGAGTATAAGTAAATAACATATGTGCAGTGTATTTTTATCTTCATACAGTATTTATTTGTTCTGTACATTTACAATTAATTAACTAAGAAATATATCTCGAGTTGTCTTACTGCCCTGTGTTCCAAAAAGGATTCATTTATATTTCTGTCTTAAGTATACCCGAGTTTAAATATATAGAATTTATAGTATCAACAATTATGACAAATAGAATACTATGAAAATATATTTTGTTACCAATCTAATGATACTCATTTTATATCATAAATATATACTGATACTCTTTGTATAGATATTGGTCAATTTTAATATGATTTGTCTTTAGGCAAAGCTAAAAGTGCTTTTTTTTATGGAAGGGAGTAACCGAGTAACCTGTGGTTGGCCTTTGGACATGTATGGTAATTTCCATATAGTAAGCATATAATAAATTTTCTGACATCTCCATTGATTACTCTAGACGTTTCCAACTCCTTCAAGTTGACGGAAAGGCAAGTGCAAGAACATTTTGAATCAGTGTAGCTTTTGTACATGTTAAAAATATGGGTGCATGTTTCCTTCCATTTATTACATACGTCTCTTACTCGCTTGATCACGATTAAATTGGATCTTAATGCCGTCCATAATATGTATACAGCTATATATCCTTCCATTTATATACGTCTCTAATGACTCGCTTGACCAGGATTATTGAACTTATTATGGTTAATTGCGTTAATGCTGTCCATATAAACATCTCCTACCATGTTTACCCAAGATCGTGCAATCTAGCCGCCTGACAGCCTGACTATAAAAACGCATACGAGGCACGAGCCAATTGTGTGCATCGATCAATCTATCAGCCTTCGATTTGCAGCCAAGCTAGTCGATCGACAGCAAAACTTAGTCGTCGCTAGCAATGGCCAGGTACGCCGGCGTGGTGTCCGTGATGGCAATCGTCCTTCTCGCTGCCCTCTTTGCATCGCCTGCGAACTGTAAGCGCTCATCATCGCCGTATTAATTTGTTATTAGTCCTAAACGAATCTATATGTACATATGTATATATGTATACGTACGTACATTACGCGCTAATAATCACTACGGGAAACCCGGCATATACCGAGTGTCTCGATCTTTGCCGAGTGTATTTTATCGGGCACTCGGCAAAGACAGACTTTGCCGAGTGTCCCTAAAGAGGCCCTCGGCAAAGAGAGAACACTCGGCAAACACACTCTTTGCCGAGTGTTAGGACACCGACACTCGGCAAAGAGGCGCTTTGCCGAGTGCCCAATAAAAGACACTTGGCAAAGGGGCTATTTGCCGACACGGACTATGCCGAGTCCCGTTTGCCGAGTATAACACTCGGCAAATGGTTTGCCGAGTGTATATCGGGGTTTGCCGAGTGTCGCAGGCACTCGACAAACAACCGGTTTCCGTAGTGAATGAGGGAGCATGCATTTGACAATGTTGCTGCGTATATATACGCAGGTCGTAGGCTTGGTGATGAAGAAGGTGCTAGTGCCATGGCGCTCAAGAATTCCACGGCGACATCGGACAGCGTCGGCAGCCTTACGGGCGCCGGCGACTTCGTGTTCTGCGTCCAGAGGAGCTGCATCTACCCCAACCGTGGCAGCGCCGCCTGCTACTGCTGCTCGATCGTCAAGCCCAACCAGTGCTACGACACGAGGGGCAAGTGCAACGACAACTGCGTCTAGCTAGAAATTAAATCCTCCGAGATCGAGACAGAGAGCTAGCGGCGACCTCCATTATCGAAAAGCGAATAAGAGCGAGACTGTGCGTGTGATGATCTCAAGTACCGATCGATCCAAATAATGTACTGATCATACACTGTAATCTTGCTCCGAAAGATTATTAATCCATGCTCTATTTTATTTCCTTAATTTTGGGTTTGCTAATGGTCCATGATGCACACTGTTTGCCTTACTTGAGAATAAATCCATGCTTCGTTGTGTTTTAGGTTGTTGGGAGTCTCGTTCGTTACCCGCGCTGTCACGAGCGCCATATTAAGCACCCGCGCGCTCCTAATCTTGGCGCGGCCACCCTGCACTGCACGCGCAGCGCAGGCCTCCCCTCGCCGTCGCCGCCTTATTTATTCGCCGGCGCAGCGCGCGGAGCCGAGCTGCCTGCCATTGCATACAAATACAAAACAAACCAGGCCACCACCACCACCCACGAGCACCGTCGAACCCCCAAGCCCCGCCGGCTCCGTGCCCTCGCCACGCCATCCCGACGCCGGCGCCGCGGCGGCGAGGAGAGAACCTGGCCGCCGCCGTCTGATCGGAGACGACCACCCGCGGGCTCGCCGGAGGCTGAGCCCGCCGCCCTCGTTCGCCGCGGGGAAACATCCCAGCCGTCCGAGCCCGGTCGGACGGCTGTGCTGCCGGTGCAAAAATAGCGTACGTCCATGGTGTCCCAGCCGTCCGAGGATAACTAAGCGTCGTCGTCGTCGTCGTTGTCGTCCTCCCGTTCGCGGCCGTGCGGAGATCGGGAGCAGCAGCGGCGGCGTCGCGCATGGCGTTGCCCCTGCAGGACATGGCGACCGGCGGCGGCAAGCAGGCGGCGGCGGAGGAGAGGGCGCTGTCCGGCCACCAATCCTCGTCCTCGTCCTCGTCCTCGCCGGCGGCCATGTCGTCGCCGGAGCGCCCGGCGACGCCGCCGCGGACGCAGCTGATGGACCGGTACTCGCTGTCGTACGGGTACGGCTCCGACGCGGCGGCGGCGGCGGACCCGGAGCGGATCCCGGCGGCGGTGTTCGAGCGCGACGACCCGTCCGAGTCCCACAAGGAGTGGAGCATGATGTCCACGGAGTCGGTGTTCGGGCTCCAGGTCGCGCCGTCCAGCGACTTCACCGGCTTCTTCCTCGCGCACCCGGAGCTCATGGACATCGCCACGCCGCCGCGCAGCAGCACCGTCGCCACGCCGCCGCGCACCAGCACCGCCGCCGACGCCGACGCCGAAGCCAAAGCCGCCGCCGCCGCACCCGTCGTCATCCTGCCGCCATTCGACAGCATCCCGGAGCTCCCCGAGAACACCATGAAGGGCAACTACTCCTTCGCCTTCCCAAAGTAGGCACATCGATCGATCTCGATCGCCATTTTCATCGCATACTACGATTACGTGCTTGATTCAATGTTTGTTTGTTCGTTCTCGGTTGCTTATGAACAAGACATGATCGTGCAGCTTGATAGAGGACAGGAGGAACATCTCCAAGAAGGCTCAGCCGGAGGAGCAGCAGCAGCCGGAGGCGGCGGCGGCGACTGAGCCGGCCGAGGCGGAGCCAGCGCCGGCACAGGCGGCGGAAGCGCAGGCGCAGCGGCAGGCGAGCAGCAAGCCGGAGGCAGCACCGGAGCCGGCAGCAGGGAAGGGCGGCTTGTTCTCATGCTTCCCCTGCTGCTGATAAGCGAGCAAAAAATGCAATGTCCTCTACTAGATGAAATGGCATGATGTCGCCTTTGTAAATGGCCACTTGGGTGCTGTGTAACACGAATTGTTTTAGAGTGTGCTCAGTGGTACATCGTCAGTGCAAGGAGATGCAGGGTGTAAGGGCTAAGGTTATCCTGGTACAAGATGGCGTTGGGGCAGCAGAGGTTCTGACAGCTATTACACTCAAATTCAGAGTGGATATACCGGCAATGCAACGATCTTTTTATGTACTACTATGGGGAAACTTAACAACAATTCTAAGTGTTTTGTGGCGTTTCTGTATGCTCTGTACAGTTCAGTTCTGAAAGTATCTGCATGCTTGTGCCTGGACTCTATCAGGGCCAGGGATGAGGGAAATTTGGCAACAAGATCTAAATGTAAAACAAGGAAAAATTTAGCTGGACTTCAAGATGTGTGATAACTATGTATCAAAGCTTACATGACAGAAAAGCTAGGTTCCCATTGCCGAAGCAAAAATCGGTAAAGTTTTCAAAGACAAGTAGAGAATAATATGACCTTCAGTGTGACTGAAAGTTTGCAAACAGAGGAAATTTAACTGCCAGAGATTTGGGTTCTTTGTATAATGTGCAGGTACATGGTTAATGCCCAATCAAGCAAGGCACAGCAACAAAAGGATGTCTCCTTGGGGATTTACAGTTACAGCATAGTACACAAAATTCTGAGATGGTATCTCTATCACACAGGACAGGCATTCTGAGACGGTAATGCTAAAGAACTTGCAAGTAACTTCATGTTTGCATACCATTCAGCTAGAAGACCTTACTGCTGGCTGGAGACTGGCGTTCCATCTTCATTCTGTGCAGCTTCAACTGCCACAGTTTTCTTAGCGACTTGTTTGGGAATATCAAGGTCATCTTGGATACAACGCTGCAAGGGATGGGACAGAAGAATGCACATCTGACGAAAGAGAACACGAGCAAGCCCTTGACCAGTCTCAAGAATGTACCCCTCATACTGGCTGACATGCTCAAGAGCATCAACCAAGGCATCATATACTTTCTGTGGACAGTTATCAGCAGTTGGCTTGTCATGGAGATAGATTATGTCCAGGGTGAAATTCTTTGGCTTTACAGGCCACTGATGGTGTGGCTTGGTAGAGGAACGGCAGTAGATGAGTACCTGGAATGATTAGCATTGCAGAAGTCAAGGCTCAAGACATTATAACTGAAGAGATGCAAAGTAAATTACTACCTATGTAAATAGTGTGTCATTATCAAAAGAACCATGTTCAACATGCTGTCCACCAAAGGACAGATAGTGATCCAATGAAAATTAGCACCTCAACAAAATAGAGGGATGCATTTTATATATATTGAAACATACTATTTCCAGAGCACCATAATTTACAATGAGAGCCATTTAAGTTAAATCTACATCATATGTTTGCGATAATAAACAAAAATTCTTATCAACAAGATTCTAAGTGACGACTTCTGCACATTATGCTGATTACTATACCAGATACTAACCTGGAAGAAAATTACCAGACAGCCATTATTTAAAAGCGATGTGACCTTAATTCATAGTTACAAAAAGCTTACCACCCTGAGAAGCCGGCCTTGTGATTCTGCTATTTTCCCTTCCTGGTAAGCTATCTTGAAGAGCTGGGTGAGATCAGCCATTTCATATCTTGATTCTGAAGCAGACAAGGAATGGATTGCCTCAACTGCTGAACCAACATCATTGCTGAAGTCCTTCTTAACCTTGAAATTCAGAGGGGAGAAAACATGTATATTAACCAACTAATCTGTCATATTTTGGAAACAAAACAAGTATCTTCACCCATCAACTTCAAACTACCAAACAACAGCAGATAGAGGTGGCGAACCGAGGAATCAAGCATGAGGGGGGCTGAGCTATGTGGCATAAATATAAGCACCGAAATCCTATGTCAAAAGTCAAAACTGATGATTCACTATACTGTCATAACTTCAAGTTCATGGCCAAAAGAACAACCAAATCAAAATGCTCATGCGGAGGTGGGCATTTAGCAGCACTGAGTTTGGGAAATTGGTAGAGGCGGCGAGATTGACAGTGGGCTGGAAGCTTGGAGGTCAATGCCTGGGCTGATTTACATGCCTTGGGCCAAGGAGTAAACAGGTTTTCGGGGCAGGACCCAGTGCAGCCCCCCAGCATGGATGGATGCGCCCCTGGCAGATAGCATTGGTGAAATTTGGACCAATATCTCACTTAACTGCTAACTTAAACCCCACATAAATAGAATTCTCTCATGTGGATCACCTCCTAATAATGGTAGATAGCAATTGGAATTTGGGGGCAATATTTCACTAGACAGCTACCTTAGACAGAATGTCCTCATGTGTATCCTCTCACATCTCGAATTGGACGCACAAATGTTTATAGTTCCACACATCACAAAAGGAATCATGATTCCCTTTATATAACCACCAAGCATTTCTGCACAAATAGGAACAGTGACCCCCGACAATTTCTAATCGAAAAGGGCAAGGAACGCGAAATCCCACTAAACGCAACCGAGAAATGAAGGGATCAGCTCATGGACAACGCCATACCATGGAGACGGTCTCGCCGAGGGAGGCGAAGGCGAAGCGGTGGTCGGGGCACATGGTGAGCTTGCTGTGGACGAAGAGCAGCAGCGCCTGCCTGACCGCGTCCATCCGCCTCACCGCGGGCCTCTGCGGCTGCGGCTGCGGCTGCGGCGGCGGCGGCGACGCGGTGGAGGCGGACCCGGAGCCGGAGCCGGAGGACGGCGCGGGGGCGGCGGCGGACTTCATCTCGGCGAGCGCCTCGAGGTCGACGTCCACGCAGAAGAGGATGTCCTCCGCGGGGAGGCGGACCGGCGGCAGCGAGTAGCGCGGCGGCGCCGCCGCGGCCGCGGCCGGCGGCGTGGGGTCCGTCGCCATCGGGACAGCGCTGTCGTTTTTTTTTTTTGAGAAAACCGGGTTGATTGCATTCATAATATGGTGATTACAGCATACAACTTACAAAGACATCCCTCAAAACAAACAAAATTACATTACAGACCTTGGGAATGGGCTGGGTGGGTGGGGAATGGGCTCGGTCGGCGGTCGGGGGAATGGGTATGGTTCGGGCGGTCCGAATTAGAACACGCAAGGCCCACACTCTCCGGCGATGCAGGGATTCCAAAAGCTCTCGCTGCTAAATCAAAAAAGGAAAAAGAAAGGAAGAAAAAACTTTCAGATCTAAATGACCAATTATTTGCATAGGAAATTAGTAATATCACAAATTATGACTGGAAACCGTAGTAATTATATATAATTATATATTGACCGGTTTTTAGGTGAATTGTGCTGCACGTAGAATCCAGTCGCATGAATGAACTAACGATCGATCATCCATACAGGGGCGAAGCCACGTTGTGGGTTGTGGGTGCCCAGGGACCCAAAAAAATTTGAAAAACTACTAGTAAAAATAAATTTTATTTTTATCATGTTTACAGAGAAATACACTCTATCTAACTTGTTCCAGCTTCGTCCCTTATCCATACATCGGGTCTATTAATTAATGCAGGTCCACCAATCTGAAAAGGAGATTACTTCACAAGTCCACCAAAAGTCCGTCCAAAAGCATAGCTAGCGATTTCAGCTGGAATGGACTACCCGACGTGATTAGGATTGGATTCGCTTGCCTCTTTGCAAGTGAATGCATGCCACCTTCTGTAGTAGGTGTGATGCAGAACATTTGCGTTTTTCTTTTTACTTTTTTTAATCCCCTTGACTCATTCAGGGTCGGATGATCACACAATTTCCGTCTAAACTACGTGCAGATATATATCGTGAACAAAGTATGTTCATGGATATATTTGCTTGCTGCTAGCTGTTACATGTAAATTGAAGGAGTTACATGTTGTCTATAACTCTATATAGCCACTGAATCCAAAACATGTGCACGAGAGACACAGCAATATATCTTACACCTTGTAACCAAAGCTCGTCAGTTCTTGTGTCATCTTTGTTTCTTATTATTATGCCTGTAAATCCTCTCGTGCAATGTGCAAACCCATGTAGCACAAGGTTGTCCTCTGAATAATGAGTTGGTTTCAGCTACTGCAAAGTTACCCCATGCAACTTACTAGTAGACTTCCCCGGCCTCAAAGGAACCAGGCAAGCTCGCCGGTCATGGCGTCCTTCACCTCGAACGCCGCGGCATCTCCACAACACACAGGGCAAGATGACGACGCAGAGATCAATAGGTACGTGGATCCTCAGCAACCATCGAGCAAAGATTGCACGCCGCCGATGACCTGGCCAGGCGTCCACGACGCCGCCGACGTCGTCGCAGCCATAAGATGCCATACGCCCTGAGGGAACGCGTCCATGCCCCCCACACCGTCTCGAGTTCCTGCAGCTGAACGGCGTCTAGTAACAACGCCACCGCCGCGAGCTTGTACAGGAGCAAGCGGCGGCGAGGATTCCGGCGTCCGTCGCGTCGCCGTGGACCTCCGCCGCCAGCCCGCCACGCCACGGCGCCATGCTCGCGCGATCCGCTCCACCCGGGCGGCCGGGCCTCAGAGCGCGCCATCCCGCGGCTCCTGGCGGAGAAAACGAACAAGTCTCATCGCTGCTCCGCCGAATCCGGACCACAGGTGCGCGATCGTACGGCTGCCAGGGACCTAGGGGGTGGTCGGTAAATGAAATACCGTCCACCCCAAGCCTGGCCATGGGCGCCGCCTCTGCGTCGCTCCTCGGCTCGCCGTACCATGGCCGCGTTCCAAGCGCTGCTCGCCGGATTGTCGCGCGCCACGCCACGCTATCTTCTGTGAGATCGCCGTGCTCCCGCCCAGCAGGCCTTTTCGCCAGACCCTCGACGAGACCGAGGACGGCGCCGGCGGCGAGCATGCGGCGTGTCGTCCCGCGGGCCGATCGAGGCTGGAGGTCGACGAGGCCGGGACTCGAAGCCGTCGGCGTAGTGCTCCCGGTGTAAGCTCACCGGATAGCTCCGAGCTCGAGCCTGTGAGGCGATGGCGAGTGTGTCGCCGGCAGACGGCGTTCACGCCCCCACCGGCAGGCGTATCGAGCGCACCGGCACGGCGGCACGTACGGACCACAGCACCTATCGAGCGATGGCCTCGCGAGCGCGGCCGGAGAGCGATCGACGAGGCCTCGCCGCGCGTCCCGGCCAACGCTGTCGACGTCGCCGGGCCGAGTGCGTTCCTGCAGCTGAACGGCGCCTGACAGGCACCGCCGGCGCAAGCTGCTATAGGAGGAAGCAGTGGCAAGGGTCCCGGCGTCCTCGATTGGAGTGGTCGCCGTGGACCTCGCGCGATCCACGCCACCCGGACCTCAGAGCGCGCCGTCCCGAGGCTCCATCCCGGCCGTGAAAACGAAAAGTCCAACCGCTGCTCCGCCGAATATGGGCCACAGGTGCGCGATCGGACGGCTCCCGGGGGCCTAGGGGTGGTCGGTATTTGAAATACCGTCCACCCCCTACCTGACCAGGGGCGTTGCGCCGCCGCCTCCGCGTCGCTCCTGTGATCACCAGAGCACGGCCGCGTTCCAGGCGCTCCTCCGATCGAGCGATGACCTCGCAGGCGCGTCGCGTGACGATCGACGAGGCATCACGGCGCGGCATCCCCGACGCCGGCGACGCCTGCTTGGGCAACCTTGTGGGGTCTCTTGGAGCACGCCCTGTACCCGTTGGTCCACAGAACCGGTCGTCCACGTCCACGTACAGCAACACAGCACCAATCCTCGAGCGATGACCTCGGTTCGCGGTCGTGAACGGCTCGATGAGGCAAGGCCTATAGGCAGTCGGCGTCGTGTTCCGGGGGTACGCTGGCAGACCGCGTTCACTCCCCGCCAGCACGAGTATCTGAAGCTCCAGGCCGTCCCACGGAGTTACCCAGAACGGGCTGATCTCGAAGGAAGCATCGGCGAGACGAGATCGCCAGCGTCCTCGAGCAGATCGTTCGTCGCCATGGAGCTCCGCCGCCGCCGCCGCCGCCGCCGCCGCGGCGCCGTGCTCGCGCGTTCCACCCGATCTGGGGTCCTCAGACCACCCGCCCTGCGGCTCCCGAGTCCCGACCGAGAAAACGAGCGAGTACAACCGCTATTCTGCAGAATCCGGGCCGCAGGCGTTGGATCGGACGTCTCCCAGGAACCAGGGGTGGTCGGTATTTGAAATACCGTCCACCCCCCTCGCCACGCCAGAGCGCCACCGCGTTCCCAGCGTTGCTCGCCGGAAGGTGGCGCGCCACGCCACGTTATTCGCGGCGAGATCACAGTGTTCTTATCCACCGCCTGCCGCCTGGCCCTCTCACCAGCATCATCCACGACCACGACGACGTCGTCAAAACACGAGGCGGCGGCCCAGAATCTCCCAGCTCTCTGCGCTGCCATCCGTGTTCGAGGCCACCGTGCGCGCGCGTCGTCTGCCGGCGACGGTTCGATCAGCGTGCACGACGCCGTCGGCCGTGGAGACGCTTCTGAACCAGAGTCCTCGCGTCAGCGGACAATGCGCTGCCTGCTGAGCCGCCGCCCGGCGCCAGCTCACGGATGCCATTCCGCAAGTTCGAGCACCTGCTGGGCGCGCGGCGCGCCACAGCGTCATCGGCCGCGGCGCCGTCGCACGAAACCCCCAATTGCTGGCGCTGCACTCATCTAGTGGGAGTTTGGGGACGAAATTAGGCTAAGAATCGACCATGGCTGTTGTCGACGTCGTCGCGTCGCGGTATAGAAGCGGAGGTTCGTTCGAGTTCCAGCACGATGATGCATGCCCGAATCGCGTCAAAATGAAACCGGTCTAATGGAGCTAGGATTATTGCCAATCATGAAAGTCATTGTCTTGTGAGTTCCTGCAGCTGAACGGCGTCACCATGCAAGTCGTCGTTTTGGGGGAGCTGAACGGCGTCTGATAGCGCTACTATAGGAGGAAGCGGCGGCGACCGGCGACGATTCCGGCGTCCATCGCCGTTGACCTCCGTCGCCAGCCCGCCATGCCACGGCGCCATGCTCGCGCGATCCACACGGCAGGGCCTCAGAGCGCGCCGTCCCGCACTGCCGCGGATCCCGGCGGAGAAAACGAACAAGTCCCACCGCTGCTCCGGCGAATCCAGGCCACAGGTGCGCGATCGGACGGCTGCCAGGGACCCAGGGGGTGGTCGGTATTTCAAATACCGTCCACCCCAAGCCTGGCCATGCGCGCCGCCCTCTGCGTCGCCGTCGCTCCTCTGATCTCCAGGATCATAATACGCCACGCGACGTCATTCTCGGTGAGATCGCGCCTCTCCCGCCCAGTAGGCCCTCTCGGCAGCGGGCAGCCTCCACGATGCCGGCGCCGGCGGCGAGCATGCGGCGTGTCGTTTCGAAGGTTGAGGCTAGCGGCTGGATCGATTGGCGGTCGCGGTGGCTCGAAGAGGCCAGGCCTCGAGGCCGTCGACGTCGTGTGCCTGGGGTACGCTCGCCGGACAGCGCCGAGCTCGAGCTTGTGAGGCGCTCGCGGCCGGTGCGCCGCTGACAGACGGCGTTCACGCCCAACCAGCACGTGGGCACGCGGCTCCTCAGCTGGCAAGAGCGCCACCGCGTTCACAGCGCTAGCTGCTCGCCGGACGGTGGCGCGCCACGCCACGTTATCTGCGGCGAGATCGCGGTGTTCCTATAGCACCTCCACCTGGCCATCTCACCAGCATCCACGACGACGACGTCGCGGCGCGAGGCGGCGGTCGAAAATCTCGCAGCTCGATCTCTGATGCTGCGATGCCTGCCGTCCGTCGTCCGTGTTCGAGGTCACCGTGCGCGTCGGGCTGCCGACGAGGGTTCCGATCAGCGTGCATCACGCTCTCGGCCGTGGAGAAGACTCTGGACCGGATCGATTCGCGTCGGAGGACAAGCTGCCATGCTTTGTCGAGGCGATGTCCGGCGCCGGCTGACCGCGAGCCCATCAAGCTCCTGCGCGCATGGCGCGCCACGAACAGCGTCATCGGCCACGTACGCGCGCGGCGGCGTAGCAACAGGAACCCAATTTTATTGCTGGCACTCATCTACTGGGAGTGAGGTACCGAGAACAAGGCCGTCGTCGCGTCGCGTCGCGGTATAGACGAGGAGGTCACCCTTGCCAATCTAATGGAACCGGGATTGCCATTTGCCAATGATTGCAATTTGCAAATGCACGCGCGGTTGGGCGAACGCAGCAGCAGCGCCAATCCGACACGTTGGTACAGTACGGTCGTCACCCTTGCAGCTCCAAAAGTGGTGCGGCTGTGCAATTGTTCATCAGTGTCTGCTAGTAGTATTGTAGCTTCCACATCCATTGGAAGGCTTCGTCTGATCAGATAATAATGGAAAAAATCATTATGCAATTGCATTGTCATAGAAAGGGATCCATCAGCAGTGCGCTCGTGTATGTATGTCATATTGTCATCTCGTAGATAAGGCCTACTAGGGGCAGAGAACATTACGTACTGCACTACAACGTAACAACCACGTATATACATGGACGGCGAGATAACAACGTTGTGGTGTTCTACTTTCTTTTCGTGATCCCTGGCTACAACCATGACGTGTTCTATCACAATTTTCAGAGGGCACCTTTTCTTACCCTGTTCCTTCTGCACCTTTTTCCTCCTGCTTTTCATTCTTTCTCTTTTGGTTTGAAATGGCACTCTTCGGAGTTCAGCCAATGTATGCATACACCATCAGTTCATCACCTGCAACTGCACAAAAAAAACTTCAGGCAAACGCGCGCGCGATTGCGAAACCGGCAGCCGGTCCAACTCATCACACCCAGCCAGTGAATTCACGCAGGGAATCGCTGGATCGCGATCGTATCCTCCTACTACTCCACAGGCGCAGCAGCACTGTCTCTGTCGATGCCAATGCGAGAGTGTCCTGCTTTGAGGCGACGGCGTGGACACACACTGCTGCACATGGCGATCACCTGCAGAGCACCGAGGCGTTGCCGTTTTCAGCTCAGCGGCCGGCGGGGGTCCCCGCGGCTCCGGCCCCGCCTGCCTGCCTTTCCGACCGTCTCGTTCGCGGCGCGACGCGGTTACGCCGCAGCTTCCTCAAAAACCACAGTGACGCGGTGAGCAGAGCCAACGGGATCGCAGCGCTGCACGGCATCATGGACCATGCGGTGGCGCTACCAGGGGCGGCGGCGGCAGCACCGGTGGCGGCAGCAGCAGAAGCGCCATGGCGGAGCCCGGCGAGCGCGCGCGTCGCGCTGGCGAAGACCCTGCTCGTCCTGGGTTGCGCGGCGGCGGAGCTCGCCCTCGTCTGCGTCACGCTGAACCCCGAGAGCTCCCGCTTCATGGTTCGTCCGATCAAACCCATCTCTGCTTTAATTTCTTTTTTCGTCCGTCCGATGCGCGCGGGATTCGATTTCAGGGTGCCTGCGCGCCGACGGACGCGGAGGCGGCGGGCCTGCGCGCGGGGTCGGAGCTGCTGCTCCTGGCGGCGGTGGCGCAGGTGCTGGCGGCCGCCGTGGCGCTGCTCGTGCCGGCGCGGCCGTGCGCCTTCGCCGCCACCGCGCTGGCCGCGCTCACCGCCTACCGCGCCTCCGCCGTCCTGCTGATGCTCGCCACCTGCCACGGCCACGGCCACGTCCACTTCGCGCACGCCTTCCACTTGGTCCTCTTGCTCGCCGCGCAGGTCGCTGCTCTCGTCGTCGCCGTCGTCATCTGCATTGATCACCGGCTGCTCTACCATTAGCGCTGATCTTTGTCTCCGACGTACGGATCCCAGGAATTATCAGCACTAGATTTAGTATATACTAAGCTAGTATCATCCACTGGTGTTTGTAAATAGCATTGCCAATTGTTCTCCTTCGGTATAGCTTATCATCACCATTCCCCACCGAGCTAACAAGATACGAGTAGCATGGCAGGCAGGCAGTGGTTATCTTCCATGGAATCGTGTGAAACTTTACCTTTATTTGCGAGATTAATTGCATGTTCTAGCTAGCTAGCTAACTGAGGTAATATTAATGGTGTTGTTGACATGCCTTGGCATATGCTATGCTTGTGCACATGAACTTGGGCGCTGTCCATCGACCTCGTCTTAACGATGCTTGAGTTCGTTGAGAGAACTCCCTTCTGAAAATTATCTCGCCTTTTGAAATACACATGCAACCGTATCTAGATGGCACTCTAATACAAGTTGAGCAACTACTTGTATATTTAACATTTTAACTCTATGCATTCTACTATTCAAACTGATCGATATTTATACATGATAACTCTATGCATTTTAAATGTATAAATGTATAAATATCCAAATAAACATTAAAAAGTTATCATGTACAACATCAATCAAGATTCAAGACAAAGATCTATACCAACGGCGAATGTATCTGCAAATACCGAGAACCGCCATCCATATCAAATTCAGCAAACCGAGCTGCCTGCAGGTAATCAGCCATTGCTCCAGTTCCGTGTCGGTGTCGTGGCCCTGAGGAGCCCGAGCGGCCGGCAGCGGAAGGTCCTTGCCGGTGAACCATGGCAGTCGGAGCGCCGCCGCCGCCGTCAGCCTCTTATCGGGGTTGCACTTGAGAAGCCCCTTGAGGACCTCGAATCCGTCGGCGGACAGAACGTCGCCGGGGATGAGCTCGCGCAGCAGCCGGTTGCCGCCGCGCTGCTTCCCCGCCCGGCATCGCTGCCACGCCCGCCATTGCTCCACCTCTCCGGCGAGGGCGGAGCCCTGGGCCTTGATGGCGCGCATCGTCCTCTTCCCCGGCGCGCCGAGCACACGGAATATCTTGTGGAGCTGCTGGGCCCTCTTGTCCTTGCCCGCCGCCACCTCGAACAGCGGCTTGCCGGTGAGGAGCTCCGCCATCAAGCACCCGATCGACCACGAGTCGATGGTCTCGTGGCTGCCGGCGGCGCCGGCGGCCGCCGCCAGCAACTCCTCCGGCGGCATGTACGCGGACCTGGCGGTGTAGGGCGCGTCCGTCTCGGACATGCACGCGGCCTCCCCGAAGTCCCCGATCTTCACGGCGGCGCCGCCGGCGGCCACGAGGACGTTCCGGGGTTCTATGGCGCGGTGGACGACGCCGCGGCCGTGCATCGCCGCCGCGCCGGCCAGGACCTGCCGCACGACGCGGCGCGCGGCGCGCTCCGGGAACGGCTTGCCGCGGCGGAGCTCCGCCGCCACGACGTCGTGCAGGCTCGGCCCGACGTACTCCATGGCGAGGCAGTACCTCGCGGCGGCGGCGTGGCGGGTCACGCCGTAGAAGCGGACGAGGGAGGGGTGGCCGCGGCACGCCGCCAGGAAGCACGCCTCCCGGAGGACGAGGCGGGCGTTCGCGGCCTCCGCCGCCGCCTCCTCCGCCCGCGGCGGCGGCGGCTGGTAGTAGAGGGCCTTGACGGCGAAGACCTTGCCGGTCGCGAGGTGGCGCACCTTGCGGACGTAGCCGTGGGTGCCCGTCCAGGACACGCGCGTGTCCTGGAACCTGTAGGCGTTGGTGAGAGGGACGGTCATCCTCGCGAGCTCCGGCGAGGCCGCGTTGCCGAGGTTGCAGATCGCCATGCAGATGCAGGTTTCGGCGACCTTCCGGGCGGCGCTGCCTGTTCCCGGGTCGGAAAGCGTGCGGACCTTGTCGCAGAGGGCGGCGAGCTGCGAGCTGACGCTGGGCATGGCCGACGTTCCTGCGGCGGCGGCGGCGCCGGCACCATGCCCGTGACCGTGCTCCAGCTCAACGTCCATGTCGGCTTTGCTACTGAACGGCGGCTAGAGTGATGCATGCAGCTAGCGAGTTTCCGGCGGTGGCATGCATGAATCGACGGGATCGGCGACACAACGAGCGAGCCAAGAAAAGCAAGAAGAATCGCCCAGGCAAGCTTCTACTGGAGCTTTTGGATTGGTAAAAAAATAGTATTAGTACAGAAGTTTGATGTTTATACAATCTAACTATAATTCGAACAGACGTAGGAAGCATACAAAGCAAGGATCAACTCGAACTCTGTATCCTGGCATTCTTGTCTTTAGGAGAGTTTGTATCCAGCCGGTAATAGGAATGTCTTTCGGTTGGTTTGCTGGGTAGGCATTTGATGTTTTTTGAGAGGCTTATTTCACTGCTCAGCATTTTTGTACAGTAGTACTGTATGTTTGGCTGGCAAATGTGCTACCCTCTGGATCACAAAAAATTTGGGGTTGTATATATAAGAAAACTGTGTGCAGTCATTATTAGCAGCTGCACCTGATCCGATTCCGCAAAGAAGGTGCGAAAGATGACGTGCAAGAGGTTGAACCCTTTTTCTTTCTTGACCCCTTGCACCTGCATCATGGTTCTACCATAGCTTTTACTTTTAGAGAAGACCTCATTTTTTGCTGCTCCCTCTGTGGGCTGTGGCTGTTACTCTAACCTTCTTTCATTATAACTGATCCGACGTGTCCTTCACTCCTTCTGCCACGTCCCACATAGTTTTTCCCTATTTCAGCTAGAATTTGTGTTTTAGCTTGGCGGTTTTTTTTTTGCGACCGTGCCTGAACACGTATTTCATTAAGAGGAAGAAGCATTACATGGTCCTCCTCTAGAAGCAGAGGGTTCTAGAGGCTACGAATTTATAAAGCGTATTACACACCCACTATTGAGAGACCATTAATAAAAGAAACATCACGATTTACATCTGACCCTACCCCCAGCTCGGCGCATCCTGCCCTGGTCCAGGTCCCTGCTTCTTCGATGATCACGGCAGACACATGCTCAATTGACGCGAAAACTCCATTGAAGGTTCGCGAATTGCGTTCCTTCCAGAGGATCCATGCCACCAATAGCACCAATGAATCAAAGGATCGACGTTCTGGCATCTGTATCCTCTTCCAGGCAGCTAACCACCAATCAACGAGAGAGTTAGCCCTCAATTTCGGAACAAGGTGTTGCCAATTCCACCTGTGTAGCACTTGGAACCAGACTGCCCTGGAGAACGAACATCGAACCAGCAGATGTGAAATTGTCTCGCTGTCCTGCTCACATAGTACACAAGCGTCATTGTCTTGTAGATTATGCCGTTTGCGCCTTGCTGCTGTCCAGCACCTTACATGGAGAACCAGCCACCCAAAGAATTTACAGCAATTCGGAGCCTTAGTCTTCCACAAGACCTGTTGACAACCAAAATTGGCACGGCTGTGCAAACCGGTCTGACCGGTTTTGTAAACATTATCAAAATGCAAATTGGACTTCACCATTGCGTAGCTCTCGTCGAGACGATCAAGATGCATATGTGGGACGCCTATTTTGGACTCCGGATGAGAGAGTTATGACTTCGGGAAGATTCTGCACCTGGGAAAACCGGTCAGACCGGTTTCCCAAACCGGTCAGACCGGTTTGGGTCTGCATTTGAGTAGGTTTAGGACTCTGAGTTTTATACCATATTGTAATCGACTCAACGGGGTAAGACCATCCCACCCTATAAATATAAAGGGCCAAAGGCTGATTGAGTATCATCCAATCGAATCTATCAAATCTACCTTTTATCGTTTTATCTTTACTTTTATCTCTTTACCCTTCTCTTCCAACCCTACCATGCTGTTCTTCTTTCATCTCCGCGATGTCTGAGGACGCCCTAGCTGGCCTGCCGAACCTAGGGCAAACCAAGGTGCGCTTGCCCCGACGGGGTCCCTCCCGGGCGGGCGTTCGTTGGTCTCTCGCCGGGCGCCGCCGACGAGACCGGTCTGACCGGTTACAAATACCGGTCTGACCGACCTGCGTGGAGGAGCAGCAAGGAGCCCCTCCGTGCGCCGCACGTTCGAGTGCGATTCGTGTGTTGGCCCGAATCGGCGTCAACACATTTTGGCGACTCCGCTGGGGATCGAACCCAGAATCTCTGGTTATCATGGCCGATTTGTCAAACCCTAGTGATACGACATCGTTTGAAGAACTACTTGAGGAATATCAACAAGAATATGACAGAGCAGTTCAAAGTCTATTCTTGTCTTGCTACCGTAAGACAGGACAAGGAGTCATCAAGATTAAAGAGTGGCAGCCACCATCGACCATCGCCATATTGAAGGAGATACAATCTTCCGGTACTATATCTACCCGTCTATCTGCCTATGTTAAATTTTTGATTACTCAAGAGGATAAGGTAGATTCAATTCCTGTCGATCAAGAGTTGGCTATTGAAAAGCCGACTAATGCTATTATTGATCCTTGAAAATTGCCAAATTGTGATGTTGTTGGCCAAGGAACAAATCGGCCATCCCTAGCCGAAATTATTGACCCAAAATCCCCTAGCATGAGTATAGAAAGTGTGTCTAGTAATTCAACGCTCGGGGGGCAACAAAACAAAGGCAACGGTGCCGGTTACATTGTAACCGGTCTGACCGGTTCTCAAACCGGTGTAACCGCTTCATCTAGGGTTTCACAAAATAAATTAAAACCAAAGATGATTAAACCTAAAAAACCCGAGATTGGTGTTTGGAAAACCATTGAATCCAAAGGCCGTCATAAGCATCAAAGAGAAAAGCCTAAGTATAACAAGAAACTTCCGGCTAAGTCTCAAAGACAAAAGATTGTCAATGATGCTAGTCGGTCTAAAAATTCCAAACAATCAAAATCTTCTCCTAGAGAGAAGTTTCATAATCGGAATCGGCAATGGAATAATTCTCACAAATCAACGTCGTTTCCACCGTATGGATCACCTACACCAATACCATGGGAGTTTTGTTTTAATATGCCTTATTCTTATTCTCTTTGGTATTATAATTCATATATGCCGGCTCTTCCTAGTCATTTGTGTTCAGATTATATTACTTATAGGGAGCCGGTAATTAATAAGCCATCACCTATGCATAATGACCGTTTTGATCAAAAGAATCGGTCCACATAGAAAAATAAGCTTAAGGTGATTAAACAAGTCTATCGTGTCAAAAAAGATGGAAGATTAAATAAAAATCCAGATTTGACACTAGACGTAGAAAAGCCGTGTATTGAAAAATCATCGGCTAGTTATGTTGATAATATTGTCTCCAATAAGCATGTCACAAATAATATAGCTGAGCAACAATCGTGTTCGGCTGGGGGGCAAGATGATCTCAAAGTTACTGGTTCTGAAGGAACCGGTCTAACCGGTGTTCTGACCGGTCTGACCAGTCATATCAAAAATTTTGGTAGAACTGCAAGCGTTACTCCAAAGAGTAAGGTGGTGAAGAAAAAACCAAGCTTTGCTGAATTGTTACATAAATATCAGAAGATAGCCGAGCAAAAGCAAAGCAATCGGTTGAGAAATCAAAGTTGGTATTCATCATCACCAAGAGAAAAGAAGCATCAACGGTCATCTCATTATTCTTCAACATTTATTCCGTCGATGCATGTGCCATGGAATGCGTATCCAAGTATACCTAATTACAATTCATGGTTTTGGTATAATCCTTGGTCTTCTTTTTACAATTATCAATATTATGCTTCTGATGTACCAAGGAACTACGGTTGGTTGTCATGGCCATATCAAGATTTCAATTATTAGATGACCTGATCATTGAAGATTATTTTCTGGCACGCAAGCTTTGCCAAAAAACAGGGGGGCATATGTTGACAACCAAAATTGGCACGGCTGTGCAAACCAGTCTGACCGGTATGCACAAACCGGTCAGACCGGTTTTGTAAACATTGTCAAAATGTAAATTGGACTTCACCATTGCGTAGCTCTCGTCGAGACGATCAAGATGCATATGTGGGACGCCTATTTTGGACTCCGGATGAGAGAGTTATGACTTCGGGAAGATTCTGCACCTGGGAAAACCGGTCAGACCGGTTTCCCAAACCGGTCAGACCGGTTTGGGTCTGAATTTGAGTAGGTTTAGGACTCTGAGTTTTATACCATATTGTAATCGACTCAACGGGGTAAGACCATCCCACCCTATAAATATAAAGGGCCAAAGGCCGATTGAGTATCATCCAATCGAATCTATCAAATCTACCTTTTATCGTTTTGTCTTTACTTTTATCTCTTTACCCTTCTCTTCCAACCCTACCATGCTGTTCTTCTTTCATCTCCGCGATGTCTGAGGACGCCCTAGCTGGCCTGCCGAACCTAGGGCAAACCAAGGTGCGCTTGCCCCGACGGGGTCCCTCCCGGACGGGCGTTCGTTGGTCTCTCGCCGGGCGCCGCCGACGAGACCGGTCTGACCGGTTACGAATACCGGTCTGACCGACCTGCGTGGAGGAGCAGCAAGGAGCCCCTCCGTACGCCGCACGTTCGAGTGCGATTCGTGTGTTGGCCCGAATCGGCGTCAACAAGACCTTTGCCCCATGCAACTGGATTCTGCCGCCAAAAAAGAGCTCATATGCCGATGCCGCGGAAAACTTATCATCGGCCGTCCCCCATTTATTTCTAGCTTGGCGGTAGAAATATAATCCCCACCATTTATTCCTCAGAGGAGTCAGAACTATGTTCCATTAACCATGCAATGCAAACACCCATGCATGCATCGCCAGATATATGCCCGGCCCAGGCCGACCCCTCGAACAGTACGTTTCCGTTCTTTTTGCTAATTAGGAACTGCGCGCACCTGATCCCAACAAACACAATGAGATGGTTCCGTTTGGAACTGCAGCGAATTATGAATGTTCATTCATCTCTTGTATAGCTCCATTATTTTCGTAGCAGTATATGATCTTTCCAAGCGGCCGGCAGGAGATCTGCCGCATTGTTTTAATATAGTAGAAGAGCAAAGTTCAGAACAAACCGCCCATGCAAGAACGAGTCGAGTGAGCACATAAACTCTTTCAACAATTGAGACGAAATGAGAATGTACATAACCAGAATCACTCTTGATCATGACCAACGCGATATCTTGCTTTGCTCTACTTTGTCTCAACCCCATGCCAATGCCATCATCTCCGCTGCGATGCTTTGCATTTACGGCCACGCGCATCGCCACATGCCACTCGGCTAGCAGCAAACTGAAACTGTTCGACGCGAGTACCCTGCCCTCCCCGATCGGGCCGCGGCTGGGCATATATGCCCGGCAGCCTTCCAGCCCCTGGCAGACGAGAGGCAGCGCACCTACAAGACCAGTAGAACGAGGGTTTTGTTACTGCTCAGGTTGAGCAGCGGAGGTGGTGCGGTGGTGCCCATGGCGGCGGCGGCACCAGCAGCAGGAGCGGCGGCGGCTCCACCTCCACCAGCGCCGGCAGCGGCACCACGGCCGGCACGAGCGGCCGCGCTGCTGCGCCCGGCGTGGACCCGGCTGAGCGCGCGCGTGGCGCTGGCGACGGCCCTCTTCGTCCTGGGCTGCGCCGCGGCGGCGCTCGCCTTCGTCGCCATGGCCCTCCCTGTCCCTGACCCCCGGCCAACTCCCGCACCCTGGTACGGCTCCCGCTTGCCAATCTTGCTCCAATGTCGTGTGAAATTCCCCTGCACATACTTGTAACCTGTTCCATCGATCAAGCAAGAAATTAAATTAATCAAGCGTGTAATGTAATCCCATTGGCAGGGGACCTGCGCGCCGACCGTGGCCGAGGCGGCGGCGCTGCGCGCGGCGTCGGAGCTGCTGCTGCTGGCGGCCTCGGCGCAGGTGCTCGGGGCCGTGGTGACCCTGCTCGTGCCGGCGCCGCTCTTCGCGGCCTCCGGCAAGTCCGGCCTCGTGCTCGGCGGGCTCACCGCGTACCGCGCCGCCGACGTCGCCTGGATGCTCGTGGCCTGCCACGGCCACGTCCACGGCGAGGTCTCCTTCCACTACTGGCTCTTCTTCGCCATGCTGCTGGCGGCGCTTCTCGTGGGCCTCATCGTCTCCTTCCGTCCAGATCGCTAGCTAGGAAGCTCTAGTAGCTAGCTAGCTGCCATGGCTTGTGCGCCGTTGCATGATGAGCACTGCTAGTACCTTGCATGATTAAATCGATCACTGTCGCTTGTATCTAGCATGTCGATTGCTCGGTTTCATCGCGTCTCTCGCCACCTATAGCTAGATTAGCAAGGTCTTTTTTTGTTTGCAGATCAGGAAGATTAGCAGGGTTGTGGTGACAATGGAATCGTAGTACTTTTTTTTAGGAACGAATAGTACTTTGGTTCGCTGTGTCTTCTAATTAGGCGAACTAATATTTTGCTCTTGAGCTTCTTGCCCAATGCTAAGTTCTTTTTTTACGCTAAGTTTAGCCTCGCAGCTGAGATCTCACAACGGCATTCAGGTCAGCTTCCATGCCTTTTCTCAGGGAGTTACCTGCCTAGACAGGGTGATCACTTGCAACTCTAGTTCATCAGAGTTGCATTATGCCGCTGTGTGTCTGGTTTGAATGTCCCACAAATGCGGCTGCAGAGACAAGTAAACACTACAAGTTTGTGTGTTTGTCAAGATCATCAGCAACTTGGGAAGGTGCAGGATGAGATTTTTCCTTCTTCAAAAGCCGCATCTTCAGAACAGGGGAGGAACCTCTTATGTATTTTCCTCTGCTTTGCATTTCGTCGTATACGGGTGCTCCGTTCGTCACGGAAGAATCATGTCCGAAATGATTCACACGCTTGCGAAAGCCATTGAATGTCGTGATTGGCACGAAACCGTATGAGAATCGCATTCTCACCTGGGGATGAAAAAGAGTCTGAATGCATTTCATCCCAGAAACCACAGCGTAGGCGAGTGCCGAGTAGTAAAGATCAGGTCGCCAAAAATAGAAGCATGGGCCGTTTCCCTCATCAGTTTTTTTTTGGGAGTTTCCCTCATCAGGTTGGGCCTTACCGAATGAGAGCAGGTAGGTGGTGTGGGCCGGAAGCCCAGTCAAAAATAGGATTCGCCGGTCGTGCACCTGTTGGGCCATAAGGCCCATATAAGCTGTTTATCCGACGTGGTTAGTAATTCTCGATGCCTGAGCCTGACGCGTAGCGTAGCTGCCATGACGCTCCAGCTCCGAGCTAGTCCCGCGCGCACGGCCGCACGTAACTACAATCTCCGTTATCAAATACGTACTCCGTAGTACATATTGTTTATGGCCGCGCTGGCGCAGCTGCATAACAAGCTGAGCCCTCTGAATATTTGGGTTGATGCATGTGTGCAACGACGTGAACTAATTTCCGTACGAGGTGTCGTCTCATCTCCTAATGAAATTACTTGATTGAGATGATAGTGATATGATGCTGACACGTGCCATGTCACAAAGTAAGTACGTGCTTCATCTGCAAATGAGATCGGCCCGGCCGGGGCAGGTGCTTTCGTCAGCGCGCGGAGGCATAGATGTTCCTTTCTTCCGATCCGCGTCCAGTGAAGTTACGTATGGATCTCGACCAAGTTGTATTACTTACCCCACTCCAGACGATATATAGCTGCCTACCTTCGCGCGTAGTTATTGGTTACGGTTCATCAAGGATCCAGCTGAATCTAGTACTCATCTCTAGCTAATCACTTGATCGAGCTGACAGTTAATAAGTTGAAGTACATGGTTCTGAAAGATGAGCTGCATTTGACGCCATCGGTCGGCGCGTCCACATCAATCAAAGATCAGGGGAACGGATTCGCGAACAAAATTGAACCGCGATCACCAACCAAATAATCGCTCGCTCGATGGGGTCATTGCACTGGCAACTCCGATCCAATCCACATGGTAATGGTAAAGGTAAAGCGGGGCGAGGTGTCTGAATGTCTGATGCATTCGGCGTTCAGCGAACTCACGCGCATCCATCGCTCTCGACCATGTCCAAGTCCAACCACCACAGCTACTACTACTCCACCTACGACACCGGCAGCGGCATCATCGCGCGGCCACTTACTCTTGCCGCAAATGGACAGTAGAGTGAACAAGACGCGGTTCGCCTGCTCTCTCCCTCTCGCGGCGTTCGTTCACATCGCCTTCATGAGTTTTGGCATCGCCTTTGGGGGTGGTGCATGAGAGATGAGTCAAAGGCGCAGGCGGTAATGGAAACCCTTCGGCCCGAAGCATTGCCTTGGGCTCGAAACGGCAGCGACATCCTCCGGCCCCCTGTCATGGAAGGAAGCCATTTCCAGCGACGGAGGCATCATGGCCGGCTCATGTGGTGGCCTTGCTTTTGACGCCACGGACCCGGAGCCCCGGCCCGCCGCGTCGCCGTCGTACGCGTCCCGCAGCTTTCCACGCAGCGCCGCGCGCCGCGTGTATATATGCATCTGCCCGGCCGGCACGGCCCCCATCCCTGCTGCTACCCCAGTGTTGGTTGCACACTTTGCACCGTGAGCGCACACAGCCAGGAGCGCAGCAGCGAAGCGACGCGAGCAAGCGAACGGTAGGCGCGGCGTGCTCGAGGCCGGCCGGGGTTAGCTAGCTTGGATCGTGACGGTGATGGCGGATCCTGCTGCTGGGAGCCACGCTGGTACGTACGTGAACTTGTTGTTACTCAGTGAACCGCCCTAGGAGTACGTACGTACGCGCTGAAATCCCATTGATCTCTTCCTTTTGACTGTGTCCTGCTTTGCTCCTAAGCAGTGCCGCCACCAGGTGCTGTTGCGGTGACCGTGGCGGCGGCAGCGGCTGCGGCGGTGGCGGCAGCACCACCTGCAGCCGCCGCGCGGCCGGCGCGAGCGGCGGCGGCGGCGGCGCGGCCGGAGCGGAACAAGCGGGGCGCACGTGCGGCGATGGCGGCGGCGCTCTTCGCCCTGGGCTGCGCCGCGGCGGCGCTCGCCATGTTCGCCTTTGCCATGACCTTCCACCCCATCAAGGTACGTTCCCCTCGTCGCTCGCTCCTGATCAAACTGCCCTGCAAACGCTGCTCGTGATCTTACAGAAACCGCACCGATTTCCGTGATGGAAAGAAATCCTGCATCGATCTCTTTCAATTCCTGAGCCGGATGAATGTCGTCTGATATGATCTTGTGCCCGGCCTCGTTGCGAACTGACGCCGCGTGCAGGGATACTGCGCGCCGACGGACGCGGAGGCGGCGAGCCTGCGCGCGGCGGCGGAGATGCTGCTGCTGGCGGCGTCAGCGCAGGTGCTGGCGTCCACGGTGGCGATGCTCGTGCTGTCGACGGGGCTGTTCGTCTTCCTCGCGTTCCCGCTGGGCATGCTCACGGCGTACCGCGCCATGGACGTGGCCTGGATGCTCGTGGCGTGCCACGGCAGGCCCCGCGGCGCGCTCGCCTTCCACTACTGGCTCTTCGACGCCGTGCTGACGGCCACGCTGCTCGCCGGCTTCGTCGTCGCCAAGCGCGCCGTCCACTGAGGTCTCTACGTACACTAGGCACTAGCTAGCTATTGATCCATCTGCCATGGCTGCATGCACCTGCACTGCACCATCAGTCGCAGGCATGATGCATTGCCACTCGGGAACGGAATAATCTCAGTACTAGTAGACTCGATCTTGAAGTATATTGTGCGCACTGTCACCTATTCTTGGAGAGTTGGAGTAGTTATACTAGTATTTCTTCTGCTTCGTGTACGGTGTATCATCGTCACCATTCTCCATCTTGCTAGCAAGGTCCTGTCATGTGAAAATACAGCTCTTGTTAGCTACGTACTAGTTGCCAGATTAATGTTGTCACTCATCTGATTAACTGAGATAATGTTGCGTTGACTGGTAAGTGGCAAGGAAGGGGTTGGTAGTGGGTAAATTGGGTTGGACCCCTCCTGAAGTTCATGTACAACGTATGGTCATCATCATTATCCACCTTTCTAGCAAGGTCCTGTCATGTTCAAATAGAACTCGTGTTATGTGCAAACATAATTGCCAGATTACTCATGCGATCCAATTAACGGGCCTACTGGCCTTGCACTGCACTACTGGATCTTCGTCGCCGTGCTGTCCGAGGCGCTTGTCATGGGCGCCATCGCCGTCATCTTTGAAGATGACTTGATGCGCTCTACCGTGCCTCCCATGCTCCCACGCAGTAATCAGTCTGTTGGTAGCATCTAAATGCTGAGATCACATCGTCCTGCATCATCTCAATTGCATAATGCAACCGTGTGCCATATGAATGTTGCACAGAAGCGATTGCAAAGATAAAACGAAACATAACTGTAAATTTATAGGTTGCAGCATATCGTCAAAACAGTGGCAGCATATGGCCATCCTCTTCTTCGTTTGTTGGCCGTGGTAACTCAACAACGTGTCGGTCTTCATAACAGAAGAATCTATGCTCAAAATACTCTCGTTTTTAAGATGCCCAAAACTTGAAGATCAGACATTTTAAAGTCTCCCTGAATATGTGGTCTCTGAAGTTTTTTTTTTCAAAAGAGGTCTCTTGCGAAGTTATATGAGAATCTTACCGCCAATCTTTGCCAATGCTTATCTTACTCAATTTGGCAGCCTTGACAATTAATCATTAGCACAAACCCCATTTCCTCCTCTTGTTAGACCCATTAGCTTTCTATCCTGCAGGACTTGCATTGTTGTGTGAATTTTCGTTTTCTGATTTTATATGAAATTCCTGCGTTCCAAACGAGGCCTTGCTCCCACAGATCATCCATGCATCCAGACCACACAATTTCACAAAGATGAGAGTTTTACACGAGACATGACACAACAAAATCAAAGAGCAACCACACCTGGATCTGAATGCACTCCTCATCACGCTAGCATCTCCCCCCGCCCTTTGACCCCCTACGCCATGCGTCAAGAATCCGAGGCGCGGGCGTCCTGCAGCGGCTGCGGCGGCGGCTGGCTGTGCATGGCGAAGGAGCTCGACCGCGACACGGGCCGGGAGTAGCTTGACCGCCGGAAGCTCCCGGCGGCGAGCTCGTCGGCGGGGTCGACGCCGCCGTCGCCCAGCTCCGCCTCCCTCTCCCCGGGGATCCTGCACTTCTCCCCGAAGATGATGCCCTTCTTCCACAGCGTGTCCTCCGACTCCACCTTGTGGTGGTGGTCCTTGCGCTCCCGCCGGCTCAGCCGCAGCTTGTCCGGGATGTTCATGCTCAGGTTCTTGCTCATGCTAATGGACAGCCGCCGCTTCGACGTCGTCGACGGCAGCGCCACCGGGTCGATCGCCCCGTGCGTCGCCAGCTCCGGCGACAGCCTCACCACCACCTCCTCCTCCGCCGCCTCCGCGCCACCAGCCTCCTGCTGGCCGCCGCCGCCGCCGCCGGAGACGGAGCCCGACGCGGCGGCGTCCGGCTCGGTGGCCGCCGCCTTCGGCTTCCGGCCGCACGCCGAGCACATGGACGACGCGAGCGCCACCGTCGCGGCCACGCACACGACGAAGAAGGAGAGCGCGACGGCGTCATGGCCGAAGCCCTGCTCGCCGTCGGGCGGCGGCGGCGGCGCCGGCCACCTCACCATTGTTACCGGCGGGGGTCCCGGCGAGAGCTGCTCGTGAAGTTCTCCGCCGGGAGGGAATGGGCCTGGAGCTCCTCGCCGGAAGCTTCTATTCCCGGGAGCGCGGGGCAACCTCCCGTTTCCAAATTGGAAACTGGAGACGGCCGGTTTGGTTTCAGGTTGTGTGGCTCTGGGATAATGCTGTGCTCCTGCTCCTGTTCTTAAATGGGGAGAGCTAATTTTAGGGAGAAAAGATGTTACGGCACAAATTTGGACAATGCCTGCCTGTGTAAACCTCCAGCAGCTCAGAAGAAGTTGACAGTAGAAGATTAGCGGGTGAACAGCTAGATTATGATGGGTAGCCAATAACGTAACTTTTACTGGTATATAGATAGCCAATTGTTTTACAGAGTATCTCACGTCAACAACCAGTCTGACTAGCCTGGTAAACTATCAGTAGTGTTCCCAGTTGAGCTCCAGATTCTAAAATTCTCACAGTGTACAACTGGAAAAAAAATTGTACACATTTATGTAGCTAAATTCTCTATCAGAAGATCTGGATACTATCCAGCGAATCATCTTCCTGCCAAAGATCATAAAAAACTTTTGCTCCAGGAAAGTGGAAGACGGATGAATTTACTGAACCAATTTGACAGTGTCCAGTCTTCAGAGTTCAGTTTTGCTTTTGCTAGATTTTGCAGGCTTCTTCGTCCCTTGCCACCACTTCTTTACCATCTTGGACACCTGGTTTACATGCCCTTTCAACTTCTTGCTGGTATCCTTGAACTGCTGCACGACTTGCTGTTTCAAATCTTTCTTTTGAGAACCTTTATCTTTCAGAACCTTTCCCTGGCAATTGAGTACGCATGAACATGATGAAATGTTGAAACTGGACAGAATAATTTTAGCTCAAGTGGTTTGAATCCTTACCAAGTTCTTCGGGAAGTTATCCTCCTCATCTTCATCATCCTCGTCATCATCTTCTTCAGTACCAAAGTTATTTTTCATCAGATCGTCTCTAGAGTACATCTTCATGCTTGGGGCTCCTGGCATACCCTGCCATATCCATCGATGGCACTTTTAGTATTTTGTATCTATTTGGATAAAGATATATCAGCTATAGTTAGAATATCCACCTCCATTGATCTCAATATCTTTTCCATCTCAGCATCTTTGGATGGCTTTCTTGCAAATGGTTCTCCAGGGACTCGATCCTGCAAATTTATTGATGAATTTATGATGTGCCAGAAATGAAATTTATATCTTCGAATCCATGTCTCTGAAACCTCAAAGACTACTATTTCTCTACTAGCTTGAGCTATAACAAGATTCCAAATCATGCAATGCCCACCGTAAAAAACAGAACATGATATACCTTTGTCAATTCCCTAATTCTATTATTAAATTTGTTTCTTAAAAAATCATAACTACCTTTACATTCCTTTTTAGGAAAAAAATCTTGTAATCACCATATTTGTACCAAAGCAACGCAACATATGCTTCAGATTCCGTAAAACAAACCATATACAGTAATTCAGAAAACAACTGAACTCACTAGAGTACAGACTACATAATAAAAGCAATTCAATTTGTTCGTACGATACTCCATTGCTCAACTATATCCAAGGTATTATCAAACTAAAACAGGGCTTGTCAGCAAGTATCCAACTTATGCTTGAGAAAATAGCAGTTAATTCTAAAATTCAGATAATATCAGGGTATCATAAAAATGCACAAACAAGGCACAAAGGGCTCACTTTCGGAACTGGCGGTGGGTCCTTGGCGCATGCTTTGGATAGATCTTTACACAAAAATTTCATCAGCTGATCAACTGAGGGGTTATTTTTGTAAACAAACTCAGCAACATCAGTATCAGCATAACCCATCACCTGCATGAATACAGTTCAGCAAAACACAACATGAAAATTTCAATATAAAATAACTCTGCACTGCTGCTTTACGGTTAGTAGTTAGCGACAAGTTGGAAAGCAAACTTGAACAAGCTCCATGAAAGATAATATCAATTCACCTCCTGACATGCACGCTCAATGGTCTTGCATTCTGCATTACAATGCCCTTCCTCATCTTGCTCAACAAGCTGCAAAACACTTTTATGTATTAGTATTAGGCTTAGATGAAACATTTGCGCGAATGTCACATTTAAACATAAAGCTACATAAGTCGGAACCACTTTTATTAATCTCGATGCCTCTAGCAAAAAAGAAGGGAAAAGGAGAAAAAAATTATGAGCACAGAACTAGAAGTCTGAAAATAACTCCTGTCAGTTATACTCCCTGATAAAGACAAAAAAATATTTGCAATTGAGAAAAAAATCAAGCCAAGTACTAACACAATGACTGGAAAATTACAAACATTCCCAGCTGTATTTCCCTTGGATGGTAATGTTCCCAGCTATGTTACCTTATCTGTCTTTTGCATGTCTGGTGTTGTTTAACTAAAATTTGTGGCTGAGTATCTAAAAAGTGGTGATGTGTGTGCCCATGGGGCGTGCTGAGCATGAACTGTGTAACCGATGAAACTGAACGTGTAAGCTCGTCCATACAGTGGAACTGAAAACGGATGCAAGTTGTGAACGCTTTGTCCTGTTTACCATGCATATGGACGGTGGCTATGTACCTAGAACTCTAAAAATAAATTTGCAAAAACTAGGAAAACATGGAACAAACTACAACGTGTGCATATACATTGCTGCTGAGTTGATGTTCACTCACACTGGGTTATTTCTATCCAAACAAATATGGCACTTACTGAAAAACATACTCATAATGCTACTCAATCTGAGTGTACAACATGTTTGATCACTGCTAAGTGTTTCCAGATGGATTAATTACTTGCACCTGATAGTTATTTAAACAACTTACTCAAACACGAGCTGCTTGAATTTGAGAACGGTTTGAACATTTGCAGATTTAGCCAGTATCAAGCATTAGCAGGCGTCGAATCTGGCCTCATCAACATCAATTGACAACAGAGCAAAACAGAGTGCCAGTTTACCTCTAGTTTGTCGCCTTTCTCGACGATATCGATCCGGAGCATCCAGTCCGCCTCCTGCTTCTTCAGGTTGCACACATTCTCCGCGATGTCGATGATCTCGATCTCCGGCACCTGCACGCACCCCCAGTCCCCAATTCAATCAGCACGCCACTCCACACCAACCAGCCAGCTAACCAACCGCCCGATCCAACCGGCGCGGAGCAGCACAGTACCTTTTTGGAGGGCGGGAGCTCCTGCTGCTTCTTTGCGACCTGCGCCGAGATCTCGCGCGCGATCCGCTCGCACACCTGGCACCGGATGTAGGGGATGTCCTCCCGCCTCGCGGCCGTCGCCGGCTTCTTCTGCGCCGCCGCCGCGGGGTGCAGGAGGACGGCCGCGACCGCGACGGCGAGGAGCAAGGCGGCGGCGCGTCTCGCCATCTCCGATGGGCTCTCTCTCTCTCCTCACTGGTGTTCGTCTGCAGCAGGCGGACTTGAAGTTGAAAGGTTGAAGCGGTGGGGCCAGGGATGGGTCCTGGCCGGCGCGTGCCTATGTGGCGGGTGAGTTCTGCACCGTCCGATGGTACACGTCATGTGATCCGAGGGTGAGGGACGTGTTCGGGACGTTCGGGCCAATGGGAGGAGACCAAGTCGGATGTGTGACGTGGTTCGTGAGAGACCTGCGTTGTCTATTTCTGTGCGATTCGGGATGAATCTCGCCTGCACTCAACTGCACCTTGCCTGTCAGTGACTCAACTGCAGGTGCAGTAACTGCAGAGGAACCCCTTCCGCGATTCGCATGCCTGCACTCTGAAGAAACGAACTTTCCGGCACACTTGTGATTGCACGAATCTTTTGGATAAGATAGGTTCTAGTGGAATTGTAAGTCGATAAGATAATAAATCAACAAAAATTGATGGTAAAGAGCTTGATTGTATAGGCTAAAATCGTAGAACCAAACCATCTAGCTTTGATATTCTCTACCTAATTATAAAGCAAGAATTGTTTATGCGGTACGTCTAAATTTGCAATAAAAACCCTAATAAAGTTTTATTAATTAATCCGTAGTCCTTTTATAAAGCCTACCATACGTCAGTTCAAATTCTCTCCGTGTCTCTGTCCGTGCGTGAGTCGGCCTCTCCCCCGTCTCCCTCTCTCCCCTGTTTGCGTTGCGCCCACGCGCGCAGAATCACTAAAACAAACTCCGGTTGGAACTCAAACAGAACAGACATGAATATAAAAGAAGGCAACATCAATTAGACAAAGAAGAGGAAGAACATGCAAATTGGAGAGAGTAATAAAATCGGACAACGGAATCCTGCAATCGACAACCTTGGATGTGTTTAGTTTCAAAAAGAGGAATGGAAAGTTTGGTGAAAAAGTCGCATCGAACACTGTAGTGCACTGTAACATTTTTCGTTTGTTTGTGGTAAACATTATCCTACCATGACCTAACTAGGCTCAAAAGATTCGTCTCGTCGTGTACATCAAAATCATGTAATTAGTTTTTTTATTTACCCGTGTTTAGTGCTCCATGCATGAGGAGAGAGATTTGATGTGACGTGATGTGATAGATGAATAGTGAAGTTTGAAGAGATAATTTTGAAAAGTTGGTGGAAACTAAACACACCCCTTACCTTTTCCCAACCATTTTTTAAATTGAACACTTCATTCAGTTGGTCCTTGAAGCAAGGATGTGGCTAGGCCCAGCTAAAACATCACAAAAACTAGATCTAGCTTTGTTTAATCCGTTTTGAAAAACCCTCAGAACCTTGTTGTTCGGCATGTTCGGTTGGCTGGTGGCTGATGCTGATTTATGTTGAGAGAAAAATACTGCTGGTTGGCTGGTGGCTAGTGCTGATTTCTGCTTGGGAAAAAAATAGTGTTGGCTGGTGGCTGATAAGCGAAGCGAACAGGCAAGCCAATGCAGGTTTACATTACATTATTTTCTCAAACAGAGTGCAACTTCATGTTTCCTCACGTTCATATTTCCTCTTCGCCATTTAGAAAAGTTCACATTTCCTCAAACAAAAGATGAAGTCACAAGGGTCTTGATATGTAAGCCTAAATGGATTTTTATGCTCTTGGTTTTGCTGTTCCAATTAAGCGAACATGGCCTGAATGGCCTTTAGCTTAACCATACGTCAAAGTTCCCCACCTACGAAGCAAAGCACTTTGTTTTTTTAAATAAAGCAGCACTATGATTTCTTCGAAATTTAAACTTCAAACGGAATTTGTAGATTGTAGGCACAAATACACTTGATTTCAGATCACAACAGAAAGAAGGAACAAGTCAGCGCTCAGTATCCTTGGTCTGTCCTCTCACAGTCAGGTAACAGAACAAAATGAGATCAGATAGCTGAACAGATCAATGCAATTTGTATACACAAAAACACATGATTTCAAAGCACAACAGAAGGAATGAACAACAAAGTTGGCGCTCCATGTCATTTGCCATTTTTAGTTAGGAATTTCTATGGATTTTCTGTCCTCTCACAATCAGATAGCAGAACAGAGTACTCCCACATTCTTGCCATTTCCAATTCGAGTATGGAAAACCTTCCTCGCTGCCATATTTCTTACCATAACGGGCACTCCAGTCCAGTCCCCGTGAGTGAGTGTCACAGCGTGCGATGCCCAAGGCAAAGCTGCGAGCGCGAGCTCACATACGGGATCCCGCCGGCGTAGCCAGGCCCAGGTTCCCCGCCGGCTTCAGCAAAGGGTCGGATTCGACGACCTCCATGAGCCGGGGCCACATTCTCGTGGCGGCGAAGAACCACGACCCGTCGCCGCTCGGGCTGGGCACGACCGTCACGTTCGCGGAGCCCAGCCGGCTGTGCCGCAGCCACGGCATGACGAGCCTGGGCTTGCCGAACCCAAGGTCCCCGTCGATGGGGAACGGGAGCAGCCCGGAGATGACGAGCGCGGGGCTCCCCAGCCCAAGGTTCACCGCCTCCGTCCACTTGCCGCCGTCCCTGAACGACGCCTTCCGCTCCTCCATCCAGTCCGCCAGCTCCTGGAACCGCGCCGCCGTCGTCACGCCCGCGATGGCGGCGCGCACCGCGGCCGCCACGTCGGGGAGCGGCGCGCGCAGCAGCTCCGCCACGCTCGCCTCGCGCGGGACGTGTAGGTCACCACGTTCCCGACGTACCGGTCCAGCGCGCCGCCCGACGGCTCCACCTGCTTCCGCCCGTCGACGATCCACGCCATCCGGCAGCTCGGGTCGGCGTCGCCCACGGCGCGCGCGAGGAGCTTCCACACGTGCGCGCACAGCGCCACGAACCGCGACGCGCGGCGGCGACCGCCGCCGCCGCCGCCGCCGGCTGGGGACGCAGCCGCCTGGAGCGCCGTGAGGTCGGCGGCCTCGATGCGGTACATCCGCCGCCGGATCGCCGCGGTCAGCACGGGGTTGATAAGGGCCGCCGGGATGAAGCGCGCGAACTCGGCGTCCAGCGACGCGCCGTACCGCGGCGGCGACCGCGGCTTGAAGAGGGAGCGGTCGAACAGGGGCTCGCGGGAGAGGGCGCCGCCGCGGCGGACCATCTCGGCGAGCGCGCCCAGCATGACGCTGAACGTCCGGCCGTCGACGAGGAGGTGCGTCGTGCCGATCGTGAGCGCGAAGCCCCCGCAGGCGAACCGGACCAGCTGCAGCGACATGGGGATGCTCGCGTCGAAGGGAATCTGGATCAGGCCCAGCGACCGGTCGAACTCGGTGAAATCAACGGCCGCGAGCGGCACCCCGGCGTCGGCGACGACGAGCTCGGCGCCGGCGTTGCTGCACTCGACCTCGGGGACCTTGGTCACCGGGTCCAGCACGACGCGCCCGGCGAAGGGGAAGAAGTAGGAGAGGTATGCCGGCAGGGCGCCGCGCACGGCGGCGAGGACCGCGTCGAGGCCGGCGGCGGGGGCGGGGTAGACGGAGACGAGGAAGACGGGGAAGTGGCCCAGGACGAGGTCGAGGTTGGAGACGGCGAGGACGGCGGGGAAGCCCGGCGGCGGGCGCGAGGCCCCGACCAGCGTCCGGGAGGCGATCTCGAGGTGGAAATGCCGAGCCGCCATTTCGCCGAGCAGGTGGAGTGTGTTGGGGCGGGGATGGATATCGAATGGTGCCGGGCCACTAGCCAGTAGGCGAACTCGCCGTCAATTATACTTCGCTCGCGGGAGATATACCACGATACTGTACCACGAAATGGCGGCTCGGCACTTGCACCTCGAGATCGCCTCCCGGACGCTGGTCCGGGCCTCGCGCCCGCCGTTGGGCTTCCCCGCCGTCCTCGCCGTCTCCAACCTCGACCTCGTACTGGGCTCCTTCCCCATCTTCCTCGTCTCCGTCTACCCCGCCCCCGCCGCCGGCCTCGACGCGGTCCTCGCCGCCGTGCGCAGCGCCCTCCCGGCGTACCTCTCCCACTTCTTTCCCTTCGCCGGTCGCGTCGTGCTGGACCCGGTGACCAAGATCCCCGAGGTCGAGTGCAGCAACGCCGGCGCCGAGCTCGTCGTCGCCGACGTCGCGGCGCCGCTCGCGGCCGTTGACTTCACCGAGGTCGACCGGTCGCTGGGCCTCATCCAGATCCCCTTCGACGCCAGCCTCGCCATGTCGGTGCACCTGGTCCGGTTCGCCTGCGGCAGCTTCGCGCTCACGATCGGCACGACACACCTCCTCGCCGACGGCCGGGCGTTCAACGTCCTGCTGTAACGCCCACGTTTTCGCTCTCTGGTAATCCACCTAATTAATGCACCCGGTAAAAATGTTTTCAAAACCTTTTACCACCCGAGCTCCCTCGTTCACCCGAACCCTCCCGCCTTGTTATCACCGCCCCCTCTTTTTCCGTCCCACCTCGTGTCGACCGCTCTCGGGTCGACCGCCGGGCCCGTCCGTCGCTGGCCAACCGCCGTCGACCGCCTGTCGTCTTTCCGCCGCGAATCCCGCCGTCTCTCCCCTCCCTTTTCCCCCTTTCTTTTTTTTCTCTCCTTTCTTCCTTTTCCCACTCCCCTGTTTTCTCCCCGGCGCTGAGCGCCGTTGCTTTGCTTGCCGCCGCCGTGCACGGTCGGCTCTGCTCACCTGCGCTCGAGCGCCCACCGTGCTGACCTCCTCGTCACGCCCTCTCACTCCCCGGTCCCACCACTGGAGCACGCCGCCGACCACCACCCTCCCCTGCTCGTTGCCGTGCCGACCACCGAGCCCGCCGCTGTGCCGCTGCACCGTCCACTGCCCTCACGCACGCGCCGCCCCACGAGCCACCGCTGGGCACTGGCCTCGCCGCAGCACTGCCAGCGCCACCGGCCACCGCCTCGCTCGCCGCTGCTCACCGTGCATCGCTGCCGTGCCGCCCTCGCCAAGCCCTGCGCCGACCACTCGCCTCACCGCTGCGTCGCGGCGCAGTCCTGCCGCGCCGTCCACGCCACCGCCCGGCCCCGCCGCAGTCTCATCGCCGCGTCGCCGCCAAGGCAACGGCTACTCAAGCGCGCACGCCACGTCGTGCCAAGCACAGCGCCGCACTACTCCGCCACAGCACCGCCGTACCACCGACCACGCCGACCGCCATTACTCCCCGCCACCGGCCCGCCGAGCGGCCTCTCGTCGGCCCGCTCTTCCAGCCCCTCTCCACGCTTATAAATAGGCCGGTCAGCCTCTCCTCCACCACCTCCCGCTCACAAGCCCCTCAGCTCACCTCCACCGCCGCCGCAGCACCACCGCCCACTGCCATTGCCGCCGCCGCCCTCGAGCTCTCGTGGGCAGCTCACCACCGGTCATCTCCGCCCAAGGTAGGACCATGGGTGAACTCGCCATACCTCGCGCTCTCTTTTCCCCCTGCTCCCGGCCGCCGCTATCACACCAATCGCCGGCGAGCCCACGGCCGCCGCCGCCGATCCCCTCCCCTGTCTCGGCTCTGTTCGAGGAGGAAGATGCACACTTTACAAATAACCCCCTGCCTTTCCATCTTTTCTAACCCGCCGTCCAAAGCACTATTCCCTCTCTCTCTGTATGTTTTGCCAGAACCCCCTAACCTTTTCAGTATTCACAAATAGGTCCTCGCCCTTTAAAACAGCCCTAAACCCCTCCTAAACCCATCATTTCATGCGCCATTTTAATCCTGTTTGACCCCAAACTCCACCACAAATATCACCAGTATATTTTCGCCAATCTATTCAGTCCATATCCAGAAATAATCATGTCACCACCATCACTCTCTCGTTCTCTGTTCTCTCTTTCTGAGCTCGGCAAAACTTTATTTCTTTTATTTATTGTGTGTTTGTTTGTGTGTGCCGTAGACCACGCTGTGACCGAGGAAGGGCTCGAGGAGGAGCAGGGTTACGAGCAGGAGCTTGGAGACCAAGACCCCGGGCAGGAATCCCCGAGGGTTGGGAGAACGGCAAGTGCAATCCCATCCTTTGATGCATACTTTTGTCCTATATTTTATAAACACAACCCATGGCCTGTTTTATAAAACTTGCATGATTTTACTGCTAAACCCGGTTGCATAGCCATTCCTTGATTGCTATGATTGTTTCCTTGACAACCCAGATTAATGTTTAAATATGACAATGCTCTGTTTGAATGTTAGTCACTGCTAGAAATGCTTAGGAATGTTTTACTGTTATACTCTCCATTACATTCACTTGATGTTTACAAAAGCAACCGTGTGCGTGCTTTAAAATAAAAGAGATGGTTTTTGTGAATAAAATGAGTATCCGTGTGGGATGAGACAGACGATATTTCTTGTGTGAAATGCCGAGGTGAGCTCGAACCTTTATGGTTGAGCATGGTGGGAGATGTCTATTGAAACGAACCGGATTCCCAATTACGAGAATCCGACTCCCTGTACCCTTGTGATAGTCCCAGGAACAACAGCTATCACGTACAGAACTCATTTCAGCGGAAATCACATCCATACATTGATTAGGGTCCTCAAACATGATATAAATACATGGCGATATGGTACAAGCCCTCTGGGCTAAACGACAGAAGGAAAACAGCTACGCAGCGGATAGCTATAAGCTTCTAGTACCACGGCGCGGAGACAGGGGAGAAAGAGGCGCGGCGTCGACAGCTCACCTCAAGGCACGTCGTCGAACGCGGCAGCTCGGAGAAGACTCGCGGTTCGACGGCGACACTCGTGCTCCCTCGAACGGCTCCGTCCTGGTCCTCCTCCGGCGTTCCCCGCGGCGGCGTCGCCCGCGGCTCTCGGCGCGACGGCGGGGACGCACTCCTGCTTCCCTTCTCTGCTTCCTTGGCTCGCCCTCGGCTTTCTCACCCTCCTATGCTCCTTCTTCTCCCTCTCTCACCTCGGATCGCAGGCTGGAATCCCCAATTAGGGCGGCGGCGGCTCGGGAAGGAAGACGGCCAAGAGGGGTGGTTATATAGGAGGGAAGCTAGGGTTGCAAGGGCACAGACGGCGAGATTTAGGTGCTCGAGCCCGCGGACACGCGTCACCATCGCGACGGGCCGCCAAGGCTGTAGGCTGGGGCGGCTGCTCACGGACGCATGCGAGAGAGGCAAGCAGCGCTGGGCGTGGTGGAGAAGAAAGGAAGGAGGAAGAAGTACAGCGCCGGTGGGTCCCGCACGTCAGCGGCAGAGGGGAAAGAAGGGCGCGGGTGCTCGGCTGGGCCTCAGCTGGACCGAAAGGCAGGTGGGCCGTGGAGAGGGGAGGCTGGGCTATGGGGTTAAGCAGGCTGGGCTGGCTGGTCTGCGGAGAAGAGGGTAAAGGATGGGCCGAGCTGGGTTAGCTTCCGGGTTAGGAGTTAAGGGGGCGCAGGTAGACTTTGCGAGATGTTTCGGGCCCAAAGGAGTTAGCTGGTTTGGAAAGGTTTAGAGAGAAGTTCAGGGAGATTAAGCAGACTTCAGGAAAAAGGATTCGGCCCACAATAGTTAGAAGGGTTTTGAAATTAGTTGGTTAATGACTTGAATTCAAATCCAAACAAAGAACCAAAAAGCCAACAAAAACCAAATCACTCATATTTAATCCTTAGCACTTCAATTCAAATTTTAAATTAAAATTAAATTGCCTAGGAATTAAGGGAGCAATTTGAATACAACCTTATATGTTTGTTGGCATGCACAACAATTTCGCCAAAAATTTTGAAATACACATTTTTGCATTCAACAAATCCTACGTAATTTTTCGGGATGTTACATCTATCCTGTCACAGTTTTGGGATGATGTTGAGGTGTCATCTAGCCTAACCCTTTTTACTGTACCACCACTCGACCGTTGTATGTGGCAACGGCCTAGCATAAATCTCACTAGTTAAGCTGTTGGTTATGTGGTGTGCTGGTGAGCAACAGAGGGCCATGGAGCCGGGGATACGGTCTATGTGAAGTATGCCCCTGGGTAGAACCTCGTTGGTAGGTTGCTGACCCCCTGGTCGCTTTTGTGGTAACTTGTCAGTTTAGCTATGGTGGGTAATGGCTTTGAAGGAGCTGCACTGGCACTAAGGTGTTCATGTTGTGGTAGCCTACTTGTGGTTGTGTACACCTCTGCAGAGTTAAAACCTATCCGGATAGCCGTGTCCACTGTATTGGGCGAGTTACGGCTTGGTCACTTCACTAGTTCCTTGGTTTTGGCGTAAGAATGTGTATGGTAAATGTCGAGTTGAGAAAAGATGTTGGCATAGGCTATGACAGATGGGGAATCTGGTAGCATAGAAATCTTGTGAGAAAGACAGTTAAGTTTATTGATGCAACTAAAAGAAATGTTTGTGAAAACCTTTTGTAAAATAAACCCTTGCATGTGTAAAATTAGCTTTGCTGCAAAATAAACCATGAACATGTCCTTGAGTATATTACTTTGCATGCTTCTGTTATATCCCTTCCGTGGATGTGGTTGTGCTTGCTGAGTACGTATGTACTCACCCTTTCTTAAATTGTTACAGAGGCAGACCCGGACTTTGTGCCTGAGGACGTTGTCTAGAGGGGGTTCGTTCTGCACCCAACCTTTGCCTGTGTGTTAGGGTCACCCGCTTGAAGCCGCATGGATTTCCACTCTGATGAAGACCTCTATGTTATCAACCTGTTTATCTGGAGTCTAGCTTTAGTTCTGTTTGTAGTGGCCCTGCAGTGCCACCGTCTTCCGTAATGTTGTTTACCTACTGAACCATCTGTTGTAATAATGTGAACCAGCATCTTGGGACTGGTATTTGTATCACATTAAGTTCTCTCTTTAGAGGGGACGCTTCAGGTGGTATCAGAGCCGATAGGTTGGCCGTAGGACGTAACCTCTAGTTTCATGACCCTTTTCTAGTCTTCTCTCACTAGTTTGCTCTCGTCTAAATCTTTTCTCCGCACAAGTACTCACCGACGGCTTTTTGACTTGTTCCAGATGGCCCAGCTGGTTGACGAGGGTTGGAGCGAAGGAGTCTGCCCCGTAGAACCTGGCCTTCCCAAGTTACTACTGCTCAGCCTGGATCATGTTGGAGTCACAGAGACCCCCGAGTACCTCTGCCGGGAGTTCACCACCAATGGTACCCGTCGGTGCCGGATGTTCATCTTTGTGGGGGAGAGCTTACTTTACAAGGAGGTGGCACCTTGGTTTGTCCACGCCACCGGCTACGACCGCCCCAATGCCTACCGCAAAGCCGCAAGAAGAGCCCTGATGTGCCTCCGCGTACTCTACAAGCAGTACCTCGTGGGAACAGCAATGGGATTTGCCCCACCCCTGGAGAGTGGAGGACGCGAATGGATTGCCCAGATGAGGAACCTTGGGAGAGATGAAGATATGGAGGACATTGTGTCACACTTGTCTATTTACCTCACTGGCTTAGACAGGCTGTACCGAGAGACATCGGAACAGCTGAGGCACCAGATCCGTAGGGCAGAGAATGCAAAAAAAGAACTGAGACTGGAGCGGAAGAAAGCAACCCAGGCTATAAGCACCCTAGTTGCTCAACGGGTTCAGTGGCAGGCCCACTCTGAGGAACTAGAAAGGATTGAAGCCTACAGGAGGGAGAATGGGTTGATGGAAGGAGAACCAGAGATCACCCACATGGACGCGAGCACACAGACTGAAGATGAAGTGCCAGAGTATCAGCTCCCTCTGAAGAAGCATCGTCGTTTGGTGTTGAGTGAGAGTCCTTAGATTAACGTAGCTCATAGACTAGCACCTAGTCTAGCCTCTTCATGAGTAGAGTCTGTTGTATCCAGTTAGCACTACCATCTTAGCATCGATGTATCCATGATCTTTGTACCCCACCATGTTATGCAATAAAGATCATCTTTTATCCTACATCTGTTCAATCTTTGTTTTCCCCCTGGTTTCAGATGGCTGAAGAAGGATGGACCCAGGGAGTCTGCCCAGTCACACCTAGTTTCGCTAGCCTGTTGATCCCCGCGCTAGAACGCCTCGGTGTACCTGAACGCCCGAGGTACTACAGCAGGGAGTATGAGCACCATGGGACCCAACGCTGCAGAGTGGTCATCGTCGTCGCCAAGAGTGACCGCCACCCCATCGAGGCATGGCGTGTGACCGCCACAGGATTCAGGCACCAGGACACCTACCCCTTGGCTCTCAGAAAGGCCCTCCGCTACATGTGCGGAATCTTTGAAAGACACTTGATCCCCACCCCAATGAGGTACTTCCCTCCGGTCGTCAGAAGTACAGTCTGGCGGGCCCGCATGAGAAACTTGGAGCAGCGCCGTCAAGAGGAACCCACCTTGTACCAAGTGGTCACCTACCTCAATTCTTTGGACCAACTCTTCGACGAGCAGGCTGAACTCCTGAGGGAACAAACCTCCTGGGCCGAACAAGCAGAGTTCTCGGTTCGCATGCACCAAGTCCAGGTGGCCCAAGCTGAAGCAAGAGTTGCTACTGCCGTCAGCAGTGAGGCAGTCGCCCAAGAAAGCCTCAGGCAAGCTCGGGTCCTGCGTATTCAGGACTAGACTAGAAGTGGAACGCCTATCCCGGCAATTGGAGAACCCCATGTCCTACTTGGAACACTTGTCATGGCATGGGGAGAAGTTGTGGGGAACCCACAAGCACTGCCTGAGACCCCCGCAGGATCACCGCCCGCTGAAGAAGGACCGTTTGAGCCACCTCAAGAGAATGGAATCTTGACCGAGGCTGAACAGGCACGACTTGCACCGCCAGAAGAGCGCTCCAACCCAGAAAAAAACTCGCCCCGCGAGTAGATCCAGAGTCAAGCGCTCATATGGGAATGAAGCCAGCCTGGTCTGAAGTTGGAAGAACCCTTGTATCCCTAGCAGTAGTTTCCTTACCGTGTCCTGTACCCCGCCTTGTAGTGCGAGTCTTGTTGGACCCCCAAGTGTTGTAGCCCCCCAGTTGTTTGAATGAAACCTTGTGTGCTTGTTTGTTAGCTTGTGTGTTGTGTGTGCCTCGGCAGAAGTGTTTCTGCCTTTTCAAAAACGCGAACTAAATAACTTAAACATCACCTTAACCCAATCTCACGAAGGCCTTGCTCAACCTGCAGATGGTGAACACTCATGCTAGCGCCTCTCAGAGACGCGTCCCTCCTGCTGGAGGAGAGCAACCAGAAGGGAGAAGAGAGAACCCTGAGAACCAGGAAGTGGATCAGCAAGACCCTACGGGAGAAAACCAGCCTATAGGACAAGCGCCTGTAGGAGGCGGACCAGAAGCGGGTCATCCAAGAAGTCAGAATGAAGGATCGTTTGTTGTACCCCCACTCCCGTCGGACTTCAACCTGGCACAAGCTTTGTACCACCACACCATGTTCATGCAGAATGTGTGGAATGCCAGCCGCCGTCAAGAGACAGCCCGTAGGCCCAATGCGGGTGACAAGTTGACCAACTTTCTGAGAACCAGACCACCCACCTTTGGAGGATCCGACAACCCCTTGGAAGCAGATGACTGGCTGAGAGCTATCAAGAGAAAGCTGGAGCCGTTTGGATGTGGAGACCGTGACAAAGTCCTCTTGGCCTCCCACTAACTTACTGGAACCACCTTAGCGTGGTGGGACACTTACTGTGCAGCTTCCCAAACGAGTCTGCAATCACCTGGAAAGAGTTTGAAGAAGAGTTTCGTCGCTACCACATCCCCGACGCCACCATGAAGCGCAAGGCAGGTGAGTTCCGTGCACTAAAGCAAGGAAACAAGACCGTGGAGGAGTACACCCACGAGTTCACTGAACTAGCCCGTTATGCACCTGATGAAGTGAAGACCGATGCAAAGAGACAGGACACATTCATCAAAGGGCTGCACCCAGACCTTCGAGCCCTGCTAGTCTCCCACAATTTCCCCGACTTCAATATGCTGATGGCAAGGCCATTGTCACAGAGAAGGCCAGGATGGATGCTAGGCAAGAGAACAAACGCAAGTTCCTGGAGAGCAAGAACCGTCAGCAGGACCGCTCACAGAAGCCCAGGAGCTCCGGTTATGCTGCACCTAGGCCTCAGGCCCCTATGCAGTATAGGACCCAATCTCAAGCTACAGGCTTCCAGGCTCCCAACAACCAGTACAAGAGCCAGAACACCATGAAGCCCTGACAGAGCAAGGTCAGTCAGGTCATAGCCAGCAACAACAATGCAAGAGCCTGCTTCAACTGCCGTGAGACCGGACATTACATCGCTGATTGCCCATACCCTAAGAGCAAGCCTGCTGTATCAGTCTACTCCAACTCGGTGAATGGACCCAAGTCACCAGTGTCTGGAGCCAACCGTGTGCCCGTCCGCAGCACCAACACCGGCAACAACAACAACAACACCCAGCAGTCGTATGGACGAGCCCGCGTCAACCACATCGACGCGCAGGAGGCTCAAGGAGCACAAGGAGTAGTACTCGGTGAGTTCCTAGTCAGTTCAGTTTTGGCAACAGTATTATTTGATTCTGGAGCATCGCATTCTTTCATATCATCAAGTTTTGTGGAAAAGCACCAAATACCTACAGTACTACTAAAGACACCCCTATTAACCCGAACACCTGGAGGTGATATTAAATGCCAACTAGGTTGTTCACGGGTATGGATTCTTTTAAGTGGGGTAGAGTTTCTAGCAAACCTAGTAGTACTAGAGTCCAAAGGAATAGATGTGATCCTTGGAATGGACTGGTTAGGCAAACACAATGGTCTCATAGGTTGTGTTGATAAGATAGTGCACCTAACCAACCCGGATGGAATGCAAGTGACCTGTCACACCAAGGGAAGTGGACCAGACCCTATGATCTTTAGCATGGAGGCAAAAACCATAGAGGATGTCCCGGTAGTTAATGAGTACTCTGATGTTTTCCCCGAAGTTTTACCTGGAATGCCACCAGATAGAGACATAGAGTTTGCCATTGAGCTTGTCCCTGGAACCTCTCCTATAGCCAAGAGACCCTATAGGATGGCAGCCTCAGAGTTAGCAGAATTGAAGAAACAATTAGAGGAGTTGCAACAGATGGGATTTATCAGGCCCAGTACATCCCCTTGGGGAGCCCCAGTGCTCTTTGTCCGGAAGAAAGATGGGAGTATGAGGTTGTGCATCGACTATCGTGCACTAAATGATGTCACTATCAAGAATAAATACCCACTCCCGAGAATTGACGATCTCTTTGATCAGCTGAAAGGAGCCAAGTACTTTTCCAAGATTGACCTAAGGACTGGTTATCACCAGCTAAAGATTAAAGGGAGTGACACCTCAAAGACCGCATTTGTCACCCGTTACGGGCAGTATGAGTTCACGGTGATGCCATTTGGGCTCACCAATGCACCTGCTTACTTCATGAATCTCATGAACAAAGTGTTTATGGATGAGCTAGACAAGTTTGTCGTCGTCTTTATTGATGATATACTTATCTACTCCAAGAGCGCCGAAGAGCATGAACAACACCTGCGGGTAGTTTTGGAAAAGTTGAGAGCGCACCAGCTCTATGCCAAATTTAGCAAGTGTGAATTTTGGCTGGAAAAAGTAGCCTTCCTTGGTCATGTTTTGACCGCAGAAGGAGTAGCAGTAGACCCTGAGAAGGTAGAAGCAGTCTCAAACTGACAACAACCAACCAATGTGAGTGAGATCAGAAGCTTTCTTGGTTTAGCTGGATACTACCGGAGGTTTATCGAAGGATTTTTCAAGATAGCTAGACCCATGATAGAGCTGCTCAAGAAAGAGAAGAAGTTTGTTTGGACAGAGTCCTGTGAAAGAAGCTTTCAAGAATTGAAGAAAAGACTAACTGCTGCCCAGTTTTAACCCTACCGGATATTCACAGGGATTTTGTCGTTTACTGCGACGCGTCCCGCCAAGGATTAGGGTGTGTTCTCATGCAAGAGGGGAAGGTTGTAGCATATGCCTCCCGACAGCTTAGGACCCATGAGCAGAATTACCCAACCCATGACCTAGAGTTTGCAGCCGTAGTGCATGCACTCAAAATATGGAGACACTACCTGATTGGGAATAAGTGTGAAATATACACGGATCACAAGAGCTTAAAGTATATCTTCACCCAACCAGATCTAAACCTTAGACAGAGAAGATGGTTAGAGTTGGTTAAGGATTATAATGTGGAAATCCATTACCATCCCGGTAAGGCTAATGTAGTGGCAGATGCCCTAAGTCGAAAATCTTATAAACCCAGGAATGCCCACCTACAAGAAGAGATGGCACGATTGAATGTGCACATCGTTCCTCAGAATGCTAGCCACCAGCTGACTGTCCAATCCACCCTGGAGGATAGGATCAGAGAAGCCCAAGGAACGGACAAGGATTTAGTATAGATCTGCAAGCATACCGGAGAAAATAAGGCACCGGACTTCAGAGTCGACAGTAAAGGAACGTTGTGGTATAAAAATAGGATTTGTGTGCCTAAGGAAGGAGACTTTAGACAGATAATTATGGATGAGGCTCACAACTCGCCATATTCCCTTCACCCAGGGTCCACCAAAATGTATTTGGACTTGAAGCAGAACTATTGGTGGAAAGGAATGAAAGCTGACATAGCTCAATTTGTCGCTCATTGTGATACCTGCCAAAGGATTAAGGCCGAACATTAGAAACCGGCAGGATTATTACAACCTCTACCTATCCCAGTATGGAAATGGGATGAGATAGGAATGGATTTCGTAGTAGGTTTACCCAGAACACAGAAGGGACATGACTCTATATGGGTAATAGTGGACCGACTCACTAAGGTCGCACACTTCCTACCTGTACGGACTAATTATGGCGGAGAGAAGCTAGCCAAGCTTTATGTAGAGAATATAGTCAAGTTGCATGGAGTGCCCAGTAGAATTGTTTCGGACCGAGGGACCCAGTTCACCTCGAGATTTTGGAAAAGTTTGCATAAAGTTATGGGCACCAAGTTGGACTTTAGCTCCGCATATCACCCACAGACCGATGGCCAGACAGAAAGAGTAAATCAGATTATGGAAGATATGCTGAGAGCATGTCTCCTTACCTATGGTAAAGATTGGGAACAGAGTTTACCCTATGCAGAGTTCTCCTACAACAATGGTTATCAGGCAAGTTTAGGTACGTCGCCGTTTGAAGCCCTCTACGGGAGAAAATGCAGAACTCCTCTGATGTGGTCAGAAGTGGGAGAGCGTACCCTAGTGGGACCTGTGCTCATAAAAGAAGCTGAAGAGAAGGTAGCCGAAATTAGGGAGAAGTTGAAGGCAGCTCAGTCCAGACAGAAAAGCTACGCAGACAAGAAGAGACGAGAACTAGAGTTTAATCCAGGAGATTTTGTTTATCTCAAGGTTTCACCCATTCGGGGGGCCCGCAGATTTCAAGTACATGGGAAGTTGGCTCCTCGGTACGTTGGACCGTACCCAGTATTGAAGAAAGTTGGAAAAGTAGCCTACCGGTTGGAGCTACCCGATGCAATGTCGGATATACACCCAGTTTTCCATGTCTCACAGTTGAGAAAATGCCTGAGAGTACCCGAAGAGGAACATATACCGGAGAAAGAGATAGACCTACAGACAGATCTGCGGTATCAAGAGGTACCGGTCAAAATTTTGGATACAATCACCAAGAGGACCAGAAACTCTGAAGTACGGATATGCAGAGTACAGTGGAGCAGACACGGTGTAAAGGAAGCTACCTGGGAACGAGAAGACGCTTTGAAGAAGGAGTTCCCCCATCTTTTTAGGAACCACCCGAATCTCGAGGACGAGATTCCTTTTAAGTGGGGTAGGTTTGTAACGCCCGCGTTTTCGCTCTCTAGTAATCCACCTAATTAATGCACCCGGTAAAAATGTTTTCAAAACCTTTTACCACCCGAGCTCCCTCGTTCACCCGAACCCTCCCGCCTTGTTATCACCGCCCCCTCTTTTTCCGTCCCACCTCGTGTCGACCGCTCTCGGGTCGACCGTCGGGCCCGTCCGTCGCTGGCCAACTGCCGTCGACCGCCTGTCGTCTTTCCGCCGCGAATCCCGCCGTCTCTCCCCTCCCTTTTTCCCCCTTTCTTTTTTTCTCTCTCCTTTCTTCCTTTTCCCACTCCCCTGTTTTCTCCCCGGCGCTGAGCGCCGTTGCTCTGCTTGCTGCCGCCGTGCACGGTCGGCTCTGCTCACCAGCGCTCGAGCGCCCACCGTGTCGACCTGCTCGCCACGCCCTCTCACTCCCCGGTCCCACCACTGGAGCACGCCGCCGACCACCACCCTCCCCTGCTCGTTGCCGTGCCGACCACCGAGCCCGCCGCTGTGCCACTGCACCGTCCACTGCCCTCACGCACGCGCCGCCCCACGAGACACCGCTGGGCACTGGCCTCGCCGCAGCACTGCCAGCGCCACCGGCCACCGCCTCGCTCACCGCTGCTCACCGTGCATCGCTGCCGTGCCGCCCTCACCAAGCCCTGCGCCGACCACTCGCCTCACCGCTGCGTCGCGGCGCAGTCCTGCCGCGCCGTCCACGCCACCGCCCGGCCCCGCTGCAGTCTCATCGCCGCGTCGCCGCCAAGGCAACGGCTACTCAAGCATGCACGCCACGTCGTGCCAAGCACAGCGCCGCACTGCTCCGCCACAGCGCCGCCATTTCGTGGTACAGTATCGTGGTATATCTCCCGCGAGCGAAGTATAATTGACGGCGAGTTCGCCTACTGGCTAGTGGCCCGGCACCATTCGATATCCATCCCCGCCCCAACACACTCCACCTGCTCGGCGAAATGGCGGCTCGGCATTTCCACCTCTAGATCGCCTCCCGGACGCTGGTCGGGGCCTCGCGCCCGCCGCCGGGCTTCCCCGCCGTCCTCGCCGTCTCCAACCTCGACCTCGTCCTGGGCCACTTCCCCGTCTTCCTCGTCTCCGTCTACCCCGCCCCCGCCGCCGGCCTCGACGCGGTCCTCGCCGCCGTGCACGGCGCCCTGCCGGCGTACCTCTCCTACTTCTTCCCCTTCGCCGGGCCCGTCGTGCTGGACCCGGTGACCAAGGTCCCCGAGGTCGAGTGCAGCAACGCCGGCGCCGAGCTCGTCGTCGCCGACGCCGGGGTGCCGCTCGCGGCCGTTGATTTCACCGAGTTCGACCGGTCGCTGGGCCTGATCCAGATTCCCTTCGACGCGAGCATCCCCATGTCGCTGCAGCTGGTCCGGTTCGCCTGCGGGGGCTTCGCGCTCACGATCGGCACGACGCACCTCCTCGTCGACGGCCGGACGTTCAGCGTCATGCTGGGCGCGCTCGCCGAGATGGTCCGCCGCGGCGGCGCCCTCTCCCGCGAGCCCCTGTTCGACCGCTCCCTCTTCAAGCCGCTGTCGCCGCCGCGGTACGGCGCGTCGCTGGACGCCGAGTTCGCGCGCTTCATCCCGGCGGCCCTTATCAACCCCGTGCTGACCGCGGCGATCCGGCGGCGGATGTACCGCATCGAGGCCGCCGACCTCGCGGCGCTCCAGGCGGCTGCGTCCCCAGCCGGCGGCGGCGGCGGTCGCCGCCGCGCGTCGCGGTTCGTGGCGCTGTGCGCGCACGTGTGGAAGCTCCTCGCGCGCGCCGTGGGCGACGCCGACCCGAGCTGCCGGATGGCGTGGATCGTCGACGGGCGGAAGCAGGTGGAGCCGTCGGGCGGCGCGCTGGACCGGTACGTCGGGAACGTGGTGACCTACACGTCCCGCGCGAGGCGAGCGTGGCGGAGCTGCTGCGCGCGCCGCTCTCCCTGACGTGGCGGCCGCGGTGCGCGCCGCCATCGCGGGGGTGGCGACGGCGGCGCGGTTCCAGGAGCTGGCGGACTGGATGGAGGAGCGGAAGGCGGCGTTCGGGGACGGCGGCAAGTGGACGGAGGCGGTGAACCTGGGGCTCGGGAGCCCCGCGCTCGTCATCTCCGGGCTGCGCCCGTTCGCCATCGACGGGGACCTCGGGTTCGGCAAGCCCAGGCTCGTCATGCCGTGGCTGCGGCACGGCCGGCTGGGCTCCGCGTCGGTGACGGTGGTGCCCGACCCGTGCGGCGACGGGTCGTGGTTGTTCGCCGGCACGAGGATGTGGCCCCGGCTCATGGAGGTCGTCGAATCCGACCCTTTGCTTAAGCTGAAGCCAGCGGGGAACCTTGGACTGCCGACGCCGGCGGGGTCACTAAGGTGTTCATGTTGTGGTAGCCTACTTGTGGTTGGGTACACCTCTGCAGAGTTAAAACCTATCCGGATAGCCGTGTCCACGGTATTGGGCGAGTTACGGCTTGGTCACTTCACTAGTTCCCTGGTTTTGGCGTAAGAATGTGTATGGTAAATGTCGAGTTGAGAAAAGATGTTGGCATAGGCTATGACAGATGGGGAAGCTGGTAGTATAGAAATCTTGTGAGAAAGACAGTTAAGTTTATTGATGCAACTAAAAGAAATGTTTGTGAAAACCTTTTGTAAAATAAACCCTTGCATGTGTAAAATTAGTTTTGCTGCAAAATAAACCATGAACATGTCCTTGAGTATATTCCTTTGCATGCTTCTGTTATATCCCTTCCGTGGATGTGGTTGTGCTTGCTGAGTACGTATGTACTCACACTTGCTTAAATTGTTATAGAGGCAGACCCGGACTTTGTGTCTAAGCACGTTGTCTAGAGGGGGTTCGTTCTGCACCCAACCTTTGCCTGTGTGTTAGGGACACCCTCTTGAAGCCGCATGGATTTCCACTCTGATGAAGACCTCTATGTTATCAACTTGTTTATCTGGAGTCTACCTTTAGTTCTGTTTGTAGTGGCCCTGCAGTGCTACCGTCTTCCGTAATGTTGTTTACCTACTGAACCATCTGTTGTAATAATGTGAACCAGCGTCTTGGACTGGTATTTGTATCACGTTAAGTTGTCTCTTTCGAGGGACGCCTCACCTGCTGAGCGCGCTCGCCGAGATGGTCCGCGACGGCGCCCTCTCCCGCGAGCCCCTGCTCGACCGCTCCCTCTTCAAGCCGCGGTCGCCGCCGCGGCACGGCGCGTCGCTGGACGCCGAGTTCGCGCTGTTCGTCCAGGAGGCCCTGATCAACCCCGTCCTGACCGCGGCCATCCGACCGCATCGCCGCCGCCGACCTCGCGGTGCTCCAGGCGGCCGCGTCCCCGGCAGGCGGCGGCCGCGCGTCGCGGTTCGTGGCGCTGTGCGCGCACGTGTGGAGGCTCCTTGCGCGCGCCGTAGGCGACGCCGACCCGAGCTGCCGGATGGCGTGGATCGTCGACGGGCGGAAGCAGGTGGAGCCGTCGGGCGGCGCGCTGGACCGGTACGTCGGGAACGTGTTGCCCTACACGTCCCGCGAGGCGAGCGTGGCGGAGCTGCTGCGCGCGCCGCTCCCCGACGTGGCGGCCGCAGTGCGCGCCGCCATCGCGGGGGTGGCGACGGCGGCGCGGTTCCAGGAGCTGGCGGACTGGATGGAGCGGAAGGCGGCGTTCGGGGACGGCGGCAAGTGGACGGAGGCGGTGAACCTGGGGCTCGGGAGCCCCGCGCTCGTCATCTCCGGGCTGCACCCGTTCGCCATCGACGGGGACCTCGGGTTCGGCAAGCCCAGGCTCGTCATGCCGTGGCTGCGGCACGGCCGGCTGGGCTCCGCGTCGGTGACGGTGGTGCCCGACCCGTGCGGCGACGGGTCGTGGTTGTTCGCCGGCACGAGGATGTGGCCCCGGCTCATGGAGGTCGTCGAATCCGACCCTTTGCTTAAGCTGAAGCCAGCGGGGAACCTTGGACTGCCGACGCCGGCGGGATCACGTCTGTGAGAGTGTGAGCTCGTACAGTCGCACTCGCTGCTTTTGCCTTGTGCATCGCACATTCGCACGTTGAGCCACTCACGCTCGCACATTTTCCATGCTTGAATTGGAAATGGTGAGCTCCCACATTCAGATAGCTGAACAGAGTGATGGAGGCTTATGTACTCTTGAACGGTAATGTCTATACTCTATAGCCCTGTTTAAAGTAGGTAAACTGAAGCACCTGAGCTGCCAAGTTGCAGCGAGCAGACCATCGGCCCAATTCTGAAGGTGTGCTGCTTCAGAATTCAGTGTTCAACCATGACCATGTGAGTGAACTCCTAAAAAAACGTCAAGAATTGGGCCATTTATTTTGTGTCGAGGAATAGAAGTTGCAAAAATAATAATAATAATAAAAAGAAAATAGTAAGAAGATTTCCTGGAGTTGAGGAATTGCTATTGCTATTGCTATTAATGTGAGGCCCTCCTGCATTGAACAACACAGCAAGGCTCGCATCATCTGTGTCACTGAACAAGCAACATGAATACACAACTACAGGTGGATAGGGCGTGCGCTTGTGTGTGGGAAGATACAGTTCTGCACTGCTTTACGTATTACTCCGTACTTAACCAACGTCAAGAGGAATCTTACAATCTACATTCCTATGCACTCAGATCGGAAAGGTGGCCAGTTAAATCATTTCTAGCAACAGCCAACAGGATGCCAAAGGTGTTTGAGTCGCCATCGCCACTGCAACAATCTAGCCGCATCCGCTTTGGTTACTGCCCTACCCGAATGACCGCTACGGTTGGGGTCAATAGCGGACATGAGCACTTAATTGACAGTTGCGGGCATGATCGCTACCGTTGGGGTCAATAGCGGACAGGAGCACTCCGCATCAGGCTAATAGCTGAATTGTGTGTTCTGCGGAAAAGAGCACATTTGCACTGAAAACCTCCCCCAGGCCCCAGACCTTATGTAAGACAAGGAATTCTCTACCAATTATCAGGGGTAAGTCGCCTCCAGCAACGGTTGCTGCACCCGGGATGGAGAGGCAACACCAATCGATCGCAAAAACTCTCGTTCGGAAAAAACACGGGATGGTAATCAATCAGGTTGTGCAGCAACATGCAATGTACAAAGTAGTTCTGACATTTTTTTTGGGCCTAATGTCGGCAGCAAACCTGGTAGCCACGTTAGCAATAACACATCACAAATTGCGCATCTAAGTGACATTTAAACAAGTATCCATTAGCTAACTACATATACACAACTACATTAACCATGGGTCACAATATTCATGGCAGAATGAGACGTGGCGACAGCTACTCAACCTTTGTGTGTCAGCATCTGCCTGCATTATTAAAGGAAAAGGGCAGTTGAATCTTGTAAGTACCAACGAAAATGGCAAGTATATATATGAGGGTGCTAAGATTAAGTTTGTGTACAATTAATACATGTGTCGTCGGCAGCAGCCTCAGCTAGCGTTGTGCGTCTGATCATGCTCAATAAAGTCCAGCGCCTGCTCCTTGGAGACCACATTGATGTAGCTCACCCTGTTCTTGTGTGTCACGCCATATATCTTATCAGCAACTTTGGCAATCTCTGGTCGGAATGTTGTCGCAATGAACTGGGTGTCAGCCATGTCAGCTAGACGGCGGATCATATCTGGAATAAAAACTTAAGGAAAGCAGCAGCAAAGCTTCTTTTGCTCCAAGGACCCAAAAAGTATATTCATCAAAGCCTGTAGTTAGACATTAGCGCACAAACCTCGAAATATCTGGAAACTATCACAAGCAGCAGATCAGGAAAGAAATAAAAAGGATACTTCCGACGGCTGTTCGGTACTGTGGATCCAGAGCAGCATCAATCTCATCAAACAGATAAAATGGTGCCGGATCACATCGTTGTATAGCAAAAATCAGTGTCAACGCCACCACTGTCTTCTGTCCCCCTGACAATTGTTTCATAGACTGAGTTTCTCCCTTGCCAGTAAAGGAAACCTGAATCAGGAGCACCAGAATTATCCAAAAGGAATACAACTTTAGAATCTTAATTGTTCATCTCAATTATATGATGGTAACCAAAATGAATAGTAGATGTATGCCCATACATAACCCTATTCGAATGAGACTTGCCTTGACTTTCACACCAATATACTTCTCTATTCTCCCTTCAGGATCTGGGTCACGAGGTCCATCCTCATCATTATCGTCATCACCTGCATCCCCATCCTAACAGAAAGCACGCATAAACATTAGAAAGTCAGCAAAATTCACCTTGAAGACAACATATGTGCAAGTGGAGGGGGGGAATTCAGGGAACTCCAGGCAATTCATTCAAGTTCTAAAACATCATTAGAAACTATGGGTGATTGCAATTGCATCAAGGAACAGCCGGAATAAAATTCTATACCTAACAACTGTACATATAGGATAACAGGGCTAATAAGGTCAGCAAATTACCTTTTTCTTCATCATAACCAAGTATCCATGGCCACCTTGTACTAGCTCAGAGAACACTTCACGGAAGTGCCTTGCAACCCCTTTAAATGTGCGCTCAATCGATTCATCCTTCCTTTGGTCTAAAACCGATATGAGCTCCATAATTTTCTGCAACACAGACCTTCTTCAGTTTCTAGCGTTTAGGACATTCAGAACTCTGACAGAAGCATGGAGCTAAACTAAAATAAAAAAACATTTATGCCAATGTCGACTAACCTGATCACCAGCATCAAGTTCAGCCCGCCTTCTCTGCAGTTGTTCACGTTGTTCTGTGAAGTTCACATACTGGTCAAGAGCCTTTTGGTTGACATGACTAAACTGCTTCAACTGCTCATTGCAGTCATAGAGCATCTTCTGCAGTTGTTTCTTGTTTTTCCTTTTGTACCTATATTTTGGCCAAAGACAAAATAAGCTGGCCAGTATTTATATGATGAAAAGCCCTACAGTGTAATTAAGTCATTGACAGAATAGAAATTCTAGCTCATGGAGAATCGTCTACTCCCTCTGTCCAATTGTATAGATTGCATGTTTTCGGAAAGTCAACTTTTTATATTTCAACTAAATCCTAGTCAATTTATAAGTATACTTAGTGTATGAAAATTATACAATTAGACTCGTATCTCAAAAGTGCTTCACACTAATAGGTTTTCTGTAGCTATAAATGGGATATTATGTAACAAAATAAGTCTAGTTTAGATGACCGTGCCAAAATAAAATATACTTGGACCAAAGGAGTATTTAGGGAAATAAAGCTAATGCCCATAAACAAGTAAAGCATGATGCAAGGACTGGAATGCAGTACGCTTCAAAAGCATCGGCAGGCAACGAGCCCAAGTCTCGGATCTTCTTCATGCACTCGTCTTGCTTGGCTAGATGAGTGCTCCTACTGTTCATTAGCTGTTCCAAGTCTTTGGCACCGTCTTGTACAGTCTGCTCGAGAATAGCTTCACGAGTCTGCATTTAAAGATAAACCAGTATACAGCAAGTCAACAAGTCTGAGATCAGACGAACAAAACTATACCAATGATAATTACCTTCAGATCATCCCTTTTTCTTTTCAGATCATCCATCTTTCTGGCAAAGTTATTTATGGCATCGACATTAGCTGTCCAAAGGATTGTTTGAGTTAAGACCTAAAAGGCATTTAATATGGGGGAGGGAAAGCGAAGTCACTGAGTGCTATGTACCCTTTAATAAGGAAGTTAACTCATCAAGATTTCTTTTAGAACTTTTCAGTTCTTGTTCTTTCGACTCGGCTTCCAGAGGCAAGGTTCTAGAATCTGCAGATGAAATTATTGCTTCTAGCTCTTTCTGGCGCCTGATAAGATTCGTTGATAAATTGGTCTCCAATTCTTCCTTCCTTGTTTCAATCTACACAACATTAACTGCATTAGAGCAGATAAAGGTCTCTTGGAAAAAAAAAAGCAACAACTGTTACTGAATGCTTCAACAACCTCAATCCGGCTGTTTTTACACATTAGAAACCTCTCCTTTAATTCAGTAATTTCAGGATTCAAGCGTGATAGGAGTTCTCTTTCTTCTGAAGTTAGCTGATCAATAAGTTCTGTGCCCATTTCATCATTCTTCATTGCAATGCTAGACTGGATTTGCTCAATTTGGTTGCGGATGTTGTCAAGTGATTTTTCCTGCAGGTTAGAAAATCATTAAACTACAGTGCACATATGATTTCAGCAGGAGTAACAACTAACAAGAATCCTCCAAGAACAATTCAAGAAGGAAACAGAACTGAATACCTTCTTGACAAGGGCTTTCTCAAGTGACCCCCTTTGCTTCATTGCACTGGCAATATCAACCTTAAATTGTTCCAACTCCGACTTGGCATGATCACGTTCAGCATCCATTTGTTGTTGTTTAGTAACTAAATCTGTAATTTTCTTATCTATATGTATGGGAAGTTAAGTGAAATCTGGGATATTTAACATTTCTCTGGCAGATGAACAATGAACAGTGAGAAAACTAACCATGAAATATTGCTCTTTCTGACAAACAGTACAGATGAGACAACTTATTGTGTTATTCAATGTTTTCAAATTACTTAGGACCAAATAAATATACTAAATATCACAATTATGCAGATCTGTATAGTTTAAAAAAAAGATAGTATGGCAAAGATGTCATTGCAAACAATAAATTCAACAAGAACAATCCCATGCATTTGCATGCTTCCTACAACCAAAATCAACAGTGCAGCGAATATCCTATTTTTAAGATTTATTTTGATAATATCTTAGTCTGAGCAAGAAAATTCATTTGAATACTCCTCTTTTATTTCTTGCTCTAAATACTCTCCAAAGATTGATTTTTCCCCTTGAATAGGAATGCATGGAAAGGCTAGGGACTGAAAGGCTTTGTTGTTGTTGTTTTGTTTCTTGTCCTTTTTTGCCTCTCCTTGTAAACTGTTTCGATCGTTTTATGATTTCAAATGAAGCAATAAGGCAGAGAACCAAAATTCAATACTTATGTAAACAGAACATAACAGTCTTGAATCTCATGTAAACAGAAAGAGTGGAGTATAACTAAACAAAATCAGGATATCTTTTAGCTTGTTTCCAACATTCTCTAGATGAGCCATCTTTTTGTCAATTGCTGTCTTATTATCCCTTATTATTTTCACGAACTTCAGTTTTGAGCGTCTAGAGTCATAGAAACCTCCTGTCATACCACCTTTTCTTGCCACTTGATCACCTGACATAATAACCAGTTAACTACAGAGTCAATTAACAATTTTGAAATTGAAGTGATAATAGCAACTCAAATGTAAAAGTCCATGGCTACCATCGAGTGTAATGCAATCTAGACCATTGCTACGTGCAACTTTAGTCGCAGTTTCCAGATCTCGACATATTACTGTCCTGCCAAAAACCTAACATAAATATCAAAGTTAAATACAGAAAATAACAAAAAAAAAGTAATGTAGAAGACAGATTGATTTAAGAAGCTAGCTTAGGTGATTGGACAAGGAAAGTTTAAGTGTCTGGAAGAGGAAAAGCCCCATATAAGCATGCACAAGAGTGAAAAGCAAGTACTCCAATCACAAATACAAGTCATTTTGGACAAGGTTGAACCTATTTATTTTTCGAACGCGCGTGAGAGCTATGTATCTTTGTATTAAAGAAGAAAGGATAGAAACCATGGTACACACCCACGCCCACAATATCTATAAAATTATGATATCTAAAATAAAAGGATTTATATGTTACCAATTTACAACATGAATCTATTAGGATAAATCTAACACTCTCATCTGTTTAGTTCTTTATATACTGATGGTCAAAGTTGAAAGAGTTTGACTATGATTGGAGCAAGTATGCATATCAAACTAATACAAGAACAGAACCTTATTGCATTGTGTTTTAAAACCTCCAATATTGTTCTCTGAGAACACATAAATTAGGAAGGAACTTATTTCGCCAAGAAAGATTAACCTGGAAGAACACACAGTATGTACATGAACTTTTCAATAGTATGAATGCCTATGTCTAAAAAAATAGTATGAATGCCTATGTCTCAAAAAAAAGTATGAACGCCTAATACATCGTGCAACAATGGTTTGGCATGGTGCTTGTAGCTCAAGCAGAGGCATGCAGAGAGGTAAGGATTGAGGGTTGGCTTGAACGAGAGCCGCAACTAAGCAGCAAGCAAACAGTGAATGGCATACGAAAGGGCGTGTGTGGCCAAGATGCAGTGCAGCAGCAGCGAATGTGACCAGTGTGTTTGAGCAACAGGCTGGCATGCTAGTTGCAGTGGACACAGCGCCGATGGCGGTGAACCAAACTGGACATAAAGGCATGCCAGCTGGAAGTCGACCGTCTAGTTTCCAACCTTCAGGTGATATGGTGACCAGGTTTAGTTGGTGAGCATCTAGCTAGGGGACAAATCAGAGCTCAGCAGCAGCAAGAGAGATTGAGTATATATTACCGGTGTCCCAGAGACTCCATAGATAGAATTGAATATTATCATCAATGAGGAACCCAGTACTCTGTGCAATGTGATACTATTTCATAGCATGCCTATAGCATGTATCTTGGACGACACCGATACAATGATTAGATTAAATAATTCAGTTTGGTTTTATGTAACTGGATGATATCAGGAAGGCAGCTATTTCAACAGATGGAGGGAAGCTGCATCTAACAGAGCTTCAATCGAATTAACCAAATGAAACATGCAGGCATCAATTTGGAGGAGAATAAGAATATGTATCCTTGCAATACCTGTTCGAAAGCACGACGATGATCGGCACGATATTTCAATTTTTTTAACAACGGAACAAAATCAGGAGTTTGTGGACAACTGAGGTCTGGAACTTTCACTCTGTTCAGTGGTATAAATGTCACCCTTCCACCTTTTTCTCGAGTCAATATTTGAATGATCCTTGTTGATGTGTCATCATTCTCAACAACCACATGGAACAAGCTATTCATTTAAGAATGGAATGGATTGGTGAACTAAGAAAAATAAGAATAGAAGGATAAATAAACAAGGTCACCATATCTATTTGAAAGGGCAATATGATCCCATACCTATTTGCAGCAGTGACCTCAACAGCTGTAAAGAATTTCTCCTCGCAGTCAACCAATTCTAATACAGGACCAAAAACTCCAGAAATACCATGGTCCCTAATGATTCTGCTAACAGAATTCAGGCCTCTCCTGATATCCTGAGGAAGGGAACAAAATTAACACCAGCAAAGACAGCTCCAAGCACTATTCCGGCAGAATAAAACAAGTGCATGCTACTCATATTAAACTGAATAGCATTAAAGTGTGAGATTGAAGAGAAGGAGGTAGGTGTATGCGCATAGTTGGTGATATCAATATTGTAACACAAACTTTTACAGGGTAAAGATCTTACAAAAATTCATCAACTATGTCAACTGATTACACAACAGCAGAAGTCATATGTATCCAATTGTTGGTGCAAATTTAATTTTATCCACAACCTTACAACCACTGGAAGAGATAGAAAGAGCCAGTGAATATGAAGGGCGTATTTTATTACATGGCAAATAAGTTCTTGACTAACACAACGCACCATTTTTAAGTAAATTACATTACAGACAAGCTCCATAGCAGTCACTCCAACCAACACTAACATTGACCAGGAAGCATTAAGAGAACTCGAAATGAAGAAGGAAAAGTAAAACAAACATTATCAAATGAATAAATATATATTGGATTATTTCCCATATTATGTTCGGCAATAATTTATGGGCACATATTTATGGTATTGTATAGCATGCATATCGGGATAATAGTGGAAACCAAGAAAAAAAAGTATTCAGTAGCAATCAGTAATATGTACAAAAGAACATGTAAGTAACATTTTTCATACCCCGGGCGTTGCATGGTCCAAGCTCTTCTGTGCCTTTATAAGATCATCTTTTAGCCTATCGATTTCAGCTGTCACATCAGATTCCTCCTTCCAAAATGACCTGGAATTTTTTTCCTTCTATTAAGTATATAAACTTTAATACAACACATCCTCTATCCAATGGCAAAGTTATAACCGTTAACTGTCAATAAAAATTTTGCATACTTCCTTTCTTCTTGAAGCACATCTCTCTGCTTCCTCAAATCATTGTAGTCATTATGTCTTTTTGTAAGTGCGGCCTCTAATTTACTTGATTCACTTTTCCGAGACTCCATGTAGTTAGTCAAATTACTAATTTCATCTTTAAGCTTCTGAATTTCTTCTTGAAGTAAACCTTCCTGCCATATTTGAAATAATGTAACAGATATTTAAAGCACAGATCAGCAAACAATTGAAGTGTGAAAGAAAAAGGTATCTTGGATCATGGCATGGATCCAACATATGGCCTTCAGCTATTTTATCGGATGTCTCCGAAGAGACAGCATTCAGCTATTGGCATAACGTAAGATGAACTGGACCAAAATAATACATATGGGAAATGTAGGATTATTCCGTGTAGAAGAAACCAGTCACTGAATTATTACCTGCTTTCTATTTGATAAAAGTACAGGCTCAAGATCTGCAATTTCCTTTTGAAGCCAATTATCCCTGGCAGCTTTGTTTGCGAATTGGGTTGCCCTCCCCTGCTTTTGGTACAATATACTTAGCCGCTTCTCACGATCCATAATGCTGTCCCCACAAAATGCAATTGTGAAATGAATGTTCATAAGAAACTAAATAATTGTCCAAAAGCATATTTTACCTCTTTGATATCTCCTCTTCTTCCTTTAATTTGGCTTGATGCACCTTACTAATTTCAGCCAATTCAGACTTTGACTTTTCACTCTCCCTCCTCACACTCTGTAAATCCCTCGCTGCTTCATCCTAACAACAGATTATTTTTAGCACGGAAGCAAAATATAATTAACAAAAATTTCATTAGCAAGCTCAAACATGGCATACCTTTGCTCGCTTCTCATTCACAATCCTGTCTTTTATATCTCTCAAATCAAGTTCAATCTGAGCAAATACCTTCAGTGCTTCAGTACGCTTCTTCTCAACACCTTCCTTCTGCGCCTTGGTATCATTTATCCCTTTAGTTGAGATTTTTATTTCTTTATCAAAAGTCTTGATCATCTCACGTACATCCACCACTTCATTATCCGCAAGGGACATACTTTCCGAAATTTTTCTTCGGTTATCATCCATCTAATAGCAACAAAGAATTCAAATAAAAAGGCAGAGGAATCATTACAGAATAGATCAGGATGATGGCATGTGAAGTAAATTTACAAAATTGTATTATTGACTATAGTCCTTTGCATAGTAGCCGGAGACATGTGGAGACTGGACTGACATAAACTATGTCACTCCGAGGGATTGTTAACACTAAAAACAGTGTATAGGCAAGGGAAAATATGGTGAAGCACGTATCAGCAGATACTATTAAAGATAGCATTCATCAACAATTGCTCGTCTGAACAGAAATACAAAACATCTTTAGATTAGTTAAAAATACCAGAGTAAGCCCCACCTAACTGACCAGGTGAAAAAGGCAATCGTTTATATTGTAAGTGCAGCATGATCAGTTAATAAATTTTATTGGAAATGTGAGAGGAATACAACAAATTGGTACCAATTCGCAGGAAATGCAATCACCAGAGGCCCTTGACTACAACAGGAGCAAATAAAATAAAAGAAGCATTCGCTGTAAAGATGCTGAAACAAGCATTTCAAAAGTAGTGCTTCTACGCTCTCCAGAAAACTAAGGTTTTCCCATCAGGATATGAGACAATCAGTGAGATCATCAGACAATTGGCCTATGTAGTGGATGCTAGTGGTTTGCTCATCAAACTCAATCCCAATGCCTTCATTCATTTTCTAGTCAACAATTTGTGAGGAAGAATAAAAATAACATCAAAAAATGTTTAAAAGAACATGACAGAAATGGTAATCTTACCGAAGCTAATTCATTCCTTGCATCATTTAGTTCATGGTCCAATATAGTATACTCGAGTGATCTTCTCTGTTTGTCCAGCTGCTGGTACTTCTTCAGCTCTTCTTTCTCTTCATCGAGTTCTCTTAGTCTTTCTTCCAAGTAGTGGACAACTTGATCAATCTGCTTCCTTTTGTTAGCTGTTCATAAAGCCTTTTGTTAGCTGTTCATAAAGTAGGAAGTGTCATCTCGACACGTGAAGTTATATGAAGAATTGTGGTAATTCAAACTTACCTGTATCTTGCATTATTTTCAAGCTCTCACGCCGTCTATCCTCGTAAACACGTGTACCACCGATCTCTTTGAGAAGATCCAGTCGTTCGGAATCTTTCATCAGGGTAAGGGATGCAATCTGCAGATGACAATTTTTTTTATATAATATCTGAACAGATGGAAGGCATGCCAGGTGAGTACTTGTTACCTTCCCTTGCTGGACAACATAGTATGGATTAGAACGAGAGAAACCAGCACTCTCTAGAAGATTCATGACTTCAGTTTTACTGGACATGATAACAATAAAAAGTAGGTCTGAGCAAACAACGGGATATAACATTGGCTGGCTGTTTTAGGGCATACAACAAAATGATAACATGCCTGACATGCTTCCCATCCAAGTAGTATTCATCCTTCTTTGAAGCAACGGTCCTGCGCAACCGTACCTCTTCTTTATCAACCTGCAGCAAAGTAGTATTTTCATTCGCAGCCAGGAGACCAGGGAACATGTTGTAAATTATTGTGCCAATGCAAAATAAAAAGAAGCAGCAATCATCATACAGTTGTTGCTAGAACATGTAAAAGTGACTGGAGCGATGGCTGTCAAATTGATTGCATAATCATATCTGGGACATGTTATATGACTTTCAGCTACAGCCAGATAATGAGGATAAGCACATATGGCGGCTTTCAACAGATGGGCAATATTCATCAAAATATGAGTGTCTACCATTAAAGATATATAGGTGTTGACATTTTTCATCAAAATATGCAGATTGAGACTAAAGAAGATAATTTTGAATAAGTAAATCAAAATCTGAATAAATTGGACTTACTGGAATACGGTTGTCTGTATTATCAAACACTATCTCAACAAAAGCAGATACAACCGAGTGTCCAGCACCTTCCTGGCAATGGTTATTAGTAAAGTATCAAACACCAGTCACATATTCCAACTATCTAGAATCAAAGAGGAGGCATACATGGAGAAGGGCACCCCTATCTTCACTCCGCAGATTCTGAAACATGTCACTCAGGACAAATCGAATAGCTGGAGCAATAAACATGGCCAAATTAGGAGAGTAGTTTCATATAAGAGCAGAATGAATTGTCTAACAGCATCACATGTTTAGAATTATACCATGAAAGAAATTTGATTTGCCGGATCCATTTGCACCAACTGTGACAAACAATTAAACAAATGTCAGTTCATTAGGAGACAAAAACTATACAATTCAAGTTACAGTTGCCCTGTTTTAGTTCTTGCAATGAATTCAACCAAATGATTGGAAGTTTAATACAGGCAACAGAACAACAAGCAAATAGGAGTTACACGGATTTAACCATACGTTTCATTTCAAGGTAATGGTTTGCTGCTAGAGTCTGGAATATATACAAGCCAATAGGAGATACAAATATTTGAATCTTGAAGAAGTGCTCGATGTTGATCAGTGGTTCATCAATCACGCTTTGCAATTAACCTACCATATAAGGATTTGTCTATTGCAGACTCAGTAAAGATGGAGATTGCTTGTGAGTGACTTATCACAGCACATAGTTGACTGTGAAATCAATTAGGAAGCATAGCACGTGAACCTAATTACCCTAAAGTGAAGTTAGTTTGTGAGGAACGGCAGAGCGGGGTTACCAACTACGTTAACTTTGGGGCTGAAGGGCTCTGTTGAGATCTCCTCCCTGTAGCTCTTAAACCCCTCGATTATGACCTGTACAGACAGATGGCTACAAAGTCAACATGCTTTCATGAAAGTTGCCACAAAATTGTGCCCAAGGCAGCACAGCTTACCTTCTTTATATACATTTTTTTAGGACAGGACAGATCACACCACCATCAAAACCCTGCAAAAGAGCATCGCAACTCAGTAACAAGTAGACCATCCACACAAACAAGCACCATCAAATTGGCAAAACTTAAAGCTGGGAGCGAGGGGATTCAGCTGAAGCCTCAAACTTTTGTGAATCAAGCTCCGCACCTTGGGCATCAAGTCCAATGGTGTGAGCTGATACAGATCACAATGCTAGCAAGAGGGGGCAAAAGGAGAGTGGCACCACTAACAATTGTAATTGGCTCGCATCGATGGGGTAGCGGAGGTCACCAATTCAAGCCAGGAAACAGCTACTCAGCTAGAATCTCACCCTCCGGTTCATGGGACAGCCAAATAGGTCGGGCTGGAAAGAGATTATAATTATCAATTTCCTTCAATTTTTGTTCAGTGAACGAGTCACTATGCCACTGCCTTATCTCCTTCCTCTCTTTTCACGTGCCTCTCCCACTCGCCTTGCTCTATACTTCGCGACGAACATCGCGCATGGTGGCCCCCTCGGCTGAGCCCGCACCCTGGCGGGGAGCGGCAGGCAGCAAGGCCAGGGCGGTAATGGCGGCGGCGGCATGGGGTACCTAGAGAAGCACGTCGCGGACGGCGCGGAGCTGGTGGCCGTCCTACGGGGGTTGCAGGCCGACTACCGCCTCTTCGTGGGGGCCGCGGCCGCGACGCGCAGCTCCGAGCTCACCGAGGACCTCGACGAGTGGGCTGAGTGCCTCGAGGGAGCCCTCACCGCACCGACGAGAGAGGAAGAACCCGCCGCCGGCGCTCAAGGACAAGGGGTCCAAATCAGAAGCCCAAGCTATTCGACTCAGCGCCAGAGAGTTTGGGGAAGAAGAAACCCTAAATCTCAGCAACACATCACTCCGTGCCCCTAAATCCCAGGAGGAATTCCATCCATCGGCCGATAATATTTACCTCGAGAAATTTCGCTTGAAGAGCTCTGCGCGGGAAGAAGGCGGGCGAGGGCAAGTCCACATCCACAGCCACTCCAGTTGCAAGCGAGCTGAGCAACCACGCCGGCAATGGCGAAGGGTCAAAACGAGTCGGCAGGGCGGTAATGCCAGTGGAGGGAGAGGGCGCAGGTGCCCACGTCCCCACGATCTGCAGACGTAGATGACAGGCTGGTTTGGCAGCCCATTTCCCCGCGGGGTTCCCGGCCCTTTCCCTGTGGAGGCAGGCCGCGCGGACATTTACATGGGCCGTGCGGAAGCCTGCTTGCGGGGTTCTTAGCCGCCCATTTTCACGCTGAAGTTAGCCCGATCTTCTGCTTGAAACAGGCTATAACACCTATATAATTGGTACCCACTAACAGGTCAAAGCTGATTTCTCTCAACATGCAAGATGTCCATGTCACTATTTTGACCGGAGTCAGTAGAGGAGGCCCCTACCTATTTTTTTTAATTTTCTTTATTCCAAACCCAGTTAATTCGCTCCCACAGGGAGTCGAACCTGGGTCTGCAGGGTGCTACTCAGGTGCTCTATCTTCTCTCAACATGCAAGCTGTCCACATCACCATCCACTAGAATTATTAATTTATGTCTTCTACTGATTTTCTGCAACTATGCATTGTGTTAGTCTTTGCGAGAACCATGCTACAAATTTCTAAGTAGTTCTCTCTCAATAAAATAAATGTCTTTTCCTCTACATTGTTGCTTACAAAAAATATTACGATGCAATCATTTTAGTGTTTCTACTTTCAAATTACATCTTCAATTCGCGCGGGGAATTCACCTAGTAAGAATTTGATTGGTCTCATTGAGCTTGATCTATTAGACATCAATATAGCAGCGCTCCCCATAGAAAACCAGTATGTTCGCTCGGCTTCAAGAACCAATGAATTTATACATCTCCTGTTTAGTTTGGCAATAAAGCATGTTGCATTTAGGTGGAATGTATTTTTGTATGTTTAGTTTAACAATAGTTCAAGTTGAATTGTGTGTTGTTGCTTTTGAGAATACTTGTCTTTGCATACACATACACCATTGCATGGAGTACATTAACTACTTGAAATTGTACCATAGAAATTAATATTGTCATGTTTTATCCCAGCAGGCAAGAGTTCACAATAAAAGCAAATTGAAGCAAAACATTCATGCCAGAGGTTGTGAAATATATATATCCGGGCAGTTTAATCAATCCTTTGGCTTTATTTTTTTTAAAGCACAGCCAATCACTTATGGCTTCGCATGTTGAGTGTATCAACATGAATATATAGTACTAGTGATTGGCGCGCGTCCAGCGCGCGTGTGATTTGTAGCTGAAGATTAAGCATAAATTAAGCACGATCAGACATAATTTGCAGCAGCATTAAGTTAAGCACGATCAGGCACAAATAGACAAGGTAACATAAATATAGTAACTTAGAGTATACAAATATTTTTTTTTGTGTGGGCTAGAGTACATAAATATAGGCAGCCGATTCACAACTTATAGGAGATTAACAAGCTGACTTCAGGTTTGTTATTGCAACAGCAGCGCTCATAGTGTGGAGAGGATAAGAGAGCTTGCAAGTTCAGGTCTGCTAGCGTCTACTAAGATGAGCGGGCTTGTAGGCTTCTAGCAGAAGTGCTGGAAAAAATAGAGGAATCTGTTGTCAGATAGTTTGCTGGTATATGTATACAAGGTCTGATCAGTAAGATTATCAGTGTAGAAATTTTTGTATAAAAGGAAGGTATAAAACATTTTTGGTTTTTATATGGATATAGAGATGTTATATTTTTGTACCTGCTTAGCATCTGTGTATTTCCACTGTTTGGGCTCACGGCCAGAGTCTGTAAACGCACCAATTTATATAAGGTTGTAATAGATAATGATAGCAATTTTTGGTTTGTTAGAAATGGAACATGCTGAAATCAAGAGATTTATCTAGACCTATTGGGTTATCAGAGTTGTAATCAAAGTATTTTGTGTTCTTTCTAGACTGTTCTGCCATGTATTCTAGCTTCTTTTGTTCTAGGATGAGATAGAGAAGATATGCTAATCATAATATCGAGTGGTTAATATAGTAGTTATACAGAACACATAAGCATAATTCAAGCAAGAATTGAGCTAGCTATCACATGAGCGAGATTAAAATTAAGATGTATTCTTTCAATCATCCCAAAATGAAAGAGATGCTGAGATAGGCTTACCAAGGAACCGTGTAGACGCAATGAATAATGCATCACTAGAGCTGCTTTGGGTTGCTCTGGAAATCACAAATAATAGCAAGCAAAGCAGTGTAATAAGGAAGCAAATAATGACACTTATTCAGAAAATTGCCTGCTCCATTTTTCATAGGACATGCCGATATAGTGGTACACTGAAAAATATTGTGTTATTTAACCTTGCGAAGCATTGGAATACAAAATGTAACAGCATAAGAGCACAAACAGCTATGGTGCTCGGATCAGAGGGACATCAAATACTTTTTTTCCTTTGAAACAATAATGGAACTAAGAACGCAGGAGCATAATCAGAAGCTTACAAGGTTTTTATGTTGGAGAAACAACACACCAGCAGTGAGAAGAAACTTGCAACAGTTGCCTGAACCTAGCATTCCATAAACGACAAATCCACAATCCAATCAAATCATCATAAAATGCATGGGCTATCCAACAGGTGTAGGACTATGCATCAGCCTATGTAAATTATGAAGTCGAAGGAAATATGGTAAAAAGAGTAGCTGCTAACAACTCACCGAAAGCTATTTAGTTACAACTAAGAAGTGAGTTGGTGTTAGTTCACGGAGTCAAGTATTCTGGATTTGTAAACTGGAGTATACCTATAACTTCATTGGCTGTGTGACTCAACGCTAGCCATTATTAAAGGTGCACATTCATATATCTTAAGAGGAAGTACACGATAATAGGGGACAGGAGCATGTTATAACCTATCAGGATGCTGTAGCTGCAGACCTGCACATTGTCACTATGTTGAGAATTAGTTCCTAACTTCGACCTAGAAGTAAAAAAAGGAGAATTCATAGACTTTGGGACATGACAGGCACTCAGGCAGGGCATGTCTTGAATCTGAATAAGTAGATATAATAAAATATGTATGGAATCAAACAAAACTACATACAAATATAAAATGTTATGTTAATCAATCAGTAAATTGTGTATGTAAATATCACAATGACTGCATTTGAATGCAGATGGTTTTGGTTTCCTATCTTCTGCTTGGTTAAATAGCATGTGGTGATGCATTGCTCCATCTTAAAATTGTAACCACATTCTAAACACATATGCACAATCTATAATGAAAGGATAATAAAATCCAACTTGGATGTGACAAACTTATCTAATTGCCGTATGTGGAAAGTTGACATAATGCAAAGGACATATATAGCAAGCGAAGAACCAGATTGTATTCTATAGGTTTAAATTTGCAAACCCACGAAAAAAATAGCGCGCTATAGCGCCGCTATAGTGCCAAACCAGAACCAACGCGAAGCTATTGTGCCTTTTCACGCTATTGGCGCTATAGCCGATATAGCGCGCTAAAGCGCCGCTATAGCTATTTAGCGGCATAGCGCGCTAAATCTGGCGCTATTTCCACTTTTCCCAAATATGGTGAATTCGGCCCAGATGGAGAAGATGACAATGATATTGATATGCTATCTGATTCTGAGGCTGAAGCTGAACCATACAATCCATACTAGATCATTGCTTTGCTCCTTAAGTCCTTAGTCCTTAGTCTTGGCTGCCAATGTGGAATTGACAAATTATAGCTCTTTTGCTTTGTTGTGAACTTGTGATCGTGATGTGAATTGTGAACTTAAGTCCTTAGTCTTTTGTTTATGTTGGATTATTGCCCGTGCAATATTGGGTTATAATCACTTGATTATCAGTTATCACTTTATCAGATATTCTTATATTCAATTATAAATTTATGATCATGTTTTTTGGAAACAAATAGCGCGCTATAGCGGCGCTATAGCGGCGCTATAGCGTGAGCAGTGATCTGCCGCTATAGCGCGAAGCTGCCGCTATAGCGCGGCAATAGCGCCGCTATAGCGGCCGCAATAGCGGCATAGCGTCCAGAAAATGGGAAACGCTAAATTCAATAGCGCGCCATTTAAAACCAGCAAAGCAAATTCTGATGTAGCTAAAAAAATGGACCTACCTAGCACTGTCAGCGGAATAGCACAAAGATTTACTGCTACCATCAGTGCACCTTCAACCTGGAAAGAAAATTCAAAAGTTGGAAAAAAAACATTCCAACTTGAAAAATTGGCCACCGTTTATATTTTTAAGGCTACACCTAACTATTATTTGAGAAGTGAAAGTTCTTCTCGAAGAAATTTCTGCCATATAATAAGCAGGAATATGAACAATTGATGGTTTGTGCATCCAAAAGGTAAAGGATCCAGTAGCTATTTAGCTCCTATAGGACACAGAACAAAGCAATCAATCCAGTGATTTTCGATCACTTACCATTTGTTCGAACATAATAGAACAAATGCTTGAAGATCGTCCATTGAGGTCCTGCAAAAGTAAAGAGCATATGCCATGACTATTTAGTAATGCATAATCAAATTGGGCAAACATGAGTAACTTTGGAAAAAACACTGCAGATGTACCTACAATGATTCAAGAAACTCAGATTGATTGTTTAATCTTGGTTGAGGTGGGAATGCAAGAGGGCAGCAGCAACCTACCTGGGACATCTTCTAGCTATAATTCTTCAAACAAGCATTTCATCGAACACCATGGGAGCATCCGTCAAGCTGCAACAGCGGTGGCACCCATTGCAGGCTCCATGTGCTCCTGTGTAGGTGGAGGCTCAGCAGCAGGCCAGCAGCCCAAGGCCACAGAGCTGCTAACGCCGCCGCTGTCGTGGCCGTCCTTCGGCGGGCTGGACCTCCGCGCCGCTCTGCGTGGGTGCCGTCAGTGGCGAATCTAGGAATAAAATGTAGGGGGGGCTGAACTTAACATTGGGCCTGATGGCTACAGTATTTAGCTTAGTGGATTTGGGTGGTGGCCTGTGGTAGAAGGGGAATACCGACTGGGCTTTGACGAATTGGGTCCAACTGATGGGCTGCTTCTATTATTTTCGCCCAAGCTGGCCCAACTGACGGGATGGAGTCTTCTTCTTCCCTGAGCTCCTCCCTTCCTTCATCCATGGTATATGTGTACATGCGGCCCATGGGCCGGCGGCACGGCCCGCGGCACGGCCCATGGGCCGCACGGCACGCCTGCCGCCGTGCCCGTGCCGGCACGGCCCGAAGGCCCGTGCGGGCCATGGGCCGCCGGCCTGGCCCATGGCACGGCCTTGGACCGCACGGCCGGCACGGCCGCCAGGCCGCCACCGCGCCAACGGCTCTTTTGGCCGGCCCAACCCCAGCCCAATAGCCCACCCCTGCGTATATAAGCCGGCCGCTCCCTCATACCCTAACCCTAAATCATCCCCCACCCCCCCGCGCCGCGCAGCTCTCTCCTCTGTCCTCTCTGTCTCTCTCGCTCCACTGCTCCAGATCCGCCACCACCGTTGCCGTTCACCGCCGCCTCTGTCGCACACACCGCCCGCTGCCCTCCCCCACCACCGCCGCCCCTCCGCGGCTCCTCTCCTCCCCCACCACCGTCCACCGCCGCCCCTCTCCCCTGGACCCCTGCTCCCTCACTCGCGCGCCGCCCTTTCCGGCTTTCCCTCTCCCTGCAGTGGCCGGTGGCGCGACAAGCGGCCCCGCGACGGCGCGGCTCGGCAGTGGCGCGGCGGTGGGGCGGCGCGGCTCGGCAATGGCGCGGCGCGGCGCAAGGCGGCGCGGCAGTAGGGTGGCGCGGCGCAAGGCGAGCGACGGAGTAGTGCCGTGTCGACACGGCACAGCGGGCGGCACGGCACAGGTAAACGGCCCATGTGCCGTGTCATGGGCCGAAGGCCTGGCCCATAGCACGGTCCGGCACGGCACGGTCGCCGTGCCGGCACGTCGCCGTGCCGGCACGGCACGGCCGTGCCGTGCAGCGTGTTGTGCCGGCACGGCACGGTGGCCATCTATAATCCATGGTGTTCAAAAATCATGGGGGGGCTGAGGGGGGCTCCATGATGCTGCTGGCAGTAGGGGGGCTCTAGCCCCGGCCGCCCCACCGCTAAATTCGCCACTGGGTGCCGTGGCCACCCAGCTCCCCTCCTCGCACGGCGCCACTGCTGACCCGCGTGCATCTGAGTGCTGTCAGCCAACCTTTGATATATGTGGAACCTCATTCTCGTTGCCAACCCTGATTTCACTGCTGCAACACAACCATCACACCACCAGAAGAAGAGAGGTTAGGCATGGATTGGATATGGGAAAATATAGTTTAGAGGAGGAACAGAGTAGAAAAGAAGAAGCAGAAATCTCAAAGAAGAAGCAGAAATCTCGACAAGGAACTCGATTTGGATCAGGGGAGTTGGATGTAGTGTACTTGGGATGGGGAGGGGCACACCTGGTCTCCCCGTGAAGGTGAGCCCACAACCAGTTTGGAGGGTAACGAAGGGGAAACTCACCGCTAACTGGGAAGATGACAGTTCGCATCGTCATAGTCCGTGGAGAGATGTAGGATGCCGCCATCGTAGTCCGGCGAGCTGCACGATGTCGTCGCCCTCCGCCGCCACACGCTTGCCGTCCCCTGCGGTCCGCACGGCCTAGGGCCGCTGTCCCGTGGTACTGCCACCTGCCGCTGCTGTCGACCTGCGCGCTGCGGCCGCACGCCCGCCAGCCGAATGCATTAGGATGCGGTGCTCAAGGCCTCGCCGGCGCTGTGAATCTGCGATAACGAAAAAGGCAGAGAGAGGAACGACGGTGAAATCGTGAAAGCCAAAAGAAATAGAACTATTCTGATCAGACCGAGATGAGTCTGGACTTTTCCAACCATCATTTATCAACACATGGCAACAGACCATTGGATTCACCTAGATATTTTTTATCTACCCGGTGCTGGCCATTGAGCTTCGCGAGGCTTCCTCCGTATCAGCTGGTGACACGTACTCCACCAGAGAAGACGAAGTGACGGATGAAACTAAAACCACTGGATAAAGATCGAACGGAGTGAAAAAATTTCACTGACGTGGACAACATCGTTGCCCGCCGGACCCGCCCAATTTCACATGTTTCATGCCTGTGAGTTTTGTATAGGATACTAAGTACCTAAAATATTTATTGTGACTAGAAAACTTGTTTCTTGTGAACGAATTTTTCACAGTTTTTGTAATTTTAAATATATGCAGCGGCTAATAATTGTATATTTTTTCATGAAATTTCTAAACTACCGTTGCAGCGACGAATCGAAGTGTCTTGAGTCTTGACCGTTAATGGCTCTGTTGTAATTATGCTGCCAAGTTGCAGCGCTGGCTCTTTTTTTTTGGAACAGAAGCGCTGGCTCTGTTATAATTAAGCTGCCAAGTTGCAGCGCAAACCTTCAGAGTTCAACCCATAACCATCTGAGTTATTATTGTGAGAAACGCTGCGTATCAAGAACTCGTAAGAAAACGTCAACAACTGGGTCGTTTATTTTCTAGCGAGGAATAGAAGATGCCAAAAAAAAACTAACGACACGGTGACACCACACAACTCGCGCACGTCTCAGTTCACGTCGAACCCGCAGCATCACGTCTCAGTTCTCACTCTCGCACACACGGTGATGATGCGCATGCGCCGAACCCAAGCCGCGAGGCGGTGGCCGGCCTGAGCACCGGCTCCGGGTGCTCAATTTAAGTTTGACTAGATTATAATTTAGAACTTGGATTGATCAACACCGTGGGTTATATCAGACGTTGCGTACGGAGTAGCTTAAAAATTGGCAAAATCTCACTCGCATCTAAATTTACGTGGGTGTTTGCGTAAGATGGTTTGAGACATTTCATTTATGATCTGATTTGGAACAGAAAACATGCATAGCTTAAATGACAAACCAAATCAGAATAATACTGCAAACCAAACTTATTGCTCCAATTGTTTCAACCAAAGACACATTAAATCAGAGGCATTCTCACTACTTCCACTCAGATTAACGACACAGACAGGTCTCTGAACCAGGTCTCACTGTCCACCACGAAGGCGAAGGACAAGGTGGAGGGTAGACTCCTTCTGGATGTTGTAGTCAGCCAACGTGCGGCCGTCCTCCAGCTGCTTCCCGGCAAAGATCAGGCGCTGCTGATCCGGAGGGATGCCCTCCTTGTCCTGAATCTTAGCCTTGACATTGTCGATGGTATTTGAACTCTCGACCTCGAGAGTGATGGTCTTGCCGGTGAGGGTCTTGACAAAGATCTGCATCTGTTGAATGGATGATATCAGCAAAGCTGAATTATATCAAATCTATGAGAAGACAGAGGAATAAGAAGAGGCAACAAGAATCTACTACAACAAACAAATCGGATGGCGCATTGCATGTTCTGATCAGAAAGAACAGTTATTACAATTACAAAGGATCAGTTGGCATATCTATGTCACAAATTTCACACAATTTGATGTGATCTCTTCTTTTGCAAAAAGGAGGATCAAAAGAACATTCAACATTGATATCAACCTAACAATATCAGATATGTAAAGCGATTGCTTTAACCATCAATCTTTTACACCTAATACTAATCTATGAAACATGCTCTATGCAATCTAAGCAGCTCTGTTCTCCAATATCTAGAAACCAAACATGTTCATATAGAGATCGATCATTGATGAACTCTATAAATCGAAGAGATCAATCAAATTTGTCCCCTTCTATCTGGACACCAAACAGGACCAAAATAGAGAACGTAGAATCGCCTACATTGAACTCTACAAATCGAAACAGAGAACGTAGAATCGCCTACATTGAACTCTACAAATCGAATCTCAAGTCTATGTGATCGACAACTTGCATACCTTGAACTCGATGAAGAGGTCGCGACTTGTGAGAAGAGAGACGAGATCGAGATGCTGTGGACTTAAGGTTAGGAGACGAACGGGGGTGCCTGAAAATTTATATCGCCTCAACCCTACCTTGGCCTTGGCGTGCCCGCCCGGGAGTCGTTTGGGACGGCGCGTAGGCTTCCCGGATTCCGCGCGAGATTATCGGAAACGATTGCCCTTCTCCCTCTCTGCCTTGCCGACTTGCCGTGCGCGACGCGCTTCGTTATCGCTATCAAGAAACGAACGGGCCCGGGCCGTACTCGGCTGGGCTTACGAGCAAAGGTTCGCCGTGCTCGGCCTGCTCGCCGCGTGTGGACGAGGTTTTGTCCTTGGGCCAAACATGGGCCACCTCCCACTTGACCCTGAAAAAAGAGCACGATAGGATTGAAGAAGACCTGAATGAAGCCGTGCTTGACACATACTCCCTCCGTCCCTAAAATGACCTTGATTGCCCCTAATTATTAGCCATATTTGGCACTAATTAGTTGTTGCATGCACATGCATCTACTAAATATAGTAGAATGACTTCTTTTGTGGGACAAATTTTGAATCCTAAAGTGTCATCTTTTTTGAGACGGTGGGAGTACACATACACTACGGGACACGTCACGCTCCTGCTGAGCCGTGCTTGAGTTTGACGACATGTGAGCACCTGCGTCATTTTGCATCCCACTTCTTCATATGCTTTGTAGGATCTCGTTTAATCTAATTGGTTTATAGAATCTCGTTTATTTTAATTTCAGTGAGCATAGAATCTCGTTTATTTCACTTTCAGTGAGCATTGAATCTCGTTTATTTGATGATGTGACCCGCGAAGCGCATAGTCGTGCCGATTGGTGGGCACTGGGGGTAGCTTGTTTGGACTCTGGAGGATCTTGTATTCTTGTGCTCACCCTTGTTCAAAGAAACCCCACGGCGGATTTCAGAAAGTGTTAAAAAAACCCACGGCGGCTCATAGATTTGTTGCAAACGAGTATTTCCAGACCATATCCGACGAAAAAGTTGCTACTCGATACGTCCCATAAAAATGAATTTCCTTTCGTCTGGAATAATTCAACTCTAGAAAAAGAACCAGAATAGTCTCCTGATATCCACCCCTCGACTTACTCCGTATACAGATAGATACTTTGGTCTCCATAGTCCGATACTTACTCCCTCCGTCCCATAATGTAAGTATTTGTTGACTTTTTCCGTTTACAATTGACCGTTCGTATTATTCAAAAAAATTATGAAAATATTATTTATTTTGTTATAACATGTTTTATCATCGTATATATTTTAAATATATTATAATAGTTTTTATACTTTCATAAATTTTTTGAATAAGACGAGCGGTCAAAGGTGATGCACAGAAATCGAAAAATACTTATATTGCGGGACAGAGTGAGTACTTGTTTGAATATTGACAAAAAAATACAGGTCCAAAATAATACGGGTCTCGAGAGATGCCGCCACATCTCACACCCCGCCACCGGCACACGCATCCCGACGCCCGCCGGCCGAACACCTCACAAGCGGCTCGCCTGCTGCACCACGTCGTCCGGCTCGAGCGCGCCGAACCCGAGCCGCGCGGCCGTGGCCGGCTTGAGCACGGCCTCCGGGTCGGCCTCCACGGCGTCGGCGAGCCGCGGCCACAGCCTGGCGGTGATCACCCACGACCCGTCCCCCCGCGGGCTCCTTGCCACCGTCATCGCCGCCGAGCCCAGCCTTCCCGGCCGCACCCACGGCATCACCATCCGCGGCCGCCCGAACCCGAAGTCCCCCTCCACCCGGAACGCCACGAACGCCGAGACCACCAGCGCGGGGCTCCCCGTGCCCACCCCCACCGCCTCCGTCCACTTGCCGCCCTCCCGGAACACCCCCTTGCGCGCCTCCATCCAGTCCACCAGCTCCTCGAACCGCTCCGACCGGAACACCTCCGCGATGGCCGCGCCCGCCGCCGCCGCCACCTCCGCCAGCGGGGACGCCGCCACGGCCCCCACCGCCGCCTCCCGCGACGCGTACGTCACCACGTTCCCGAGGTACCGGCGCACGGCGTCCGGGTCGTATTTGGAGGTGTCGAGGCGCGGCCGGCCGTCGACGAGCCACGCCATGCGGCAGTGGGTGTCGGACCCGCCGACGGCCGCGGCGAGCAGCTTCCAGACGTGCGCGGACAGGGCTTCGAGCCGCGTCGCGCGGCGGGACGGCGTGCTGGCGGCGGCGCGGAGGCGGGCGACGTCGGCGGCGGAGACCACGTAGTTGCGGCGCACGAGGGCGGCCGCCAGGAGCGCGTTGGGGAGCTCCGCCGGCGAGTACCGCGTGAACTCGGCGTCCAGCGCCGGGCCGAACCGCGGCGGGGAGCGCGGCCGGAAGAGCGAGGCCCGCTCGTGGTGGGGCTCCCACGAGACGCCCCCCGTGCGGAGCAGCTCCGCCCACGCGTTGGGCAGCGCCGTGAGGCCGTGGCCGTCGGCGAGGAGGTGGTTGGTGCCCCACGACAGCGCGAACCCGCCGCAGGCGAACCGGACGAGCTGCAGCGACAGGGCGAGGCCCTGCTGGAACGGCACGGCGACGCGGCCGAGGGAGCGCTCGGCGTCGGCGAAGTCGGCGTCGGCGAGCCTCACGGCGGCCTCCGCCACCACGAGCTCCGCGCCGGCGTTGTCGCAGGAGATCTCGGGCGCGCCGGTGGCGGCGTTGGTGACGACGCGGCCGGCGAAGGGGAAGAACCGGGAGAGGAAGGCCGGCAGGGCGGCGCGCGCCGCCGCGGCCACGGCGGGGAAGCCCGCGGCCGGGGCGGGGTAGACGGCGATGAGGTAGATGTGGAAGGAGCCGAGGATGAGGTCCAGGTTGGAGGCCGGGATCACGGCGGGGAAGCCCGGCGGCGGGTCGGACGCCCGCACCAGCGTCCGCGAGGAGACCTCGACGTCGATGCGCTCGGGCGGTGACATTCCGTCGGGTGCGCGGCTGGCGGTGGAGACACGATCACGAGACGGCAGCGAAGCACGGGAAGAAATGGTTGGAAGCACTTGAACACTTGAAGCCTTGATGAAGAGGAGCGTTCGCACTTGGCAGTTTGGCAGAGCTCTGACCAAGTCGGGAGGCGGCCGATCGCGGCTGGCCGACGGCAACAACCCAAATGTAGAGAGTCCGGTCCGTGCACGGCAGTGGCCGCCATGGCGGCAAACCGGGATAGGTCATGGTCTCATGGATCAGCTGCGAGCCTCCGATCCCGGGAAAGGTCCACAGTGAACATCCCATAACGTTTGGGTCCGAAACAAACCATGGCCCGAGTCGATTATAGGCCAATTCACTCAGTTAAGAATTTAATCCTCAGTTACCAGTTAATTACTAGCTCATGCGCTTATCAGTTATCATATTGAGATCATAGATCAGCCGGGCTAGTACAGTGGATCGGTGAACCATCCCTATTCCATTGGCACTAGAGTCCGAGAGACTACTCCAGAGGAGCAGTCACTAATCAATTGGCACGAGAGGACTGCTACTGCAGAGAAACAGTAGTAGAAGGAACAACTCGGGCCGGGCACTTGGCCACTTGGGACGTTTCAGCGAAATGGAGGGCGCTGATCTGTAAAGGAGGGAAAAGGACCCTTGTAATGAGGAGCCACGTCAGTGTATGTTTGTGTGACTACATCTTTCGGCAATGCCGGATGCAAATTGGAGAACAGAGTCAAGACGGAACCGGAGTTGGTCAGCAACTGTCTTCTACCGAGATCATGCAATGTTGTTTGCTCCCTCTCAACCTGTTCAACTGAACGAATCTAAGGCAGAAATCTGAACTTTGATCCTACGCACAAACAATTTCCTTTCCCGAACCAACCACGAGCCATGTGAAATCTGTTCTGGTGCACTTCCAGACTGGGAAGTTTCTTCAACCATATGCAAGTAAAATATAACCCCTATTCTGACACAAGAAATTAGCACCGCTGTCGGTTCCGAATGCAGCCAATTTACATGTGCAGGGATGCCTACTGAAACCTTCAGAATGAGCCGAGACCAGATGCCAAAAACTGAAATAGTGAAATCAGGCATTTCGAATTGAAGTAATCAAAGGCGGAGATCTGAAATCTGATCCCACGCTCAAACCATTTTTTTCCGAACCATGAGCCATGTGAAATCTGTTCACTTTCCACTTTCCAGACTGAGGAGGTTTCTTCAACCGTTCAATGTTACAAGTAGAATAGCCCAGCTACTCTGACATACGGAGACAATTAACACTGTTCACGGTTCTCATGCTACAAGCTACAGCCAGTTTACATGTGCAGAGATGCCTACTGATACCTTCAGTTCAGGACGAGCGGAGATCACATGCCAAACCTTGCAGTCCAACAACTTCCAACTAGCTTAGCTTTTCCTCATCTTTGACCTTGCGTACCTGTAGCCTAGAGTTAAAGAAAACAAGGACATAAAATTTGATTTCCACTTGATGAATCAAATTGCGCCCTATGACAAGCAAGGAGTTATTTTCAACCATAACACATTGATGATAACAACTCTTACAACATCGACTGATTGGTGTACCTCAAAACCATTTCTCCAGCACAATTATGTTTTTATTTGAAGTGAGGACCGAACAATTGGCTAACATTATGTAAAATGCAAAACGAGCAAGACACAGGAAGGTCTTCAAAACTCAAAAGTGAACAATCCAAAGACCCAAACAATGCCAAACCCACTGAAATCCTAAAACCAGAAAAGAGAAACTATCTTGTACCGTAGATATCTTATGGGTATTAACATTTTGATACAAGTAAGAAACAGAAATATTGAAATAAAAGCAAGCATCATATGGAGGATACTCGATGTGCAATCCGTCATTATCAGAAGAAGCCAGTACAGTGCCTTGGAGGCTATTCATAGCAGCTGTAGATGATTCAATATCCTGCATATTGCAAGTGTCTTTCTTAGGGTCTCAGTAAAAATAAAAAAAAATAAAACTATGGTGAAATATTGAGGTATCACTCTGTGGAAAATAATTGTGTTCCTTGCAGCCTTATTTATTTATGCCAACAGAACCAGCATTCTGCCTTGTCTCATTAACTAATGATCTTCAGAGACTTCATCAGAGTAACAGACACATACAAAATGTGGATGTACACTTCATTTTTATTTTTTAGACTACAAAATAGCAGTAGCTCAAGTAACTAGCTAAAACAGTAAAGGTGTAGGTAGGTATACCGTAAAATCAGCAAAAGCAACAGGCATTCCACTGCGGCGACGCATCTTAAGGACATGAAACCCAGGTTCCCTGACAATAGAGAACAACGATAGTCAATCTCCTTACTATATGGATCCACTCCACCAAGCAAATTAGAAGAATTTATATGCATCATACTTGGATAAAACTTCCTTTAGTTCGTCCTCTGTGCATGTGTGTCCCAAATTTGCAATAAAGAGAGTAGAACAAGGTGGTATATCACTTGAAGACTTATCTCGTCCATCCTGCACCAACCATGCCATATCTCAAGCTTTAACCATGTCAAGCAAGCTTTGAGTAAGAAACACAAGAATAAGTCAGCTCTGACAAATCCACCCCCTAGTTAGGTTTGTGGATAACCCAAGATACCAGATGATTCTCCAAACAAGACATGCATATATAGACACTTTAAGAACACTTTGGAAAGCATTCTCTAGCTGTTACTAAAAATTAGTAGCCCCTATGGGCACAAATGCATGCCATTCAAGTTCCAATCTCATGACCAATTTACTACTACTTACAATGTTTCGTAGGCCTATAATAGTGAACTATGATGGTAAGTATAAATATGTGAAGCGAAACCATAACAATAAACTCACATTTGAGGAAGATTGCCCATTCTGCTGCTTGTGTGCTGGTTGATCACTGCCCATTAAAGGAAACGTTAGTGATAAACCATTAAAAGATCTATTAAAAGTTGATAACACAAGAGAAGCAGCTTTGATTATCTTATTAAGATGAAATATAAAGAAAGGACATCATCTCCAACTATGTGTGATGTGAAGTGCACGCCGACCTCTGATCCGCAGGAAATTCACTCTTATCACTGGAAATTTCATTTTCTGTGCCTGATGGCTCATCTGATCCTCCATCACCTATACGTTTGGTGCCAACAAAAATGTGCAGGTGAGATTTATATTATGTTGTAGTTATAGTGCCTTGAGAAATCCTAGGCTGGCAGGCTGCATTGTAATATGAGATAATGACTGAGAAAGTCTCTGCCCCATAATGCCGTGCTATTTCAGTCCTAATTCAATTCTTTCAGTTACATCGTGCAATAAACATGAAAATTTCAATAAATCAAAATAACTTAAGAGGTTCCAACAAAGTCATCAACAACCTGATATTGTAATATGAGATAAAAAAAGGTAAATCGAAATTGGGTTTGAATTTTAAATTTTGGATAGTTGCAGTCTGCTTTATAAATCCTTGGGCTAGTTAGCTCTACATATGCATTCTTTAAGCTTTTCCTGCACCCTACTAACAAGATTAGAATGTCAAACTAAGGGCTTGCACCACATAAGCACCAGTTCATGTAAGTTCATTTAACAAAAAATAACAAGTGATTTATAAAGATATCAAGTAACAATGCTGACCATTATCATCATTGCCACCATCCTCATCCTCCCCCCATGCTTCTTCATCACCTTCATCACCAATGTTCTCATGATCAGCATTTCCTTCTGTTTTGTTAGCTCGTTTGTCAATAACTCGGTAGACCTCGCCACCTAATGAAAAATTACCGTCTACTGATTAAAATTGATGTAGTGCCATGTTAGCATTAAATAAAGAATTGATATAGTGGCATGTTTGTTAAAATAAATAACGATCAAGGCAGGCAGGAAACACTAGTAGTATTATGAAAATTAGTAATGGCAGATAAAGACACCTCCACGAGGTCTGCGTGAAGTTGATTTAGCTAGCTCAATGTGCAAACGATCACCAGTCTCCGGATCAAAAATTGTTCCCTGAAATGGATAAAAATATTATATCAGGGACAATTGTAATCAACCCTGAATAAATTCAAGCTACAAAATAATGACTTACAAATTTGTAGGGTAATTCCTATCAACTACTGCATAGGTTAAACTTGCGCTTCACATATTATAAGTAAAAGTTTACATGTTGGCCTGTTAGCATTTCTGAAACCCCAAGTAGGTTTGTAGCCTGTGTAACCAGAGCAATGTTTTCACATAGAATTTGCATTAACTCGCTGCACTACTGGTAAATGGTCAAGAAATATACGGATACGATTTTGACTTATTTTGGTATTCGGTGTCTACCTATGGGCGTAAGTCAGGCATATTTTACAAGCTAACTGACTACAGACACCATTGCAGGGTATGTGGATTCAAATAGTGAGCTACACAGCAATTGAATCAAAGGTGCTAATAACCACACGACATTAAGACAATTAATTCAGCTATTTGTCCAGACCAGCATTACAGCCTTTCAGGGGATGCTATTAGCAGATACAGAAAAAACACAGGAGGAACTTGATTTATTTTTCTCCCTGTGTTTATAGCACCGGTAACAAGGTTGAAGCCTTGAAGGAAGCCGACTTCATGTTTTCTAGTTATTGAACAGATACAGGTGGTTTAACTCACATTTAAAGAAGTCATTGCCGACAGGGCCGTCTCATGAGTAAAGAATGTCACAAAAGCAACCGCCTGCAGCATGATAATCAGAAATTCAGTAAACAGCATCGTCATTGCATCGTCGCACACATCCATCCAGAGCAGGCCCGGGCACGCCCATGTGCGGCCGGTGCGACGGCACAGGGCCCCCAATTTCCAGGGGCCCCAAAAAATTTTCTATGCAGTGCAGCCAGCAGACGGCAAGCCCAACTAACTAGCGTCGTGGTGCACTCCGAATCCCAAAACAGCCGCGTTGAATGCTTGCGCCTCATCCGATCCGTTCATCTCTGTTCGGTCCGCGTGGGCACACATCAAGCAAGGTGAGGCGCCTGGTGCTGGCGCGTCGCAGCAACCAGCGAGTCCAACTGGTCTCCTCTGGCCGGCAGCTCCCCGATTAAAAAAAATAGCGGAGCTGACAACGGACATCAGATCAGCCAGCACCAGGTCACCACTCTCCAGGTGTTCCCTTATTCGTCTTGTGTAAGGTAATTAATTTTATGATTTTTTAATTTTATATTCCTCAATTCTGTCATGTCATATGTATGCTTTGATAACTAATATAGTTTTAATTTCAAAAAACTAATATAGTTTAATTGTTTATTTGTTATAATTGTGTGCTCTTTATCTTTTGTATATGCATGTTTATATATTTCTATAGATGGTCTAGAGATCCAAGATGAAAGCCATTTCTTATATAAATTGATCGAGAAAAAACTCTAATTGCCAAGATAAAGATGAGAGGATTTAAATTACTTCAAACTACTGAATACATTTTGAATTTAAGCTTTTCTACTATCATACAACAATTGACTGTTACTATATACTCCCTCCGTATCGAAATATCTGTCGCCGTTGACTTTTTTCTACAACTTTGACCATTCGTCTTATTCAAAATATTATGCAAGTACCATCCATTTTGTGTGTCACATGCTTTACTATTGTATAGGTATTTTAAGCTTGACTTACCCTTTTACATATTTGCGATAATTTTTTGAATAAGACGAATGGTCAAAGTTGTAAGAAAAAGTCAACGGCGACAAATATTTCGATACGGAGGGAGTATCATATTGTATTATATTATTATTATTTTATTTTATTTATGTTAGAGTTTCGTACAGGGCCCCGATTTATGCCGGCCCGGCCCTGATCCAGAGGAACTGTCACTGAAGCAATCTATCTTCTCCTTTACAGTATCAAAATCCAGATTGTGTCCAAAACTACAGTGAAATTTTCGATGAGGTCACAGGCTCACACAGGACACATGACGCAGGAGACGCCCGGATGGAGGGTTTAACCTCGCGTCGCGAGAGGCAGAGGGGGACGGACCTGGTTGCCGCGGCCGGTGTACTCGAGGAGGCAGTGGTCGAAGCCGGGGCGGTGCGAGAAGAGGTTGTGGATCTCGCGGGGCTTCACGTCGTCGGGGAGGCCGGCGACGAAGAGCGTCAGGACGCCCTGCCGCTGCGGGTCCGGGTGCGGCGCGTACACGTAGTAGGGATCCACCGCCGGCGCGCCGGGCGGGAGGCGGTGGGAGAGGTTCATCTCGGCGCGCCGCGGCGGAGGAGGCCGGCTCGGCTCCGCAAGGGCGGCGGGCGGCGCGCGTGCGTTGCCTCCCGCTTCGGCGGGTTGATTCACTGCTGCGACAAGAAAAGACGGGCCGAAGAGCCCGTAGATTTTTTTTTTAAGGAAAAAGTTCGTTCCACAGCCCTCGTCTATCGCCGTCGTCTGATCTGAGACCCCCGAAACCAGGGCACACGAACCGTTAAAACCGTCCATTTTTCAACCCTCGATAGTTTTGATGGTTGTTTTCACCTACGTGGCGCCATATAGGCATGTCTGACCTGGAGTTGAGTCTGACGTGGAGTCCACGTGTCATATTTATTTACGTTTTCTCCTCCCTCCCTCCCTCACTCTCTCTCCCTCCGCCTCCCTCCGCCTCGCCCGCACTCGCTCCCCATCCCCCACCTCACCGGCGCCGCCGCCCCTCCCCTACTCCACCGGCGTCGCCGCCCCCTCCCCTCCCCCGTCGCCGCTCTCCACATCCCCAGCGCCGCAGCCCCTCCCATCCTTCCCCGCGCGCCGCAAGCCCCGCCTCGTCCCCCGGCCGCCGCGGCCCCGCCTCCACCCCAGGCCGCCGCACCAAAACCATGCTCGCTCGCCCCGCGGGTGAGGCGAGGTGAGCCGCCCGGCCCGGGACGCCCCGTCCTCGCCACCGCCGACATGGATCTGGCGTCCGAGGAGCTCGAGCGTGCGGTACACGTCGGGCCGGAGCTCAAGTGGGCGGTATCCCCCATCTCGGCACTGGTCCCCTCCCTCCCTCCCCGTCTCCTGCTCTGCCCTCCCCCTGCTCCTTCTGTGCTCTGCCCTCTCCGTCGGCAAGCGGCGGCCAGGACGAGCGTCAGCGCGGGCCCAGGGCAGCGGCGGCGGCCGCTTCCCGTGGCCTCGAGCTCCGCCCGGCCTCTCCCGTAATGGCGACGACGACGGCTGGCTCTGGCGGCGGAGCTCGAGGACGTCGGCGAGGCGGCCCCGGCGGCGGAGCTTGAGGACTAGGCTCCCGTGGCGCGCAGGCGAGGGGCGCGCGCCGGCGGTAGATTTTGGCGGAGCTCCCTAGCGGCGGCGAGCAGGGGTGGCCGGCGTGCCGAATCTGGCTCGTGGACGGCATCGCTGCGGCGACGTCCGGTGGCTCCTACACGGCGGGCGAGCACATGGAGCCCTCCCTCGCGTGGATATGTACGAGCGTGTGGGCGTAGCAGCGGCACGGGGCGAGCCGCCCACCTCCGCGGCGCACGGTGGCTGTGGCTGCGAGCGCGCGGCGGCGGCGGCGGACGCCGTGGCTGCTATCCTAGCGGACGCCGGTGCGGGAGCGTGAGGAGCCCCATGGCGAACGATGGGCGGACGGCGGCGACGGGCGTATGCGCTATAGCCTGTAGCGTTCCCCGCAGACCCGACTCCACGTCAGACCCAACTCCACGTCAGACATGCCTATGTGGCACCACGTAGGCTAAAACAGCCATCAAAACCACCGATGGTTGAAAAATGGACGGTTTCAATAGTTCGGGTGTCCTGAACAACTGGTTTCGCGGTTGAGGGTCTAAAATCAGACGACGGTGATAGATGAGGGTTGTGGAATGAACTTTTTCCTTTTTTTTAAAGGTTACCTTTGGATTTGGCACCCGACCTGTTTTAACTGCCTTGTTCCCAAATTCCATTATATAAAAAGATTTCCATCATATCAAAAAATCGGCACATACATGAAGTATTAAATGTAGATAAACTAAAAAACTAATTATACAATTTTATTATATTTTGCGAGACGAACAAACGAAATGCTACACTGTCAAAGTCTCAACTTTGGACACCCAAAATTGGGAACTAAACGAGGCCTAGATATATAAATTGTTTCTATGCTGACTACATAGTACGTAGAATTCCACTAAGGCTTGTTTAATTCCCAAATTTCACCCCTAAAATCCACTATACAAAAAGAAGATTTCCATCACATCAAAATACCGGTACATGCATGAAGTAGATGAAATAAAAAACTAATTGCACAGTTTTATTATACTTTGCGAGACCAATATTTTAAGCCAAATTTATCAATGTTTGGATAATTATTCACAAATACAAACGAAATACTATAGTGCCGCATTTATGGCGGAATCTAAAGTTTGGGTGCCCCCAATTTGGCAACTAAACAAGGGCTAAAATAGAAGGTTTGGTGCTGCAGTGTCAGAACTCAGAAACAATTTGCTTTTCACGTCTGCTACTATGACAGAGGATCCCCGACCAAGAACACTTGAGCACCTGATAATCCCGAGCATGCACAAGCTCCTCACAAGTAAAACATGAAGAAAGAATAAAAGGCTGCTGTCCATGGAGTTGCTATAAGCAGGCAAGCAGCAACAATTTCTGTACGCAAAACTCTACATTCCATTACAACACAGAGAACATTACAGATGAGCAACGCACTATTCATGTTACCAATTATGCACGGGTAGATAGTAGAGTTCCAGCAGAGCAAATCTGAGTGTACTTAAGAGAAAGGAAAAACTACAAGATACATGACGGCCTTGGGACTTCAAGTTTCACCGACCCAGAAGGGCAACGCGGTCCTTCTGGATCACCTGTGCCAGGTTGAGATCAAACAGCTCGCACCGAATCGGCATCTCCATCTCATAGAACGGGTTCTTCAAGACAAAGTCAGTGTACAACTCATAGATCACTTTCAGCAGCATTTCCATATTTGGCGCGCCAGTTTCGCATACAACGAAAAATTTTGTACCTGAAGCAAGTGAAGTTATCAGAGCAGATCAGTGACAGCACAGGTGCCAAATGTGACAAAAATTAGCCAAACAGTCAATAACATATGGGCGCAATTGCGTTTGATAATATCAAATGGTACATCCAAGTGGCTGAGGACACCATATGAGAACTGGCAGATCATGATATCTGTCGGTCAGGCCAATTTGTGTGACTTACTACTAAATCATTATATAGATCAGAACTCAAACAACTAAAAGATAACAGCATAAGTTAACCCTAAATATAAATTGGCAGGCAAGCTGCACAATGGTCCAAATGAGATTAACCATGATTCCAACAAAAAATATATTCTGCAGACAAACTGATAACAGGTTTAAAAATCTTCATTTTCTGCCATAAGCATTCACAGCCCCAATATTGCCTGAAAAATATCTAACTTGCTACAAACTCTTCCCACTCTGGAGTTTAACAACTGCCGCTACCTAGCGCCATAATTATGACAGGGGCAAAGTTTTGCGGTGCCATAACTATGTAGTAGATAGTGGAGGTATTCTCAAATCCCATGTATACAAAGGCTACATGGCAGATGGTGTAGTAAACAACCTCTTGACATGAAGAACAAGAGAAATGCAAAGTTTTGCAAGTTTGGGACCTACAGTGTACTGAAGTCAGAGCTTGTAAACCTTGGATTGATCCAGTAAGTGTAACCAGAGTGCCCCAAATATACTTTAGTTGGGAACTATGAGATGCAGGCCACATCTATCAACTATCAAACAATTTACATACCTGTGAGGGATTGGAAGCAATGAAGATCGAAGCTATGGGCTTGTAGGAGGTCAATGCCGGTACAGCCATGGACAGGGGAGAGTTGCTGGGAGATAGCATGCATTGAATGCCAGAGACTTGCCAATCTTAGACTGTCATTGGTGTCCATCCTCCCAGCTGAACCATAGTCCTGAAGAGATGTGCAGGTTATTCAGGTGACAGTTCTAGATTTAGAAGAATTCAAGAAAGAAGAGAAAGGTGAGCCCAGGAATTTGCCTTGTAGTATATAAGGCCACCAGATTTGTTAATGATGAAAAGGCTGTAGATAGCCGCTAATGCCATGGTCGCAAAACAAGGTGGAGTAGAGATAAAAGTAAATTTCCTGTATCAACTGCAGAGAAACATCCAGAGCCCATGAAATGCTTGGTACATGTAACAGTAACAGGCAACTAGTAAAGAACATGTACTCCTAAATAGACATTTAAAGAGTGCAAACTTTTCTAGATGGTTTTTTTTCCAATTAAAATCCCTTGGTGATTTGGATTCCATATACAAACACCGTGCATTCAAAATGACAATTCAGTATAGATGTCTTTTTGTTTAAATTGCATAACTGTCTTTTGCTAATATGCAGTGAAAATGCGTAACTAATCCGAAAGTTCATGTCCAATGATGCAATCCGGTCATGAGCCAGTAAATTATTGTGCTTCCTAACCAATATGGCTTCATTTTTCTTTATAAAGAGCCGCTATCTGTCTAAGCAGCATGTAACAGAATACACTTCACTATGATCATCAAACTGTAAAAAGTATAGCATATATTATATCTTCTCCTGTAGGACTTAATAATTCATCTAAAATCCAAAAAACGACTTTATTCTTAAATGGAAAAAGAAATCTTAACTATTAGGATTCGGGATTATAAGTGTCTAGATTCGGTGCAAGCTTCAAGGTACTCCATACGAGGTCTGGATCTAGGTTTGCCATTTCGTTTCCCAAGAGAACTACAAATCAGTCGTCCTATCAAAGGGGCGGATTCAGCAGAAACATCCATGATCCATCCCGAAAGCCCGAGTAAAATGCAATCCAGAGCTAAGGTTTCTACCCAACTAACCAACCGAACACCAAACACCAGTCAACAAGAGACAACATGGCACGGGGCGCGCTAGGATTACTCACCAGCGAGAGAAGAGATCGCAACCCACGTCCGGATGGATCTCCGCTCCTCTCCGTAGACCCAGGGATTCGGCGCTGCGGGAGAGGCAGTGGTAGGACCAGGCAAGGAGCGGCGAGGTGGAGGATTGGGCCCAGGGTGGGAGGGCGTGCGTGGCTGCGGGAGGAGGCCGCCGGCGCGTGGAGGTGCTCGGCTGCGTGAGATGATGGTCGGAGAGGATCCGGCGGATGGGCGGAGGTTGTGTGCGCCTGAACGGAGGAGAGGCCAAGATCGGAGGACCTGGGCTGGTTAATGGGCTCAGTGGGCAGCTGCTGCAGACTTGCAGGCAAATATTTTGGCCCACGCCCTCGGACAAATGGGCTTAGGCCGTTGGTCTCTACTACTTGTTTTTTTGTCTGATTCACGTCTCCCATCTCCCAAACCGGATGTTTGTGGTCCCTGAACTCTCTTGAAACCAGTTGTTTTTCATTCTTAGTGGTTTTGATGGTGATTTTGGAGGAGGTAAATTAGACTTTGGTTGACAATTCGAGTACGTGAAATGGTCTTATGAAAAAAATAGTTTGCAAACTTTTTTTAGAAAAATAAAAATCATATAATTTAGTTTAATCTTAAAATTTCATATAAAATTAATTTTAGTTTAACACTTTTCCTAAAATTATGTTTTTCTTTTATTGTCTAGTTTGGAGCTATACTAGTTTCTAGACATATGGGACTAATTATAATAAATTGGGATCAACTACTTAGTAAAATCTATCAAAGCTTTTCGATCAAAAATAATTTTTCTATTAATTTCATAAAAATATGATTTTAAAGAAAATATGAAATTACTTTCATAATTTTTATCTAAAACAATTATTCTATATTTTTTAAGGTTAAATTAGATTTTAGGTTTTTTATTAGATTTCTAAGAAAAAAATATTTGCAAACTTCCTTTTTTAAAAAATACCATCCGTCCGCGAACTCTCAACTAGATTCCAATTTACCCTCTCCGAAACAACTCTCAAAACTATCGAAGACGAAAAACAACCAATTTTCAGAGTTCAGGGACCATAAACATTCGATTTTAGAGATGATGGATGAGAATCGAACTTAGGCAATAGTCAGTGATTGGTCATGCTACAAAACAAAATATTTTGCATAGGGTTTATGGTATACGAGTACGCTAATGCATGAATATAGAACCATCATTTGAATAGATGAAGAAAGTTTATTAATAAACACCGTAGAATGATATAATGTGGTATGAGTCGACCCAGGCGATTTTGGCCAGGGGAATTTAGTTCTGCAGACATTATAATATAGGAGGACACACGGACATTCGTCCTCAGTTATTTTATAGAACAGCACAAAAAACATATTATAGATGGATCATCTTACATGGGAAATGGTTAGTATGATTGAATAATTGTTTTGACCATGTTTCTTTAGTGTTACATAATTTTTTTCACCCAGAGAATTTTGCATGGAGTATTAAATGAAGTCTATTTGTAAAACCTTCTGTAAGGATGAGTGTAGCTTTGCGCGACGAATCTAATGAGTCTAATTAACCCATAATTTACTACAATAATTCTATAATAACCATTCTCTAATTATACGGTCAAATGTCTTGAATTAGTCTAAGAGGTGAAGGTAATTTTATAAACTGACTCTATTTAATATCTCTTAATTAACGATCAAATGTGTATTTAAAATTTTTCAAACATGCCCGTCGTCAAAACCGGTCAGGGTCAGGCGCGTTCAGTCGTCGTCGCGCCGCAGCGGTCTTCATGTTCGTTCAACCCGAGACACGACACCACCCGTGGCGCACTCGGCCCACCTCCCAAGTCCCCGGCGCCCCCCTTTCCCCTTCCCGCGCCGGCACGCGGACGCGGCCCTCCATTTTCCTCCAAAACCCCGGCCAAAACCCTTCGAAACCAAACCCCGTTCGTCTTCAATGCCCCACCCGTCCGCCGCGATGCTCCGCTCGCCGTTCCCCCTCCGCTCCCTCCTCCGCCTATCCGGCCGCCGCCTCCGCCCCGCGAGCCCTCGCCTCCCTCGGCCCCTGAGCCCGCGCCTCCCCCGCTACTCGCTCTCCACCCGTCCCCGCTTCCTCTCCTCTTCCTCCTCCTCGCCCAACCCCGGCGCCCCCGGATGGGCCACCTACGACCCGCTCACCGACACTCTCAGCGCCGCCGCGTCGCTCCCTTCCTCATCCGCCTCTGATTCCGAGGCCCCCGCATCCGACGCATGGAGCGTGTTCGACCCCGTCGCGGGCCGAATCGTCATGAAGGGCTCCCCTCCTCCTTCATCGGTCACCACCGCGGCCTCGGCGGCGGCGGCGCAGGAGGTGGATGAGGATGAGGATGAGGATGAGGAGGAGGAGGAGGAGGAAGAGGAAGAGGAAGGTGCGGGAGAGCCCGAGGTCGAGGGGAAGGCCGGCGTGAAGGGGAGGGGAAAGGGACTGGCAAGCGCGCGTCGCGCGAAGGCCCAGACCAATTGGTCGTCGTTGGCGGCGGCGCGGAAGCCCGCGGGTAAAGGCGGCAAGGAGAGGGTCTCGTACGTGTGCAGCAACTGCGGGGAGGGCGACTCGCAGTGGTGGGGTATTTGCCGCCACTGCAGCGCGACGGGGACCCTGACTAAGTTCGTCGCAGGGCCTGATAGCAATGCCTCTGCGGAGGAGTCGCGACACGTCGGCCGGTCGTGGATTCCTCAGAAGAGCAAGGAGATGGTGCCACAGAGCCTTCAGGAGGTGAACAAGGGGGTCAATCAGGCAGCGTGGCGCATACCCTTGTAACATTTCTCACCCAGCTCAATATTATGTTACTATGAAAAATTGTTAAGTTTCATCTTCAGTAGCTTCTTATCACTTATGAGCATAGGAGGGATTAATTGTATAGATAAATGAAGTTATGATGTTGAAATTCTTTGCTGTTGTATTCCATGCGAACATGAGAGTCAGCTTCAGATATATTATCTCCATGCAATTCTAGTGCTGGGCAACTCTCTGAGGAATTTTATTCTTTCATTATTAGCTGATGACATATATGGTTGTCTTGTTTGTAGGTCGGGGAGCTTTGGAATGGAGATCTCTCGAGTGCTTGGTGGTGGCATTGTTCCTGGTAAACCGTCTCTTATGTTTGACGGCATTGGTTGAAAAGAATCCTGTATCTGCCAGGCACAGATCAGGAATCATGTGCCAGTAAATATGCTGCTGCTTAATTCCCATTTATTTATAATTGATGTTGTTTCTCCTAGTTGAAATGGTCCTGAATCAAGCTTTTTCTATAGTGAACTATGTGCCAGTAAGTAACATGCTTATAACTGCATCTGTGATTCCAGACTGTTGAGCTGCTTGCAATAGTGCTTTGCGTTAACTCAGGACTCATAGCTGCACCTCATAGTGTTACAATTCTTCTTCCCTACATGCCACGCTTGTTTTGAATTGTTCTTCCTCCACATTTCTTCTGTATGTGTTATTTGGTGAACTACTCCCTCCGGTTCTCAATTAGAAGTCGTTTTGGACAAGGTTTGAGTCAAACATTGGGAATATAAATCATGAACAACATTTAAGTCATCGAGTTTGGAAATATGAAAATCATATAAATAGATTGGTCTTAAATATTACTTTCATAAAAATATATTTATATAACTTTTCAAGAAATTTTTTTAATAGAAAAGAGAAGTCAAAGTTGTGCTTTGGTGACCGTGTCGCTGTCCTAAACGACTTCTAATTGAGAACCGGAGGGAGTACCTATCAAAAGTAGCATTCACTGTTATGGTCATAACTTTTTAGAAAAGTAAATGTTACAACTGCCAAGTCACATAAACATTTTTTTCTCCCATGAATCAATGCTTTACCTATTCCATCAAACTTATGCAGGCTCCTTGATATTAGTTGGTGGGGATCCAGGTGTTGGCAAAAGTTCATTGATGTTACAGGTAAAATATATGCATAGCAGTGTTAGTTTGACCTGTGTTTTTAATGTTTGTGCGACTTGCGTTAGTCACTCATTTACAGTGCTAGTCACTAATTTCTTCCTTGATATTAGTCGTTTCTAATGTATACATAACAGTGCTAGTCACTCATTGTTTTAAATGTAAAATATTTACAAAGCTTAATCCAGTGTTAGTTTGACCTACGCTATTTCTTGGTGCATTAAATCCAATATGATCACTCCCCCACCCAGCTATTTAGCTTATTTGTAATTAGTTTTTACATCTTGAGTTATGCAGTTTACTGTGACCTTATTCCTTAGCTTTTGGAATATAAGATATGTTCCTGTCTCTGGAATCTGAAAAATGTTTTTTCTGTATCTGTAGCTTGCTTCTAATATATTGGAGGGTTTCAAGGTCGAGGAGTCTTCTCCTGTTGTATACGTGTCTGGTGAGGAGGTTAGTTATGATTGCCATTTACAGTCTCTTAAATCTTTATGGCCTTATCCAATCTCTGTAACTTACACCTTATTTAAGTTCTCTTATTCACTGAAAATTCTTGGGCAGATGTGTATGATGCTGTCTTCTGTTTGCCTTCAGTGTCCGATAATTTCTCATTGATTTGAATTCCATAGAATCTTAGAACACTCTTTCCTATAACTTTGTAACTATGCTCCAGAGTATTGAGCAAATTGGAAACAGGGCTGATCGGATGAGTATCACGTCTAGCAAGTTGTACCTCTACTCTGGTACGGATATTGAGGTTAGCTGTTCAGCTGGCACTACTTGTGCATACTCCTAAATTTGTTATTACTACTACTTTTATCATAGACCCATTTTTATGTTAGGTGAGCATACGCTAGTCTTTTATTAACTTGGAAAACTCCTTATAATTCCATTTCATAAAGTTACTGTGACATAATGTTCTGGAGTGCCGAAAGTATGTGGCAGAACTCCTTGCTCATCTCAGATCTTATTTTTCACCTACATGAGCTTTCCTCATACCAGCTAATAAGACTACCGATAGATAGGCATTTTGTTCTGGGCTTATGTACTCATTGATTTTACCATTTTATGATTCCACATGCATCAACACCACCATCATCTGTAATTATCTATAAAGCTGCTAATGTCATGTACTTATACCATTCGAATTCGTAATTTGTATCAATAAAGCAAAACTAACAGTCCGAACCACGTATTTCAAAGATGTTATACAATATTGTTTTTTTTCTAATAAAGCTGAATCTGCATGTTATCTAAAATTTATTTATTATAGGTGGCAATGGCCCTGACTAAAAGTACAATATGATTCCTTTTTACCATATGTCCTAATCAAAACATTTCTGGGAAGAAACCTTAACAACCCCTCTGATTTTGATATACCATCTATATTCCTCAAAAATCTTGTTTCACAGGATATCTTGGACAAAATCCAACCGCTATCTCCAAGGGCTCTTATTATTGATTCAATTCAAACAGTTTATGTCAGATCGTTCGCTGGAAGTGCTGGCAATTTATCTCAGGTGCTTCATTTAGTTACCCAATAATTTTCTGGCTATATTGAGACTAGCCTTGCATGCCAACATGGCAATACATCATATCTTGCTATTATTTACTAGTTTACATCAAATTTATTTACTGTTATACTCTATCAATTTCATTTGCTTTTGCCATGATAATGATGATGCCATGGAACTTCTTGTATAAGTTTGGGCAGTGAACGTCATTCTTCAATTCAAACAGAATTCTAGGGCTTACAATATTTTCAGTACTTTACATTTAGGTTGAGCTTAATATGTAGTAATATGCTTTTTTTGTATATTATGAGCACAATTTGTTACGGTCCGACTTTGTAGATCCAGGGGGAGGGGAACTCTCACCCTTGGCAAGCTGTTCTTCTTCCGTGCCTCTCTGTTCGGATCTATGAAGCCTAGTTAGAGAAGATAACTTCTTTTTTGGTTCTTAGTTCTTAATCCTTTAGAGATGCACTCCCATCCTGATATTAGATGGGATGGCTTGACCTAAGAAACTTATCCACTAAACAAGATCTGTAAAATATGCAAATAACTTGATTGACTACCAGAGTAACCAGACAATAAGCTATGCATGCAGCTAAATGACTTAAGAGGCAACCTTGCAGTTGCAGCATAATGGCTTGAGATTGTACAGCAGATGGCTACATTGACCTATGTTGTCCTTGTGCTACATCCTTGGTTCACCGCTTGTAGTCTTGAACATGTCCCAATTCAAGCAAAAAATAATGTATTAGCACAATAGACACTGTAGAGGAATCAGCCTTATTTTTCAGCAACAGTTTACATCTTTGAGCTTAAGATTGTGCCAAATCTATGGGACAGAAGTCCACATTGTTGAACTAGACTATGTTGTATGGTTCTGAAAAATTCATATCTCTGTTTTCTGTTGTTGTAAATCTCTGCCTTTTGTGGACAACAGGTCAAGGAATGTACCTCTGCCCTGTTACGATTTGCAAAACTGACTAATATCCCTGTTTTCTTGGTAAGCTAACTACCATGCAAGAATTTTGCCATTATTTGTGACGCATCCCGGACAAAATCCTGCATTTATCTTCGGCTCATCAGTATCATCTTCTCAATTCTTTTTTACTTTTCAGATTGGACATGTTACAAAAAGTGGTGATATCGCTGGTCCTCGCCTCTTAGAGCACATAGTGGATGTTGTTCTGTATATGGAGGTTGGTGAATTACTCTTTCAAGTGTTGGGGGAAATGCTAAGCGTTTTCAAAGCTCAAAATATGAACATTTCTTGAAACTTTCTAGTGCCTTTTTATGTGTTGTCATTTGTATCATAGAAGGTAGAGTGGTCCACTTCATACACTAGATAACCTTCAGAAAATAGGAAATCAATATTTGTTTGTAAACCTCTAAGATGATAAACGTGTGAAATGCTAAAACAATGGAGCTTTAAAGTGTGCTGCTTATTTCAGGTTTTATGTTTATTTGCAAAATTTCGTATATTATGGACTTTAAACATGACAAAAGATTCTTCCTCTTATTTTAGGGAGAGAGGTGCTCATCACATCGACTTTTGCGGTCAGTTAAGAATCGTTTTGGTTCAACAGATGAGGTATACTCCCATGTCCTCTGTCAACTATTAAATTTGCTGCACAAGTGTAAAAATATTTATACTGCATACTGGACTAACCTGCAAAATGGGCATGGTTATGTTAAACATCAACACTATTGCCTGATTCTTATGTGGATAGTTGGTTGCAGCAGTCTCTGTGATTTGACAAATCCTAGAAGATACAGTTTAGGCATCAGAAAACATTTGGTGCACACAGGCATCAGAAAACATTTGGTTGCAGTTTCGCCTACTTCACTCTTGCTCATGGACATCTTTATCGTCCTAAAAATAAGACTCATCCTAGTGCATCTAGCATTGCCAACAAGGTGATTTTTTTTTTGAGTAACAAGGTGATTGCTTGTTACTGGAGTGTGATGCTCTGTCAGGTGATCATAGTGCTGCTATGTTGTAACTCCATACTTTGGACTGTCCGATCAGAATCTCTGCTACAGTTTCTCTTGTGAATAGCTGTTTGTAAACCTGCCATTTGAGATGTCTACCTGTTATCTTTTTTATCTTTACATTTCATGGTCATTTTGTGTTCATAAGCAAAAAATGTTCTTTCTGGAAGATATTAAAGGGCATGTATTCACTAGTTCCGTTTCCTCTTATTGTTCCAGCTTGGTGTATTTGAGATGGCTGAATTTGGTCTGCAAGCTGTTCTGAATCCTAGCCAGATGTTCTTAACTGAGCATGACTCTGATTCTGAAATTCTGGCCGGGCTTGCTGTAGCTGTTATTTTAGATGGATCTAGGACCTTTGCTATTGAAGTTCAGGTACTTCAGTCTTTATAGTATGGTCACTGGTCTTATTGAAGTGCCTAACTTATTTTCCTTCCAATACTACACATTGTATCTTTGTTCTCACAGTGTTATATACTTGAGTTGTCAGTATCTCTAGTTTAAAACTACTGGACTTCAGTGAGGCGCAATTCCTTCCATTTGCAGGCATTGTGTGTTTCTGGTTCTCATCATTCTGGACAAGTCGTTGGCATACCAACAAGAAGGGCTGATGTCATAATCTCTGTAAGTGTCAAGTTAACACATCCAGTCAATAAAGGACTGCACCTCTGATAAAATGACATTTGCACATTGACTTCTTAGGGTAAATATATGGATAAGATCCAGCAGGATGGACTTGTAAAATGAGATCCTGTGAAATGAATATTGTTTTTCTAGTTTATCTTAGCTTGGTAACACCATTAGATGCCATGTCATCTCAATGGCACATCTGAAAGCTTATTATGAATGTGGACACTCCTCTGATAAGTTTATCCTATGTATATTAGCTCTCATACATAATTAGTTTTGCATGTTTTCTTGCATTTCTGCTAGAATAAGAGGAAAATGAGGTCGTGGTTTCCAGATGACAGGAATATATGTGTGGGATGAGATGTTTTGGGAGTATGACATAACCATTGACACACAGACACACATGCTTCCACACGTTCGTCAGGTCCGTGCGCTAGCACGTGCATAAAATTACATCGACTCGGAATAAATTCATGATCTCAAGAAGCACAGGTGCACACGCTGAATATTAGCTCATAGAAATGTGCTCTATGACTAGTGATAGAGTCATACACCCAGTTTCATGTATATTAGCTCTATGACTAGTGATAGTCATAGAGACTTGCTCACGCTGAGTAAAGTTACATAACCAGATTTGATGCCTAGTTGATGAAGTCGTACACCCAGAGCCACAACTCAACTGATTGTCCAATACGTTTTCCCTATATTTTGTGAAATGATAATCTCATTTCTTATTTTGTAGGTCCTTATGAAGCAAGCAGGCCTGAAACTTCAGGATAATGTAAGGCTCATAGAGATTCATTTTTAAATTATTACAATGTCAGAAAGTATATGTTTCTTTAAATGTGTTGGTGTTAATTCTGAGATACAATCAGTTGGCTGTCATTACATCTAGGCTTATTTTTTCTATCAATGCGATCTGATGACCTAATAGTCTGCGTCAACATTAGAGCAGGTGATATGTGGATGTCCTGGCATGTTTGGCATAGTTATTAGGACCGGACCGGTCATCAAACCGGTGAAGGCTTCGGTTCACTAGTTCACTGGTTCAACCGTTGAAAACCGGTTGAACCGCCGGTTCAATAGTTATGGACCGTTGGATTGAACCGGCCCCAAATATATAGAACCGGTGTAATATATATATATATATAGATGATTAAAATATATAATTGATATAAAAATAAGCTCACAACAATTAAGACCACTGGATTTGTTGCATGCGAAACAAATCATTAGCGATGTAAATCTAATCACTCTTGTATTTAATGTTTTAATCTAGCGGCTCCTGGCCACATGCCAACATGAGAGTATTAACAGGAAGCAACATTAACAATCGTCCAGATTGTTGAAGTAATATGCCTATGTATAGAAGTGCATCCGAAATCTATCTAGCAACTATTCTACTACTCATGTATTAGCTGAGAAAAAAATACTAGCCGATCTAAATCTAATAGGAAAAAAATTGTATCGGTGAATATAACAGCCAACGATTCGTTAATTTGGCCCAGTCACCCGACACCAACCTCAACCTCCATAAGTTCAAAAAAAAAACCTCAACCTCCATGAAGTTCAAAAAAAAACCTCAACCTCCATCTATTTTAGTATCAGTCAAGCACTCAAGCAGCAGTGTCGCACCATGCTTTTTTTGAAGAGAGTGTCGCAGTACCATGCTGGACATGCAGACGGCCAAGCAGAGGTGGCCGGTCACCAATCAGCGGTCGCACGGCAGCACAGGCGCACAGCGACGCAGGCCTAGCGGTGGTTAGGTGGGCTGCACCACTCGGCAGCCCAAGCCCAAGACGTAAAACTCTACAGACTGCACAAGTCGTCCGGTTCGACTAGAACCACCCGGTTCGCCGGTTCCACTAAAAACCGGCCGGTTCACCCGGTTTTTACCGGTTCGATTGCATGAACGGTCTTTGAAGCGAACCGAACCGCTGGAGGCTCTGGTTCGGTCTTTTACCGGTCCAACCGCTGGTCCGGTCTGGTCCTAATAACTATGATGTTTGGTGCATTTGAATTCTGATTATATTGAGTATGTGATATGATAATGGCATAACTGTGACTATCTTCACTAAATCTTTTAGTTTGCCAGTTTTTTATTGGGGGATAATGTAGCAATGCACTAGTGGCTACTTCCAATGTTTGTTCTCACATTCTTCTTTTTTTTTTTGCGAAATGTTCTCATATTCTTCTGGTGCTATATTTCTGGTCATGCTGCAGGCTATTTTTTTAAATGTTGTCAGTGGCTTTGAGTTGACTGAGACTGCAGGAGATCTGGCCATAGCAGCTTCAATTTGCAGCAGGTAGTAATTTTAGTGCTTTATTTTAGAGTTATTACCTATACAAGATTTTGTTTTAGTTAGTATAGGTGCCTAAGTCACTCGACTATTCACAGCCTATTGTTTTTATGATATGTTTCTAGTCATTTGTGATTTCTGGGGTGTAGTTAGACAGGATAACCAAAATTCACTGAAACTTTGTGCAACTAAGCACAAAGTATGGTTCTTTGATTTCTTTTGTCATTCTCTTTCTGCATAAAAGCAGGTGGGAGACCTGTTTTAGTCTATCTTTTCCACTGTCTGCCCATTTTAAAGAAGCCTCTTTTCTTCTTGTTTTCACTCTTCAGTTTCTTGGAGTTTCCTATCCCAAATGATGTTGCATTTATTGGAGAGATCGGCCTTGGCGGTGAACTTAGAACAGTAAGCTTTCTTCTCCTTCATGCTTGCTTTATCCATAATCTGAGTTGACACTGGACAGGAAAGAGATAACATGTGTTAGTGAAAAGACTAATGGAGTTCAATGCTTGAATTAAAAAAAAAACAATGGCCTATTTTTTTCTTCCAAACCTTCTCAAATGTCTGCTGCGCTGTCAAAATTTACTGTCTAAACAAGTGATCAGTGACCACAAAACTGTATATCTGATCCCCATACAATTTTCCGTAAGCTATATCCCAGCCAATATCCTCACTCACGTGGCCCAAAAATCTTAGCTAGAAACAGAGTGAAAAATTGGAAACTATTCCTATTTTTCGGTATTTTTCTGTAGCTTTAGATAGGATTTGTATCTGTTGAAGAAAAATTGGAAACACGGCCCAGAGGAGATAATTAATGATGAAGTGCAATTTTAATCTGTTTGCTAATACTGCTACCCTGGTATGTACACCATGTCTGTATTTTTTTTCACATGTTAAAAATGCAAATTACAACCTTAAAAATAAATATGATCTTCTGGCCAGATAATTTATACATTGAAATGATTTGAATGAAGTGTGAAATGGGATGCGCAAGAAAAAGTACAACACAAAATTTAAAGGATTACGTGGGATAGTGCTCGCCAGTAGATAGTGGTTAAATGTTAAAAAGGCTCTGATGCTGCTCTAGATTCAAACAGTAATAATTTGCTTTGTTTGTGGAAAATAATGTGCAGTAGTTATCCACTGTTAGTGCATCATATGGTGAAGGAACTATCTGTTTATTTCCATTTTCTTTTACACTGCACAATAAAGCTCCAATTCGGTCCATAGGTTTCAGTAATTACATAAATTTCAAACCATGGCCAGGAGCTGGTAGCTAGTGGATTCCATTTCCATGCTGTTACTACTTCGATCCTGATCAGATTTGATGCTTATATTCTTTTTTATTCTAACTGCCAAGCTTCAGTAGTCTCAAATAACTGATGTTTTATATATTAACATGGTTTCCCAAACACAACTTTGACGAGTACTTTTTGTTAAAAAAATATTTATAAAACATAGCAGAAATGTATTTATTTGTGACTGAAGGAATCGACTACAAGGCAGTAAGTAAAAAGGCCGCCAAATTGGCTTACTCCAAACGGATCATTTTCTAATGCATACCCCAAGACAGTATCTTATGTTTCTGCTCGTATCAAGTTTGTTTTAACTGCAACCAGTTTTAGTGATATCTTTCTATTTTCCTTTTAAAAGGTGCCAAGAATGGACAAGCGAGTGATGGCTATTGCAAAGCTGGGATACAAGAAATGTGTTGTTCCTAAGACCTCGGAGAAGTTGCTCAAACCACTAAATCTTGATATCGAGATCTTGTCCTGCAGCAACCTGAAGCAGTTTATAAACGCCGTATTTAGGCCCCAAGGTTGACGGCGTACGAGATGCCTGCTTTGCCAAAGCTGACCGTAGGTTGTTAGGGTTAGACATTAGAGTATTGATTGTAGGTTAAAAGGCTTGGCTACTAGGATACTTGGATTGGTGTAGCATATATAGTGACAGTTAGACGGTGGATGGCTTCGAGCCGATTGGTATGTTCCATTTTGTTAGGTACATGCCGTCTAATAGACGTAGACGGTCTCATGCAGGGACACGTAATCTTAAGACAACAACTTATCAGACAACCTATACAATAGATTGTTGTTTTAGTTGTTTTATAGTTATACAAAATTCCTTAATTGGTGGGAAAATAAACAAATATTATTGGTTGCATGGCAACAAAACTCGTACAATGGTGGGAGAGTTGTCTTATAGTCTAAAATTTAGCTCCTGAGACGGTTGTTTCGCAAAGCAACGACCACATCCTCTTACCTTGCTTTCTCTCCTTCACATCAGCAAAAATCCTACGTGACTCTGGATGAGATGACCTATCAGACCGTTGACGTGTAGCAATGTACCCGTCCTTAGTAAGCCAAAGATGGCCATGAAATCGGTTATCATTATTCTTTTGTGTAAATTTTAGGTTTTGTTCTGTATCTTGTTTAGTGTATGCTGTCGATTTGTTTCGCTTATTTTAACCCCGTAGACTCATATCTTAGCAAAAAAAACATTCCTTTAAATTTTAGAACCTACTTTGATTTACTTTTAGTAAGGCGAATGTCTTTCGAATCGAACCAAAATAATTTAGGACAAGGATCATATGGCCCGTGCCGTTTGGATCCCTCAATTGGGGACTTACCATCTTATCTCTGACCTACCATAATACAGTAATTTGTTAGATGGATATGAATTTTATATACAAATATATAATACAGAAACCTTTTTTTAAGAAAAGAGCGCCCTGACACGCCTTGCCGCAACAATACGAAAGCCTCCATGTTTAGCCTCCTCGAACCACCTCGGAGCAGCACCTCCGGCGGCGGCGTCATCCCCGCCCCCGCCCGCATCATTGGGCCGGAAAACCTTGAGGATGGATTCGACTTTACCGAGAGAAAAGATAAGATCCAAGCAGTTCTTGCCAGGATCGAGAAAATCTATAGCCAGGAGAAGCTGGACCAGGACGCATTGGACAGCGGCTGCTGCTCCTGCGTCGGCCTCTTGCATCCCAGCGCCAACATCCGCGTCAACTTCCTCGTCTGCGAAGATGTTAAGCCGCCGGCCGAAGGAGGACAGGAGGCTGGGAGCATGGCCCAGCGGTCGCTCGACGGCCTCATCGCTTTCCTCACCTGCCTCTTCCCCTACCTCCCCGATGCGGAGGCCCTGGCGTATCTCGATGCTGCTGGGGCGCATCCCCTTGTCGCCGCCCTCCTCATCATGGACAGGCGCGGACTGACCGTCGCCTCCTCCATCACCGAGGCAGCAGTCGAGACCGCTCTCAGATCCGCAGCGGTTGCCGCCAAGCACCCAGATCCGCAGAGATTCGTGCGAGGGTGGAAGCTGGTTTCACTAATTAGGCCTGATAATCTCGCCGCCGAGCTGTCGCGCGACGTTAATGAGTTGTTTTATAAGGTGGGTCTGGTTGATGGGACGACCTCATCAGAATCCGATCTTCAGCTGGAGGAACTGTGGAAGCTAGCCAGGGATCGATTCCCATCTGGGAAAGCCCTTGGAACCATTCTTCAGGGGCTTCCTCCTGCCCGGGCAACCATGAAGCGCTTACTACTTTCAATGATCCATGCCTTCTATCTGAAGGCGCGGAGCGCTCTGCCTAAGAAGGAGCTGACTAGTTCGTATCACCGCAGCTTGCTCTTCGGCGGCCACTGCTATGGCCCTCTGGACCCTGTCTCCAACATCATCATCAACACTGTGTGGTATGAGCTAACCTTCCCAGAAGGAACAGCACAGCCTCTAAATATGATCAGCACCAAATGCCTGTGGCGCATTGCGGCCCGATCACTCTATGGCCTTGTATCATTCCTTTGCAGCCGTGACAAAAACCTCACACCTGACCTAGCCATGCAGCGCCTGCTGGAGGCACGGGCCAATTTGTTTGATGCTGATCGCAAGAACACTGGACGAAAGGAAACTGATCTCCTTGAAGCATATGCTGCTGCAGCCACCGCTGCATTCCACCCTAGCCCAGTCCTGCAGAAGGATTTTCTTGGATCACTGGCTTCTGTTAGTACCATTCAGGTTATCTTAAACATGCTGTCTGTGCAGGATGGTGACCCAATATCAAAACAGAAATTTGATTGCCTCCTCTTGCTGCTCAAGTGTTCCTCTTCTGTTGGCAAGTCACACCCGCAACAGTACCTGGAGCCAAAAAGGGTAAGCAAGAGGGTCTACTCCCAGTATTCTAACTACAAGAATAGGTTCTGGCGCCGGCACGAGCGTGTCATCAGCATGGTTGAGGCAGCATTGGGCAAGTTCAATGAGACCACGGTTGGTTTCTTCAATTACTCACCTTTACTTGCTTGGTTGCTTGGTTTCTAAAATAAGTATTTAACATTCGTTTCCCTTGTGGTTAAAGGTACACAAGTATGAGCTTCATGTTATCTGTGGTGTTAATGAGCTTGTTGACAAGGAGTTCTGTACGGATAGGGAAGTTAGAATGGAAGCTAGAAGCTACAATCCTTGGACCCCTCACATAACCATTACTCCCACATCAATTTCCTGGCAACTTGTGAAGGCTTTCCTGACAATCCTGCAAAGTTGTTCTTTGCGGAATGTAGTAATCACGGCTCCGGCACTTCTTGGTGTGTCCCTGTGCAGCTGCAGCCAGATGCTGGTATGACTCCAGGGTCTGGTATCCGTCCAGAGGCTGGTATGTTCTTGTCTCAACCTTACGATTTCCATGTTAGTATTTCTCATCAAGTAGATCTGGAAGATAAAAATGAAAACATCAGTTCCTGCTCATATAAATACTCATTCCAGTCAGAAAAAAACTGACGTTTATAGACTTAAATGCAGTCACTTCATCCACTGATACCCCTAGTTAGTATTTGCCTGCATTTGTAGCTACAGCTGCATGCGCTGCACTACAGTGCCTGATCACTATTGTTAGAATTATTGCTCCTTGGTCTGGGGTGAACTCCAAAACATCGCCTAATAGTGACTGGAGGGAGTATTTTTTAGTGGTATATAAGTATTATGTAGATCATGCTCAAGGATGCTTGCATTGAATTTATGGCCCGCCAGTTATGGATGGTATGACAGCAACACTATGTTACAAGAATCCGAGAAGAACTTGCTCATCTGTTGTAATTGAAGTAGAAGATTAGTTTGTGAATTTGATGAATAGCTTTGCTAGCTTTTGGTACAGCAACATATCTTAACTTGAACGTATGGATGAATGGCTCAATGTTAAGACAAATAATCTAAGAGAGAGTAGTGTAGTATTGAATTTATTGGAGTGGAGTAACATATAGTATGCAATTTTTGTTATATCCTCTCATCCTAAGCAATGGCATACTTCTTTAAGTTTTGGTGGCAATATGCTAATTCCCTATATGTTGGTCCTGATATTTGAGGCGTGCCTATTTAAAGAATATGCTACCATCATCATTTTTCGCAATCAAGGAATTAGCAAAACTATCTAGTCTCCTGCTGTTACTGATTAGTGTTTTTTTTATGTACTGCAAGCTCGCTGCATTTACTGTGAGCATGAAGGGAGTAAGATTTTGCATCCAATCATGGAGAATTTTCATGGGCGTGATGATTTTGAGAAGTTATTTGATGGAGGTTTTTACACCAACGACAACCTGATCAAAAGAAATGGATACAAGGTAGATTGGGTGCATGCTGTAGATGATGATGCTATCTACCTCAACTACTGTGCTGACACGGATGGGGATACAAGAACCGGACGGCAAATGCAGAGAGGTATGGGTACTATTGTGGCACAAGCGTATTAAAAAAGACCAGACGTTACTGTTGACATTTGTGCTTTTGTGAACTGCGAAGTGCTTCACATATCTGTAGGTGTGGCACGTGTCTTAAAAACCAGATGTTGCCATTGACATTTGTGCTTTTGTGAACTGCGAAGTGCTTCATATGGTCTGTAAGACTCTAGGCTGTATGCTGAACCGCTAGCATCGGCAAATGAACGTTAAACTGTGCTTGTTAATCAGACTGTGATGCTGCTCTAGGTTTAAGACAATAATAATTTTCTTTGTTTGTGGAAAATAATGTGCATCAGTTATCCACTGTTAGTGCATCATATGGTGAAGGAACTATCTTATTTCCATTTTCTCTTGCACATTTTCTTTTACACTGCACAAAAAAAGCTCAATTCTGTCCGTAGCTCACAGTAATTACATAAGTTTCAAACCATGGCCAGGAGCTGGTAGCTAGCTAGTGGATTCCATTTCCATGCGGTTGCTGCTTCGATCCTGATCACATTGGATACCTAGTTTTCTTTTTCATTCTAACTGCCAAGCTTCAGTAGTGTCGCAAATAACTGATGTTTGAGACATTAACATGTTTTCCTAAAACAAACATTGACTAATACTTTTTGTCAAAAAAATATTTATAAAACATAGTGGAAATGTATATTTATTTGTGACTGAAGGAATAGACTACAAGGCAGTAAGTAAAAAAGGCCAAATTTGCTTACTCCAAACTTATCAGTTTCTTGTGCATACTCCAAGACAGTATCTTATGTTTCTGCTCCTATCAAGTTAATTTTAACTGTAACCAGTTTTAGTAATACATCTTTCTATTTTCCTTTTAAAAGGTGCCAAGAATGGACAAGCAAGTGATGGCTATTGCAAAGCTGGAATACATTGTTCCTAAGACCTCGGAGAAGTTGCTCAAACCACTAAATCTTGGCATCGAGATCTTGTCCTGCAGCAACCTGGAACAGTTTATAAACGCCGTATTTAGGCCCCAAGGTTGATGGCTTGATGCCGTATTTAGGCCCCAAGGCTGACCGTAGGTGGTTAGGTTTAGACATTATAGATTACTGATTGTAGGTCAAAGGGCTTGGCTAGTTGGATACATAGATTGGTGTAGCATAGTGCCAGTTAGATAGTGGATGGCTTCGAGCCGATTGGATATGTTCTCCGTTTTGCTAGTAAGCCAAAGACGGCCACGGAATCGGTTATCATTATCCTTTTGTGTAAATTTTATAGGTTTTATTCTGTATCTTGTCTCTAGCTATCTAGTGTATGCTGTGGATTTGATTCGCTCGTTTTAATGTCATAGACTCGTAACTTAAGAAAATTAGTATTTCGCCATTCTCAAAATTGGGCTTCGCCAGTTTACCATTGTGAGAATGGGTTTCGCTGAAATGTCATTATGAAACCGTACCTACACGCTACAGGGCCTTATCTGACCGTGATGCCTTCCTTCTTCAACCTCCCGCCACCTCCCCTTCTTCGGCCTCCCGCCGCCTCCCCTGCACCTCGGCGCTAAGCGCCCGGCAGCTCCCCTCCGCACCGCATCCTAGGCCCGCGCCGGTGAGACGACGGGGACGGGCTTGTCGTCTACGCGGGCGAGCTGAGCGCATACATGGCGGCCTGGTAGAGCTGGGTGGCGCCGGTCCCGACGACGAGGTGGTACCCGTCGACGGCGGCGTTGCCGACGACGCAGTGGAGGCGGCGCACCTCGCGATCGAGCCCCCAGTCGAGGAACCAGCAGAGCGCGGGCGGCGCACCTTGCTCCTCTGTGAGGTACTGCACATCTAGTCGACGACGGCGGACGGGAGGCCTTGCCAGGGAGGAGGGCAGGGTCTCCGTGTGGCCTGCTCGCCGGGGAGGACTGCTTCGACCTCGCCGGCCAGGAGTGCTGCCGCTGACTCAACACCGTGCGCCGCGAGGAAGCTCCTGGCGGCGGCCATGGCGCGGGCCTCCTCCATGGCCGGCGAGATCTCCGCGGGAAGAAGGATGAGGGAGGAAGGGGGATCCGCTGGCCGCCAGCCCAACGCCTCCGTGACGCCGCCGGGTGCAGGGGTGGGGGAGGAGGGAGGCGGAGCGGGCGGCGGGAGGTTGAAGAAGAATGAGGCTATAATGATCATTGTAGCGTGTGGGCGCGGTTTCGTAATGGCATTTCAGCGAAGCACATTTTCGTGATGGCGCCAGTTTTGAGAATGGTGGAATTCTAATTTTCTCTCGTACCTTAGCAAGAAAGAAAACCACTCCTTAAATTTTAGAACCTATTTCGATTTTTTTAAAGCTTAAACCTACTTTTTTTTACATGTCTTTTGAAGCAAATAAATTATGAATTTAAGACCAAGGATCATATGGCCCTGCTTTGCTTTATATTGAAAACGTAATTTTGGATCCCCTGGGGTACAATGAATTGAAATTTCCAGTATCCGTATGAATTGAAACGAGTTTGGATAGGTAGGTAAACATTTCTAATACGAGCCTACAGTAAAATGTGTACTAGTTTAATGTTCGCATTTCGGGGACAATTTTTGTGATTTCACTTCTCGAAACAACTTCAAAAAAAAAGATTTCTAGAAAAATTTAATTTGATTTGTAGGGCTTTCCCCTCTCCGAAGAGAAGGAGCCCTTCCAGAAATTCTCAGTGGCCCAGAGGGCCAAAGAGGGGGTTTGGAAATAGTTTTCAACCAGCAATTGACGCGCCTCGGTATTACCTCACTAGCTGCGTCATTGCCCCAAGCGCAAAGATGGTTTATGTAGGTCGCCCACCCCCTACTCTTATACCCGCGTCCCCAGCGCATGCGCCTCTCCGCTACCGAGGTGGGACAAAACACCCCGCGAGGCAACCCGAGTACCGGACCATCGTTCACGCAAGTCACGGGGGCGTTTCCAGTTGGGCCGATTTAGAGTTCTAACGGGCCACGCGTGCCGCCTCTCGTGCATGCCTTCTTCGTTGGGCCGGGCTAAATGTGTGCTCAGGTATGGATTACTGTAAGCCCACTCGAGCGTCGAGCTCCGCAGCTGCCAAAGCTTTTCCTTTTTTTTTCTTGCTCAGTACCATTTTTTTTCCATTGCATTAACATAGGCACATAACAAACACGGAGTTAAATACAAAATCCGGCAATAACCACATTACCCAAGGAACTCTGTTCAACAGTTACACAGTTTAGATTCTCTGCCAAATATTCTAACTTCTAGGGTTCCTGCACTTATTCCAAAAGAAACAGCAGTACCATTGCACCGAGAACGATGCAAATAGTCTGCCAGCCAAACTATACATAAGATATATATTTATTTTTAGCACTAAGTTAGATAGGGAGAAGGCGTCTTCTTTTTCTAGAAGAAATGGACAGGGAGGGACAACCGAACATGGCGACTAAAAAAAGCTCATCCGCACGTATAAGCAGACGTTGACCTTAGTTCAGAACATCTCATCCGCACGTATAAGCAGACGTTGACCTCACTTCGTACCATCGGAGTTGGAACCTGCAACCTTCTCATCAACCTTTCGATGGGAGGGCGAGCCATCTATAAGTTGGGCCGTTCTTTCCTGTTCCCTCTTCGCCTCTTCGACAACTTTGTTGCAGAGGAAGCTTGGCTGGTTGGTCGACGAGAGCAGCCTTGCCCACATCCTGTCAGTTATCGAAACTCTGTTCTGCTTCTCCGTTATCCTCTGAAGTGAGTGATGAAAAACAATCAGTACGAAGGGATTTGAAGCATAATAGGCTTGAAAATAAAATAAATTTGTGGTGGTGAACGCTGTACAAATAACTTCCTGTCCTATAGAAGGCGACTTACATAGAAGGGGATATAGCAATGCCGACCATTCACTTGACCAATGGTGAAACCAGTATATCCAGCCATGGCTCCATGGACCACACTGTGAGCTAACAGTGTGCAATAGACATTATCAGATGCGTTGCTAGGGATGGCACGTATCATGTATGTTGGATCTGCAATAGAAAAGGCATCATTTGAGATCTATTACTGTGAAACTAGCAACTCCGGACCCTGAAACATAATATGAAAGAAAACCACAGACCTATGTACTTCAGATTAATGGTCATCTTGTTTTTCTTGAAGTACTCCTGAATTTATGAGTAAAACATTGATTAAACAAGGAGCCTGAAGAAGTTAACAGCAAACCCAACAACTAGAGAGTAGATGGGAGGTGCATCTCACATTTATCTTTTGAGACAACCAAAGACCAACGTCAAGAAGCAGCTCATTGCCTGAAGCATCTTTCCCAATTGACTGCATGGTTTTAGCAATAAGTTTCTGTCCGGCACCCTCAGCAACAACAATAACCATATGACCATTGTCCTTCAAGCGCTTTTCTATATATCTGAAAAGTCCACCTTCACCTTCCAGATAGAAAGGTGACTCTGGAATCAAGCAACAATCCTGACAAACAAAAAAAAACATTCAATCCCTTTATTCTTGCATGCAAACATGCAAATACAATGCACCTAAAATAGTTTTAGCCCAATGCATATGTGAACGCACCACATCCCTGCTAGCCAGAGTAGCATAATGCGCGATAAAACCTGCATCAGTAGAAAATGCCATTAGTAAGATTTATGGTATAAAGGAAAACATGAATGACCAAGTTAATTAATCTTGAAATCAGTAAGGGTGTATGGATAAGAACTTTCGGGATATTCAAATTTGAACTAGATTCAAAGGATTCCCCCCTTTTCCAATCAAACCTCTAGGAACATAGGCAGGCACGTTGAGTTGATTATCTATCCATGTCATCTGAAGTTCTTGCATATACAAACAAAGAAATGAGCTAAATGCAGCCTAGAGGTCACATGTGCCAGCTACTTCCATATTTTTTACTCAAGAAAGCATGAAACATAACAATCAACAATTAGCCATGGTAGCATCAGAATGTAAATCTGTTCAAATACAAAACCAATGAGATTAAAAAATTTATTTAAATTTCACATAAATCCATTAGGAAACTGGTATAAGAAACATCTACAATTTTCATACAAGCACTGGAGTTCCTCAAACGGGACACTTAGAGAATAACATATTAGCAGAGAAGCATATAATGGACAAATGTCATATTAGTCTCTCACAGAAGCTTACCACTGTGTCGGCCCATTAGCTTGACAAGACCTATACCATTCTCAGCACTAACAGCTTCCACATGAGCAGCATTTATTGCGCGTTGAGCCTCCTCGACTGCTGTGTCGAAACCAAATGACTTGTCAATCACCTGAAACATAGGTAACAATGATTTCTTGCATATAGGGTGCATGTCAAATGTCACCAAATATCACTAAAATATGGAGAAGCGTATTACAGGGATGTCATTGTCAATTGTCTTTGGAATGCCAGCAACAGAAACTTTGAGACCACGTCTTCTAACTTCCTGTCGAATATTCAAGTAAAAAGTAACTTAGGAACATATTACACTGATTGGTTGTGATAATATACGATTGCCAGGCTATCAATAAGCCAAGGACAGGCTATAATTCAACTATTTCTGCGATCTACAATTGTGCTTACTTCAAATATCACTCCTGCACCCCTTTGAGTACCATCACCACCGATTACATAGACCTGAACAAAAGCATGAAAGGGTTAAACAAATGTGAAAGTTAAATGTCTCAGCTAGGTAAAAGAATCCTCATGATGCCAAGAGATTAAGAAAGGTACAGAGTGGTACAAAAAAGGTAGAAAAATGTGGAGTGGAAATGCCATTTTCTTTCATTTACCTGATTTATGCCACGATCTTGAATACTGTCAACGATCTTCATGGTGTCATGGCCTCCTCGAGATGATCCAAGAATAGTTCCGCCCCTTTTGTGAATGTCATTTACACTCTTCGGAGTCAAGGTGATGGTGTTGCGAGCATAGAAGCCTCTATACCCACCCTAGGAGAAAATAAATGAGGACATCAAATGAGTGCTCAGTATTCCAGTGGGGAGAATGACTGATTACATACTTTATGTGGACTACACGACACGATGTAATGTTTTTACCTGAATCCCAAGTATCTTGGTGACACCATACATGTCAGATAAGCCACATACAATTTCCCTTATCACAGTATTGAGTCCAGGGCACAATCCTCCACAGGTGACAATGCATGCATGGACCTCATCCGGTTCAAAGTATACCTAACCAAGACAAACACGGGGTTACTAAAAGCTTACAAGGTTAGCGATGGTATCTTCCCTTGTACCTAGCTTTGTTAACGTACGAAAAGCGAAAAACACAAGGTTCATATACCCTTTGGCGAGGTCCGGCACGACGGAAGTGGTTCCCTCTGGGGCCATCCTTATGAACAACAATCTGCATTGGACAATAGTACTCATCACATGATTTATGTAAGTACTTTGTACAAGTGAATTACTTCTTGTCATGGAAAAAAATTGCGGAGTGGACATCAAGTTCATCAAGAATTCACCTTCTGGCAGACAGTATCGTCTGGGTTTACAAAGTACTGCCTGAAAGGGGAGAAAGAAAAAGGCAAGTTAGCCGATATCCACAATCGGAAAAGGGAGAATTTGAGCTAATCAAGCCAGGAAGTTCAAGCTTACTTCACAACCGAGTATGCTGGGTTAACTTGCAATGGATTTGGGTAGGTCTGCAACATTACATGAAAAAATTATCATGATCACAAATCGGTTACAAGTATCTATCTCTCAAATTCAGCATTTCATGGTTAGCATTTATCGAATTTTTTCATTCGAGTATCTATTAGAAAAGAATTCTCCAGCATTTGATTCCTTACTAACAAACTATTTTTTGGTACACTTGAAAGGTACCCCAGAAAATCGAAGCAAGAGTTTGTTAATTGGTTTAGACGGATCCTTTGTGGTTGAGTCCAAAAGGAGAAAAAATATTGCGAGAAATTGACAAGGTAAGATTTCCATTTTTTCTTCAAAAGAAGAGTTCCTTTTGATGCAAGAATTGCCTTTCCTTGATATCGAACATAATGCATAATGCATAAGAGGATCCATAAAGAGCCGTATGGTTTTCCGAAAAAAACCACTAATGGCGAATCGCCTGATTGAATGGCCAAATTAGGAACAACCGAACAGGGAAAGAGTAAAAATGTAGTGTATGGGATCACTCAAAAAGGCCAATACTAAAAGAGCACTCACTGTTGCAATCACCAAAAAAGCCCACGCCATGACGCAAATAACTAATAACGAACAAAAAAGCTAATACCAACAAAGGTCACTGACAACTTTAGATCGCACGAATCACCATCAGATTCCACGTTCTCGCACGATCCGACCGCACCACCACGATGCCGCTGCGAGGCAATCGATCAACGGCTCCCCCGCGTCAACCCCCGAATCGACCCCCTCCGCACAGGACGGCGGCAGCACTCACCGGGAGATCGGGGAGGTAATCCGACACGTGCGGCACGTCCTCGAGGACGTACCCGGCCTCGCCAGGCACCAGCTTGACCGCCGCCGCCCCGTCCATCGCCACTCCGCGCCTGCCCCGCTCCGGCTCCCACGCGCGGCCCCGCGGCGTGTCCCGGCGATCGACCAGGTGGTGGTGGTGGTGCAGGTGTTCCGGCGGGCTCGGCACGGTGATCGGCACGGGCGCGCTCGCGAAGGGCCCGCTGCTAGGGTCAGGGGCCGAGTCAGCGGCGCGCGACGCGGGCGGCGGCGCCATGGGGGCGGGAGGCGGAGGCGGAGGAGGAGGCGGCGGAGGAAAAATCCATTGCGGGTGGTGTTCGGGCGGCTTTGTGGGGGGAGCGGTGATGGCGACGGCGGCGGCTGGGTGCGCGTGCCGACGAGGGGTGACGGCGACCGGCGGAGAACACGAGCGAATGGGATGCGGGGCGAGGACGACGCGGCCTGTGGAGTTGGGGGCGGGGACGGGACGGGAAGGGAGAGATGCGCGCGGCCTGACACTTGTGACTTGGTGGTGGGGCCGGGCGTTTCTTTCAGGTGGAGTGGGCCCGGGCCCCGGGGTTCGGGTTCTCTGTTCTCTCCCCCTGGGCCCTGGCTGCTACTGCTGCACGTACGGTGTCATGTGAGACAGTGAGAGATTGCTGATTCGTTGTTTGCCGACGGTCACCGTTCACCCAGCGGTCGTCAACAGAGTCTGAATCTAGGCCCCGTTGAAATCTGCTACGAATATGAACTATTTTTATCCTAAAGATTTCTTCGAGTTTTTTGTGTTTATTAGGAGAGGCTCTGATAGTGCCCAGCTTCAAGATGTGCTTTCTATCTGAAAGTGCTGAGCTTCAAGATGTGCTCTCTATCTGAAAGTGCTGAACTTCAATATGACATTTCTATCATATCTTTGACGATTGCAGGGTAAATGCTTTGGGGGTATGAATGAGCATGTGCACTTGCACGCTATTACCGGTCTCCAACCATACAATTTTTAGTGAATTCAAAAGCACTCTTTTCTTTTGCTTCTTCAAATCTGAAATGACCGCTCATCGATATCGATCTTAGATTGCTGATATATCTGCCTCTTTGTTCTTGCCATCAGTAGTTACTGCTTCGACAATGTTCATTGCTAGACTAACTATCCAAATATGAATCATTAGGTAAGGAACGACAAGGATGTTGTCTCTTGATGTCTGAAATATTACAATGGATCTTTCCATTTTTGTAGACCCATTGTCTTGCATTTTTGTATAAATATAGAGCAAGAAGTAGCTGAAGGGACCTATGGACTGCATTTTTGCCAAACATGAGTTGCAGCTCTGCAGCAAATGTTCATCATTAATGGCAGTTCGAGATAAGTACAAGCAAAACTACAGAGCGGCCAATATAGTTCACCTTGTGGTGGGTAGGATGCTATCCACTAGAATGAGTATAATGATTCTTGGCACATACTTTCATCTACTTCTAATTTCGTGAGAGGTCCGTACATTATTATTTAGCACGGATGTGGTGATATCAGATGGCCTCTCCAGAACTAAAAAGAACTAGGTGATACCCCGCGCGTTGCGGCGGGAATCTTAAACAACATTGTAAGATAAAATTTGAAAGTAGAAAATACTAAAATCATGTTTGGATTATTTCATTTTGATGGAATTAGAATCTACTATATAATATATAAAATAGACTAATTTAACATTCCACAACTTTCCGAATTTTAGATACAAGTCTATCTTAAATTCACAGGGAAGGGGATGAAAATTGATTCTATAGATCTCTTTCTTAATGATCTGTCCTATATAGTAAGAGTGCATCACATAAGTATCTCTCCCATATAGCCAACAATAATAAATAAGTCTTGGTGATAATTATTAGAATGTAATTCAATTCTAAGCATTCAACCGGAGTCTAAGATTGTATGGCAACATTCTTTTGCAAACAATATTATACATGAAAAGATGTTCATTTTATTGAGAGACAATGACTCTTAAATGATTAATCATCCATGTATTTCTACTATACGAATTCTATAGCATGGTATTCGTATAGACTAAAAAATTGCATATGCTATTAGTTACAGAAAATCGATGAAAGATATAAATAGATTGTTCTAGTGGATGTTGACATGGATAGCTTGCATGTTGAGACTGTTTTAGTGGATGGTGACATAGATAGCTTGCATGTTGAGAGAATTCCTTAGTGGGGAGCGCTAATATAGTTTTGTATGATTAATACTTACATGGAAGAGCAACTCATCAGTGGCCTATGACATCCATCTGTTGGTTTAGAGAAATAGCTTGGTCTATTTATTTTCAGAAAATTGAACACCACCCTCCAGAGTTGAGCTACAATTGGTATAATTTATTTTAGAAAATTGAACGCCACATTTCCATTCCTTAAACATTTGTAAATGTCAGTTGTGGGAGAACAGGAGGTGAGAGGTAGACAATGAATTTGCAGTCCGTTCCTGTTTTTATCGACAGTGGTTTGTACTGTCCAAGACTAAATGTATGCCTCGGTTACTGTATAGTATATATGCATCCTTTGATTCTACAATATTATTATCTTCTTTATGTTTATGTATGTGTTGCGCTATAATAATTAGTCTGTAGTCTGTAGCAACACCATACAGCCGTCCATGCCTTTGCGAAAAACAAAAATATTGACTTTCATGGACCTCGGTGTGACCCTACAGCCGTCAAAATTGAATTTTTCGTGTGATCTATTTATCTTTGCTCCATATATCATACACGTAGCAATGCACGGACACTTACCTAGTCCTAAAGATTTCTTTGAGTTTTTTGTGTTTCGGAGAGGCTCTGAATCTCTGATAGTGCCCAGCTTCAAGATGTGCTTTCTATCTGAAAGTGCTGAGTTTCAAGATGTGCTCTCTATCTGAAAGTGCTGCACTTCAATATGAGCTTTCTATCATATCTTTGACGCTTGCAGGGTAAATGCTTTGGGGGTATGAATGAGCATGTGCACTTGCACGCTATTACCGGTCTCCAACCATACAATTTTTAGTGAATTCAAAAGCACTTTTTTTCTTTTGCTTCTTCAAATCTGAAATGACCGCTTATCGATATCGATTAGATTGCCGAAATCGACAAACAGTCATTCCGTCACCACACAATAAAGCCTACCCGAGACCGTCCCATTCAACTTCTACGAGCTGCTTTGGATAAGGCATTTCTAATTTCCCCCTTAATACGTCCAGCCCCCTTGAACACATGGGAGGTGACTGAGTGAGAGTATATATCCAAATAACAACCAAAGTCATACAATCTTCAACCATGTGCTGACCATTACTTTGGCCCTATTTGCCACCTCACGCATGTATGAATGGAGTAGTAAGAACTTTTTTTTCCACAGAAATGGTTTGTTTTGTACTAAAGAATTTGAATCATTGCGGAATGTTGGTCCATAGTCCCTCGTGATTCTCATTGGCATAAGGCGTACACAGTACAAAAACTCAATCTTTTGAATTTATAGATTTTAGCGTATACGTTTAAGATCGTTGGATTGATATTTAAAACAACATCAATTTTATTTATGGTCATGAACATTGTAACTTATGAGATATAAATGATCAAAATGTCGCATTAGAGAGTAGAGACCATGGTGGGTCAAATCAACATTTTGATGAGAAGGAAGTAAATCTTACATGCACATTTACATTTTGATGTGAAGTAAATCTTCCACTCACGAATGGGTAAAGTCTAAAAATGCTACTGGTACTAGGTGGTCTAAACTCTAGGTAATGTTTTGGATTTTCTTTTTTTAAAAGGTAACGCTTTGGACTTCTTCGAGCTTGGGTATGGTGGACTTTTTTCTCGAATGATAAACAGTGGAGACACTCCTATAACAACTCTATTTTCTCAATGACTATCAAATATACCTGCGCGACACACACGTGCTACCTTTATTATAGGAGATATTTTAGAAAATTTGGTTGGTGGGTACGTGGAGTGGGTAAAGAAATTTCATGGTGAGAAAAGTAATGTCAAAACGATAAAATTCTCTAGAAACATCATTTTTTTCATGTTTGTGAAAACTTTTCACGTCTTTTCTACCGTTAGACCTGACAAGTGGGTCCTCTATGAGGGTAGATATAAATTATTTAGGTGAGAAGTGTTTTTAAAAGTATTGGATCCTTATAATACAGATATATATATATATATATATAGATAGATAGATAGGCTTTTTCCAATCTTTAGAGGGCATATGATGACTACGTATGCGTGTGAATGTTGCAGTGGGGTTTATTGTCAAGGATGAAAAGTTCGAACAGTGGCTTGGACTTTGGAGCCCAAAAATTTGTGCAGGTATTCAACATCTTGCCGTTCTCAAAATTTGAGCTTGATTTTTTTAATTATTACTTTGGCCCTATACTCCCTTCATGGAAGAAATTTAATAATCAAGATGAATGAAATATTTTAAGAGTCTGAAGTTGCACCGTATCTGATTTTTTTCAAACTCGTAGAAACGGAGTTGTGAAAAATTGCGCTGTCTCAAAAATAAAAAAACACTCCGACAGAAAGGCCTCCATGCTATGGGCTATGGCCACTGACACGTGGGCCGCATTGTCAGTGACCAGGTCGCTGTGGCTTAACGGAGAAATTGGTTCCCCTTCCTGACCTCGTTAATTAAACGCTGAATCGCGCCCAATTTACTGCTGATCCCACCCCAAACCTTCCAGGCTTCCACCGTATCCGAAATTCCTCCCATTTGAAGCCATCAGCCCCCCTGCGGTCTACCGTTCGAGCGTTCGCCATGGCCGCCGAGGCGGGCGGCCGGCGTGGGGTGGTGGCACGGAGGAAGGCGAAGGAGGCCGCGGTGGGCGCCGCCGCGAGGTTGCTCTTCTACCCGACGCTGCTGTACAACGTGGTGCGGAGCACGGCCCAGGCCGAGTTCCGATGGTGGGATGAGGTCGATCAGGTGAATCATCGTTTCCGTTCCCGATAGGCCCTAACAGCCTCCCGAGGGAGATATTTGCTTGAGGTATTGACTTGAGATTGCTAGGTTCACTAGTAAACTAGAGCCACCTGTGTTTCTCAGGGGATCTGGCTGCATGCTAGGTGGATTCTAGTGGCGGGTCATGTGTTCTGTACCACATTGGAATGATGCGATTGTTGTCGTAGGTGGACAGTCTGCTGTGCCTTTTAGTTTAGGCATGTGGTTAAGAGGTAGCATTTGAAGCATGAGTAGTACATTCACCGATCGTACCATAATTTAGATGCAGCTGTGGATCATGTTGTTTTAGTGCTAGAACATCTATCTAGAATAAGTTGATTCTCGTTACCTTAGGAATAGGAGCCTTCTCCTTCTCCATGCTTTTTGCTGCGATTAAGGTTCACAAGTTTAGTGTTAACATATAAATGGAGTGACCTGTGAAGAACAGCCCATCATGAATGAAATGCTGCATGCTAGGTTTTCCAAATGACACTGACTTTATTATCGTTCGCTCCAAAGAATATCGGTTGCAATATTTGTATGCATGACTATTAGCTCTGCATCTGGGTTAAATTCTGGCTACCTTGTTTTTGTGTTTTCATAATATTACGAAGTTACGTTATTGCACTTGTGGTTGAGCAGATATCTCCTTTTGATGAATCGTATACACCTTTGATCTGATCATACAGATGCAATTGACCTCTGTACCAGTTCATTTTGCTTGGAGCGGTTCCATTCCGCAGAGATGTTCCACGCTTGCAGAAGCTTGGGGTACATGGTGTGATAACCCTAAATGAACCATTTGAGACTTTGGTACGATCTTCGATGTATCAGGCAAGTGGCTTGCGTGTTCTTTACCTTTTATATTAAAATCTGTATGCCATTTCAATATTCCACAGATCCTGTACTCCTCCAAAGTTTCATTAATCTTTGTATATGCCACTTGGGAACAGGATTGCTCCAATCCGTTAAACAATAAAAAATAGATTGTGAATAAATGCTGCCCTTCTGAAATTTACAGTCACGTGGGATTGATCACCTTGTTATTCCTACAAGAGATTATATGTTTGCTCCATCACTTGAGGATATTAATTGAGCTGTTGATTTCATTCATAGTAAGTGAGACGCAGATTATGCCCAAAGTGGGCCTTTTAATTTATAGTAGTTTATGAATTAATCATCTCAGATTTACTGATTATCATCTGCGACGTCATATTTTTTCTCGGCAACTTTCTTTCTCTTCAGTATAAATACTTTCAGTGACATTTCTGAACTTGCTAATTAGGAAATGCATCTTCTGGGAAGATAACATATATTCACTGCAAAGCTGGAAGGGGCCGAAGTACAACAATTGTCTTGTGCTATCTGGTAAATTTAATTATTTATATTTTTGGTAAGAACAATAATATGTCAAACTTTGAGATGAAAACTTCAGGTCATAACTAAAAAGAAGTTAAAGCATACTATCTGTTTGGAATTGATTTAAAATTGCATTGCTAATCCATGCTATTGGTATGGTTCTTGTCTTCTTGATTTTCACCAGGTTAAATTCAAGAATATGGCACCTGCAGCAGCTTTCGAGTATGTACGATCTAAAAGGGCTCGAGTGCTGTTGACACGTTCACAATGGAAGGTACTGAACACACTCTGATTCAATTTCTTCCATCTTAAAACATGCCAGTGCTTTGCAGTAACAAGAATTTTCTGATCTTACTTCCTGGTCCCCGCTGTGACTTTCTTGAACTTGGAAAGTTGCAAACGTTGGCTTCCTTTAACAATTTATATACGCTGAAAGATGTAACACTTATCGGTGATAAATGCAGTTGGACAATTGGATCCGGATGATATAACTAACTAGGAAAGACATAGTATATGTTGCATTCGAGCAGCCTTTTCTTCCTCCATAAGGAAATATAAACTGGTTTGCATTAAGAATATGAATATTATTGTTGTTACTCCTAATGCTTTACTGAACACCTATATTTGAAATGTTTTCCTGGTGGGAAAAAGCGATTTGCTTGTGATTCAGAGATGATGTAAACATGACTCTTATATTAGCACAGCAACAGCAATGCTGCAATCTGTTAGCTGTTTGGATTATGACATTCAGCTATTTCTCTGGTGACTGACAATGCATCAATTTATATAGGTGGGGCCAAATTTACTCCTAATGGACCCAAATATAGCACATTAATTAGAGCAAGAGTAACGGCGAGTTATCAATGGGATTCTAAATGTTTCTAGAAGGTCCTGAAAGCCTTTGGTAGTTCATTTGGTCTCAGTCTCATTCGCTGGAAGAAGAATGGAAGACATTACCTCATTGTTCAATGAAAATTCTTATGAATTCCAGGTGGATTTGATTGTTTGCAGGTGGTTCAAGAATTCAGCAATAAGAACAATGAGCTTCCTGCTGTGTCAAGCCATTCCGCTACAGCATCTCCAGTAGGGGACTCCATACCGGTAACAGAAATAGATTTGGATGGCAATGATGCCACAAAGGATGCCAGCTTGTCTTGCCAGAAGACTACTCCTTCAAGGCCAATGATTAAGATGCTATCATGTTTGTTTCCTTCTCAGATCTGATGAATGATCACTGGACACTGGGTGTCCAAGGTGCGTGCATGTTCTCCCCATGACCAGTTTACGTGTGAAGTGGGGTGCAGATCTGTAAGGATGACAGCTGCTGGCATAATATTTCTGGAGTCATACAATTGTCCATATGCATCCAATATGCCTGTGTATACGTACCTTCATCATGTTAAATTCATTGTTTGGACCTTTGATGAGCATGTATCTGAGCCAGAATGTTTCTTTTTTGGTTGCCGGAACTATACGGCATGGATCTGCAAGGACCCCGATCGAATTACTTGGGTGTGGGCCTACTCATTATAATTACCTGTGGAATTGTTTGGCAAATGCATGTACCTGATTCTGTTTAAGGAGGTTGTTCTGAACTGGTGTTCAGAAAAACGATTTGATTTCAGCTCACAACACGATTAAAGGGTCAAGTTGAATTGTACAATTACTCGGTTAGGGACTTTGGGTACTCTAGTTCTGCGGCTGCCAAGTTCGGCCACCTGTTCTTCCAGTCGCCATCCGATTTCAGATCACCTGATCGGATCTTAAGATAAAATAATAGTCCGTATTTCAATAGATCTGGATTAGTCGTCTGATATCATTGACAAATGATAGAAACATCTCCACAAGCAACCGAAATAAAAATGCGGCGCCTCTTTGTTTTAGGACGATATTGCAATTTTAAGTTTAGCCCTCTCCAATAAGTTTGATGAGTTTATAGTCACCAAAGTGCCACATATATTGCTCTCCACCACTGGGGGCAGCAGGTGATGTATTGCATACAGCGATGGCTCTGCTTAACACCAAGGGTACAAAAAAAAATAGTTTTAGGACCTTGCAAAAAAATTATTGAGAGTAAAAAAACACCATCCTCCAACAGTTCCTAAAAATCAATTGCCAAAATAAATGTAGTTGCTGCCACATCATCCTTTTTGGATTTGGTGCATGATTTTTTTTTTCACATGGGACACTGCCATAGGGCCATAGCCCTGCTCAGCTCACCAGATTATATATATATATATATATATACTAAAAAGGATCATAGAGAATTGAAAACATCTCTCACCAAAAAACCCACCCCCACCCTCTCATAAAGGACCCACTTGTCGGGCTTTGGTGGGAGGGAAAAACTAGAAAGCATCAAAATTTTTGCATGCTCCAGGCTCTTTTAGTTGTTTCCCGCTTAACTTTTTTCACCCAAAAAAGGACCCACCTAAATATACCCACATTTATACCGCGTCTATACACAATTATCCCGTATTACTAATAGACAATAAATCGGAGAGGTTTTCTTCATATAAATAAACATGCGTGATACATGAGTTGAGACAAATGTATAGAAGAGAGTTTAGCACACGCGGGTATTGCAACTATATTTTATATGTTATATATTTGATTTATTTTATACGTGCGTACATGTATCTTTGCTAGTGTCAAAAAATAACTTATTGCATTGACCACCTGCGGAGCTCCCGTAAAAAATGAACACATGTACAATTGAACGCGCCAACGAAGAGTGTAAAATTTAGCAAAAAGAGGATTCGACACATTTGGAAGCAACGTAACACACGAATTCACGGCAATGACTCAAGCCGAGCTCCGCAACTGCTTTTGGATATGAGAGAGGATGGTGAACCTTTTTTCGAAGGTTAGGATGGTGAATTTTGGATCACGGCTAGGTTGTTCATGGGTAGCTATTTAGTTTCTGGACAGTGCTTGTAAGTTGTTCATCTGTGTGTAAAATTCGTTATGTACCATGGTGTATGCATACTATACCATGCGGTGTAAACACTTTATTTTTTCTATTTTAATGTAAAGATAGTAGCACTCCTGCTATCAAAAGAATAGAATGGTTAAGAAAGCCTTTTATATTTAGCTTTTACATTTTTATCTCAAAATTAAAATCGGATACGGAAACAAAGATTATAAACATGAACGAACACAGACTCACTAGATATGAAAAATAAATTGATTTGAACGGGAACACATAACTAACATATCGTTGACACGAAAACGCGCCAACAAACTCGAGAGATCGATCGAACGCGCAGCACGGCCGTCACAACGGCCAACTCCTGAGCTCCTCGGGCAAACCGGTCAGACCGGTTCCTGAAACCGGTCAGACCGCTTTCAGGCAGGAACTCGTGAAGACATAGAAACTCGAGCTCGGGAGGGACCCCGTCGGAGCTCAAGCAAGCTAGGGTTGCTCTAGGGTCGGCAGGCCACCTAGAACGCCCTTGAATGCCGTAGAGACGAGCAAAGAACAGAATATGAGGGTTGGAAAAGATTAGGGTTTGAGAGATAAAAAAGTAAAGGATAAACGTGTTTGATTCGATTGGAATACCTCAATCGGCCTTCTAGCCTTTATATTTATAGGCCGGGGAAGTCTTACCCCTTTCGAATAGGTTACAATATGGGATTAAACTCGGAATCCTAATCCTACTCGAATTACAGAACCAAACCGGTCTGACCGGTTTGGCAAATCGGTCAGACCGGTTTGGCCGGGCCAGAGCCAATTTTGACTGTCAACACATGCCCCCCTGTGTTTTTAGTGAACTTGAGAACTAAAAAACAAGTAATTACAATTCAGGAGCTAAAATTTATGCTAAGGGCGATATCAACAATATATCGGCCATTGGTCTTCATGCGTCTTGCCAAACACTTGGATAGAATTTCTTCAAGTATCTTCCGTTGATAGCTTTAGGCAAATGATCTCCTTTCAGCGTCTCTAGCATGTAAGAATTCCCAAAAATGACTTTGACAACTCTATAGGGTCCTTCCCAACTTGGTGACCATTTACCAAACTTGTTGCTTTTCGTCCCAATAGGCAAGATCGTCTTCCAAACAAGCTCACCAATCTGAAAATATTTTCCTCGTACTTTCTTGTTGTAAGCTTTAGCAACCCGAAGCTTGTCTTTCTCAATCTCCTTCAAAGCGTTCAATCGTTTGTCGGTTACCTCATCAATATTGTCCAACATCAAATTGTGGTAATCAACAGCATCAAGGTCATTTTGTTTAGCCAATCTATAAGCGTCCAGATTTACCTCAACGGGCAAAACGACCTCTTGACCATACACAAGCTCAAAAGGAGTAACTTTATTAGCACCATGTCTAGATATACGATGAGCCCATAATGCTTCGGATAAAACTTCATGCCATCTCTTAGGACTTTCTTCTATCTTTTTCTTGATTAATTTGATCAAAATTTTATTACTTGACTCGGCTTGTCCATTAGCCTGAGCGTAATATGGAGATGAATTGAACAACTTAATTCTATAGGATTCGGCGAATTCACGTACCTCTTTAGACATAAACGAAGTACCTTGATCCGTTGTCAAAGTTTGAGGAATACCGAATCTATGAATAATGTTTTGCGTAACAAACTCAATTACCTCTCGATGCATCATATTCTTCAAGGGAATCGCTTCGGTCCACTTAGTGAAATAATCTGTAGCAACTAACACAAAACGATGTCCTTTTGATGATGGAGGATTAATTTGTCCAATAAAATCCAATCCCCAACCTCGGAACGGCCATGGCTTAATAATAGGACGCATCAATGCAGCAGGAACAAGTTGCAAATTTCCAAACTTCTGACATTCCTCACATCCTTTGTAATATTTGAAACAATCTGCCATCATAGTAGGCCAATAGAAACCGGCTCGTCTAAGTAACCACTTCATCTTTGGAGCCGATTGATGTGTACCACAAATACCTTCATGGACCTCACCCATGGCAACTTTGGCCTGATCCGAATTAAGACATTTCAACAACAAATCTTCGGCGTTTCGACGATAGAGTTCATCGTCAAGCAAAACGTATTTAAACGATATTCGTCGAATATTTCTTTCTGCACCACGACCAAGATCTCTCAAATAAGTAATAATAGGCACCCTCCAATCCTGATCTTCAACTTTGAATTGATTAGCATCATCCAAAGGATTTTTGCTTCTATCAGGGGACGAAGCGGTCAGACCGGTTTCAGAAACCGGGACCGGTCTGACCGGTTTCTGAAACCGGTGTGACCGGTTCGTCCAGAACCAGAACCTCGGCTTTCGTTTGCATCGGTTTTTGGAGATAGAAATATTTCTTTGTAACCATATAACCAGATGCTTTCTGAGCCAGAGTATTTGCCTTGTCATTCTCTTCTCTTGGAATATGTTTGATAGTAAATTCATCAAAAGAAGTAATGATATCAAGACATCTATCAAGATATGCATTTAATGAACCATTATAACATTGGCATACCTTTGACAATTGTTGTACCACCAGGAGCGAATCACCAAAAGCCTCAACATGCTTTATTCCCATGTATTGCAAAAATTCCAAGCCAAATAGAAGAGCTTCATATTCAACTTGATTATTGGTTCGCTTTTCTTCCAATCGGTTTGAAAATTCAAAGACGGCACCACTTGGAGATATCAAAACAGCACCAATCCCTTGCCCATCATTGCAAACCGATCCATCAAAGTATAACTTCCATGGGGTACAAGTAATATATCCGACGTTGAAGTTGTTTGTATCATTTATCCGATGTTCAACAATAAAATCAGCTACAATTTGGCCTTTCATTGATTTTAAAGGTTCACAAGCCAAATCATACTCAACTAAAGCATAAGCCCATTTACCGACTCTTCCACTAGAAATCGGTTTTTGCAACATATGTTTAATTACATCGGTTTGACACAACACGATGCAAGTGCTAGATAATAAATAATGCCTCAATTGAGTACAAGCATGGTACAAGGATAAACACAACTTCTCAATGAAAGTATACCTTATTTCTGCATCGATGAGCCGTCGGCTTACATAAGCAATCACATACTCCTTGTTGCCGATTTCTTGAGTCAAAACAGCCCCAATAGTTCTATCTTCAGCCGCCACATAAAGTCTGAATGGAACCCCTCGCTTAGGCGCCCTAAGCACCGGTGGTGAAGACAAGTACTCTTTGATCTTCTCAAAAGCTTCTTGCTGTTTTGCCCCCCAAGTAAAATCGGCTTCATCTTTCAACCGAAGTAAAGGAGTAAAAGCATCGACCTTTCCAGACAAGTTAATTATAAATCTTCTCAGGAAATTTACCTTGCCTAGAAACTTTTGCAAATCTTTCTTGCAAGTAGGAGCTTCGACTTTCTTCATAGCTTCAATTCTCTTGGGATCAACTTCTATGCCGTTCTCATGAATAACAAACCCAAGAAACTTTCCAGCCGAAACACCAAAAGCACATTTGAGTGGATTCATCTTCAAGCCATACCGTCGCATCCTCTCAAGAGCAAGTTTTAAATCGGCTAAATGAGAATCCAAGCCATCCAATTTAACTACGATATCATCAATATACACTTCCACAATAACACCAAGTAAATCATGAAAGATTAAATTCATAGCCCTTTGATAAGTTGCACCGGCATTCTTTAATCCAAAAGTCATAACCACCCACTCAAATAAACCAATAAATCCCGGACATTGAAAGGCCGTTTTGTGCATATCCTCTTCGGCCATGAAGATTTGATTATATCCAGCATTACCATCAAGAAAACTAACAACACGATGCCTAGAAGCTTCATTGATTAAGACATCGGCTATAGGCATAGGATATGAATCTTTCGGAGTGGCTTTATTAAGATCTCTAAAATCAATGCAAACTCTAAGTTTTTCCGAATCTTTCTTTTCAACGGGAACAATATTAGAAATCCACTCCGCATAGCGACAAGTCCGAATAAAACCAGCATCTAGCAAACGATTAACTTCTTCTTTTATTCGGTCATAAATAGCGGGATTAAAACGTCTAGCCGATTGTTTAAAAGGTCTAAAACCGGCTTTTATCGGTAAACGATGCTCAACTAAATCACGACTCAAACCCGGCATCTCACGGTACTCCCAAGCAAAACAATCGACATACTCTTTCAACAAATTTATTAACTCGGCTTTAAACTCAGCCGATAAATTTTTGTTTACAAAAGTTGGCCTAGGAATAGTACCATCACCAATATCTATTTTTTCTAAAGGGTCGGCTGACGTGAAACCCTGACCCATCTTATCCATATCACCAAGATCTTCAATGGCTTCAAACATACCGGCCGAATGTGCTCGATGATGATCAATTCGGTCTTGAAGCCACTGTCCAGTCGTAAACCGGTCTGACCGGTTCCCAGAAGCGGTCTGACCGGTTTGGCTTGATCGGCGTTGTTCAGGTCTAAACCGGTCTGACCGATTTCCAGAAGCGGTCTGACCGGTTTGTCTCTGTTGATTTGTTTGCTCCATTAATTACAGCAAGTAATTCAACCGATTCTTCATCGGCTTTAATGTAGCAGCAACATAACCATCCTTGGTGCAACTGATCAGCTCATAGTCGGTCAAATCCATGCCTGACAAACATTTGACCTTCTCATTTGCACTAAGAGAATCGGAATCGGCCATTACAACAAAGGAAGAAGCGTCTCCATGGACAACTTCAACTTCATCGCCGATCCACTGAATAAGATATTGATGCAAGGTAGATGGAATACATTTATTTGCATGAATCCAATCTCGACCAAGTATTAAACTGAAGTTACCTTGCACCTCGGAGACGAAGAAAGCCGTAGCAATAGTCTTGCTCCCGACGGTCAACTCCATAGAAGCCACCCCCTTGGCACCAATGGGATCACCTCCACCAACTCCACTGACCGTCATGTTTGTCTTGATCAATTCTTCGTCTTTTCCGCCAATTTTCTTGTAGAGAGAGTATGGCATAAGATTTACAATAGCTCCACCATCAACCAACATACGAGAAATTGGCTTCCCGTTGATGTGCCCTCTCATATATAAAGCCTTGAGATGATTCTCTGATTCACTAGGCTTCTGAAAAACGGCATCTTGAGGCCCAAGTTGAAGATGAGAGACCTCCTCCTCCGGTATCACATAATAATCAGAAGACAAATATACAACATTGATTTCCATGTTGCCATGTTCTGGAGGAGGCTCAAAATCAACCAATTCTTCATCTTCAACCACTGGAGGAATTGGCGGAGTAGTATCGATGGTTGAAGTAATCTCAGTTCTCGCTTCTGTCGTCAAACCGGTCTGACCGGTTCCAGAAACCGGTCTGACCGCTTCTGCAGCGGTGGGCTGATCAAAACCGGTCTGACCGGATTCAGAAACAGGTCTGACCGGTTGTGCTGCTGATTGCACAACGGGCTTAGCTTGTCAGATCTTGGTCTGAGGGATCATAGGCGTGTAATTGTTGAAGTATTCATCCCTCAGCTTCTCAGCTTCCTGTTCCCTTTTTTCTTTATTCCGCAGGCGTTGTAACTTCCGCTTCTACGTATGAGTCAAACCAGAAGGACACCACCTTGGTTGGAAGACCTTCTTTTATGCCCTTGCTACTGCTAGCCTCATGATCATTAGCTATGACCGGCTTTTTGACTGGAACAGGAACCGAATTTCCAATGACTATCGGCTTTCTGCCCAAATCTTGCATAGCCACTGGAATACTGCCAATTGTTACAATCCCACTGGTTTTGGCTTGCACGTCCTCCTTTTTCTCCTTGACATGGTATTCTTTCTTAGGAGGAGCTTGGAACCTCTGCTCAGACCGAAACCGGTCTGACCAGTTCACAAAACCGGTCTGACCGCTTTTGGGAGCAGCCGAAGGACCTGATTGGTATGAGCCCAATCGGTCATGTACCGAAATCCCAGTAACATCACCACGGCGCTTATAAGCCGTAGAATTGATCCAACGCTGCGGTGACCTCTGTCTCTTTTTTGTTGGCCGATCAACTTGAACGGCCTTTGTGTACTCGTTCATGAGCTGAGAGAAAGTAGGTCCTTGCTTCAGAACCCTTCCTTGAACCTTTGGCTCATTAAACTTCCAAGTACCCACTTCTGGGCGCTTGGGCTTAAAAGTCCTTGGACGGTCTGGAGACAAACCGGTCTGAACGGTTTGGGAAACCGGTCTGACCGGTTTCGCCTGACTAGCGAACCGATTCTCTTCCAAGGAACTTCCTTGCCCCCCGGGCCTTGATGTATTAATTGTAATTTTCAGAGACTCTTCACCATCAAGAGTTCTCCCAATCACCACTGTTCTGACCGGAACTTTGTCATTAATTTTTCCGGCCTTGGGTCTCCAATCACCACGTTCTTTCCCTTAGCTCCATCGGCTTGTGACGGTCGAACCTTAGTATTCACATCCAAGGTATGAACATGGAAAGGAGCCTTATCAACTTGCGTTTCAGCTAGTATTAATCGACCTTCATTAAGGGCCGATTGTACCTGTCGCCGAAAAACATTGCAATCGTTGGTCGCATAAGAAAAAGAATTATGCCACTTACAATATGCACGATTTTTCAATTGATCAGCTGGTGGAATTGCATGAGAAAGTTTAATAAAGTCATTCTTAAGCAATTCATCAAAAACACGATCACATTTAGCTACATCAAAAGTAAACTTAATTTCCTCTTGCCGATTTTTCTGAATCGGCTTCAACGAGGGACAAGAACCAGGTTTACTCTTTGATGACCAAACAAATTCAGCAGCATAAATTTCTTTCTCATCGTCCGAACTATCAGAATCATTATCAACAACATGCACATTCGAACGATGAGGTTTAGCAGATTCTTTTGAATTTTTAAACTTAAGCTCTAGACTCATAGCCTTCATTTGCAAGTGATTAATAGTAAAGAAATCAGAACCCTCTAGCTTTTCCTTGAAATGAGACCGTAAGTCCGCAAAAGCTAAATCTGCTAAATCTTTTTCAGAAATAGTTATGTTAAAACATCGGTTCTTAACATCTTTAAATCTTTTGAAGTAATCAAGAACCGATTCCTCTCGGCTTTGCTTAACCGATGTTAAATCAGACAATTTAACCTCGTTTTCTCCGCTAAAGAAATGATCATGAAATTTGCGCTCCAATTGAGTCCAATTTTGAATAGAATTAGGAGCAAGCGAAGAAAACCATGAAAAAGCGGTTCCAGTTAAAGATAATGAGAACAACCGTATACGCAATGGTTCATAAAATGATGTTTCTCCTAATTGCAAGATATATTGACTAATATGTTCCCAAGGAGTTCTATTATCTTCGCCGCTGAATTTAATAAAATCAGGAACACGCCAACCATTAGGATAAGCAACTAAATCAAATTCAGGCGGATACGGTTTTTGATATAAACGTGAATTACCCAATTCAAGCCCGAGTCTTGTTCTAAGTGTATTAGCTATATCTTCTTTAAACTTAGCTAACTCAGCTTGATAGTTCTCATCACCTCTGTTTTGTGGAATACGGGGAACATTATACGTCGCATTTTGAGAAGTATTCGGAATCGGCCCGTGAGACGCGCCAGATCCGTGGGGTATACTTCCCACAACCGTAGTGCGTGGATGAAAGTGCATCTAGGCATTTAATCTATTTTGGTGATTAATGGCAATAGAAATTTGGATATGATGCTTTGCATGAGTTGTGCAGGAATAAAATGAAACAAAAGGAAGACAATACTAAAGGAAGGACCCCAACGCTTATTCATATGGTGGAGGACTCAATTGGTGGATTTAAATTTAATTTTCCATTTGAAATTGAGTATAGGACCACCGTACTATCAAGGGGGACATAGTTGATAAATTCTAGATGCTAAAAGTGCTTTGCTTGAGATGACAAACTCTTGAGAGACACACAAACACTTCACAAACACCCCTTTCTGCTCGGCCGGAACTTAGGCCGGAAGATCCGACCGGAAGTTCCGGGCGGCTCGGTCTTGGATTTTCCCTGACCGGAAGATCCGACCGTGGCATCGGAAGATGCATGACTTAGCCGTTTTTCGAGCTCACGAGTGTCCTGTTGCAAGTTCCGACCCGAGGCCGGAAGATCTGACCGTAAGTTCCGGCCGGCTCTGTCTTGGTTTTCTCCGGGCCGGAAGTTCCGGGGTCTCCCGGAAGATCCGACTACCAGTCGGAAGATCCGGCCCCTGGAACTTTTCTGGAGTTTTCCTAACACGTTTCTGTTGATTATCGGAAGATCCGACCAAGTGTCGGAAGATCCGGTACCCCTTCGCAGAGCACATAACGGTCATATTTTGGGGGTTGATATAAATACCCCTCACCCCCTTCATTCATTTGGGGCTGGACACACGACCTAACACAAGACAAGAGCATTCACTCTCCTCCTCAAATCCCCTCCCAAGCTTGATTCTTGCCAAGATTCACCTAGGGTTTGAGTGAGAGAGAAGACTAGAAGTGAGAACTCCCCTTGTTCATCTCGTGAAGCACTTCGAGCAACTTGAGTTCATTGATTCACGTTTGTTACTCTTGGAGCTTGCTCCTAGACGGTTAGAGGTGCCGGTGAACTCCCATTCTCCTGTGGTTTGAGTCCCGGAAGTTTGTATTACCCTCTCTCTTCATGGGAGCACATAGTAAGTAACTCAATCCTCCTTTGTGGTTGATTGGGAGAGACTTGGGGTTAGTGTGACAGTCCGGCTCTTTGTGAGCATCTCAACGGAGACGTAGCTCCTTTGTGGAGTGAACTTCGGTAAAAAATCCTTTGTCTCCACATTTGCACTTGATCTTATTGTTTCCATAACTTGATTTGTCCCGATCTACTTATTTGTGGCTATACTCTGTTATTGATCATATATAGAAGGTTCCCTGCTTCACTTGTGAGCTTTGTATTCAAGTGGAATTGTCAAAAGGTCATTGGATTTCAAATCTCGAAGCACACTTGAATTGCCTGTCGGAAGATCCGGCTCTTCATCGGATCTTCCGGTATTCTGTTCCAGTCGGAAGATCCTGTACAGTGTCGGATCTTCCTGGCCGGAAGATCCGAGACTGTGTCGGATCATCCGACTTACTGACAGTTTTCGGAGGATTTTGCAGGAATTTTTTAAACAGGCCTATTCACCCCCCCTCTAGGCCTAGTGTTGGTCCTTTCAATTGGTATCAGAGCCTAATCCCTTGTTTAGGCTTAACCGCTAAGGGAAAAACACTATGGCCGGTACGGGAGATGGATCCGAGATGGCATCCGCTCACAAAGATAAACATCCGACGCCCGTTGAGTCAAGCTCAAGCGATGATGAATTCAACATTAGTGATGTTGATGAGAGCTTGGATGAACAAGAAAAGAAGAAGCAAAGAAGGGAGAAGATAAGGAAGAAGATTAAGGAGAAGGCCGAAAGAAAGGCGCAAAAGCTTCTCAAGAAGAAGATACGAGAAAGAGACGCTCTCGACGGACTTCACTCGGTGTCTTATCGATATGAGACATCTTCTTCTAACAAATCTTTCGACCCTTCTAGTCTTAATTTCTCATCCGTTCCAATGGGAAAAGTCCCCAAATTCAATGGGATTGACTATGCCCGGTGGAGCGATGATATGAAAGTTTACTTGCATGGTCTTCATCCATCTCTTTGGACTATTGTGAAAATAGGTGTCGACAAGAGTGCAACGCCAAGTCGAGAACAAGAGTATGACATCTTCCGCAACTCTCAAGCCGTGACCGTGCTTAGGAGTGCTCTAAGCTCCTATGAGTACAACAAGATTAGAGGAATCGATAGTGCCAAGGAGCTATGGGACACTCTTCAAATGGCGCATGAAGGATCGGATGAAGTCAAGGAAGGCAAGGTAGATCTTTTACAAGGAGAACTAGAAGCTTTTGTCATGAAGAAGGATGAGACTTTGCAAGAGATGTATGATCGATTGAAGCTCCTTGTCACCGAAATTAGAATGCTTGGAAGCAATGATTGGGGCGAGAGCAAGGTCACAAAGAAATTGCTTAGAGCATACGCACCCAAGAACCCAATGCTTGCCACAATGATTAGAGAAAGTGACAAGTTCAAGACAATGGTGCCAATGGAGCTATTCAACAAGTTGCAATATCATGAGATGAATAGCTTGGATGTGACAAGGTCAATTCAACAAACCGAAGTCAAGACCATAGCTCTCAAGGCCGAACCAAGCAAGAAAGTTGAGTCAAATGAGAAGACCTCAACTTCCAAGAAGAATGAAGACTCAAACGACCATGAGAGCACCGATGAAGAAACCGCTATGATGGTTAGGAACTTCAAGAGATTCATGAAGACAAAAGGTGAAAAGAAGAGCTTCTCTCAACGAAGATGCTATGAGTGTGGGGAGAAAGGTCACTACATTGCCGATTGTCCTCGCAAGAAGAATGACAAGGATGACAAGAAGTTCAAGGACAAGACCGGTGACAAAGACAAGAAATACAAGGAGAAGAGTCGAGAGTACAAGAAAAAGTTTGGAAGCGCCCACGTCGGTGAAGGTTGGGATTCATCAAGTGATGACTCCAATGATGAAGGAATGGCCACATGTGCCATCCAAGCTCCTACATCAACTTCTCGACTCTTCAACAATATCGATGAGAGCGATGACGAAGCTCCCATGTGCCTCATGGCTCAAGGGACTAAGGTATTTGACACCACACCACCTCTCTCACCCACTCTCTTGTCATCTAGAAACATTGAAAATGATCTAGATAATGAAGAAGCCGAACATGAGAAAAACATGATAAAGAAGTTCGGCAAAGATGGCTACAAATTTATTAAAAACTAATAGAGAAAGTTGAGAAAAGAGAGGAGTCTCTTGATAGGCAAGAAGAATTGCTCATCCTTGAGAAGGAGAGAAACCTTGTCCTAGAAGAGGCTCTAGTTGAGGAGAAACTCAAGGTTGAGAAGTTGGCTTGTGAGTTATCTCATGCCAATGACTCACGGGAGAAGATGTCAAAGGAACTGTCTTTGACAAATGACTCTCTAACTAACCTAAAGAGTGCTAAAAGTGAGCTTCAAGAAAGGCATTCAAGCCTAGAGATCAAATATAAAGATCTAGAAGCCAATTTTAGCTCACTTTGGGAAAGTACCAAGAACAACTCTAAAACAACTCTTGACTCAAGTGTCTCTACTAGTGAAGGTTGCTCAAGATGTTATAAAATTGATGTGGATACTTGTGCAACTAACATTTCTAAGCTAGAGGAGAAAGTCAAGGCTAAAGATGCCCAAATCCAAAAGTTGACCAATGCCATTGGCCAAGACCAAGGTAAGGGCAAAAGTGTATTCGAGACTCACCCGGCATATAAAGCCGGTAGATATGGTACTATCAAGGATGGGCTTGGATACACTCGAGGTGGAAAGGCCAATGAGACAAAGAAGATAAGAGGTCGTGATGTGACATTGTTCACCAAGGGGACCAATCTAGGTGAACTAATGGATGCGGCTCATGGGGTGGTAAGATCCATGGAGCCCTTGCCAATGGCAAAAGCATCTAGTCAAGATGTCAAGATCAAAACCAAGAAGGAAGAGAGGGTCATTGAGCACAAGCCGTCGCCAAACTACTCCATCGACTATATGGTCACTTGGGACCAAAATGGAAAGATGGTGGTAAAGTATATAGGTGCTCATACTAGGAAGATGATGAGAAGTGTGTGGGTGCCTAAAATGTCAAAAGCTAACACTCAAGGACCCAACCACTTTTGGGTACCTAAGTCCAAGGCTTAAACTTGTTTTGTAGGCATATTCCTCCGGTGGACCTTCGTGGTTGTTGGATAGTGGATGTTCAAATCATATGACCGGAGAAAAGAATATGTTTGCAAAGCTACAAGAGTATGACTCACCCGTTGAGAAGATCACATTTGGTGACAACAATCCTGGTGATGTCATAGGCCAAGGTGAAATAGCTATCTCACAAGACTCGTCTCTTTCCAATGTTTATCTTGTTGATTCATTGGGATACAACTTGTTGTCGGTCTCACAACTTTGTGAGAAGGGCTACAATTGTCTCTTTACTAATGAGGGTGTGAGCATTCTAAGAAGGGAGGATTCCTCTATTGCTTTTACGGGTCAACTCAAGGGAAAGCTTTACTTAGTTGATTTCACAACTAGTAAAGTGGAACCGAAGACTTGTTTAGTGGCAAAATCTAGCTTGGGTTGGCTTTGGCATCGCCGGCTAGCTCATGTTGGGATGAGGAACTTGGCCAAACTTTAAAAGGATGAACACATTCTAGGACTAACAAATGTTGTGTTTGAGAAAGATAGATTGTGTAGTGCTTGTCAAGCCGGGAAGCAAGTTGGTGCTCCAAACCCACCCAAAAATATTTTGACTAGCTCAAGACCACTCAAGTTGCTTCACATGGATTTATTTGGACCGGTTGCATATGTTAGCATTGGCGGGAACAAGTATGGACTTGTCATTGTAGATGACTTTTCTCGCTTCACATGGGTTTTCTTTTTACAAGACAAGAGTGAAGCTCAAACAATCATCAAGAGATTCATTAAAAGAGCTCAAAATGAGTTTGAGTTGAAGATCAAGCATATAAGAAGTGACAATGGGACGGAGTTCAAGAACACCAATGTTGAAGAGTTTCTTGATGAAGAAGGAATCAAGCATGAGCTCTCCGCGCCATACACACCTCAACAAAATGGCATTGTTGAGAGGAAGAACCGGACTTTGATTGAAATGGCACGGACCATGCTTGATGAGTACAAGACTCCGGATAACTTTTGGGCCGAGGCGGTTAGCACGGCTTGCCATGCCACTAACCGTCTCTATCTTCAAAAGTATTTGAACAAGACTCCATACGAGATACTAACTGGTAACAAACCAAAGGTGCACTACTTTCGAGTCTTTGGTTGCAAATGTTACATTCTTAACAAGAAAACCAAAAGCTCAAAGTTTGCACCTAAGGTTGACGAAGGCTTTCTACTTGGTTATGGTACTAACGAACACGCCTGCCGTGTTTTCAACAAAACCACCGGTTGCGTTGAGATCACGGTAGACGTAAAATTTGATGAATCAAACGGCTCTCAAGTAGAGCAAGTTGTAAATGACCTTGTAGATGAAGTCCCGCCAAGTCAAGCCATCAAGAACTTGAGTTTAGGGGAAGTGAAGCCTCAAGAGTTTCCAAATGAAGATGAAGAACAAGACCAAGATCCGGAAATCATGTTCAACATCGATCCATCACCATCAACAAGAGTTGAACCACCAAGCTCATCACAAGATCAAGTCCAAGATCATGGTGACGATCATGACCATGGCAATGATCAAGGGGGAGCTCAAGGTGAAGATGCTCAAGATGTTGAGTCACATCATGAAGAAGATGATGATGGACCCATCCAACGTCAATCAACATTCTCACATCCAAGAGTTCACCAAAGTGTTCAACGGGATCATCCCGTTGACAACATTCTAGGGAGCATCCAAAGAGGGGTAACCACTCGTTCACGTTTAGCAAATTTTTGTGGATTTTACTCGTTTGTCTCCTCTTTGGAACCTCTCAAGGTAGAAGAAGCTCTTGGAGATGCGGATTGGGTTATTGCAATGCAAGAAGAGTTGAACAACTTCACAAGAAATGAAGTATGGGAGTTGGTCCCAAGACCCAAGCAAAATGTGATTGGCACCAAGTGGGTTTTCCGGAACAAACAAGATGAAAATGGCATTGTCACAAGAAATAAGGCTAGTTTGGTTGCTCAAGGCTTCACTCAAATTGAAGGGCTTGATTTTGGTGAGACATATGCTCCGGTGGCAAGGCTTGAGTCAATTCGTATCCTTTTGGCCTATGCATCTCATCACAACTTCAAGTTGTATCAAATGGATGTGAAGAGTGCATTTTTGAATGGGCCTCTTGGGGAGCTAGTATATGTGGAGCAACCACCGGGATTTGAAGACTCCAAGCACCCCGACTACGTCTACAAACTCCATAAGGCGCTCTATGGGCTTAAGCAAGCACCTAGAGCATGGTATGAATGCCTTAAGGATTTTCTACTCAAGAATGGCTTTGTAATGGGCAAAGCCGATTCTACTCTCTTCACTAGGAAAATAGACAAAGATTTGTTTGTTTGTCAAATTTATGTTGATGATATAATCTTTGGTTCTACTAATGAAAAATTTTGTGAAGAGTATAGTAGGATAATGACCAAGAGATTTGAGATGTCAATGATGGGGGAATTGAAGTTCTTTCTCGGATTTCAAATCAAGCAATTGAAGCATGGCACGTTCATATGTCAAACCAAATATACAAGTGATATGCTCAAGAAGTTTGACATCGCCAATGCTAAGCCCATCAAGACCCCTATGCCGGTGAATGGCCATCTTGATCTAAATGAAGAAAGCAAGTCCGTCGATCAAAAGGTATATCGCTCCATGATTGGTTCCTTGCTTTACCTTTGTGCATCTAGGCCGGATATTATGCTTAGTGTGTGCATGTGTGCAAGATTTCAAGCCAATCCTAAGGAATGTCATCTAATGGCTGTTAAGAGAATTTTTAGATATTTTGTGCATACTCCAAACCTTGGCTTGTGGTATCCCAAGGGCTCCACTTTTGATCTACTTGGCTACTCCGATTCGGATTATGCCGGTTGCAAAGTAGATCGGAAGAGTACAACGGGGACTTGCCAATTTCTTGGTAGGTCTTTGGTGTCATGGAGCTCTAAGAAACAAAATTCCGTTGCGCTATCCACCGCCGAGGCCGAGTATGTTGCAGCCGGTGCTTGTTGTGCTCAACTACTTTGGATGAGGCAAACCTTGAGTGACTTTGGTTGTGAGTTCAAAAATATCCCACTCTTATGTGACAATGAGAGTGCCATAAAACTAGCAAACAACCCCGTTCAACACTCAAGAACCAAGCACATAGACATTAGACATCACTTCCTTAGAGACCATGAAGCCAAAGGAGATATCGCCCTATGCCATGTTGGAACCGAAAAACAATTGGCCGATATCTTCACCAAGCCTCTTGATGAGCAAAGGTTTTGTTCCTTGAGGTGTGAGCTAAATATCTTGGATTCTCGTAACTTGGCTTGACTTGTTGCATACACAATTGATTGATGCCTAGACTAGAAGAAAAATGATTTTATTCTATTTTTATTGTGTGAGTTTTTCAAAATTTTGATCTTACGATCGTTGGATCTTTTCTTGTTTCAAGTTGATCATGGTTATGTGTTGATTGTTTGTTGCTGATCAACTTTGGGACAAGTTTCTTACATGTTCATAAGCTAGTTCTCTCAAAATCGCCAATCAAATCTCGTCATGAAAGATCATCTTTGGGACACATCTTCTCTGGACCGGATCTTCCGACAGACCCCCGGAACTTACCCCTGGAAGTTCCGGGCGGCTCTGTCTCTCATCGTTCTCTCTGAAAATTTTCCGGATCTTCCGATCAGGTCGGATCTTCCGGCATCTTGTCGGATCTTCCGGACCTGGGTGCTCTCGGAACTTCCGGTGCTGATCTCAATGGTTCTGTCTCTATCGGATCTTCCGACGCTGTGTCGGATCTTCTGGCCTGTGCGCGAATATATATATCTGGAACGAACCGTTACCCGTCCCATCCTTTCTTTCTTCCTCCACCAACGCCTCCTCTCTCCCTCACTCCACCCCATACGGCGATTTGAAGATTGGACCGTGGATTTCTTCTTCAAGTGACATCTTTTGAATCGCCAACACTCCAAGACTCCATTCCCCTCGGATCTTCCGGAGTTTTCGCGGGAAATCTCAACGGTATTGATTCAAATTCTTATCGCCCGATCTCTCAATGTAGGAAGTTCTAGTGGTTTTCCCTTGGTGAATCATCTCATATACATGCCTAGAATGCTTCCCTATGATCTCGTGTCGTTTGGTGGGCTAAATCTTCGGTTCCTAAGTTTTTAGGGTTTGGCCCGACTCTGTCAGATCATCCGACTATGGGCCGGAAGATCCGGACCCCGGATCTTCCGACTCAGTGCCGGAAGATCCGACCAAGTCGAGTTCTGTCCTATCAACTCAGTTACCAATCTTTGATCCTTTCTCTAAATTTATCCTTGCATATCTTGTCAGATGGTTAAAGAGAAGGTCACACAGAAGAAGAGCACTTTTTTGACGGCACGCCCAAGTACCGGTCGCACCAAAAGCTCCTTTCACCCACCTAGTGGTTCGTCCTCTGAGTCGGACACCAGCTCAGATGGGGGCATTAGAGAAGTTGGCAAAGGGAAGCGCTCAGAGAAACAGACATCCTCTCGCTCTGTTCGAGGAAGAGCCCAGCCAAGTGGACAAGGGCGCAAAATTCCTCCTCGTCCCAGAGTCAAGAGAGCTGGGCAAGAAGAAGGACCAGGGACACAGTATAATGATGATATTGACATATCCTTTCTTGCTCAGAATTTCATAAGCACTGCCATTCCTTTCCGTCACTCACAAGATAGTCCCTTGGTCAATTTCAAGTTAGCCAAGAACAGCATGAAGCCTCTAAGGTTCAGTGAACATGAGGATCCAAGGAGCATTCGATACAAACTCTTCAAGGGTGATCCTCGGTTTTGGCTTTCACACCAGGCAGATTGGTATGAGTCTGTGATATTGAAGATGACTCGGATTTGCACTCCAATGTATTGGGTTGACTGGAAATATCTGAGGAACTTCCCACCACCGCTCAAGCCTGTTGTTGAGGATGTATACAAGAGATGTGTGGAGATGGATATGGACAAGTTGATGGCATTTGAGTGTCCATACAATGAAGAAGTCATTGCCCAATTCTATGCTACTCTATGGGTTGATGAGGAAAGGTATGAGATGCACTGGACCCTGTGTGGGAAACGTCTTTCCATCTCTTTGCATGATTTTGCCGGTTTGTTTGACCTTGCTGAGGAGACTGCTTATGCTCATACTAGCAATGATCGTAGCAAGGTTGATCTTCATCTTGGGAGAATTCTAGATGACACAAAGTTGGCATTCATGTACGATCATGCTTATGGAGAGGTGGTGTATGGGAAGTACAAGGGTCTCTCTCCGTTCTACAAGTTGCTAAATCAACTTTTTCGAGGGACCATGTACCCTAGAGCAGGAGATGCCGACAACATCTCAAAGAGGGCAAAGAACTTACTTTTTCAAATGGCCCCCGGAAAGCCCAAGTTCAAAGTGTTCAACTTCATTTGGAATGAAATCATCTACTGCTCTCATGATGCTTCTAGTGGCTGTCAATATGCTCCTTACATTTTCCATATGATCAAGTATGTGACTGGGATCAACATTTTGACTGACAAGCTTCATCTCCCATACAAATCTCCTCCGGGCAAGATTACACAGCTCCTAAAGATCAAGGCCAAAGCATATCAGGGTGCTCCAACTCCATCCTCTCAAGGTGCTTCATCTTCCCAAGCTCCTCCATCACAAGCTCCTCCATCCAGTGGCCCCTCCTTTACTCCCAAAGGCAAGAAGAGTAAGATTGATTTTCTGCTGCAAGGCATGTTTTCTTGCTTCAACATGTGCAAATATGAAGTCAAGAGGTCTCATGAGCGTGAGCAACGTGCCGAGCATGATAGATACATGGCGGATAAGCGCCACAAAGAGCTTCTTGAAAAGTTAAACATGCCACATTCTCCTGTTCGTCCACTCCGGGAAGTCACTCCTCCACCTCCCTTTGCAAATCCTTGGGAGGACTACTCACAGGAATTTGTCTTTGGTGCCTCTCAACACCAAGGGCAAGGTGAGGAGGAGATAGTGGAAGAAGAAGAAGAGTAGAAGAGGAAGAAACTGAGGAGGAGGAGGAATATCATAGTGAGCCAGAGACGGATGAGGATCGTCGCAAGGGCAAAGCAGTCGCAGCCGCTGATGATGACGATGAGGACGACGATGATGATGACGATGACGAGGGTGGTGATGATGACGACGACGACGAGGACGAGTAGCTCCCTTTTTGGTCCTTGATGACAAAGGGGGAGTGAATGTGGCCATTGGAAACTCATCACCTATCTATCTTTTATTCTTGTTTTAGCTTGTGAACTTGTGAGAACTTGAACTTGTGTTATGATTGGTGTGCCAAGTGAGACTTTTATTTGTAAGACTTAATTTGGTTATTGCTAGTGTGATGTTCAATGCTTGATGTGATGTGATGTTATTTCTCACTTTATTGTTGTGTATAATTTGTCATATGCATCACGTTGATTTTACCACACCAAGCACTTTTATGCAATTCTATTTTAAGAGACTCTTGCAAAATATGTGCACAAAAATTTGAGACCATTTAAGTTAAACTTGCACATATTTAGGGGGAGCCTCTCCAAAATATTGGATGCAAAACATGAATTTTATTCCCATCTTGTGAACCCAAATTTGTATTGTCATCAATCACCAAAAAGGGGGAGATTAAAAGTGCATCTAGGCATTTAATCTATTTTGGTGATTAATGGCAATAGAAATTTGGATATGATGCTTTGCATGAGTTGTGCAGGAATAAAATGAAACAAAAGGAAGACAATACTAAAGGAAGGACCCCAACGCTTATTCATATGGTGGAGGACTCAATTGGTGGATTTAAATTTAATTTTCCGTTTGAAATTGAGTATAGGACCACCGTACTATCAAGGGGGACGTAGTTGATAAATTCTAGATGCTAAAAGTGCTTTGCTTGAGATGACAAACTCTTGAGAGACACAAAAACACTTCACAAACACCCCTTTCTGCTCGGCCGGAACTTAGGCCGGAAGATCCGACCGGAAGTTCCGGGCGGCTCGGTCTTGGATTTTCCCAGACCGGAAGATCCGACCGTGGCATCGGAAGATGCATGAATTAGCCGTTTTTCGAGCTCACGAGTGTCCTGTTGCAAGTTCCGACCCGAGGCCGGAAGATCCGACCGTAAGTTCCGGCCGGCTCTGTCTTGGTTTTCTCTGGGCCGGAAGTTCCGGGGTCTCCCGGAAGATCCGACTACCAGTCGGAAGATCCGGCCCCTGGAACTTTTCTGGAGTTTTCCTAACACGTTTCTGTTGATTATCGGAAGATCCGACCAAGTGTCGGAAGATCCGGTACCCCTTCGCAGAGCACATAACGGTCATATTTTGGGGGTTGATATAAATACCCCTCACCCCCTTCATTCATTTGGGGCTGGACACACGACCTAACACAAGACAAGAGCATTCACTCTCCTCCTCAAATCCCCTCCCAAGCTTGATTCTTGCCAAGATTCACCTAGGGTTTGAGTGAGAGAGAAGACTAGAAGTGAGAACTCCCCTTGTTCATCTCGTGAAGCACTTCGAGCAACTTGAGTTCATTGATTCACGTTTGTTACTCTTGGAGCTTGCTCCTAGACGGTTAGAGGTGCCGGTGAACTCCCATTCTCCTGTGGTTTGAGTCCCGGAAGTTTGTATTACCCTCTCTCTTCGTGGGAGCACATAGTAAGTAACTCAATCCTCCTTTGTGGTTGATTGGGAGAGACTTGGGGTTAGTGTGACAGTCCGGCTCTTTGTGAGCATCTCAACGGAGACGTAGCTCCTTTGTGGAGTGAACTTCGGTAGAAAATCCTTTGTCTCCACATTTGCACTTGATCTTATTGTTTCCATAACTTGATTTGTCCCGATCTACTTATTTGTGGCTATACTCTGTTATTGATCATATATAGAAGGTTCCCTGCTTCACTTGTGAGCTTTGTATTCAAGTGGAATTGTCAAAAGGTCATTGGATTTCAAATCTCGAAGCACACTTGAATTGCCTGTCGGAAGATCCGGCTCTTCATCGGATCTTCCGGTATTCTGTTCCAGTCGGAAGATCCTGTACAGTGTCGGATCTTCCTGGCCGGAAGATCCGAGACTGTGTCGGATCATCCGACTTACTGACAGTTTTCGGAGGATTTTGCAGGAATTTTTTAAACAGGCCTATTCACCCCCCCTCTAGGCCTAGTGTTGGTCCTTTCAATTGGTATCAGAGCCTAATCCCTTGTTTAGGCTTAACCGCTAAGGGAAAAACACTATGGCCGGTACGGGAGATGGATCCGAGATGGCATCCGCTCACAAAGATAAACATCCGACGCCCGTTGAGTCAAGCTCAAGCGATGATGAATTCAACATTAGTGATGTTGATGAGAGCTTGGATGAACAAGAAAAGAAGAAGCAAAGAAGGGAGAAGATAAGGAAGAAGATTAAGGAGAAGGCCGAAAGAAAGGCGCAAAAGCTTCTCAAGAAGAAGATACGAGAAAGAGACGCTCTCGACGGACTTCACTCGGTGTCTTATCGATATGAGACATCTTCTTCTAACAAATCTTTCGACCCTTCTAGTCTTAATTTCTCATCCGTTCCAATGGGAAAAGTCCCCAAATTCAATGGGATTGACTATGCCCGGTGGAGCGATGATATGAAAGTTTACTTGCATGGTCTTCATCCATCTCTTTGGACTATTGTGAAAATAGGTGTCGACAAGAGTGCAACGCCAAGTCGAGAACAAGAGTATGACATCTTCCGCAACTCTCAAGCCGTGACCGTGCTTAGGAGTGCTCTAAGCTCCTATGAGTACAACAAGATTAGAGGAATCGATAGTGCCAAGGAGCTATGGGACACTCTTCAAATGGCGCATGAAGGATCGGATGAAGTCAAGGAAGGCAAGGTAGATCTTTTACAAGGAGAACTAGAAGCTTTTGTCATGAAGAAGGATGAGACTTTGCAAGAGATGTATGATCGATTGAAGCTCCTTGTCACCGAAATTAGAATGCTTGGAAGCAATGATTGGGGCGAGAGCAAGGTCACAAAGAAATTGCTTAGAGCATACGCACCCAAGAACCCAATGCTTGCCACAATGATTAGAGAAAGTGACAAGTTCAAGACAATGGTGCCAATGGAGCTATTCAACAAGTTGCAATATCATGAGATGAATAGCTTGGATGTGACAAGGTCAATTCAACAAACCGAAGTCAAGACCATAGCTCTCAAGGCCGAACCAAGCAAGAAAGTTGAGTCAAATGAGAAGACCTCAACTTCCAAGAAGAATGAAGACTCAAACGACCATGAGAGCACCGATGAAGAAACCGCTATGATGGTTAGGAACTTCAAGAGATTCATGAAGACAAAAGGTGAAAAGAAGAGCTTCTCTCAACGAAGATGCTATGAGTGTGGGGAGAAAGGTCACTACATTGCCGATTGTCCTCGCAAGAAGAATGACAAGGATGACAAGAAGTTCAAGGACAAGACCGGTGACAAAGACAAGAAATACAAGGAGAAGAGTCGAGAGTACAAGAAAAAGTTTGGAAGCGCCCACGTCGGTGAAGGTTGGGATTCATCAAGTGATGACTCCAATGATGAAGGAATGGCCACATGTGCCATCCAAGCTCCTACATCAACTTCTCGACTCTTCAACAATATCGATGAGAGCGATGACGAAGCTCCCATGTGCCTCATGGCTCAAGGGACTAAGGTATTTGACACCACACCACCTCTCTCACCCACTCTCTTGTCATCTAGAAACATTGAAAATGATCTAGATAATGAAGAAGCCGAACATGAGAAAAACATGATAAAGAAGTTCGGCAAAGATGGCTACAAATTTATTAAAAACTAATAGAGAAAGTTGAGAAAAGAGAGGAGTCTCTTGATAGGCAAGAAGAATTGCTCATCCTTGAGAAGGAGAGAAACCTTGTCCTAGAAGAGGCTCTAGTTGAGGAGAAACTCAAGGTTGAGAAGTTGGCTTGTGAGTTATCTCATGCCAATGACTCACGGGAGAAGATGTCAAAGGAACTGTCTTTGACAAATGACTCTCTAACTAACCTAAAGAGTGCTAAAAGTGAGCTTCAAGAAAGGCATTCAAGCCTAGAGATCAAATATAAAGATCTAGAAGCCAATTTTAGCTCACTTTGGGAAAGTACCAAGAACAACTCTAAAACAACTCTTGACTCAAGTGTCTCTACTAGTGAAGGTTGCTCAAGATGTTATAAAATTGATGTGGATACTTGTGCAACTAACATTTCTAAGCTAGAGGAGAAAGTCAAGGCTAAAGATGCCCAAATCCAAAAGTTGACCAATGCCATTGGCCAAGACCAAGGTAAGGGCAAAAGTGTATTCGAGACTCACCCGGCATATAAAGCCGGTAGATATGGTACTATCAAGGATGGGCTTGGATACACTCGAGGTGGAAAGGCCAATGAGACAAAGAAGATAAGAGGTCGTGATGTGACATTGTTCACCAAGGGGACCAATCTAGGTGAACTAATGGATGCGGCTCATGGGGTGGTAAGATCCATGGAGCCCTTGCCAATGGCAAAAGCATCTAGTCAAGATGTCAAGATCAAAACCAAGAAGGAAGAGAGGGTCATTGAGCACAAGCCGTCGCCAAACTACTCCATCGACTATATGGTCACTTGGGACCAAAATGGAAAGATGGTGGTAAAGTATATAGGTGCTCATACTAGGAAGATGATGAGAAGTGTGTGGGTGCCTAAAATGTCAAAAGCTAACACTCAAGGACCCAACCACTTTTGGGTACCTAAGTCCAAGGCTTAAACTTGTTTTGTAGGCATATTCCTCCGGTGGACCTTCGTGGTTGTTGGATAGTGGATGTTCAAATCATATGACCGGAGAAAAGAATATGTTTGCAAAGCTACAAGAGTATGACTCACCCGTTGAGAAGATCACATTTGGTGACAACAATCCTGGTGATGTCATAGGCCAAGGTGAAATAGCTATCTCACAAGACTCGTCTCTTTCCAATGTTTATCTTGTTGATTCATTGGGATACAACTTGTTGTCGGTCTCACAACTTTGTGAGAAGGGCTACAATTGTCTCTTTACTAATGAGGGTGTGAGCATTCTAAGAAGGGAGGATTCCTCTATTGCTTTTACGGGTCAACTCAAGGGAAAGCTTTACTTAGTTGATTTCACAACTAGTAAAGTGGAACCGAAGACTTGTTTAGTGGCAAAATCTAGCTTGGGTTGGCTTTGGCATCGCCGGCTAGCTCATGTTGGGATGAGGAACTTGGCCAAACTTTAAAAGGATGAACACATTCTAGGACTAACAAATGTTGTGTTTGAGAAAGATAGATTGTGTAGTGCTTGTCAAGCCGGGAAGCAAGTTGGTGCTCCAAACCCACCCAAAAATATTTTGACTAGCTCAAGACCACTCAAGTTGCTTCACATGGATTTATTTGGACCGGTTGCATATGTTAGCATTGGCGGGAACAAGTATGGACTTGTCATTGTAGATGACTTTTCTCGCTTCACATGGGTTTTCTTTTTACAAGACAAGAGTGAAGCTCAAACAATCATCAAGAGATTCATTAAAAGAGCTCAAAATGAGTTTGAGTTGAAGATCAAGCATATAAGAAGTGACAATGGGACGGAGTTCAAGAACACCAATGTTGAAGAGTTTCTTGATGAAGAAGGAATCAAGCATGAGCTCTCCGCGCCATACACACCTCAACAAAATGGCATTGTTGAGAGGAAGAACCGGACTTTGATTGAAATGGCACGGACCATGCTTGATGAGTACAAGACTCCGGATAACTTTTGGGCCGAGGCGGTTAGCACGGCTTGCCATGCCACTAACCGTCTCTATCTTCAAAAGTATTTGAACAAGACTCCATACGAGATACTAACTGGTAACAAACCAAAGGTGCACTACTTTCGAGTCTTTGGTTGCAAATGTTACATTCTTAACAAGAAAACCAAAAGCTCAAAGTTTGCACCTAAGGTTGACGAAGGCTTTCTACTTGGTTATGGTACTAACGAACACGCCTGCCGTGTTTTCAACAAAACCACCGGTTGCGTTGAGATCACGGTAGACGTAAAATTTGATGAATCAAACGGCTCTCAAGTAGAGCAAGTTGTAAATGACCTTGTAGATGAAGTCCCGCCAAGTCAAGCCATCAAGAACTTGAGTTTAGGGGAAGTGAAGCCTCAAGAGTTTCCAAATGAAGATGAAGAACAAGACCAAGATCCGGAAATCATGTTCAACATCGATCCATCACCATCAACAAGAGTTGAACCACCAAGCTCATCACAAGATCAAGTCCAAGATCATGGTGACGATCATGACCATGGCAATGATCAAGGGGGAGCTCAAGGTGAAGATGCTCAAGATGTTGAGTCACATCATGAAGAAGATGATGATGGACCCATCCAACGTCAATCAACATTCTCACATCCAAGAGTTCACCAAAGTGTTCAACGGGATCATCCCGTTGACAACATTCTAGGGAGCATCCAAAGAGGGGTAACCACTCGTTCACGTTTAGCAAATTTTTGTGGATTTTACTCGTTTGTCTCCTCTTTGGAACCTCTCAAGGTAGAAGAAGCTCTTGGAGATGCGGATTGGGTTATTGCAATGCAAGAAGAGTTGAACAACTTCACAAGAAATGAAGTATGGGAGTTGGTCCCAAGACCCAAGCAAAATGTGATTGGCACCAAGTGGGTTTTCCGGAACAAACAAGATGAAAATGGCATTGTCACAAGAAATAAGGCTAGTTTGGTTGCTCAAGGCTTCACTCAAATTGAAGGGCTTGATTTTGGTGAGACATATGCTCCGGTGGCAAGGCTTGAGTCAATTCGTATCCTTTTGGCCTATGCATCTCATCACAACTTCAAGTTGTATCAAATGGATGTGAAGAGTGCATTTTTGAATGGGCCTCTTGGGGAGCTAGTATATGTGGAGCAACCACCGGGATTTGAAGACTCCAAGCACCCCGACTACGTCTACAAACTCCATAAGGCGCTCTATGGGCTTAAGCAAGCACCTAGAGCATGGTATGAATGCCTTAAGGATTTTCTACTCAAGAATGGCTTTGTAATGGGCAAAGCCGATTCTACTCTCTTCACTAGGAAAATAGACAAAGATTTGTTTGTTTGTCAAATTTATGTTGATGATATAATCTTTGGTTCTACTAATGAAAAATTTTGTGAAGAGTATAGTAGGATAATGACCAAGAGATTTGAGATGTCAATGATGGGGGAATTGAAGTTCTTTCTCGGATTTCAAATCAAGCAATTGAAGCATGGCACGTTCATATGTCAAACCAAATATACAAGTGATATGCTCAAGAAGTTTGACATCGCCAATGCTAAGCCCATCAAGACCCCTATGCCGGTGAATGGCCATCTTGATCTAAATGAAGAAAGCAAGTCCGTCGATCAAAAGGTATATCGCTCCATGATTGGTTCCTTGCTTTACCTTTGTGCATCTAGGCCGGATATTATGCTTAGTGTGTGCATGTGTGCAAGATTTCAAGCCAATCCTAAGGAATGTCATCTAATGGCTGTTAAGAGAATTTTTAGATATTTTGTGCATACTCCAAACCTTGGCTTGTGGTATCCCAAGGGCTCCACTTTTGATCTACTTGGCTACTCCGATTCGGATTATGCCGGTTGCAAAGTAGATCGGAAGAGTACAACGGGGACTTGCCAATTTCTTGGTAGGTCTTTGGTGTCATGGAGCTCTAAGAAACAAAATTCCGTTGCGCTATCCACCGCCGAGGCCGAGTATGTTGCAGCCGGTGCTTGTTGTGCTCAACTACTTTGGATGAGGCAAACCTTGAGTGACTTTGGTTGTGAGTTCAAAAATATCCCACTCTTATGTGACAATGAGAGTGCCATAAAACTAGCAAACAACCCCGTTCAACACTCAAGAACCAAGCACATAGACATTAGACATCACTTCCTTAGAGACCATGAAGCCAAAGGAGATATCGCCCTATGCCATGTTGGAACCGAAAAACAATTGGCCGATATCTTCACCAAGCCTCTTGATGAGCAAAGGTTTTGTTCCTTGAGGTGTGAGCTAAATATCTTGGATTCTCGTAACTTGGCTTGACTTGTTGCATACACAATTGATTGATGCCTAGACTAGAAGAAAAATGATTTTATTCTATTTTTATTGTGTGAGTTTTTCAAAATTTTGATCTTACGATCGTTGGATCTTTTCTTGTTTCAAGTTGATCATGGTTATGTGTTGATTGTTTGTTGCTGATCAACTTTGGGACAAGTTTCTTACATGTTCATAAGCTAGTTCTCTCAAAATCGCCAATCAAATCTCGTCATGAAAGATCATCTTTGGGACACATCTTCTCTGGACCGGATCTTCCGACAGACCCCCGGAACTTACCCCTGGAAGTTCCGGGCGGCTCTGTCTCTCATCGTTCTCTCTGAAAATTTTCCGGATCTTCCGATCAGGTCGGATCTTCCGGCATCTTGTCGGATCTTCCGGACCTGGGTGCTCTCGGAACTTCCGGTGCTGATCTCAATGGTTCTGTCTCTATCGGATCTTCCGACGCTGTGTCGGATCTTCTGGCCTGTGCGCGAATATATATATCTGGAACGAACCGTTACCCGTCCCATCCTTTCTTTCTTCCTCCACCAACGCCTCCTCTCTCCCTCACTCCACCCCATACGGCGATTTGAAGATTGGACCGTGGATTTCTTCTTCAAGTGACATCTTTTGAATCGCCAACACTCCAAGACTCCATTCCCCTCGGATCTTCCGGAGTTTTCGCGGGAAATCTCAACGGTATTGATTCAAATTCTTATCGCCCGATCTCTCAATGTAGGAAGTTCTAGTGGTTTTCCCTTGGTGAATCATCTCATATACATGCCTAGAATGCTTCCCTATGATCTCGTGTCGTTTGGTGGGCTAAATCTTCGGTTCCTAAGTTTTTAGGGTTTGGCCCGACTCTGTCAGATCATCCGACTATGGGCCGGAAGATCCGGACCCCGGATCTTCCGACTCAGTGCCGGAAGATCCGACCAAGTCGAGTTCTGTCCTATCAACTCAGTTACCAATCTTTGATCCTTTCTCTAAATTTATCCTTGCATATCTTGTCAGATGGTTAAAGAGAAGGTCACACAGAAGAAGAGCACTTTTTTGACGGCACGCCCAAGTACCGGTCGCACCAAAAGCTCCTTTCACCCACCTAGTGGTTCGTCCTCTGAGTCGGACACCAGCTCAGATGGGGGCATTAGAGAAGTTGGCAAAGGGAAGCGCTCAGAGAAACAGACATCCTCTCGCTCTGTTCGAGGAAGAGCCCAGCCAAGTGGACAAGGGCGCAAAATTCCTCCTCGTCCCAGAGTCAAGAGAGCTGGGCAAGAAGAAGGACCAGGGACACAGTATAATGATGATATTGACATATCCTTTCTTGCTCAGAATTTCATAAGCACTGCCATTCCTTTCCGTCACTCACAAGATAGTCCCTTGGTCAATTTCAAGTTAGCCAAGAACAGCATGAAGCCTCTAAGGTTCAGTGAACATGAGGATCCAAGGAGCATTCGATACAAACTCTTCAAGGGTGATCCTCGGTTTTGGCTTTCACACCAGGCAGATTGGTATGAGTCTGTGATATTGAAGATGACTCGGATTTGCACTCCAATGTATTGGGTTGACTGGAAATATCTGAGGAACTTCCCACCACCGCTCAAGCCTGTTGTTGAGGATGTATACAAGAGATGTGTGGAGATGGATATGGACAAGTTGATGGCATTTGAGTGTCCATACAATGAAGAAGTCATTGCCCAATTCTATGCTACTCTATGGGTTGATGAGGAAAGGTATGAGATGCACTGGACCCTGTGTGGGAAACGTCTTTCCATCTCTTTGCATGATTTTGCCGGTTTGTTTGACCTTGCTGAGGAGACTGCTTATGCTCATACTAGCAATGATCGTAGCAAGGTTGATCTTCATCTTGGGAGAATTCTAGATGACACAAAGTTGGCATTCATGTACGATCATGCTTATGGAGAGGTGGTGTATGGGAAGTACAAGGGTCTCTCTCCGTTCTACAAGTTGCTAAATCAACTTTTTCGAGGGACCATGTACCCTAGAGCAGGAGATGCCGACAACATCTCAAAGAGGGCAAAGAACTTACTTTTTCAAATGGCCCCCGGAAAGCCCAAGTTCAAAGTGTTCAACTTCATTTGGAATGAAATCATCTACTGCTCTCATGATGCTTCTAGTGGCTGTCAATATGCTCCTTACATTTTCCATATGATCAAGTATGTGACTGGGATCAACATTTTGACTGACAAGCTTCATCTCCCATACAAATCTCCTCCGGGCAAGATTACACAGCTCCTAAAGATCAAGGCCAAAGCATATCAGGGTGCTCCAACTCCATCCTCTCAAGGTGCTTCATCTTCCCAAGCTCCTCCATCACAAGCTCCTCCATCCAGTGGCCCCTCCTTTACTCCCAAAGGCAAGAAGAGTAAGATTGATTTTCTGCTGCAAGGCATGTTTTCTTGCTTCAACATGTGCAAATATGAAGTCAAGAGGTCTCATGAGCGTGAGCAACGTGCCGAGCATGATAGATACATGGCGGATAAGCGCCACAAAGAGCTTCTTGAAAAGTTAAACATGCCACATTCTCCTGTTCGTCCACTCCGGGAAGTCACTCCTCCACCTCCCTTTGCAAATCCTTGGGAGGACTACTCACAGGAATTTGTCTTTGGTGCCTCTCAACACCAAGGGCAAGGTGAGGAGGAGATAGTGGAAGAAGAAGAAGAGTAGAAGAGGAAGAAACTGAGGAGGAGGAGGAATATCATAGTGAGCCAGAGACGGATGAGGATCGTCGCAAGGGCAAAGCAGTCGCAGCCGCTGATGATGACGATGAGGACGACGATGATGATGACGATGACGAGGGTGGTGATGATGACGACGACGACGAGGACGAGTAGCTCCCTTTTTGGTCCTTGATGACAAAGGGGGAGTGAATGTGGCCATTGGAAACTCATCACCTATCTATCTTTTATTCTTGTTTTAGCTTGTGAACTTGTGAGAACTTGAACTTGTGTTATGATTGGTGTGCCAAGTGAGACTTTTATTTGTAAGACTTAATTTGGTTATTGCTAGTGTGATGTTCAATGCTTGATGTGATGTGATGTTATTTCTCACTTTATTGTTGTGTATAATTTGTCATATGCATCACGTTGATTTTACCACACCAAGCACTTTTATGCAATTCTATTTTAAGAGACTCTTGCAAAATATGTGCACAAAAATTTGAGACCATTTAAGTTAAACTTGCACATATTTAGGGGGAGCCTCTCCAAAATATTGGATGCAAAACATGAATTTTATTCCCATCTTGTGAACCCAAATTTGTATTGTCATCAATCACCAAAAAGGGGGAGATTAAAAGTGCATCTAGGCATTTAATCTATTTTGGTGATTAATGGCAATAGAAATTTGGATATGATGCTTTGCATGAGTTGTGCAGGAATAAAATGAAACAAAAGGAAGACAATACTAAAGGAAGGACCCCAACGCTTATTCATATGGTGGAGGACTCAATTGGTGGATTTAAATTTAATTTTCCGTTTGAAATTGAGTATAGGACCACCGTACTATCAAGGGGGACGTAGTTGATAAATTCTAGATGCTAAAAGTGCTTTGCTTGAGATGACAAACTCTTGAGAGACACAAAAACACTTCACAAACACCCCTTTCTGCTCGGCCGGAACTTAGGCCGGAAGATCCGACCGGAAGTTCCGGGCGGCTCGGTCTTGGATTTTCCCAGACCGGAAGATCCGACCGTGGCATCGGAAGATGCATGAATTAGCCGTTTTTCGAGCTCACGAGTGTCCTGTTGCAAGTTCCGACCCGAGGCCGGAAGATCCGACCGTAAGTTCCGGCCGGCTCTGTCTTGGTTTTCTCTGGGCCGGAAGTTCCGGGGTCTCCCGGAAGATCCGACTACCAGTCGGAAGATCCGGCCCCTGGAACTTTTCTGGAGTTTTCCTAACACGTTTCTGTTGATTATCGGAAGATCCGACCAAGTGTCGGAAGATCCGGTACCCCTTCGCAGAGCACATAACGGTCATATTTTGGGGGTTGATATAAATACCCCTCACCCCCTTCATTCATTTGGGGCTGGACACACGACCTAACACAAGACAAGAGCATTCACTCTCCTCCTCAAATCCCCTCCCAAGCTTGATTCTTGCCAAGATTCACCTAGGGTTTGAGTGAGAGAGAAGACTAGAAGTGAGAACTCCCCTTGTTCATCTCGTGAAGCACTTCGAGCAACTTGAGTTCATTGATTCACGTTTGTTACTCTTGGAGCTTGCTCCTAGACGGTTAGAGGTGCCGGTGAACTCCCATTCTCCTGTGGTTTGAGTCCCGGAAGTTTGTATTACCCTCTCTCTTCGTGGGAGCACATAGTAAGTAACTCAATCCTCCTTTGTGGTTGATTGGGAGAGACTTGGGGTTAGTGTGACAGTCCGGCTCTTTGTGAGCATCTCAACGGAGACGTAGCTCCTTTGTGGAGTGAACTTCGGTAGAAAATCCTTTGTCTCCACATTTGCACTTGATCTTATTGTTTCCATAACTTGATTTGTCCCGATCTACTTATTTGTGGCTATACTCTGTTATTGATCATATATAGAAGGTTCCCTGCTTCACTTGTGAGCTTTGTATTCAAGTGGAATTGTCAAAAGGTCATTGGATTTCAAATCTCGAAGCACACTTGAATTGCCTGTCGGAAGATCCGGCTCTTCATCGGATCTTCCGGTATTCTGTTCCAGTCGGAAGATCCTGTACAGTGTCGGATCTTCCTGGCCGAAAGATCCGAGACTGTGTCGGATCATCCGACTTACTGACAGTTTTCGGAGGATTTTGCAGGAATTTTTTAAACAGGCCTATTCACCCCCCCTCTAGGCCTAGTGTTGGTCCTTTCAGTGGAGCAGTGTAAACAGGACCAGAAGCAACCGTATTAGATAAAACCATCGCACCCGGTGCCCCTGCACCCATGGAACCGATCTGACTGCCAGAGGGGGCCAAACCGGTCTGACCGGTTGTGAAAACCGGTCTGACCGGTTCGTGGACCGAACCAGGGTGAAGAGATTGTCCCGCATAGAAATTCATCGGCATGCCTAAATTAGGATCTAAAACATGTTCTGGCACACCTGATGAGCTAGAAGTTGGGTTAGGTAATTCATTAGATTCTATATTATTTTTACCTTTATCAGAATTACCCGACATACTAGCAATCAACTCACTAGTAGCAGTTTGTGCAGCAAGCAATTTATCATCCATCATGCGAGTAATTTGCTGCATCAAATTAGAGGATTCGCCAGTTTCCTTTGGAAGTTCCTCAACTTGGTCGTTTGCCAGCTTGAAAGCCGTCATGACGAATTCCTCCACTCTCTTGACAAGACCACCGCGATCTTTTTTGAAGCCCTTCAAGAATTGCGCCCTGAAGTGCTCCTCGGCGATCAGGTACCGCTTCCGCTCCTCGTCCGTGAGCTCTTCCATCGTCGCGGCGATGATGTTGTCTTTGTCAAGGTCGCACGTTGATCCAGACATTATTGGAGTAAATTAAATCGGTCTTGAAACCAGATTAATCTTTCCCCAGCGGAGTCGCCAAAAAGTATGTTGACACGAAAACGCGCCAACAAACTCGAGAGATCGATCGAACGCGCAGCACGGCCGTCACAACGGCCAACTCCTGAGCTCCTCGGGCAAACCGGCCAGACCGGTTCCTGAAACCGGTCAGACCGCTTTCAGGCAGGAACTCGTGAAGACATAGAAACTCGAGCTCGGGAGGGACCCCGTCGGAGCTCAAGCAAGCTAGGGTTGCTCTAGGGTCGGCAGGCCACCTAGAACACCCTTGAACGCCGTAGAGACGAGCAAAGAACAGAATATGGGGGTTGGAAAAGATTAGGGTTTGAGAGATAAAAAAGTAAAGGATAAACGTGTTTGATTCGATTGGAATACCTCAATCGGCCTTCTAGCCTTTATATTTATAGGCCGGGGAAGTCTTACCCCTTTCGAATAGGTTACAATATGGGATTAAACTCGGAATCCTAATCCTACTCGAATTACATAACCAAACCGGTCTGACCGGTTTGGCAAACCGGTCAGACCGGTTTGGCCGGGCCAGAGCCAATTTTGACTGTCAACACATATATGAATGCAAAAGTCAAAAAGAAAAAAAAAGGCAAGAATAAAAGAAATACTACGTGCCAACTATAGAACTTACGGAGTATAATATAATGAATTCTACTTTACGCCAGGTCCGCATTTTCCATTTTTAGCAAAATAAATAAATTGTAAAAAGAGAAAAGAAAACGAAATAAAAAACAAAAGAACAGTGGAGGAAAAGTAGGGTTCCATTCCACGGCCTAGCCCTCACGCTAGCCGCCCACACGCAACCGATATATTCCCCCACCCAGCCGAGCCCAGCCGTCCAGCCGAGAGACCGCGTGCGAACCAAGCAGACCCGAGCAGGCAGAAGCAGCGAAGCGAAGTCGTCGCCGGAGAAGGGGGAGGAAGAGCGCCGGAGCAAGATGTCGTGGCAGACGTACGTCGACGAGCACCTGCTGTGCGAGATCGACGGCCAGCACCTCACGGCCGCCGCCATCGTTGGCCACGACGGCAGCACCTGGGCGCAGTCCGAAGGCTTCCCCCAGGTACCTACCCCGCCTCATCTCCGCCCGCTCTACTTATTTAGCTCTGTTCTGTGCTCCTGCGCTGATCTGATCTGCGCGACTCTAGATCTGCCCCCCTGTTGCGATCTGCTAGTCGGATCGGGGAGAGGGGAGGTCCGGATCTTAGTCGCCGAGGTGAGATGCGGATCCAAGTACTCCACCCGTGGTTGCCGCCGTGGGGGTTCCTCGTGACGTTTGATGTGATTATAGTCGAGTTTAAGCTTAATGATGTGTGTATGGTGGGTTTGTTGGCGTATGATGCGAGTAGTCGCTTGATTAGACTTAACTCAGGAATTATGTTCAAGTCTCAGAAGTTGAAATAGTCTGGCAGCGAGCTTGGAGCAATTAATTTACATGTAAAATTAGAGTGTCAACGGTGTTACCTGAAGTAAATCAAAAGTAGCTTGCTGCTCTAGCTTTCATTAGATGATGATTTGCTTGCTGCTCTGGTGCTCCTCTCTCTTGTTTGCGACTTACTAAAAAAAAATCATGTAAGAGTAGCTTACTAAAAATCAAATGTCCTCTCTCTTGTTTGTGACTTGCTAAAAATCATGTTGTGGCCTCCATAGGACAAATGCATAGAAAATCATATAATTTGGAAATCTTGTGATATTTAGCCTGTGGGCTTAACCTGGCCCTGTGTTTCACCATGGCTCTGTTCTCGGGCTGTGTGATGCTTTGTACAATTGCTTTGTTGTTCTAGTAGAGACTGAACTTACAATGGTATCCTTGTATGTAAGGTGTATTAATAGTGTCATCAATTGTTACATCCTTGGGTTCACAGTATGATGCATCTCTTTTTTTTGCATTCTATTTTACTGGTGTTATAATTCATATTCATGTTTCGTGCTTGTTGCAGTTCAAGCCTGAGGAGATTGCTGCCATCATGAAGGACTTTGATGAACCTGGTACTCTTGCACCAACTGGTCTTTTCCTTGGAGGCACAAAATACATGGTGATCCAAGGTGAACCTGGTGCTGTCATCCGAGGAAAGAAGGTACAGTTTCAAACAGATCGCCTGATGTCAGATGCCTTTGTGTATGCTTGCGTTAATTTTACCCAAAACAATCTCAATTCATATATGTAATGCCATAGCTCTTATATCTGATATGGGTCAACTTATAGAAATATCAAACAAGGACATACTATATCAGTGATGTCCTGGATGCATGAGCATGTTGCTTTTCATACTCATGGTCTAATATGAATTTGGGAATAATTGATATGAACTGTGCTATTTTTTTTGCACGCACAATCTCACTATGAAGTGGACGGTAATTTGTTCGATAGGCTGAAGTTCTTTGCGGATCCTTTTGTTTTAAATCAGGGTTGCAGCCATTAACTTAGCAAATGAATGCAACACAGAATACCATTTGTCAGCAGTGAATCCTTAGACTGTCACTGTGGATATCCTATCTACTCTGAAGTGTTATCTCCTAGTCATATAAGAAATGTTTCACACTTTTCCTCCCAGATCTCAGTATATGTGTAAAACACACACCTTGAATTGCTCTTTGATTTGCCCTGTTGTTTTTGCATTCCTTGCAGGGCACTGGAGGCATCACTGTCAAGAAGACCAACTTGGCCGTGATTATTGGTATCTATGATGAGCCAATGACTCCAGGGCAATGCAATATGGTGGTGGAGAGGCTCGGCGATTACCTGATCGAGCAGAATTTCTAAGTTTGTCATATGTTATTTTGGTCAATTGGCACCTAAGTTTGCACCTCATTTGGTTCAGTAATCTGTGGGCTTGCGCATCTACTTGGTGTATTGCATTTATATGCATGCAGTGAATAATTAGCTTGGGTTTGTTGGTTGGTGACAATGTTGGAAAAGGATTTGGATTGGGGTTTATGTTTGGCATCGAGTCATATCAAACTCAGCTGCTGTTTCACTGAGTAATGTACATTTCCCTGGTCATGGTACTTGTGGACTCTGGCGCTTTATGGAGATGAGTGCATTTTACTGAATGCGCCTTGCTCGCTGTTGGATTGGATTCTCCCCGTAGTCGTTTTTTCGCGCTCATTGACTATTAGCGCTAGAACAGTGAACAATGATCACTTACTCGGTTGATAATTTAAGATCTTTTAGCGCATGTTGGAAGAAGAGAACGCTTTCTGTTTCTATGTGCAGGAATCATTAATGGAATGCATGATTGTCCCTCGTGGTCACGTGCAAATCCCAGCCGTTTTTCTGTCCAAGGTGCGCAAATCTAGTTAGGGGCTGTTTGCATTGGCTAACTTAGCTTTTGAATTTTTTAGCTTTGGTTAAAGTTTAGCACTAATTAATAGCGCTTTGTTTGAATAGATTAATATTAAAGTTTTTATCATTTTCATCCGTTAGTATTCGGATTTAAACAGCGTCTATAACTCTATATGCTAGTCCATTCTCTAAAGAAACTCTAGCCAGCACCGGAGAAAGGTAGTAATCAGCACCAGCCAGCCGAACAGGCTGTCTATCTGTGCCACCTCTGAGTCGACCTTACATTTTTTTTCTTTTAGTAACATCAATCGCCCATCGTGGTAGAGCAAATGACGCGGCACGTCCGTATACCGTTTGCATTTCTGTAACACTTGGGAGTTGGCACCTAAATAAACATCATGAAATTCATCGAATTCATATTTTTATATAATACAACGAACATGGCAAATGACACTTGCGCCCTAGAAAGATCTCAAATGACGCGGGCCAGGCGTCATCGACCCATCGGCACTCGTCCTGGAAAAGGCGAAATTTGGCCGCAAACGGGGCAGGTCGGCCGCCGGGAACGTGTCCTGCCGTGCCGACATCGCGCGCGACGCGGATGTCTCCGAGACTCTCTTCTCTGCCCACCAGCCTCGGCTAACTGACGCCTTCCTTCTTCCGTCTCTGCACTTTGACCACCGCTTCGTCTCGTTCTCCTCGTCCCCCTTCTCTCTCGCTCGCCAGCCGAGCCCGCCACCGAAAGCAACCACCCCCACCACGGATTAAACAAAGCGCGCCCCCAATCAACGCGGCAGCGCACTCGCAGTCGCACCTCGCCGCAACCGTATCCCCCATCGCTTAAAAGCTAAAAGCTCGGGAGCCGTGAAAGGGGAGCCCGATCCAATCGCATCCCATCCAATCGAATCCCCTCGCCGCGTCGCCGCCGTCGTGTTCCTCTAAAACCCTAGCGTGGGGAAGGGTGGGGGCGCCGGGGCGGTGATGAAGATCCAGTGCAACGCGTGCGGCGCCGCGGAGGCGCGGGTGCTGTGCTGCGCGGACGAGGCGGCGCTCTGCGTCGCCTGCGACGAGGAGGTGCACGCCGCCAACAAGCTCGCCGGGAAGCACCAGCGGGTGCCGCTCCTGTCGGACGCCGACGCCGACGGGACCGCCGCCGCCGCGGTGCCCGCCGTGCCCAAGTGCGACATCTGCCAGGTCAGGCCGCGGGGCCTTCCTTATCTCTTACTCTCTCAGACACACCTGTTCCTCCATTCCTGTAGCTCGATTGCGGTGGCTTCATTTCTGTTGCTCGATTGGGTTGGGTGGCTCGCGCAGTAGCTAGACGACAGCAAAATTTGGAACTGGTCCGAGCTAGCTGGCAGGGAATTTTGGAACCGATTCGCAGCTAGCAGTGTACGCTTAGCTGGAGGATTTGGTTAGTGAACCAAAGCTGCTGTTGATGCTTCACCTGTAGCAAACTTCCTTAGACCGGGCAGCTTCCCTTGGAACGCAGAGTGTGTTTCCAGAGCATAGGCACAACGCACAACTGCTATGCTAGCGAGTTCGTCTCTAGCTCCCAAAGGCTTTCCTTATACCAGGGGAGGCATCATGTGATCTGGCGTCTTCCTCCAGGATTTTATCATTAGGAGCAGACTGACTTGGATGTTAACATCATTATTACACTTTGCATCAAGAGTTCAAGACTAGCGAGGCCGCGCTGAACATTTATAAGTAAAGACCCTGCTGCTAAGTGTTTTGCTCATTACATTCCGCATACTCCAAGATCCTTCACTTTACCATTTGGTTTTTATTTGTGGCTGTCATGTTCATTAGTAACTTCCGTTCAAAATTGTTGAATTATGGTGATATGCTACTACATGGCGCTTGGCGAAGAAGCAGAGGTGCTTGTGCATTTGCTCTATAATTGGTCAAACTTATCTTCCCGCAGGCTGCAGCCAAAGGGATTAAGTTCCCGTCCATGATTATCCAATATTAGAAGATGTAATTGTCGATTGAGAGGGCACTGCAAATTTTCTCTTGGATCATATTTGTACAGAATAGTAGTTAATTATAAATTGAAATGAGCAAACCAGTGAATGGTGTGCTACTTGTGGTTTCAAAGATGGAAGTTATTGTAGGCTGTTGCTCTCATTTTCTTACTGATTTGATCACGTCCCCTAATAAAGTTTACATATACTTTTGGTAATTATGCGTTTTAAGAAAGTAGTCCAACACTTCATTGATGCAGCAATCTTTTTATGCTCTACTTAGAGTTTACATTTATCAACCTATAACGAGCAGCAGCAGCAACAAAGCCCTTTTAATCCCAAGCAAGTTGGGACAGGCTAGAGATGAAACCCATTATGAGCCACCAGCAAAAGGAAAACAAATTATATAAAAGTATAAAAAATGCATTAATAACAGTGAGGAGAATTATTAATGTTGGCTAGAGTTGATCATGCTATCCTGCATTCCTGCATGGGCGCATGTATGAGCATGCTTGCTTCGCCATACTGCCTGGGCTACTGAGCATGTGCATGCACATGCAGTCTCAGTTTGCATTTCCTGCCTTGTTTCGATGAAATGGATTAGCATTCAATCCGTTGTTTCTTGATAGAGGACAGTGTGCAACAGAAATGGTCCAGGCCTCGGTAATTCCTCCGGACCACTTTTTAGCCCGTTTTCACGTTTTCGCTTTTCTAGAGATCTAGAAAAGCCAAAACGACCTAATTTGGGATGGAGAGAGTTGCTTTGTTAGGCCACAATGTAATTGTTACAGGATTGGCATTTAAGATCAAAGTTACGTAACTAAATGTAGTACAGGTCATGGAAAATGGATAATTTTACTAGAGGGAACCCTGATAGGCAAACATTGCGCTCGCACGAGTTCTCCTTTTCACCACCACCCTATTTATGACAAGTGGAAGAAACAGATCAACTTTTAAGATGAAAACAAGATCGCCACACAATACACATGCACAAGCTCATGCTCATTTGTGTGTACACGGTGCATCCCCACAGTCTCACACAGATTTGCTTGCATGAATTCATGAAAAGATGCAGTTACATGCACATGTGCACTTAAGTGAGCTATAACTATCTTGAGGAATCTAAACTGAAACACCTGTTTTCTCTAATCAAAACACATTGTGCCTATCATTTCTTGTAAGCTGCCACATTAGCTGATTTGGAATAGGACCTGGTAAATGCATCAAGCATCAAATTGTAAAGTTACTAATTTGAGTCCGTGTATAATGACATCATTATTCTGTATCAGCTTAAGTTGAGAGTGATGTTAACAGATAAATTAAGCTGCTTTCGTCTAAAAAAGGATAAATTAAGTTGTGAGGTGGCTGTTTCTGCAAGCTGCACTTTTTTTCGCTTTACTGGTTGCACTATGGGCTATTTTTTTTATACAGAAACAGTAGGGGTTATGTTTGTATAAATATGTACAAAAAGGGCTGTACATGGCCCAAGAGGGACAAGATTCCTCAAGAAAAAAGTAGGAACAAATATCAGCTATACAAGGGCATTGAGCCAAGAAGAAAATGAGAGCTCTAAAACAGTTCTCATTTGAGAGGGTTCCTTGGTGAAATCAGCTTTCCAATTTTGGAATGTAGGCCTGATCTGCCTGAAAAATGTGGTCGTTTCTCAGTTTCGAGATGGTCCTAGGAACGATGATGAATACCTCCATGACGAATGGTGCGTAAAATTCTTTCCTCGCTTTTGGAATCATAGGAAATACATAAGGGTTGTTGCTGGGTGCCTGAATGCCTTTTACATCATAGCCATTTGTGCCTACGAGGATTGAATCAGCATATGAATGTTGAATTAACTATATTTTACTATTTTATTTAGTTCTTTGAGCTATGGTCCAGTCTGGATAATTTGGTTTTGGATACTAAACGACTGTATGATGTTCTTAGCTGCGGCAACATAATCTTCCTTGTACCATATTGTTTCCTACTGCAAGAGATTTCTCATGTTTATCCTTATTGCAGGAGGCTTCTGGATACTTCTTCTGCCTAGAGGACCGTGCACTACTTTGTAGAGATTGTGATGTTGCTATACACACAGTAAATTCATTTGTTTCGGTGCATCAGAGATTCCTGCTAACTGGAGTTCAGGTGGGCCTTGATCCTGCTGATCCAGTTCCACCTATTGCTGATAAGCATGTCAATGGTGCTGGTGGGTCGGTATATCAACCAGCAAAACATCTGTCAAGGAGAAGCCCAACAGTTCAATTTTCAGGTGAAGGCAGTGCTTCTGTTCCTAGCAAAAATGTAATAAATGGAGACTATTCAAGACAGAATTCTGTTCCAACAGCCAGGACAGGAGTGGTTGATTGGATGGCGCATAATAATGCAATTCAATCAGTAGAATCTCCGCCTAAGTACATGTCAGAGGAAAGTCCAACACTTCTGCAATCTAGCCAGACCACAGCGGCCTTCTCCAACCAAATGAACAGTGATAGTGATCGGGCCTACAACTTGCCATTCTCAGGTGGTAATGGGTCAGATAGCCTACCAGACTGGCCTGTGGATGAGTTCTTCAACAATTCAGAATATAGTACAAACTTCAGCTTTCCGGATCATGGTTCTTCTAAGGCAAGTTACCATACTATACGCCTATATGTTTAGTATCTTCTGTTCAATTTTCTTTTTTTTTTGGATTTCAGATGAACATAGAGCATTTATTGTTTCCATGATATAAATATTATCGATTCTTTATTCCATTGTTAATGGTTGACTAGCTTGATGCTTTGAATTTAGAGCTATTGAGTTTCAGACTTGCGCTACCAAACTGCTAGGTTTAGTCATTAGATGAAGGTATCGTGACATGATGAAGGTCAAGGTTTTGATGTAGCATCTACAGTCTACACTTGTTCATTCACTTGAAATCCTTGAAGGGCAGTCTATTAAATGCTATCTTCTTGCTAGATAAACTATATTATAGAGACTAATATTTTTCAGTCCATTTCTGGTTCTACAGAGTGACAACGCAAAGCTGGGGAGTGCTGGTGGATCTCCACAATGCCGTTTAGCCGAAGGCCTCGTTGCTGAGGAACTATTAGGTCATGTGCCTGGATTGGTCACTGATGAATGTATGAGCCGAGTACCTGAGAATTCATGGGCAGTACCCGAGGTTCCCTCACCACCAACAGCCTCAGGGCTCAATTGGCATGGGAATTTGTATTTCCCTGCATATGACAGCACCATGTTCGTTCCTGAAATCTCCTCCCTCCAGGGCTCTCAAAATCAGTTCGCAGTGCCTTCTGGTTTCAAGCGCCGAAGGAGACAGTATTGAGTGACAACAAAAGCACTAGAAACCACTGTCTATTTTAGGCCATCTTGAGAAAGACCTCTTTGCTGGGCCAAATGACGAAAGAACATCAGGACTGGGTGATCATTCCAAATTCAACTGAATTATCCAGTAGCCAGGTCTAAAGTGTGCTGTAATGCCTCGATGTTGTTCATTTTCCAAACATTCGAGCTTGTTTTGAGCTCTGCGGTGTCTAGTTTGTGTATATAGCGAAATAAAGACGAGCACCAGTAACATCATGCTTATTGGCCCATGCGGTTCCTTCTCCAAGTTTGTACTCCCTTTTGGTTTCGTTGAAACTTGAAAGGGGCACATGTCATGGGGTAATGCTAAGAGTTGCTCAGTTTTGCTGTTTACTCTCGCTGCCTTGCTGGTAATCAACCTGGCATGGACCTGCCCTTGAATCAGCACTGTATACGCTCCTGTTCTCACGTAATCATCCATGTGTACGCACAACGGATATTCTATCTATTTGAGTGCCTTCGAAAGATCGGATGATAGATATTGAGAAAACATTTGCTCTCAACGGGTATTGACTATTGAGATTGAAAATAATTAATTAAAATGTACACGTTTTGAATGGAAAACTTACCGAGCATCTCCAAGAGTCTCTCTAAACTCCACTCTTTAAATCATTATTTAGAGAGTCATTTGCATAAAAATCGTTTTCTATATGTTCTCGTTTTCCAACAGCTTTTCTATATCTTCTGTGCACTCTGAAAAACTATTCTCTTTTCTATATCTGAAGAGTGAGAAATCCGGAATAGAGAGTGACTATGTTTACATAACCAAATAAAAAAGCTGTTGGAATGTGCCTTTTTAAACAAAATCTCTAAAACTAGCAATTATGATAAATTTAGAGAGTCTCTCGGAGTTGCTCTTAAGTGGATATATTCCACCTCGATTACAAGAAACCTAACCGTTAACAAGTTCGGTTCAAGGGTGCGCACATATAACAACAATTATGGTCTGTGGCCCTAAAAAACAATTATGGTCAATGATGAAAATTTACAGATGTTAGTTTAATTTTCAAATCTTGGAGAGATCCTGCGTTGTTGGGCTATATGCATATTTTGAGCCAAAAAAAACTTATAAATCCGGCAGAGTATTCTCTTACCTGAGCCGTTCGATTGCCCATCCAATGGTTCGTATTATTTGCACCTGAGCCTTCTATCTATTCCGTACAAGCAAAGGGAAAATCGATTTGTCCACATCTCAGGCAACACCGTCGTGTCGGTCCCGCGTCCAAAACCTCTGAATCCGCCGGTGCTCCGGTGGCGGCGCGAAGCCGCGCACGATGCTCCGCCGCGTGCCCCTCTCCCTCCGCCGCGCCCTCCTCTCCTCCGCCTCCACACACCACGGCAGGGCACAAATCCCGAACCCCAGCCACTCGCATCCTCAGGTCCTCCTTCCCCAATGGCGCCATCACGCCTCCGATGCCTCCTCCACGGCCCCGCCGCACCCGCCGCCGCCTCCTCCTCCATCTCCGCCTGGTGCTCCATCGCGTTCGGGTGGAGGCGGTCCCACCGTGTCGTCGCTGAACCCCGCTGAGGTAGCCAAGTTCGCCGCCATCGCCGAGACCTGGTGAGACTGAGATCCCTCCTAATTTTGAGCGGGTGTTTGCTTGGTCGACGGCGTGTTTCCGTTTGTGTATTCGAAGGATGGTGGTGAACTTTCCTTGAAGCATGAGAGCCAAAAACACTACTGTGCTGGAGTTTGACAGATTAGTTGGTCTACCTTTTCCAGATAGAACATTTCGCATCAGGGAGAAGATCTCCTGCAGTGATGGACACTGTAGGGGCATTCCAATTGTAAATGCATGTAGGGGGTCTCATATCAGGACATGAAATGGTTCAAATAAGGTTCAAAACGAAGAGAACCAGGAATATCAACATTGGTACCAGTGTCGTTGAATTGACACACATGTTTGTGAATAGCATGTTGCAATCTGCTTTCAAGGAAGGTCACAAATTAGACTTGAGTAAGATGGGACCGTTCAGTTAACACTAACACACAAATTAGACTTGTTCTCGATCACAAAATGATATGCTGACATTGGTAGAGAACTACAAGTATCCCCTTGCATGTTATTGGTTATTATTGATGACAGTGCTATTTCTGCAATAAACAGGTGGGATTCAAGCGGTCCATTCAAACCTTTGCATTTGATGAATCCAACCCGACTGTCTTTTATCCGCTCCACCCTTTGTAGACATTTCAGGTACATTTCCCCACCCCTTGAACTTAAAGTCTGCTGACACACTATATACATTGACAATGAGCTGTAATGTTTACTATGTGGCATATCTTACCATCTTGAAGACAAAAATCTATGGATCATGCTGGTTTGGGCAGCGTCTTTCTATAGGATTGATTTCTTGACCGAGCCAGGAATTACTCTGCTGCAGTATATTTAGGCTCAAACTTCTTTGTTTGGAGTACAAACTGAGAATTAAGAGGCAATACATATTATTAGTTTGCTTTTCATTTTAGCTAACTGTGTAAGTATGCATATTCGTTCCTCCAGGAGGGATCCATATTCATCTAAGCCACTCGAAGGTCTCAAAGTTATTGATGTTGGATGTGGAGGTGGCATTCTGTCAGAGGTTGAAATCTCCTCTCACCTAGTCATTTCTGTGAATCACTACCTTCTGGTACTTAACATAGTAAAAGGACAATGATTTTTTTGAAGGGATAAGTGTGTGGCTCATTTCGCGACAGTTGGATTATAGATATGGTTACAGATATATACCAGTTGGCCTTTTGCTTATCAGACTGTTTTTATGCAATTTTGTCCACTAGGCTCATATCTTTAATTCTTTATGCCACCTTGGAGGTCTTTTGTGGATGCATGAACTTTGTTTCTTTTGAGCGTGGCTTTGGAGAATGGGATTATCAGCACACACATGTATTCATGTGGCTTATGATATAAATATTTGGGCCTTGCTGATTGGTGTCAATTTCATATGTAATTTCCAGATTTAGGTTTTTTTTTTGAGAATTACACAGTACAACGCAGACGCTCACACACGCACGCACACTCACCCCTAAGAATACACGTACGCAAACCCTACCCCTATGAGCACCTCCGATGGACTGAGCACCCGGCAGATCTGGAGATTCCCGAAGTCACCATTGGCACCTCGTTGTCGACGGGAACGCCGCTTACCACTTAACGCATAGCGCCGGAAAATTCTTGGGAAAATCCCAGGAAAAGGTGCGGGCACCAGGATTTGAACCCTGGTGGGTAGCGTCCCACTGGACCGTCCTACCATTGGACTACAAGCCAATTCGCAATTTCCAGATTTAGGTTAGGCAGTAGAATTTAACTTCAATATTTCTTATTTGAAATCTGTTGAATGGATGGGCAGGCTGGTTAAAAATTTAGGTTGAGGTTATTGTCATGTGTATAATGATCTTTTACCAATTGACATTTTGATGTGAATTTCTTAAACTAATATAACTCCGATTCAGGCTTGCTGATGTGGACTTCATTCATTTATTGTCTTATTATTTTTATTCCTACTCTTCTCTTTGGAGAACAATTTGGTATGTAGAAAATGCAGAAAAGGGTTCCGTATTTCCATTTTAAAATGTCTTTGTGACTTACTCCCTCCGTCCCAGAAAAGAAGACATTTTAGAAATTTTAGGACAGATTAACGAGAAAGTAAGATGACCTTGATTGCCCCTAATTATTAGCTATATTTGGCACTAATTGGTTGTTACATGCACGTACACTTACTAAATATAGTAGAATGACTTGTTTTTTGGGACAAATTTTGAATCTTGTAGTGTCTTCTTTTTTGGGACGGAGGGAGTAGGACAAACCTCAATGGTTGTGCTAGTTCAGCTTGGGAACATTCTACATGTTGTTGCTAATTAATGTTATAAATCTGTAAACCTGGCTTAGTATATGATAACTAGTTTGTTTAAAAGTGTCAGCATTATATCTTAATTTAGATGCAATTCCTTGTGGGTGTTTTAGTACAATTGTGGACTGTATCTGGAAAAGAATAATAACATAATTATATCTTGTTGCTGGATGACAGCCTCTTGCTCGGATGGGAGCTGCAGTTACTGCTATTGATGCTGTTGACAAGAACATAAAAATCGCAAGTATTCACGCGGTATGCGCAAACTCCTGATCATGCAAAATATTAGGTGTATGTAGATGTATTTGTTTGTCTCCAGAGTTATTTTGAGAGATTAATCACAAGAATCCGTGACTGCAGTATTCCTCATCCAATGATTCTTGGTTCTCATGTTCTCAGGCATCTGATCCGGCAACTGCTTCCATTGAGTATTGCTGCACAACAGCTGGTCTTTCTCTCCTTCCCTCTCTCTAAATCAATTTGTATGTTGAACAATGTTCTTTTTTAAGGGTCTTCCATTAGTTCTAACAGAATTTATCTCCTGCATTTTTTGTTAAACAATGATAGAGAGCTGCCGAACTACTGCATTGACCCTGACAGTTATTTTTCATTGACACCGTAGTGTGATGTAAACTATTTTTTTGGGGGAATAATGTTCTTAGTTCACATATGTGGTTACAATCTTATGTGATAATTAACCGTGCTAGAAAGGAAGAACATTACCTTTCCAGTTTAGACAGGAGAATGAATTTGATTATCTAAGTGACTTATCCCTGATATTTCTTATGACTGTGACTGGAGAAAAACTTATATGAAAATTGTTTACTTGCAGAGGAATTGGTTAAAGAGAAAAGGCTGTTTAATGCTGTAATTTCTCTTGAGGTATGCATATTTTTTGTTCCATCTGTATCCATCCTCTCTCTCAAATAAGTATGGAGGAGCCTTTTGGGTTGAATGATACTGAAAAGGATACCCAGGTGGTTCTGCATTTTATTGCATAGAGCTTTGGCTTTCCATTTGTGCTATATTTTATCTGATTGAGAGTAATTAACTATTAGGAATATAGATCATACGATGTCATATGATGTCAGCACTTTTGTGTGGATCAATCATTTAGAGGAAATATGGTTATACCTGTATCATCCCAGTCATAAGGTTAGGTAACACTAATTTGTTTCATGTACATCTGGATCTATCTGGGTTTCAGTGTCATGTGTACATCAACAAAGTGGTCCATGAGAAACTTGTGAAATTTAAAACAGAATATCAGCATAAGAGCTCATCCTGAACAAAAGAATGTGTAAATCATGTCATGCTGCCCTTTTTCAGGGTCATTCCATCTACATCTTTGTTAACTGATGTTACTTCTGATCAGGATTATGGGTTGAACTTTGTCTATTTTACAGGTGATTGAGCATGTTGCTAATCCTTTGGAGTTCTGCAAATCTCTCTCGGCTTTGACAGTTCCTAATGGTGCCACTGTGGTTTCCACAATCAACCGATCAATGAGAGCGTATGCCACTGCAATAGTTGGTGCTGAGTATATCCTCAGATGGGTTAGTGTGTAGCCCTCTTTCACGTTTTACCTTCATTTTCTAAGATCAGTAAATTTAATTGGGCAGCCCATTGTGTTGGAGGAACGTGCTAGCTAGTGCAGTCTTGACTGTTGAGAGTGCAACTTGTAGTTCTGACTTTCCTTACAGCTAATGCTTCTAAGAAACTTGAGCTATGAAAACGTCCGTTTTTAAATCACCAATACTCATGTTGTAAACTAAACATGGTAGTTCTGTCCTTCCTAACATATGATGCCACAAACCGTACAGATTTTAAAGAGTGCCCCTTGCTTTATGTAGCTAGCTGTTCCTACAGGGTTGTCAGAACCATGTTTTAGACCCATAAACCAGTCAGTTTACACCCCCTAAAAGTTTGTCTGGTTTGAAGACTTTATTTCAGATTTGAAAATCTGAATCATATAATGAAGAGAACATGTGAATAAAACCGATAACCATTCTGAAATCTGAAATCAAGGCCAGGCCAGTTCTGGTTTCTCTGCTGATTCCTGTTTTTTGTCACAATACATTAGTGGGCCTAGTGGTTGAAATCTCTAGAGAAATATTCAATGCTATGATTTTTCTATAGTTATACTGGCATAGTTTTGCTTGAGGTGAAGTATTTGGGCAGCTTAAGTTTGATATGAGTTATTGTACTTATGCAGCTTCCTAAAGGAACACATGAGTGGTCTAAACTGGTTACCCCCGAGGAGCTTGCCCTAATGCTGCAGAAGGCTTCTGTCTCTGTAAGTTTTCAATCACAGTAACATGCTGATTTTATTTGTGAAGTTATGTTGCTGATAGCTTGGCATCTATCACCAGGTTGAAGAGATGGCAGGGTTTGTTTATAATCCGTTGAGTGGAGAGTGGTCCCTATCAGATGATATCAGTGTGAATTATATTGCTTTTGGCGTCAAGAGAAGCGAAACACTGTCTACAGATGGCACAGAAGCAAGGTTATCATAATTGGAGATACAGAATTGACCTTGAACTATCGTGCATCTTTTTGGGAAGACAATCATGTCACTTAATACTAGTATACTACTACCGCGGATGCAGCCAAATAACAAAAGAGAATTTTTCCTATCGTTTTTTGTTCGCCTCGGATACAGAGGGACATGTACTAGTTGTGTGAAAGAGCTCAAGTTGATAAGTTGACAAGAGACTACTGCTTGCACGAACACCAAGTAAAAAAACTGGTTTGGTTTCCGCCGTCTCGGGGCTTAAGCGAGCAAGCATTTCCTTGCTAAAACGAGCGAGCCAAAATGGCTCTAGGCCAAAAGCAAGGAAGTCTTGCCTGTCAAGTAAAGAGAGGCTATGCTCTTCTGACAACCAAACTTGCCCAGTTGATTATAAGAGCGACTCCAACAGCTCATATAAATGCTCTTTGTGAGGTAAAAAAAAACAGAGGGAAAAAACCTCACAGGTATCCAGCGCGGTATTTTCCCCGGCTCGGTATCCAGCGTCCGACGCTCGGTTTCTTTCGCTCGCCCCGCAGGTTCGGTATCCGCCCGCACGCCTCCCGCGGTCCCACCCACGCACCCCTGCGTCTCTCCCTCGCCCTCCAGCCGGATGCCTTCCCTCCCGCCGTCGCAACCCCGCCGCCGCCTCTGCTTCCCCTAGGCCCAACTCCGGCGCATTGCTGCTCCCCATGGCGGCGATGGCGCTCGCGATGCAGTCATCCTTCTCGGTGAGCGAGTTTGTCGCGCCGGGGCGGCGGCCGACGCCTGCGCCGCGGACGCTGAGCTGGAGCTGGAGGTCCGCCGCGAACGCCGAGCGGCGCTTCTGCAGCCTGGCCGAGCGACTCCGCTGCACCTGACGCCCGAGGCGAGGGGGCGGTCTCGGTGGGGACTGGAGCCGTGGACGCCGAGGAGTAGTAGCTGGCGCCATGACGAGGCGAGGGGGCAGTCCCGACGGCAGAGGAGTGCGTGGGCGACCGCAGTGGCGCCGGCGGTGACGAGGATTCAGACGCCAAGGGCGGGGGAGCTGCTCCCGCGCCTCTCCGACGGCCTCACCAAAGATGATGCTCGCCGCCGACTGGCCCCGCCGTTGCAGCTCACCATTCCTCGATTCGTCACTGCCCGCACCACCTCCTTCACTCGCCGTACCTCGCCACACGCCCAATCGCCGCGTCGCCGGCTCCAGTCGCACCGCCACCGCCCCAGACCTCGGTGTCTGCCGCTGCTCGCCGCCAGCCTCCTCCGGTGGCCCATCTGCTGAGCTTATGGGACGAATGAGTTCATCTCACCTCGAGGAAGCTCGCCGGCCTCTTCTCCCTCGCCGGAACCTCTCCGCCGGCGAGGAATCGACGGGTCAAACGGCGCCCAGGTGATTTTGACTGGTGGGGTCCACTTGTCAGGGCGGTGGCTGTAGGTTTGGAAAGGCTATATGAATAATCTGTTGGATCCCTCCACTTTTTGGCTAGCTATTTGGTTTTACATGATAGGTAAATTAAGGTTTTAGCTATCCTCTTTTAGATAATCTCTCGGATATGCTCTAATACGAGGACGCTAGGCCTCCTCCAACGATGGCGGGGAGACCAATTTATAAATATTTTAATCGATGAACAGTAGAAAAATTCATGAGCCGGCGTTTTGCTCCGCGTCTAGCTTGAACTCTTTCCGAGACCTCTCCCTCTCACAGGCTTTCCAGCATTGTTTGGCTTGTGCTTTTACGAGACAACCTGCTAGCTTATAGCTACAGTGATCGAAACGGCACAATATTTTACAGTGGCTTGGATTTTCGTGCGCGAGAGAGCCACCCACCTCAGACTCTCTGAGCAAATAGTCTCGTCGCAGAGCGCGGGACTCTTGGTTCCTCTGCAAGTCTCTCTGTACGCCTGTGAAGCTACCGGTCCGAGTGAAATGGCACACTTATGTACATATGTAGGTTAGGGTAGCAGTACATCTTAGAGCGTTGAGCCTGCCCTAATACGTTAGACAGTTTTCTCAGTTTTCTGACAGTTACTCTTGTTATAAACAAAATGCTATTAAATTTTTTTAAACCATAAATCGAACACGTAGTCTGAATAACCAATAGGCAGGCGGTAGAGCCCATAGCCAGACCACCAAAGCGCGCGCGGAAAACGTAAATCACAAATCCGCCTCTCCACGCACACGCCCACCCCCGGCCGGGCCCCGACGCGATGGCGGCCTCCACCTCCGCCGCGCCGCCGCTCGCCGCCTTCGCGTCTCTCCTCACCGCGCGCCGCTTCGCCAGCGCCAAGTCCATTCTCTCCTCCCTGCTCACGCCGGGCCTCCTCGCGGTGCCGTTCCCCGACCTCGCCGCCGCCTCCCTCCCGCGCGCCGCGCCGCCCCACGCCGTGGCGGCCTTCCACGACATGCTCTTCCGCGCCTACGCCGACGCGGGCGCCGCCGAACGCGCGGCCGAGGCGCTCGACCTCACCGTGTCCCGCCTCGGCAGCCTCGATCCTCGCTCGCTCACCTCCTCCCTCCTCTCCCTCCGCCGCGCCGGGCAGCTCGCCGCCGCCGCAGACCTCCTTAGGCGGGCCCTCATCTCTTGTCCGGACTCCGTGTCGCCACTCTCCGCGTCCGTGGTCGTCGACGGCTTCTGCAAGTCCGGCCGCATCGCCGACGCTCGACAGCTGCTCGACGAAATGCCTCGCCACGGCGTGAAGCCCAATGCGCTGTGCTACAACTCACTGCTTGACAGTTACAAACGCCAAAAGGATAACGACCGGGTCCTGGAGGTGATCAAGGTCATGGAAAATGAAGGGGTTGAGGCGACAGTTGGGACATATACAATCCTGGTGGATGGTTTCTCAGCAGCCAGGGATATTGACAAGGTCGAAGCTGTGATTGATGAGATGAAGAGAAATAATGTCGCGGGGGATGTGTACTTCTACACAGCGGTCATCAGCGCATACTGTCGCACAGGGAATGTACGGAGGGCCTCCGAGGTATTTGATGAATGTGTTGGCAATGGTATTGAGCCAAATGAGCGCACATATGGTGTATTGATTGATGGGTTCTGCAAGATCGGGCAGATGGAGGCTGCAGAGATGTTGCTGGCGGATATGCAAGGGAGAGGCGTTGGGCATAATCAAATTATTTTCAATACGATGATCCATGGGTACTGTCGTAAAGGGATGGTGGACAATGCTCTCAAAATAAAGGAAGCCATGGAGAAAACGGGCATCGAACTGGACATTTACACTTACAACACACTAGCCTGTGGTCTTTGCAGGGTCAATAGAATGGATGACGCCAAGACTCTGTTGCATATCATGATCGAGAAGGGTGTGGCGCCAAACTATGTCAGCTACACTACGTTGATCAGCATACATTGCAAGGAAGGTGACATGGTGGAGGCTAGAAGGCTGTTCCGAGAAATGGCAGGGAAAGGGGCAATGCCCAGTGTTGTGACCTACAACGTTATGATGGATGGGTACATCAAGAAGGGGAGCATACGCGAGGCTGAGAGGTTCAGAAAGGAGATGGAGAAGAAAGGGCTTGTTCCAGATGTATATACTTATGCATCCCTAGTTCATGGCCACTGTGTCAATGGGAAGGTGGATGTGGCGCTGAAGCTGTTTGAAGAGATGAAGCAAAGGGGAACAAAACCTAACGTCGTGGCATATACGGCTCTGGTATCAGGTCTGGCAAAGGAAGGGAGATCAGAGGAGGCATTCCAGTTGTATGATGATATGTTGAAAGCTGGATTGACTCCAGATGAATCCCTATATTCTGCTCTTGTAGGAAGCCTTCACACAGATAAAAGAAAAGATATTTTACCACCGACAAAGTAAGGTTTCTTAGGAAGCACTCTTTTTAAGGGAAGTTAATATAAGTTGCCCTGAAGCAACTGAAGAGATCGGCAAATCATATTGTTGCATTTATCTCAGACGGCATAAGTTGGTCTCTCAGCCAGCTTCTGATGGAAGCAGCAAAATGGCAGAATTGCTTACATGTTGTGCAATGTATGTCCATTCTCCAGATTCCAGATCCTCACCGGGTAACAATTTTTCTTTAATTTTCAAGCACGTGTAGAAACCAGATGTTGTTGTGCAGAGTTCACTTCAATCGAAGTCTGTAATATTAGACAAGGAATTGTTACAAAACAAGCAATTCTTGTACATGTAACGGATCACTTGACAAGACAGGTCTGAAACATTGCGTTTCAATTAGCTGGTACTGGTATAGAGATATTTGTACTTGGAAATTTGCTGGTTGGATTAAAAAATATTAAAATAATTCGAATACTCCATGTAATTTAGTGTATTTGCCAGTTTTTTCCCCCTTTTAGATCCGTCAAGAGGAGCTGAAGATCCAGCAGCACAAGCTTTACTTCTGAAAGGCTGTGCCAATTCACCCCTGTGTCGCTATTTATTCTTACATACTAGCATCAGTATCAACCTTGAGTACTTGGTCTTGGGTCTGCAGGGCTTGTTTTGTGTCGTCATTGCCCTACAAAACAAGCAAATCATTGCAGTTTCTTGTGCAACAGCATGGCTCGATAGAGCCTTACCACATAGGTTTTTCGCATGCAAAACTAACCATCTCTGAAGTTGTGATTTGTGCAGGTAGACTGCCCTTCTCTTCCTGGATTGCAGACCTAATCTCCTTCATTTCCTAGAAGCAAAACAAGAATATGGTGGGATGCTCCTGGACACCGAACTAAAGGGTGGACAGTCAACAGAAAGAAGGCACACCTATTTCAGCTGCTCCACTTCAGAGTCAAGTTCCTTCTTCAGACCTTGGAGTTCCTGTATGTAAAGTTGTAAACACAACTGTCAGCGGCTCCACTGAACAGTTAATGATGCAACACTTACAATGGCACACACCTATGATCTGTGGACTATGGAATTTACAACCAAGGGAGAAAGCACAGAACATGACTCACATCCTGGCATGTCTTGACCTGTGTCTCTACATTGGAGTGCCAGTTCTGCACCTCCTGAAACAGAGGTCAGCCCATTGCATTTCATCAGCATCAGATCATCAGACCTGCGACTTTCTGGAACTCTAAAAAACCAGCAAATTTCTAAATACACTACTGTACTGGAGTTTGACAGATTAGTTATGTTTCCCCCATGCGTTTGTGTATTCAAAGGATGGTGGTGAACTGTCCTTGAAGCATGAGAGCCAACAACACTACTGTGCTGGAGTTTGACAGATTAGTTGGTCTACCTTTTCCAGATAGAACATTTCGCATCAGGGAGAAGATCTCCTGCAGTGATGGACACTGTAGGGGCATGCCAATTGTAAATGCATGTAGGGGGTCTCATATCAGGAGATGAAATGGTTCAAATAAGGTTCAAAACAAAGAGAACCAGGAATATCAACATTTGTACCAGTGTCGTTGAATTGACACACATGTTTGTGAATAGCATGTTGCAATCTGCTTTCAAGGAAAGTCACAAATTAGAGTTAAGATGGGACCGTTCAGTTAACACTAACACACAAATTAGACTTGTTCTAGATCACAAAACGCTATGCTGACATTGGTAGAGAACTACAAGTATCCCCCCTTGCATGTTATTGGTTATTATTGATGACAGTGCTATTTCTGCAATAAACAGGTGGGATTCAAGCGGTCCATTCAAACCTTTGCATTTGATGAATCCAACCCGACTGTCTTTTATCCGCTCCACCCTTTGTAGACATTTCAGGTACATTTCCGCACCCCTTGAACTTAAAGTCTGCTGACACACTATATACATTGACAATGAGCTGTAATGTTTACTATGTGGCATATCTTACCATCTTGAAGACAAAATCTATGGATCATGCTGGTTTGGGCAGCGTCTTTCTATAGGATTGATTTCTTGACCGAGCCAGGAATTACTCTGCTGCAGTATATTTAGGCTAAAACTTCTTTGTTTGGAGTATAAACTGAGAATTAAGAGGCAATGCATACTATTAGTTTGCTTTTCATTTTAGCTAACTGTGTAACTATGCATATTCGTTCCTCCAGGAGGGATCCATATTCATCTAAGCCACTCCAAGGTCTCAAAGTTATTGATGTTGGATGTGGAGGTGGCATTCTGTCAGAGGTTGAAATCTCCTCTCACCTAGTCATTTCTGTGAATCACTACCTTCTGGTACTTAACACAGTAAAAGGTTGAAACTTGTGAAATTTAAAACAGAATATCAGCATAAGAGCTCATCCTGAACACAAGAATATGTAAATCATGTCATGCTGCCCTTTTTCAGGGTCATTCCATCTACATCTTTGTTAACTTATGTTATTTCTGATCAGGATTATGGGTTGAACTTTGTATATTTTATAGGTGATTAAGCATGTCGCTAATCCTTTGGAGTTCTGCAAATCTCTCTCGGCTTTGACAGTTCCTAATGGCGCCACTTTGGTTTCCACAATCAGCCCATCAATGAGAGAGTATGCCACTGCAATAGTTGGTGCTGAGTATATCCTCAGATGGGTTAGTGTGTAGCCCTCTTTCACGTTTTACCTTCATTTTCTGAGATCAGTAAATTTAATTGGGCAGCCCATTGTGTTGGAGGAACGTGCTAGCTAGTGCAGTCTTGACTGTTGAGAGTGCAAAGTATTTGGGCAGGTTAAGTTTGATATGAGTTATTGTACTTATGCAGCTTCCTAAAGGAACACATGAGTGGTCTAAACTGGTTACCCCCGAGGAGCTTGCCCTAAATCTGCAGAAGGCTTCTGTCTCTGTAAGTTTTCAATCACAATAACATACTGATTTTATTTGTGGAGTTATGTTGCTGATAGCTTGGCGCCTTGGCATCTATCACCAGGTTGAAGAGATGACAGGGTTTGTTTATAATCCGTTGAGTGGAGAGTGGTCCCTATCAGATTATATCAGTGTGAATTATATTGCTTTTGGCGTCAAGAAAAGGGAAACACTGTCTACAGATGGCACAAAAGCAAGGTTATCATAATTGGAGAAACAGAATTGACCTTGAACTATCATGTGACTTAATACTACTACTGCGGATGCAGCCAAATAGCAAAAGAGAATTTTCCCTATCGTTTTTTGTTCGCCTCGGATACAGAGGGACATGTACTAGTTGTGTGAAAGAGCCCAAGTTGACAAGTTGACAAGAGACTACTGCTAACATGTAGTTCTAGCTGTTCTCTTTGATGATTGTAATACGCTAATACGCTATACAGTTTTCTGACAATTACTCTTGTTCTAAACAAAATGCTACTTTATTACCATAAATCGAACACGTTTATAGGAGTCTGAATACTGAACGCTGTTGACATCTGGGCATTTGTTATGAGTCTGATATTGAAACTGTGGCCTATAGCGCGTTACCGTCTCTGGTCCCAACCCTACAATATGCGATGGTACGCTATCCGCTTCAGATTCGGGAATCTGAACATTGTATCGCAATCGGCAGCTTCGCTCAGGACCGAAGCAATGGTGGGGTGCCCCAGAGCTCAGATTCAGCGAGGTGCTATTGGCTATTGCCAGTTCTGCGAAGGACACTCCCACGTGCCCGAATTCTTCATCAGTAAAACAGTCCATGGTAATATCATCGTGCAATCATCTGTTTTCCAAGGAAAGCCAATGAATCATCACTCTTTGCTGGAACCGAAATTTGAAGGAACATAAACACAGGAACAAACTCAGAAAGACTTAGAATTATCAGAGAGGGGCACTCATTTAGGCACACACATAACCACTTTTAAGGTTGACATACATGTATACTACAAACTTTTTGGAGTTTATTAAGTGCTAGATAAAGTGCCTACTGGCAGATCAATCAGCCACTACGTTCTTATAACGTTCTTACAAGCCATGGCTGACTATGGCACTCAGGAATGCCGACACATTACAGTTGCAAGTCATCTGCATGGGGGCACCTCATGCATCATCGTCACCTTCAACAGTGTTGACACGCTCACACTCATCAATCCATTCGCTATATCTGTGAAAGAAAATAATTCCAGCTCAGTCCCACTTGAGGATAAACATGACATATCTACTACAAATTTGAAAACAGTAAGAATTATTTGATGGGATCGACTTACATATCAATAGGCTCAGTGAGTGCTGCAAGAAAAAGAGATTAAGACAATCAGTACAAACATGAAGAAACGGTGCTTACAAACAGTTCTACTAATCACTATTTTCTATGCATGGTATTCCATCCAGGTTTACTTTTGATGGATTCAGTACCGACATTTTATATCTCGCATAATCAGACATTGTCATGGTCCAGTTTGAGTTAGTCATGGAAAAACCAATTCCAACAGTTTATAAGCTACATTCTGTTCCCAAGTGTCACAAAAATTTCACATTGCCTTGTTCATCAGTCCATTAAGAAGAAAAATAAATTCATAGGTTGCTGGATATCGGAACTTTCTAGATGCAATTTAATACACATGGCAGAAAATTTAGGAGCACGTGTTAAGAGTTTTGTACATAGTTTTGACATACCATTAACAGTGGTGCTGAAGTTTTCCTGACAGATTCTACAGGAGGCTTCGCCGATCAGATTCTTCATGTCACTGCATAAATGTGATAAAGTGATTCAATACCAAATCCAGCGTCAGCAGATGAACAAGGAACCTGCGAAAATGATACTCACATACGGCACTCTACACTGCTCCCATGATTGCAGAATGGGCAGGAGAAGACGGTATCAAGCTTGTCCATCCGCTTCTTGGGAGGCGGCTTGGCAGCTGACTTTCTCTTCCCCATGGTGCAACTTCTTTTCTTCCTTCAAATCAAGCCAAAGTACAGTGATTAAGACTCCTAAACAACCTTAAGATGTACAAATACATGCAGTCTAGATGTAACAAACAAGCCATAAGACAACAATACTCACAGCAACAGATGCGTACAGAAAAAAATAATCCTAATAGATCTCAAGGGGACCTTTGGCTAACTTTAAAAGCTACGCAAATAAAAATGTACAGAAGCTACCAAAAAACATAGACGAATGCAATACCTAACTAATAGTAACTACTGATCAGGATACTCAACTTATAAACAGATATTCTTCAAGAACTTCTGTTTGGAAATAAACCTAAAATTAAAGTGGTATTCTTCAAGAACTTCTGTTTTGGAAATGAACCTAAGATTAAGGTATCGTATTGGACATGGCTCTTACAACCCAATCTTCATCTTTGATCTTTCAATTGCCAAAATCAAAGGTATAATAAACCACCTACAACCTGTTTGTGTACAGCAATTTATCAACCGGTTTGTCAAAAATTAGAGAATATTTCTTGATAGCTAGGATTATTTAGCAGAATCATATACACAGGATTAGGAAAACTAGCTTTTCATTCCTGATCTCTCCATCCTGTTATCATGTAAAGCATAGTATTTACGTTTCGGTAACGAAAATGGGGAAAAGCTGTTCAAACAAATATTGGGGAATAACCCTAGCCCTACCCAACCATTTCCTTTCGCCTTCAACCAAGAACGGGCTAATCAAACAACAATTCTAAACCGTATCACCACCTGGTTCAATGGAAAACCCTCTCAGGATCCCCCCGACGACGGATCGGGCGGATCAGCTCGTCAATAAGCGCGCACAAACAGCGCAAAATTCACGCCTGGAATGAACGACGGGGGCACGGGGCGACGCAGTAACAGCAGGAAATCGAGAGAAGAACATGAACGGCAATCGCAAACCAGAGAAATTCTGATGATATTTTTGGGGATCGATGCTCACCTTGGGCTGTCGAAGGGTTGGGGAACGCCGCAATGGGAATGGTAGCGAAGGGGGAGGGGAGAGCGGCTCTTTTATAACGGAAAGGGTGCGCGTAACGCGGGTTTGGGATGACAGCTCACTGACGGATGGGTCCCACCAAGTCCACCCCCGTCGGTCTCGACTGCTCGACCCGCGTGCCGAGTCGGGCGCCACCCGCGCCGCCGCCTCCGCGTCCACCTCCACCGCGGTCGCAGCCGGCGGCGTCTTGAGTATGGCAACCGCCCATGCCGCGCGTCAAACGACGGCGGCGGCGTGCAACCAACACGCCGTCTACCACGCTCACCTCGCGGCTCTGCTGAACCCCTCCCCGCGGTCGCCGCCGCTCCCGCTTCCCCTCTGCCGCCGCCACCTCCAGCTCTCGCTCCCCGCGGCTTCCCGCCTCGCCGCGTCCTTCCCGCCGGTCCCGCTCCTCCTCTGCTTCCTCCGCGCGCTCCGCCTCCTCCCTTCCCCGCCGCCGCGCCCCTTCGACGCGCTCATCAGGTCCTACGCCTCACTTCCCTCCCGTGCCTCCGTCGCCGCCGCGGCCCTCGCGTTCGCCAGGTCGGCCGGGTACGCCCCCTCCGTGCTCACCTACAACGCCGTCCTCCTCGCGCTCTCCGACGCCTCGCTCCCCTCCGCGCGGCGCTTCCTCGATTCCATGCTCCGCGACGGCGTGGCGCCCAACGTGTACACATACAACATCCTCGTCCGCGCGCTATGCGGCCGCGGACACCGGAAGGAGGCGCTCAAAGTCGTGCGCGACATGCGTGGCACGGGGTGCGCGCCCAATGCTGTGACCTACAACACGCTCGTCGCGGCGTTCTGCAGAGCCGGGGAGGTGGGTGGCGCCGAGAGGCTGGTCGGAATGATGCGGGAGGGCGGCGTGAAGCCGAACCTGGTGACCTTCAACTCGGTGGTGAATGGACTCTGCAAAGCTGGGAGGATGGAGGATGCACGCAAGGTGTTCGATGAAATGGTCGAGGAGGGGTTGGCGCCAGATGGGGTCAGTTACAACACCTTAGTGGCTGGGTATTGCAAGGAGGGGTGCTTGCAGGAGGCATTCTCTGTTTTTGCTGAGATGATGCAGAAAGGGGTCTCGCCGGATGTGGTGACATTTACATCGCTGGTTCATGCGATGTGCAGGGCTGGGAACTTGGAGCGGGCAGTGGCATTGTTGAGGCAGATGAGGGAGAGGGGCATCCGGATGAATGTGATCACTTTCACAGCCCTGATTGACGGGTTCTGCAAGAAGGGGTTCTTGGATGATGCATTGCTTGCAGTGAAGGAGATGAGGGAATGTGGGATACAGCCTTCACTGGTGTGTTACAATGCGCTTATAAATGGCTATTGCATAGTAGGAAGAATGGATGAGGCAAGAGAATTGGTATGTGAAATGGAGGCTAATGGAGTAAAGCCTGATGTTGTGACATACAGTACGATTCTCAGTGCGTACTGTAAGAGTGGCAATACAGATTCTGCATTCGAAGTGAATCAGAAAATGCTTGAAAGGGGTGTGCTTCCAGATGCAATTACCTACTCATCACTCATAAGGGGTCTTTGTGAGGAGAAAAGACTAAATGATGCGCATGTGCTCTTTGAAAATATGATCAAACTCGGCCTACAACCTGATGAATTTACGTATACATCACTTATTGATGGCCACTGCAAGGAGGGGAATGTTGAGAAGGCTCTTTCTCTGCATGATGAGATGATAAAGATAGGAGTTCTCCCTGATGTTGTGACATACAGTGTGCTTATTAATGGCCTTAGCAAATCAGCACGTACTAAGGAAGCGCAACGGTTGCTCTTCAAATTGTATCATGAAGATCCAGTTCCAGCTGGTATTAAATACGATGCACTTATGCATTGTTGTAGAAAAGCTGAGTTCAAGAGTGTGTTGGCTCTCTTGAAGGGATTTTGCATGAAAGGTTTAATGGATGAAGCTGATAAAGTGTATCAATCCATGTTGGACAGAAACTGGAAGCTTGACGGGTCTGTGTATAGTGTGATTATTCATGGGCATTGCAGGGGAGGAAATGTTACAAAGGCTCTCAGCTTCCATAAACAAATGTTGCAGTGCGGTTTTGCTCCAAATTCAACAAGCACAATTTCCTTGATTAGGGGTCTATTTGAAAAGGGAATGATTGTGGAAGCAGATCAGGTGACTCAGCAGTTGTTGAACTGTTGTTCCCTAGCAGATGCAGAAGCATCAAAGGCTCTCATTGACCTCAACTTGAAGGAAGGTAATGTGGATGCAGTGGTAGATAGTCTGCATGACATGGCAAGAGAGGGACTGCTTCCAAGTCCAAGATGAGGGTGATTCAAGGATCACCCTATATGAAAAACACGATTGTCATGTTTGGAGCATTCTATTATCTCATCAGTGGCACACAGAGCATTAGGATCGGTGTTCTGTGGTAGGATTTGGTCTATTACTCTGCCATGAATCGTGATGTGCTCCATATAGAAGGACTGAAAGAAAGTTTTTTGCCTCATGTTGCATGATTATGTGAAGTGAGCAACCATCTTCATTTCATCAACTTTTCTGCTCCTAGCAAGTGAATTAAATTCTGGTTCTTGATAAATACTTGATTTGTACTAGCACCTTGCAGTATTTGTTGTTTATAATAACTATTAGGTTAAGAGAAGAAGGTAGTACTATTCGATGCTGAATCATTTATAGTCTTTGTTTTAGACACTAAAAGATCACAGTGTATAGTTTGCCAACTTAGTAGAGCTTCTTGGCGATTCTGATCTTTATTTAACTCACATTTATCCCAGATGGTATAAGCCTTTTTTGATAAATAAAACACAGTTGTGGATATGCTACATCTCTAAACCAGATTTATATTGTGACGTTAGGTTCAATTATGCTAATAAGAAAAACTCAAATGCAGAATCAACAATAAGCCTGATTAAAGCGGTGTAAATAAATAAATATTTACTTGACTATTTAATGCCTTTTGATCAATAATAACTGACGTTCCTGTGGACCACCAGAATTATTAGCTTTGAAATTGTTAGTAGTGACATGTTCGTTTTGCTTTATTGCAATTCTTAGTTTCATGATAGAGAAGAAGACACTGCTTCATGCCTTCTAACTTATTATATGCCTTCTAACTAATTACCCTTTTAAGATACATAATATGCACTGTGCTTCCAGTATCCTGTCTTTTATTTCCCTGAGAGGCTAAAACAAAATAGCATGCCTCCCTGTATGCTTCAGGTTGTTCTATGTGTATCATATCTTATCTTGTTAAAGCCGAGTAGCTGACAACACAGTATAAATGATCTAACAACTGATTTCTCAAATTTTCTGTTTCTCTTATTTGGTTTTAAATAAATCACCTTATTTTCATACAATAAGTTCCAAGTGTTTTTTCTTCTGCAGGATGAAGAATTTCAAGTCCAAAAGGACCAAAACAGTTCAGAAGTGCATGAAAGAACAGAGGATATATCCACCTATTATCTCCGATGAGGCTACTTTGAGAAAAGAAACCAACAGCAGAACAGTAATGGATTGTATCCACCTATATCCCCAATGAGGCTACTTTGAGATAAGAAACCAGCAGCAGAACAGTAATGGATTTAAATTAGGAGTAAAGCAAATACATCCTTATTCTCTTGCTCCTCACTTGGACAAAGAAAATGGAAATGAGAGTGAGAAATTCATGAAAAATGAGGAAGAAAATGGGATATCAGTGGTGATTGAATTGTACAGGTATAGTTAGCCTTTATCAGGCACACATGTCTGGTTCTCTAGCAACGGGTATAACTTACTTTACAGTGTTTTCAACTTACTACGAACTATTTTGTCTGTGTGCCTGTAGCAACTTGGGCATTTGCTCTTTTCTTGCCAAAGCAGAAACCTTTGGCTCCAGCTAAACTCTTCTCATATTTCTCAGTTGCATCATATCGTATAGCGTCAGATTTCAGCTAGCTAGCCTTCCATGTTCTCTACATTCTTCAGTACCTCAGCCTCTCTATCTGCTATCTCCTTGGCCTCCTTAGCAGTGAACGGTGGCGGCAGGGTGCAGGGCTCGAAGTCGGCGATGTGCTTCTCCATGGAGTCCATCATGCAGTCCCGGTGCAGGCCCTGGGCAGGGCATGCCATGGACTCGGTGCAGATCTCGATGGCCTTCTCCGGTATGGTGGGCTTGTACCGGAGCAGCTTGGCGTACTCGGTGAGCAGGTGCAGCATGTAGTCGTAGATGTAGTCCATGCTCATCTCATCCCTCACGAACCGGCTGCCCTGCTCGCCGATGAGCTGCGCCTCCGCCGGATGCTTGTTGCCCCAGTCGACGGCGAACTTGATGGACTTGCACACGTGCTCCCGGTTGATGGGCCAGTAGTGCTTGCCGGCGACGAGCCCCCTGGACAGGATGTCCTGGAAGGGCGTCGTGACGAACAGCACCGGCGAGTCGCACGCCAGTATGTGCTTCTCGCTCACCGACCATGCGTTTCCTTCCACATAAACCTTGTACCTGCACCCATTGACAAATGATGATGATCTGAGCGAAACCATGCGTTTGGGTCTTTATTTGTACTAGCTAGGGATTTCACCAGAATCTATATAGTTTTTTGCATCTTGGAAGGGTCTCTGCAAAAGACCAGGGCTCTGTGTGGTTACCTGTATATGCATTGCTTAGGTATTCTCGAGTCTTTGAACCCATTTTGAGTTGCACGATTCCAGTCCTACAAGAAATGCAATAATAAGATAAATTAACACCCCTGCTTAGGCGAACAGAAAAGGGACAATGCATGCATGCCAGTTTCAATTTCTTGGCTTTTGAAGGAGCTCTCACCTGGGTGAAGACATGGGCGTTCCAATCCTGGCCGTTGGAGCCGTTGCATTTGAGGAGCTCGTGGCGAATCCTGTAGCCCTCGGGGTTGCCCTTCCAGAATGCATAGGGCTGCCTCTCCGGCCACCGCAGGCGCTGGTTCTCCCGCCCCACCTCCTCCAGCATCTGCGTCCACGGCCGGATGCCCACCTCCGGCCATCCCCAGAATGACCAGTCCGGGAACACGACGTCGAGCGTGGCCGCGTCCTTGCAGTACCGGAACACGGGCGGCGCCTCGGCCGGAGCCGGGAAGTCGGCGGCGCGCACCTGGCCGGGGTCGTCGCAGGCGAACATGAGGTCCAGGTCCGGGACGCGGCCGGGGTAGCGGCGGAGCAGCTGCAGGATGCCCCACTGGGTGAACACGTCCCGGGTCTGGAACGCGCGCCCGTACGTCTCCACGTACGCGCGCCCGCCCACGACCACCAGACGGAAGAAGGCGTGCGGCCGGCCGCGCTCCACCGCCTCCCGCGTGATCCCGCCGCCGCCGCGCCATGGCCGGAGATCGTCGTGGATGTAGCGGAAGTAGTCAGGGCACGACGGCGGCGCCGCCGGGCCACCGGGTGTTGGCAGCGTCGACGGCGGTGGCGGCGGTGCTGGTTTGGCAGGGCATTTCTGCGGATGCGGGGACGTCTCGTTGCCGCAGGTGAATGGTATGGGTATGAGGGGCGCCGTTGAGTTGCCGTGGTGACGACGCCGTTGGCCGGCGCCGGCGCTGGCAGTGTTGCCTAGTAGCGACGACTGGGGACATGCATCATGCAGGAGAATTAAGAGTAAGCTAGGTAACTGTAACTCGTTGCAGTACTGCACGTATGCTCAGCTCAACTGTTCGCTCGTTTTGAACTTCTTATTATAAATTATAAACTCAGTCAAAAGTTGGGGTTCGTTTGCAGAAAAATGGATCCTCTTTTAGCCCTTGTTTAGATGCAAATTTTGCACTCCAAATTTGGCCCCTTATAGTACGTGCGTCACTGTAGCATTTTGTTTGTATTTGTAAAAAATTGTCCAAAATTTGATTAAGCTCAAAATGTTTGTCTCGCAGAATTTATTTCATCTACATTTAGTACTCCATGCATGTGCCGACATTTTGATGTGATGGAAATCTTCTTTTTGCACAGTGAACATTGGGGTGGAATTTAGAATCTAAACAAGAGCTTAGTAACTCGTCATGCCGTGAACAGCACGGGAGGTTAGAGACTTTGCATTGACTAGGAACAGCCATTATCTGTTTTTACATAAAAGAGTGTGATTATACATTGTTTTACATTCAACGCTTTCCATTTTCAATCATGGTGTAAATATTCCCTTTCTCTTGATGGGCCCGTCATCTTGTTTGAAAATAAAAAGACGTGCCTATCACAGGTCATATGATGTGCCCGTCTAGAACGTTGAAATTTTCTCTCGAGAAATCAAGCTTTTTTTCCTTTGAAAATCATGCAAGATGGATGATCCATGTGCCAAACAAACATTTAGAGCCATAGCTAATCTTGCAAATCGAACATGAAAACAAAAGCAAGCGTCCTCATCATACTTACAGCGTCGAGATCGATCCATTTGCGCGCGCCAAGTATCAAGGCAAGGAGCATGAGGCCGACCATGATGGATCCCACGCCCCTCGTCCGCAACACCGCTCCCAACGACCGCCCAGCCCACGCCACCGGAGCGCCGCCGTCCTTGCCTATGCCCCGGTGCTCCTCCGTAATCTCCTCCTCCTTCTCCGTCGCCGGTGGCACCAGCGGCGCCCCCTCCTCGTCCCGCTCCCCGGCCGGCGACGTTGCCAGGAGGACGGCGCTCTTCATGATCGCTCGATTGATCGATCACAAGCTGCACTGCACGGGCACGGACCCTGAACCGGACCAAGCAGGAAATTTGGAGCAGCCAAATTCTGCTGCACGAGCCGGATACCCGGGTTCTGCAAGAAAGCAAAGTTTGCTCCTATATGTAGCTCACGGCGCCAAGTCAACGCGCGACGCAGTACCATTACGTCCCTGCTTGAATTTTGATCCCCGGGAAAGATAAATGAATAATGGTCGTACTGCACAACTATTGCAGGGACGTCAAGACAATTTTTCAGACTGCTACAGTGCTACAGGAAAACTTTCTTCAGCAGCATGAGATTAAGTGGCCGAATGGCCCGTGCAAATGCGCGACTAGATGTGAAAGTACGATTGCATTTGCTGTATACTAACTACTCAGTCTGATGCCGTGGCAACTTTCTTCAGAGTTTTTTTTAGTACTTCTTCAGAGGTTTGGCCAGGTCCTCTCCCCTGCTTGCGTTCGGCGAAAATATGCATGAGATCACGTGGGAGCAACGGCGATTGCCCAGGTTTGATTTAAACAAGAGTTACCAGCTGTTTATACACAAAGCCCAAGACTTGGCACATCCATACTCCAGGAAGAGTTTTGGATAGATTGAAATGGATAACATGTGGTGATGCAATGGAATTATGGAACAGTGCTGTAGTGTAGCGTTTAATATAGCACGGGTTTATTCTAATGGCAGCTGCTTTAAGTGGCAAATACGAATGTAGTGGTAGTCAGCATATCAGTTGCATATGAAAGGAAAGTTGAGTCGTCCAATGTTACCATTTGTATTACCAACATAAAAATGTTGCTACGCTGAATTTTTTTCAACTGCCATTTTCATATCATATATACAAGAGTTCTTGTCGAGCCTTATACATAAACATCGACTGTACATTTCTATCGTCCAATGTTACCATTTGTATTACCAACATAAAAATGTTGCTATACTGAATTTTTTTTCAACTGCCATTTTCATATCATATATACAAGAGTTCTTGTCAATCCTTATACACAAACATCGACTGTACATTCAATGTGGTATGATCTGTAACCCTGTGTGTTCCTTTTGAAGAGTGTATGTGTAACTCTGTATGTTCAGTCACAACAAAACAATGGGGAATCAGAACTCAATCCCGCTGTTCATCTGAACCGAGAACCATGGCCGGCCAAGGCCATGGAGCGGAGCGTCTACTCTGAGCACTATCCCTGACCTTGCTGCGCCGCCATTCAGCTTCGACCTTCCGATCTGTGATGGTACCCGAACAAGGTTATCAGAGAGCTAAGTCTAGAGGCAAATTTTCTTCAGATTTAATTGTACAACTGGACAGACCGATATGGAGGCATGAGCAGAAGGCGAAGCAGTGTGGGAGTAGCCACAGACGACGCCGACGTTCTCGTTCACCGAGTGGATCAGCTCCGTGCACACCCCAGGATGGCGTCCACCGATCGTAGGGCATATGCTGTGCATCAGAAATTCAATATGGAACAACAGTCAGTCTGGACAGCTATTTCAGTTTCAGCAAGATTTTGATCATGAACCAGTAAAGCAGATTTTAGAAAACTGGTTCACAGCAAGAAACAAGCAACGATTTGGATCAAATTATCAACGGCACAAGGAGCCAGGGTTCGAGCGTGCCTGATCTGAGTTGCTGGTTGCAGCATCAGGCCAGATGTTCTCCAAGACAATGGCTGGACAAGCCCCAATGAGAGAGACTTATCCGGCCACTGAACCATTGGGACGACGCTGCCCCCACTCCTGTTCTGCAAGCAACTGATAGCACATTGTAAGTATAAAGTACCAATGCAGCTTCTGTTTCTCATGAATTGAAGCATTTCAACCATATCGGCTGACCTTGAAAGAGAAGCTGATCCTCTTCTCCCCTGGGAACTTTCCATGGCCTTGCAAGATCCCACCGCCGAGAGGAAGGAAAGCGCGTGCAGTGAAACCATCGCCGGCAACATATCTTAGTTGCCCATTTGGGAACTGCATGTCCATGAATGACTGAACAAAACGCTATGTTAGAGATGGACATGAGAAAATTGTAATCTACTAGTAGAAACAGAAGCAGAAGAGCTCAAAGACTTACGCAAGCAAACGGGTTCAGGCACAACATGGACATGAAGAACCATCTCTTATGAGTCGACCAATAAGCTGGGCACACCGAGTGCACTCCATTCTGCAAGAACAAAGCTCTTGTGCTCTCAGCTCAAGCCATTTTGCACAGTGCAATTCTTGGTTAGCTGAAGCAATGTTGAATTTTTTGCTGGAGATCAACGCACCTTGCGCTCAAATCCGTACCAGATGAGATGCCGCTTAGACAGGTGCACCGGGAACAGCAGCGTCGTGTCGCGGACGAAGAGGACCGGGCCGAGCTGCACCAGGAACAGGTTGGCCCCGTCGCCGGCGCCTCTCGGAGCAGAGGCATTGGCGCCGCCGCCGTGCGACGCCTCCGCGCGCCACAGGTCGCCTCTGGCCACCACCGAGCTCTCCACGTCGTTCGTCCGGCTGTCGTACGTCGCCGACAGGTTCATGCTCCACTGTGACCGCGCGAACCTTCCGGAGGCGCCGAGGGGGTCGCCGCCGCCGCCGCCGCCGGCGCCGCCGGTGATCCCTTCCTTGCCGGCCGACGACGGCGCTCCAGCCGCCGGTCTCCCGCCATTCCTCCAGGCGTTTCCCCGGCGCTGATTCGGCGCGCCGGAGTAGAAGGCATCGTCGATGCGGAGGCGGCGGAAGACGTCGCCGACGGCGCGGCCCAGGCGGCCCCCGGCGTCGAGCACGGCGGCGGCGACGCCGGAGAGCTGCTGCTTCTGCGGCGGCGGCGGGAGCTGGACGGGGAGGAGCGCGGCGACGCGGCGCGCGAGGTCATCGGCCGCGGCGGACATGGGCGGACGCGGAGGGCGCGGGGGCCTGGCTCGCGGGGATCGGTGGCCGTCGGAGGATAAGGGGCTCGTGGCGGGAGCGGAGGGAGCTGTTGGGAGGTGGAGACGAGAGGAGCCTCGCGTGGACGCGGTGTATGGGAAGGAGTCGTGGATGTGGCACAGGTGTGTGGGGTGCACGTGCGGTGGTTCTGTGGACGCGGTCTATGAGGCTGGATGAGGAGAAAGCATGTTCAGAACTTCAGATAGCCGTTGAAGAGTAGGAGATGAGACTGTTATGCTGGCAAAGCCGCCAGCATGGCTGCATGGGCAAACTGTGGATGCAAGGCTTTGTGTTAGTTGAATGTTTGAATCGTGTCCCATATGAGCCTCTCTGCAATTTTGGCATGTCAAAAAGCTTGAAAAGAGAAGAGCTTAAAACATCTCCAAGAGTCTATCTATAATATACTCTCTAAATCATTATTTAGAGAGTCATTTAAATAAAAATTATTTTTTATATCTTTATACTTTTCAATAGTCTTTTTATATCTTATGTGCAGTCTAGAGAGTCATATCGCTCTCTATTTTTTGGCTAGCGAGAAATCCGGAATAGAGGATAACTATATTTGGATATCCAATTGAAGAGGCCGTTGGAAGGTATTTTTTTAACCAAAATCTCTATTTCTATAAGATAGAAAAAGATATAAAGAGTCTCTTGAAGATACTCTTAGCCGGAAAGCATCTTGGAGCTCGGTCCCCCCCCCTTCAAAACGCAATATAGATATAAAATGTTTGAATACACTCATTCAAGCATGTTAATTTTATAAGATGGTCAAAATTACTATAGAGTGTACACATCTCTCTCATTATTGGTAGATATATCGTCTATCACAAAAAAATTGTATTAATAAATAGAGGAAGCTAAGTATACTTGGATGGAACTCATATAACTCATTTTTTTAGAAAAAAATTCTCATATAACTCATGAAATGCATGCCCATGGAGTCCAGAGTTTTTTTTTAGTCTGAATGTGGAATCTGAGTTGGGCTGGCTTTAATGGGATTGGGCTTCAACCCCCAATCCTCCCAGGCCCCAACATTAGGTAGAGGGTAGCCCAACTTTCTTTTGCTCAGGACTAGGCCGAATTCAAGCCAGGGTGGTCTGAGTTTTGAGGCCCTATGATGTTTTTGCCTCTACTTTGAAGTGTAATTGTGATTATGTCCTCGTTTTTAACTTTATTTATGGATTTTTCTTCTATTATTCATAAGTCAATACAATTTTGTCCTTGGTTTTTGTGTATTTGCCCCTGTTTTTACCATTGACTAGGGACAAATCGCATCGATTTGTGAATAGTAGAGGGCAAAATCACAACATTAAAAAAATAAGAGTAAAATCACAATTGCACTTCAAAATAGAGACAAAAACACCAATTCCCCTAAGCGAAAAATGACCTCAGCCCATTAGTGTTTGCCAAATTTTCTTAACTCTACTGTTACCTATACGATTCCTAAGAAAACTTACTGTTACGTTGTATGGATGTATAAAAAATTGTGATATTTTTTTGGAACTTGGTTTTTTAGAGTTAATTTCATTTGATGATTAGTGTATATGGTGATTAGTGTTGGTGCGTCCTTGCTCATGGCGTGCCAGGTGTGTCTTCTGTCTTCTACCTACACCACGTTACCTCTTGGACCCACCAACTCGTTGGACATGAGTCATCATCCTTCTTTTACAACTTGTGCGCCATGTCACAATCTGTTACTCTGTTAGCCATGAATAAGTGAATATAACGCCATGTCCATTACGTGATTGGTTGAGCATTTCAACTTCGATGGCTAGTTACGTAAGTCAACCTTTTTAATATAAAAGTTGAAAATACAGATTTATAGCAAATCTAATGATACTGTACCGACATTATCAATCCAGATAAACAAATAAGAGGCGTTTGCCGCTCAAGTTGTGAACCAGCATACATTCTGTACTGAAGAACATCTGACGAGACAATTTAGATCATTTGACCACAGGGAAAAATCTGTTTGGGTAAAAATGAGGTTGTAAAAAGGGCGGTTTGAACTCTCATTTAACCTAAATGTCCGAACTCTAACAGAAATGTTTTCTTTTTCTGGTCCTGGTGCAATGCAGAATGGCCGGGGCTTATATGAAAAAGGGCATTTTGCAACTCTACATTTGCACATATGCATCATGACCATTAAGCGGTACTTGCACGATCATACACTATATTTTCCAAAGATACAAAGCATATATAAGTTTGAAGATGATTAAGCTGCCCTACAAGGCTACAAACGACCTCATGCTAGTATGCTGTTCAAACATTTTGAGAATTTCTAGATATGATTTTATCCAGTTATCAATCACACGAAGAGTCAGGACGGTTGTACTTGAATATAAAATGGAAGCTTAGAGTGCTAGCTTGGAAGCTGCATTTGAGCACAAGAAGTTGAGAATTGGCGTGCACACCTCCATTATATATACAGGCTGCATCCATGTCCCCGGTTAACTCAGAAAACAACACACTTAACAATCTTAATCCACTTCTCTCCGATCCAATTGCCAAATTGCCTTCACACGCGTGCGTGTGATTGGGATCACATCAAAGATGAGTTGGGGGTTTAAGTGGCACTGAATTTATATATGACTAGTTGTGTTTAAAATTCTGAAACTAATACTATATAGTATCCGTTTTGGACTGGTTAGTGTCGACTTGATCTTTGAGGATGAAGTTAATCTATTGACTTTGGGAAGCGGATAAGAAACTTGAGAGATGAAGTTGCTATGGGAACTGAGGAACCGATTAAGAAAAAGAAAGAGACCCCAGAAGTAATTGTTGTTGAACCTGAATGTTTATGAGTTATAGAATAATATAATCGTGATAGCTTACTCAACTTGTTAGTTTGAGAAAAGGTGTTTTCGAAGTGAGTCAGCGACACATAGATCCAAAAAATAAAATCCATAAACTAGCGTTGCGTCCGCGTGTTGCTGCAGTATTAGTGTTTAACTCATTTATTAATCCCTCTGTTCGTTTTTTCTGCAAAAAAAATGTCGCTCTGTTTGTAGATATTCACAAATTTTGAGCGCGGTGTTGTCACTTGTACAAAGATATTTTCCTGATTGCTACCTTTTCTAGGGAACACTAGGTAAGATGATATCTATTTGAAGTTCATACAACATGGACAAGGGATGATCCTCATGAATCACGATAATAAGTCCAAGGAAGAACACATGCAACGGGCAACAGTTTGCCTGAAAGAAATGGTGCCTTCTGCACGCAGGCAACGCGATTCCATTTTCAGTTTTGTGCCCCTCCAACAACAAGCCAATCCTATGCTGGAAGCCAGAGAACAAGTGTTCTCTTGCAAGGAAAGCTTTCCCGCGAAGCAAGAGCAACACAAATCAGCTCCAGCTTCGCATCTCAAACAAAATTAAAACGCCTTTTCCTTGATTTGCTTTGTTACATGCTGTCTCAGGTTCCCTCCGATCCTCATCTCCCCCTTTGATACGGACAGCTACCTATTATAATCATTTCATTTCCACACTTCGCAAAATTAAATGAATAAACGTTTTCGTAGGAGCACGAGAATTTCTCCCTTATATCTCCATGGGATTTCGACCATCTTCTACCAAGTTCCCCAAAACCATGCGACAATCTGCCAATTTAAACATGCACTTAAATGTCACAAAAACGACGAAACGTAATGTAACCCTTAGGATGAAGCCATCCTCTGCTTTAACAAAGCCCCATAACAACTAGAGCAAGGTTTGTACCACCACTAGTGTAGTGATGAGGTCCCTTCTCCCTTGTCTAAAGATAAAGTTTCCCACTTTGGTAATCCACTATATATACAACAACAACAACAACAAAAAGCTTAAGCATCTCAACCATCATATTCCGTTTCTTTTTTTTTCCAAACGTGCTAGATTACAAAGCAGGGTTTGTACTTGGCTTCAAATTTTCTACACGTACACCCCCAATCAAACCTTCACGCGTCTCAATTAATCAGCTTCCTTCTCACTCCGAAATTCCACATGGAGTACGCGCTAAGAACTAAATTACGCGACGGTACTTACCATAAACGGTTAACGCGCAGATGCTAATTCCAGGCGCTAATACTCGCTTCAAGCAACAACGTGCCCTCCCTCCTATAGCTACCCCCGTCGTCCCACCCACATCTATCACAAGATACTCCCGACCCGTGCCGGACGAGCGCAAAGCGGCCGGCGCCGGCGACCCCCCCGGCCGGCCGTCGCTCTCGCCGCCTCGCGGGGCCCGGTGGCCTCGCCGTTCAAGGCACCCGGCCCCGGCCCCGATCGAGGCGCCTTTCCGCGATGTGATCGCGATCCTGACGTCGCCTGACTAACCAACCCCGCCCCGGCCGCGTCCTCGTGTCTTTTGTCCCGTTCCCTCCGGTTCCCGATGCTCCGGTGCCCGTGCCCCGGCCCGCCGCCGTACAGATATGATGCTGGCTGCTGCCCACGCGCCGTGGCGTTGGCTTTGTCCCCACGCCTCGCGTTCCCCACTGGCGCAGCAGCAGCAGCAGCTATAGCCCGGCCGCAACCACGAGCGCCCGCTGCCCGCGCTGCGCTTATTATATAAACCCTCCCTAATCCCCTCGACATCTTCCCCGATCGAACAGCTTGCGCGCGCTGCCTGCCTGCCTTAGACGAAACCCCCCCCACACACACACACACACACACAGCCGTTCTTGGTGAGATAAGATTTTCGAGAGCGAGAGATCGAGATGGCCGTGTGCAGCAGCTGCCGGGTGCCCGTGCTCGTGCTGCTCCTGTCGCTCGCCGTGGCGCTCGTGGCGTCGCCGCCGTGCGCCGCGGCCGCAAGGGTGCTGCTGCTCGCCGACGTCGGGGAGGCGCCGCCGCCGTACGTGGAGGGCGGCAAAAACGGCGACAGAAATGATGGTTCGGCGGCGGCCGGGAGCAGCGGGCTCCGGGGATCGCCGCCGGCGTTCGGCGGCAGGAGTAGGACGCAGGCGGCGGCGGCGGCGGCTGGCAATGCCGCGCGGGTGATGGGGTCCGTCCCGAGCCCCGGCGTCGGGCACTAGGCCGCCGGCGTGCACGCCTGCACATCATGCACAGATTATTGTCGACATGATTCTCATTAGCGCCATGCTGTACGTGCATGCGTTAGTTGATTGATTTGGTTTCTCCGTGTGTTCTTGGTGTGGTGTGATTGGGAGTTGAGTACGGTAGGAAGGAAGTTTTGTAGGTCCATCTGATGATATGATGCCCATGCGTGCGTTAGAGTAGTAGCAGATGTTGTCGTACGCCACGTCTCGTTTCTACCACTTGTTGCGTCGCCTTTGTTTGCTGCTAGGTTGGGGAGAGTGTGTTGTCCGCTTGTGCCTGCTTGTACATAGCAATTCCATTCATTGATTATTACTACGTCATACTACATTTATTATCTCCTTTCGTTCATACATTTATCTGCTTTATTTAAACTATATATAATATTATACAGGGCGGATTACGATGTTCCTTTCTAAGTCAGTTACATGCATGCCCGATTTGATCTGGATCAGTGCGTGGCATATATATGTGTGAATCCGTCTTAAGCTGTCCTGGATAAGACCTTGGAACAAGTTGATTTTTCTTTCTAGTTTGGATGGAGTAGTAAGTTGAAAGTGTCTTTTAGAATGCACTAATGCAGTAGCGAAATCATAGAGCTGAAGGGGTAAACATTCACCTAACTACCAAAATTTGTAGTGTGTGATACAAGACGAAAATTGGCCTTCTTATTTTACAAAACGCGGTACAAAAACACAGACACTCACATGTAAAATCTGGCCTTTGGTCCCGCTTTTCTCTAAAAGCAAGATTTAATCTCCATGTTTCTGTTGCGGAATGGTCCTCAAGTCCATCTATTTGTTTAGAGGATGTGTACTTGATGCGATACAATATCTTCTCACTGTGCTCTGTGGACACACTATACAAGAAAGAACTGAATCCAAGAATGAGCTCGAAGTTGTATCCAACTCGGGCGATACCATACATGTTCAAAATAGTCATCGCAAAAAAAAAATGTTCAACATACATGCACCCATGATCGGATCAAGTAGACTGTACACATGGCTATAGGCATTCACTTGTTTAAATGTTGAGGCCATATTTTTCCTTAATCTAAAAAAGTAGACGTACACGTGAGCAACTCGCTCGGTCGGCGGTCGCCGAGGATTGGAATTTGAAAACGTATTATGTTCTTGAGGATTGGTGCTTCTCAAGTATATATGTGAACTTTAGGGTATATGCAGGAGCGAAGCCAAGACTAAATTGGCCCTGGTGCACTCCTCAAGGGACATGACTTATTTTGCTGAAATATATGGTGATTTGGAGCATATTTAATGGACAAAAAAGTTCTTACCATGGTGCATTGGCACCAGGAAAGCTCAACGTAGCTTCGCCCCGTATATGTGCTAGCTTTTTGCATGACTTATACATTTCTCGGCTAAAAGGCTCAGTCTATGTATCAAGTTTTCAGCCTAGAAAGTGCAACAACTTAATATTGCTCACCAGTTCTCTTCCAAGAGAAAAGGAACTGAGTGTCCACAATCCAAAAGTCATGTACTAACGAGGGACGATAATTGAGGAATATATACCACTACTCCACAATATCTGAATCATCGGTATGTTATCATTCAGCTTTTAGGATAATCAAATGCAACCTAAAATTGTATCACAAAACATATTATAAAGTTCATCGTACATATAGCAGGAGTGTCGCCAAATCTTTACTGATATATTGATAGGTATAGATTGAAAGCAATGGACCCACAATACTTGGCATGTACTGTGAAAGAGCTCTCTTATTTATGGTCCTCTTCCTCTCTTCTTTTCTCGCTATCTTCTTCAGTCCTATCGTACTCCAGAGATCGAGCTCCTTTTCCTCTTTTCCGGTGAAAACGAACTGCATCGCATCTGGCGCTAGTCACAACACGAGTACCAATAATGTACCATTGCTATTTGGCAGATATATTAGCTAACAAATGTGTGAATATAAGCTACCGTGGCTGATGTTCTTAGGACAAATTAATCCATTATATTTAATGCCTTTTTTTAGAAAAGCATTAGTGTTAACAGGTTACTGGAGTGGCAAGTTGCAAGACTCATGAATACAAGCATAATAGATGGGGTACGGATGTTTTCAACTTTTCATTTGGTGACTTCACAAAAATGGGATGTTTACAGCTAGATCGATGTATAAATTCCTTCGTATCAAAGTCATACAATAAATTTGGCGTATGGAACTACCCTTAAAAGTAAAATTTTCTAGTGCTATATCAGGAGGGAGGGGTTGATTAATTATTATCACAAAGGATAATCTTTGCTAGAAGGAATTTGAACGGGAGCAAGTATTGTTGTTTTTGTAGTAAAAATGAACCAATCGATCACCTCTTTTTAAAGATGTGTCAATACAATCCTGAGTCCTGATACACAACCGAGCCCACGTGAGAAGTGGTTCATGTCGGCATTTGCATGATTACATAGATAATGCTGATGCTCCAAAAAATTGATTACATAGATAATCTGATTATTATCATATATGTGTGTGCAGGGCCGGCCCTGTAGTGTAATGATCCGGGGCAACCGCCCCGGGCCCCCAAAATACTAGGGCCCCCAACCAAAATATATACATACACAAATGTACTACATGTATACTTCAACTAGCATGTAGCTACAGCAAAAACATACTATATTATCCAATTTGAGGCAGGAAAACGAGTCCTTAAGTTTACCTTTTCCCTCCTCTCCTCATATACGTGTGCACAAAGATTAGTCCCTAACTAATCAGATTAGCATGTAGTTCTGTAAGTATGTCTGTTCTATTTTTTCTTTTTCTTGTACATTTTGTATTAGTATATCACTATTTTAGTGTTTGATTCCTTTTGTAAAAAACAAACTCTAGAACGGCTAGCATGTTGCCTTAGTATAATAAAATGAATATTAATATTTATGTTTAATAGGGGTCCCCAACTTTAATTTCGCCCTGGGCCTCCGAAAACTCAGGGCCGGCCCTGTGTGTGTGTGAGAGAGAGAGGACTGAGCATCTCAGTGGGGAGTGTCACGACAGTAACGCTTGTAATTGACAGGGTACCCAGGTTTTCTAAGATTGGAGGACTACGCGGATTACGCAATAATAATGCAATGTGACATCATCCTCCTCTCGGCCCCTGAGAAATGTCGTATGTGAATAATATCTGGTGCAACTTTTGGGCATGAAAGCACGCTCCAAGCGCATGTCGCGAGGGGATGTGACTCCCTTGAAGATGACAACACAAAGCCCTCATTCATACTGAGAAAAGGAAGTACAAATACTGCATAGATACCATAATATAGTATTGGTATTGATAAACTGATGGATAGCTCTCAGTTGATTTGCATATTCTGAAGCAAAAACCATCGAATTTACTGAAGCTGGCAGTATATATATTTCACTATACCTAACATTCAGGCTCATTCCAAGCACGGCCTGATTTACTGAAGCTGAACCATGGCCCATGGCAAACCTGCTTGAGAAGTGGGTACTGCGCATTCACAGCGGTTACATACATCATAAATATTGGGACCGCGAGATTGTGAAGGTGATCTATTGATTTGCTCTGCCACTGTGATGTTGTTTGTTGCCGACAGCCGTATAGATTTGCACAGCGATGGAGGCGCTTGGACATTAGCCAGGAGCCCAAGAAATAGGAGGCCAGCTATATACTGCTAGTACTAAGCAAGCCCGGCCTATGATGTCTGGCTGGAGGTTAGCTTGGCCCAGACAGCCCGCCTGGCCCAAAGCGCGTGTACCCGTGTACCTCTTGCTCGCCTTGGAGTCCAACTGGCCTGTGATTGGTGACTCTACAGGTACAAGAAAAGGTGCCCCTGACAAGAACAGAACAGAACAGAACAGAAGAGAGATCGAAGTTTTTCTTTTATACGTACTGGACCAGAGAATAGAGATCGAAGCTGGATACTGTTGCAAAGGAACACGACGCAATCGCTGTCAGGCCCAGAGACGCAAATCTTGAAGGCAAAGTAAAGTTTCGTTGGACAGCATGTGACTGATAACCTGGTTGGTTGGTTAGGTGTTTAGGACGAGGTCTCTTGATACGGTGACAATGATGTAGGCCATAGGATCAGTGGATCACAAGCTTCCGAGGACGCCGACCGACGACTGGAACCAGATGATTCCATTTAAAAAAAAATAATGAAGAACTGAAGATCTTTGCCTTTGATGCATGCACGTCAGAGGCTTCAGATCTCACAAACTAGGCGAAAACGAAGCGGGGCCAAAAGGTCTTTGTTTGGTCGTCATCACACTGTCGAAGGAGCGCTACCTGAATAATGACCGCACACACGCCACATGATTCAGACATCAAGTGGTGACGGCCACGCGGGCTACTACTACTACGGCTACGAGCCTGTCATTACGAAAGAAATTAAAAGGGTATCGAACTCTAGCTCGATCGAAGAACAGAATCCTGCGACTTGGGAGTACAGCCAGCCATACAGTCTGCAGAAGTTTCAGGCATTTCTGATCAACCATGTTACTGTCGTCACTGTGCAGTGTTCACTGCACCCCTCCTTGTCGCCTTATTAACTGAAGTAACAACAACAGGGCAGTCGATCCTGATGAAGCTGGAGCAGATAAGTCGCTGCCGAAAACGCGGTTGTAGTAAACCACACGTCAGGACCAGTGGGCCGGCCCACGATGAGTCCACATCCTATCCTCTCCAATTCTCCATGCATGCCATGTCAGCCTTATCTACATACCAAGAGGATAGGAGTATACATACAGTCACTGGCATGTCATCGGCACTGCCGCACTGCAAGGGAACTCGTGAGCAATTCTATTAAAAAAACTCGTGAGCAATTTCATACGCTGTGACGCGACGAAGGAAAAAAAAGGGTTTACACTACAATGCATGGCCATGGAACGGATGAACAAGTAGTCCACTACTGGGAGTTCCATCCATTCCATGGGCCAACACGTCTTGGACAGGCCTACCGTGTCATGATTCGTGAGCTGCATGCCAAAAGCGGACCTGAGATTGTGACCCTGGTCCCTGGATCTCCACCTGATCATCACCCCCCACAGATGTTGGTTTTGGGCTCTGAACTCATGCATACACGCATGCAGTTTCAGGACAAGGACTGACCAAAACGGAACTGGCTACCAAGAACTAGCTCAAAGCCCCCATATACAAATCATGTTAGTACTTGCCAACAGCCAAACTCAACAATCCCAACAGATCAGCTCATCCACAAATGCAGCACTCCAAGTTTCCAGCTTACCAGCACTGGTACACTCTACCTAAACTGCTTTTGGGCAAATGGGCACACTCTCAATCGTCTTTCTACCAGAAAGGAGCTGGTCAGGATTACTGCAACACAAAGCCTGTGTGCAATAAGCGCCATCATCATGCATGTCATGCAGTTGCAGCCAGCATAAATTAATTTATATGCGTGTTAGGTCCAACAAACCCAGGTGTCTTCTTCGGTGCGTCCATACCCACCCGATTAGATTTAATCCTGACACCCTTGGCTTAGACTAAGACCTCGGGTTCAAACTGTGCCGGGTTTGGGTCAGTGGATTTGGTGCAGAATGTTTGGATCCATATCCGGATCCGGATCTGAGCTTTACTTGGGGTTTTGCCTTTTGCAGTTCAGATCTGCTTTTGCTCATGTGGATTTCCGATTCGATCGCTTTGCCTCGACAACTCCGTTTGTGCAAGCGTTGCCTGGCGTTTTCGTCTCCGGCTCAGGCCTGCACCGGCAGATTTGGAAGTATGTGACACCAATCTACTATGCAAACTACTATGCCTTTTGTCTCCTCGTCGGTTGCTTTTTAATTTGTATTTGTATGATTTTCTTATATTTGTGTTTTCCCTGCTAGAAAACAGACTTAGATGAAATAAAACGGTGTGTTTACCAGGATGCTACATTAAATATTGTTGCTTTTTCTTAAGTAGTTGAGAAACACAACCAACACTTCAGTTTTTTTTTAAATAAAACAAAATCACTAGTTTGCTATAATTGTCTACGTACCTTTGAAATAGGTCAAATTGTGACCACCTTCTAAATTAAACAGATGTTATTTTTTGTAACATGCAATTTGAGCTATTTGTTGACCAACCAATCTTGAACATGCACACATCATGTGGATGAGTTATAACAAATACGAAATAAACTCATAAATAGGCTGCTCCGCACAATATAAAATGCTAAAGTATATACTCCCTCCGTTCTATAATGTATGACGTTTAGGACAAGCAAAATAGTTCATTTTTGAACTTAATAGCTTATCCTAGACGACATATATTCGAGAACGAAAGTAGTATAATCTAGAGATATTAGAGCCATGCAACTATAAGCTATCGAGACTCGAGAGTAGATTGAAATTTTTAAGGTGACCTAGCTGGATTGTCACTATTTACTAATGTACTATGTTATGATGCATCTTTGATTTCTATCATTATATTATAATAGACACATCGATCTTTTTTTAAGTTATCAAAATGTAGCACCATAAGTAAATCCTTTTGAACACAGCGAAATACACACTTCAACGTAAATACTACTCATCCGTCCTTGCTCGCTCATAATTGTTTGGCCACGAATTTACTCTAACAATCAATAAATCCATTCATAAATTTCCAACAGCCGGAACGATAACCATCCATTGCTCAGTCATCTATTGCTGACATGCACTGCCACCAACATCCATCCAAGCCCCACCCATCACACAGTCACACCCCAAAACCCTTCCATCTCACGTCTCGGCCGCAGCCGGCAAGGCACCGTGCTTCCCCACCAAGCCTGCCCGCCACCAACCCACCCACCCGCCCAGGCACCCAACCGGGCGCGTCCGACCCCAACCCGACCTGCCCACCGCGCGCTGCACCCGCCAAATCAACCAACCCCATCGTCCCCGCCCCCGTCCCGTTCCGTTCCGGCAGGCAGCCGCTGGAGAAGGCGCCGACCCCACCCCACTCCGGCGCTCCCCTTCTCCTCTCCCGGCGCGCGCAGCATCTCCGGCTCCAGATCCCCTGCCGGCGCCGCGGCATTGGCACCGGCAATCCCGTCGAGCGCCGCGCGCGGGCGCGCTCACGCAGGCGCGCAATGCGAGCCTTGTAGCCCACGCCGGAGCACGGACGGAATCGAGGCATGCATCCCAAGCCCGAGGGCGGGGATGCCGACGGGGGCGCCGCGGAGGTGGGGTCCCCGCGGTCGGGCTACTTCCGGCAGCGGAGCATGCACGCCGCCGCGGCGGCGGCGGATCCGGAGGCGGCGCGCCGGGCGCTCGACGTCGAGAACCCGCCGTGCTCCGCCGCCGGCGCGGGTGGAGCCCCGGGGCTGCGGACCAGCGAGTCCGTCACCAAGCTGGAGTCGCTGGAGCGCGCGGAGCGCGCCGCGCTGGCGCCCGCCGTCGTGCTCAGGACCGGGTTCTACATCCTGGTGTGGTACGCGTTCAGCACCTGCCTCACGCTGTGAGTGGCCCTGATCTCCACTCCCCTCCCCACTCCTCTGCCCGCGGAAATGGTGGCCTGATTGCTTCGGTTGTTCGGATGGCCAGATACAACAAGACGCTACTAGGGGACAAGCTGGGCAAGTTCCCCGCGCCGCTGCTGATGAACACCGTGCACTTCGCGCTGCAGGCGGTGCTCTCCAAGCTCATAATCCTCTTCCAGTCCAAGGGTCCCGAGGCTGCCGTCGAGATGGGGTGGAAGGACTACTTCATGAGAGGTGTGGATCTCGGTTTACAACCAATTGCAGCAATGGTGTGTGTTTGCTTTTGTTTTGTACGAAATTGTAGTTCTGACCGGCCGTTCTGCAGTCGTGCCAACTGCTCTAGGAACGGCGTTGGACATAAACCTGAGCAACGCATCCCTAGTGTTCATCTCTGTGACATTTGCTACTATGGTGTGTTGTCTTCTCAAGGGTTTAACCACTTGTGCTTCTTTAATATGATTCCTGAATCTGTTCAGTAATTTGATTTCATGAAATTGGTCTTCTGCAGTGTAAATCAGCCGCACCAATATTCCTTTTGCTCTTTGCGTTTGCATTTAGGTGAGTGCCAGTCTTCATCCCCCTTGTTATTGTTTTTTCCTACTTGCAAACTAGTTGTAAATCACGCTATATACATATTAGCAGAGCAGAACATTTTTATTCTGTGTAATTGTTACAAAGTTGCCGCATAATTGGTTGATACAGGTCTATGTTTATCCCACTTTTGAAGGCTATTAGTTGAACGGGCCAATGCTGCTCACTGATCAATTTTGGTATTCTTATTAAGCTAGAAAGAAGGTGAAGCATATAAATGTGGCTCACCAATATTACTAGTGTTTTTTATAGAAAAATAAAAATTGTGGCTCAAATGTAAGCATACTTCTGTTACCATAATTTGTCTTATGAAATGTTTTCTCAACCTACTGCTTTCTTCTTTAATTGTAACTTGTGAAATATTCTTTGAAGTACACATGAGCATTGCAAATTGATCTTCAAGAATTTTGTTCCACATTTTGCAACCTTATTGGATTGCGTAAAAACACTCATTCGTAACTAATTTGATTACATAGTATCCATTTATTATTTCCTTATGATAAGTTGATTACAGTGAGTCATAATATCCATTTGTTTTCTTAAGAAAGAGGTCATCATCGTTCCTCAAATCACTCAAATAACATGCGTATCTTAGTGTTTCATTTGTTTTCCATTGCTTTCAATTATTTATGCCTCTAAAAGTTCCTTCCAAATTTCAAGGTTGGAAAATCCTAGCATCAAGCTTCTAGGAATAATATTTGTTATCTCTATTGGAGTTCTATTGACCGGTAAGTGCTGTGATTCAGTAAAGAATTTGTGCAATGCCAGTTTGCTTACTTCCAAGATTAATCTTTACCCCTTTGGTGCTTCTCCACAGTTGTCCTTGTGAGATTGTATTTTTCCTGGACTGCTTGAAACATAAACCTATTGGTGATGAACAAAACCTTGCCTACAGAAATTTGTCGCTAGGATACATATATGTATTCCATTATCTATGTTACTACTTATTCTGGAGATTAGTTTATAATAAGAAAATCTGAGCTATCTCAGTATAAATTTAAAGTATATTTTCCTTGCGAGGTTGACATTCACACAACATTGCAGGAATCCACTTCTCTGTTCATGTTGTGTTCTTCTTCTTAATTGAGGAAATTCCCTATTCCAGTTTGGTTTGTAGCTACCGGATATGCTTTCTATTATATTCTCTTTGACAAGTGTACCACGATAAGAACATGTGATATCATTTGACTGTCCGATGTGATTCAAGTTCACTTCAGCAGCCTGTGAAGTTAATGAAACTTTACTTTGACCCAGAAGGTCAAAATGTAACTGATGCTATTCATAAAAGTAATAAAATGCAGGTTCGTCATTGGCAGTTTTCTATAGTTCAATGGAGAACTGGTATTTCTGGATATTCTTCGGTTTCACCACTGGGCACGAATTTCTAAGCTTTTCCAACATTTGGACGATGAAGTTGTTTAGGGAGTTTGCATAGTCTCTTACAGCCTTATAGGACACTCTGATGCAATATTTTAGTTAGTGGCGAGTTCACTGCCTCCTAGAGTCCTAGATGGAAAGGATTGTCCTTCTAAACAATTAGATCTACTACTGAGCGAAAGTAGCTTTCCAGAGGATATGTTCTTTTTAAGAATAGTCTGCTCCACATCATGTCGAGTTCACATTGCAATTGCACTGTTGCAGTAAACTTGAATTTAGTAATTGAGTGTTTTTCTTATCAGTCACCCTGTTGACTGTAGCGTTCTAATGTGTAGTTCTTTTGTCCATGCTACAAAAAATAATTGGATTTATCTTTTCTGATCTGACCATATTATTTTTATCAGTTGCCAAGGAGACTGAGTTTGACTTCTGGGGCTTCATTTTTGTGACGCTTGCTGCTGTTATGTCAGGATTCCGCTGGTCCATGACTCAGATTCTGTTGCAGGTGAGTCTATTGATTAATTTTATACAATTCTTTTTGTAGCTATCTTCAACCTCAAATTTCACGCTTTTATTTCTTTATGTTCCTGGGCTAATGATTTCTTTTCTGTATGTGCATGTGGATCTTGATATTTCAAGAAAGATACTTATGGTATGTAAGCTTTGATTTATTCTTGAATATCAGTTCTAATAATAGGAGAAGAGTATTAGTCTGTGCAGACATTTTAATTCCTCTACATATCTGATTATTCAATTTCCCGTAGCAATCAAACCTTTTCCTAAACCCATTCTGGTCTGGTTCTTGCTATTCTGTCGAGTGAGAGGTGCGTTCAAAAGTTAGGAGCCTAAGAATTAGATGAGAGCTCTATCCTCTCTTTTCTGAAGCCATTATTTAGCTATTAAGAGCGAATCAATCAAATGGCAGAGCAGTTGATATAATTTGAGCCCATATTTTATACAGCATCAGATGATGTTGATCCTTAACTTCTGGAGCATCAGGAACAGCTTCACACAAATGAGCTATAGTTCTGCTTGAGCCACTCCATTAGCATCTCTATCTCCAGCTTGTGTCCTAAGCTTGGATAAAAGTGGGGCAACAGTTATTTTAGTCAAACACGATTTGACTACCAGGAGTTCATGAACTATCTTCCTTTTGCAGGCCTAAAAAATCCTATTACCTTGATGAGCCATGTTACACCAGTGATGGCCGTAGCCACCATGATACTGTCTCTATTACTGGATCCTTGGAGTGATTTTCAGAAGAATTCATATTTCGATAACCCTTGGCATGTGATGCGCAGTTGCTTACTTATGCTTATTGGAGGATCCTTGGCCTTTTTCATGGTAATGAGTCTTAAATGATTTGGGACAAAACTTTCAGTAATTATCAGAGATTTCATGAGGTATTAATTCTAACTGCAGGTGTTAACGGAGTATATACTTATTTCAGCAACAAGTGCCATAACCGTGACGATAGCTGGGGTGGTAAAAGAAGCTGTAACCATTTTGGTAATATTGAAAATACGATCCTTTTATTTATTTTCTTGCATTTACAGTGCAATCTGGATTTCACGAACCCTTGTGAAGAATTGTCTCCTAGTTATCTATTATTTTTGCATATACTGCTATCAATCACGAACTCATCTGAAAAGAAAAAGAACAATAGAGGTGGTTGACAATTGAGTGGCACATGATAGAGAAGTTACCAAGTCTTGAATGATAAAAAGTGAAGTGGTCTAGTTGTTTGTCTATAAATCATCCAATGAGAGGTGAAAAGTGCAACAAGTACCTTCAATTTTTGACATACAATATTAGAGGGAAGCTATGAAGTATTGACAGAGTTATATGACCTATAGGCTAAACACATTGCTTGTCTGCTAGTACTAGCATTTAGCTTGGTAACCCGTTTGTATGTTATTCCTAGGTTCCATAGAATAATATGCTATTGGTTTCCAATACTTCTTATAAATGGTCATTTTATCTTATCTTTCAGGTTGCGGTATTCTATTTCCATGATGAATTTACTTGGTTGAAAGGGGTTGGTCTTTTCACCATTATGGTTGGTGTTAGCTTATTCAATTGGTACAAGTACGTACTCTTTTTCCAAGATCAACTCGTGCACATGACAGTGTGATTTCAAAGTCCTTGATTTCTACAAAACAAGCTTTTGCTCACCTCAGGCTAAGAGGGATCAATGTGTTTGGTTACTCAAGCTGAACTGCCAAACAGCTAAACTGAAACATCTTCCCTTAACATTTGGTCTAGTTATAACCAGCATTGTTTTCTTGTGAGAAGTTATAAACTTATAACCCACATTTTTGTCACAGGAAGTAATGACAGAGATGTTTATTGTTCAGAATTAACATCGTAACCATTAAGAACGGCTTAGTATGAATTTATTGGTCAAATATGCATCTGGCTACCCAGGCTTAAATGCTAATAACATAAACTGAAACATCTTCCATCAATATCTGATCTGATAACAGCCTAGACCCCCCCCCCCCCCCAAAAAAAAAAAAAAAACTGATGCCCAAACTGGTGTTCTGCCATATAAAAAGTTTTACTTCCTTGATATTGTTTTAAACTGATTGTTGTCCAAGAAACTTTGGTTTCCTTGTGAGCATGTTAAATAGTTAAATACTACTCCCTCCAGTCACAAGTAGTTAAAACTCACTGCAAATATCTGCTTATGGTGTAACAATATTTGTGTCTGATCACAGGTATGAGAAATTCAAAAGGGGTCAGACAAATGAGTGTGATGTTAATTCACCTCAATTTACTGGTGATGCCAAGTACATTATTCTAGACGACTTGGAATATCAGGATGAATTTGGGGAGGAAGATACATAATTTTGTAGTACGGCGACTTTTAATTGCCACTGGTAAGAAAAAAGACCATTGCATGATTGACCACAAGACTGTGCATGTATGCAGTCCCACATTTGATTAGTAAATTTGTATGTGTGTACAAGTAACAATTGAAAAATACAGAGTATGGTTCCGTAACCTTTGTTTTGAACAATGCATAAGTGCAAACACTTTCACCTCCTACTCTATATGTCTTCATAGTGTCATAGAGGTGAAAGTCAGAAGAGGAACCAAATAAATTAGACTTACATGATTGAAATTGATAAAATATTTGCTTCACTTTCTGTGTTGTATCTATATCTGAAGACCCCCTGGTCCTCGTGCAGTCTCTCTGAACTGTCTTACTGGTTATTTGAAGTTTCGTTGGGCTCTGACTGAATATTAGTGCTGACATAGTGACAAGTGACAATGCTATTTTAAATGATTGATCAGCTCCTGCTATTTCAATATTTCTATATTGTTCATAGAAAATGTATTGATGATTTAACTTAACCCGTCTGATTTTGGCAGGTCTGTTCAGGCCTGAACCCATTCATGCCTGCCTGTTGAAAATAGTAGATACTACCTCCATTTCCTAATAGATGACGTTCAGGACAGAAAATTACTATTAGAAATAGGCTAAAACGATTGGTCCTAACGTCATATAAAAAAGGATGGAGGTAGTACTTATGAAGTTTTCTCTGAAAAACTTGCATGAAGAACACAGCTAAGGCTAGGTGTGATTATGTTATGCACACCAAAATCTGATGTGATCTGTGTGAGCTATGTCCATCTCAGTATGGTTCAATTCTCACCTTGATTGAACAGTCAGACTAACTACAGTGTCAAGCAAAGAGCTAACTCCATCAGACCAGAATTCCCATTTTGAGAAGATTGGCAACGCCGAGTGGTTAGTCGGTTACAATGTTACATATTGATATGCATGCTTATAGTGGGAATTACTGAGAGTGGAAAACAAATGTGTTTTTATTCTTCTCTTTGCGTGAACATGCTGTGCACATATCCATTCTTGAACCTCCACATTTTTGTGCCAAATTGTATTTCTTCTCCATATAGATCTGTTTGTAAGAGTGACCACAGGATACCCACGTGCTGATTTCCCTTGGAAGCTGGGAGCGGCGATCAATTTTATTTGTATTTTTGTAAAACTACTGAATGAAAGAATCATTCTCTTGTCCCAGCTGTACCATTCTTGTGACTGCTGTAATATTTTGTAGCTATAAATGAGATATCCAACGAGTATGTAAAATGACTGCTCCGCTATACTTTTGTAGCTATATGCACTTTATTCTGTCGTTACGCCAACCCAACAATTGCATTCATATACTGATGTACAACGACTAGTCCTCCCAAAATCTTTCTAACTCAAGCATCTGTGTTAGACACACAAAACCAACTTAGGCTGTGTCATTGCCTTGCCTATATATTTTTCTTCTCGAGTTGCAGGAGAGCTGTGTCATTTCTTTAAGAGAAAAAAACAAAGTGCTAAAAGCTAGGAAAAGATTCTAGCCTCAGCACACACCACAAACGCAGAAATATACAAAACTAAAAAGGCGCCGCAAACCAAAAATTGAAACCACAACCGAGACCACCAGGCCTAAGGGACACGGATCAGCGTTACCTTGCCCAATGGCCTCTACCGTGCCCACTTCCCAGGCTACACGGATGATGAGGGAGTTCAGGCCCAAATCTGCCATGTGAATACGCAAGAGATCAAGAGATGCTAGGGTGTCTCCTATCTCCTATGCTTGGTCATAACGGGCAGGTATCTTAATGTGGCAATCTACGCTTGGCAAGGAAATCCGTTGTCCGAATCCACTTCTTCACGGCCAACCATACGAAGAATTTGCAGCGCAAAGGAGCACAGCTTCTCCAAATCCTCCTCAAATGGAGAATTTGATGGAGCCCACAAAAAATGCTGCATATGATGCCGGTAGGCTTTCTAAGATTCAGAATAGCAAGAACCTTACATACTGTTGTAGCGCAAAGGAGCACAGCTTCTCCAAATCCTCCTCAAAGGGAGAATTTGATGGAGCCCACAAAAAATGCTGCATATGATGCCTGTAGGCTTTCTAAGATCCTAAAGAGCAAGAACCTTACATACTGTCTGTAATATATTAAATAGTAATACTCTAGACAAAGAAACAAAAGGTAATCGGTGTTTGATATACATGCGTCATCAAGACATCAACAGACTAAAGGACAAAAAGCAAAGTAGCCTAAACAAAATGTTGTTGGCATCACAAATCAGTGGCATGCCATCATCAACGGAACTTGTGAACAATAACCAACAAACTATCTAACCAAAATTACGGTAGAAAATCATGATCGCTTTCCACAGTTTATGCTAGAAGCATGAACCAAAAGAGGTCGACTATTGCAGATCTGTAACCAAATGTAGTGAGGAAACACTCTTGTCACAAGAGCATATTCTCTATGGGACAATTTACATTTTTTTGTTGGAAAAAGAAAATGTCAGCAAAATAAGGAAAATCAGGTCTATGTCCACCAACAGATAAAAACACAATCAGAGAACAATTTCTGCCAAAAAAGACAATAAATTAGGTACTTCATAAACACAAGTATCGTCTTACATTTCAATTAAGTAGTTTTTTAACACTTGACAAGTTTATTCTTTAGTGCAAATACATACAAAAATAAGATGTTGTAGGAGATAATAACCATGGTTCAGCCAAAAAGTAAACAAAAAACTAAAGAAAGTTGCGTGGCAAAAAAGGAAAAGTAGAAATTCTGATGAAGACAATAATTCAGCTACTTGGTATTTCAAAGCACATAAATCCCATTTTGCATTTTTGGCTAAAGACTAACTTAGCACTTAACATTTTTTAATCATTTTAGCTTTTCAGCAAGAATGTGCCAAGAATACAGAGGTGGTTATAGATCATAGCATAAGCAAAGGGACAAAAAATCCAATGAAAGTTGATCGGAGAAGAAGGAAAAGCATAAAAGTTGTGAAGACAAAACTTCCAACTACACACACATACTACTAATAAAAATACCATCTTTCCATTTCAAGAAAAAATAAATGATTAGTAGATAAAAAGACAATTGTATGACCAATGAATATAAGGAGATCTTCCAAAAGGTCATATGAAGAAAATGAGTGTTGGAAGTTGAGGTGTGCCTAGTACCCACTAAGTTGAGGACCTACACTTAGGACACCAACTCAATCTAGAGTTGGTCAGCCATTTTAATTTCTAGTTACTTAGTGCTATGGGTCCTTTCGACGACAGAGCCACCTTCTCACTTCCGGGTGGCAGTGCCTACCAACAGATGAAGCCGACTTCCGGTGATAGAGCCAACCTATGATGAAGTCCAAATCCTTGTGATCCCAGGTGACAGAGCCATCCTTCGATGGATCACAATTTATGCACTAAGTACTTAGAAATTATATGGCCCAACCGGGAGACTAACACTCATAAGAACACAACTTTATTACAACAATATTATACAAGAGTGTACAACACCCTCTCTTTAGTGGCTAGCCTAGCACTCACCCCTTCCTTCTACAGTGCATCACTCATCTACCCTGCTCATGGTTGAATGCCATGGCAAGAGAGGGGCCTCTATTTATAAGCCAAGGGGACTCATAGGATGATGACATGTGTCCCCCTTCTAGAGACTTCCTAGATATTACAACATATACTAATTTATTTAATTACCAAATCTAGACTATTTCATGATAAATATCTTCTTCTCCCATGATGGAGAATACTCTAGAAGATTGCTTTGCTTTCCTTCAATAATAAGTGTACAATTATGTTTAAAAACATGGACAAGAATTCCTTATACATATAACTGAAGTTCAAAAGAAGCTTACGATACATAAATATTAGTATATTAGTGCCATCTAAATGCATAAATATACCAAACACAACAATTTTACTCACATGTAATGAGATCCACTCATGTAGAGGTTATATGATAAATGGATATTCACGGTGGATAGTAGAATACATGCACAACTGGAGCTCCAACTATCATAATTTTAGTCACACAAGGATATGCACACAAGTCTAGTAGAACAAAGATAACAAATTTGATCGTAAACCATTTCACCTTAATTTAGCACATGGACTAAATCCCAAAAGCAAATAGTCCAATAGCAACAATCCATAACCACTAACTCCATAACATTTTTCAAGGTTGCTAAAGAAAATTGGTAGATTAGTTTTTAAATTCAAAACTAGAAACAAGGCAAGCGCCGAGACAAACATTACTATGATGAATTACTCATGGGTGTTAAGCAAAAACAAATTCTATATGAGCTATAAAGTAACTCTGCGGCTATTCAATTCCAACCATTTTTTAGGGGAAGTTCTACATAATTTCAAGGCTGCAGCTACAAAACTTAATATAACATCATAAAACAAATCTAAAACAACTAAACTATGTTTTATAGAACATGTACGAACAAATCTTCTAATAACATTATATGGGAGGCTTATAATAAGGAACAATTGACAAAAGTAGAGAAATTGTACTATCGAACAATATTATTAAGCAAAAGAACCAAATAGCTACCTTTCTCTTTATCAAAGTGTATAAATTCTATACCCAATGCTACATAAACATCAACAACATATTCATTCATTTTATTCAAGATAGGAAACAAATATGCAAAGTCCTCGCCATTACTTGACATGTAATTCTCACAAATTGGGTGTATAATTTTGCTTGTAGTTTTTTCACAATGACAACATCGACTTGGCAACACAATGCAACAAAATAGATTAATCTTGTAACGAATATATTATTTGATAGCAGTAATCCCTGTCCAACGTGTTCAGTCAGTTAGAATCTATGCAGTATAAGTCTATTAATGGTCCTGTTTGTTAGGGGCCACGATGGCCAGTAGTAGCCGACAAGTAAGCCGTGTAAACAGTCTACAAATAAGATAGTAATACATTCAGAAAAGATGCTTTGTAGCACAAAATCCCCAGCGTGTGTGTTCTCTGTTGGTGAGTTGACAACTTACATTGTTCGCATAAACATTCACAATATGATAAACTTAGTTAACAAAAACTGAAAGTTACAATATCAGAAGACTTTGACATTGACACTAGACAACAAATAAAAAGTCTTAGATTATCAGAGATAAAATCTGTTATATGTTGCTCGGTGAGTGTGAGAGATGCAAAAAACTCTAAAAAGAACAAACATCTAGAAGACTGGCATGTTGTCGTTGCTAGGAAATTGACATGAAAGCACATCAAACCAAAGCATGACTACTTGTAGTCACACCACAAATAATATGCAATCTATACATTGTCTTCTACAAAACATATACCAATAAAATAGTGAGTTATTTCAACAATATAAAATAGAAAATAAAAAAATTGATACAATGAAAACTAAATAGAAGAGAAGATATGAACAGATGATGCCAAAGGTGTACTTGCGTTATACAACATGAGGTCAATCATCTTTCTAATAAAAGATTTCTCGGCTTTGAAATTCTTTTTTCTTCTGAACAATAACCTGCCAGTCATTTTGTGGTAAAGGCTTTACCGAGCATATGGAAGAATCCATGGAAACTTCTTGATGTGTGACAGTTTCAATCAAACCACAAAGTTGATAAAGTTTTTGATCAGAAATGGTACCATGCCAAAATCTTATCAACTGCATACAAACAACAACATATGTGGGGTGCAAGAAACCATGAAATCTTACCAGATTACTAGCAACAGATATAAAGTTTTGTGTTCATATCTAATGGTTGGAAGTCTCTACTGCTTGATGTAATTAAGTTGAGATGTCACATTTTTTGCTGCAAAGGTACTCCAATGCTTTTTGCTCATAGTTATCAGAACTATATCTGCCACCAATGAAGTTGAAAACCAATTGAATTAGACTCTCCAAAGATTGTTGCTCCATGCGAAGAAAACATCTATTGTCAAGAGCATATGCTTCATTTTCTTCATTATACTCAAGTGGGAAGGTCTCATCATACCACACATTATGATAATGTTGGACACAGGATCCAAGGGACAAAAACAATGTCCGCCCATGAGGATACCATGAAGGTGCTTGCGTAGGAACTCTGTGGGCAACTAGGCAAGAGCTTCCAACTAGAATACATGGATTGAGTCTAGCAATTGAAACTTAAGGATGTGATGGTACCCACAAGAGGAAGAGTCGTGCTTTCCTATGCTCCAGGGTATGGTGCGACTAGGCAGTGACTCAAAGCAAAGTGTCATCTCGTCTACCATGCCCTCAAGGTGCCGTAGTAAAATAAGATGGGCGGCATTGGGATCTTCCTTGTTGGCACCGGCGGACCTAAGTAGAGGCAAAGCCGGGCGCCTCCCTCAGTAGAGGCGAAGCCCCATGTAATAAAAATGCTTAAGAGTTTACTTGTAGCTCCCACCGTCAATCTGCTCTATTTTTAATGGGATTGGCCCCTGCTTAATGTTGGGTCACGTTCTGCCTCGAGCGCTGCCAGCTTCAGAGCTGCCCGTGTCTTGCAACGGGTTGGGTCAGGGATAGAGCTCCGACGGCTCGAGCCCGTGGGAGCAGCCGACCCGCGGCTGGGCGAGGGATTGAATCAAGATCGAGCATGGCACTCATGGCATCTGCGGCAGGGGGGGCGGTTATATGCTTCCGAGGCTCTTCGCCGGTGAAGGAGGCGGCTGCAGCGGAATGATCCCAAGGCTCTTCGCCGGCGGCGGGGATTGAATTGGGCTTTATCCTGTTGCTGTGATCTCCCTTATCTGTATGCAGAGGATCAGACTGCCTGGCCGGTGAGCCAACGCATCAGCCGACGATTTCTGATCAAGACCAGCAAGAACACTCGCCGGCTTTTCTGATCAGCAACCCAGGCATCTAAGCGATGGCTCATCAACAATAGATGGTCATGATGCATCTAAGACGACGGTGGCCGATAATACTCCGGCGCGGCGCAATGCCGGTGGCCGATCAATACTCCAGCGCGGTGCAATGCCAGAGTGGTTTAGACTTTGCGCAACCGACTTGGCCGAGCACGCCGCAGCTGGTCCAGGAAATAGCCAGCACGGCGGAGCAGTAGTATGGAAGGGATCTCTTTTAAACCGTGGAAGGGACATCTTTTAAACCGTTTTGCTAGGTAATATGATCCGTGATGTACTACATCTCTAATCTAAACTATGTAATTCTTTCAAGGAGCGCACCTTTTGAATTGCAAAATACGAGTGTGTAAACCAAGGTGCTATTCTTGTGTAATTATCAATTAACTTTTTTTGTTTACTCTCGTGCTTGTGAACAATATGCATGCTGATCGATTTTTCTGTTGATTCTTAGTTTGATGAAGAAATTTGTGAGTTTTGGAAGCAATCTGATGAAGCTCCTCGACTTAACCTTTGCACAACTCGACTGTTTGATTTCTGTTTGTATCATTTTGATGGTTTCAAGAAAAATCAATTCAATTCCTAAAAATACAGATATAAAATATCATTTTATTACAGGCCAAGCTTATCAGATCTCCATCTGCATTGAGTAACAGCAAGCTTATAACAAGGAGCCATGCATTAGTAGTACATTATTGCACAAGGTAAATTTTGTGCTGTTAGTGCTAGTTTCTATCCATGTTACAGCAAATCGATATATAGCTGATACTAGCCAGTGTGTTAACATTGAACATCAGCAAAACTTCACAGAGCACAATGAACTGTTCCAGTGTTGACTGAGAACCTGTAGCTGTTGTCATCTGAGCAAGCGCAGGCACAGATTAAATGTGACGTATTCAAGCAGGAGTTGGATGATAGCTACAATTCTTGTGCATATAACCTTTCCAAGACACTCAGTTTGAACACAGTTGCAATATCATATAACCTAGAAGTGGTAATTACGGCCTATACCATTATACCAACACAATAGCACTATAGCAGGACTGAAACATTAAGAGCTGAAACCAACAAGCCCATTCTGGGAAGGGAATGGCAAGTACATTGCTAAACCTGAAAACCACAGAAGTCGTGCAAATTGTAACAGGTCGAGCTCTTAGTACTAAAGTCAAAATTTCTCTCTGGCCGAAAAAAACCAATTGTTTTTCTACCACATACTAGCATTTATTTTCTTTTACATTGTGAAGTGATGCCGCTGAAGGTTTTTAATTGTCAAATTCGGTACCAAAGCAGTGGCAAATAATTTGGTATACATTGCTTTTGTGTTCAATTTTCCTTTCTGCTGGGAGTTTTTATTGAACTTGTGGATAATGGTTGTATACATATTTGGTGTAAATGGGCAAAAACGGCCGGAGGGCAAAAGGTGTGGGTGCGGGGCTGACTTCTTGTGAAGGAGCCCTTACATTCCCTGTGCAAATTTAATTTCTAAAGATGCACTTGACAAAGTGTTATGTATACTGCCAAGACTATCTATTAATTTGCTAGGCCAACAATTATATGAAGTCTTCAACAGGGTCAGAATAAAAGCTATCAAATGACTAAAAGAAACTACACGGTGTTCAACGATGTCTTTGGCCAACCACAGGGAATGCTTGTTGAGTTTCTCCTAGTAAAGCACTCCACCTTTCAGCCCTGAGCTACAAGAAGAAAAAACACTCAGTGGTAATGAAATAGGTACTGCAGATTAGTGCTGTAGGTAATATTTCTATTTGAAGGTTCAAACCTGCCTCAACCCCAAATCAGTCTACAACTGCTCTAATATAGAGCCCCATACAATGCGAGCAGATGAAATCTAGCAAATGAAACAAATGCCGAAGTGAAGGATCGTAAGTACCTTTGACAATTCAACTTGTTTTGTCAGCATGCTCCTGTTTATTCTCACCAGCATTTTCTTCCTGCAAGGCAAACACACCTCAAGCAATCACAATTGTTTCTGCGCGCCGTGCAATGATAAAACTGATAACATCAACTGTAGGTCAGGCATATATTCACATAAAGACAAGTTTGAGGCATCATTGATGAGTTGTTTCCTAATCTGGGAACATCAGTGTCAACTGAAGTCTCAGCATCCTCTTTTCCACTTGATTTAGGATTTGCTTCCTGCATGCCAAAGAAGCAAAATGTCTGATAAGTCTAATTCAAATTTTAAGAAACTACGGAACAATCTCCTGCACTATGGATTTTATTACTGAAACAGTTGTCTCAACTATCCAATAAATGTCTAAAACCGTGTGGCAATGGAGCACGCCATGTTAACTAGTAACTCCTAAACACGCCACATTGGTAGATGGATGGAGCAACAGAATACAAATAAGGGAAATATGTCCAGTCGAAAAAAAAAAATCAAATCTCCTGTACAAGTTTTACCATCAGCTTAAGAAATTATCATTACTGACCTCTAGAGCAACAACTTCTTTACCGTGTTCCTCATCTTTACAAATATCTTTGGAGTTCGTCAGGGATAGATTGTTTGTATTATCCTGCATAGGACAATGAAAATATTGCCTTACAATCACATACTAGAATACCGCATTACCAAATATTATCCTTCAAAAATCACCAAAGGAAAATGATTAAGCAAACACTCCAAAAATCAAAGTGTTCGGTGAAAAAAAAGTATACAAGCATATTAAAGGGAAAATAATCCAAACAGTAAACCAAAACTGCTGACACATTCTTTAGCAATCCCTAGCTCATGAACATCTCCATTATTGTCTTGAAACAAAGAATCATCCATGTTGACATTAAACTGGAAGCTACAACTGTGTAAGATTCACTAAAATCACACTCACCATTGCCCAATATCAGGAGAATAGTTCACACGTTATACCCCCACTCCATAAAAAAAAGTCCGAACCCAATGTAAACAGTCAGAATATCTATCTTATTCGCATAAAACAGTTACAGTAATCAATTAAAACTCAAATGGTCAAAATGTTTTTGTCCATGTACAGTATATCTAGTAGCTTTATTTCTGTTACACGATGTTAAATTTGGATATTCTGAGTTGCAACATCCAGTCATCAACATGGGTAAATAAGTTATATATTGAACCAGTCAAATTATGTTGGCAATATATTTGTTTGAGAAGCTTTTGTTGTCGACCATCGCACAAGGAACAAAGCAACAGAATATGAAAAGCAAAATATCGACACTTTGTTTCATTACAACACACTTCATTTTTAGAAATGTCTTCTAAATTTGGAGGGCATATTTTTTTTCCTGCACAGGACAACCTAGTGCGATCCTTAACAAGTTAACATCATGTACTGCCGTTCGAATTTTAATAACCTTACATAAGAACATAAAGGAGATCATACATGACACCAGAAACTTGAGAAGTTACAGAGCAGGTTTTTGGCTCCAAATTTAAAGAGAAAAATTGCTGGCATAGACCTTTTCAGCGTTATCTAGTTGAATAGCCTCTTTATCCCCATCATCTGTTTTGGAGTCTTCCACTACTGTCTCAGCATCATCCTAAAATGGAGAGCCAAATCAGATTACCTAACCATAAATCTCATCAGCAATCAATAAGTATCCCACAAATTTGCTGTTGCATCCTCACTCAAATATGACCAGGTTACGCTACATTTACAATTCTCACAAGTGTAATCCAGAAATGCAATGTAAAAGGATACCAGAAGTCATATATGACAGCAAAGACTTGGGGAAACGGCAATAGATATACACATTACACAGCAGAGCATATCTTTTTGCAGCAAATAATCAAATACTGCCAACACAAACCTTTTCAGCAGACTCTTCCCTACTTGCTAGTTCATTGCCCTCTTCATCACCGTCAACACTTGAGTCTTCCATCCCTGTCTCAACATCTTCCTGACATCGACAACCAAATCAGATTAGCTAACCACAAATCACAGCCACGATGAACAAGCATTCGACAACTCTGCACAAAACTGTCGCATGATCATCATTTGAACAGCTGCTTGTCCCCAATTCCCATCATCCTAAAAACGTCAACCAAATCAAATTAACACAAATGATCTCATTATCCATTTAACAAGTTGTACACCTCTTCATCCTCATCACTCGAAGAGTCAATGTTCTCCCCAGTATCACCATTCTCCTGATATCAGCAAAAAAATCAGACTAATCAAGCAGTCCAGCTTAACAGTGAGCTCGAAAAAATCCACAGGCAAATAACCTTCGCCAGTTGAACATCGGCCGTGGCCTCGGCGGCGAGTGCCTGCCCGAGCGTGCCCCGGGGATCGATCACGATGCTGGGCAGCCTCCCGATGTCCCACCCGAGCACGCGGCAGACGACGGCGGCGAGCGCGCGGTGCGCCCGGGGCCTCCCGTACCGCGTGGAGGCGCGCGCGTGCTGCACGAGCGCGACGCAGCCCCGGAACCGCCGCCCCGGCTTCCTCGTCCCCCCGGCGCACGCGATGCACGCGAACTGGCCGTCCTCCCAGCCGCGCTCGTAGTGGCCACGCAGCGCGGCGTCCCGCTCGAACAAACCCGTGATGAACCCCGCCGCATCCTCCTCGTCCTCCGACTCGGACCCATCGTCGTCGTCGGAGGAGGAGCCGCGGTTGGAGAGGAACTCCGCCGCGGCGCGGAGGGCATCCCGCTGCGCGAGCGCGCCGGGGGAAGTCGGCGGCGGCGGAGGCTTCGCGGAGGAAGGTGACGAGGCCGGAGCCGCTTCGGGCCAGGTTTTCGGGGAGGAATCGGGCGCAGATGGCGCGAGGGGCCACTCGGGCCCAGTATCTTGGGGCTCGACGGCGGCGGAGGCGGAGGCGGAGGCGCCGTCGAGCCTGAGGCGCTTGCTCTTAGTGGTTAGGCGGCCGGCGGAGCGGGACAGGGTTGGTGCGGCGGCGGCGGGAGGGCCGCGACGCCAGAGGGAGTGGAGGTAGAGGACCTCCTCGGCGAGGCGACGTTCGCTGTTGCCCGGAGGGAGGCGGCGGCGCCGGGGCGGGCCGCCTCGGCGCGGCATTGCGGGATTCGGATGCTTGCGATGTGAATGCTTGGATCGGAAGAGGCGCGGCATTGAGGGACTTTGCAGATTTGCGATGTGATGGTTCGTTCAATCGTTCGGCTGTTGCAGACTTGCAGTGGCGAGTCTGCGACGGTTGCTGTTCTTCGTTTCGGGTGAGGTGCGGCGCCGCGCGTGCGCCGTGACGTTTGGTTGCAGGGTTCATTCAGACTGCGCGGGGGCACCAAACGATCAGGAGTAAAGGAAACTTTCACCAATCAGAATATCAGATCCAGGAAACTTTCACCAATCAGAATATCAGATCAGGTAAACATCTCCATTCAGAAAGACAGAAACCCCCCTCCGGGTAATATGCAGATTTTGAGACAGCACACTTGCAGCTTCTGAGCTTCATCTCTCTGAATCCAAGGCCACCATGTACTTTGACAACGCCACCTTGGGATATTTAACTTTTTATTATCGTACCGGATGACTACTCTCCAAATAGCATCCTTACGAATGCCAATACAATTTTAGCACCCGAGGATCAAAGACGATACAATTTTACGACATTTGGCTATGTGGCACTCCACGTCAGCTGTCCAGCGTGGCCGAGCGGAGAGAAAAAGACTGTCCCTGCCCCCGCTCGCGTCTCGCCCTCGCACTTTTTTTTTTTGCCTGCCGACGCTCGTACGATTCCTCTACCCAGCGGCCGGAAGCAAGGGGAGCAGCAGCGGAAGCCCGACGAGCGTTCCGGGACTCCGACGAGGAGTTGGAGATCAAGCTGCTCACCTTCGCTCCCGCGCCCGCGAGGAGCCAGCCGGTGGAGGCCGCGGCGCCGGCAGCGGCCAGGCACTGCAAGGCCGCCGCGTACAACGGCGTTCGCCGCCGTCCGTGGGGCAAGTGGGCCGCCGAGATCCGCGTCTGGCTCGGCACCTTCCCCTCCGCCGAGGCCACCGCGCTCCCCTACGATTCCGGGTCGGCACCGAGAGCGAGGGCTCCGACTCCGGCTCCGGCGGCGCCCTCCCGGACTTCAATGGCGGCGCGTACGAGTCCCTCAACAGCCTGTTCAGCGCTGATGCCGTGCAGACCAACGCCGCCGACGAGGGATGGGCCTCTGGAGCTTCGATGATGGCTGCCTCGTCGAGGACAACTTGTCGTTTTAAGATCCACACCTGTGTTCATGTCTGCTTGTAATTGAATCGAAACCTGGAAGAATTGAAACGGACCGGCGGGGTGGGGGCGGTGCCTGGCTCCTCCGTCGCGCGGCGCTTAGGAAGAGGCGAGCGGGCAACGATAAGCCGCCAGGGGCAGGGGCGTCTTTTTCTCTCTGCTCGCCACGCTGGTGTAACGCCCGCGTTTTTATCTCTGGTTAAATCACTAAATAAAGCACTCGCTAAAAATCTTTTTAAAATCTTTTCCATCGCTTGAGCTCAATTCTTGTTCATCCATAATCCATACCCAGTATAATCCCTTTTTAAATTACTTCCCTTCGCAAAGTCAGTGCAAACCTCTACCTCCCCTTTTTCTTGAGCCATCAACCTGCCAACCCCCTTTCTTCACGTTTGATCTAAAACTACCCGGCCACACCTCTTCTTTCTTTCTCTGCTACATCTCATGCATGTACAAACAGAGCAACACAGCACCAACCCTCACGTACAAGCATACATGTGTGCACTCTACCTCTATGCCTGTCTTCTCCAATCCAAAACAACGTAGCAACAGCGTACTATCTTGCACCACAAGCATCTACAAGCACGTCGCATGCAAAGCTCCATACGCTGGGCCCCCTGGCCATGCTCACCTTGCTCTGCTCAGTCGACAGCTCGTCCTCGTGAATCGACCGCTCACTACCACCCAGCACCACGCCGTGCCGCCCCTCGCCGTGGCCCCACCTCCGCCTCGACGCGCCCGCCGTCAACGACACTATCACCTCGGCACCACTGCCAGCCCCGACCGCCCGGCAAGCTGCCGTGCCGCCCAACGCCGCTGCAGCCGTCCTCGCCGGCTTTGCCGCCTCGACGCGCCCGCCGTCAACGGCGCCATCGCATCAGCACCACCGCCGGCCCCGGCCGCCCGGCAAGCTGCCGTGCCGCCCCGCAGCCTCACCGTCCACCATTACTTCTCCTCCTGTGCACCACCCGCCGGTTACCTACCTCCCCTCGTCGTCAGCCTATAAAAGGCGAGGTTGAGCAGCCCTCCATCTCCATCCCAAGCCACCGAACCGCCCAAGCTCTGCCAGCTTCTCCCTCCCTCTCCTCATTCCCGCTCTGCTTCCACGAACAGAGCATCGACCGCCGGTCGATCTCCTCCCTGGAGCACTTCCCCGCCGAGGTAAGCAGCTGCTGAGCACCTCCACACCATTCCATACCTCACCCAAGCCTCGCCCCTTCCTTACCCTGCCGGCACCGAGCTCCCCACGAGCTCCAGAGCCGCAACAATGGCCACCCCGTAACCCCTCCCTTTCGTGCACTATTTCCTGACAAGAACATCACAGATGAGTTGCCCTTACTCTCCTCTCTCTCCCCATACCCTCAGATTTGGAAGCGGTGGCCGGAATCGTCGAAACGGCGAAGCTCCGGTAAGCTCCGGCCGCTGCGCACGACGGCCGCGCCGCCAGGGGACGTCGTGTTCCCTCTGCTCTGTTCTGTACCCCCTCCTCTCTTTAGTTTAATAAACCAGCAAGCCACTCACAAATACAATAGCCCAATTACACTACGCAAGGCCCAAAATCCATTCGAACCAATCACACGGAAGCAAGCCCGAGCAGCCCACCTTCAGTTTTGTAATTCCATTTTCGGAATTAGTTAAATCGCCCATCTTGCAAATGCAATATCTCCCCAATTCCAACTCCAATTTACTTGATTCTTGTTCCTAAATTCTTCTAAAATCATAAGCCATCCATTCCAACTATTCTCATCTCCATTTGAGCTCATCAAGCAAAATTTTACTTTCTTTTATTTATTGTGTGTTTGTTTGTGTGTGTCGTAGACGCTGCTGTGAACGAGGAAGGGCTCGAGGAGGAGCAGGGTTACGAGCAGGAGCTTAGAGACCAAGACCCCGGTCAGGAATCCCCGGAGGGTTGGGAGAACAGCAAGTGCAATCCCATCCTTTGATGCATACTTTTGTCCTAGATTTTATAAACACAACCCATGGCCTGTTTTATAAAACTTGCATGATTTTACTGCTAAACCCGGTTGGATAACCATTCCTTGATTGCTATGACTGTTTCCTTGACAACCTAGATTAATGTTTGAATATGGCAATGCTCTGTTTGAATGTTAGTCACTGCTAGAAATGCTTATGAATGTTTTACTGTTATACTCTCCATTAGAATCACTTGATGTTTACAAAAGCAACCGTGTGCGTGCTTTAAAATAAAAGAGATGGTTTTTTTGTGAATAAAATGAGTACCCATGTGGGATGAGACAGACGGTATTTCTTGTGTGAAATGCCGAGGTGAGCTCTAACCTCTGTGGTTGAGCATGGTGGGAGTAGTCTATCCTTTCACAGTTTTTGGGATGATGTTGATGTGTCATCTAGCCTAACCCATTTTTATTGTACCACCACTCGACCGTTGTATGTGGCAACGGCCTTGCATAAATCCCACTAGTTAAACTGTTGGTTATGTGGTGTGCTGGTGAGCAACAGAGGGCCATGGAGACGGGGATACGGTCTATGTGAAGTATGCCCCTGGGTAGAACCTAGTTGGTGGTTGCTGACCCCCTGGTCGCTTCTGTGGTAACTTGTCAGTTTAACTATGGTGGGTAATGGCTTTGAAGGAGCTGCACTGACACTAAGGTGTTCATGCTGTGGTAGCCTACTTGTGGTTGTGTACACCTCTGTAGAGTTAAAACCTATCCGGATAGCCGTGTCCACGGTATTGGGCGAGTTACGGCTTGGTCACTTCACTGGTTCCCTGGTTTTGGTGTAAGAATGTGTATGGTAAATGTCGAGTTGAGAAAAGATGTTGGCATAGGCTATGACAGATGGGGAATCTGGTAGAATAGAAATCTTGTGAGAAAGACAGTTAAGTTTATTGATGCAACTAAAAGAAATGTTTGTGAAAACCTTTTGTAAAATAAACCCTTGCACGTGTAAAATTAGCTTTGCTGCAAAATAAACCATGAACATGTCCTTGAGTATATTCCTATGCATGCTTCTGTTATATCCCTTCCGTGGATGTGGTTGTGCTTGCTGAGTACGTATGTACTCACCCTTGCTTAATTTGTTACAGAGATAGGCCTGGACTTTGTGCCTGAGGACGTTGTCTAGAGGGGGTTCGTTCTGCACCCAACATTTGCCTGTGTGTTAGGGTCACCCGCTTGAAGCCGCATGGATATCTACTCTGATGAGGACCTCTATGTTATCAACATGTTTATCTGGAGTCTAGCTTTAGTTCTGTTTGTAGTGGCCCTGCGGTGCCATCGTCTCCCGTAACGTTGTTTATGTACTGAACCATCTGTTGTAATAATGTGAACCAGCATCCTGGGACTGGTATTTGTATCACATTAAGTTCTCTCTTTCGAGGGGACGCTTCAGGTGGTATCAGAGCCGATAGGTTGGCCGTAGGACGTAATCCCTAGGATCATGACCCGTTTCTAGTCTTCTCTCACTAGTTTGCTCTTGTCTAAATCTTTTCTCCACACAAGTACTCACCGACGGCTTTTTGACTTGTTCCAGATGGCCCAGCTGGTTGACGAGGGTTGGAGCGAAGGAGTCTGCCCCGCAGAACCTGGCCTTCCCAAGTTACTGCTGCTCAGCCTGGATCATGTTGGAGTCACAGAGACCCCCGAGTACCTCTGCCGGGAGTTCACCACCAATGGTACCCGTCGGTGCCGGATGTTCATCTTTGTGGGGGAGAGCTCACTTTACAAGGAGGTGGCACCTTGGTTTGTCCACGCCACCGGCTACGACCGCCCCAATGCCTACCGCAAAGCCGCAAGAAGAGCCCTGATGTGCCTCCGCGTACTCTACAAGCAGTACCTCGTGGGAACAGCAATGGGATTTGCCCCAACCCTGGAGAGTGGATGATGCGAGTGGATTGCCCAGATGAGGAACCTTGGGAGAGATGAAGATATGGAGGACACCGTGTCACACTTGTCTATTTACCTCACTGGCTTAGACAGACTGTACCGAGAGACATCGGGACAGCTGAGGCATCAGATCCGCAGGGCAGAGAAGGCAGAAAAAGAACTGAGACTGGAACGGAAGAAAGCAACCCAGGCTATAAGCACCCTAGTTGCTCGACGGGTTCAGTGGCAGGCCCACTCTAAGGAACTAGAAAGGATTGAAGCCTACAGGAGGGAGAATGGGTTGATGGAAGGAGAACCAGAGATGACCCACATGGACGCGAGCACACAGACTGAAGATGAAGTGCCAGAGTATCAACTCCCTCTGAAGAAGCGTCGTCGTTTGGTGTTGAGTGAGAGTCCTTAGGTTAGCGTAGCTCATAGACTAGCACCTAGTCTGGCCTCTCCATGAGTAGAGTCTGTTATATCCAGTTAGAACTACCATCTTAGCATCGATGTATCCATGATCGTTGTACCCCACCATGTTATGCAATAAAGATCATCTTTTATCCTACATCTGTTCAAACTTTTTTTCCCCTAGTTTCAGATGGCTGAAGAAGGATGGACCCAGGGAGTCTGCCCAGTCACACCTGGTTTCGCTAGCCAGTTGATCCCCGCGCTGGAACGCCTCGGTGTACCTGAACGCCCGAGGTACTACAGCAGGGAGTATGAGCACCATGGGACCCAACGCTGCAGAGTGATCATCGTCGTCGCCAAGAGTGACCGCCACCCCATCGAGGCATGGCGTGTGACCGCCACAGGATTCAGGCACCAGGACACCTACCCCTTGGCTCTTAGAAAGGCCCTCCGCTACATGTGCGGAATCTTTGAAAGACACTTGGTCCCCACCCCAATGAGGTACTTTCCTCCGGTCGTCAGAAGTACAGTCTGGCGGGCCCGCATGAGAAACTTGGAACATCGCCGTCAAGAGGAACCCACCTTGTACCAAGTGGTCACCTACCTCAACTCTTTGGACCAACTCTTCGACGAGCAGGCTGAACTCCTGAGGGAACAAACCTCCCGGGCCGAACAAGCAGAGTTCTCGGTTCGCATGCACCAAGTCCAGGTGGCCCAAGCTGAAGCAAGAGCTGCTACTACTGTCAGCAGTGAGGTGGTCGCCCAAGAAAGCCTCAGGCAAACTCGGGACCTGCGTATTCAGGATTGGACTAGAAGTGGAACGCCTGTCCCGGCAATTGGGGAACCCCATGTCCTACTTGGAACACCTGTCATGGCATGGGGAGAAGTTGTGGGGAACCCTCAAGCACTGCCTGGGACCCCCGCAGGATCACCGCCCGCTGAAGAAGGACCGTCTGAGCCGCCACGAGAGAATGGAACCTTTACCGAGGCTGAACGTGCACGACTTGCACCGCCAGAAGAGCGCTCCAACCCAGAAGAAAACTCGCCCCGTGAGTAGTTCCAGAGTCAAGCGCTCATATGGGAATGAAGCCAGCCTGGTCCGAAGTTGGAAGAACCTTGTATCCCTAGCAGTAGTCTCCTTACCATGTCCTGTACCCCGCCTTGTAGTACGAGTCTGGTTGGACCCCCAAGTGTTGTAGCCCCCCAGTTGTTTGAATGAAACCTTGTGTGCTTGTTTGTTAGCTTGTGTGTTGTGTGTGCCTCGGCAGAAGTGTTTCTGCCTTTTCAAAAATGCGAACTAATCAACTTAAACACCATCTTAACTCAATCTCACGAAGGCCTTGCTCAACCTGCAGATGGTGAACACTCGTGCTAGCGCCTCTCAGAGACGCGTCCCTCCTGCTGGAGGAGAGCAACCAGAAGGGAGAAGAGAGAACCCTGAGAACCAGGAAGCGGATCAACAAGACCCTATGGGAGAAAACCAGCCTATAGGACAAGCGCCTGTAGGAGGCGGACCAGAAGCGAGTCATCCAAGAAGTCAGAATGAAGGATCGTTTGTTGTACCCCCACTCCCGCCGGACTTCAACCTGGCACAAGCTTTGTACCACCACACCATGTTCATGCAGAATGTGTGGAATGTCAGCCGCCGTCAGGAGACAGCCCGTAGGCCCAATGCGGGTGACAAGTTGACCAACTTTCTGAGAACCAGACCACCCACCTTTGGAGGATGCAACAACCCCTTGGAAGCAGATGACTGGCTGAGAGCTATCAAGAGAAAGCTGGAGCCGTTTGGATGTGGAGACCGTGACAAAGTCCTCTTGGCCTCCCACCAACTCACTGGAACTGCCTTAGCGTGGTGGGACACTTACCGTGCAGCTTCCCAAAACGAGTCTGCAATCACCTGGAAAGAGTTTGAAGAAGAGTTTCGTCGCTACCACGTCCCCGACGCCACCATGAAGCGCAAGGCAGATGAGTTCCGTGCACTAAAGCAAGGAAACAAGACCGTGGAGGAGTACACCCACGAGTTCACTGAACTAGCCCATTATGCACCAGATGAAGTGAAGACCGATGCAAAGAGACAGGACGCATTCATCAAATGGCTGCACCCAGACCTTCGAGCCCTGCTAGTCTCCCACAATTTCCCCGACTTCAATATGCTGATGAACAAGGCCATTGTCATAGAGAAGGCCAGGATGGATGCAAGGCAAGAGAACAAACGCAAGTTCCTGGAGAGCAAGAACCGTCAGCTGGACCGCTCGCAGAAGCCCAGGAGCTCCGGTTATGCTGCACCTAGGCCCCAGGCCCCCATGCAGTATAGGACACAGTCTCAGGCTACAGGCTCCCAACAACTAGTGCAAGGGCCAGAACACCATGAAGCCCCCACAGAGCAAGGTCAGTCAAGTCACGACCAGCAACAACAATGCAAGGGCCTGCTTCAACTGCCGTGAGACCGGACATTACATCGCTGATTGCCCATACCCTAAGAGCAAGCCTGCTGTATCAGTCTACTCCAACTCGGTGAATGGACCCAAGCCACTAGTGTCTGGAGCCAACCGTGTGCCCGTCTGCAGCACCAACACCGGCAACAACAACAACAACAACAACACCCAGCAGTCGTATGGACGAGCCCGCGTCAACCACATCGACGCGCAGGAGGCTCAAGGAGCACAAGGAGTAGTAGTCGGTGAGTTCCTAGTCACTTCAGTTTTGGCAACAGTATTATTTGATTCTGGAGCATCGCATTCTTTCATATCATCAAGTTTTGTGGAAAGGCACCAAATACCTACAGTACTACTAAAGACACTCCTATTAACCCGAACATCTGGAGATGATATTAAATGCCAACTAGGTTGTTCACGGGTACGGATTCTTTTAAGTGGGGTAGAGTTTCTAGCAGACCTAGTAGTACTAGAGTCCAAAGGGATAGATGTGATCCTTGGAATGGACTGGTTAGGCAAACACAATGGTCTCATAGGATGTGCTGATAAGATAGTGCACCTAACCAACCCGGATGGAATGCAAGTGACCTGTCACACCAAGGGAAGTGGACCAGACCCTATGATCTTTAGCATGGAGGCAAAAACCATAGAGGATGTCCCGGTAGTTAATGAGTACTCTGATGTTTTCCCCGAAGTTTTACCCGGAATGCCACCGGATAGAGACATAGAGTTTGCCATTGAGCTTGTCCCTGGAACCTCTCCTATAGCCAAGAGACCCTATAGGATGGCAGCCTCAGAGTTAGCAGAATTGAAGAAGCAACTAGAGGAGTTGCAACAGATGGGATTTATCAGGCCCAGTACATCCCTTTGGGGAGCCCTAGTGCTCTTTGTCCGGAAGAAAGATGAGAGTATGAGGTTGTGCATCGACTATCGTGTACTAAATGATGTCACTATCAAGAATAAATACCCACTCCCGAGAATTGATGATCTCTTTGATCGGCTGAAAGGAGCCAAGTACTTTTCCAAGATTGACCTAAGGACTGGTTATCACCAGCTAAAGATTAAAGGGAGTGACACCTCAAAGACCGCTTTTGTCACCCGCTACGGGCAGTATGAGTTCACGGTGATGCCATTTGGGCTCACCAATGCACCAGCTTACTTCATGAATCTCATGAACAAGGTGTTTATGGATGAGCTAGACAAGTTTGTCGTCGTCTTTATTGATGATATACTTATCTACTCCAAGAGCGCCGAAGAGCATGAACAACACCTGCGGATAGTTTTGGAAAAGTTGAGAGCGCACCAGCTCTATGCCAAATTTAGCAAGTGTGAATTTTGGCTGAAAAAAGTAGCCTTCCTTGGTCACGTTTTGACCGCAGAAGGAGTAGCAGTAGACCCTGAGAAGGTAGAAGCAGTCTCAAATTGGCAACAACCAACCAATGTGAGTGAGATCAGAAGCTTTCTGGGTTTAGCTGGATACTACCGGAGGTTTATCGAAGGATTTTCCAAGATAGCTAGACCCATGACAGAGTTGCTCAAGAAAGAGAAGAAGTTTGCTTGGACAGAGTCCTGTGAAAGGAGCTTTCAAGAGTTGAAGAAAAGACTGACCGCTGCCCCAGTTTTAACTCTACCGGATATTCACAGGGATTTTGTCGTTTACTGCGACGCGTCCCGCTAAGGATCAGGGTGTGTTCTCATGCAAGATGGGAAGGTTGTAGCATATGCCTCCCGGCAGCTTAGGAACCATGAGCAGAATTACCCAATGCATGACTTAGAGTTTGCAGCCGTAGTGCATGCCCTCAAAATCTGGAGACACTACCTGATTGGGAACAAGTGTGAAATATACACGGATCATAAGAGTTTAAAGTATATCTTCACCCAACCAGATCTGAACCTTAGACAAAGAAGGTGGTTAGAGTTGGTTAAGGATTATAATGTGGAAATTTATTACCACCCCGGCAAGGCTAATGTAGTGGCAGATGCCCTGAGCCGAAAATCCTACAGACCCAAGAATGCCCACCTGCAAGAAGAGATGGCACGATTAAATGTGCACATCGTCCCTCGGAATACTAGCCACAAGCTGAGTGTCCAACCCACCCTGGAAGATAGGATCAGAAAATCCCAAGGAACGGACAAGGATTTAATGCAAATACGCAAGCATACTGGAGAGAATAAGGCACCCGACTTTAGAGTCGATAGTAAAGGAACTCTGTGGTACAAAGATAGGATTTGTGTGCCTAAGGAATGAGACTTTAGGCAGATAATTATGGATGAGGCTCACAACTCGCCATATTCCATCCACCCAGGATCCACCAAAATGTATTTGGATTTAAAGCGGAATTATTGGTGGAAAGGAATGAAAGCTTACATAGCCCAATTTGTCGCTCATTGTGATACCTGCCAAAGGATTAAGGCCGAACACCAGAAACCAGCAGGATTATTACAACCTCTACCTATCCCAGTATGGAAATGGGATGAGATAGGAATGGATTTTGTAGTAGGTTTACCCAGAACACAGAAGGGACATGACTCTATATGGGTAATAGTGGACCGACTCACTAGGGTCGCACACTTCCTACCTGTACGGACTAATTATGGCGGAGAGAAGCTAGCCAAGCTTTATGTAGAGAATATAGTCAAGTTGCATGGAGTGCCCAGTAGGATTGTTTCGGACCGAGGGACCCAGTTCACCTCGAGATTCTGGAAAAGTTTGCATAAAGCTATGGGTACCAAGCTGGATTTTAGCTCCGCGTATCACCCACAGACCGATGGCCAGACAGAAAGAGTAAATCAGATTATGGAAGATATGCTAAGAGCATGTGTCCTTACCTATGGTAAAGATTGGAAACAGAGTTTACCCTATGCAGAGTTCTCCTACAACAATGGTTATCAGGCAAGTTTAGGTATGTCGCCGTTTGAAGCCCTCTACGGGAGAAAATGCAGAACTCCTCTGATGTGGTCAGAAGTGGGAGAGCGTACCCTAGTGGGACCTGCGCTCATACAAGAACCTGAAGAAAAGGTAGCCGAAATTAGGGAGAAGTTGAAGGCAGCTCAGTCCAGACAGAAAAGCTACGCAGACAAGAAGAGACGAGAATTAGAGTTTAATCCAGGAGATTTTGTGTATCTCAAGGTTTCACCCATTCGGGGAACCCGTAGAAATTTCAAGTTCATGGAAAGTTGGCCCCTCGCTACGTTGGACCATACCCGGTACTAAAGAAAGTGGGAAAAGTAGCCTACCAGTTAGTGCTACCCGAAGCGATGTCGGATATACACCCAGTTTTCCATGTCTCACAATTGAGGAAATGCCTAAGAGTGCCCGAAGAGGAACATATACCGGAGGAGGAGATAGACCTACAGACAGATCTGCGGTATCAAGAGGTACCGGTCAAAATTTTGGACACCGTCACCAAGAAGACCAGAAACTCTGAAGTACGGATATGCAGAGTGCAGTGGAGCAGACACAGTGTAAAGGAAGCTACATGGAAAAGAGAAGATGCTTTAAAGAAAGAGTTCCCCCACCTTTTTAGGAGCCAGCCGAATCTCGAGGACGGGATTCCTTTTAAGTGGGGTAGGTTTGTAACGCCCGCATTTTTATCTCTGGTTAAATCACTAAATAAAGCACTCGCTAAAAATCTTTTCAAAATCTTTTCCATCGCTTGAGCTCAATTCTTGTTCATCCATAATCCACACCCAGTATAATCCCTTTTTAAATTACTTCCCTTCGCAAAGTCAGTGCAAACCTCTACCTTCCCTTTTTCTTGAGCCATCAACCTGCCAACCCCCTTTCTTCACGTTTGATCTAAAACTACCCGGCCACACCTCTTCTTTCTTTCTCTACTACATCTCATGCATGTACAGACAGAGCAACACAGCACCAACCCTCACGTACAAGCATACATGTGTGCACTCTACCTCTATGCATGTCTTCTCCAATCCAAAACAACGTAGCAGCAGCGTGCTATCTTGCACCACAAGCATCTACAAGCACGCCGCATGCAAAGCTCCATACGCTGGTGTTGACACCAAAAATTGGCACCGGGAAGAAGCTGACATGTGGGCCAGATTTGGTGGAAAGATACCATTCGGCTAGGAGGCTTTGCTGGAGCATTCGGCAGGAGACGCTCTGCGGTCGGGAGCGCGTTATCATTCGGCAAAGGTGAAGCATTCGGCAGGAGACGCTCTGCGGTCGGGAACACGTCGTCATTCGGCAGAAGCGCTGATCGTATGGAAAGAGTACTCGGGAAGGCGTGATGACGTGGAATAAAAAGAAAGGCCGGTTCAACAAGGAATGCGACATGGACACGAAGATTCATCGTTTATTTTAGGGATAAGTATTGCAGTCGTGTCCGACTAGGAGTTGTATCAAGACCTGGGTATAAATATAAACCCATGGCAATTGTAGAAATCATCATCACGAACCAATCAACACAACAAACCGGCTCCGTGCCAACATCGAGTCCTTTAGTCGAGTCGTCGAGTTCTTCGAGAGGAGTTATCGATCCGTCGACCTCCGTAAGTACCGGCAACCTTGTATCATGCTTAGTATCATGCGGTGGATTTAAGCTTTGATGCAAGTAGTCTTGTTACCATGCTTAGTATCATCCGGTGGATTTAAGTTGTGGTCTCAAGAAGGTTCCTCTGTTAGGTCATGAGCCATGCGGTGGGCTAAGATCTAGTATGGACCAAGTTATCGGCTCTGTTAGATTTCGGCAAGATCTAGCAGATTCATTAAGTTACCCCGTGTTGCTTCGTTTTTACTATGTGCTTAATTCATGCAACACACCTTTGCCCAATCTAGATCGGTTAGGATCGGCTCTGCTTTACGACGATTCATCCCCTCATAGCCGAATCCGAAACCGATCTAGGTTGCTACGTGTCGCGGGTTCAAGCTTGTCGGTATTGTGTAGATCTTGACAGAACCGGGTATCATGCGGTAGATGCAGGTTTTTGGGTCGTCTTAGAGCTAATCATCCGGTGGATTAGAATTCGATTCGATCTGATAGATTTATCTTTACCGATTAGGCTTGTTCCTTCGCCATGGACCCCGATTCGGCTAAATAGCCGCATTCGGTAGTGCTCTCACAAGTGAACGTGTGTTCGTGGGTTTGCATTGGACAATGAATGCTTTTAGCCTTTCACGATTAGATTGTATCATGCGGTGGATTGATCTGATCTGATTGGTGGTGTGGCTTCAAACGAGTTGTATCATGCGGTGGATTAACTCGTTTGCTGTCATGCTTGACGGGTGCTGCTTTCGGCCTATGCATTCTTGTTTTAATGTAAATTCGTGACTGTGTTGTGGGTTCGTAACTAAACATTGAATGCTTTTAGCTTTTCATGGTTAGATTGTATCATGCGGTGGATTGATCTAATCTGATTAGTGGTGTGGTCACAAACAAGTCGTATCATGCGGTGGATTAACTTGTTCGTTATCATGCTTGACGGGTGCTGCTTTCGGCCTATGCATTCTTTGTTTACTGCGAATTTATGATCATGTTTCACCCTTTTATTTATCCATCATGCTCTGTTTCTCGTTAATCGGCTATGAGTATGTGTTACAACGTTCATTCGGTTGAAAGCCGATCTTTCGTCATGCTTACGTCACGCATTCGGCAGTGCGTTCCTTGCATACCTTGCCGATTGCCGAATGAGGTTTTAACTGCCGACAGATAGCTTCTCTGTAGCTATTTGTCTCTCAAGATTGGCTTCGATGCCGCAAATATGGAACTGTCTGGTCTCACCCGGCACGTTCCAGGTTTTGATCTAAACGTTTTATTCCCTTTGTTAGTTTTCAGGCAAACTGACTGGCACGCTTCCGGATTCAAAAGCCCGGGCCACGTTTGAAGCCAGCTTGTTCGGCTTGCTGTGTGCTTGGCGTGAGGTGCGGATTTTACGTCAACACACTTTTTGGCACGCCCAGTGGGACAAACACAAGTTTTCAAGATGCCTGAGATGAGCGACATCATGGATGTCACTTTGGAAGAGTTGTCTGAGGAGCATCAACAAATGGTAAAAGTTGCTGCCAATCAATTCATTAACAAATGTTTACTGTCTTTCGCCAAGAACAGGAGTGGTGCACCTTTTCTCAAGTCCGATCTGCCAAGAGTTCTCCTTCCGGGGCAATTTGATCTTACTGAAGAAGAAGAGAGGGAGAGATTCTCGGGCTTGTTATACAAAGCTTTGGGAGAGACAATGACCAATCACAATGCTGCGTTCTTAAACAGTTTTCGGCATATAATGGTAAGCATTTTTGGTCAGCATGTAGATAAACCCTTCGAGCAGATACATGGGCAATTGGGTGGTCCGACATACTTCAATGTTCAAGCACCAGTTCAGAAACCACATGGTAAAGGGAATGCTGATGAAACTGGAGGTTCTGGTGTTAAAGATATAAATGGACAACCGATTCGGCAAGATCCTCAGCTTGCGTTGCCGAAAACTCGCACGTACGGTGATATGGCATTCGGCACCACAGGGAATCCGCCTGCTTCTGCTTACAAAATATCTCCCTTGAACAACAGACTCCAGAGGGATTTGTATGGAAACGGATATTCAGAGTTTATGGATTACAATGCTATCGACGCTCTTCCGAATCCTGGATATGCTGGTACTGCAGGTATGCTTGCTGGAAGACCAGGGAATCAAGATACCAATATCGACCTCATGGTGCAAAAAATGACCGATGTATTGCAAAATCAATTCGGTCTGAAGCCTAAAAGTCAGGGATACATGTACTCGTCTCCTTTCCCTGAATGGTACCAGAGGGTATCATTGCCGAATAGAGTCAAGGTGCCTACAGAGTTTACTAAATTCTCAGGACAAGATGATACTAGCACTGTGGAACATATAGCTCGATATCTGATGCAGCTTGGAGAGGCTTCGGCAGATGAGGCTTTCAGAATCAGATACTTTCCTTTGTCACTGACGGGTCCAGCTTTTACATGGTTTGCTTCTTTGCCTGCCCAGTCGATTTGCACCTGGAAAGACCTGGAACAGAAATTCCATGCTCATTACTACATTGGCAGTACCGAGAAAAAGTTGGTTGATTTGACCAGCTTAAGGCAGAGGAATAATGAAACACCTACAGAGTTCCTCAGGAGATTTAGGGAAACCAAGAGTATGTGCTTTTCTCTGAACATACCTGATGATCAACTGGCTGGTATGGCTGTAGCTGGCATGCTGCCTGCCATTCGGGAGAAGCTGTTCGGGATGGAGTTTGATGATTTGGGCCAGTTGTCGCACAGATTGGCCTTGATGAGTAACCAGGCATATGGTTTCAAGAAAGATGTCAGATTTGCTAAAAATAATGATGTAGCTGACATCTATAACCAATTCCTTGAAAGAGCAGATCAAGAAGATGAGTATGAAGATAGCGAGGAAATAGCTGCAGCAGAGATAGTGTGGAGCAAGGAACCAGTTACAATGACTCAAAGATGGATCAAACAGATGAAGGGAACATATGATTTTGATGTAACTAAGGCAGACAAATTATTTGAGTTCCTGGTGAAAGAAGGCCGAATCAAATTGCCAGAGGGGCATTCTATGCTTCGGCCCGATGGGGTGAAAGATAAGAGGTACTGTGGGTTTCATGATAGAAATTCTCATTCCATTAATGAATGCAGAGTCTTTAGGATGAAGATTCAGAAAGCTATCCAGGAAGGACATTTGAAATTTGACAACAAGATGAAACTGGACAGTAACCCTTTCCCTCAGAATATGATCGGGTTCTCAGTTAATATGGTAAATGCTGTTCCATCTGGAGAAAAGGGAAGATTGAAAGTTTTAACATCAAAGAAGGCAAGACAGGATGGTTCAGTTGATCCCACTCGGCAGATCACAATGGAACAGATTCGCCAGAAAAATCTTCGGTTCCCGAATAGCCGATTTGAAGTGGGCGAATCCTTTAAACCTAGAGTTACTACACGCATTCTCCTCAACAAATGGCAGCGTCAGCAAGAAAAAGAGCGTTTTCAAAGGCGTGAATACGAGGAAAAGGAAAGAAGGCGCGAAGAAGAAAGGTTTGAGGAAGAACAAAAAGAATATGCTCGAGAACAGGAACGTGCGCATTGGGGGTGTGCATTCTTCAGACACTGTTGGAACGAAGGTTTAAAGCTGCCCACAAGGAGTAATTGTCCTGAGTGCAATAATGGGTATGTCGAACATAGGCAAAATGTTGCCAATCGCCGATCTGTCCATGAAAGAATTGGTAGGATGCATCCTAGTGATGATCGGCGTTTTGATGATCAACCAAGAAAGAGACATGCTGATTTCAGATGGATTGATCATGAAGAAGAAGATCATGAGTATGTTTGGCAGAAAGGACAATGGTGTCCACCTGGTTTAAGAAGGAGTCAAAAGAGAAGAGTCCAACGCTTGAGGAATCAAGAATTAAAGCAAGCAAGGCCTAGGATGAAATCGATATGGCTCCCAAAAGACAGGCCTGACGAACATAGTCATTCGGCTCCTACATGCATGGTATGTTTCTTGCCGAATGAATTCATGGCTCCATCTAATCAAATTGTACAGGAAGAAATGTTGCCCGATATAGATGATGCCGAACAGTTTGGGTTAATGGCACAATTGATGTTGAACAAACAAGCTGTTTTTGAGAAGCCAACCCAGAATCGGCACATGAAGCCACTGTACTTGAAGGGATATGTTAATGGCAAACCATTGACCAAGATGTTTGTCGATGGAGGAGCTGCTGTCAATGTAATGCCATATACCACATTCAGGAAGCTTGGTATGGGCCTTAGAGATTTGACACCAACGAGCATAATTCTGAATGATTTTGCTGGAAATCCTTTAGACACCAAGGGATGTGTGCACGTTGATCTGATGATTGGGTCCAAGACTCTGCTTACGACTTTCTTTGTCATTGAGGGCAAAGGGGCATATAGCTTGCTGCTTGGAAGAGATTGGATTCATGCGAATTGTTGTATTCCATCTACTATGCATCAACAGCTTATTCAGTGGATAGATGATGAGGTGGAAATTGTCCAAGCAGATGATTCAATAAGCGTGGCAAATATGGAACCAGCTTTCTGGGAGTATCAAGGCATAGATTGTTTCTCAGGTAAAGACTGGGGAGAAGGTCCTGTGGCACCAGCCAGCAGTGATCAACAGCCGATCGAAGCAGTCGGCTCTCATAGTAATTTTTGATGGAAAATCCAATCGATGGAACCGATGGAAAATTAGGACGTGGATTTGTGTCGGCCGATAAATTAGAAGAAGTAGACATTGGAGATGGTGACAAGCCAAGGCCGACATTTATCAGTGCTAACTTGGATTCGGTTTTCAAAGAAAAATTGGTGACGTTATTAAAAGAATACAAGGATTGCTTTGCTTGGGATTATTCGGAGATGCCCGGTCTAGACCGTTCTATTGTTGAGCATCGGTTGCCAATCAAACCTGGATACAAGCCTTACAAGCAACCACCCCAAAAAATCTACAAGGAAGAAGTGTTGGCCGATGTGAAAAAGGAAATTGAAAGATTACTAGATGCAAATTTCATTCGGCCCTGTAAATACGCGGATTGGATCTCTAATATTGTTCCTGTCTATAAGAAAAATGGAAAGATGAGGGTTTGCATAGATTTTAGAGACCTAAACAAGGCTACACCCATGGATGGATATCCAATGCCTATTGCTGATTCATTGGTTGATGCTGCTGCTGGATACAAAGTGCTCAGTTTCATGGACGGTAATGCAGGATATAATCAGATTTATATGGCATTGGAAGATATAGTAAAGACAGCTTTCAGGTGTCCTGGACACATAGGGTTGTTTGAATGGGTTGTCATGACCTTTGGATTGAAAAATGCCGGTGCAACTTATCAAAGGGCTATGAATTATATTTTTCATGAGTTGATCGGCAAGATTGTAGAAATATATATTGATGATGTGGTGATCAAGTCTTTGGATCATGAGTCTCATTTGGCCGACATAAGGAAAACTCTAGAATGCACAAGGAAACATGGGCTTAAGATGAACCCGAACAAGTGTGCTTTTGGAGTTTCGGCTGGAGAGTTTCTGGGATTTTTGATACATGAAGGAGGAATAGGAGTTGGTAAGAAAAGCATGAAGGCAATTGATGAAATTGTTCCTCCAACTAATCTTAAAGAGCTACAATCACTGCTTGGCAAGATAAATTTTGTGAGAAGGTTCATATCAAACTTGTCACAAAAGGTGTTGCCCTTTTCCTCACTGTTGAAAATAAGAAAGGATCAAAAGTTTGTATGGGGTGACGAACAACAGAAGGCTTTCAATGAAATAAAAGAGTACATGAAGAAGCCACCAGTATTGGTGCCTCCACAATTGAACAAGCCTTTCAAGTTGTACGTGGCGGCCGATGCCCAAACTATTGGATCGGCCCTCATTCAAGAATTTGAAGGGAAGGAAAGAGTAGTTGCATACCTTAGCCGAAAGTTACTAGATCCAGAGACAAGGTATTCGGCTATAGAGAAGCTCTGCTTATGTGTTTTCTACTCCTGTACAAAATTTCGGCACTACTTACTACATGCCGAATGCATTGTGTATTCAAAGTTTGATGTGATAAAACACATGTTGTCTATGCCGATTTTGAACGGAAGGATTGGCAAATGGATTTTAGCTTTGTCTGAATTTGAGTTAAGGTTTGAATCGGCAAAGGCTGTTAAGGGACAGATTATTGCCGACTTTATTACTGAACATCATGATACATCAATAACTTTGCTTAACATTGTTCCTTGGGTGTTATTCTTCGATGGATCTTCATGCAACAAAGGTGGTGGAGCAGGTATCTTATTAATTTCACCCAAAGGAGAAACATTTGAGTTTGCTGTTCCCATTCAATCTGCTGTTACTAACAATCAAGCTGAGTATGAGGCATTGCTCAAAGGGCTCCAATATTTGAAAGAAGCGGATGCCATTGCGGTTGAAATTTTTGGAGATTCAGAATTGGTCATAAAGCAATTGAATGGTGAATATGAGTGCAAAAGTGATACCTTGAGGAATTACTATGAAGAATGCAAAGAAATATTGAAGAGCTTTCGGTCAGTAATTCTACAACACATTCCTAGAGGGGATAATGGAGAGGCAAATAGATTGGCCCAAAGTGCATCAGGTTATAAAGAGCTTCGAGAAGTTTTTGCTAATGATGTATACGCATTCGGGAGTAATCTGGCAGAAGGTGATTGGAGAAAAGAGATTGCCAATTATCTGGAGAATCCATCCCGAAAGGTTTCTAGAAAGCTCAGGTATAAAGCTTTAAAATTTGTTCTTCTTGATGATAATTTGTATTATAAATCCCTGGATGGAGTGCTGTTACATTGCTTAAGTCATGAAGAAGCAAAAAGGCTGGTGAGTGAAGTACATGATGGGTTGTGTGGAGCACATCAATCGGCCTACCGAATGAAGTGGGTTATTAGAAGAACTGGATATTACTGGCCGACAATGTTGGAAGATTGTTTTGAATATTATAAAGGATGTCAAGACTGTCAGAAATTTGGAAACATTCAGAGAGTTCCGGCATCGGCTTTGAATCCCATTGTCAAGCCATGGCCATTCAGAGGATGGGGAATAGATTTGATTGGCCAAATAAATCCTCCATCTAGCAAGGGGCATAAGTTTGTGCTTTTGGCAACCGATTATTTTACCAAATGGGTTGAGGCAATTCCATTAAAGAAAGTGACGTCGGAGAATATGGTTGAATTTGTTAAAGAACACATCATTTACAGATTCGGGATTCCTCAGACAATCAACACTGATCAAGGGACTCAATTTACATCTTCAGAATTCAGAGATTTTGCTGAAAGTATGGGCATCAAATTATTGAATTCTTCTCCTTATTATGCCCAAGCTAATGGTCAGGCAGAGGCTTCTAACAAGATTATGATTAAAATTATACAGAAAAAGATTGATCAGAAGCCGAGAAAGTGGCATTCGGTACTCAATGAGGCTTTATGGGCTTACCGAATGGCTCCACATGGGGCTACACAGACGTCTCCCTATGAGTTGGTGTATGGGCATCATGCTATTTTGCCATGGGAAATACAATTAGACTCAAGGAGAATAAAGTTGCAAAAGGATTTAAGTTCTAAAGATTATAAAGATTTAATGATGGACGAATTAGAAGATTTGCATATGATTCGTCTCAGGGCCTTGGAGAATATTGAGAAGAATAAAGTGCGAGTTGCTAAGTACTACAACAAGAAGGTGAAAGTTAAGCAATTCACAGAAGGTGATTTAGTTTGGAAAGCAATATTGCCGATTGGAACCAAATATGCAGCATTCGGCAAGTGGTCTCCAAATTGGGAAGGTCCTTTTAGAGTGGTTAGATGCATGCCTGGAAATGCATATATTTTGAAGACATTATTGGGAGAAGAATTTGCTTCTGCTATAAATGGAAGATATTTGAAGAAGTATTATCCCAGTGTTGAAATCGATCGGTGATTGATATATTAATTTGCCAAACAGCCGATATTCGGGAAGAAATCGCCTTCAGAACAAAAACACTGACAGAGGAAGAAATGGCCAATACCGAAGTGTATTGCCCTTAGAACAAAATGTATTACACAGATGAATCTGACCGAGGTTATCACAAAAAGGGAATACAAAAGATAAGTTTTTTATTGCCGAAATTCCATAACCCCTAGTACAAACTAATCAAACAGCCTATTCAGAACAGACTGAGGGTGAATGGAGTCGGCAACGGCGGCGCCATGAGCATCGAGGCGATCCAGGGAGGCCTCAATGTCGTCGATCTCCTCTGGATTCCCAGTGGCGAAGCCAGGTGGAAGCCTGGAGTAATCGGCGCCGGTGCGCGTCGACATGGCGACTAGGCCTGCGGCAGTGCCTAGTCGGATGCCGTGTGAGGCCACCTCGTCGATGCGGCTTGACACCGCGCCAAGGCGGGCTTCTGGTGTGTCCCCAGGAGCATTCACCTTGTTGGCCAAAGACTCAATCAAAGTCTTCAGCCGATCGAGCTCGGTGTCGCGGGCTGTAAGATTGCAGAACAACGGGAGGTTAGTTCAAAGTCAGATTGAAGTTGAGCAAGGCGCAGAAAATTACCGTCGATGGTCTCGAGCAATTGCTTGCGCTGATCTTGCCACTCGAGATCTGCGATCCCGGCTTCTTTGGAGATGATCTCTAGCTCGCGCCGAGTATCATCCCGTTCTTGCTTGAATCGGCGGGCGTCGCTGTCCGAATATGGCAGATCCCAGTTAGGCCTGGGGGATCGGTTAGATGACTCCGAAGAGTCATCCGCTGCAGCCGGAGCCGCGAGCGGAGCAGCAGCGGGATTCCATTGGATGAGCCTGAGAGCACAAAAGGGGTGAGAAGAAAACAGAACCTGGGGAAAGATAAGAAAAGGCAGATGGTTGTTACCTCCGACGAGCGCCGGCGCGGCTCCCTTCGGGCTCGTCAATGGCCGGGCGCCTCCTGTTGTTGTTGGCCATTGGGGTTTCTTGTTCCTGAGAGTACTGTGCTTGAAGAGGAAGGGGCTCGAACTAGCAGAACTTGGAAGGCGAAGAGCTTGATGAAGAAACTGTGGGCTGCCTGGGTGTTTATTTATAAAACCCGCAGAGGAAATCGTGGCCAAAGATCGTGGCACGTATTCCGAAGAGTTCGGAAGGTGGAAAGGATTTTCCTAGCCGAATGGCTCCCATGTCGCTTGGGATCCTTGCCGAATCGTATTCGGCTTTGACTGGGTAAGATTCGGCTGCGTTAAGTTAAAAGCATTTTTTAGCTTAATATTATTTGTAAATGATCTTGCCGAATGAATTGTTCGCAATGTTGGAGAAGAAGAGTTAACAGCTACGAATTCACAAGATGAGGCAATTATTCGGCTACAGGTTATTGGTTACAAGTTACAAACCCAAGTATTTTGAAATTACATTTGTGGCATTGGAAATCATGTTGCTGATGTTGTCTAACAAGTTTTTGTCAGCTTCTTGGGTTTTAGCCAGAGCCTTGAGCTTTGCCTTGAGTTGTTTATCCTTGTTCAGAGTGGCTGAAGCTTCTTTTCGTATTCTTTCTGACAACTTGGGAAGCTCAGCAATGTTCTTCTCGTCAGCTTCAATTTCGGCCGATAAGCGTTGCAATTCGGCTTCAAGTGCAGCTTTCCTGGCCTTTTTGCTCTCAAGATCAGATACCAGCTTGGTCAACAGCTCATTATTCTCTTGATCTTGAGAGTGCAGGGCTTTTACTGACTGTTTGATCAGAGATCTTTTTTGCTCTAAGGCTGGCAGAGAAGATTGATTGCTCAAGGCTTGCATCACTGCTGCGAATTGCTGATCCAATTGAGAGACTGGCTCCAATGCGGTCTTGATGTCAGCTGGGAGTTCTTGATTAATGGAGTCCAGTACGTCTCTTAATGAAACAGCATGTGTAGCCTGGTCTTGGATGCTCTTATTCAGTAAGGCTAAGATGTTTTTCAGCTTTGCTTTGGTTTCTTCTGATAAATCTTGGCTAGAAGTAATCTCTTCTCCTTGTTCGGTAACCCAGTCATCCACAGCAAAGGAATAGCTGGGTGATGAAGTGGATTTCTCCTGAAAAGGGTTCTTGCCGAATTAGTAAAAGAATTGCCGAATGAGAGAGAGTCAAGAGAATTGAATGATTATGTTTACCTCGGGCCTGGCTTCCCGAGTGGGAGATGGAAGTGTTTTGAGTTCCATGACGGGAGTTTGTGTATCTGGCTGAGGAGAAACCGGAGTGTCAATTGAAGAGGATTCTATTCCTGTTTCTGGAAGGGGCAGCAAAGCTGAAGACGAATCATGAGGAAGGGGAGAGCTTTCCAAGGCAGGATCTGTTAAAGCTTGTTCTGCAGTTGACAAGAGAGTAAATGCCGATGACAAGAAATTAAGAAAAATGAAGTGGTAGATTTTTTACCGTCCAATGAGGCATCGGCAATTTCTATGCTAGCCAACCATTGCTGAGCTTTGGCCTGAAAAAAACAAGGAAAGATGAAGTTGAGCAGAATATTATTGACATCATGGCTAAAGAAAGAGAGATCTGACCTGGATGGTTTTCTTGGGAACCACTTTTCTTTTCTTTGTGCCTGAGGAGGCTGCCAGGACAAGGGTCTTCCTTTTGACAGATGATGGCCTGGTGATTTTTGGGTCCAGGATAGCTTGTCTGGCCATTATTTGAGCTAAAGTTGGGGATTGATATCCCAGAGCTGAGATTGGGCCTGCTGCCTTGTATACAATTGCCCTGGCAAGAGGGGCAGGTATGATGTCCTGCAAAGATGGTAAAGTCAAGGTCAAGTTGGATCTTTATTTGATTGAAAGTGAATAAAAGCTGAACATATTACCTCTGAGCTTGGTTGGTAGTCTAACATCAACTCGAGACAGAGAGGATGAATTGGCACATTGAAGATATGATCATGAAATTCTTGCCACCAGATTATGAAGCTAGGGTGTGCAAATATTATTGGCACAAAGGGCTCAGGTGCATAGATTGTGTCACAGCATCTATAAGGGAAGATTCTTCTTGATTCTGTGGCATCTTTGATGATTTCCCTAGGCTTGAGAAATTCATGAAGGAATAGCCTTGGGGGCACCTGGCCACATCCCAATTGCCTGGCTGCTATGTTCGGCTGATAGTATTCATATGTGCTCTGAACTAGTCTTCCCCCATGAAATTCGGCTGGCAGGATACAAGGATGGATGAAAGCATTGAAAATTGCTATAGAATGTACGTCAGTGCATCCAGATTCAAAGCTGAATTCACAGGGGAGGGTGAGGTTATCATTGTCCAGATATGGAAACCAGAGAGGATGATCAAAGCCTTTGAAGAAGAGCTCAAATAATTCACAGATATTTTTGTTGATGGATACAGTAGAAGCAGCTTCTCCATAAGTTTGACAACCTTTGGTCTTCTTGATCTCTCCCTCTGCATAGTTGATGGAAGGGAATTCTCTGCTGTTGAGATCAATGGCAATAATCTGATGCATGTACAGTTGTAGCCACATCTGGACAAACCACCAGGGACCATTCACACAAGGTATTTTCTTGTTGGTGTGCATCAATTGGGTAGTTTGATTAAGCATGTGATAGACGCTGCCCAGGAGGTATTTTCCCAATGGGATGAGTTTACCAGCAGCCAGTTCTTCAGCCATCACGATGTGGTTCAGAGTTGGCTCATTGGCTTTGCCACAGAAGACATACCTGCACAGCCACATATTCAGGAAAGCCCTGTACTCTACATCGGTCAAGGGGCCATCAGACATATAGTTTTGAATGTATCTTTTATATCCAACCCCTGTTTTGACTCCTGTCTGCTTGGAGGAGCCCTTGTGGTCATATGGTCGAACAGTTTCTGTTATGTTCAGACCAGTCATCATATAAACATCGGCCAAGGTGGGAGACATTGGACCATGACCGAATAAAAAGGCGTTGGCACCATTGGACCAGAAGTGGCAAGCTGCAATCAGAAGGTCCTCATTCTTGGGTGTTTCAGCCAAAGACAACTCCAAGCAGTGAGATATGCGCAGACGATCCCAATTCTGTGTTTGGGGGCTTTTATCATCTGATATTCTCTTGTACCAATTCCTCCAGCCTGCAATCGGGGGCAGAGGCCAGTTCTTGAAAGTGTCTTGCCACTTGTGAGGATTGGCCAGAGAGATCTTGAACGGGATCCTTTGGGATTCGGCTGCGATGAATTCAGAGGGATCTGAGTTCCCTACAGGGCCGAGAAAATACGATGGAGATTTCTCTTCGACAGGGATGAGGATTTCAGCAGCTAGGGCCTGTCAAGCGTGGAAAAGGATAAAGAGATTTGAGACAGGAATCAAGAAAAGATTGCCGAATGAGTTTGGGGAGATTAAAGTTTACCTGAAGTGCGAAATCTTGATTCGCCATGAAGAGGTTGAGTCTTGAAACGCTGATGACCTAGAGTGCGGATCTGAGCGGAAGCCTCGTGGATTCAAAGGAGAATGGCGGATGTCGAGTAGAGTTGGCTTGAGAATGTTTGGTGTTTGTGGTCGATTCCGAAATAAAGATCACCTTTATCCCGAAATCGAAGGGGCATGTGTTGACACCAAAAATTGGCACCGGGAAGAAGCTGACATGTGGGCCAGATTTGGTGGAAAGATACCATTCGGCTAGGAGGCTTTGCTGGAGCATTCGGCAGGAGACGCTCTGCGGTCGGGAGCGCGTTATCATTCGGCAAAGGTGAAGCATTCGGCAGGAGACGCTCTGCGGTCGGGAACACGTCGTCATTCGGCAGAAGCGCTGATCGTATGGAAAGAGTACTCGGGAAGGCGTGATGACGTGGAATAAAAAGAAAGGCCGGTTCAACAAGGAATGCGACATGGACACGAAGATTCATCGTTTATTTTAGGGATAAGTATTGCAGTCGTGTCCGACTAGGAGTTGTATCAAGACCTGGGTATAAATATAAACCCATGGCAATTGTAGAAATCATCATCACGAACCAATCAACACAACAAACCGGCTCCGTGCCAACATCGAGTCCTTTAGTCGAGTCGTCGAGTTCTTCGAGAGGAGTTATCGATCCGTCGACCTCCGTAAGTACCGGCAACCTTGTATCATGCTTAGTATCATGCGGTGGATTTAAGCTTTGATGCAAGTAGTCTTGTTACCATGCTTAGTATCATCCGGTGGATTTAAGTTGTGGTCTCAAGAAGGTTCCTCTGTTAGGTCATGAGCCATGCGGTGGGCTAAGATCTAGTATGGACCAAGTTATCGGCTCTGTTAGATTTCGGCAAGATCTAGCAGATTCATTAAGTTACCCCGTGTTGCTTCGTTTTTACTATGTGCTTAATTCATGCAACACACCTTTGCCCAATCTAGATCGGTTAGGATCGGCTCTGCTTTACGACGATTCATCCCCTCATAGCCGAATCCGAAACCGATCTAGGTTGCTACGTGTCGCGGGTTCAAGCTTGTCGGTATTGTGTAGATCTTGACAGAACCGGGTATCATGCGGTAGATGCAGGTTTTTGGGTCGTCTTAGAGCTAATCATCCGGTGGATTAGAATTCGATTCGATCTGATAGATTTATCTTTACCGATTAGGCTTGTTCCTTCGCCATGGACCCCGATTCGGCTAAATAGCCGCATTCGGTAGTGCTCTCACAAGTGAACGTGTGTTCGTGGGTTTGCATTGGACAATGAATGCTTTTAGCCTTTCACGATTAGATTGTATCATGCGGTGGATTGATCTGATCTGATTGGTGGTGTGGCTTCAAACGAGTTGTATCATGCGGTGGATTAACTCGTTTGCTGTCATGCTTGACGGGTGCTGCTTTCGGCCTATGCATTCTTGTTTTAATGTAAATTCGTGACTGTGTTGTGGGTTCGTAACTAAACATTGAATGCTTTTAGCTTTTCATGGTTAGATTGTATCATGCGGTGGATTGATCTAATCTGATTAGTGGTGTGGTCACAAACAAGTCGTATCATGCGGTGGATTAACTTGTTCGTTATCATGCTTGACGGGTGCTGCTTTCGGCCTATGCATTCTTTGTTTACTGCGAATTTATGATCATGTTTCACCCTTTTATTTATCCATCATGCTCTGTTTCTCGTTAATCGGCTATGAGTATGTGTTACAACGTTCATTCGGTTGAAAGCCGATCTTTCGTCATGCTTACGTCACGCATTCGGCAGTGCGTTCCTTGCATACCTTGCCGATTGCCGAATGAGGTTTTAACTGCCGACAGATAGCTTCTCTGTAGCTATTTGTCTCTCAAGATTGGCTTCGATGCCGCAAATATGGAACTGTCTGGTCTCACCCGGCACGTTCCAGGTTTTGATCTAAACGTTTTATTCCCTTTGTTAGTTTTCAGGCAAACTGACTGGCACGCTTCCGGATTCAAAAGCCCGGGCCACGTTTGAAGCCAGCTTGTTCGGCTTGCTGTGTGCTTGGCGTGAGGTGCGGATTTTACGTCAACAGCTGGCCCCCCTGGCCATGCTCACCTTGCTCTGCTCAGTCGACAGCTCGGCCTCGTGAATCGACCGCTCACTGCCACCCAGCACCACGCCGTGCCGCCCCTCGCCGTGGCCCCACCTCCGCCTCGACGCGCCCGCCGTCAACGACACTATCACCTCGGCACCACTGCCAGCCCCGGCCGCCCGGCAAGCTGCCGTGCCACCCAACGCCGCTGCAGCCGTCCTCGCCGGCTTTGCCGCCTCGACGCGCCCGCCGTCAACGGCGCCATCGCATCAGCACCACCGCCGGCCCCGGCCGCCCGGCAAGCTGTCGTGCCGCCCCGCAGCCTCACCGTCCGCCATTACTTCTCCTCCTGTGTGCCACCCGCCGGTCACCTACCTCCCCTCGTCGTCAGCCTATAAAAGGCGAGGTTGAGCAGCCCTCCATCTCCATCCCAAGCCACCGAACCGCCCAAGCTCTGCCAGCTTCTCCCTCCCTCTCCTCATTCCCGCTCTGCTTCCATGAACAGAGCATCGACCGCCGGTCGATCTCCTCCCTGGAGCACTTCCCCTCCGAGGTAAGCAGCCGCCGAGCACCTCCACACCACTCCCTAACTCACCCAAGCCTCGCCCCTTCCTTTCCCTGCCGGCACCGAGCTCCCCACGAGCTCCAGAGCCGCAACAATGGCCACCCCGTAACCCCTCCCTTCCGTGCACTATTTCCTGACAAGAACCTCACAGATGAGTTGCCCTTACTCTCCTCTCTCTCCCCATACCCTCGGATTTGGAAGCGGTGGCCGGAATCGTCGAAACGACGAAGCTCCGGTGAGCTCCGGTCGCTGCGCACGATAGCCGCGCCGCCAGGGGATGTCGTGTTCCCTCTGCTCTGTTCTGTACCCCCTCCTCTCTTTAGTTTAATAAACCAGCAAGCCACTAACAAATACAGTAGCCCAATTACACTATGCAAGGCCCAAAATCCATTCGAACCAATCACACGGAAGCAAGCCCGAGCAGCCCACCTTCAGTTTTGTAATTCCATTTTCGGAATTAGTTAAATCGCCCATCTTGCAAATGCAATATCTCCCCAATTCCAACTCCGATTTAATTGATTCTTGTTCCTAAATTCTTCTAAAATCATAAGCCATCCATTCCAACTATTCTCATCTCCATTTGAGCTCATCAAGCAAAATTTTACTTTCTTTTATTTATTGTGTGTTTGTTTGTGTGTGCCATAGACGCTGCTGTGAATGAGGAAGGGCTCGAGGAGGAGCATGGTTACGAGCAGGAGCTTGGAGACCAAGACCCCGGGCAGGAATCCCCCGAGGGTTGGGAGAACGACAAGTGCAATCCCATCATTTGATGCATACTTTTGTCCTATATTTTATAAACACAACCCATGGCCTGTTTTATAAAACTTGCATGATTTTACTGCTAAACCCGGTTGGATAGTCATTCCTTGATTGCTATGACTGTTTTCTTGACAACCTAGATTAATGTTTGAATATGACAATGATCTGTTTGAATGTTAGTCACTGCTAGAAATGCTTAGGAATGTTTTACTGTTATACTCTCCATTACAATCACTTGATGTTTACAAAAGCAACCGTGTGCGTGCTTTAAAATAAAAGAGATGGTTTTTTTGTGAATAAAATGAGTACCCATGTGGGATGAGACAGACGGTATTTCTTGTGTGAAATGCCGAGGTGAGCTCTAACCTCTGTGGTTGAGCATGGTGGGAGTAGTCTATCCTTTCACAGTTTTTGGGATGATGTTGATGTGTCATCTAGCCTAACCCATTTTTATTGTACCACCACTCGACCGTTGTATGTGGCAACGGCCTTGCATAAATCCCACTAGTTAAACTGTTGGTTATGTGGTGTGCTGGTGAGCAACAGAGGGCCATGGAGACGGGGATACGGTCTATGTGAAGTATGCCCCTGGGTAGAACCTAGTTGGTGGTTGCTGACCCCCTGGTCGCTTCTGTGGTAACTTGTCAGTTTAACTATGGTGGGTAATGGCTTTGAAGGAGCTGCACTGACACTAAGGTGTTCATGCTGTGGTAGCCTACTTGTGGTTGTGTACACCTCTGTAGAGTTAAAACCTATCCGGATAGCCGTGTCCACGGTATTGGGCGAGTTACGGCTTGGTCACTTCACTGGTTCCCTGGTTTTGGTGTAAGAATGTGTATGGTAAATGTCGAGTTGAGAAAAGATGTTGGCATAGGCTATGACAGATGGGGAATCTGGTAGAATAGAAATCTTGTGAGAAAGACAATTAAGTTTATTGATGCAACTAAAAGAAATGTTTGTGAAAACCTTTTGTAAAATAAACCTTTGCACGTGTAAAATTAGCTTTGCTGCAAAATAAACCATGAACATGTCCTTGAGTATATTCCTATGCATGCTTCTGTTATATCCCTTCCGTGGATGTGGTTGTGTTTGCTGAGTACGTATGTACTCACCCTTGCTTAATTTGTTACAGAGATAGGCCCGGCCTTTGTGCCTGAGGACGTTGTCTAGAGGGGGTTCGTTCTGCACCCAACATTTGCCTGTGTGTTAGGGTCACCCGCTTGAAGCCGCATGGATATCCACTCTGATGAGGACCTCTATGTTATCAACCTGTTTATCTGGAGTCTAGCTTTAGTTCTGTTTGTAGTGGCCCTGCGGTGCCATCGTCTCTCGTAACGTTGTTTATGTACTGAACCATCTGTTGTAATAATGTGAACCAGCATCCTGGGACTGGTATTTGTATCACATTAAGTTCTCTCTTTCGAGGGGACGCTTCAGCTGGACAGCTGACGTGGAGTGCCACATAGCCAAATGTGGTAAAATTGTATCGTCTTTGATCAACGGATGCTAAAATTGTATTAGCATTCGTAAGGATGCTATTTGGAGAGTAGGCATCCGGTATGATGGTAAAAAGTTAAATATCCCCGCCACCTTCTCTCAGGCAAACCAGGCCACAAAATTTTGGATGAATGCGTTCGAGGTGATTAATCCCATTGGCATCCTGAAGCATCCCATTGAATATGTAGGGAACTTGTATGGCTTGCACCACTGACTTGATAAGAACCTCTTTACCACCGTAAAACCATAAGAACCAGCTTTCTCCATCCGTCCATGTATGCATTTCTATACTCAATCCTTCAATTACTGAAATTTACCTTAGGTTTCGTTTGGACGTAGATATTGAAGACCTTGGTATTGAATCGGTCTAGAATACCAATGCTAAGGGGAATTGGAAATGACCTCCAAAACCAATACCATTGTTTGGATGTGCAAGTAGTTGACAGCTAGAATCAAAGGAAACAGCTAATTCCAATTCACGTTTGGATGTACAAACGTGGAATTGTAGTGTGGGTTGTCTACAATGATGTAAATACATTACAATCTATATTTCACAACTTGCATATTTATTGGATGATTATATATATTACTTTACACAAAAAATATGATAATATTAAAAAATAATAGAAGAAACTATAATAATATGATAAAAAATGGAAAAATCGATGACAACTGTGATCACAAGCATCAAGTACCATATAACAGCAAGCTTACGTTACTTCCGAATTTTAAATATTCCAAGTCTCTTAATAAAGTACCATAACAGTATCTCCAACAACATATGTAAAATTGGAGACCTAAACTTCGTTTTGGGTATAGTTGAGAGAAATTTTTTTGCAAATCCGAGTACTCCAACAACATCATACCTAGAAATTAGATACCTAAATTAAATTGCAAATATATAATTTTGTTAGGGGGTTATTTATAAGAGATGCAAGACACATCAAATATACTAAAAATTACATGGTTTCTCGAGGTTCTTTTTGCAAAAGGATTTTCTTATCCTCTGGCGGCCGGCTCTTCTTCCTCTCGCGCACCGCTCGCCTGTGCGGTCCGCTCATCAGCGCATGCGGAGCTTGCCGGTCCAGGTGCGGCGGCGAAGCTCAGCAGCTCGCGTGGGATGGCGCCCGCCTCGCGTCAGAGAAGGAGCTCGCGACGACGGGCAGAGGCCCGGCAAGCTCGGGTCGGAGCCGGAGGAGAGCTCGAGCCCCCCACTCCGGCAGCCGGAAGAACGTCGCCCGGTCCTTGAACCGGCTCCCTATGGAGGCAGCACACCTGCGGCAGAGACGAGGTTGGTGGAGGCGAGGGCGACCGGTGGTGGAGGTGCCCTCCCTCTGTCGCCCTTCCGCCTGGGATGAGCCCGCCGTTTCACGAGGCCGACTGAAGCTTTAGGCGGGGATGGGGGCGAGCGCGGAGGCCAACCTGCGCGGAGGAGATGGGGACGGCCGAGGCAGGGAAGACGGGCGGCGGCCGGCCGGTGGCGGCGGCGGTCTCCCTCCGTGTCGCCTGTCTCGTGCGATCTCTCGCTCTCCCGTCCGCGGTTTCTGTTTTGGTGGAGCCTGAAGCAGTACGTGGAGATGCAATTCAGAGCAAAACCGAGCGGAAGGCCTCCGAATTGGAGGGGAGCTCGCTGAACGAGGCCGAATACCCCCTGGCATTCGCGGTTGATTCCGTCTGCCAATGCCGAGAACATCCTGAATTCGAGTATACTCAATGCCAATGCCAAATCATAGCTCCCAATGTCTAGAGGCTTAGCTATGTATGTTCAGCAAACAATAGGTGGTTAACGCCGGGTGATGATCTTTCAACACAGATTCCTTGTAGCTGTTCTTCCTTCTTGATGCAACAATATAACGGTTCAGCAGTCAGCATAAACCAGAAACCGGCTGTCTAAAAAAATATGGTAACAACAAGCACAATGCATACTTCTGTGAAATAAAGTACTGCTTGATGTGCTTCGGTACACGGGACCTCTGGTTACAAACAGCCTCAGCAAACATATCACAGACCAGGGATCACATTGACAGGCATAACCGAAACCGCAAAGAAAACATCTATATCAGGTCAAGAATTTAATAGTTGAGCAAAGTTACTCAGAAACATCAACAGAACACGAAAGTGATCTAACATTGTGAGACAAACATGTCCAAGTTCATAAACAAGGCGCTTTGACAATGCACAGTTCCCTGGATACATGCGCCACCACTCAGGTGTTCTCAACAACGGGTTTAAGCAGAAGCACTAGGTGTGTCGGTCATTTCCTGTTCAACCGGTGTTTTCTGAACCGGGTAGTAGTGATAGTGCAGCTCCCCAACATCATCTCCAGAAAGCTTCTTCCAACCATCAGGGCCAACATGATAAACTGCAATTCAAACAAGTAAAGTCAACCACAGCCCACTCAGATTTACAAATATCACAATGAATGCCATTTCAAAATAAATCAATTTGGCATGCCTATTAGCACAGTCAGCACAGCATATTGCAAGGCAATGCCAGAATAGGGTACTGAGAACAAGAGCAGCAATATAACCCCCACCAAAATAGCTTAGGTTAGCTACAAGCTATTAATGGTAGTTTCTACAAGAACTGAAATTACCATTCCAACAAGACAAATAAAAAACGTGCTCAGTACAATATAAATCACAAGGTAGCTGAAGCTTCTCGTTCAGAGAAGCCATGAAGTTTTTTACCATTGGACCCATACAGAGAAGAAGTAAACATGTTCAAATCATACCAGAAAACATAACAATGTGGTACATACAACATAACGTGATTAAGTTAGATACAACATAAGATCTTGAACCATACAGAGAAGTAAACATGTTCAAATCATAGCCAGAAAACATAACAATGTGGTAGATACAACATAACGTGATTCTGAACTGATCTAGATAAGTTAGATGCAACATAAGATCCTATGCGCTAATATGCTCACATTCACAAAATGTTTATCTTCAATACTGGAAAAATTGCAGCAGGAGAAATATGTAGTCTCACTAGCCAGATCAACTAAGTAGACTAAAACATACCACTAACACAACCACCACTTGCTGCATCACGGAATGTTGCCCCATAAATAGCCCGCCGTGCTAACTCACCAGCTTCCTCGACTGACATGCTGAAGCGGTAACTGAAAGTTGGAGGCAAATACATTACTCAACCCATCGAAGTTAATAAGAGAACACAACAAAGACACATCAGATGTTACAAGGAACCTACCCTTCATCCAAGATACCATAAGCATAGAGGGAACCAGAGCCAACAGAGAACCTGTTTCCCACGAGCCTTGCACCCTCGCTGTCAACATAGTACAAGCCAGGACCCTAGACCAAGAGAAGAAGCATTGAAGTTTGAGAAAAAGAGAAGAGCCATTAAGCGCATGTTATGCAGCTGAGTGAAACCGAAGGTGTAACCAAAACCAACAACTCACCTTCTCATCCCACCCAGCAATCATTGTACCAATCGACAGCCCCATCCCGCGATATGAATAAAGGATATTGGCCAACAGTTTGGAAGCACCAGCGATAGAGATCCTTCGCTTGTTTGAAAGCTCATGGAGCCGGCACTGAAAATGAGAACCTATATTAGGCCCACTCAACAAAGGTGTAAAGTAAGAAATAATAATTAAGAGGAAGAGGAAATCTGACCTTGTTTCCAAGGTTCCTATGCCAAAATTGGCAATCAGCAGCGCCTCCAGCCATTGTCCCCAGCATGTATGGATTTATTTCAATAATTTTCCTCACAGTTTGTGAGGCTGCAAAAAATCACAGAATGAACACGAATACAAAATTTTCTGAACTAAAAGAACCCGAATTGTGTTTATCCAAGCCACAACAGACACTAATTGGTAAAAACTGGAGTTTTGCAGTGCATTCAATCCATCACAAGCCTAGGGCATCAGAGAAACATACTTGGGCCCAATTGGTAAATCTAAGCTATAGCGAACCTTTTTTTCTCACAAAAATTCCAGTTACATTATAGTGATTATGTTATCATTAATGAAATAATCCTAACCACTGCATAGATACTACCCCACTTGCCTTACTTCTCTTCCTACAACTAAAAAGGAACAGCACATAATCAGTAATTCTTCATAGCAGGCAGACTCAATGATGCTAAAAAATGTTGCTCCTATGCAATCCTCTATTAGAGCTTGAAAATCAGTTACAAACACCCTACCCTACTAGTTACAAGGAATAAGCAACTACAACTACAGTGAATTACAAGGAATACAGAAACATTGATGCCCAGCTGATACTAAACATCTCATGTATAAAAAATAGCAATTTTCCCCAATCCCGCGAACTTAAAGCTGCGAAGGCCTAACCCACGAGACAAAACCTTTAAATTCGACATAGAGATCTAAACTTTCCGGCCCAAATTGCGCATCCACACCACAGATTCAGCCCCGCCGGAAAACCCTAACCGGCCCCCAACAGCGCAAGTCCGAGAAGAAGGCGATGTACTCACATATGTAGCCGCCCATGCTGGCCCTGGAGTCGGCGGCGACGATGACGCCCTTGTCAAAGATGAAGGCAAGCGTGGTCGTCCCCCTCTTGTTCTTCACCATATCCTTGGTCGCCGCCTGGAACCCGTCGAACTGCGGGGGAGGGGGGACAAGAGGCAAACCGAGGTTCAGAACGAACGAATCTGGCAGATCGCGGAGCCCCTCCGCGGAGGAGATCGAAGGTAGGGGCGAGAGGGGAAGGGGGATCGAGTGCTCACGTCGGCGCAGGCGGGGAGCACCATGGACGGCACGTCGGGGGCCCCGGCGGAGAAGTACATGCCATCTCCGTCGTCGCCGCAGGGGACGGTGAAGTTGGTCTCGAGCGCCGACATGTCCAGCCTCATGGCCATGGCGTCGCCGGCAAGGTTGTGTGCTGCTGAGCGATGGAGGCGATGAATCGAGTGAGGCTTTTTCAGGTTTCGATTCCTCCTTTTCTTTCTTGCGTTATAAGAAGAACCCGACCTTGCGGGCAGAAGAATTTGTAGAGGGTTGTGTCCGGCGGGCCTTTGGGCCGGTGTCCGTGTTGGATGTGAGCTCGAATAGGGTGCGCGGTTCGGATAAAAAAAATCAGCCCGGTTCGCTTTAAGCCCACTCGATATGTCAAGCTTCTATTTTTTTCGCTCTACAGTACATTCAAAATTTGATAATTCCAGATTATCACAAGTGCTTATATTTTTTTAACCGTAAAAAGACAATTGTAGAAGATTTATACTATTCATATAATATTAGGATATACGGAGTACTATGTTTGGCAAAAATAACTCAAAAAATAAAAAAATATAGAACCACTTGAAACTGGAAAGACCTATGACGGTCCAAGTTATCTGTTTTTCCCATTTCTTTTTTTTCATTTTTTTAAGAGCTAAATACAATTCCATTTTGAAACCAACCCGTATAATTCTGCAACATCTTAGGTCTAATTACTCTCAGCACGCATACTGTTTCATGGTTGAAACTCAGTACAGACGACAAAGGCATGTCTAAAACTCTGATACACAGTCTACTAAATGTAACAAGAAGTTGAGCCTCTCTTCACTAATTCTTTTTTTTCTTTGTTTAGTTAGGAAAATGCTGCTGCTTCCTCACAGGGATGATTGGTGTGCACACCTCTTCCACCTCCCAAGTTTCTCGCAGCCCTAGAAATGGTGTAAATGATCAGGAAAATGAAGCACGTGACCACAGTTACATAAGAATGTGATGTTTGGACCAAGCCATGATGACTAGGCAACATGGAATGCCTTTGATAAGATAATTTAATGAGAAAACAACGTGTACCTTCCGTGGTTTAATGGCTAGCTCATTGTCTTCTATAAGAATAGCCTTGAACCCCAACGGTTCCAGTACCTTCCGATAGCTGAAGTTTCAGGACAGTTATCAACGCAACAGTTAAGAAGACTATTACAATTTGTCCAACCGTAGTACAGAAAACTAAGTTGTTTTCTCTAAAATAAAGCAGTCATGTTACCGCAAAAAAATACAAAGGTTTTCATCTGTAAATTAATTATTCAATGATGGCAATTGGCAAGAGGTAAGCATTCTTACTCAGCAACAGTGTTATTGTACGGTGGTCCTCCCTCTTGATCACTGATCTGTAATGCGAAAGTACGAAACTGTGTAAGAAACTCTCATCATGATGAACAAATCAATGGAATACCATTCAAAGAAGCAAAACTTATTTCAACCATACATGCAGATTAATTTTGGTGTTCAGTTCTATATACTTGTATTCAACTCTGCTATATGTTTCTGTTTTTGTCTCTCCTATTAGAGTAAGGACACTGAATTGAAAAACATATTGAGGGAAGAGGTTTTATGGCTTTTATCATGTCTTTGTGCCTTTGTCCAATGCCAATCATTTGAGCTGATGTTCACAAAAATGCGTGTTCATTCATAACTTTCAGGACCATCTTACACTAAAAGTCCTGAAACACATTGGTGCATGAGGATGAGAAAATCATAGGTGTCTGGCACTCTGGCTGCTTTTGGGTACTTGTGAACTTTCAAGCACTAAGATCTGGCTAAAGAAGGCAAAATCACTGCTGTAGTTTTACACCAATCTATCGAAAATGCACTCACTTTTCTCACTTTCCCCATTGCCTGTCAATACATATTCTACAACATGCCCCACATCCTATCAACAGTGACTTCCAGCGGAGTACATCATAACATGATCCTTGAAAGATGGAAATAGCTAACAACACAATCTAACATCCTTTTCAAAAAAAAACAATCTAACATTGGAGGGGCAGATTAAGAGTAAATCAGATTATTTAAACCTGAAAGTTCAGTTTGAAGAATGGAGCATCAGATGATTTTGTACAATGGTTGCTTCATGCAAAAGAAAGTAAAAGAGCTCACAGATTATGTACTCACCAGATAAATCAAGGTAAGAAGCTCTCCATCTGGTTTTAGAAGGCGATTAACTGTCTCTGCCCAAGCCATCCTCAAGCTCGGGTCAAGTGCACAAAAGAATCTGAACAGATTGATTCATGCGCTCTCAGTTGCCACCAAAATAATAAACTAACAAGATAAACTGACACATACGTGTAATCGAAAATAAGGTCGAATTGTTCACTCGGTATCCACTTGAAGAAATCTTCAACCAGAAAAGTAAAATAATCTGCATTGGGCAAAGAGGATGACCACTGTACACCAATGGAGAAGATAATCAGACACATTTACCCAAGTCTGTATCATAAAGGATCTTGCCTACAATCAGAAGATAGTATTTAGGGGGGTAAGGGGGGTTAAGGGGGGAAATATTACTATAGTAGAAAGCTGTATTCCAGTTGCCATGGTTAAAATTATGTAAATTTCATTTGCAAACAAACTCAAAACCAATCATCCAAGAAAGTGGGTTCAATTGTCAAGCCCTGACTCCCTGAGTGAGTGATCAATATGTAAGAAAGAACTTACAATTTCAAGTCAGTGTGTTATACAATTAAAATTAAAATATGACCAATGTGTAAGAACTTACAATTTCAGAAGTTCAGAATGGAAAAAGGAACTATAGGTAATGTCCTGAGTCCATAACAGCAAAACCATAGAGTTGTTGTTTTCTGTTGTGATCAATATTATTTTGGAAATATGCCATATGGCATCTATCCAATGTAACCACTTTTGAAACATAAATAATAAAAAAGAGTAGTTAAGATATCAAGCAGGCCAATTCTCAGGATAGCTTTCCTTAACTGATAATCAAGCTAATGCTCATCACTTCATCAGCATACCTGCTTAGCCTTGTTAACAGCCATATCAGAAATGTCCAAGCCAACAACATATCGGTCAGGGCTTGCAAGAGTGACCACATCGTATCCCTGTTATACACAAGCAACTCAATTGGGAAAAAGGATATTTGATGGCATGGTATTGCAATTGAAATGTAAGTTCTAGTTTCGGATATTATAACAAGTACATAATGATTAATGAGTTCATACTAACAAGCAGCATAACGGGTTCCAGCTTATAGTATTATCTTGCACTTTTTTATTTCTAAAATGTTCTGTAGTACAGATCACTCTCAGAGACACAATCTTCAATCAAAAGGTTGTTATAGCTAATGTCGTGTATCATGCCAAGTTGGGTACTGTTCTCATGGCATGTCAGCTCACAATGATGATGAAGGACAAATAGAGAAAAATAAGCAAGTTATGCGGCAGGTTTCCAGGGAGGAAGTAATAGCATGATTTTAGTCACAAGCTTTGGTTATTAGGGAGAAAATGGGGAGGAAAGCAGTAATATCTAGGGGCAACATCCGAATAAAGAAGGGTTATTTACCATTCCACATCCAGGAACCAAAGCTCTTCCTTTCAGGAGTGTTCCTGATCTAACAAGATGTTCAATGACAGGTGTTGGCTTTCCCAAATCCCATGGGGTGACACCAAACTCCCAGGACTTCTCCCACCCGTCTGATGACCAATAATTCACGAAAGGTGATTCAGAATTTTTTTTTGAAAGATCAAGTGATTCAGAATTAGAGAGTTCACATGATAAAACAATAAAGTATGTAAAGAACTGGAAATTCAACAAATAAAGCGGGCACCATGATGTCCCTGGCTGGCAATTTTGTCTGCTGGCATCCTAATTGTGAGTTGCAACTGTCTAGCATATTCATCACAAATGGCAACAATTGTTCTATGGGGAAATATCATGTTCTGCTTGATCAGCGATGCAGCAATAGTTTCAGTTTTGAAGGATACAAAATATGCATTATAAGCACTGATAGAGTGATAGCATCTCCAACCGCCCCAACTATTGTTTTGTTTACTTCACGCAACAATTGTTGAGCATCAACTCTGAGATAACTTAATTTTCCAAAAAAAAACATTAAATAAAAAATCTCTGAGATAACTACAGTCTCAGCTCCTCCAATGCACTCCTACAGCCAGCTGGAATTTGTTCAAGTGATGCCTCTGTAGCAGCACTGGAGAACCCCCAACAGCTCAACCACACCACCGTTGGTTCGCTACCGATGTTGGGCCATTGCTTCCTCCAAGCTCCAACTACTAACAAATCGAGAAACCCCCAACCACACGACACAGCCCACTCCACCGATCAAGCGCCCACGCACGGACGCCCGCACATGCGCGCCCACCCCTCGTACAGGCAACCCGGACCAAACCAAACGAAACGCCAGCAATCACACCTCCCAAATCCACCTCCCCAACCCGCAACAACCGGCACGAGAGAGAACGATTCGTCGCCACCCTCACCTGCCGCGTCGGTGTCGCCGGTGAAGAGCTCCCGCAGCCTCCCCACCTTCGGGTTTTCGGCGGGATCCCTCCTGCTGCCGCCCGCCGCCGCCGCCGACGACCCCATCGCCCGCCGCGGCCGCGCGCGCGAGGCCAACCAGCGCACGGGCTCGCCTACGACGCTAGGCAGCAGCGCTCGCATATGGCGGCTTGGCTTGGGCTGAGCTGGCTCCACGCCACCACCGTAACCGCAATAGAGACGGAACGGCAGAAAGGGGAAATGATTTTATTTCTAGCTAAAAAATAAAGAAAAGTATTTCTATACTGATAGGATAAGATAATTATTATATACGGATAAAAATAAAAAGAAAAGGGAGAGGAGCTGTCGAGTATATCACTTCGCTGTGCAGCTTCTCGTGTCCCTCGTCCCCACTCCGCCCCGCCCCTTCACCCGCAGGCCACATCCCCCTCCCCCTCCCCCTCCCCTCCTCCCCCCCTGCCCGCAAGGGAAAGGAAAAAAGGGAAGGGCTCGACGACTTTGCCGGACGCGGCGGCGCACGCATCGCATCCCATCCCATCGCTCGCCGCGTCACATGGCGGAGGACGACGCGGCGGCCGCGGCGGGCTCCCCAATCCTGGACCTGCCGGAGCCGCTGCTGCTGCACATCCTGGGCTTCCTCGCCGACCCGCGGTCGCGGCACCGCGCCGCGCTGGCGTGCCACCGGCTCCTGGCGGCGGAGCGGTCGACGCGCGCCGCGCTGTCGCTGCGCGGGGACCCCCGGTCGCCCACGTTCCTCCTGCTCGGCCCGGCGTTCTGCTTCCCGGCGCTGGAGCGGCTCGACCTCTCGCTGGCGTCGCCGTGGGGGCAGCCGTTCCTCTCCGCCGCGGCGCCGTCCGCCGACGCCGCCGCGCCGCCCTCGACGGAGGAGGAGGTCGCGCAGCAGAACGCCTTCATCGCGGAGCACCTCGCGCAGTGCTTCCCGGCCGTGTCCTCGCTCGCCGTCTACTGCCGCGACCCCACCACGCTCGACAGCCTCACCCCGCAGTGGCGGGGCCGCCTCCGTAGCGTCAAGCTCGTGCGCTGGCACCAGCGCCCGCCCGGCCTCGACGCCGGCGCGGATCTCGAGCCTCTGCTCCGGGACTGCCCCGCGCTCAGGGCGCTCGATCTCTCCGAGTTCTACTGCTGGACGGAGGACATCGAGCCGGCGCTCGCGGCGCACCCTGCCGCCGCCGCCGCGCTCACCGAGCTCGACCTCGGCCTGGCGGGCGCCACGGACGGGTTCCACGCCGCCGAGCTAGGGGCCATCGCCGGATCCTGCCCCAGCCTCCGGAAGCTCGTGGCGCCCTGCGTGTTCAACCCACGGTACGTTGACTTCGTCGGCGACGACGCGCTCCTCACCATCGCCACCAAGTGTCCCAAGCTGACGGTCTTGCGGCTTCGGGAACCGTTCGAGCCGGGGTCCACCAGCCAAGGGGAAGACGCGGCCATTACCGTGGCAGGGCTGATCTCCTTCTTTGCTGCACTTCCGGTGCTGGAGGATTTCACGCTTGACCTGCGGCATAATGTGCTGGAGGCAGCGCCGGCAATGGAGGCGCTTGCCCGCAGATGCCCGCGGATCAAGTCCTTGACGCTGGGGGGCTTCCAGGGGCTGTGCAAGGCATCATGGCTGCATCTGGACGGCGTCGCAGTGTGCGGTTCTTTGGAGACACTGTGCATCAAGAGTTGTCTGGATCTCACCGACGCTAGTCTTGCTGCAATCGGTCGTGGGTGTGGGAGGCTTGCTAAGTTCGCCATCCATGGCTGTGATCTTGTCACATCAGCTGGAATCAGGAGGCTGGCAACGGCGCTTCGGCCCACAATCAAGGAAGTCAGTATCTTGCACTGCCGGCTTCTGGACACAGCAGCATGCCTCTCTGCTCTAAACCCGATCCGAGATTGCATTGAGAGTCTTGAGGTCAACTGTGTCTGGAAGGAGGTTGAACAACCTGAGAGTGTAGCCAATGGCACATCTGGATGCGGTCATGAGGAAGATGATCTGGGTGATGATGTATCATATGAGTCTGCGTCAAAGAAATGTAGGTACATGGAGTTGGATGATCTAGTCAGCTGGGAGATGCTCCGTTCACTCTCCCTTTGGTTCCCTGCTGGTGAGCTACTCTCCCCACTCATTTCTGCTGGGCTCGATAGCTGCCCTGTGCTAGAGGAGATCACAATTAAGGTGGAGGGTGATTGCCGGACATGTCCACGCCCTGGGCCTCGAGTTTTTTTCGGCCTGAGTGATCTTGCAGGGTTCCCAGTACTGGCTAAGATGAAATTGGATCTGAGTGAGGCAGTTGGTTATGCACTTACTGCACCAGCAGGGCAGATGGATCTTTCTCTGTGGGAACGGTTTTATTTGCAAGGTATTGATTCACTAATGACTTTGTATGAGCTGGACTATTGGCCTCCCCAAGACAAGGAAGTGAACCAACGGAGCCTGACACTGCCCGCCGTGGGCCTGCTCCAGCGCTGCATCGGACTAAGGAAGCTCTTCGTCCATGGCACCACGCATGAGCATTTCCTGAGCTTCTTCTTGACGATGCCAAATTTGAGGGACATGCAGTTACGGGAGGACTACTATCCAGCACCAGAGAATGATATGATGATCACGGAAATGCGGGCTGAGTCTTGGCTCCGATTTGAGATGCAGCTGAACAACCGGCTAATTGAGGATTGATGGTGAATTTGATGGACTGCGAGAGCAAGGATTGATGGTGAATTTGATGAACTGTAAGAGCATCAAATAGATACAGGGATGCCTATTTCAGGTGGAACTCAACTGGATGCAGTTGATGTGGGACGGCGCTGAGATGGATGTGTTTCTGCTGATTACAGGAGTAGCAAGGATAGCTGGTATGGTGTACTGCTGAGGGGAGTAGAAGACAATGCTTTGACTGTGCGGCAAATATGGGTGATCTTCTCTAGTTGCATTTCTTTTTCTTTTTTTATAATGATATGTAATAAGAGAGTTGGTGCAGAATTCAGATATTTGCAGGAGGTGAGACGGTAAAGTAGGCTTTGAGGAAATTTTGCCAGGGATGATTTTTTTTTCTCTCCTTTTTTGAGCTGAGTTGAGTTGAACACCGGCACGATAAATTAGCATTGTTCCTGTGAGCTGTAACAATTTAGCTCTGTAAAAAGAATAAAAGAAATTGTCATTCAGTCATCTTCCTTATATGCTCTAGTATTGCAGTGCTACTCTAACATAAATGATGATGATAGTGATCACATCCAAATAAAAGATGAGAGTTGATCACATCCAAAATTGAGTGATCATTGTGCAAGAAACATGTCAACTTGGTCTCTAAACATGTAATAACGATTTCCTTATCTTTTTATTCACTACTATTAGCTCCTGCACAGGTTTGACAAGTTGGCAGCCCCGCTTTCCAAGTCAAGCAACTAGAGGTCCTACAAGATACTACTGGCATCTATTTCGAAGAAAAAAAAGATACTACTGGCATGATCAAGCACGATGAGAGCGCTACCAGTATCAAAAGGCACACCAAACCCCTACCCCTGAATGACCAGAATCCTTATTTGACAGTGTGTCCATTTTTCCAGGCATCCAGAACAGATTTTCAACCCAGCCATTCACTGGTTTGTTCCCTACTTCTCTCCCTGCAGCCGTCGCTTTGCCCCGCCTCACTTGCCGCACGGATATGGCGAGAGCGACGCGCCGAACCCGAACAAGATCGGCATCCGAGCACGGCGAAAGATCTCGCCACTACCCCAACCCGGCCGGCCAGTCGGTCTACTCGCCGGGCTCGCTTCAGATAATGCGCGATCGCGGCAGGTCTCGTCGGGGCCAAATCCGGGGCGATTCGAGCGGCGCCCGCCCCCTCTTGTCGCAGTCGATGAGCAGGGGACGCGGGGGGCGCCGCTAGTGCCTTTCGGTTCAGCTGCAGCTGGAGGCCTCGCGGAGGAATGGAATGGAATGGAATGCTACTGCACAAGCTAAAGGCAGGCTCCTGCCTCCTGGCCTCTAGAAGGAGCAGATTAGGTAGAGCTGAAGTGCTGAACTGCAGAAGCTTCCTCTTCGCCCTCTCCTTTCGCGCCACGTTGTGGCCTATGGCTCCGCATGATTGGGCGGGGGTGACAGGGACACACGCATATCCCACAATTTTCTTTGCTTGATCTATGTTTTCTCAGAATGCAGTAATTGATAACAACTTCAGAGGTGTAAAAAGAATGAGTTGATACAGAATTGCCATCTTTTGCCCTGTGCGGTTTTCACCTTTGCTGTTACATGTTATTGCATCTCTGATGAGTTACTCCGTACTATCACCTAGTAACTTTGATGTGCTGAATTCTTCATGGTTCCTGATTATTGATGCAGATGGAATGCCGTGGAAGGTAAGCAGGCGGCAGGAGAGATGTCGCGAGCAGGTGCAGACGGGCCTCATTTTCCCTGTGGTTGCGCTTCCTTTTTCCGGCGGTCTACGAACGCCTTCACCGGAAAGCCACTCCTCGTGGCACGCCGTGTTTTTCTACCATTCGCTGGCTTAACTTGCTCGGTTAGTATAAGTATATCAGTATTCTTCCATTGCCTTGCGTTGCGTGGAAAGCTGCTCCATCTTAGGTCAGATGCTTGTGCGATCAGTGGGCTTCAGACGACGCCGCAAAGTCTCGAGCAAGATAAGGCCGGATAGTCGGATAGACTAGAACCTTATCTCGCGTATAAAACAAAGAGTATAGCCTGGTACGGAGGAGCCTGATCGTCAACAAGTCCAGCCGTGTTCTCCATCATCCGGCGGCTTCTCGCACACGATCTGTCGACGATTGATTGAGCGCGTGGAAATGGCACGTTCGGATACGATAATCTTGAGCCAGCTGACTGACGAATCCTTAGCACGGTCACGGTCAGTCAGTCACTCACCTCACCTCACTCCCCTGTATTTTAATGGAGGACACCGTATCCTGACGAGGCCGCGCCCGGCCGTGAGCGCTGCCGCCGCCTCTAGTGAGTTCAGTGGAGCATGACATGGCGTTTGCAACCTGCGCCTTCCTCTCCTCTGCGAAGTGAAGTGACGTTCACGGACTGGCTGGTAATGGTGGTGTGTTTAGTGGCGATTAACAGCGGCATACAAGATGACACATGACCACGTGTGCTGTGGAGTGTGTGCGTCCAAAGGACGGGGACTGATTATTCCGCTTGCAAGTTGGCCAAGTGCACGTTTTGTTTATGTCTAGAGGGTGTCACCCGTAGTGTCAGCTTGCTTAGCCGCAAAGACGTGGCCGGAATATTTAAAAAGCCCGACCGGAGTCCATATGCACCGGTATCTTATCACGCCTCCAAAGTTTGTTTAGAATTCCTATATGTCCCCTTTGGAACCTATATCTCTTATATATGGATTGTTCGTTCACGGGTTTTTTACCTTCTTAATCAAGCAAATATTTTTTAACAGAATAATTACTTGGTCAACTGCAAAGTCTAAAACAAAAGTAAAAGTGACTTGCAAGGAGCATTATACCTTTTGTCTTACAGAGTTACAGTAGTGAAAATGCGCATATGTCTAGTATCTCTTGTGTCACGATCCTTCCTTCTCTCACCATATTCACACATCCGTTTAGCTCGTCATGAAATTTCAAGGGGGAAAAGGAAAGGAAAGATCCAGATATATAGAGCAACAGGCCCATATATGGTGACTACCGGAGCATATTCAGCATGCGCATGTGATCTAAAACAGTGAGCTGGCCACGGCGAAAATCCGGGAACCATCAACCATTCATGTGTCTGTGATCTGCGAAGCCGTCGCACATCGCACTCGCCCGCGAGGAGCACTGTAGCTCGCGTGGGCCCCGCGCGCTGATATGACCAACAGGAACAGTCTCGGTGGGCCCGCTCCAACGGATATGTACAGTACGACTACGAGTAAGTACGCCGCAAAAAGACAAGCGATGAGCTCCGTCCCAGCGTGTATATGCAAGAAAAGATCAGGGATGCATGGCTGGAGCCTGGAGGGAGGCGGGCGCGCATCAGCCGTCGCTGCCGGCCGGGACATGACGGTCGGCGTCAGCGGCCGGGCGGGGGCACCTCTGGGCGAGCTCCGGCCGGCCACCGCTCCACGAGTCGATGCCGATCGAGCCCGACTGGCAGCGGCCTGGTGGTGGGCACGGGGCCCGACAGCGACGGGGAGCTGCGTGCGCGCGGGGACAGGTCAAGGATGCTGTGGCTGGCTGGATCGGTCCGTCCTGAGTCCTGCCCGTGGCCTCGGCGCTCGGTGCGCTCGCCATCACGTGCTGTGCTGCGGTAGCTGCGTGTATGAACGTACCTGGCGAACGCGATGCACGGCTCGGCTCCTGTGAGCCATGATTCCCACTTAGCCTTGCGTGTGCGGCAGAGCGAGACGCGTATAAACGGAAGGGGCCGGGGATCGAGTACGGTGGTGCCGGCGGTAGGAGCGCTGAGAGCGCGCACGAGGTCACTGCCGCGTCGTCCAGCCGGCGCGGTGCGTGCTGCCGCGATCCGTGACGTCACCGTGCTGATACGTATACGCACCTCTGTTTGGTGAGCAGAGGAGGCACGCAGGTCAGGACAAGCAGGAGCGGGCGAGCGGCCCCCTGTGGCTGTGGTGCACTGGGCCCTGGCCTCCGTCCGGGGCATGCATGCATGCGTGGACCATGGAGGCATGGGAGTGGGAGCCATTGCCATCCTGATTGGCTGGCTGATTCTACAGCCACACAACTTGGCTGCCCGGGTGATTAGACCTGGAATTCAACAGCTGCTTACTGGCTTACTGCATGAGTTGGCCTATACACCTGGGCCCAGTGGCCCACGTACACGATGCGCGCGCTATTCGCTCAAACAACTGTACCAAATGCCCTCATCCACGCCGCCCGTCGCGGTCGCCGGCGACGTGGCGGATCACATCCCCTCCACGCCACCCGTCCATCCATCATCCACCGCCGATAAGAAGACGGCGCCAAAACAAGCCGCGCACGCCGAACGAGTCGCTCGCGACGCTGGCCGGCCCGGGCCGCCGTCGCTCTCATCCGCGTTCCACCACGTACAGCGAGAGCCGAGAGAGATGGATGTGTCATGCTTGCGCCCCCTGTTCGATCTCCCGTGGCGCTACGCCGTCCACGCCCACACGGCGACCAATCAATCCATCCCCACCCACCACGCGCGGCCCGGCTCGAGGGCTCGACCCCGCGCGCGGGGCGGCCGGTCGCCGTCGCGCCGAGGACAAGATAGGGTGAGGCGAAGGCGACGGCCGGCGATGGCGCCCCATCCTAAGCTAGCAAGCTACTACTACCCGTCCGTCGCCAATTTGGGGGCCGCTTTGTTATCCACACGGAGAGGGAAAAGGGGGTCAGATACTACTACTCCCTCCATCCCATAATATAGGGACCTAAGGAGGTTCAAATTTTATACTAAAATATAAAGTCTTATAGGGATGGGATAAAACTAAATAAGGTTGGTGGGTGATTAGAGAGTTGGTGTGTAGTGTAAAATAAGATGTATAGAGGTCATTTTCTCTCATTGTTATTTCTTGAGTTTAAATGCTTATCATTTTATATTTTAAGACGGAGCGATTAGTAGAACTGTACCCGTACCCCGTTCCGAGAAAACCAATGCATGCATGCATCTGATTGATCTCTGCGAGTGGCGGGTGCGTGAGGCCCGTGAGGGCGACGGCGCATGCATGTGTTGTCCCGTCGCGTCAGTTGCCGTCGCGCGTATTCGAGTAGGAGCGAGCTGCCTGCTTGCCAGCCTCTAGGACTCTCGGGTTGGGTTGTTTTGGGATTGCATGGTGAGCACGCATGCGCCTTTGCTTTTGCCAAAGGCCGAGGGGCCAACGAGAAGTGAACCAAATAGCTTCGCATTGGCCAGCCGAACGAATAACGGCGGTACGAGGGGAAGTGGGGGCGTATTGAACCATCTTGCACGCTCTACTGTTCGTTACAGCATGTGGGAATAGGGGCATATGATCTGAGAATATGTTTTCCCTAGGCTGCCTTGCTAGATCCTATGCTATGCTGCGCTACAGGAAAAGAGGCTAGTTGCATCAACTATTCAACTAGTTCGTCATTCCATGAATATGAAATCAAGGTGTGGTTTGGGACGCGCAAAAGTTGTTCTTCCAAAAAGAACGCAGGAGAGGACTACCAAAAAGAAGATGCATTTTGGGTGCAACGCATGAAACTACAAAACGGGCTGTAGACCAGTAGTTCAGGGTGCAAAGTAAAAAATAAATAAACGGCACCGGGAGTGATTCTTTTCCTCAAAATTTCGCCTAAATACATATAATTAGCATTTAATTTGTACCAATTTGAAGTATTTAATTTGTTTGTGCCCTTCTATTTTTGTTTTGAAATGTCCTCCAATAACAAGACACTGAGTTCAACCCTTCAAGAGTCTCTCTAATAAAATAATCAACCGTATGGATGAGATCAATCTTGGCCTCCTTTTTCTCGCTATTTCCACTAGGCCAATCCTAATCTCCACCACGTCCACGCTACATGGCCCACATTCCACTCGACAAAGCACACACTCCGACATTGTTCGTATCCGCCACCACTACGCGCCCAATAGTTGACTCATCTCAAATATTAAGTGGATCACTGATTCCGGGTCTCTCGTAACCATGTTCTATCAGCTATGTAAATAAAACAAATAAGATATGCAACACCCTGTTTTGAAGACTGTACCTAACATATATTTCGTTTAGTGAAAGATAATTAAAATGACGCAACTTCAAAAAAACTCGCGAAGCCATCACACATATGGCAGTGGCGTACAATTGTCACAACAAGGGCAAAGGAAAAGAAACCCATGCCACCATAACCTGCCAAAACGATCGAAAATCTATCTATGTGCAAAGATTGCCTAAATGACTACCCAACAAAACGACTGGAAACTTGTGAATTACCTAAATGACTGAGAAGACACTAGAATTAGTAGGCACTAGCATATGATATGTCATATGTCTGGACCTTTCACTACCAGAATGATCGATATCTGCACCGGGTGGGAAAGCCCTTTAGCACCGGGTTTCCCACCCGGTGCAACTAAACCGGGGATAAAGGGTAAGCCCTTTAGCACCGGGTGGCAGAACCGGTGCTAAAGGGTCCCTTTAGCACCGGTTGCAGCCAGCAACCGGTGCTAAAGGGGCTGCCTCCGCAGCGAGGCTGGCAGGGCCTTTAGCACCGGTTGCTGTCTACGCCCGGTGCTAAAGGCCCTGGGTTTTTTTTTGCCTTTTTCAGTAGCCATGCATGCACGTTTATATACGTATATATATGTTCTAATACGTGTATTCTAATGCGTATTCGGCCGACTCTATATTCATATTAGCTGTATATCAAATAGAAGATATATATATTACAAATATAAGACATATATCTTACAAAATATATATCGCACTCGAGTTATTGTTTAAACTGTATTTATTACAACTTAGGACGATGTTCCATAACTTTGTGAGCTTGGCACGTCCTCCAATACTGAGACGTGGTATTCTCCTCGAGGATTGACGACCTCGTCCCAGATCCATCCGACGAGCTGTTCGGAAATTGCGTCGATTCTTTCTTTCTCCAGACACTCTTCCTTCAGCCGCGTCATCTATAATTTACAAATAAGTGAAAGATATTTCATCCGCCAAATTGGAGACAATAATTATGCACTTAATAAAAATGGAAATGTGTACGTACCATAATATCATGTTGTGTAATCTTTTTATGCGCCCAATTCCACATGTAATCGCAAACATAGTATGCACATAAATTATTTCCCGACCCCTGTTTGGCACACTGTCGACCAAAAGAAATTTAGTAAAATTCATATAATATGTTAGCCGAGGACTACATGTATAAATTACTTGCTTACCAGAAAGCCAATCTTCCATGTCAGTGTTTCATGTTCAATACCCGGGTGGTCTTTACGAAATTGAACCCACGCCCTGCGAACAAAAAAATTGAGTTAAGCCATTGCTAGTGTAAGGGGTGAATTAATTAGGGAAAAATATACATCACCTTGTCATCGTGTCAATGATGTTCTGTAGTTTATGTTTTGGAGTGTGCAACGAATCAAAGACGTTGACGATACCCTGATCAGGACACAATACGAGTAGGAACCAGTGGAATCTGTGCACATGTATACATTATATAATCAGAAATGAATTAGTACACAGACAGTATAAGAAGAAGCGTGTGTATGTACTCACTCGATGTTGTACGGTATTAGTATGGACTCGCAATAATGTTGTTTGTCAATAAACTTGTATAGGTTTCCATATGTTTCCTCAGGATTGTGCAGTATCATTGCTTCACTTATCCTTCGAGGATCCACGAAACCAACCTCATATATATTTTCTCTCCGACATTTTTGAATCTCCATTCTGCATATGTTAAGCAATAAATAAAGCCCGCGTCAGCATAGATTGGAATTATTGTTTTCAAACTGTGAATTGTAAACAACAACAAAGTACTTACAGTGTCCAACAGGTGATCAAATCCACGTCCATGGCGTCGTGGTGGTACAGCTCATATATATCCTTAAACCTCAGCCAGACCCAATCCAAGTTGCCATTGTAGAAATCATGGTCCTTCACGCCTACTTTGATCATGCGCCGTTTATTCCTTCTTGATTCTTCCAATTACCACTCATGGAATCAGCGCACCTTCGTCTGTAGCTTGCTCTCCATTTCAGGAGGGACCATAGGCTCGCCAAGCTTAAACAGCCACTTCAACGTTGTGCTTACAGGCACCTCTGCTTCCCCCAGGAGTTGCGCTCTGGATAGTCCAGTCTCGGCCTCAAATTGTTGGATCCGTAGCTCGTGCGGAGTTGGCAATGGAGCCAACAGCTGCTGAGGTTGCTGGCCGAGCTGAGGAACCTTTTTGGATGTGCCCGCCTCCTTATCTGCAGCCTTCCGCTTCCGGCGAGATTTCAGTAATGAGCGGTCATAGTCTGTTATTAGTACTTCCTTATGTTGACCCTTGCTCAAATTACCGAGAATGACTTGACGATAGTGGGATCAAGCTTCGGCTCCGGCTCCGGTTTTTTCCTCCACTCGGCCATTTGCCTCTTTGTGTCTGCTTTGACCGAGGCTTCGAGCTCCTCTAGAGTCTTCTCACCCGCTCTTTTCTCTGGTGCGAGCTTCTCTCTGGTTTTCCGCGCCTTCTTCCCTGGTGGAGTGGGGGCAGAGGCTTTAGTGCGGCGTCCCCTCTTCGGCGGAGGGGAAGGAGACCTCCGCGGCGGAGGAGACGGAGACCTCTTCGGCGGAGGAGACGGGCTTGCATCAGGAGCTCCCGGAGAATCGTCATGATCCGGTGGATCTCTTGGAGACGGTGGAGGTGACGGAGGCTTGTTGGTAGCCGCAGTTGTACCGGGTATGACGACGTCTGCCTTGCTCCATAGAATGATGCAGTGAGAACACTGACCGAGTTTTGTTTCTCCGTCACCTCCGGGGATGTCAAGTTCCAAGTCTTCCCAGTTGGCGATGACTTGCTCCACCTCAACTGGTACATAACCATGTGGAATGTCATTGCAGTGCCATTTTTGCCCTTCTTCCACACGTTTGGTCATACCGTATGCGACCTGATAATTTAGTAGTCACAAAGAAAGTTAGTAAATGAATGGTATTTACGGTGAAATGTATGCAGTACGAACTAAGGTCGCATACGTACCACCACAACTAAGTTCTTATGCCTGACAACAAGCTCACACGCGGTCCGTTGAGTTATTTCATCCACGGGGTAACGGACCGGTTCGGCGGCCTGTGTGGAAGCGTGACTGCTTTGATATTGTTGTGGAGGGCTAATAAGGGCCGCATCTTGGAGAGGTGCATGCTCTGTGGAACCGCTCCCGCCTAGTGCATGCTCTGTGGAACCGGTCCCGCCTGCGGCTTGTTGGAGAGGTGCATGCTCTGTGGAACCGGTCCCGCCTGTGGCTTGTTGTATCTGCAGCCATGCTACCTTCATCCGCCGCTCCATCTCTGACTCCATTTCTTGGAGCTTTGAGCCCTGGGCGGCAACCGTTTGCTCTAGGTCCCTCACCCTCTGCTCATATTCGGCCTTCTTCCTCAAACGGCTCCTATAGGTGGCGGCGTGCTCTTGGAAACCTTTCTTCCATGAGATTCTTGTGCCTACGCCGCGCGTCCGTCCAGGATGCTCCTTGTTCCCTAAGGCATAGGTTAGCTCATCTCTGTCTCTATCAGCAACAAATTCTCCCCTCTCAGATGCCCTGAGGATATCGAGGAGACGCTGAGCTAGTTCTCGCAAGTCCTCGGGAAAAACTAAGGAGCCATCGATTGGGCTTAGGGTGCCTCCATGACCATAGTACCAATGCTTGGTCCTTGTGGGCCAGTCATGTGTCGCTGGAGTGATGCCTCTAGCATATAGATCTTCTTCCATCTTCTCCCATTTAGGGATGCTTGCCTTGTAACCTCCCGAACCCATCTTATGGGAGTACTTCTTATTTACGGCGTTCCCAGCGTTTCTAGCGCTAGCCGTTGCACCATCTTCGGAGGTTTTGTACTCAAGGAATGCTTCCCACTCGTCATCAGTGATCTTCTTATACTTCTCAGGATCCGGGGCCTCACCGGTTTTGAGAAAATGCGAGTACAACTTCTTCTTGAAATCCTGAAACAGAACTGCCATCTTCTTTATTGTCCAATCCCTCAGTTCTGCTTCATGAGTGCTAGGCCAGTCGAATATTGCCTTTAATTCCCTCCATAGCATCTCCTCTGTATCGGGGAGCACGTACTCCTCAGTGGGGTCCGTGGACTTCCATTTTCTGATACTAATGGGCACATTGTCCCGTACAATTACCCCGCACTGAGATACAAATTTCTTGGCCACTTTTGGGGGCTCAACTGGCTCCCCGTCATCCTCCACTCGAGTGATGTGAAACTTGACATCCTTCAGCTTCTTCGTGGTCGATCGTTTTGATTTCTTAGCTCGACTTGTAGAAGCAGAGGCGGCCTACACAAATTACATATATACGAGATGATATAGAGATGGTATACATAATTGACATGTACAGTACAAATTTATGTTATATATATACACACCTGACTAGACGAGGGCTTTTTACCGGCCCCTTCAATAGTGCTGCCCTGGACACGTTTGCCCTGGACATTGGCGGCCCCTTCAACATTTTCGATCCTTGCAACATTATCGCCCTGGATATTGTCGTCCCTTCCAATGATCCCCAACACTTCATCCATGGTCATTGTTTGTGTTACAATATCAAATAGTTGGTTCGTACAGAATGTGTCGTTGTCCTCTTGCATGGGTGGGACAGGATTGTTGTTGTCCGCCATCTATAGAATTAAAAATAATTGATAAGAAATATATACAAAGCATACATATTCCCAATATTTCTAACATTTTCGCTAAGGGGGTCGGTTTGCGAAAAACAGATTCGCTAAGGGGTTCGGGTGCACGGTGTGAATTGATTCGCTAAGGGTTCGGGTACGCGACGCGTAGTGGTTCGTTAAGGGTTCGGGTGCGTGACGCGAACGGGTTCCCTAAGGGGGTTGCACGACCCGAAGTGGTTCGCTAAGGTGGGTCCATGCGACGCGAAGTGGTTCGCTAAGGGTTCGGTATGCGACGCGAACGGATTCGCTAAGGGGTTTGCTAAGGGTTCGGGTGCGTGACGCGAATGGGTTCGCTAAGGGGGTTGCACGACCCGAACGGGTTCGCTAAGGTGGGTTCGCGCGACGCGAAGTGGTTCGCTAAGGGTTCGGTACGCGACGCGAATGGATTCGCTAAGGGGTTTGCGAAGGGTTCGGGTTTGCGATACGGTTGTGCGACACGAAGGGGTTTGCGAAAGGGTTTGCGAAGGGTTCGGATTTGCGATACGGTTGTGCGACACGAAGGGGTTTCCGATATTAAACATAAATATTAATAGCATTTCTAATATAAAACATAAATATATTTACAATGTATTTTTATATATTTTTACAAAGCATTCCAATACATAAATAGCAATACATCAAACAAATACATAAATAACAATATTCCAATCATATATATTCCATGCATTTCTACAACATATTCCAAGCATACATAAAAAATTTTACAGCATATATATTCCATGCATTTCTACAACATATTCCAAGCATTTCTACAACACATGCACAAATATATTCCCTGCACATAATATTTCACAACACATGCACAAATATAACATATATATATCACATATGCACATATATATGAATAAATAGAGAGAATTTGCAAAAAAAATGAAAGAGTGAGCGGTGGCCAGACCGGCGGCGAGGGGATGACGGCGGCGCAGCGCGCGGACGACGGTCGGCGGCGGCGGACCCTCGGAGCGGCGGGCACGAGCAGGTCGGCGGCGGCAGACCCTCGAAGCGGCGGCGCGGACGGGGCCGGGGCGGCGGCGGACGTCGGGGGCGCCGGGGCGGCGCTGACGTCGGGGCCGGGGCGGCGCGAAAGTCGGGGACGGGGCGGCCGCGCGGACGTCGGGGTTGGGGCGGCGCGGAATTCGGGGCCGGGGCGGCGCGAATGGGGCCGGGACGGCGGCGGACGTCGGGGGCTCCGGGGCGGCGCGGAAGTCGGGGACGGGACGGCGCGGACGTCGGGGCCGGGGCGGCGCGGCAGGGTCGACGGCGGCGCGGTCGACGTCGGGGGCGGAGACGAAGGGGCGGCAGTTCTTTGGGCAAGATGCGGCGGGTGGAGACGAAGGGGAGAATGCGGCGCTTGCTTATATAGATTGGGGGCATTTAGCACCGGGTGGGAAGGAGACCCGGTGCTAAAGAGCCTTTAGCACCGGGTGCCGCCGCCACCCGGTGCTACCTTTAGCACCGGGTGGCGGCGGCACCCGGTGCTAAAGGCTCTTTAGCACCGGGTCTCTGTGACCCGGTGCTAAAGGCCAAATAGGCGCCAAACGAAATTTTGGGGGCCTTTAGCACTAGATGTTTGATCTACCCGGTGCTAAAGGCCCCCATTTTCGTTTGGCGCCAGTTTCCAAACCGGCCTTTAGCACCGGTGGCTACTATTTGGGAATCTTATAAATATAGTTTTTAATATATAGTTATTAATACTTGTTTTAATTCAGTTATTAATACCTATTAAAAATATATATTGAATAAGAAAATCTTATAAATTACTAGAAAATCTTATAAATTACTAGAAAATCTTATAAAATGCTAGAAAATCAATATAAAATGCTAGAAAATCTTATAAATTACTAGAAATCTTATAAATTACTATAAAATCAATATAAAATGCTAGAAAATCTTATAAATTACTAGAAAATCTTATAAATTACTAGAAAATTAATATAAAATGCTAGAAAATCTTATAAATTAATATAAAATCTTATAAATTAATAGAAAATCTTATAAATTACTAGAAAATCTTATAAATTACTAGCAAATCAATATAAAATGCTAGAATTAAAAAAACAATCTTATAAATCAATAGAAAATCTTAGAACATATGTGGAACATAAATGCAAATATAGTCATTACAAATTGGGTGGAACATAGTACAATTAAATTACATGGCATCATCGTTTACTCGGACACTAATAAACTTCCTCTTTACAAATGCTCCTTGATTGTGATCACGCCGTAGATACGGTGTCTCCTCCGCCGCTAACAGGATGCTTGGGTCATCAGCCACTGAGAATGGAGGCCAGCCATCGAGCATATCATAATCTTCATCCGTCTTGTACTCAACTCCTATGATTTTTCTCTTTCCAGGAAGAACTATATGACGCTTTGGCTCGTCTTGTGATGGGTCCAATTGCTTACCCCCACTTTTCTTATCCGCCCCTTTCTTCGGTCTGCTAGCCATGTCCTTCACATAAAAAACTTATGTGACAGCTTTGGCCAGGACGAATGGTTCGTCTAGAAAGTCAATCTTGTTTAGGTCCACTAACGTCATTCCATAGTCTGCTTCAACTTTAACACCTCCTCTAGTAAGCTTCACCCATTGGCACTTGAACAGTGGGATCTTCAAAGGTCCGTACTCTAGTTCCCATATCTCCTCTATGATTCCATAGTATGAGTTTGTATTGTCATTGGTGTCTGTCGCGTCGATCCGGACACCACTGTTTTGGTTGGTGCTTTTCTTGTCTAGGGCTCTTGTGTAAAATGTATACCCATTGATGTCGTATCCTTGGAATGTCAAGATCGCGCTCGATGACCTCTTCTGTTTCGTATCCCTTATCAATGCATCCTTCTGGACGAGAACGATTACGGACATACTTCTTTAGGACAACGAAGAACCTCTCAAATGGGAACATGTTGTGTAGAAATACTGGGCCCAATATACGAATCTCTTTGACGAGGTGAACCAATAGATGTGTCATGATATTGAAGAAGGATGGTGGAAATATCATCTCAAAGCTGACAAGACATTGCACCACGTCGTTCTGTAGCTGATCTAAATGGTTTGGATTGATCACCTTCTGAGAAATTGCATTGAGGAATACACATAGCTTCATAATGGCTTTCCGCACGTTAACTGGTAGCACACCCCTGAGTATGACGGGAAGCAGCTGTGTCATCAACACATGGTAGTCGTGAGACTTCAGGTTTGTGAACTTCTTCTCTTTCATATTTATTATTCCCTTAATATTGGAGGAGTAGCCAGACGGAACCTTGATATTGTTCAAGCATTCAAACATGCTTGCCTTCTCTTCTTTGCTGAGAGTGAAGCTGGCAGGACGCAAGTACTTGCGTCCTTTGTCTCTCTTTTCTGGATGTAGATCAGTCTGTTGCTTCAATCGTTTCAGCTCCTGACGTGCTTCCAGTGTATCTTTTGGCTTCCCATAAGTACCTAGGAAGCTTATCAAGTTCACGCAAAGATTCTTCGTCAGATGCATCACATCAATCGCGTTACGGACCTCTAAAAGTTGCCAATAAGGTAGCTCCCAAAAGATAGACTTCTTCTTCCACATCGCGGCACGACCATCCTCGCCCGTCGGAGCAGCCTGGCTTCCGTCTCCCTTGCCAAACACCACATGTAGGTCCTTCACCATATCAAATAGCTCTTCTCCACTCCGGTGTCTTGGCTTTGTACGGCGGTCAGCATTTCCGCCAAAATGCGCACATTTCTTTCGTAGCTCATGCTTCGCCGGAAGGAATCGACGGTGACCCATGTACACAACTTTACGATAATGTTTCAAATACATGCTTTCGGTTTCCTCTAAACAGTGAGTGCATGCTTTATATCCTTTGTTTGATTGTCCTGATAGGTTACTTAGTGCAGGACAGTCATTGATGCTTATGAAAAGCAGTGCTCGAAGGTCAAACTGCTCCTGCTTGTCCTCATCCCACATGCTAACACCTTCATTCTTCCACAGCTGCAAAAGTTCGTCAACCAATGGTCTTAGGTACACATCAATGTCGTTGCCAGGTTGCTTTGGGCCTTCGATGAGCACTGGCATCATAATGAACTTCCGCTTCATGCAGAGCCAGGGGGTAGGTTTGAAAGTGCATCTAGGCACTTATATGTTTTGGTGATTTTGGATGACAACATGATTTGTATTTAACTTGTTTTCTTAAGTGTATGAGCAGGGTTTTATTCTTATGGATATTCATGTAATATGATTGTTGAAGAATAGAAGCTCATTATTGGTATAAATGACATGAGAGCAAACAAGTTAGTGTGATCCCATGCAACTAAGCAATACAATGACAAGTGAAGTAAAATGACAAATGAGACATGGTCTTATGCAAATTAGTTGGTCTCATCTACAAGATACTTGTCAAAGGTTTTTGGGACAAGAACAATTGAAGAAATTGGGATTTCTTTGGGCTTGATCCATGGCAATGGTTATATTCAAGATGAGACATGATTCTATGGTTAGTATATGGTCTCAAGTGCATTGATGATTATGGACAAGTTATTTACCAAAGAAAACATACAAGACAACATACAAAACAATATTGAAGACATTTCAAATCAATTGAAGACAAGGATATTCAATGTGGATTTCATTAATGATGCAATGCAAAGCGTAGCTTAATTTGGCAAAAGAGGACGGAAGGGATCAAGCTAGATGCGAGTGACATTCCTAACAAAGTGAAGGGCAAGTTGGTCTTGTAGCCGAGGGACTTTGTTTGTGGAAAAGTCTAACATTATAGTTTGGTTTCTATACGTCGATCAAGTCATATCAAGTGAAGCAATGCGAAGCATCTAATCTTTATTGATCATATAGTGGAATGGCTTATGAATTGTTTCATACAATGGAAATTCTAAGCCATTGGCTCAAGTTGGATTTGCTCAGCAAAGACATGAAATGTTGAAGACCTCAAGTTGAAGATGGTCAAGTATGGCATCAACGAAGATATAAAAGCTCAAGTGGTAGATTCTATCTATTGTTTTTATCTTGAGTTTAGGAATGCCGTACTATCAAGAGGGATGCAACATTAGTTGTGTTGACAACACCAATAAGTGCTCAATAGATCAACCCATGAGAGATAACCTCTAGAGAGAAGTCCTTTAGGGACTTTGTGTGCTGAGGGGACCAAAACCGGTCTGACCGGTTTTGGAAAGCGGTCTGACCGCTTTTGGGACGCTAGTGTGCTGAGTCGACCCAAACCGGTCTGACCGGTTTGGGACTCTGACAGGTGCAACGGTTACTTTGGTTTGAAAACCGGTCTGACCGGTTTCCAACGGCTATAACGGCTAGTTTGTGTTGTGTGGGGTATTTATACCCCTTACCCCTCTCTTGTGAGGGGTGCTGGTTCATTTTGCCTTTGTGGCTCGTCCCTAGCCTTCCCTAGCACCAGCAAGCTCTCCCCAAACCTCTCTTTGTGAGAGTTGATTGATTTTGATCATATCTTTTGTTTTGGGTTGAGGGATGTATGTGTTGTGAGCTATAGATAGCAAGTGAAAGCAAATTGCAGCTATTAAGAGCATATCCATAGCCTTGAGCACTTCCGGTGAAGTCTAGCAACAATTGAAGCATTTGTTACTCTTGGAGGTGAATCCTCCTAGACGGTTAGGCGTCGCCGGTGAGCTACCTCGTGTGTGGTAAGCCACGGATTGGTTGTAAAGGCTGGCCTTGCCTCCTTCGTGGAAAAGGGTCAAAAGTTAGTGGAACCGAGGAAAGTGGCTTGGAGTGGATAAGCCCGCCTTTCGTAGGCCCTCAACGGAGACTAGGATTCATCGTGTCTTTGTGACAGCCTTTGTGGCAGCGGTGAACTCCGAACTTCGGGAAAACAAATCTTTGTCTCTTGTTTTACTTCACAAGCTCATTTCTAGCATTTATATTCGCTTCCGCATCGTTCTACTTGGGTGCGCTCTACTTGTGTGCAGGGACTAGGTGGACCTGCTAGTTATCATCTACAGGAGCTCATCACCAAGTTTGGTTTGTGCTAGAACTTGTAGAGGGGGTTAATTTACATAGTTGGTTTTCTCTGTGGAAAACCGGTCTGACCGCTTTGACAAAGCGGTCTGACCGGTTTTAGAAACCGGTCTGACCGGTTTCTGTACTAACTGTGGGAAAAAGTTTGTATTTTGCAGATTCACCTATTCACCCCCCCCCCTCTAGGTGACATCAAGGTCCTTTCAATTGGTATCAGAGCTTGGCCTCACATCCAAGCTTAACCGCCGTGAGGAAAGATGTTGACCACTTGTGAGGTAACCTATGAGCCACTAGCTAGTGACGGCTCAAATTATTCCACTTGGTCCGCTCATGTACTTAATGATCTTAGGACTATGAGTCCTATTCTTGAGCGGGTTGTAGTTGAAGGCATTGATCGTCCTAGCGTTGATTGGAGCGTGTCCAATCCAACCGAAGATGAGATGAATTGCTTTCAACTCAACGCTCGTGTCGCTAACTTCTTATTTGATGTTGTGAGCAATGAAGTTAGAGAAATGATTCTAGAAGATGAAGCAACTCTATTCGATGCTCATCTTGTTTGGGCTCAAATCGAGAAGCTATATGGCAACATCAAAAGCGACACGCAAGACCAAACAAGAGCCAAGTCACATGAGGGGTGCTCTACATCAGCAAATCCATGCACCAAGCCTCATGTGATGACCACCGTGGAGCCACAAGAGCAAGACGGCTCAGCTGCCACTTTCCTGCAGAAACCGGTCACCGGTCTGACCGGTTTGGGCAGGAAGGGCGCAGCTGGCTGCAAGAAGGGAGGTCGTCGCCGTGCAAGCAAAGTTTCAAGCTCACAAGCAATATCATCCTCCAATGATGAGGCTCTCATATATTACAAGCCCAAAGAAGACGAGAAGGCGGAAAACTCAAAGGATGAGACTATCCTAACTCTCATCAAAGAGCTTGAGGAAGTCAAACTCTCAAACGCCGCTTTGGTTAGTAAGTATGATGCCATTGTTGATGACTATGCTTGTGATGTTCTTCATATGGCTTCCATAGAAAAAGAAAACAAAATGCTCAAGCAAAAGTTAGAATTAATTGCTAGCAAGCATGAGACGCTACAAGTGACGCATGAAGAACTCTTGTGTTCTCATGAAGAACTTGTAGAGTCATATGCTTCATTAGAGATTGCTCATGAGGTTATAATCTCTTCGGTTAAATCAATTGAACCTCAATCTCACACATGCACATGTTCTCCAATTCAAAATAACTTATCATGTGCTAACCCATGTTGCTCTCAAGCAAAACGATCTTGGTATGATGAAGTGTGTGTAGAGTCTTGTGACGACCTCATTGCAAAGGAAAATGAAGAACTCAAGCAAGAGGTGGAAAGACTCACAAAGAACTTGACGACTCTCAAAGGGAAGAGCATTGCACAACCTTCTCAAGATAACCGTGAATCCATGGTGAAGAAGCTCGAGAAGGGATCAACCGTGCAAAGCTCTCGTGTAAATCAAGTCAAGTCCAACACAAGCCAAGATCAAGGCAATGGTGAAAAGCTTGCTCACACCAAGTGCTTCACTAAGAAAGAGGACAAGCCAACTCTCTCCAAAAGGCAAAGAAACATTGAAAAGAGAAAATGCTTCGGGTGTCTTGAGAAGGGGCATCAAATTGCTTCATGTCCAAGAAAGGTGGGACTACACCAAGAGAAGCCTCCTATCAAGCTCAACAAAGGCTTTCTCAAGGCCCAAGCAAAATTCAATGGAGAAGTGGCCTTCAAGAGCTCAACACACTCAAGTGTTGCTTGCTCTGCCAAAAGCGGTCTGACCGGTTTCCGGCAGCAGCAGCCAAGCAACACAAGAAGGCAACCAACATCAAGCACAAGACATGCTACTCATGTCGGGAGAAGGGACACTTTGGTAAAGATTGTCCCAATGGTAAAACTACTAAACCCGACATTGTCCATTCTATGCATGTGAAGCTTGGGGATTCTCCAAATGCCCCTTGTGCCTCCAAGGTGATTCGTTCTCCAAGGAGCGGTACAAGAGCTATTTGGATCCCAAAGCATATTGGGACTAACAACATCGGACCCAACACGAGTTGGGTACCAAAGCGTGCTTGATGAGATTGTAGGAACCAAGAGATGCATTGGAGGCTTGGCTTGAGGAAAATCTTACATGATCAAATAGCAAGCCAAGAAAAATTGCTTCCGCTCCATACTCTATACCCCAATGTCATCTCGGTAAGTTTGAGCTCAACTTGTTTAAGTCTCGGTCACTAATCCCTTTTCTAGAATCAAGTGTTTCTAAGCTTCATCTCTTGAAACATTTGATGGTGACCTAAACTACTTTTGAATATCAATCAACATATGCCATGTGGTGCTTTTAATGGCTCTCTAGTAGAGCAATATTATGTCAAATTTGTAGGAAATCAATTCCCGATGGAAGAAACTCAAATGCAAGTGTTTGGCAGTGCACAACCGGAAATTTCCGCTCAAACACCGGAGATTTCCGTCGCATTTGCCGTAAACTGGGTTCAAGACCGGAAATTTCCGACGGGAGACAAGTTCTGGCAAAACCGGTCTGACCGGTTTGCCAAACCGGTCTGACCGGTTTGCCAAACCGGTCTGACCGGTTTGGCCCAGAATGCTGCAGCTTGAGCCCACAAGAGCAAAATGGAGATATACTTGGGATATTTCCTTGGGATATCATTTTTGGCATATGTACATCCACTTATACCTATGTGGTAGTAAGTTTTCTTGGCACATTTCAATATGAGAAATTTATTTTGTGCCGTTGATCAAATGTTGGCCTAATCCTCCCAAGTCCTTAACAAGGTAATGTGCATGTCACATGCAGTCCATGTGTGATGCACGTATTTAGGGGGAGGTTACTTCAACATTTGTGTCCTTGAGACTAACATTTCTTTTAGTGAATTTGTAGTCTCAATGAGAGAAACTTTTTCTCTCAATTAGAGTTGTCAAATCAATCTATGATCCAAAGCGGTAAAATCATGTCACCATATACCTTGGATCTTGCTCTTAATTTGTGGTTTGACAACTCACCATAATATAGTCTAAATTTCTCATTTTGATCTTCGTGATTCAACTCTTGTGCATGTGAGCTTCTCATACACATTTCATCACATGTGCACTAGAGAAAAGAAATTTGGTCTATATTATGAGGTTTCATAATTCATGATCCACTTGCCTTCCACATACAAGGGTCATTGATTATGAGACTAGTTGTTGTGCAATTTAATATGTTTTCTCTCTTTTGTCCAAAAATTGGCATATATCATGGAAGAGGACATATGGATATAAATTGATTATATTGCACAACACGCTTGGCTAGAGGCAAAGGTATGTTTCCTTGAACTAGTATTTACCTTGTGCATCTAGGCTCTATCTTGCTAGAGTGTGCATTTGCATGCAAATATATAAAGCTCCCATGCGTCCATTATATATTTGGTTAACACTTTCTTGGTGAATAGTGTAAGCTAAATTTGTTAATGACGTTATGTGCTCAATATATGTGCATGTCTTTGGGTGACATAGGACAGAGTTTGAAAAACCCAACTAGCATGATAGGTTGTGTGATTTTGAAAATATTTGGATTTTGGTCTTTTGACCGTGTTGATCTATTTGTGGCTATTGTTAATATTGCTTGCCTGATGGCTAGTCACAAATAGTGAAACTTTCTCAAGTCTATAAATCTTTATCTATCTCATCCCTTCCCTCTTCTTTTGGAACAAACGAAAGAAAATAGATTTATTGGAAAATCTTATCTTTTCTATGAACAATCTTGAGAAGTTGAAGACCATGCCTATCACATACACTCTCAGATCAAGTGAACAAGTTTTGGAGCTTAATTTCCACCATTTCGGACTAATCTCAGCTGACTGGGAGAAACCGGTCTGACCGGTTTCCCAAACCGGTCTGACCGGTTTGGGCCCAAGCAGCTGAGTGAACCTTTCTGTGGAAATTCTTGGAGTTTTGAAGGACAAATTTCATCATAATATATTATTGGATCAAGGGAACAAGTTTTGGAATAGTTTTGAAGCAAGTTCCGACTTTGGGTCGGAAGATCCGACAGGAAGTTCCGAGCAGCTCTGTCTCGAGTTGTTTCTAGCCCGGAAGATCCGAAGCTCATCAGAAGATCCGACTAAATTCTCGGAAGATCCGGAGTTCCTGACTCAACTCAACTCCCTGGGAGAAACTGGTCTGACCGGTTTCCCAAACCGGTCTGACCGGTTTGGCCCAGGAAGGTGGTCCACTCATTTTTACTGCCTCCCCGTGATTCTCTCTCTCTTCCATACTCATTCACCTCGCCTACTCTCTCTCTCCTCTGTTCTTCACCTCAAGAGACCTCCCATGGCGTTTTGAAAATTCAACCAAGGAAAAGTTGTTCTCTTGTTGGTGTTGGAGTGTCCCAAGGCTGCTAGATCGAATCTCCATCAAGTTGTGCACTCAAAACTTCATCTTTCTCGAGTTCAAGGTTCTCAAGGTATTCAAAACTTCCCATCGCCCGATCTACTCACTCGTTGAATATCTTGCAAAACCCTTTGGTGGAATATCTTCTGGCATGCCTAGGAACCTATCCCTAAGAGATGAATCGATTTGCTGGGCTACATTTTGTGCAACAAGGATTTGCATCTTCACTGCCAAAAGTGGTCTGACCGGTTTGGGAAACCGGTCTGACCGGTTTGGGCAGTGAAGGATCAAGTCCCTGTTTTGCAACGTGTTTGATCTCATATGGACTAGGGATAGCTTGTATATCAATACTCTTTCAATATCCAGATCAAACTCTGTCCAGATTGGCTTCCAACTAGTTTTGGTTCAGCTCAGGCAAAAGCGGTCTGACCGGTTTCAGAAACCGGTCTGACCGGTTTGACCCCGAGCTGACCCAAAACTTGTTTGGTGCTCCCTATTAATTCTACTCTTGAGCCAATATTTTTTTTGGGCATTATATCATGTTTATCTGTCCAAATTGATCTTTCAACTCGAGTTGGCTCAGCTCAGACAAAAAGCGGTCTGACCGGTTTGACCCCGAGCTGACCCAAAACTTGTTTGGTGCTCCCTATTAATTCTACTCTTGAGCCAATATTTTTTTTGGGCATTATATCATGTTTATCTGTCCAAATTGATCTTTCAACTCGAGTTGGCTCAGCTCAGACCAAAAGCGGTCTGACCGGTTCCTGGAACCGGTCTGACCGGTTTTGTGCTGAGTTGACTCAAATCCGGTTGAATGCACTCCATCTATTCAAATCTTTTGATCAATCATCTCCTGGGTATTGATACTTTGTGTGTCATCTTGTGAACCCAGGAAGGACAGTAGAAGATGCCGAAGGGATCTCATGCCGAAAGAATCAAAAGGGGAAGTTTGATATGCCCGGGGGCAGTAGCTCGGGTACGGCTAGTGGCAGATCTTTAAGGCCTAGGAGGCCAAAGAGAGCAGCTGGGCAGGAGATTGAGGAGGTAGATGTAGTGGAAAATTCCACTAGTGATGAAGATGAGGTTGAGGATGAGAACTACAGGGTTGAGTACCGTCACGGTCCGCAGGGAGATGATGATAATGATGAGGAGATGGACGCAAGAGATGATGAGGATGAGGGGGCAGATGATGATGACACTGCTGATGAAAATGCCCCTCTCATTCTGGAGATTTGCCGACCCACTGGCCCAGCTAGTAGGAGAGTGATAGATTACTCTGTGGGTGGGATGACAGATACAGTGAGGAGGTTGAGGAGGACTAGTCCACTTGATGTGGATAGGACAACCACTGACTACAGATTTTGGACTCTTTTTTCAGCAGGATTTCTATGCCACAACTATTATGAAGAAGACCAAGATCACATCAGATGCACAGTACATAGATTGGGAGTACATGAGCAAACAAGACAACCCGGTGTTCAATGAGATTATCAGAGTTTGTTCTGAAAAGCGAATCAAACATCTCATGGGCTTCAAGCATAATTGGAACAAGGAGGTGATTGCTCAGTTCTATGCTACTGTGTTCTTCGGTTATCATGAGGAGGATGGCAGGCGAGAGAGAGCTATGAATTGGATGACAGAGGGACAGCGCTTTCATGTCACCTTTTCTGACTTTGCTTCTATACTCAGAGTTGGACATGAGAGTGATGACACAGTCAGGATACATGATCGGGGTGTTATGGAACCATCAGAGATAAAATTCATGTATCCCAGAGATCAGCGTGGCAGTTGGGGGAAAGTGAGTGGTCTCTACACCTACTATGGGTCTCTCTACAGATTGCTCAGAAAGACACTCACTCCTAGAGAAGGCAACACCTCAGAAATCTCACTTTACATGAGAAATTTGATGTATTATCTGAGGATTGGTGAGGAGACCCCTCCATTTAGCGTTGCCGATTTCATTTGGCATGAGATCAAGACTATTTCTGAGAGCCCTCAAAAGATATGCGCCTACAGTCCATTTATCATGTTCATCATAGAGAGGGTCACTAGTCTCAAAATCAAGAAGGATACCCCACACAAGCCACTTCGCCCTCCTGTTCCTCACAAGTTTAGGATGTCTTCTCCTCCACCAGCAGACACAGATACAGAAGCCGGAGGAGCTCAAACTCAGCAGCAGCGGCGGCCTTCACAACTGCAGGCCAGAACCGGTCTGACCAGTTTGGGTCTGGCAGTGGTGCACAGCCAGAGGGACGGACCTCTCCGATCAAGAAGTTCATGTCTATGTTTACAGGCATTTGCAAAGGCCAGAGGGATGTCCAGGTTGATATTAGGCAGCAGAGGCTAGAGAATAAGAAGACTCGTGATGAGTTCAAGAAACTGCGCGCCGCGTTGAGTCCGAATGATCCGCCATCACCTATCTCTCCACCACTTGAGCTACCTAAGATACCCCCGCTTCGAGACATCATGACCGATCACATGAATGCGGGATACTTTGAGGAGTATGGTGACATATTTGAATATGGACACGTTGGGTCGAGCTCACAGCCTCCGCCACCCCCTCCACAGTCAGTTGGTGCTCCAGGGACCATGCCATACATGCCTACTTCAGAGGGTGACTTGTTTGGTTCCTCGTTTGGGTTTGCACCTCCAGGACCTACCTATGCAGCTGCTACACTCCCGTCTTCGTCATATGCATATGGTGGTGCGTCATCTTCTATGGCAGGAGTTCAGTTCTCTAGTGCACCTTCTCCATCTCCCGGAGAATTTGCTTCACAGGCAGCAGCTTCTATCTTCGGACCCACTTCTGCTCCTAGTCATGGTATGTTTAGCTCATCCATATCTTCTTCCATGGCTAGCACATCCGAATCACTCCATATTATCACACATACACATTCACTTGAGTGAAGGTTTTCATTGGACTACATCTTCTTCGTCAGATGATCACAGCCCGACCTTCTAGCGACGGAGGAGATTGGATGCATGATGGGAGCGTGACTACAAGCTTCTCCAGGCCCTTTATGGATGATTGATGACAAAGGGGGAGAAGAAATGGATTAAAGCTTATCTAGTTGAACTTGTAGTCATGTCACTTTGGATGTAATAAATTCGTACTTTATCTACTTGTGGACTTGAGAATTTGTAATGTGTGCTACTATGTGTGTTGAGCCTATTTATGTATTCTAAGTGACAATTTGCTAGTGTGTTACATTTATTGGGTGATGCAATGTTGGTTTCACACATACTTGCTGTTGGAGTGAAACCGGTCTGACCGGTTTCCCAAACCGGTCTGACCGGTTTGGCCCGAACAACAAGCATGTGCTTCTCTTTGTCTTATTGAGTGCTATACATGTCATATGCATCACACATTATTTTATTATATCTCACACACTTGTTGCACATGATGGATGCTAAGATATAGGGGGAGCTCTCATTTTTATTGTTTAAATGTGCATTTGGCATTTGAGGCCGAATTTTTGAAATTCCACTCAAAGCACATATTAAGGGGGAGCTCACTATATATCTCAGTCATCTTGAGCTTAAATTTCATATCTTTTGTAAGCTTTAATCATGTTGTCATCAATCACCAAAAAGGGGGAGATTGAAAGTGCATCTAGGCACTTATATGTTTTGGTGATTTTGGATGACAACATGATTTGTATTTAACTTGTTTGCTTAAGTGTATGAGCAGGGTTTTATTCTTATGGATATTCATGTAATATGATTGTTGAAGAATAGAAGCTCATTATTGGTATAAATGACATGAGAGCAAACAAGTTAGTGTGATCCCATGCAACTAAGCAATACAATGACAAGTGAAGTAAAATGACAAATGAGACATGGTCTTATGCAAATTAGTTGGTCTCATCTACAAGATACTTGTCAAAGGTTTTTGGGACAAGAACAATTGAAGAAATTGGGATTTCTTTGGGCTTGATCCATGGCAATGGTTATATTCAAGATGAGACATGATTCTATGGTTAGTATATGGTCTCAAGTGCATTGATGATTATGGACAAGTTATTTACCAAAGAAAACATACAAGACAACATACAAAACAATATTGAAGACATTTCAAATCAATTGAAGACAAGGATATTCAATGTGGATTTCATTAATGATGCAATGCAAAGCGTAGCTTAATTTGGCAAAAGAGGACGGAAGGGATCAAGCTAGATGCGAGTGACATTCCTAACAAAGTGAAGGGCAAGTTGGTCTTGTAGCCGAGGGACTTTGTTTGTGGAAAAGTCTAACATTATAGTTTGGTTTCTATACGTCGATCAAGTCATATCAAGTGAAGCAATGCGAAGCATCTAATCTTTATTGATCATATAGTGGAATGGCTTATGAATTGTTTCATACAATGGAAATTCTAAGCCATTGGCTCAAGTTGGATTTGCTCAGCAAAGACATGAAATGTTGAAGACCTCAAGTTGAAGATGGTCAAGTATGGCATCAACGAAGATATAAAAGCTCAAGTGGTAGATTCTATCTATTGTTTTTATCTTGAGTTTAGGAATGCCGTACTATCAAGAGGGATGCAACATTAGTTGTGTTGACAACACCAATAAGTGCTCAATAGATCAACCCATGAGAGATAACCTCTAGAGAGAAGTCCTTTAGGGACTTTGTGTGCTGAGGGGACCAAAACCGGTCTGACCGGTTTTGGAAAGCGGTCTGACCGCTTTTGGGACGCTAGTGTGCTGAGTCGACCCAAACCGGTCTGACCGGTTTGGGACTCTGACAGGTGCAACGGTTACTTTGGTTTGAAAACCGGTCTGACCGGTTTCCAACGGCTATAACGGCTAGTTTGTGTTGTGTGGGGTATTTATACCCCTTACCCCTCTCTTGTGAGGGGTGCTGGTTCATTTTGCCTTTGTGGCTCGTCCCTAGCCTTCCCTAGCACCAGCAAGCTCTCCCCAAACCTCTCTTTGTGAGAGTTGATTGATTTTGATCATATCTTTTGTTTTGGGTTGAGGGATGTATGTGTTGTGAGCTATAGATAGCAAGTGAAAGCAAATTGCAGCTATTAAGAGCATATCCATAGCCTTGAGCACTTCCGGTGAAGTCTAGCAACAATTGAAGCATTTGTTACTCTTGGAGGTGAATCCTCCTAGACGGTTAGGCGTCGCCGGTGAGCTACCTCGTGTGTGGTAAGCCACGGATTGGTTGTAAAGGCTGGCCTTGCCTCCTTCGTGGAAAAGGGTCAAAAGTTAGTGGAACCGAGGAAAGTGGCTTGGAGTGGATAAGCCCGCCTTTCGTAGGCCCTCAACGGAGACTAGGATTCATCGTGTCTTTGTGACAGCCTTTGTGGCAGCGGTGAACTCCGAACTTCGGGAAAACAAATCTTTGTCTCTTGTTTTACTTCACAAGCTCATTTCTAGCATTTATATTCGCTTCCGCATCGTTCTACTTGGGTGCGCTCTACTTGTGTGCAGGGACTAGGTGGACCTGCTAGTTATCATCTACAGGAGCTCATCACCAAGTTTGGTTTGTGCTAGAACTTGTAGAGGGGGTTAATTTACATAGTTGGTTTTCTCTGTGGAAAACCGGTCTGACCGCTTTGGCAAAGCGGTCTGACCGGTTTTAGAAACCGGTCTGACCGGTTTCTGTACTAACTGTGGGAAAAAGTTTGTATTTTGCAGATTCACCTATTCACCCCCCCCCCCCTCTAGGTGACATCAAGGTCCTTTCAAGGTTGTAGATACAAACAGTCACGGGCCAAGTGCTATGACTACTGCTCATTTCACCAAAAGGGTTCATGCCATCGGTACTTAAATCAAGCCTAACATTCCTCGCATCAGCATCAAACTCTGGGAATGCTCTGTCGATGTTCCTCCACTGGGATCCATCGGCGGGGTGTCTCAACATGCCATCCTGCTTACGTTCTTCTTTGTGCCAGCGCATCAATTTGGCATGGTCTTTGTTCCTGAACAAACGCTTCAGACGGGGTATCAGAGGGAAATACCACATCACCTTCGCAGGGATTTTTTCTTAGAACGCTCTCCCCCAACATCACCAGGGTCGTCCCGCCTGATCTTGTATCGTGCGCAGGTGCAAACCGGACAACGATCCAAGTGTTTGTACTGTCCGCGATAGAGGATACAGTCATTAGGACACGCATGTATCTTCTGCACCTCCAAACCGAGAGGGCAAACAACACGTTTTGCTTGATACGTCGTCGATGACAATTCGTTACCCTCTGGAAGAATTTTCTTTACGAGTTTCAGTAGCTCCTCGAAACCCTTATCAGTAACACCATTTGCTGCCTTCCACTGCAGAAGTTCAAGTGTGCTACCCAACTTCTTTAGCCCCTCTTTGCAATCTGGGTACAGGTCAGTCTTGTGGTCCTGCAACATGCACTGTATCTTTTTCAGTTCCTTATCGTTGCTGCAGTCTTTCTCAGCATCACGCAACATTTGCCCGAGTCCATCAGTAGGTTCATTTTCCTGAGCAACATCTTCCTGAGCATCGCCTTCCCGAGCAACATCTTCCTGAGCATCGCCTTCCCGAGCAACATCTTCCTCATCGGCATCACCCATTGCAGCATCTGCAAAGGAACCGTAGTATTGAGCCAATAACGGAATGTCGTCATCGGCCTCGTCTTCTTCATCTTCATCCATTAGAATTCCTCTTTCACCGTGCTTCGTCCAAACAGAATAATTCCTCATGAAACCGTGCCTCATCAAATGCACCTGAAGACAACCTCTTTGTTTGTACGATTGTATATTTTTACAATGGGTGCATGGGCAGAACATGAAACCGGACGGCGTCCTGTTAGCCTCGGCGGCATCGAGAAACGTCCTAAGGATATCACGGAACGCCTGAGCGTGGGGGTCCCCGTACATCCATTGTCTATTCATCTGCATTATTAACCAATAACAAATATACAATACAATTTAAAGATAAAAAAATTTAATATATAAATAAATACAAATTATAATATATATTCCATTATATAAATAAATTTCTAAAACTACATTACTATATTCATTAAATAAATAAATATACCTTCTGTTAAATAAATAAATAACTATTCTACCTTTTAATAAATAACTAATAATATATATTTCATTAAATTAATAAATAACTATTCCAACTTTTAATAAATAAACCTCTCTAATAAATAAAATACATAAGCCTTATAACTATTCACAAGTCATACAAAACAAAATACTAACTAGCTTGCCTTCTCTCTCCATTTAAAACACAACATGAACACTCTCTCCACCATGAACTCAAGCTCTCTCCTCTCTCTCCTCCAAGAACACAAGCTCTCTCTAGCTAGCTTTACCTTGATTCACAAATCCCTCTATTTCTAAATCATAGAAGGATTACAAGCTAAATAAAACATTAGAGAATGAAAGAGTCTACCTTGTAGTGCTCCTTAGATGAGTAGAATCTTCACAAATTTTTAAAAAAATTTGGGCAGCACCTCCCCTCTTTCTTCTCCCCTCCCGACGCCCGAGCCAGCATGAACACAGCGAAGTGTTCAGCTGGCTCGGGCGGGGGAGGAAGAAGCCCCTATATTCAAACACACTAGCACCGGGTCGTGGCAAGACCCGGTGCTAATGCGCGCCCTTTAGCACCAGGTGCAGCCAGCAACCGGTGCGAAATGGCCTCGGGCACATTAGCACTGGTTGCTGGCTGCACCCGGTGCTAAAGGGGGCGCATTAGCACCAGGTCTTGCCACGACCCGGTGCTAATGTCTTCGCCCTGACACATCTTCGCACCGCCCCCGCTCCAGCCGTTGGACCCGGTGCTTAAGCCCCATCAGCACCGGGTTCAAAAATGGCCGAGGCGGAGGGGGCGGGCGGATGTGAAGTATTCTGGTAGTGTTTTGTTGGAGCATACTCTTGTACACGGTGCAACCTTTTATTTTATCACAACAACTCGTTTATTTTCTCTGTGACTGTGTACACAGGGATTATCCCTAGCATCCGTACCCTAGGTTCACGAAACTCAGTTTTTTTTAATATAATTTTATACACATGCATGGTGGCATCGATCACTTTTCCTTTTCATACGCTCTTTACCTTTTCTCAGTTTGCCCCTGTTTCAGATAACACGATCGATGGAGTATCCCCGCTCGCCTTATCCGGAGAGCGTGGGCCGGACCCCGGCCCCCTACGGATAGAGATGTTCATGTGATCCATCCCGCCAACCGCAGCACGTAGAAAAACTAGCGCGCCGGGCCCCCCTCCTAGACGCGTCCGGCCGGCACGCGCGGCGTCGCGGCGACCGGCCGGCGGTGGTTGCGGTCGCGTGTGGCATGAGTCACCAGTCAGTCAGTCACCCAAAGGGCACAGAAAAGTCTCCGTCCGTCCGATCGGGCCGGGCCCCAGAACCTCTGTTCCGGATAGCGCGGCGGCGCACTGTGCGTGGCTGTTCGTCGTCGACATGATCATGCGCGGCGCACTCGCCGGTGTCCCCCCGGCCCGGCCCCGGGGCCGTACCCGGCCGCGCGCGGCGCCAGGTCTCGGCGTCGCGGTGGGGATGGCGTGCGCGGCGTCTTTCGCCGGCAAGGCGCGCGCGCGGCGCGGCGCGGCGTGTACGAGCGAGCGGCCTGCGCGCTGAGAATGATGGATGGATGCGACGGGCCGTGCTGCCTGCCAGCTAGCTACTGATGTCGTGCCATGGGCGGCCCGATGCAAGCAACCGGCGGGCGGATGGGGTGGGGTTGGTTGGCACGTGCGTTGGCTTTGCCGGCCTGCCGAGTGGGACGAGCGGCTGTGGGAGTCTGTCTGGTCGAGACGGGACTGGGTGGAACTCGCTTTTTCCCACGTGCGGAGCTGTTGGGTTTTGTTACTGTACTTGGGATCGGCGTCGGCCGGTGCTCGGCGGAGCATAGGATCATCTTTTGCTTTTCCCCGGCATAGGATCAGTTTGTGTGATGTGTATGTCCGGTTCCTTGTAAGTTCCCAAGTATAGAACATCACACTACACATGACTTGCAAAATGAAAAATTTTAGGTATCATTACACTAAGTATTTATCAGCTATACGTACACAAAATAGATCTGTCAAATCCTACCGTTTGAGATGAGATGTGGCAAGAAACCTCTCTGATTTTGCTCAGCTTTCTAGTCATTTAACCTTAAATCTTGTGGATAAAGTCTATCCTTTTCTAGTCTTGTTACTATGGGGTGTTCCCTTCCTTGAAAAGATGGGTGAGAGTTTGGTAAAAATGTCACATCGGACACTGTAGCGTACTGTAACACTTTTCGTTTGTTTGTGGTAAACATTGTCCTACCATGACCTAACTAGGCTCAAAAGATTCGTCTCGTCGTGTACATCAAAACTATGTAATTAGTTTTTTTATTTACCTCCGTTTAGTGCTCCATGTATGAGGAGAGAGATTTGATGTGATAGTGAATAGTGAAGTTTGGAGAGAGAAAGTTTGGAGGAATTTTTGGAATTGAACACCGCCGTATGTGTGACCATCAAACCTCTAGCAAGCACGCACTACATAGCCCACTATACGACGATGCACGCGTCCTTTGCAGCTTGCACTGTCCATGTCCTACAGACCTATGCTAGCTATGAATGATAACAACAGCGCTATTATGGTGTGTTCATTTGTTTCATTTGTCGTGATAAGTAGTTCGCACGTGCCAAGTCCGTAACCACGGACGCACTTACCTACTGAAGCTTATATATAGCGATTTCTTTTCGATACTTGCTTATCTGTAGTGATTGTACGTAAAGTGACACGTAAGTGTCCCATGGACGAGCTACCATACTTCCATATTTTTTAACTTATTCTTACAACACACATGTAGCATCTCGATGTTACGGTGTGCAACCGGGACCCGCTCTTCTCCAGCTTTTCGTAAGAAGAAAATGGTTTACTGATTGCTCAGCACACTCGACAGGAATAATACGAGTACATTTGCTTCACGTTATGCACCGAGCTTTGCATTGGCACGTATCTCGTGTATCCCCACGGCAAAATTAGACCTTTCTCCGTTAGTTTCTCTATCCACAGACACAACAGAGATTATCCCCGACCAGTCTTTCGCCACGCATCTTTCATGAAAGTCAAGGTCCTTGACACAGTACAACACATGGTGGTGGGCTGGTGGCATCACTTCGGCTTTAGTCTCCCTTTCCACTCTTTTTCTTCGGCTCACTCTACTATTGTTGCAGATAACACAATGGGGGGTAATCCCACTGCGCCGGGGATCTAGTGATCTTATCCGGAGCATGGGCCGGTAGTAGTATCGTTCACGGGCCGGGACGTCACCTTGCTTCTGGGCCGCACCCAACAGTCAAGCCGCATGACGGCACAAGACGACCGGCCCGCCGGACCTAAACCATCCGCCGCCGAAGCAAGCGAAGGGGCGCGTCTACCCATCACTGCGGCGATGCAGAGACATGTCGCCCGAAGAAGCGGACGCGTCTCCAATTTTTCTATTGGGCTGCTCGTGGGTCGATTGTTTTATCGTTGAGCTATTGGACTGACTAAGAATAACTATACATTCGCCCGAAGAAACGGACGCGTCTCCAATTTTTCTATTGGGCTGCTCGTGGGCCGATTGTTTTGTCGTTGATCTATTGGACTGACTAAGAATAACTATACATACTTACTACGCAGCAGGAGACAAACCCGAAACAGAGCACCCATCGGTCCACGTAGATGACATCACTTGCATGTAAAGAAAGTTTGATAAAAAAAGACATTGCTCTTAAACCAAGCATCCAAATAAAATTTCGATCGTACCATAATACTTATTGTGATAAAATCTTCAAAACAAGATGTCACTTGCCTATATTTGGATGATATTTCTTTTGTGGACATTTTTTTATTAAGCTAGAACATTTTTGGCTGATGCGAACATACACCTAAACAATACGAACAAATAGTTGTTTTCTGCGAACAAAAACCTAAATATGACGAACAAATTATAATATAGTGCGAACAAATGTATTCCACATCACGAACAAATTATAGTATAGTGCGAACAAATATATTACACATCGCGAACAAATTATTTTACATAGCGAACAAATAAAACAACGTCACGAACAAATCATTTAATATAGCAAGCAAATAAGTCTGCATTGTGAATAATTTAGTTTACAAAGTGAACAATAATTTAACATTATGAATAAATTAGTCTACCAAATGGATAAAATGGTTACACATGTGAACAAATAATTTTACTCAGAGAACAAATGTATCCAACATTGCGAACAAATTATTTAACATAGTGAACAAATGAGTCTGCATCGCGTATAAATTAGTTAATATAGTGATCAAATAAGTCTGTATCTAGTTTGAACACATAAGTTTACAACATGATCAAACAAGCCCATATAGTTTCTCTATCAAAATACTATAAAACATATAAATAAACATCAACTTTCATTACTAGTAATATGTACTATAAATATTGCATGTTGTAAGAGGCAAAGAAAAGTAATAAAATAAGTAAAAGAACAGAGAAAGAAAAATAAAACAAAAAAGAAGAAAAGAAAAAATGAACCAAAAGAAACGAAATAGAAAAAAGAATATAGACAAAAAAGAATGGACGGTTGTGCATGTATGCAGCAGCATGCGTGGAGAGGCCCATGCAGAAGCAGTAGCATCAAGGATATTTGGTTGTTGGGCTGCAACTAAGTAACAGCCCAAAATAAGGACTGCGTTAATGCGCGACGGGTCGCGCAGCAGTCGATCGCGCGATCGCGCGACCCCGCGGTCCAAAGCAAATGGCGTGTACAGCAGAACATCGGACAATAGAACAGGGAGCGGGAGTAGCCTTTTTATTCTACCGTGGACCAATTCGTACGGGAGTAGCAGGGAGGCATGCTGACATCGTTTTACATACTTCATTCTATTTTCTTTAATTGATGATAACTTTCTCCACAAGTATCCGTTTTTGAATCCGTTTTTATTTTTATATTTCTTATGATTTTATCTACGAAATAAGATCCACTTTCCGTAGGTTTTAATGTAATTTTATTTATACTGTCAACCTCTGTATAATGCTATTAACAACTTATATAGATGTTTTGTATCAATTTATATAGATATTATAGGTCAACTATATATATCAACTTGTGTTAGAGAATATATATAGATTGATAGTAATATTATAGGTCAACTATATATATCAACTTGTGTTAGAGTTAATATGATTGTACTATCAACTTATATATAGACTATGTATCAATTTACGATCCATTTATATTGTTGCAACTTATGTAAAGATGATGTAAAAATTTATGTAAATGCAATGTAGCAACTTAGTGGTATCAATATACGTATAAACTTTATATCAACTTATTTGTGTATCAAACTTATGCAGAGACTATGTATCATCTTATATAAAGACTTCAAATTATGTGACAACTTATATGATATGTCTACTTGTCAACATCTTATACATGATAGGGCTATCAATTTATGCATAATGGTTCTATCAATTTATATTTCTTAGTGCTATAAAACTACGTATGAACTTTAGTATCAACTTATGTAGAGATTTTGTACCGACTTATGTACAATGCATCAATCTGTATTTAACATACTATCAACTTACTCAAAAAACTCATACTAGCAACTTATGTTGACAGATTTATACACAAGTTGCTACATAGTTACTATACATTCAACATAAAATGTTAGCATATAAAAATTATTTTAAAATATATGCATCATGGATCTAGTTTTATAGATCTCATTATAAAGAACATAGTGGTACAAACGGAATCGAAAACGGACACTTCAAACAAAAGTTATCGTATTTTTAAGGTGAAATAAAAAAAATACGTGGACCAGGTCCACCTTTTTCCCATGAGACAGCAGCAGGACGTGCATGTCGCGTCTTCCTCAGGTGAAAAAAATTAAAAAGGCCCAGCACTTCGTACAGAAAACTAAAGCAACCCCGGGTGGACCAGATCCTGGGCCAAGGCCGTCGTGCGGTCGCGCGCTCGCGCGGAGCGCGACTGGCAGCGCATTAGATTTAACCCAAAATAAACCCACGAAAGCTTAGTAGAAGGCGCGTGGGCGACAAGCGCGAATAAATCGAGCGCGCGACAGCTACGCGAAGCAAGGGTGGCCGTGACGCTGACGCCAACGGCCACCCACGCGGCCACGCCACGCCATGGCCACCTCACCCGCCAAACCGCCTCCACTCCCGTCATCCTCCCATGCCGCGCCGGCGCGGCGCGCGTCAGCTGCCTCGGCCGCCGCGCTCCTCGTCAATCAGCCCCACGCCGGCACTGATTGCAGCGCGGTTTCTTCGTCCCGTGCCGCCGCCGCCCACCGCGCGCCGGGATGGCGTCCGCGGCTTGCTCTCTTCCCCATGGCCACTCGTTCCGCGGCCCATATAGCAGCCGCCGCCGCCTACGTTTGACACCCATCGGCCCCGCCTGTTCTTCTTCCAGCCGAAGAGGCACCCCGTCAGGTTCCTTCTCGATCGCTTCCCCATTCCTAAGGAATTTGCTTCCGTGATAGATTTGGGGGCACTGTGAGGCTGGGTTGGTCCAGTCCAGGGAATCGAAGTGCCAGATAATTTCGTAGCTGTAGACCTGTGCTACTACTGTAATTTGATTCCTGTGCTAAGCATTTCGAATGTCTGATGGTTTGTTCGATCTGGTTGGGTTCTGTGTACGCAGTAGCAAAATTCAGTTAAGCAACGAGCTCAGGATATTTTGATCTGGAAGGTTCTGTTAACCAACTGGATCAATTGGCATCGCATTGGGCACTAGTAACAGCATAAGATAATCCGGATGGTTCTCAAATCATTTGGTATGTAAGAAAAATGCATCCTCAATTGACCGGGGAAGTCAATCCGATTTATGAATTGGAATAGTATCCAGACATCAAGAGGCTAGGACTTCGGTAAAAACGAGGAGGCACTTCATTTCATCATCCTAATTGAGGCGCGGACAGTCATATCCGAGACAAATGCTCATCTCAATTGAATTTCTGTTGCCTACTTTTAAGTATATCGGTACTTACCAGTCATCACCACAGTACTATATAATTTTTGCAGGATTGAAATCTGCTGGAAACATAAATTTCCATCGCATATCAAGGGGAAGTCCTGTTTCGTGTTCATTAATGGATACATCCAAAAGCAATCAAGGGCCAGATCATCTCCTTGTTCTTGTCCATGGTATCATGGCAAGGTAACTGCTGTAGGTCTAACTTCTCCTGTAGCAAGTTGTGAACATAGATTTTCAAGAGGCTTAATGCGCAGACACATTAGTAGGACACAAATTACTAATCTGTATTTGTCTTCATTCTTTCTTGATTATTATGTTAGTGAAAAATTTGCTCCATTCTACTCTGGTTGCAGCCCCAAAGACTGGACATATGGGGAAGCAGTACTGAAGAGGCGGCTAGGTGATAATTTTTTCATCTATGGTACGCCATGCTGTTATCCCCTTATCGGATTCTGCACTCACTAGCTTCAAGACTAGTTATCACTAACCCATTCATTCTGGCTTTCTGTCAATACTGATTGATGAACTAAATGAAGTGTTTGCTACAATGTGAATATGGCATCCACATTGTTACTTAATCTACATAGGTTTACAGTTGAGAATAGTTTGTTGTTTGCGCTGAGCTGTAAATGTGCAAACATTTTTCTCTGCAGCTAGTTCATCAAACATCTACACCAAAACCTTTGATGGGATTGATATAGCTGGAAGAAGGTTAGCAGATGAAGTACGTTCCTAGAAAAAGGTTTCAAGAATTCACCTTGCTAGAGACTGCTATCTCCTGTTCGTAGATCCTGATGAACTGCTTAGAAGCTCTGATAATTGTGCCCTATGGAAACAGGTCTTGGATGTGGTTAAGAAGAAGACCGGCTTGAGAAAGATTTCCTTTCTAGCACATTCTTTGGGTGGTTTGTTTGCTAGATATGCTATTGCAATACTCTATGCACTGGAAATGAAGAATGGAGCACAAAGTGGTGCAAGTATCGTTCCTACAGCAAGAGAATCTGCAAAATTACAACACACTTCAGGATTAGGTGCAGTTGCTGGACTAGAGCCAATTAATTTTATTACCTTAGCAACCCCACATCTTGGGGTTAGAGGTAGAAATCAGGTGGGTCATCAAAATGTGACAGTTTTTTTTTTGCAAAATATACTGCTCATTTTCCAGTAAAGTTTGGGTTTCTGGGAAGCAAACTCTCAAGTTTGTTCAAATAGAACCTTTATATTGAGTTTGAATTTGCATGGCATGTTTTATGATCTGGGCTGACTTGTCATGCTGTATCGCAGGGTCAAAAGCCAACTAGTATGTAGACTTTGAACAAAACGATGAATTTATTGTGACCTGTTAATGTTGAGCATTTCCTTTGCTACATACTTACATGTTTTTTCCTAATTATCAGCTTCCATTCCTTCAAGGGCTATCTATTCTAGAAAAACTTGCTGCACCTTTGGCTCCTTTAATTGTTGGGCGAACTGGTGCTCAACTCTTTCTCACTGATGGTGATCCTAGCAAACCACCTCTTTTGTTGCAAATGGCATCTGACTGGGAAGACAAAAAATACATGTAAGTGGATAAAAGAAATCATTTAGACGCTAAGTTGCTCTTGTTGAAAATTGATGTTTTTTTCATTGTCCAACAGATTAGCATTAGCAGCTTTTAAGAACCGCATTCTGTATGCTAATGTTTCATATGACCGTATCCTTCCTTGCCATATCATTTCTTGAACTTGATCTGCAGCATGCTATCCGATAATGCTTATCTTCCCCCAAACTATTTCTGCTTCTATTCCTTTTGTTTGTTTTCTTGAGCTTATTCCAGACATGGTCGGCTGGCGAACATCTTCACTAAGGAGAGAAAAAGATCTTAAGGTATCAGTACTTCCATAGTTGATTCCATGCGACTTGCGCTAAATAAATGGCCTGCAGATTTTAGTCATTTTACTGTTCTACTATTTACAGCCCTCACATCGTTCACTGCATGGCTATAAACACATTGTGAATATTGAATACTGTTCGCCTGTATCATCGGAAGATCCCCATTTTCCTTCAAAGGCAGCCAGAGCTAAAGAAGCTGCACAACGAACGCCAAACACAGAAAATACCGAGGAATACCACCAAATGATGGAGGGTAAGTAGGAATTTTGCACTCCATGTGCGCTAGATTTGCCAATTTCTTGGATTAAGTGTGGACGCTGATTCTGGAAACAGAGGAGATGATCCATGGCTTACAGAAGGTTGGCTGGAAGAAGGTGGACGTCAACTTCCATTCATCATTCTGGCCTTACTCTGCTCACAACAACATACATGTATGCATGGCACAGTTCTCTTCTTGAGTGTGATATCTTTCTCTATTCATCCAAGTTCTATTCTTTTTAATGAACAGCATCTGAATTTATGTTATCGATGCAGGTCAAGAACGAGTGGCTTCACAACGCTGGTGCCGGTGTCATCGCGCACGTCGCGGACAGCATCAAGCAGCAGGAGTCACGGCCATGTCTTCCTGCGAATCTTTAGCATTAGCATTTTAGCGTCCGATGTACTGGCATTTTCTGTGGCCAATAAACCCATATCCAACTTCTGATACTCAGCATTCACTGAGCAACGCCCAGTTTGCTTAATGCTCACAAGTCACAACAGCATTTGGTTCAGGGAAGATAATGAGCCGTTTTTCGGGTCACTTCACTAAACTCTACCATGGGTTAGGTTTGATGTGATGATGTCAATGGCATCTCGATGCATAATGTTTTGCACACGCCCAGTTGTGCTGCCGCAGATCCTGATTGAAACACTGACGCATTCGAAGTTGATACGTGATGCCTTGGAAGTTGAGACGTGATGACCCGTAGTGTCATATGATGATTTGTACCCAACCAGGTTACGATGCTATTCAGAAGGGCCCAGCGCCGGGCCCTTTGGCACTGTGCACGGGCCCTTCCACGGGAAAACCCTGAAAGGAAGAGAGATCCAGTCCCAGGCTCCGAGGTTCAGTAGTTACCACAGGGTGAGAGTCAGCCATCGCTGTCGCAGGCAACATGGGAATTAGTCTTATGAAACAATTAGGTACATGTACAAGAATCCTTGAATCGACCAGAATTGGAAACTTTGACGACAGCCATTGAATTCAGGCAGCCATCGTTCATGAACTACCCTCTTCTTACAGACAACATTGAAACGTTTTAAGAAGAAAGAGAAAGAGAAGTCTGATAAAAACAACAACATATTGTAAGCACAAGAATCCATAGCTACGCAGAAATTTGACCTCCACAAGCTCGCTCTTTTCTACCCATGAATGATACCACCTCCAGCTTTAATCAAAGAGGATCTTTAGGTGAGGCAATTATTTACAGCTAGCAACTGGCGGTGGTTGACCCTTTGTGACGACACCAGGATGGGGAAAAAAATTTCCATGTCAATGAAGCGAATCGGCGGCTGAAATAGAAGTCTCCAGCTACTGGTAATCAGGGTTGAATGCAAGACCCTCTTGGTAGATCAGATCCTTCATCTGTTCTTCGGACAATGCATGCTGCTCAAAGTCGAAGCTGAAGGGCATCGAGCAGACTGGCTCATCACTTATATCATGAAGTGATGCCAAGTAAGGATGCGCAAGTGCACCTTCCACTAGAAAAGGTTGAGAAAAAAATTTAGCAACATGGAACTTGATGAAAATCAATAAATCAGGAAGAATATTTTTTCCAATAATACAAATGTATTTTTAACATTTGAAAACACAACTGATAGCAGGTCTGATTCCTACTTCAGAGTCCAGACTAATGCTCTGCATCGATCATGATAACAAGTGGGTGTGCGCCTAAAGTTGTTGTACTGCCATTCCTATGTCAAGCCATGGTGCTATAGCTTCACTTAATATTTTCAAGGTGGAATCATCACTATTTAAGTATTTAAGGTAAAAGCAACATATTGTTTAAGTAAAACAAGTTAAGAACACATATACAAGAAGATGGACCAGCACTTAGAAGAGTGTAAGACCTTACCTGTTATTCTCTGTCTAGGATCAAAAGTCAGCATCTTTTCCACCAGGTCAATTGCTAAAGGTTGAACATGCGGAAATTTTTCAGGAAAGGACTGCCTAGCATGACGGGGAAGTTGACGGATATATCTTCTTGCATTTTCATTTACAAAGTCTAGATCAGACTCATTTGGTGTCCCAATGAGCTGCATGGAAGAAATAGGATGAGAACATTAAGCATGAAACAACATGCACAAGAGAAGAAGTTACTAAATTCCTTACTGAGCCATAAATTAATATGAACCATTTCATATGAGATCCGAATTGACACAAGGGGCTATTTTCTAAATCCCATAGCAGAAAAAATAGCCAGTTTCTAGTGAGCTCTGTTTTCTTTACTTTTTGTGCATTTAACTACGTTTTTGCACATGGTGAATTCACAAGGCATCTATAATATTTATTTTTAAAAAATTGGAACAAACTCAAAACTACCACAACACATGTTCACAGTATAACTTGGGGCCAGCCATGCAACACTGGAAAATGAATTGATTGGTCGTTGTAGTTCTCTAGGCTAAACTATCGCCTGAACTGTTTCATCTTTAAAACAACATACTTGTGATCTTTACGAATTATGACTAATATATGTACATAATAACAGTATAACTTAGGCCATCATTAATGTGAGAACTTTTACATGTCATTTTCTCTCTGGTTAATACCAGCATTTTGACAATCCACCCATTACTGTATTGGAGGTAGATAAATGGGCAGCCTTCATATAAATGGACGGACGGGTGGGTGGATTGGTGTATCCAGTATCCAAAACAATCTATGCTTATTAACAGTTCACTACATCATACTTCAAAATACTATCAGAAATCTATGATAATGCTACGTACTAACCTCCATTAATAAACGTAGCTGATGGACATGATCTCTTCCAGGAAACAAGGGCTTCCGGTCCATCAGTTCCATAAATATACAGCCCACAGACCACACATCAATGGCTGCAGTATATTCAGAGGAATTCAACAAAAGCTCTGGTGCTCTATACCATCTTGTGACAACATATTCAGTCATAAAATCAGTTTCTGAGGTGGTGCGAGCAAGCCCAAAATCACAAATCTTGAGGTCACAGTTTGCATTCAAAAGAAGATTGCTAGGCTTCAAGTCACGGTGAAGGACGTTTGCTGAATGTATATACTTCAAACCGCGGAGAATTTGATAAAGAAAATACTGCAAAGAAAAAACACACAAAACAGTCATACAAACGTGTATAATTTCTCGAAAACACGACAGTAACAAATAGTGCGGGGGATCTCTGATCTGTTAACTTGGGCAAAGGGGAAATAGGTTAGCATGCTACAATTCCACTCAAACCATGAATATGTTTAGCAAGAAAGCCACATGGATATCTTCATTGAAATACTGACCCAAAATAAGGAGTTTGTGTGGTTCGAAACAGAAGTCATTATAAGATACAAAATTGTGATACCAGGTACCCCTTCGATATTAGAATACACTTCTATTCAAGGATTCATGTCATATTTATGCATCTGTAGCTTACAAGCATGAGAAGGAGATGGCTACACCATCTTCCAGTTATTATTATTAGCTTTAACACATTCACTTAACAGCTACATTTGCATGAGACTACTAGGTTAGTTGTACATTCTGTTGCATATTATGCCATTTTGCCTCTGGGCTATAGAAGATTTGCTTGACGTCATCATAAGATAACCCTTCAAATCTTGCATATGAGCATATCTGGGTTTTAACAATGCTGCCTACTTGTGATATTTCAAAGCACTGGACATTAAATCTGATTTATAAAAACTAAATTCTCAGCTATACTTCAAAAAATTTAAATATGTATCAACAGTCATTGAGTTCTGGGTTAATACTTAATATCTTCAAATCTCAGGATAAACTTAATTTGAACAGTCTTAGATAAACAATAAATTCACAGAAACACGACCAACCAAAAACTGGAACACAAAATAGATTTTGATCTAATCTCAAACAATAGCTAAAGAAACATCAAGAGAAATAATTGATAGTACAATGCATTTCTTAGATTGAACAAAAGAATACCTGGCAGTGCTCCTCTGATAAAGCTTGATTTGAACGAATAATTTGGTGCAGATCAGTATCCATCAATTCATATGCAATATATACATCATTGAACGCCTCCCTCTGTGGAGGAGGTATTATATCCCTTATTGCAACAATCTGCACGCACACACACACACACACACCAAAAAGAAAAATGAATTTGCATCAGATAGTATCTTTGTAGCTGGAAACCATATTCAAAACTGCTCCAACAATTTTAACTACGGTAACGCGAATGCAATGATTCTAATGTTTATACTTTAGTAAGTACAGACTGCAGAATGCTGCTGTAGCGCAAAAGAAATGTTTCAGGAGACAATAAACTTTGTTCGGTGGCTCAAATGCATTTCAGCTCAAGTTACTTGAAATAAGTCAACGGCTCAGGACAAGCTTAAAAACACGTAAGCTTACTGCCACATGTTGTATAAACCATAAACCATTGTTTTTTTGTGCTTATTTTGCAACTTGTAATGACATACGTTAGTATACAAAGTAGAGAAAGGTTCTGCAGCTTTCCATTTTTTTATGTAGTTTCATCATGCTTTGTATTGTCATTATACTCTTTTTGGCCTTTTGTAGCAAATTTGCAAAGTAGGCAGCATGTTCCTTGCATCTGCATAACGCTTTTCTGATGGACTACCATGCAGAATAGTAAAAATAATATGGCTTAAGCTACCGTTACGGAAAGTCGAGGTATATGTAGCTGACCAAGAATGCACACTGTCTACATCAAGTGCATTAATTAACTGCTAACCGAAGTACCGAACCTTGCCAAATCAAAAGATATGCTTCTACACACATAACTGTCGAATAACAGAAAGGAATACGACGACAAGAGATCCGCGCATACGACTTATGCCATATTACCCGTTTTACCAGGATATAGCTATAGCAGTTACGAGTTTACAAATCATCCCAATTTAATTCAGCTTATTTCCAAACGTGTAAGAAGTTTCAAGCCATAACAGCATGCCATTCACTATTAACTGTCTTTCACTTCCCGACATTGATATTGTCCCTTCTGACAAGCTAAAATGATTCTTTAACCATATGCTGGCCAAATCCGATGAAAAATGAAATCCTGTCACTTAGTCTTTCAGCTAAAGGCCAAGTTCAGCATACAAACAGAAAGTCTACAAATATCTTTCCAGTACTAGTAACACAAGCTTCTAGTCCCCCTACCCGCTGGGTATTCACTCCCACTACACTCCATCTGATTGGGAACATCTAGCTAAAAGGCCAGCACTAGGTCGGTCCTCAAGTGACTCACTTTTGACATCAGCAAGCAGAAGCATCATGCACTGCTGCTCCAGGTTGTTTCACATCATTCTTTGCCCTCAAGATCTTCAAGAACACAATGAATAGCATCAAAAAGAGGTGGTTGGCTCCCTTAAAGGCATGTCTAAAATTGCTATTCCTGAACTTCTCCCCCAGCCACACGAGGAGGAAGAAAAAGTTCCCTTAGGCTAGGCGAGCTGTCGTGAACTTAATCATTTAAGGTAACTAACCCCAACCTCCCCCAAATTTAATGCGACCAACAGACGAGCATTAAACGAGAATCTCCGATATGCTTCTCGCGGGGAACAGACAAGAAAAAACAGGAAATTCTGGGATGGTTAGGCTGGAGGGGTGGGCGGATCGGGGGTGGCTCGGGCGACTGACATTCTCGTGGTCCATGTGGCGGAGCAGCTTGATCTCGCGGAGCGTGCGCTTGGCGTCGATCTTGTTGTCGAAGGCGTTGGCGATCTTCTTGATCGCCACCTGCTCCCCGGTCTCGGAGTTGAGCGCCGAGCTGCCCACACCAAATCACAAATCAGTAACCCCGCTCGCGCGGCGGCACATGGATCGCGAATCGAACGAGGGGCGGGCGGGCGAGCGGACCAGACGATGCCGTAGGCGCCCTTGCCGATGGGGAGGATGGGGGGCTTGTACTTGGAGGTGACCTCGAACACGTTGCCGAAGATGTTGTACTGGATGAAGCGCCCGCCGTGGCTGAGCGTCGCCTGGATGTTGTCCATCATCCCGCCCGCCGGCTGCTGCGGCGGCTGGCCCCCGCCGCCGCCTCCGCCCGCGCCGGCGTCCGTCATCTCCGTGTCCGGCGGCTGCGCCCCGCCGTCCATCGCCGGATTTGGATCGCGCCGAGGAAGGGAAAGTGGGGCGGAGGGAGGTGGGGGAAATGGGAATTCGTTGTTGCTGCGAGATTTGGTCGCTTTCGAGGCCTTCCTCTTTTTTAGTAGCAGCTCCTCTTTTATTATTTTTTTATTATTTCTCTCTCTCTTCCTAGCCGAGTTGCCGGCCTGTGGCCTTCGTGGAGGAGGAAATGGCTGGGAGGATTGCTGCTACGCGTACCCAAAGGGAAGGCTGCTGCAACTCGTGCTAAGCGGAACGGGGCCACTAGGCAAAATGGCGAGAGATCACGAGGGCACGTGACAAGAGGTCAAGTTACTCAAGTACGAGTACAATGGCTTGTTGAAAATGTGACCTATAAATAGGTACGGTCTGGACGATCAAAACACGGGTGACACGCAAGCAGATTTGATGATATATAGTATTAGAGTAAAGGGAGAAAGGAGGATGTTTTATTTATATGAGTAACGCACAAATTAAAATTCGACAACCTTAGCTACGAAAAACGATGCAATGGTAATGGTGATCCGGTTGGTCCCCGAGCCTGATCACCGGTACTTTCTCCAGCAATGTCATGATGTTTTTTTTTGGAAAAGGGAAGTTTTACTGATCTTATTTCATCAAGATGATACAATTATATAAGATCCAACCCGACATCTGCATAACTAAGATGCACACAGCCCATAAAAAAGAAACAAAAAAAAGAGCACCATGACTATAAGATCATGTCGCAGCAAGCTACCACAAGCGACTTCACCTTCATCCGCTTCACAAACCAAAGCTGCTTTTGTACTATGACGTAGGCTCCTGAGACAACGCCTCCAACGAGGAAACGGCACGCGCACGTGCCGACATTGCAGTGACCCAATCAATTAAGACCAGATCAAAAGTTTTCACCCGAGGGAGTAATTCATCTTAATCCAAACAATGCCTTCAACAAGGTCACTGCCAGGTACAACCAATTGAGGTCAGACCTAGGAATTTCTTCACGGAACCAGTGAATTAGTAACAATTACCACCACGACATAGTCACAACGTGTTGCTTCCCCCTTCTTACCAAGCCAATGCTTTCATATAGACCAGACCTGACCCACTTCAAACGGCCACGAACTCCAAATTCGGCAGACCATCTGAAATCGTAGCCTGAGGTACCATGTTGTAAAGTAGCCACTGGGTACCCGTGCATAATCCACCAGGAATAAATTACAGATGAAATCCGTCTTCGAGTAAGAGAATCCGCGAATGAAGCCAAGGTGACTCGTGTCTCCTGGTCTATATGAAAATAAAGGCGAAATTGAAGATGGCATCACCAGATGTAGTTGCAAAATCCGAACCAGAGGCTACCTCCGCCGCCGCCGACTGCCTTGGGGATCGACCCCGCGCAGCCACCGGCCATGGCATCAGGCTGCCTCCGCGCCGCGTGCAGGTGCTTCTCGTCGCGCCTGCTGCCTGCTGACGGCGCCGTCCGCGCTAGCCATGCCCACGCCGAGCCGCCGGCGCCCTGGCTGGATCCGGTCCACGGGGACAAGGATCTCGCCGGCCGAGTGGGTCGCCGCCGCCACCATCGGTCTCGCGCCGCCGACCGGGGACCGCGGTCTGCCGAAGGAGAAAGCCCCGCCATCGCCTTCCTGGCAGGCCCACGGGCTTCCGGGGCCCCGCTCCGGTGACGGCGAGGATGGCTGGAGGGTGGGAAGGAGGGAGCGGCGGCGGTGGGGGGAGGGGGGGCGGCGGTGAGGGGCGAGCCGTCCGAGTCGCCCCCTGGATCGGAGACGACGCGGGGCCGGGCGAGATTTGTTTTGTCGTTATCAGCAATGTCATGATGTGTTTGGATCAAACGCTTTAGTGCCGTCACAACTGTTATAACCATAATAGATGAGAATAGTATAAAGCGTGCTGCAATAGTAGGCGTTCTTGGCCTAAATCATACGGCCTCACATTCTTAGTGATGATCAAGTAAACTAAATTTTTGTGATGGTAGGGTGCAGTCAAAGAAAGGATCGAATGATTATTTTTCGTAAGAGTGACGATGCATGCATGGTTGCTAAAGAGACCACCAGTCACCTGATTCAGGTTCTTTAAGCAGGAGCGATTTTTTACATGTGCCAAAGATTTACAGCCAAATATATGTGCCACATTATATATATAGTAATATAGAGCTTTCGGATATCGATCGATTAGCACATGCCTTGACTAGCTAACAGGCGATTCGCTAAACGCTGCTAGGGATGTCTGTTGTGTCGGCTAGCTATCTTTGATCTCTGGTTTGTCGTAGTTGGTTCTTATTTTTCAGCTGCTGGCTTGACTGCTATCAATGTAATTTTTTTTTGACATGGTGCAATGCAAGTTTTAGGAAGCAGAGCATTGCACCATTGGCACGGGATGGGTAGGCATCGATCTAAAAAAAACAAGCGCACACGGACGCGATGGGCTTGCATGGCCGTTACCGTTTCGGCGTGTGCACTCAGCCTGCAAGGCGCGTATCCAGTTTGGCTCCGAGGGCCCATCAAGTACAGCATGGGCCTGGTCTGGTATGACGCGCGGATCGCGTTAAAGATGAGTAAGAGAGGAGGACGTTGGGCCAAATACGATGGCCCGGATGATGATGATGATTGAAAGAGAGCTTTCAGAGCGGGCTTGGTCCAAATCCATCATCGCGTGTTATTATTAAATAAATATAGTTAAAAATTCTCAAAAAATAAATATAGTTAAATAATAAGTCACGAAGCAAGACAACCAAAAGGTTAAGGAGAAAGGCATTGCAATAAACCTGATTCTTCATAAAAGATTGAATCAACCTATCTCGAAATGTTAAAAGTCAAAATCCGATGATTGTTTAATCAACTATAAACAAATGTTTCCTATGTATTAGGCGGCTGGACGTACTGGGTGAGGGTGGAGGGGAGAAGCATTGCAATGCACATAATGCCTCATAAATTTTAAATAGTCTCCTGAATATTGAAAGAAGATCATAGATTGTTGAGTTAAGTGTAAGAAAATGTCGGAGGATATCGGTGAGAGATTGGTGATTATCGAGGCTAGAATGTCTAAAATGGACACTCATAATAATAATCTCATTATTAACTTATGTGCCGATGATTACCTCAAGCTTTTAGAAGCTTTTAGTTGCATGCCTTTCTGCATGACAGAGTGACATATAAGGTCGCGTATATGCGATCAGATGTGTTTTTGGATGGAAGCATCGGCCACAAACCTGGGTGCTGGATGAGTACTTGTTGCAATCCACAGAACAGCCCCGTGGGCGTGGCTTTTATGCTTTATACAGGAGGAGGACAGCTGACGTTGAGATTGGCCAGGAGATTAGTTACAGCCCCAGGATCGTGAAAACGGAAAACCCCATTCGGTTTGGGTTTTGGGCGGCGGCCAAGGGTGGTCATATAAGGGCAGCCACTAGGGTTGGCGGCTGGCGAGGGGAGGGCGCAGACGGCTAGGGATTCTCGGCGTCCATTCCTTTACACGCGGCGCACATCCACGCGGCTTGGGGACTCTTGGACACTAGCGGGGGCAGCGAGCTCGGGAGGAGACGAAGGCGCAATAGCGCCGACCGACTGGCGGGTTAGCTGTGCTGCTGGGCTGGCTAGCAACAAGCCGGCTTGTTAAGGCTTAGGTTAGCTGTTAGAGGTTAGTTTGTTATTTTCTACCTAATAGTTAGCAATTAGCTTTAGTTTGAATTCAAACACACTCAAATAAGCACAAAACCAATAGAAGAACAACTCACAATGAAGTAACACAGAGCCTTTAAATTGTAAGATTGTCCAGACACAGCCACACACAGCCCGGTGCCTTTAAGTTGTGTGCAACCAGTGAAAGGGGAAAGACATCTTCTTCCTCCCGAGACCCTGACCCGGCAGGTTCTCTCCTCCCTCCCCTCTTCCAATCCATCTCTCAGCCATGTCCGTCCCCCAACCCCATCCCATTATTCTCCATCAAGCACGCCGACTGTCACCCTCGCAAGAACCCGTTTGACCTTCCCACGACGTGCGGGCCCTAGCTTTCGCTGTGTGGTCAGGGGCGGAACTGGGGGCAAGAGTGAAGCCTAATTTAATTGGCCGGAGCCCCAAAATGCTGCACATCTGACGTCACAACGTAAAGCCCAATCACACAGGACACATGCGCAGCCCAACATGCTGATGGCCTTACTGCCCAACGCCCCAAGCCCTCAACAGGCCATACTACCGAAGCGGATTCCGTAAAAAAATAACATGAAGCGGTGAATTAGGAGCCGCATCGACGCATCATATTCGTACGACGTTTTTTCTTAAATGCTGCTGACAGATGCGACGTGTCGACGTCTGTTCTTCGTAGAATCTCGTGGTGTTCATGCGAATCGTGGCTCGCAGGCTCGGCAGCCACGGCGACAATGGAGGGGCAGGAGAACAACGACGGCGGGCAGGCGTCTAGGCCAAGACAGTCCTCCTGTTCCTCCTCCGATTGGAACCAATGTAAGTGAACTCTATTTATTTAATCTAGATTATCTAATTTTCTGAATATTTTCCTGTTTAATTTCTTATCTTATGATAGCATAGGATTTGTTTAATAAAATTAAGTTAAATTCTTGTAGGAAAACAGCAAAGTCTTGGGTAATTAAATTGTCATAGTCATAGCCAACTAGTATATACTTGAAACATTACGATAAATTGTTAGATTTTTGAACCGGTAAATATTTGTGTGGAGGACTGACCCCCCTCCCTCCCCACCCTTATGATTGTTTCTCACCATCCTGCTAATGGCAGTGACGGGCCTAATCGTCCATTGCCTCCATCGGAGGAGGTCGAGGAGAGGGGAGCAAGCGGACGTTGAGCGAGCTGCAAGAAGGGCTCGCCGCGCTCGCGGCGTCGTAGGCGACGACGGCCGATCTGCAGCTCGAGCTCGCGGCGTCACAGGAGACGGCGGGTGGCCTGCATCACGAGCCCGCCGCCTCTCAGGCGAGGGTGGGCTCGCTGCAGGCGGCGGCCGACTAGAGGCTGGAAACGGCCGAGCAGAGGGTGCGGATTCTCGAGGGGAGGCTCGCACTCCTGAAAGCGAGGCTAATCGCGCGGCGTATGAGATGTACGTGTAGGCAGCCCATGCGACGCCAGGTGTGTCGCTCGCGTCTGGTAGCGCCAGCGCGCCGCCGGATGGCACTCAACCGCTAGCTACGGGCAACGTGCAACCTGGTGCAGCGACAGTGGTGAAGCACAACGCGCAGCCAGCTGGTGAAGCAAGAGCAGCGCAGGGGGGGGGGGCACATGCCTCCCCGGAGGAGTGCTGCTTCCCGGTGGAGCGGGCGAAGTCGAGCTGCCCGCGGCGATGGTCGACGTGCAGGCCGTTGTGCTGGCGGTGGCGGCGCCGGGTGGAGCGCCAGCGATGGTGGTGGACGTCGACGAGTCTGATTATTTCTCTACATGTAGCTAGAAATCGGAAATATATCCTAGCTAGTATCTGGGGCCTGGTGCGCGATGTGTGAACTTTTTTTTAATGGCACGATGTTCGAACTTGGTGTAGTGTGAGCACTAGAAACAATTGTTGTAGACGAATTTCAAGAGAAAACTAACCAGATGCGGCGGCCGACTAGAGGCTGGCAGCGGCCGAGCAGAGGGTGCGAATTCTCGAGAGGAGGCTCGAGATCGCGTAGGAGGCTCGCGCTCTTGAAAGCGAGGCTCATCGCACGGCGTATGATATGTACGTTGAGGCAGCCCACGCGACGTCGGGATGGCGCTCAGCCTCCAGCTACGGGCAACATGCAGCCAACTGGTGAAGCAGGAGCAGGAGGGGCACGCACCTCCTTGGAGGAGTGCTGTGGAGCGGGCGAAGTCGAGCTGCCCGTGGCAATGGGCGACACATTGCCCGTTGTGGTGGCGGCGGCGGCGCCGTGTGGAACGTCAGCGGTGGTGGTGGCAGCGGCGCTAGCTAATTTTAATAACAGATAATGAACCTATATGTTGAAATTGGAGGAGAGAATTGTAGCGAGAGGGAGAGAACCTATGTGTCAAGCTCAAAGGAGGCCCACATCGAGGACGACCATCGCATACAAGTGCATGTACGTACGTTGTCCCTTTCCATCCATCATCCATGAGACCAGGACGGTGGTGGTCTGCACAGCAGCGTTGGGATTGGGACTCGGGCTAGGCAGCGGGCTGCGGGGCCCAGCGTGACGCTAGGAGGCCGGGGCATGGGCATCGTCCCTTGCTGGCGAGCGCATGTACTCCGGGAATCAGTCAAGGCCAGTCATCGAACCCCTGCCTGTCACATACAGAGCCAGCCAGCCAGGAGTGCTTATGTCAGGCACGTACGTACTACTAGAACCTTGCCATGGAGAGGGAGGAAGGTCGCCTATTTGTTTTTTTAGAGAGAATTTCTTCTATATCATTGAAAATTTAGACCATCTCTTATATAACATCGAAAATTTAGCTTTTCTCATTGCCATTGATTTAAATTTTTGATCCTTTATATGTCATTCCATTAGATACTACCGTTAACTGTATTGGTTGGTACTATTTAGCTGTGTTGGGTGCCCTTTTGTCCTGGGCTGACCCGGTGTGCCATTGCTGTCCCGCAGCGTTCGTCTAATCATCAATGTGGTGACTGTACTCTGGTCACTCGATCTTGAGATGGAATGGCCACAAGATCCTGCTTGAGATGGATAGCTTTAACGTTTCAGAGATAGCTAGCAGAGTCAGTCGCACGTCCGACCGGTAGCTCCTTTCGAATTTCAGGAGATATGAGTGAACCGCCGGCCGGGTGGAGTCTATGAACGCGCGTTACCTTCACATGAAACATAGTACGTCATTGTTGTCATCCGCCACCAGCGGGCCTCGTCCGTCAACCGCGCACGCCAGCCCGAAGGCATCAAGGAGTGCGTTGCTGCTCTTGAGGTCCTTGCACGACTGCATGCACGGCGGCTTCGTGTAGGGCACACGGTGGATGCGAGAAAAGGTAGGTTGACGCGGTGGGTGCGACCCCTGCTCCCAGTGCCCACCTGCCATGCGCTCCGGCCATCCGCACCGTGGGCGAGTTGCATGCATGTGGCTCAGGCCGGGGGCGTGTGTGGTTGCGCGTGGGGCAGCCGCGCAGGCGCAAAGGATATATAGCGGGGGCATCGAACGGAGCGATTGGCGGCGAGGGCGGCGCGGTTGACGGCAAGGGCAGCGCGAGCTACGGGATGGCGGCGGCGCGTGCGGGTGCGGCAGCCGGGCCTGCGCACGGTGGAGTCGGCGCGCAGCTCGCAGTGCTCGCGGACGCGGTAGGCGGCGGCGCGGCAGCACTTCCTGCGCGTGAGGATCTGTTCGTGGCCAGCGGAAGGGTCAATATGGAAGGGAAAAAAGAAATTTGTATTCCTTCCACCAACTGACATGTACGATCGACAACGGTGTTATCCTGATCTAACTGCAGGATCTAACAAAATGGCATACAAGAGCAACTCCAACGGACATTGTAAAAGCTTGTGTATCGATAAAAATAAGAAAAAAATCGGTAAAACGCCGTTCCAACAGGCTCGGTATCTTCATCCGCTCGGGATCTCGATCGCCATCCGCACCTCTCCGTTCGCCAAAGATGCGAGCGGCAGCGACTCGCCATCCCTTCCCGCCCGCTCCTCGCGCCATCGGCTCCAGGAGGATGGCGGCAGGAGCAACGGGACGAGGTGGCGCGCCCTCCTTTTCCTGCGGCCGCGTCTCTACCGCCGCCCTCGCCCTTCTCCCTAGCGCAGCGCCACTGCCGAGCTTGCCCGGTTCGCACAATGCCGCCGGCGCCATTGCCGTCGCGATTCACTGCAGGGAGCAGCGGCGACGAAGCCAGCCACCACCATGAGCTTCCCCGCGTCGAGCTGTGTCGTCCCGTCGCCGGCGTGAAGCTCTGAGCCGCCGCCGTCCCCACCAATTTCCGGCCACCTCTGCCATCTTCGGGACGAACCACCACCACCAAGAGCTTCACCGTGACGAGCCGAAGCCCCGGGACCGGTCCTCGTCACCGGATTTCTGCCGGAGAAGCGCGTCCCCGTGAAGCTGCACACCACCGCCCGCTTCCTCCGCTGCGAGCCGATTGCCGGCCGGCCTCCTACACCTCCGCCCGCAGTGAGCCCATCCCCTTGATGCCCTCGCTCTTGTCCCGGTGGCGTCGGAGGAACAGAGGCCGTCGTCCGGGCGGCGTCGGAGGAACAGAGGGATAGGGCGGCGGCGGCGTCACGGCGTAGGAAAGAACGACGGACAAAAAAGAATAGGGAGAGGGAGAGGGCAGCAGCGTAGGTGGGCCGAGCAAACGACCGGACGGCCCAAAGAAAAAAAACTGCAGCCCACAACATTTGAATATAGAGAGGGTTAAAATTTAGAGAGGCTGTTGGGTTTGATTGCTTTTTTGGTTGCCTTTTCATTTTACATAGTAACTAAATCAGGATTTTAGCTATCCATTTTTGCTAGTCTCTTGGAAATGCTCTATGAGATCAAAACTTAAAACCAATGGCAATGAGGGGATAGCTAAAATTTCAATGGAAAATAAAGGAATGGTCTAAATTTTTAATAGCGTATAGCAAAGTCTCTCTTGTTTTTAGTGCGTGTAGTTGAACTATCTATAAGACTAACAATTAGTTGAATATATAATATGTATATATTAATAATAGGACGCGTTTTATCTACACACGCGTAGCTACTCCTGCTATTCTTGCGTACTCCTGCTATTCTTCCCACGGTAGTAGTCAACCTCCGTGGTCTTTTTTTTTTCGCGGGTCCCGTACCTCTATCGGATCGGATCCAGTCCTCACCCGCGGCAAGCTACGTGGCCTCCTCAAATACCCACGGTATTTTTTGCCGCAAAAATATCTCACGGTATTTTGTATTTAGTGGAAAAAAATGAAAACCTGCGGATATACATATACCACGTTGAATTCGGATCGGCATATGCTAACGCTAACTGAATTCTCGGCTGCAGACGCATACGTACTTGTTGTTTGTTTAAACATCATATGCACTAAATTCTTTACTGCCGTATATTTATCAGGAGAAAAAGATCCGTATATTTATCAGGAGAAAAAGATGTATGGATGCATACTGAAAAACGTAATGAGTATGTGTGGGCCCAGGAGAGTATACTAGTGTTTTTTTAATCTTCGGGAGTATGTATCAGGCAAGTATATGTTAGTATGTGTATATACTTGTTTGAAGTATGCGTTATATGCACATACTTCTTTTTGAAAAAAAAATTAATAAGTATTAGTGCATACACGTTAACTTCCATATCACTTTCACAGGAGTATGAATACATATACGCATGCATTTTCGAAAAGTAAAGTATATATAATTGCACATATATTTTGAAACCATGTGATATCTAGGTATGAGTTGTATATACATTTCAATGTATGAGAACCTGCATGTTCACGAGGTATACCCAGCCTAACAGAGATATGAGATGAACGTATGAGTAGATACATGTCGATGTGGATTATTATGAGTAAAGTACATTAAACTAGTACACAGATTTGACATGCTAGAAACTATGATCCCCGTTCATTCTAAACGCAGCTAAGCCTCTGGTGGTGGTGGGACTCGTGGAACGAGGAAAGCGACCGCCGTAGACGCTTGCCGGCAAGCTAGCTTTCGTCAGGGTCTGTGCTGAATGTTTGTAGGCCTGATTGATGGGAGTACTTCTGCGGCGCATAATAAACGCAGGATACACCATCTGAACGGTATGGCAATTAGACGATGATCAGAAAAAAACTAGGAAACATAAACTGATATACATCGATACATTATGCAGTGATACTACAATGCAAGAAAAAATTAAGAAGTATCAATTGATACTCTGTAATCTCGAAAAGGCCGGTATCAAACATAGGACAATCTGGAAATAAGTATCAAGTGATACGCAGTCTGAAAAATATTAGTTGGAACCTATAAAAAAGTATCAAATGATACTATAATTTAGAAAAGGATCAAATAGATACGTATTGGAGTACATTAGATCACCTGAAATGAAACAACACTGGTAGATGAGTGTGTTGTCGCATGAGCAGACGCATTGCAGAGACGACTAGATGCCAAGGGCTCCGCCTCGATCTGATCAAGACGCCAAATACCTCCACGTCAATGATTAGGCGCTGGTGATCTGTTCGAGAACGGAGTAGCATATGCTTAGACGACAATTGAATCAATCATATATTTAATTCGACCAAACCTGTTCACCGTCGTTTTGCGTCGGCGTCGGAAGAACACGTACAGATGAGTTCTCATCTTGATCCACGGCAAAACACTAATGAGTATGATCTCATACCTGTCTCCGTCGTTTGGCTGGGAGATAGAATTAATAGACGTACGGGAAGGTCAGCTCGTCGTCGCCGCCGCCGAGAAGATGAGAGCGCATTGGGTGCAGGCTGCCGTGGCGGGATGAGGGCGATCGGTTCCAGGAAATTCTCACCGATCAGATTTGAATGCGAATATGAGTAACAGAACACCGGTTTGTGATAATGATCTCGTATTAAAAAAATTATTTGTTGTGTACCCTCATATACCATGCGTCCTATACCCAGCGACGGGAAGTGTACACGGGCGTCGGAGGGTTACCGGACGGACGGAGGGGTTTTTCTGCCCGCTAATGCGTCGAAGGGGTGGGCAGGGGCGCGGATACGAGGAAACAGTCGGAGGAGTAGCTACACGCGCGTGCACAGTACATTTTTTCTTATAATATTATTATGTGCCACAACATTGATACCATTAATTAAAGTAAAAAAAAAATTATATGGTCAACGATCCAAAAACACAAACAAAAAGAGTAAGGCCGCGTTTGAATTACCCTTGCTATTTTCAAGGGCTAATTAAACGTAAGTCTTAATAAGTTCCAAAAGTACCAAAAATGATAACTTACCGCACCCACCCACTTAGGGACGGCTCTGGCAACGGCGGCTTTGGCCTGCGGCAAAGGAGCCGGCGCAACGGCTTTGGCTCCGACAGCTCGTAGCAACCGCCGAAGACCCTGACCCAACGACACCTGTTGCTTCCGCAGTCCGAGCAGATCCCACTGCCTCCACGCCGAGATCTCGGGCTCCTCACCGTCGACCACCGGCACGCCCTTTGGCGCGGTGTCCTCCGCCCGGGGCGTCTCCAGCTGCTGCCGCGACGCCACCGGTGGCAGCGTCACCGTCGACTGCGTCGTGGTCACCCCCAGCACCACCGCCGAGGCCTCCTCCACCGGAGACGAGGCGCGATGCGGAGCGGAATGAGCTTGCCTCCAGAGAAGAGCTCGTCAGCGGGGATCATGGACGCGGCCGCGCACTGGCTGAGGACGAACTCGAAGTCTGTGCCAGTGCTGGGGCCACCGTTCCCTCCTGCAACCACCGCCGCCTCCCTTCGCCCTCCTCCTCCGCCCGTGTCGCCGAGGCTGAACCAAATAGTAGGGGTATTTTGGTCTTTGTTGAGCTCATTTATTGACCTTCGCCCTTTAAGTCCATAGAACCAAACAGGATAGGGGCTAAACTTTAGTCCCTGATCCTAAAGAAACCGTCCTAAGCTAAATAAAGATGTGTACTCTCTTACTCTGTTCTAACGCTTGGGACTATAGAGCTGCAGATCCAATGTCAAAAAAAATTAAAACTATGCCCTCCGTATTTTTGTAGTACATTCTTTGACTTGCATATATACTCTCAATTTTCCCTAGCTTTTTGCTTCTACGGTTCTACTTATACTCTCAGTTGTCTTTACACTCTCAAATCACTAACCCATCTTATGATAAATAATTAAATATGAATTGCAGAAAACTCTTAAAAACCATATATATTCAGCACTGAAAATTTTCACTCCGAACTTTTCAGGTGTATTTTCCTAAAGGAGCGTTTCATTATTCTACATTTCCTGCTTCTACTAATAATTAATTGCGTTGTTTTTTTTGTTAGCATGTGCTTTGGAAAAAAGTATTGAAGGTTCATAAGACTCGTAACGTACAAATCACCATTCTTTAGTGGGCATCATAGCAAACATGCTGCGTAATCCTTGTCCTGTATTTATGCATAAAATGGAAATGTACTTAGGCATTCATAAATAATGAAGCTATGTTCAATGCAGAGGTTAGATATCACATGCAGATGCTTTCTATACATAGAGCACTGGGCTAACTTTTTAGATGAGTACAAACGATCGATTTCCTTTGAAAAGACCGAGACATTGTAGTAAACTAGCTAGCAATACTAGTAAAACAATGGTGCTCTTTACCAAATCATCCACTACTTGAAATACAACTAGCCGGAGGGAGGAGGGAGAAAAGAAGGAAGAGAGCTGCATGCATGGGATGCTGCTGCAGCAGCAGCTACTATACTTTTTGTTAGCCAAAATGCAAAGTACCAAACTCACTTCGGGTTGTGCTTAGTTCCAAAAAGGAGATGTAAAATTTGGCGAAATTATCACATCGGACACTGTAGCGCACTGTAACACTTTTCGTTTGTTTGTGGTAATCGTTGTCCTACTATGACCTAACTAGGCTTAAAAGATTCGTCTCGTCGTGTACATCAAAACCATGCAACTAGTTTTTTTATTTACTCACGTTTAGTGCTCCATGTATGAGGAGAGAGATTTGATTTGATGTGATGTGATAATGAATAGTGAAGTTTGGAGAGAGAATTTTCGCGGACGGAGGGAGTAGCAGCTGTCTCACTGTTGGACTGCACCGTGTACGGTACATCACTGCTGCTGTTTTGTGCCGTGGAGCTAGCAGCTGTCTCGTTGGAGGAGGCCTGCCAAGTTCACATCGCCGGGCAAGTACTCCCTCCGTCCCAAAATACAAGGATTTGGAGGATTCAAATTTTGTATCAAATTATAAGGTTCTGAAGGGATAAGATAAAACTAAATAGGGTTGATGGGTAGGTGAAGAGTTGGTGGGTAGTTTAAAATGAGGGGTATAGATGTCATTTCTCCTCCCTGTTATTTTTTGAGTTTGAATATTTCAGGACCTTACTCCCTTCATTCTGAAAAACCTGACGTTTAGGACAGCGACACGGTCTTCGAAACACAACTTTGACCTCTTGTTATTATAAAAATACTAGCAATTATGCTCGTGCGTTGCAACGAAAAAAAAACATAATGCATTCCTAGTACCTAAATAAAAACACATTAGTTATATTTCTAAGACCGCTTCTATAACAATGTAACATGTCATATTGACATGATTTACTGCAATTTTCGTTGTGTATAGCAGAATGCCCATGCATCTGTCGAGTCCCTCTTCTCGCTCGGTTGCCACATCAACAAGCTGTCGGGGCACGCTTGAACACCTTCGCTTCAAGTCAATAAGGCCATCTATAACTAACATCGGCAACAAGTAATTAATGCCATGAGGTGAGCCTGTTAGTGAAAATTATTTTCGAATATGTATAAAAAATAAACCAAACATCCTATGTTTAGTCCGAACAATTACCTAAAAATACAAATTTGTGAGCCAACAACAAACTCTAGGAAATAAAATCCTTCTTACCTGCAGCCGGACCGAAGAGTAGACCATGTCCTCCCGCAGCCCGGCATGCAGGACTTCGTTCTAACTGCTTCCTAGGACCTAGCTATACGGTGCTCATCCTTATCTCGAAGCTTCCTCTGGCTACTGCTTATTCTCGTCTGCATGACACATGTGAAGCAATGCAATTGTGATAAAAATGAGACAAGATCCAATCGATTCAGCCACAAAATAAACAAGCAGGATATCCAAGGGGTAGTGTGCCAAACACATAAGACACAAAGCAAGCGATTCCATCTGGGGCTGCGTGTTGCACGACTGGAAGGGGCAACAATGTAATGCTGCATGCATGGGGAGTTTGGGACAGGCAGCTAGCTTGGCCGCTTGGGGGCTTGGCCATTGAAGGAAGATGAACATCTTGCCTCAAGTTGGGCTCATGTAGTCATGGGTAGAGAGGCCACGCTCGACGCTCCTGGCCTCCAAATTTAACGACGACAGCGAGGCACTGTTATACTCTCTTCGTCGAGGCTGCCGGCCGCTTCATCTACCATTAGTCCACAATGCTATCGACACAGCCACTGCGTCCTAGACGCATCTGCGCCACCGGCATCGACTTTGGTCAACACCTCGTGATGGCGTCATCAGCCTGTGTGCCATCGACTTTGGTCAATCCAGACGCTGAGGTCAATGGAGCTGTGCCCGATGTACCTCTCGCTGCGGCATCCAGACTCCGTTGGCTTTCCTGCCCAACTATAACGTGACGTCGATGCCGTCGGTACGGTGCAGTACCAGCTCCTCGCAGCGGCGTCCCCTGGGCGAGAAGTGAAGTGACGTCTATGCCAGCAACGCTGTGCCTACTCGTCGCAGCGGCATCCCCCGGGCCGAGAAGCAAAGCAAATAGAGGAGCAGCGGCTCGGAGAGCAAGTGCACCGCCCTAGCTCCAGGCTCCGAGGCGTGCTTGGTCACGAAACAACTTCAGTAGCGGCGGCTCCAGGGCTCGTGCTCGAGGACGACCTTCTTGTCCGCGAGATTCTCCGCTCAATCGGTCTACAACATGAGCCTTCTCCGCTGCAATCGCGATCTCCAAGCGCAAGCTTCTGATTTATTTGGCCGGTTCAATATCTTTTTTTTCGCGACCGTGCCTGAGCACGTTTTTCATTAAGAGGAGAGCAGCTAAAACAAAGTACAACCCGCAAGGAGCAGAGTGTCCGAGCGGGGATCAATTTTGAATCGAAAATTACAGCACTACTATTTGGCGACCTGCACTATCAGCCCCCTCCGAAAACATATCGGCACAACCTGCCTTCGACCACATGGAAGCTTCGTCCCCGATCATGGCAACTAGCTGAGTGACTGTCAAAGAGGTTCCATTGAAGGTGCGCGAGTTGCGCTCCTTCCAGATAAACCAGGCAATCAACAACACCCAAGAATCAAAAGCTTTTCTATCCGATCGTGGGAGACGCTTCCGAGCCAACATCCACCAGTCAGCTAGGGCCTCGTCCGTCATCCCGGGGCAAAGCTGTTGCCACCCTCGCACTTGGAGTACTAGGAACCAGATCTCCCTGGCAAATGGGCAGGTTAAAAGCAAATGTGAGATAGTCTCACTTGCCTGATCGCATAAAGCACATGCATCGTCATCCTGAAGATTATGTCGCTTCCGCCTAGCTGCTGTCCAGCATCTGTTATGGAAGACTAGCCACCCGAAAAACTTGCAGCGATTTGGCGCTTTAGTTTTCCAGAGCGTCTTGGCACCATGAAGATGAATACGACCAATGAAGAAAGTGTTGTAGGCTGAAGAAGTTGAGAAGCATCCATTTGCTGTCCATCGCCACACAATTTGATCCGGCGTGCTTGGATTGAGCTCCACAGAGGCCAGACGCTCCCAGAGGAAAAGGAATTCTAGTATCACCTGAACTGTCCGGGCACCCGAAATATCAGTAACCCATCGCCTGTCTTGCAAAGCATCGGCGACTATCCTTGTCTTGATTAATCTTGGGGCAACAGCATTGGCTAGGCACGGCACCAGCTGCTGTAGGGACTTCCCATCAAGCCAGTTATCTTTCCAGAACAGGGCCAACTTCCCATCGCCAAGCTTTACTGAAATGGACGCCGCGAAGAGCTGTTCAAGTTTTGGCTCCAGCACATCCGATAGGCTTGTCCAAAGCTTGTTTCCTCCTGATTTCGCTTCCCATAACCAACGCATCCTCAAAGCACTTCCCCAGATCCTCAAATCCGGGATGCCAAGACCACCCAGTTCAACGGGCAAACATACCTTTGTCCATGCAACCTTGCAGTGGCCTCCCGACACAGTCTGGGTCCCCTTCCAGAGAAAAGCTCGACGTTTCTTGTCAATGCATTCAATGGCCCATGGATTGATCGCCACTGCAATAGCAGTATGAATTGGGATTGCCGAGAGTTTAACCTTGACCAGCACCAGTCTGCCTGCCGGGCTTAACAAACCTGCCTTCCAGTGCGGTAAATCAGAGCAGACTCTGTCAATCACTGGCTGGAGGTCGCCTTTCCTCAACTTATGCACGGAGAGGGGAATGCCTAAATATTTGCAGGGTAGTGGTTCCAATTTAGCAAGAGAATAGGTGCAAAGGGTTATTGTATCATTCAAGTTACATTGGATCGGTGATATCAAGCACTTGGACTTGTTAGTGTGTAAACCAGAGGCTCCCCCAAATATATCCAAGATCATTCCTATGGCCACAAGATCTTGCTCTGTAGGCGACACAAAGAGAACAACATCATCAGCATAGAGGAAGGTTCTCTCTCTGATCCTCGGATCCCGCAGGCTTGTTAGCGTGTCATCAGCTCCTGCCAGTCTGATCATCGCATTAAGAGCTTCCATGACAATTACAAAGAGCATGGGGGAGAGGGGGTCCCCCTGCCGTAATCCTCGTGCATGGCAGATGCGCTGCCCCGGTGAGCCGTTAACCACAACCTTCGTACTGGCTGTAGAAAGGAGCATACTGACCCAATTGATCCATCTTCTAGAGAAACCCATGTGTGACATGATGGACAGTAAAAACACCCAGTTAACGGTATCGAAAGCTTTAGCAATATCCACTTTGAGTAGAGCACTAGGTGTTTTACGCTGGTGAAGCAAGCGAGCTGTGAGCTGTACCGCCTTAAAATTGTCATGGATTAGCCTGCCCCTGATGAAAGCACTTTGGTTAGGTTGTACCAACTCTAGCAGCTTGGGGGAGAGCCTGTTTGCCAGGACTTTCGTGAAAAGCTTGGAAAAGCTATGGATGAGGCTTATTGGGCGATAGTCAGTTATGCCTAGTGGCAGGTCCTTCTTCTTAATCAGTACCATATAAGCCTGGTTGAGGAGGTACAGGCTTCTGCCATCCATGGACCATAGAGCATGAAAAGCCCTCATGATGTCGTCTTTGATAATGTGCCATGTTGTCTTGTAAAAAAGTCCAGTAAAACCGTCTGGCCCAGGCGCTTTGTCCGATGGGAGGTCTCGAATGGTTTTGTGGATCTCCTCCTCAGTGAAACAGAAGTCTAAACCGGACAAATCAGCTGAGGGAATGCCCAGTGCATGGTAGTCAAGCAGGAACTCATGGCTGCTTGCAGTTCCCAGAATCTGATCAAAATGATTAAAGACCGCATCGGCCATAGCTTCATCGTGTACAACCTCAACATCACTGACCTGCAGGCTGTGAATATGGCTTCGACGGCTACGGTGACATGCCTGGAGATGAAAAAATTTGGTATTTGCATCTCCATCCGCAAGATAAGTCAGACGTGAGCGTTGGCGCATAATCGTACGCATCATAGAGGCCAAACCGAGGCAATTCAACTTAGCCTTCTGCCGCAGTACCTGTTCGTGAGGGAGGAGAGGCCGTAAGTCCATTGCTGTGTCTAAGCGGAGCACCAACTCCCTCGCGATTGCCAACTGTAATCTGACGTTTCCGACATGCTTTGCACTCCATCTTTTCAAGGCAATTGCTGTATTTCGTAGCTTATAATCCAGGACCCGGAAGGGATCTGCATTGATCAAGGGGCAGACCCATGCCGCCTCAACCGTTTCTAGGAATCCATCATACTGGGGCCAGATGTTTTCAAACCGGAAACGCCTGAACGTGTTCAAAGTCAAGGACGTTTGGAGCAGCAGAGGAGCGTGGTCCGAACACTCGGATTGTAAGGCACGCAGGTGGTGATCCGGAAAGTCCGCGACCCAATCATCAGTAACAAAGAATCTGTCAATGCGAGCTAAGGTTGGGGATACTCTTTCATTACTCCAAGTATACAACCTGCCATGGAGATGGAGTTCCTGGAGTGCTGTGTCATTAAGAAATCTTCTGAACCTCCCCATCATTCGTCTATCAAGATTATCATTGTTCTTGTCAGCGGCCGAGTGAATAAGATTAAAATCACCGCAAACCATCCATGTGCCGGGGTAATTCGCTTTAACATTACGTAGTTCCTGGAGAAAGAGGACCTTGTCGGGACCGGATTGTGGTCCATAAACACATGACATCCACCACTGTTGGTCAGTATCCCGGAGACGAACCTTGGCAGTTAACGAATAGTCAAGGATGGAGGGGTTAGAAACCTCCCAGACATCGGTGCGCCAAGCAAGGAGCACCCCCCCTCGGGTATGAGATGCAGGCAAATAAAAGTAATCAAAGCCGCCCCCTAGCATTTCCATTACCAGATCATTCGTACACACATCAAGTTTGGTCTCCTGCAGCGAAAGCAAGGAGATACGTTCCTGAGCGACCAAGTCTCTAACGACCGAACGTCGTGCCCTTGAGTTTAGGCCCCGAACGTTCCAAATAAGGACATTTTGTGCTATCATAAGCAACAGATTTAGCGACCATAACCACCACCAGAGCCTCTCAAGGCTCCATGTCCCCCTGCACCGACAGGGCAACAGGGACACCGACCGGAAGCAACGCATCGAGCGCTTCAGAAGTGGACTCCATCATTGGTTGCACCAACGCCTCATCGTATCGTTGAATAGCATCCGCATCAGGTGGAGCATTGTTGCTGATGTAACCAAGTTTCCTCATCAGCACATTCTTCGCTTGGATTTCAGGCCGTGTGGCCCGACTTCTGGTCTTGGCCGCCAACCGGGCACTGCGCCGCGGCGGCGGAGTTATGACTCTCCGGGAGCGGGGGCGCCGTCGGGGTGGCGAGGAAGGGACCAGAGCAGGAGCGACATGTTTGGTGACCTTTTGTGCAAATGATAATACCCTCCGCCTGACCAGCGAGGTGGTCTCCATCGGTAACAGGTTCTTTATTGGGGTTACAACAGAAGGATCATTTTCTGTAGATACATGCGGTGCGTCCTCCAGAACCCGGTCCAGCAAAGTATCAAGTGAATCCACCATTAGTACAACTTCTGTCAACATTGGATCCCACCGAACGGCCTCGTCAGGCAGTGATGCTCTCCCCAAATTAGCATCAGGTTCAGTAGAGAGGTCAGATGTGGCTGGCACGGTCAGCGACGGCGAGATAGCAATTTCACAGCTCATCATCGGGTCCACCCACTCCAGCTCATGGCCTCCATCAGGCAGCATCTGAATCATCTCAGTGGCATCATCAACCTGTTGCATATGAACCATCCCAGCGGCATCAACAACCTCTTGCGGTTTGTCTCCCCTCGACCTGACCGGGGGGACCGAAGGGACCTCCAACCCTTGCTTTGGCTTCAGTCCCCCAAACCTCAGAGTACCGTTCAGGGACCAGGTTCAATATCTTTGGATACGGTTTACAAAAGAATTTGGATACGGTTTAGGAAAGAGTAAAACACGGCAACATGCAAACTTGGGTTAGCAAACAGAGAAGGCTAGCAAACAGACGCGCAGCAGGGTAATAAAAAGATACGGAGGGAATCCTTTGTGTATATCACGGAGAAGATTAGGGTGGTTTTCGTAAAATCATGACGTACCGCAGAAACAATCCTTGCTTTATAATTAGGTAGAGATTTATCAAAGAGTGATATATGTATACTTTTATAAAAGTATTTTTTAAAACAAATCTATTTATATAGTTTTTACATTTTCGAACTCAACAATTTAAAAGTTAACGATGATTTATATTCACAATGTTTGACCTAAATCTTGTCCTAAACGTCAGGTTTTTCAGAACATAGGGAGTATATTTTAGGACGGAGGGAGTACCACACTGCCACTTGCTTTGACAGATCGTACTACGGTACTACCACAGTATACCACTCCTATTCGCCGGTGATGCTCCTCCACACATACTCTGCTGCTTTCTGCCGCTTCTAGACGAGCCGACGAGGTAATGTAGCGGAGGCGCCGTTCGCTAGAGGAAAAAACAGAAGCTGAAACATTTATTATCGAACACAAACATGTAGGTAGATCTAAAGAAAATCCGAGAGAACCGTGGAAACAAAGCTCTCGTTTTTTATAATTTTTTTTATATATCTCTGAAAAATATTGGAACACACCTACTGCCACACTTGCAAGAGGCCGTTCGACCTCCCCACCGACGAGTGGGCCCTAGCTTTCGCTGTGTGGTCACTGGCCCCAACAAAAAAATAGTACCCCTTTAATTACGAGCAAGAGTGAAGTCTAGTTTAATTGGCCATTCCCCAACATGCTGCACATCTGATGTCACAATGTAAAGCCCAATCACGCATGACACAGGCGTAGCCCAACAGGTCAATGGCCTTACTGCCCAACGCCCCAAGCCCCCAACAGCCATACTGCCGAAGGGGATTCTCTAAAAAACAGTACGAAGTGGTGGATTAGGAGCCGCATCGATGCATCGTATTCGTACGATGTTTTTTCTTCCACGCTGTAACCACCCGCCGACAGATGCGATGTGTCGACGTATGTTCTTCGTAGAATCTTGTGATGTTCGTGGGAATCGTGGCTCGCAGGCTCGGCAGCCACGGCGACAATGGAGGGGCAGGAGAACAACGACGACGCGCGGGCAGGCGTCCAGATCAAGGCCAATCCTCCTGATGTTCCTCCTTCGATTTGAACCAATGTAAGCGAACTCTATTTATCTAATCTAAATCATCTAATTTTTCTATTTAATTTCTTATCTTATGATAGCATAGGATTTGTTTAATAAAATTAAGTGAAATCCTTGTAGGAAAACAACAAAACCTTGCATAATTAATTATTAAATTGTTATAGTCATACTAACTAGTATATACTTGAAATATTACGATAAATTGTTAGATTTTTGAACCGGTAAATTTTTGGATGACGGCCGACCTGCAGCTCAAGCTCACGACATCGCATGCGACGGCGGGTGGCCTGCAGCACGAGCTCGCCGCCTCTTAGGCGAGGGTGGTCTCGCTGTAGGCGGCGGCCGACCAGAGGCTGGCAGCGGCCGAGCAGAGGGTGCGGATTCTCGATAGAGATCGCGGAGGAGGCTCGCGCTCTTGAAAGAGAGGCTCATCGCACGTCATATGAGATGTACGTTGAGGCATTCCACGCGACGGCAGCCCGGTGCGGCGGCAGCAGCGGGGCGCGACGCGCAACCAACTGGTGAAGCATGAGCAGCGGGGGTGTGGGGGGCATGCGCCCCCGAAGTCGAGCATGCACAACCCATCTGTCCTTTCATTTCATGTTACTCCCGTTTAGTTTAAATTGGTGTGGGTTTGGTTTAGTTTGCTAGCTAGTTCGTTAGTAGGGTTTGGTTTAGTTTGCTAGTTAGCTAGTAGTATTGTGTAAGGAATTTGCTGTGGGCTGGATTTGGGTTTGGTTAAATTAGCGGTAGATTTAGTTTAATTGCTATGGATCTGGTGTATTATGTGTTCCTTAATTTATATATGTAAGAAATGTATTATGGGGCTTTGCTAAAGTACTCAAGTTACCTATAAGAGTAATAGTTTAAATAAATCCAAACCCTTAATATTAGAAGATAAAAACAATTAACTATAAAGCCAAAAAAGGAAATATTAGATGGTTATCTCGATCTGTATGCATGTATACATGCAGTTCATTTTCTTTTGGTTGCAACTAACGGAAGCATTTACGTATGGCAAAAATCACGAATGCTTTGTTGATCTGTCATGTATTCCGTATATAGCATAAATATATATACAAGCAAACTAATAGTTCAACGGATTTAGAGATTACGTACAATTAAATATATTACCTCATAAATCATCAGACCTACTATACATAATTATTTGGGAGTACCTTAGTAGAGTCATGTATTGTGATGATTTTGCATTTGCACAATTGCTCAATCCACGGAGAGACTCGATCTATGGAGCCTATCTTAGGCACACCCAGCCATGCGGGCCCAGCTAGCGTACGAGGCATAGGACGGGCCGACGTGATCCTTTCTTTAGTATGTGTCGACCTCACACATCATGTATGCATGCTCTAGTCGGTTTTTACTCTTTCGAGCTCTCAACAATGTGGCCGCTTCAGCTTTTCATTTTTTTGTAACATTATAGATTCCCTATATATTGGTTTAGAGAAAGTAGTTTGACTATCAATCACATATATATTGACTAACAATTATTAGTTGAGTAATATGCATATATCATCAACCATCCATTTTTTACTGTCAAACTACATCCACTAAAAACAGTGGCGGAGCTAGGGGGCTGGAGCCCCCCTACCACCCTGGCTCCCATGGCAGCCCCCCAAGCCCCCCTAGAAATTTTGAGGAAGAAGGAAGAGGAAGAAAAAGAAGAAGAAGGAAGGAAAAAGGAGTGGGGAAGAAGAAGAAGGAGAGCCCCCCTAGCTCTCCATCCTGGCTTCGCCATTGACTAAAAACAAAGGGAGTAAGCTAATCCTTCATCCAGCATGTCAGATTATTGACCATTTTTTTGTTTCAGTTATGCAAATAACGGAATCCCTCTCCTGTTTTTCTTTTTGTTCAGATTCTTACTCAGGCGGCAAGCACGTTCGTTCGCCAACCCCTTGCGCCCCAACACAACTGCGTTACCCAAATCGCTGCCATGTTCCATAGCTTTTCCCACGCGAACGCTGCTCCATCACCCGCCTCGCAGTACATCTCTCTCGTCTCACAGAGTCACAGTGCCACGATAGGTCCAGCTGCCCAGGGCCACCGATCACATGACTGCCGCCTCCGCATGCTGGACTTCTCCGGGATGTTCCATTTTCTTTCATTACCTTTGTTTTTTCAGTGATATTAGCAAGAGCCGCGTTCCCAAGGATTGTTCCGTTGAGATTTCTGCACAAATCTACTGACACATGCGGCACACAAACATTTTTTTAAAAAATTGTGACATATAACATAATAAACCAATAATTAATGCAAGTTTGAACAGAAGTACACCAAATGCACCGAAATTTTCCGTCCTGTGGCATCGACCTAAAAACACACACAAGTCAATCGATCTGGACAATCTGCTTCAGATATAAACATAAGGCACAAAACATTTGGTTGAAGCCGAGACCCGCTAGCTGCCGCCTTGAAGCTCGATGGAAGATTTGCAATTTCCACCAGCAGTTCAGGGAAGGAAAGTGAAACGAACCGGATTCTCGAAACTGAGAATCCAACTCCCTGTACCATTGTGATAGTCCCAGAATCAACAGCTATCACGTACAGAACTCATTTCAGTCGAATATCACATTCATACAACGATAAATGATCCAATACATGACATATATAAAACATAGCGGTCTGGTACAAGCCCTCTGGGCTAAATCGACAATAAGAAACAGCTACGAAGCGGTAGCTAAATCTTCTGGGTCCACTTCCCGCAGGCATCCTTAAGCATAGCGCGCACCCTTCAATCGTACCACCCGTCCTGGTTGAACTCGTGGTCGGGGTCTTCACCTGAGAACCCAAGGTCTGTCCCCAAGGAAATGGGACAGGTTCACGTCACCAACCATAATATGAAGCAAGCTTTAAAGTGGCATATTCTAAGGTATAGAAATAATCAAGGTTTGAGCCAGGGTTTTCTTAAGCGAGCAGCAGCAATAACCCAAATTCATCTCATCACCAACTCCTTCCCTCACGAGCACATCCACTCCCCAGATCCACCCATCAGCCTCACATTCACATTGGGCTCGTCCTGCCACAGAAGGTTCCCGCAAACATCTTCCACCAACACCTTTCGCTCACTAGTCGACTCGGTGAGCTCCCTCCCACCTTGTCTCATCAGCAACGCTGGACCAATCTCTCATAACTCAAATCAAAGGATGAGGTAAGAAAGTAGATTCCCATGCTAGTCGGAACTTATCAGAAGCGGGTCGTCCGTAACCGTGGACACGGCTATACGTATAGTTTACACTCTGCAGATGTGGCACTCCAGGAATCCATCCAGGCTGCAAGGCTAGTCCGTAACCAACCTGAGACACAGCCCACAGCAAAGACCCTAAACAGTAACGACGCCAATCCTGTCTCCCTGGGCTCGGGAAACATCTGATCTAACATCTGCCCCAGGGATGTGAAACCTTCCCACCGGGGCCAGTCGGGGGCCGTGGTAAATCAGGGAGAGTACGCCGCAACGAGTCCCCCTTACACATATCAAGCTCGAATCTCCTACAGTCTCGGCGCCGCACTAGAGTAGGCTTGCTGGAACCCTCCCCATACTGGGTAGATGGTGAGCACGGTATTCCCACGTTCAAAGGTGGAACTCGACTCGGTCCTTAATTGTCGGTAAAGCGAGTATCAGCGTCATAAGAGATTCCGCCGCAACGGTCCGCAATCGGCACCCATAACAGGTATAGCCGCCCAAACTCTTCAAGTAACCAATATCCAAGAACCATGTACCCGCAACAGGTACTCCGTAGGGCTGCCCGAGTGCAGCCCCCAAGCACCCCGATCAAACGATCGAGTTGTTATTACTCGCTTACACCGTCTAGCTGCACTACACCTCCCGTACCACCCACAACTCACGCCAAGAGGTTCAAATCACAACCAACCCAACACATGCATAGCATAGCATATTTCATAAAGTGAGTAGTAGGTAGCAAGGTAACAGGATATTATCAAAGGCAGTGCAGGTGTATCATGCGAGTAAAGTAAAGCGCTAGCATACTAGTTGCACGTCTAATAGGTATTTCAGAGATTGGTCGGGCGTGAACCTGGGCAAAAGTCTTCGTCTTCGTCAAAGCAGTTGTCATAGTGGTCTGGCTCCTCCTGGCTCTCCGGAACTCCTAGGGTTGCGGAAAATAAAATAAGGCGCGGCTACTAGCAAAGAAACACCAAAACAGCGAGGAAAGATGACCCAAGAAACACCAAACTCTATACTAACGCGTATGTCATGTTTTTAGAAAAATATAGAAACTGGTTTCATATTTTTCTGAGCTACGGATGATTTATTATTAATTTTCGAAGTTTAAATCATTTTCTAAAAATATTAAATAATTTCCGAAAAGAAAAACAGGCAAAAATTAGCCTGCTGACGTCAGCATGACGTCATGCTGACGTCAGCAGTGGGGTCAGCCTAGGATGACGTCAGCATGGGCCCGGCTGACGTCATCGTTGACTTGGTCAACGGTCAACGGGTTAACGGGTTAGCGGTCAACGGTCAGCTCTGGTCAGTGGGCCCCCAGCGGTCAGTGACACGCGGTGTATGACAAGTGGGCCCCATACGTCAGCGCAGTTTAAAGGAAAAGATTAAACAACGCTGGGTTGAAACTGGGCCGAAAGGTGGATGGGCCCAGAAAGTTCAAGGGTGCAAACCAGACTTTAGTGCAAGATTAGGCCCGCGAACGCTGGGCCGCAGGGTCTGCTCTGGTGGACTCGGTCCACCGTGAACTGTGTGTGCGGTGCACGTGAGCCGGGTGTATGGCATCAGATTGTGGCCGACTCAGGATTCTCTGCGGGCGCTCGTGTGGCGTGTTGGTGTGGTCCACGGTGTGGCCTGGCCACGGCGCGACGCGGACGTGCGTGGCGCGCTCCAGCGCACGGCCGGCGGCATCGTTTTTTCGCGGCGAACGGCGAGGGGGAAGGCCGGCGAGGCTCGGGATCGGCACGGCCGGCGGCATCGTTTTTTCGCGGCGAACGGCGAGGGGGAAGGCCGGCGAGGCTCGGGATCGGCGGCTTCGGCTCGGCTAGGGTTTCGCGAGGTCAAACGGCAAGAAAAAGGTGGGAGCTTGGCTGCGGCTTGGGCTTCCCGACGCGAGCGGCGGCGGCGCGACTATGGCGCCACGGCGGCCGGCGACGCGCGGGTGGATGGTGGCTCGGAAACGGCTCGGCTGCAAGGGCTCGCGCACGCGCGACACCAGCGAGTGCTGGAACGCGACGTCGCGGCCCTGGTTGGGTGTGCGTGCGCGGGCACACGGTTGCCCGTGGCCGCGACACGGCCTCGGCGTGCGCGCGCGGCGAGCAGAGCTCGGCCACGGCGGCCTTGGCTGTGGTTCGGTCGGCGGCGGTTTGCAAGGAGATTAGCGGCTCAGGGTCCTGCAGAAGATCATGGCCACGACTCGAAGGTCGGGTCCCAGAGACGGTTTGGCGACGGCGAGCGCAAGGAGCGGCGGCGCTCGGCCGGAAACGGGGAAGAAAGGGGAGGCTTTCGTGGGTGGCTCACCTAGGGCAAGTAGTCGAACACAGCAGCTCGGGGTAGCGCTCGCGGTGTTCCTCTGGTGCTCGTGCTCCTCTTCTCGTCCTTGGTCCGGCTCGGTGTCGACGGCTCCGCGAGCGGCGGCGCTCCACTCTTCGCCGTCGACGCGGGGAAGGGGATCGACTCCTCCACCTCCCACGGCTTCTCCCCCACGGGCTCCCTCGACTCCTTCCCCCACTCCTCACCCTCTCGAACTGGATCTAGACCCCAAGGGGGGCGGCGGCGGCTCGAAGGGGGAAGAGCTCCCCAGGCGCTGGTTTTGTAGGCGAGCGCTAGGGCTTCGGGGCGGCACGGACGGCGAGATGAGGCGGCCAGGCGCCCGCGGACACGCGGCGCACATCGGACGGGCCGCACAAGGGCCGATGGGGCCGGCTCAAGGTCACGGGCGCGGCGGCAGAGAGGAGGCGGCCGCGCGCGAGGAAGAAGGGGAGGAAGGGGAAAGCTGACGTGCGGGCCCCGCACGTCAGTGGCTGCGGCGGAGGGTGGAGCACGGGGTCGACGCGGTGGCTCAGCTGGGCCGTTGCTGGGCCGCAAGGTCTTGCTGGGCCGGTTGGCTGGCTGGCTTTGGAAAGGAGAGATCGAGGGGGTTAGATGGACTTGGGTTAGGGGTTTCGGCCCAACAGGGTTAGCTAGGGTTTGAATTAGTTTGGCTTAGTTAGTGTTTGAATTCAAATCTAGAATTTGAATTCAAACACAACCAAAAATCCAATAAAACCAAATTAACTCCAAATCACATCTATTTGGTCCTTAGCACTTCAAATTATTTTTAATTTGAATTTAAATTGCCTAGGAATTTAGGGAGCAATTAGAAGACACTCTTATATGTTTGTTGTCTTGCACAAAATTCACCTAAAATTTTTAAATCCGCATTTTTGCATTCAACATTTTCCTACGAAATTTTGGGTTGTTACAGAAAGGCAACCCTATACAAGAGAGGAAAGATTCCCAAACCATAGCTCAACACACCAAGACACAATCTATAAAAAAAAGAGTTACAACAATATTACATTTAATCAAAGGAGAGGTATCAGCCTGTTCACATAATTACATCCTCAACCCAACCAATTAGAGTAATCCCCACTATCAATGCAAAATCGGGCTAGGGAGCTCGTCAATGTGCCCATACCTACCTACCTAGATACATACACAGACACTTGGGACCTGAGCACCATCTAAACCCTAATTTTCCTGTGTAACAGCTACATGCCAATTAGTCGACCCTCTAAGCTGCCTCTCCTTTCTCTGTTGGTTGAGTTAGATGCCGATCAGCGTAATGTAGAAGCCGTCTCAACCTTAGGACCATGTCACAGTGGAAGGGCAGAGTAGTGCGCCTTTCCGTGTAGAGCGGGCTTACTGTCAACCAAGAAAGGGAGTGAAGCTCGGCGGCCACGGTTTCCAGCACATTATGCATCTCCATCTCATGGTCTCTTGTCGATGTCTCCTGACTGAAATTCCTTGCCTGTTTGCTCATGTTGCTGCCACCAGCGCCTCGACTCATCTTCTCTTGAACAGGGATAATGCTGCCCCCATAATGATCAATGATGTTAACTGAGAGAACAGAGGGCGGGTCCTCCCTGGTAAGCTGTGCAGAGTCCCTTCTTACAGGTGGGACAGCTCTGGAGACGACATAGCCCATTGCCAAGGGAATTGCAGTTCCTTTGCTGTGCAGTAGATGAGCAAGCGGTGGAGATTCTGATGTCAGGCATGTCGGGAGCTGTAGTGTTGCAGGAGAAAGGTATCTCATACTTGGAGATGGAACTAGGAGATATGCATGTGATCCTGGCATTGACCCAATGGATTTCACTGGAGTGAAGCCTTCCAAATAACTCAAAGGACCACTACTACATTGATTCCCTTCACCTGTAAAAGAAGTCACAATTTGACAAGCTTAAATAAATGTGATTCTGCTTCTTACTATTGATTTCCTTAGAGACAAAGGAGGACTTTGCTAACTAATTTATGCCCATGTAGCAAATCATTGTTATAGGTTGGTTTTAAGCAACTAAAGTTATGTTGTTTATGCATGATGTAGTCAAAGTGACGAGTAATTACTCGGTGCTGAAAGAAAATGCCCTCATTGAATAGATATCCACATCAAATAGGCACAAACTGACATATTGTATATTAAGAAATGACGGTCTATAAACAGGTGCTTACCAGAAGCAGGTCTGGTCAACAGATCCGCTTGACATGTGAGATGCAATGAATGATCTTGGGAAACTGCAACCAAACTGATACTGCGAACTAAGTGCAGTGAACCCCTCGAATTGTCCATTCCAGTTTGTTCCACTAGGATCTGTTTTTTGTTGCCTGATTGTCCAAGTCCACCTTTCATGAAACTTGATTTTGAGTGAGGACTGTACAAAGGATTTGGTGAGGAAGGCATGTTTCTATCTTGAATTAACGTCATGTCTTGCTGCTGGAGTGTAGGACCATTCGAATTAGATGGAATGCCCTCAGGTATGGATCGCCGTAACTGCACAGGCCACTTCTTGACTTCATTACCACCAAAAGAATATATTGCTTTTTGCCATTCTGCATACAGAATATATTAGATAAAATTCTCAAAAAAATATTAGATAGTCAGACGTTATTGTCTACAAAAAAAATGAAAATTGTGTTTATGATAAAGCAGTTAGTACCTTGAATTTCAAGTTCAAGGAAACCTCCAGTACGAGTTATTATAACATCTCTTGGTCTCATATTGCTAGCCTCAGGTGAAGATGACATTATTTGACAACCCTGCTGCAGAATTTGAATGAAAAGACTTTGGAGAACTTTAGTGTCTTGGCGACTACTAATACCACCAAAAGGAAATATTAAGCTATCCAACAATTCTCCTCTAGCATCTGTCCAGATGCATACTAGCCATCGCCAATCCTCAGTCCAACCGTAACAGCAATGGAGACTTGCTGCTCTGTCATTCTCAGATCCATCAAGTAGAGTGCTCACTCCACTATCAGAGGTGACTCCTGAGATTGATCCATAAACCCCGCTGCCACCTGCATCTGCTCCAGATTTTGACGATTCCATTGAAGCATTAGGATCGACAGACCCAGGGTCTGCTAGTATGAAGAGTGGCTCAAAGGCATACTTCCTATCATCTTGAGCACAAAAATCCGGGATCTGTCCTCCAGCACGAGCAGACTGCCATGAGTTATCCCATGATGACGACCTCATGGGTGCATCAAAATCTGTTTCCCTCGAGAGAGTTGGTCCAGACATCCGAGGAACTAAACATTCTTTCCAAAGGGTAGGAGCAGGCGATGTAACATGCATCATTGTGGACTGAGATCTACCCAAATAAGTAGGCGACTGAAACATGTCACTAGTGGAAACAGCTCGTGGGATTCGCCGCGTCTTGTTGTACACTGTGAATGCTATGTCCTTCAAAACAGCAAGTTCGTTGCTTGGCCTATCAATTCTCAGTACAGTTTCAATAGTAACAATCTGCAAGACGAGCTTGGGTATACTGAACCCAGATAGCATTACAACATTTGATGCCGATGCTTCATCTGCAGAAGCACTGCTATTTTGTGCTTTCGCAGCCTGGAAATAAAGTGATTTCTTTTCCCTCTCTGGGGATGAAATAACATATCCAAGAGCAACAGAACATTCTACCAGTGTCTGTAGAATTGCACAGGGTTCTGGAAATGGGCAGACTACATAAATTACCTGCATGGATAAAGGACTGCTTGTGTCAAAAGTAAGGTTTACCATGTATGGATAGTCTTGCATCCATTATGACCTATGAGGGCTCTAGACCCAAATGTGTGCAAATATACACAAAGACCCTTACACTGCTGGGAAATACAGGACACGAATAAATAATCTAACTGAGGTGGAAGGGGATCCCGTCCATCCAAGTGCAAATCAAATTAAGTTAAACATGGATAATCTGGATTCCTGGGTCATCCCAGACCTTCCAAACAAGACCAAAGTCATCCTTTTAGTTCACAACACTACCAGGTAAAATGTGTGGAGATCAAATCATACCATGATGAGGGGGAAAAGTTGGATATCATCATATAAACAACATGATCTTAAAAAGTTGCAAGCGTGAAAAAAATTTATGTAAAATAAACTTACAAACAGAAATGTTGGATTGTTGAAAGCAAAATAAAGAGTTGAACCATTTCATTTCCTGGAAAAAAACATGATAATTTAGGTTCAAATATACATTGCCCTTCAACATATCATGAGGAATATTTTGTGGATCTGCTTCACTAAGAAGAATGTAGGCATGTTGTTGAACCAGCAAGCATGGACTCCACTGTCCATGGTCCACCATTAGACAAGGGTAGTAAGGACAGATGAGAGAAACAACGGCGAATGGGGAATGGCAGTTCAAAAGGAGAAGTTGATTTCTTTCTTGTTCGATCAAATTTATTACATAGACAACTCCTATATGACTTTAGATTACTATACCCTTCTAGCACTGAAACCACACCTAAACTTGAACCCCCTTGATTTTCCTAACTTCAACTTGACTTAAATGGGTTCCTCTTCTCTAGTTAGCTGGAATCCTCTTTCTTAATCCAACTTATCTAACCGACTTTAATCCCTCTATGCCAACTCCTACCAAAGATTGCACAGCAGATTTATCCAGAAAACTAGAGTTTCTATTTGTGTTAAGTGTACGGTAATGATGGGAATTATTAACAATAGATGTGTTCCGACCCGGGTTCGAAGCACGGCACCTTCTTAGAAAATACCCTGGCTGGAGTCTCCTCCCATGGTCAAGTTTTGTTGTTAACGGTTATGATGGGAATTATTAAAAATAGATGCATGATACATATTGTAGACATAATTTCTAGTTACTGAATATTTGAACAGTGGCACTTATCCATGAGACCATGACAGGAGCCCTGGTCATGGTAGCATCAAGAAAGTAGAAAAGTTCTGTTTGCACAGATGAAAGTAACAAAAATCTGCAGTGTCAATTTGAGGAACATATTCTACCAGAAAACAAAAACATCTGAAGATCTTTATATCTCATAGTACAGATGAAAATCATTAATGCATCAAGAAGAAGATTATAATATTAGCAAACATAGACAACTGAAACATATATATCTGATTTAAGGAAAACCTAAACTTAATATAGCTACTTCTCTTTTCCTTTTGGCAAATTCCTTTTCAATGACATTAAATTATTTATTTCGTTTGGGATGAGGTTTTCCAAACTGTACAAAAGGAAAAGGGCAAAGGCAGCGCAAAGTTGCAAAACATTAAGCAATTAGGTGTAGATGGAACAAAAAGAAACACAAACATCAGAATATGAATCAAATCGATGGAAAAGTAACGAAATGAGAAAAGGGCCTTACAGTGCAAGGTCCAGTACTGCTCTCTTTTTGATTTGTAGAGATGCTTGAGGTGAGCTTTATATCCCTAAGTATCCTCGACACAGATGTTACAAAGCTTTTCACATTCCAATGTTTTGAAAAAGCTTGAAGATAGTCACTTATCGAACTGATGGGACTTAAGTGGCCGCTGCCAACCTTCTTGACCTGATCAGGACACTCAACTAGAACAAGTCCTGAAGGCAAATATTTTCCAGGAGACAGTTCCATCTGTCCTCCATTGTTTTGTGGTGAATGAGTTCCCAGTTTGCAAACTTCATAAACTACAACACAAAAATAATACAAGTCAGAAGGTGCAACTGAAAGCACCTGCATCATAATGGATTAGAATGAAGGTTTGTAGATTTAAGAAATTGCATAAATATGAAAATCTGCTGGAGTGACAAGTATTTCTTGCCTACATCAGTTATGTTATCAAAGAGGGAAGGAATGGGTGTTTTATGTTCGTGGTTGCATCTCACTTGGATGCTAATGATAATCTTAGGTACATAGAAAAGAATCAGCTGAAATGAGTGTCCTCTTGAGTTAAGTGCCAACTATTTTTCCATGTAAAAAGTATACATACCTTTGTCTTTTAGTGCTCAAAGTTTTAAGTTTAGGGTGCATATATTCTGAAGTGGCAACTATTATGAATAGACTCAACAGGAGTAGCTTCTATCAGCGATATTATTCTTGAACAGTTGAACCATAACTAATGGAAATCATACGCAAGAAGAAAAATGGCACTTACCTGTTCCAAGCTGCGAGAAGAAATCAGTGGCCGCTGAAGTGAGTATATCAATATCAGGGCAAAGTGCATAGTAAGTAACCTATATGAGAACAAATGAGAAATTTATGAGCCCCCAAAACTATAGGGAAAATATAATAATCTAGAGTCACTAACTGTAATCGGTGTTGCCATGTGGTGCCACTTGCACTATGATATCTTTGCTGTTACAAAAAATTTTACCAATCCAGAGATGCTATGGCTCAAAAAGTGTTAAAATTATGAATTTTCAAGTTATTAGGACCTATTTGCAGAAGCTTATGTTTCCCCAAAGCAGTATGAGAGGACTGGAGGAAAGGAAAGGGGTAGCAGAACATAGCCAAACTGATCTTACAGGCTTGGGCGAGGCATAAGGTTCAAAAGGAGCTTTCTCCCAAGTCTTAAGACTATTCACCGAGGCTTTCAACCAATCATCCTGGTAACTGTAATTTCAATGCTTGCATCAGCAACTCATGCAGATATATATGCTTATCTAGGAGAAAACCATCATGAAAGAAAAGGTACACTACCCGACAAGCATAGGAGGTGAAGGGAGGACAGCGATGGTTGGTCTGACACGGTGATATCCCTTTTGATGCTCCAGCTCTGAAGTACCTGGATTGACATTCAATCTCCTGTGAAACTATCTCTCTTCCCCTTTGGCAATATTAGTTTTGCAACATAATTACCAAGTTCAGAGAACAAGTCATAGCAGGCATACCTCGGTTGCTACTTGTTGGCTGAGGTGGGCTCATTGAATCTACACCGATGGACATGGCGCTTGACGGCTCCCGGATATCACCAGTGGAGTACTGGAAAGAGTATGCATCTCCTGTAGCTGCAGACTCAGCTGGGTTGCTTCGACCCCTGCACCAATCAGTCACTGATAAAGGGCCATCCATGTTTGCAAAAGCAGCTTTGACAGCTGTCCTTATATCTGACTGCAACAAGCTAAACATGGATGACTCTGAAACCTGTACCCAAAAGAGATTGAAGATGAATACTGGAGCATGGAAAAACAATGTATGGCACAAATACCAGAGATAAAAAGGAAAAGGGCACAAGATTTTACCTCAGCACAAAGTGGATCAACTAAGTCAACACCAGCACAATCCTTCGAATGGCATGTTCCTAATAAACCACCACAGCCAGCATGAACCATTGAAGGATCACAAGAAAAGCCACGTCTTTTTTGCTCATCCATGGAAAGCCAGAAAAAGGAACCATCCCCATCATCCATATCAAGTGAAATATCAACGAATGAAGTAGATTGTTGAACAAGCAGCGCCATGGCAAAGAGAAGATCAATGACAGGCTGCCTTTGCATGGACAGACTTGGGCTTGCACCAGTTAATGTTTTAGCAGACAAAGACTCCAGAGAGTTTGCCCCTTTAGGAGTAACAACCGGCCTCCAAACTCCCACACTTTCCATTAAGGAGGACCTGTCATGTGTTTCATGCTCAACATCACTAGACAACCTTATGGGCATAACTTCTTTCTTTCTTATGTCATACTTGGGGGTGAGATCTGATTTATTGCTGACATCTGTCTGCATAAAACTGGATGTTACGCTGTTAAACTCAGCAGATGCTTTGCTTCTCAAAGACAATAGGGTATGCCTAATTCTGCACATGGCAGCCTGGAATGTGATGCATTCAATATCAGTTGCAAGAGCAGTCTTCATAGATAGCAGAAAATACCCCGCATTAAACACGTTGTCACTCTTCTTTTGTGAAACAAGAGAAGAACTAAAAGATGTCACACCAGAAATGGGTGGTGATGTTTCTCCCTTACTTGGCTGTATGTCTGTACTGTTTAAGCTCTTGTCACTCTCTTTCTTCCCACCTTGGACAAGTGTGTACAAGTTTGATGAATCAACATCACGTAAAGGATTACCAGATGTTAGTTTAGAAGACTTCTCAGACTTGTCTCCTGCAGATTCGATTTGGGAACTTTGTGCAATATCATATGAATAAACCCTTGAACTAAAACTAGAACTGCCTGGTCTCTTTGATCTGGGCAAGTACGGATTTGTAAACAACGATGCTGGCACCTCAGCAACAGAAATTTCAACAGCTGCATATTCTGGAGCAAATGTGAGCATTGCTTCAGCTTTGGTAAGATAATCAAATCTTCCAGTTGATAAAACTAGTGACTGGGACTGTGCAGGTGTTGCAATATCTTTCTGAGGTTCTTGAACTTTAGAAACAGCATCCTGAGCAGGGGCCATAATTTGGTGGTCAAATGCATCCAAAGATGTGAAACCAACAGGAGATAGTCTTTGTTCAGGGATATCCATTGCTGTGGATGGACTATCTGTGAATGTGACGTCTCCACAGTCGGAAGCAGGAATCACTAGAGCATGTGATTCAGCAGTACCTGGAGGCTATATAAAATGGAACTTTAGTTACATGAATAAATGTTTTTTTGCAGGTCTAATATTCTAAACAGCCATAAATGATATCATAGGGTAGTGATGTGGTGTATTCCCTCGTCAGTCGTCATGATAGGTACATGCTGAATCCTTGTAGAGAACTAATATGATATGCACCAAATGGTTCAGCTCCAACAAGCAGATCATTTCAATATTCATTTTCATGTTGACTATACTAGGTAAAAGGGGATGATAATGCACTTCTTTCACAGGTTTCCCGTGACATGACAACTAAATGCTTCAACTTTTCAACACATCTAAGTTATGATGAGCAACAGAGGCCATTGGTTATAACTCGCACACTTATAAAAGCGGTAGTGAAGTTGTTGGTTACAATCTAGACAAGGTAGCAATATTACAAAATTTGTGCAGCAATGCAGCAGCACAAAATGCAATTGCAGGAGCCAATAGAGTTTATTGCAGTTAGCACTTAGCAGATTGTGATTATTAACATATTTACCAGAATTAAATTGTACATTTGTACTGGATATCTGAAAAGTCGTACTACAAGAAGAATATGGAATGCCTACCTCACCAAAATCTAACTCCTCTTCTTGAAAGAAGTCACTAAAATCTCCAAACTCCGAGAGAAGTATATTGATGTCCATCACAACACCCTCCTCATCCCAGCCCCAAGGGCGTCCAACTTGACCATTTGCGCCTTGTACGTTTTTATTAACATCTTTGCCAGCATGAGAAGAAACTTCCTTTATCTCGGAACAGGGCCGCTTGGATACCTGGTTACACATAGCATCATAATTACACTGATGTACTTACATTTATGCACAGAGTACCAACAATACTATGATTGTGTAGTATTTATCATAAGGCCGTATTAAGAAAAGGTTAAGATATTAACAGTGTAAATAGTGCAACATGCAAAATGGAGATTTGTTCACACAAACAGAAGTCTGTGCATAGCTAGCTTCATTTAGACAAGAAATAACATTCTGATTGTTTTAGTATCAATGGAGCAAATAAATGGGCAGAGTCTGTGTTTTATCTAAACAGAGGTCCAGACGGATCTATAAAACTGGCCTATTTCAGTCGAGAAGTGGGTGTACACCATCATCATCAAAATTCAAGTTTGGGTGCATGTCTCCATTTACCTATTAATATCCAGCTTTATGTTTCACTTTTAACTGCCACTAATATTTAGATCATTTATTACTCAAAGTATCTTGCATTTTCAAAACAAAACTATGAATACATTAAGTGACATCTTTTTCAGCGTTGTTGTGAATAGCTAAAGATTACTTCAGAAAATAATATCGTGATGGCATAAATAGTTCTCTAGAAATAAAAGGAAAAATATGGCTACTCACACTAACTATTTACTCCTTCTGTCCCAAAAAACAAGTCATTCTAGAAATTCTACGACAATCGTAGATCAATAATAAGGAACTAAAATGGCATTGCGTGCCCCTATTTATTAGCCATATTTGGCACTAAGGGCTTGCTTGCTTGGAACCCTGGCCAAGCTGCCTGGCCCAGGCAGCAATTTCAGGCCATCGATTTTGGACGCCTGGGGCTCAGATTGCTGCCTGGCTCAGGGTCTGAACCAAACATGCCCTAATTGATTGATTAATGCACATGCACAAATTTTGAATCCTAGAATGACTTGTTTGCTGGGATGGAAGGAGTATTAATTAAGGCGTTATGCATTTACAAGAAGGAAAAAAAATGTTGGACGTGTTAAGCCAGTTTATCCTCTGTTTTTGCGTTTGTGCTTAATTAAAGATGGTTGCCAAATAATTAGAAGACAATGCCCACCTGGATAGTTTTATGTAGACAAGTACCTAGCTACACAATCTCAATACTATAAATTATCAAAAAAAAAGAAGAAAATGAAGAATGGTTCGCTAGCAAAATACAGGAAAAAGCTCAACTCAGTATACTAAAATATGTAAGTGGAGAAGGAATTGAATACAGTACCATCTTGCTACCGGCATTATCATTGTTGGAAGGCATTTCAGACTGACGGCATGCCATAGAGTCAGCATCAGCTAAAAGATCGCCTTCAGTAGCAACTGCACGCTCACTTCCATCAGAAGTGGAACTCACACTACTAATACTACTCGCCATATTGTTGCCCTTGTTCTTTTTTCTTCTTAGTCTCAGAAAATTAGAATTCACTCCAAGTCCACGAGAAGATCCGAGGAAAGAGCTGTTATCAGAGAACACCAATTAAAGTAGGAGAAATCATGGACAGAACAGAGTTTACGACCAGAACTTATTTGAAGAAACAAAGAAGACATCATATAGAACAGATTACTACTTTTTCTTGAGTACAATGATCAAAGGATACAATCGATTTAAATGATGGATTCTATTCTTTTTTGCAAGAACTTTAGGGTATATAAACCATGTTCCATCGGAAAATATACAGCTGTGAAGAGATCTCAGATGTACCCTGTGCAAAACAGATCAATATAGGTCATGTTCTAGCTGCCAATTCAGCTTACAGGAGAAAACAGAGAAGTGTGGAGTGATCCTAGTACTGATTCAGTAGCTGTGGGTAACACTTCAAAACAGTAGTTTTAGAAAGAAAAACTAATCCAGTCAAACAAAAAGTTGTTTAAAGAGGATCTGGAATGAGTACAACCAACCAATGATTAGGGTGCAATATATCTTTGTGAGCACTTGATTTTCATAGAGCTCCTCAACTTATAGACAACATTTTGACTGGACAAACAAGCTCACAACCTATTCAATTATCGCTTTAGTATCATTGATAGAGCAAGCCCAAAGAGAAATAATTTAAGATTGACCTATTCTGGAAGTAAGAAGATGGAGAAAAATTCCAGAATGGCCATGCCTCCCATAAGGAACCTCCCAGCGAGCCTTGTAAACACATTCTGCAAATAACAGAATATAAGCCATGTCTTCTAGAAGTATAGCAAGAAATATAGATTAAGCCTAGTACCTTTTGCTAGAAAAACGAACAAATGCTTGATGGACCATAGGTACCAAAACAGCCTCAGGTGGGTAAATAAATGTCCTCTCAAGAACTGGAAGGCTATCAGTTGATTCTACCTTTCGCACTCCATCAGCACCCAACTGAGAGTCCTTCACTGAATCCATTTCTTTTTTAATCTGAACATGTTCTGATTCAGAAACCTTGTCAGCTGAAGCAGCAGGAAAGCCAAGTGCAACTTCAACATAGTAACTTTGGCCTCTCAGCTGGCATACAGTAGGTTGAGTAAAACCTGGCAAATTAGGTGCCGAGGATTTGCTGAAATTGTTAAAGAAATTAACGTGAGACAACAAGACGAAAATGAACAGTCTGTTTATATGGATGTCTTCAAAGAATAATCATAACAAAATACCCTCATAAGAACATCCAAGAAAAATATACAAGTGCTTGCTTGTAGATAAAAGGTACACTAAACAAGACTCACTCATCAGTAGGGATTTAAAGATTTTTCTTTTCATGAGAATATTCAGACATGTAGAATGCAGCTTAACATGACAGTAAATTTGATTTCTTTTGAAATACCTTGGATATACTTGTCTCACAAGATCACTCGGACAACAGCCGACAAGCCTACCCAGCATTCCACTAGGAGCAACAATAACTGCAACATTCAATGTAACAAGTCATGAGATAAAGACAAAGCACAACTTATATAAACGAACAATTGAGAAAAGTGAAGTTACACATCAATCGGATTTTCAAATCTCTCGATAAGTTGAGCACGCAGAAAAATTTGAAAAAACATTTCTACTCTTTGAGAATTACTCTCTCCGTTCCAAATTACAATTCGTTGTTGACTTTTTCTCACGACGTCTGACCATTCGTCTTATTCAAAAATTGTCCTAATATGCGAGAAAATAAGTCATACCTAAAGTATATGTGATGATAAAGTAAGCCACGAATAAAAGAAACGACACTTACATTGAATAAGACGAATGGTCAAACGTTACGAGAGAGTCAACAACGAATAGTAATTTGGAACGGAGGTAGAATCAAATAGCCAACTTCAAGACAACTCCAAAAACCAAACCGCATGACTGCCACACTAGTCTTGCTTAGAGAATCAATACTTCCAATAACACATTCTTCAATCTTAATGTATGAACACAAAAGGGGCATATCCTTGTAAATCGAGTGACGGGGACATTAAATAACTATCTCCGTAGTTTTTTGTTTATTGTTTACCTTGCCAAAAAGTGTTCGTTTCTGTTTGCTGACATAGGATTTCAAAAGGAGACATACCTAAATACCCCTACCCTATTGAGTGTTTGCTACATTTTTCAATACCTAATTCCTTTGTACATTGGTCACAAAGGTGGTTGAAGAGGCAAGTTAACTATACTATGCCAGACTATAGTAGGGGAGTACATTAGGTTTTCTTAATATCTGTGCAAGAAATGAAAAACATATAGAATGTGGGAGTGCATCTAATCTGTAAGCTTCTTGGTACCCGGCACTGTTTCTTAAGTGTAAAGGAAACATTTTGTAAATCCATATTTTAAATGAGTCGCCCATTCACCTTATGCATTTTTGCAAATATGATTTTGAGCAGAGGGTTCCAATGTTCCATGTTGCAAGGGAAACTAAATTTTCGCCTTTTCTGCTTAATCCTCAAGTATCTAAATAGAAACTGAACAAATTTTGTTTGGCCAAAAAAAAACGAATAGTTCTTCAAAGCGTTGTAATGGTCCCAAAAAATAATTAGGGGATGGAACAGTACCTGGAAGACCTTCACCAACAGAGCGAGGAGAATGTGTGAGAACTTTCTCTATGTCATCACTACAAAGGTTCCGCATGTACCTAGTAGAATAGATTTTTAGAAGCAATGTCACTAATACATTATACATGTATAAAGTGGAGATCGGCAATATAATAGAAAGTCATGGGCATTGAGTGCTAACCTAGCAGATATTACGACGTGCACAAATATTGCTTCCTCAGTGGCAGCAAAGATAAACTCTACTGTAGGCTGCGCTCGCCTAAAATAATGATAATGAGAATATAAGAATCAAGAAAAGGTAGTGTCCTTGAATACTACCAGCTGCAGCAACATGCACTTACACAGGAATAATCAAAATGTCTTCAGACAATCAATACATTCTCTAATACAGTAAAGTTAACCAAATGGCAAAAAAATAATTGGTAAAACCTACAGTGAAAGGAAAAACAGCATACTACAAAAGTTCCAATGCTGTCTGTTGATCCAATAAAGACTGTTCAAATAAAGTACTGTATCAGTAGATAATCAGAAGCCTATTTGAATACAAGAGTAGCAGGCTTCATTATTATTATGTCACATATACTATTATTTCAATGAAAGACTTTGCTGGCATTTGTGAATTGTGATAAAAAGTGCCAGCATCTCCCAAACCCCAACAATGCATGGAACTCTAATTGACAGCTAGTTTATCATCCAGTGATCAATGAGCAGAAAAGGAATAAGCAAATAAAAAGTATAGAAATCTTGGCTAACAAACCTAAAACTGTTTTGATTTCTTGTAGGGGGGTTGTATTTTGTAAAAACATCACCAAACCTTGCATAGGAAAGCCCTCTTAGCGATCTGCACCCAAAAAAAAAGATCAAATGAGAATATCATATCCCAAAGCACAGACAAACATGTAATTTCTTGCTACAACAATAAAGCTAAATACAAGAATACCTTTCTAAAGAATTTCTTAAGGCCTGAGACAGTGCAGCTGCTACCTCTTCTGAATTGCCTGGGGCTACCCATAAACCATTTGAAACAACTACAGAACAAAATAGGCAGCAGCAAGATGCAAATTCTAAGCAATGGAACATTGGACTAAGACACCATGATAAAAAGAAACAGCAGCCAGAATCAACCTCTTAATTTGTTTACAGAAGTTTGGACTGTTTCAGATACCGATGAGTGGCGGCCAGGAAGAAACAACCAGAGCTTGATCTTCTCATCTGTAAGTATGGCAAAGTCATATGGTATGCATCATCTTAGCCCAAACTTAAGGGGAGGAAAAAATGTATATATATACACATCTAACAGGCACTACGTATAATTATTACCAGGGTTATGCTCTCCTTGAGATGGATCCCATGGACCAACAAAGGAATTCGTCCAGGTACTTAGGAAACCTTCACTTTGTAAATGAAGATATGCCGACAGCACAATGTTATTAAGAGCATCTTTCTGCTCAGCCTTTGAACTGAAAAGGGAATAGGTGATCCACAAAAGGAGTAAATGATTCCAAACATAAATAACGAGTGCCCAAAGACAATTAAGATACAACAAAAAATGTTCATAAGAGGGGTATGTACAGCACCTTCTCTCTTTAGTCGCGCTTGCATCTGGTTCGATAGGAAGAAACTGAAACCATGAAACTGTTTGGAGCTCCCCCTGTTAGGGCAAAACGTAAAAATAAGAATAAAGCAGAACCATGTCAGTCACGGTATGAAAGCACCGGCAGTTAGTTTTTTGTACAATTGACCCGACAAGAAAAAAAAAACACTATCTGTTGCAATTTTTGGGGTTGACATTGTAAAATTTGTTTGTCTGAGTTGTAGAATAATCTTGTCACAAAATCATGGTATTTCTTACTTTTGAAGGTCTCAAGATGTGGTTATTACTTTTTGTCGCGGCATATTTGTTTAACTTAGAAGTATCGGTTATCGAATCATGCATGTATTTCATCTAGTAAACGTACTCATATAATTCTTATATATCAAAACTAGCTCAAAAAGTTTTCAAAGAGAAAAAATAAGACTAAGGACAGCTGGCTAAGTGGCAGGACTTTCTAGCCAGATTAAGTGAATCAGTAAGCAAGAAGCTGCAATAACAAGCACTCGAAGGTAAGCATTTTCACAGGACGATGAAACAGGATGGAACAAATTAACGAGTTTTGGTGTTGTGTGTAAAAGGAGTATCAACGGATATTGAACAGAACAGAAAGGGGGGAAAACAGGAGAATGGGATCTGGCTTACTAGTTTGAAAATGTTGGTCCACATATTCCGTGTACAAGACAAGGCTGCTGCTTTACAAAATCACCACAGGTCCTGCCTTGAAAGCACAAGGTGAAACCCGAAGCATGTCCTGCCACCTGCCTGCCTGTGAAATAGAAAGTTAAGTCATAGGTATCTACATGGAAGAAAGAATTAGATCACTCAAACATGATGTGCAGAGTGCAGACAGTAGGAGCATGTCACTCAACTATTCACTTCAGATCAAACAAACTGGGACAAGTTGTAATCGAGAGTGCATTGTCACTTAATATGAATCAGATGGCGCAAATGAGAGCTATCCAAACCATAACATTCAGACATCGCTGAAATAATTCTAGTTCAAAGCCCCCAGGATGCCACAGCGGCTGCTTCTGCAATCTCCACGACCATGGAAACTCGCTCCGCTCACATTCCCCGCACACGATAACCAAAAATGTTTGCAAACTAAACTGCTCCCGCGCCTCGGTTAAATTGGTGCTGCGCTAAAGACGGGTCCGAAACTCCGAATTGGACCGTGTGCCATGGGCGTACGGACGGATCAAATTGGAATAGCAGAGTGCCGAGCAGCAAGCGAATCCGCAGGGGGGAGGTCACGACCAACGGAACCAATTTCTAGAGCACTCCGTCCAAGCGAGCGAGCTAGGGTTACTCACCAGCACGCGAGGGGACCGATCCAAGTCACTCCGAATGGATCTCCGCCCTGGGTCGGTCGAGCAGCCGAAGAGAGCGCGGGGAAGGAGGACGCCTACGGAAGACTCCGGCGGTGGAAGGAGCCCTGGCTCAGTGGTGCCCCGCTGCCGGCGTGAAGTCGCCGACGACGACTGAGCGACAGACAGAGAGCACGAGAGGAGGAAACCCTCGAGGTCCCCCTCAGTCCTGCAGCTTTCCAGATTTACCCCTGGAGGCTCGGTCGGCTCGGGCTCGGCTCCACAGTTGTTCAATACAGGCTCGGTCGGCTCGATTTACACAACGGCCAGACCAGACTGGCGAGGCGAGGGCTGATTTTTTTTATTTTTATTTTTTTTTACAGGCGAGGACCACGCACGAACAGTCAGGTGTCAACCCTTGCCGAGCAGCGAGCACTTTGAAGTTTGAACTCGGGTCGCCAGAGCTCGCGAGCCTGCAAGGAGGCTCCAGCTTGGCTCGAACTTCGAATCGAGCCTGTGACCCAAAAAAATCAAATAAATTACTGGCTTTATAGATTATCCGAAAGTTCTTACAATCTTAAGCAACTGGAAAACCGTTACGCCACGCTGCGCTATGGTACAGACATTTGTGCAAGCTCGTGTGCGAAATCGAATTCTGCTCCCTCGGTGAGAACAATTTGAAGACTATTGATTTTTGTACCTTCCGATCCGCTACTGCCTCCTGATGAAAGCGATATCTCTATGCTTTTTTGTCACGTGCAACTGTGCAAGTGACTTGGAAATCTCCAGCGATTTTAGCATTCCCTCTGGAGTCCTCGATTGAACCGTCACGGGTTTTTTTTGCCAACTTGCATTTTGAATGGCTGTGCATTTACTTTTACAAAAAAATGCTTATGCTATTAGAAACTTTTGAATTTTGAAACATTTGACTAGTTCTTATGAGACTGAAAATAACTAGCTTTAAAAGTCTTATAGAAGTTAAAATCATGTTGCATTTGAAACAAATGATGTGAACGGTATGTATCATACTTAATATGGGATGCTCTAATGTTTTGAATATATTAGGCTATATTCTTTTAGTGATAGATAAACATATTCATTACCACTTCTACAACAATCTCAAAACTGGCCAGTGTGAGCGCATGTGTTCATAGGAATTGAAAAAGTATTGGTTTTGTTACCTCTAAATTAGCATACTTATCTTTTAGCTTGACAAAAGTATACCCGCTGTAAGATGGATATGGTGGACTATCACACAGCATGCATACTTGTTCTATCGCGACAATTATGCATTGTATCGGGAACAGAAGAGATCTAAATAGTCGACTAATTGATTCACACATGTTCTTCAATAAAGTAAAGTTGGATCTTGAATCAATAAAAGGTTTTGATCTATCTCATGTCAAAAGCTATTGCCAAAGTCTATTTGGTACTCCCTCCGTTTTAAAAAATTATAGTTTGCTTGACTTTTTTGACTATAAATTTGATCTTCATCTTATTCAATTTTTTGTGTAAATTATCATATTTTTTTACGGTGGTCTGCTTTATTAATAAAAAATCTTTAAAATACTTTAAAATTAACTATATTTTCATAAATATTTTGAATAAGACGAGCGGTCAAACTTGTGGTAGAAAAATTCAAACAATCTATATTTTGAAACAGATGTGGTATTATCTGGTAAGTGTAATCCCAATAAAAGTTATTTTAGCCAGCGCAACGATCGATTCACTTTGCTAACGTCCGGTGGCAGTTATTTGGTTTCAAAAATAGCTGTAGTGCATCTAATGCAACGAGCTTACGTATTTTTTCTGTTGATCGATGAGCACTAGCGTGACTTAGTAACTTCTTAATTCAAGATTAAGAATCCATTGGCGCCTATACAAACCAAATGCAACCCAAGAAGCAAGAAGCAACAGAAGGAGAACCACACCTGCCACATCTGAAGTACTGAACCACCACGCACTGCACGCTGAGGAAAAGAAAAAGACGTTCGAGGCCAGCAGGCCAAAGCCTTCTGTCGCACGCATTCCCGTTCCCCACCGTAATCTCCTTCCCTCCGAACTCCGAAGAACTAATCAACCGTCAAAACACCGGATCAACCCAAACTGCCGCGCTACGATCCCAGCCGGTTGCTTGTCAACCTCCCCTTTCTCGTCGCTTGCAAGCAGCCCCCACCCGTGCTCCACGCTCCCCCGTCACATCACCCGATCCCAGTGGGACGCCGCCGCGGCCCCACCTGGCAGCGACCGCGGGGCCCGTGGTGGCGCGTGCACGGACGGCAACGCAAGCCTAGCAGAGTCTCGCAAGACAAGCGGACAGCGAGAGAGATACTAGTAACAGTAACAGAGATGCAGACAGAGAGATTACGAGTACTAAACTAAGCGAGCAGGTGTAATCCACGCGGTTCGGTTAAGGCGATTAGCAGACGAGGCCAGCAGGGGAGGATCGAAGCGGGGGGTAGCGGGGCCCGCGTGGAAGAATCCGCTTTTGGCCGCGTGCATATGCGTGCGGCGGTCTCTGGCCGCGACGGCGACACGCGCGGGCGCGGACAGGAGGAGGGGGCGCGCAGGCGCAAGCGCGGAAACAAAAGCGAGCGCGATAGATTTTTTTTTCCCTCTCCAAGTTTCCATTTCGTCTCGTCTCACAGCTCGGCTCGGCGGAGAGAGAGAGAAAGAGAGGGGAGGAAATCTTCTCCTGACTTCTCCCGTGTCGCGTTGCCTGCCCTGCCTTGCCTGCGTCCGCCGCTGGCGCTGGCTCTGGCGGCGACGCGTCGGCCTCTCTCGAGTCTCCTCTCCTCTCCTCTCATCTGCTCGCCTCGCGTGCGCGAGAGCGGGTAAGCGGGGGCGCGGGTGGTTGCGGCGGTGGTTTAGGTTTAGTAGAGGAGGAGGAGAGGAGAGTAGAAGGGGGGAGGCGAAGGCGGCAGGGCGTGGGTTGGAGGAGGGAGGCGGGGTCGGTGCAGTGCCGCGGCGGGGATGGGGAACCGGGTCGGCGGGAGGCGGCGGCGGCCGGCGGTGGAGGACCGGTACACGCGGCCGCAGGGGCTCTACCCGCACCCGGACATCGACCTCAGGAAGCTGCGCCGCCTCATCCTCGAGGCCAAGCTCGCGCCCTGCCACCCGGGCGCCGACGACCCGCGCGCCGACCTCGACGAGTGCCCCATCTGCTTCCTGGTAACCGCTTCCCCCCTCAACCGTATCGCTTGCCGCCGATGTCCGACTCGTCCGTCCGTCGTCTGTTCTCGCTCGTCGGTGAAGAGATTTTGTTCTGACGCCGTCGGTTTTTTCTCTGTTGATTTGGTGGCGCTTGCAGTTTTACCCCAGCCTCAACCGCTCCAAGTGCTGCGCCAAGGGGATTTGCACGGGTCAGTACTCAGTACTCCAACTCGAGGTTCCTGTGTTCTTCTGTTTGGTTCGTATTTTGACCTGTTCTTTTGCGTGTGCAGAGTGCTTTCTCCAGATGAAGTCGCCCACCTCGTGCCGGCCGACGCAGTATCCTGACCCAGTTCACTTCAATTTCAGTCTTCTAGAGTGCTGTAATTAAACCACACTGGTTGTTGTTCAGTTGCCCCTTGACTTGTCCTGTAAAAGGTGTCCGTATTGCAAGACTCTGAATTACGCAGTGGAGTACCGCGGCGTGAAGACCAAGGAGGAGAAGGGCATAGAGCAGATTGTGAGTGCCCATAGAAACCGTGTTTTGTTTCAGAGTTGGCTGCTTTGGTTTTGCTTTTGCCAATTGGTTGGGACTGGGAATTGTGGGTAGGAGGAGCAGAGGGTGATCGAGGCGCAGATCAGGATGCGGCAGCAGGAGCTCCAGGAAGATGCCGAGCGGACGAAGAACAAGCAGACTGCTGCTCCCATCGACGCAGCAGCAACCACGCAAGTTGAATGTCACAATACTGATGGCACATCGACACCAGGTGTGTAGAGCTGTAGTGTGTTCCTTTTAGTGCATTCTGCTGTTTGTTGCTGTTCAATTGCTGAGCCTGTTTGTTCTGTTGATAGCTGCAAGCAGTTCGCAAGGCAATGATGCTCTTTCGTCTCAAGTGCAGCATTCGGAGTTGCTATTGAGGAATTCTGAAGCCTTCAAACAGATGCGGTTTGTACTCATTAACTTGTTCATGCATTCTAGCACATACAGTTGTGTTTCTAGTGTAAATATTATCGATTTATCGCATTAATACATTGGGGATTGTATGCTCTTTCTACATCAGTTGTGTTGAATCATTGTGATTATTGTTGCACCGATGCATTGGGGATCAACAGTTCTGTAGGCAAAATAACTAACCCTTACTTGCCCCTTTTGAGAAATACCCATTTGATAACTTACTAGTAGTCTGTACTAGTTGGTTGCGTATTGTCTCCTGCTGTCAGGCATAGAGGTATGGCAATGGACCGCGATATCAAATAATTAGCTATATGTTGTCATGTTGGTTCGCATATCAGGTTGCAGTTGTACCATGCTGAATATGTTACAGGTGGATTGAAGATTTTTGTTTGTTTCGTGTCTGTCTGTTAACCTAGCATGTTGGAGATTCCCTCGAAACCTTGATGTTGCTGCTCTAATTTTAAGATAAATGGTTTTTGAATGATCAATTTGATACAGCCCATGCTTGACTTTTTGAAAAGACCTATTCAGGTGTATTAAGATAATACAGGAGTTGCAGCCCATGTATTCTGTAAAATTAACTCCATTGCTATGCAATTGACAAAGTGGCATTCTGTATAATAATCCGATAATGGGGTAACTTCATGAAGGGAAGTTTTATTTTGGTGTGGAGACTTTTCCAGTGTAGGAATTTCAAGTATGAATGCAGTTGTTTAATTGTTAGAATATAGATATGGCTTGAAGGAAGGATTATTTATTTGTTCGCCTATTCAATCAAACCGATTAGATAAATACAGTTAAAAGTTCTGGCCACAGCAAACATTTATAATATTCAGTCAGTTGTTGGGTGCAGAAGATTGTATGTTTGACCATTTCTGCAGTCTACATCAGCTCTGTGAAATTTGGGGTAGAGTAGGATGTGCAGTCGCGTAGCCTATAGCATCATGCCATAAGAGAAGAAGTAGTCAAAACAAACTTGCCATCATCCCCATTTCCTAGCATATTAACTGAGTTCCTTTTTTTTATTATGGAATGAATACATCATGATTTTGGGATTAATTATTTACTGATAAATTCTTTTGATACAGGGGCAATAATTTTGATATGGATCTTGAAGAAGTTATGCTTATGGAAGCAATTTGGCTTTCTTTACAAGTATGTCAAAACGAAAATCCGCTCATTAATTGTAAAGTTAATATGCTCTGAAAGGATCACGTTTTTGCCATCTTGCAGCTTTTTCTAATGGTGATACTTTTGCAATCTTCATTTGAATGATGTCCCTGTTTCATTTCATGATTGATTCTCCTTCATGCTGGATTAATAATCAAATGATGCAATATCCTTTTGAGGCCTCTGCTGTATAAATCTAATTAGAACTTGGTTCCTCATTTAAACCTGCATTGTTATATATTTCCATGTAGCACACACACTATTCCATTTATGTAAATTTCGTAGTTACTACTGTGTGATAGGGTGAAAATAGGGTTAGTCATCTTGTCAACACTATGAGGCCACTAGTCCATTCGTGATCTTTATTTCTTTCAACAGGATCAGGAAGCTTTGGGAAATCCAGCGTGTGTTGGCACTACCCCACCATCAATTCCTTCAAGGCCTTATGATGGTTCTACAACAACCATGGCTGAAGCAGCTTCTTCCGGTGGATTTGCTTGTGCAGTCGCTGCTTTAGCTGAACAACAGCATATGCATGGAGAATCTTCTAGCACACCAACTTGTGAGACAACAAGGTTTGATGTCCTCAGCAGATCAGACAGATCCTTTACGGAGGATCTGAGCATAGCTGGGAGCAGTTGTTCGGACTCCAGGGTTGAGGAACCGTTAAGCAGTAGAACACACCGAACAACAGAGGGCACAGAGTATTCTAACGATCAGTGGTCAGAGATCGCTGAGGCAGGTACTAGTCATGCTGGATCTGATGTTACGATAGAGGCTGTTGCTGCCAATTCAGCCGCCTCAGTTGGGTCTAGCATTGCTTCTGGCAGTGTTCCTGACAGCTTCGAGGAACAGATGATGCTGGCCATGGCCCTTTCGTTGGTCGACGCCCGTGCTAGGTCAAGTTCTCCGGGGTTAGCTTGGCGGTAGCATTTGTTAGTAGATTCCTTCACTCCCTTTATTTATTCTTTTCGGTTGTGTGCGTTTTGTCCCAGTTCCTTTTGCGACATAAAACACAGGATTAGATAAGGAACAGGTTGAACTTGAAGGACTGGGAGTAGTTGTGAATAGTGGGGTAAATCTGCAAGTTTGAAGCCAGAGCTTGGCTAATTTTATCTCTTCTTTTGTTTCTTGGGGAAGAAATTGGATTCTTTTAGGTCAAGGCAGGCTTCAGCCTGCAAAAATTGTGGCTGTTGATGTTGCAGACATTGTGTATATATGAAAATTCACTCCCTCCATGTTGCTGGTGGGTTTCCTGATTGCTATGTAGAACATCCTTGCATAGTTGCATGTAGTGAAATCAGTATATTATGGAACTCCTATATTTGGCACAACTGTACTTTTGTATCAGTCAGTCCTGGTATCGGTACCCATTTTTTCAGGATTTTCACGTTCCATGCTTCCCATTATGGTTCCCATAGCACTTTTAGCATTCTCTCCTATGCTCGGTCGAGAAAAAGGCGTCCTCCACAGCCGCAGCAACGCTTGGCTTTTGGTACGGAGTACCGAGTATTTGATATCCTGAGTCAGACACTCAGACGGCACAGCAGGAGGGCACGCGTGGTGAGAGTCGCTTGCGGCAGGCGAGCCCACCATAGGAGACTGGGAGATGTCCCGTGTGTCAACGTGCGGCGCTTGGAGTGTGGGAGGATTGATTCCTGTAGGCGGGTAGATAGGAGAGCTTGCAACGCTAGGATCCTCTAAAGAATTGTTGGAGATTCTCTAAAGAAGTTGTATCTGACTTCAACAGAATGGCATGAAACTAAAATTATCTAGTTGCACGTAATGGGCAAAAATATATTTAAGAAATGGCCAAAGTCCTTGGTTGGTTGGTTGCCATTCTATACAAAATATTCAGCAACAAAACCACATGTTTTTCTCCCTTCCAATCCAAGGACCTGCTTTATTACTGCCAACAACTAGTCCGTTTCAAATGATATCTTTTTCGAGAAGTTGTTGGATCGGACCAAATATTTAATTGAAATAAAGATATTTCATCGAAATAAAGAGTTTTGCAAAGTGAGCTCAACTTCATAATGAACAAATTACGGGCCTCTGGCGGAGTTTCCAGGGCTGAGACTCCTGTGACACAAACACTTTTCATGTAATGTAGCGACACTATTTGTGAAATCACTTTTATATATAAAAAACAGTGAGTGAATTTCACTGGAGGTCCATAAACTTTTCCCGAGATCTCATCTAGGTCCGCAAACTAAAAAACGGTCATCTAGGTCCATCAACTTTTTCCGATGTCTCATCTAGGTCCACAAACTAAATAAGTGGTTATTTAGGTCCATCAACTTTTAAAGAGCGGTCATTTAGGTCCATTAACTTTTAAAGATCGTTCGTCTAGGTCCAAGGTGGTGGCGACGAGCCTCCTGGCAATGGGAGGCGCGGAGGTGGTGTTGCTTTGACGGTGGAGGAGAGGGCTGCATCGTGCCTTTGCCTGCGGCCGCACGTGGCTCGTCGCCACCACCTTGGACCTAGATGACCGCTTTTTGAAAATTCATGGACATAGATGACCATTTATTTAGTTTGTGGACCTAGATGAGACATCGGGAAAATTTGATGGACCTAGATGGCCGTTTTTTTAGTTTGCGGACCTGGATGAGATCTCGAAAAAAGTTCATGGACCTCCAGTGAAATTAACTCAAAAACAGTTTATAGAAGCATGTTCTCTCTCCCACTAAAATGAATGTGAAAAGGGATATGGAGCTGAAAAATTTTGGCTCTCTTCTCCGTGTCCTATACGCTACAGTGTGTCTACTGTCTACAGTGTGAGAGCTGGAGCATATGATGAGGCCGCGCCAAAGAAGATCTAAAGGGTTTCAAATAACCCTTTGACAATGGTTCAGTCCCTCAGCATTCCTCTCAACGTCCTCGAACAATTCTCACGCACATTTCACGCACCATAATTTAAGACTCGGATTAATCCAGCTGAAACTTTGCTAGACACGAAAATTGTTTCATGCTGTCACCCAACTTCAGTTCTGATAGACTCAGCACTAAGCCACTAACCACTAACGAAAAGAATGCCAAGAAACAAACTATCTACGATCTGATTGAACCGATGACACGCCGCCGCCGCTAGATAGGCAACTCCGGCGCGGCGGCGGCGCCGACGGCGGCGCGGCACAGCGGGCACGTCGCGTGCGCGCGCAGCCACTTTTCGATGCACCCGGCGTGGAACAGGTGCCCGCACGCCGGCAGCCGCCGCACGGCCTCGCCGGCGCGCACCAGGCCGAGGCATATCGCGCACTGCGCCCACCCCTTCGCCTGCTGATCCCGCTTGTACCCGAACGCCGCCGGGAGCGCCGAGATCACCGCCGCGTCCATCCCAGGCGCCGCCCGCGGCCGGAACAACGCGCCGACGCCGCCGACGCCGCTGTCGCCGCCGCCGCCGGGGGCCACGTCCGAGGACAGGTGCAGGAAGGGGAAGTCGCGGGAGAACCTGACGCGGTGGGCGGCGAGCGCGAAGGCGGCGAAGAGGGCCACGACGCCGCAGGCAGCGGCGAGGCCGAAGAGCTGGTAGGTCACGAAGAACGGCAAGGCGGCGGCGATGAACAGGGGGACGAGGAGCTGGTTCTCGTAGCCACCGCCGCCGCCGCCGCCGTGCCGGCCCGCCGGGCCAGGCTGGTTGCCGCGGAGCTCGGCGGCGGAGGGAACCATGGCGCGGCAGTGTGGAAGTGGCCGGGAGCGCTGGCGTTTAGCGAGCCAGTGGGGATTGCATCACACATGCAACGCGGCGGACGCGGTATGGCACATATGTAACGGAATTCGTGCCATCTTCCATTCAAAGTTGATTTTGAAAATAAAAATCTTCACGGGCTAGCTCTTCACGAAGAGATTATGAGTTGTGCACCAAGACGATCCGAAAACTTCGAGTAGCCGGGTTGAATTATCCATCCTACCCAATGTTTTATATTTCAAAAAAAAAATCTAACCAAGGGGGCTAGAATTCCAGGGTATACACGGATTACGTAGTTGTAACAATTACCCTCTTATTATTCTTAATGTAAAACGTGCCTTGCATCTTTAGAATGATATTGCCTAAGATGAACATCGAATGGTAGTTAGTGGATCGAAGCGAAATGCATTTTATTTTCGATCAAATGTTTTTTTAGTTTATTTTCGATCAAAGGTTGACACTTGACAAGCCTGAATAATGCAAGAGTCTGTTTATAATTCCAAGAGCATCTTCTGCTTCAGATTTAATTTATATTGAGTTGGATTTAGCTAACTCATTGGTGGTTGAACAGCCTGGATTTTCCACATACATGGGATGTCCATCCTGGTTCATGTATTTAGACACCAAAATATCATCACTCACCAACGCGTTTCCAAAAGATAACGTTTTTAGCTAGCTAATTTCAAGCATAGCAATGATAACATTTTCCAGATATTTAGGCTAAAACTAGCCTGTCCTTTAGTTTGGAGTTATCGGAGAGGAAGACTACCGTGGCATTGGAACAGCAACTGAATTCAACCGCCGTTTTCAGTAGCTGCTACATACGTTCTAAATGCATTCAACTGAATTTGTCCATTTCGAAGAACATTGTGTGCCTGAAAACTGAATTTGTCCAGAGTCCAGACGTATATATCACCAATCAGTAACCACGCAGATGCGTGGGGTCCACAACAGGCACTGTAGGCCCAAGTTCTCCAAAGTCACATACTAATAACCCGTGTATATAAAATCAAAGTTCTTTTCAGAAGTTCAATTTCATCAAGAGCCCTAGGCTGCCTAAGATAGAATAATCAACAGTGCTAGCTACTAACATATATATACTCTGAATCCGTTTGGACTGCCTGCTGCATCCTCATGTGAAAAGTTCTATCTCTTGGATGGGCATAAAATGGTCGAGTCATAGCTGAACACGACAATTAAACGATCGTCAGCGGATGTCATGCATCCATCGAGACGTTCTGACGTATACTACCTTGCATTGTCCATGGCTCATTATGTGATGCTTGTGCTCATACAGCCGTTTTTTTTTTCTTTTGATTTTTTGTAGGACTTCTGCTTTTGAATTTGTTGGTGGAAACAGCGTGATTCTTATTGTCGGCCCAGCCTATATAAATTTGAATGGAGTACAATAGCAAATGGATCGGGCCAGGGCTAATGGAGAAATGAAAAAAAAATGGTTCTGCCGGCTCGGCCCAATGAGCCTGCTATCGGACGCTTTGTTATGACAAAGAAATTCTTCAAAAAGGAAATAAAAAACCAATATCTTTCTTTTTTAAAAAAAAGAATGCAAAGCATTATGTTAAACAGTGACAATCAAGGGACAGGCAAGCACAGCCGACAACAGCTGAAAAGAAAAGACGGCCGACAAATCTGTAAGTTCTGTACCCAGCCTAGTATGCTCAACTGCCAGGTACTGCCATCGATTGTAATCTCCTCATGATTCATACGGCAATATGTTCGTATATATTCATAATAATAATAACAATCACGACTACTAGTTCATGCTTGCCTGTCACTCTGTTTGTACTGCACTATATACTATGCACCTTTCTTTCCTAATAATCCGCATGATAGCTCTTGCAATAAATATCTTTCGCCACTCCATTTCCTGATCCGTTTGTTTCATAGCGGTTGCGTCGTTGTCGACATGATTGGATGCAACAGCTTGCGTGTACACGCCCTAATTTCAGCTGATCCCATCGTCATTATCATCAAGTGAACGCAAATATAATAAAGGTCTCATTAGCCGTGTACCAGCTACGCAAACCGCAGTCGGTTATACCAATCGAATCATGCTCGATCAAGACCTCTGCTACAGGTTCGTTTTGGCTGGGTGTCTGCTTGCTGCTAATTGTAGTTGTAGCAGTTGGATTCTCGAGCATTTGATTAATTACGACTCAAGCTCCGGCTGAAATACTGACGACGTGCATAGCGCAACGCTTTCTGCTCGAGGCTCAGTTTGTTTCTTTTTTGGGAAGAAGTTTGTGTCGGTTTGCGTAATTGCGTTGAGATTCTTTATCATCGAAGACGTAGGGTATGTACGTGATAATCGAGTCAGCGCTAGTTCTATATTGATTTTAATAATGCCAATCTAAGCTGTGAAAGCCAGTCACGTTGGCTAATGGCGTGTACCTTGCAAAAAGGCCCCCGCTGTTATTTTGTTCTCGTCCGTGTTCTTTTATTTTTCCGTTGAGAACCCAACGGCGGTGGTTGCCGAGATCGACGAGGGCACATATAGGGTCAACATGAAAAACTCGTTGTTTGTATTTATTTTAGAAAAAAGTCCGGCTTATACCCTCTAAGTAGGATGATAGTCTTATCTTTAACCTTAAAATAAAATCAGACATCAAAGGACATCCAAATGTCAAAACTGGACATATTTGGTTATTCAGGTGGTTTCAATGGTTATTTTTATTTTCTAGAAATTTGAAAAAATAATTTAATATAAAATTCATAACTAATTTATTCTGAATTAGAGAAAAATAAATTCATACAATTTTTTATTAAAAAATTAAACTATCGATTGGTGCTCTAATTGGAGTTATTCATATCATATGAATATCTGTGTGCTAGTGTTTTATTGTTTTAATTTTTAAGTTATTTTATTTAAGTTGTTATTTTTGCACTATATTTGATAAGGACGAAATAACTCCAATTGGATCACTAATAGATAGATACATTTTTAGAAAAGTTTTGGTATAATTTTCAGATTTTTATATTCAAAATGAATTAGTTAAGATTTTTAGGTTAACTCATTTTTTTTAAAAAAACACCCTTTAAATCAATCAAAGGGAAAATTTGTCTCATTTCAATAGTTAAATGGTCATTTCTATCTGATTTTATATTTAAGGATTGAAAATAGGACTTGTACGTATAAACCGGACTTATGCATAGTATCTCATGCATCGAATGTGAAAAATGAGACGGTGTTGTAATTACATTCGCTAGGATTTGAACTCAAGACAACAACTCAAATATAATATTAAGTTGTATGAATCAATCTAGTAAAACCAAAAATGTAATGTAATTGAGGAATACGAATAGTGTACTCGTACTTTAACATAGGCAAGAGATGAAATTGAGATTGTTAATCTTTCAACGTAGATGCCACTTGAGCTGACATTGCATGCGCTTAGCCGCTTACACGGGCTAATGGAAGACACTTGAGTGAACCTTTTTGTTAGGGACAGTGACCTAAAATTCTTGACTAAAATAACTTGGTTGGCCTGATCAGAGGCCTGCGCTACTAGTTCGATACTCCACCGTGTAATTTAGAATTGATTGATTATAATGCCATCTTTTGTCCAACAATAAAATAGTCTGTCTGCTCATACTATACTATTATAGAAAAAAAATAGCACAAAGGGGGTACTTCTTTGTATTAACTAACGCACTGCTATTCTCAAAAAAAAAACAATAACGCACTGCTTGATTGTTTTTAATCTGTTGATGAAATGCCGTGCACGAGTTGTACCCGCCTTTTTCTGCTGCTGAGGTATCATTTTTGTGAAGCTGCTGATGGCACATCACGCACACACACATCAACCCGGACAGTCACACTACCTTGCATTGCACTCATCGCCATCGCTCGCCACAGCACCCATAATTGTACAAAGACACGCCGATCCCGACGTGCTGTCTCTCCACGACAGTACACTAACAACAGCAGCCTAAGATATTCATCACCTCTGCAATGCATGGCTTCAGTTTTGGCATGAACCTATGGCACCTACCAGTATTATCTGGGGCAAAAATGGTGTGGTTTTACCGTGTAGGCCGCGGCGACGCATCGGATTCCGGCAGACGTGCAGGCAATCACCGGCGTGCCAGGCCCAGGCGCAGGGGGAAGAATGGATCTCCCGGGTGTGTCCGGCCAGGGATTTAGCTCCCCCGTCGCTGTTGGCGTGGGCTGTGAGGCAGGGGAAGGGAACAACACCAGCGCACCAACCCTTGGAGAGTAGCCAACGTGCTCGTCGCATCCCCCTCCATTTATCGGCGGCTTCTGAAGAGCTCTGCTGGTCACCGTGCTGCCTGGGTTAAGCCGTTAAGGGGACTGATTCTACCATGGTTTTTTTATCAGCAGAACGAACTAGTCAAGTCACCGCAGACAGCAATGGTCTTTCAGGGGAAAATGGTCGTATTGTTTTGTTATGCAGACTTCTTCAGATTCAGAACAGAAAAAAAAATTGTTCAATTTCTACCCCATGAGAGTATGAGACCAAATAGCATAAATTGTTGCAGTGGTGTTGCATCTGATGGCCCATCGGAGTCTTGACTGCAAGTTTGGACCAAATAATACAGAAAAATGCTCCAGCTCTACTCTAGAACACAGTAACACACAAAACATATGCTGTTGTAGTGTTGGCTCTGAAGATATGGTGCAGTGGTGTTGCCTCTGAAGGATGGCACGTCAGAGTGTCTTGACTGCAAGTTTGGACCAAATAATGCACAAAAATGCTCGCCTCTAAACACATACTAGAACATATGCTGCTGTAGTTCTGCCTCTGAAAATGGTCCAGCGTTTATGTTGACACGGTCTCTGCACTGGCCTCCGTGATGGACTCGCCAACGGCTTCAACTGCCTCGCGTGAACTGCGCGCGCTCACCGAGCTCTGCGCCGCGCACGCTCCGCGTACGCCCACGCCGCGCCCGCTCCGCGCGCGCCCACGACGCGCCTCGCCGTACATCTGTAACAGAGAGATAGCTGTGTTAGTTAGCACACCAAGTGTATATATGTTGTACAATGTCAATCAATACAGCTGCTGGTTCTCTCATTCCCAATTCTACATGGTATCAGACACCGAACGATCCAACCTATCCAATCCGTTCGCCTCACGTTCTTCTGCATCTCCTTCCATGGCTTCCTCACCTACACACTCCTCTTCCAGCGACGAGTATGATGATGCCGCTCCACCTCAACCAGCCGCGGCATCTGTTCTTCAGACGGTGAACATTCGCAATCACATCCCCATCGTCCTCGACTACGTCACTGCCAATTACAACCAGTGGCGTTGCTGCTTCGACTCCGTCCTCGGCAAATTCGGCCTCGACGCCCATGTCCGTGCGCCGACGCCAATCACCCAGCGCACCGCTGAGTGGCGCCAGATCGACAGCTGCCTCGTCAACTGGATCTACACCACCGTCGCCACCAACGTCTTCGACCTCGTCCACAAGCCGCACATCACCGCCTACTCCCTCTAGTCTGATGTTGAGGGTCACTTCCGTGACAATGAGCTCGAACGAGCCGTGCTCCTGGAGGCGGAGTTTCGCTCTGTTCACCAGGGTGATCTCTCCATTCGCGATTACTGCACCAAGCTGAAGCGCCTCTCCGACCAACTCCGCAATGTCGGCCATCCCGTCTCCGAGCCGAGCCAAGTGCTCAATCTCCTCCGCGGCCTCAACCCCAAATTTCGCCACCTCAAGCCTGTTATCAAGTCTAAATCCCCACCTCATACATTCAGCAGTGCAATGAGTTACCTGTTGCTTGAGGAGGCCTCGGACTCCCACGACGCCAAGGCGGACGCCGCGCAGGCGTACACGGCGCGGCAGGACACCACATCGGCTGGCGGCTCCTCCAACGGCGGCTCCTCGTCGAGCGCCACCAGTGGCTCCACTGGCGGCTCTGCCCCCACCAATGGTGGATCTTCAGGCGCTCCCGGTGGATCCGGCGGGTTCCGCCTTCGGAACCCGAAGAAGAAGGGACGCGGCGGTTTCGGCTACAATGGCGGCGGCGGCGGCCGCGGCTCTGGAGGTCCACCTCATCCCTCCACACCATGGGCTGCAGGATATAATCCATGGACTGGGCTCGTCCAGGCGTGGCCCATGCCCATGCAGGCCCCCGGCTCCGGCGTCCTCGGCCCACGACCACCGTTCCAGCCGCAGCAGGCCATGACGGCCTTTCATCAAGGTCCAGTCCCGCCATCGCCGATCCCTGGCGCTGTCTGGGACAATCAGGCCCTCTACTCCGCGCTCAACAACGCCGGCGTCGCCACTTAGCCACCCAGCGCCTCTGAATGGTTCCTGGACAACGGTGCAAGCAATCACATGTCCTCCTCTGCCGGTAATCTACCTCTCACTCGCCCCCTTTCTTCCTCCATCATTGTTGGAAATGGTGCTCGGCTGCCTGTCACGCAAGCCGCCGACACCGCTGTTCCCACATCATCTCGCCCGCTGCATCTTCGTAACATTCTTGTTTCCCCTTCCCTCGTCAAGAACCTTGTTTCAGTTCGTCAACGCGTGATAATAACATTTCAATTGAGTTTGACCCCTCTGGCTTCTCTATAAGGATCTTCCCACCAGAACGGAGATTCACCGATGTGACAGCACCGGCGATCTCTATCCTCTCCGGCCGCCACTGCCTCAGACCTGCACTGCGACATTGGCGCCCACGGTCGATCTGTGGCATCAACGTCTCAGGCATCCCGGCGCTCCAGTACTGTCACCGGTCTTGGCATCCTTTGAATTGAGTTGCAATAAGTCAGAGACTCATTCTTGCCAATCTTGTCAATTGGGCAAGCATGTTCGTCTCCCCTTCCGTTCTTCTGAATCACAAACTCATTTCCCCTTTCAAATTGTTCACTCTGATGTATGGACATCACCCGTACTTAGCAATTCTGGTTTCAAATACTATGTTGTGTTCTTGGATGACTTTACACATTACATTTGGACGTTTCCAGTACGTGCCAAGTCCGACGTTTTGCCCATCATCCGTTCTTTCCATGCTTACGTGCAAACTCAATTTTGCCTGCCCATCGTCGCGATTCAAACTGACAACGGCCGCGAATACAATTCTCATGCTTCGCGCGCCTTCTTCTCCTCCCATGGAATCACACTCCGCTCTCCTACCCGTATACGTCCCAGCAAAACGGCAAGGCAGAACGGGTGTTGCGCACCATTAACGATTGCTTGCGTACACTCTTGTTTCATAGTGCAGCTCCCCCGACGTATTGGGCCGAGGCCTTGAACACGGCGACGTTCCTACTGAATCGCCATCCCTGCCGCGCCACCGGCATCCTGACGCCGCACGAACTCCTTCTCGGCGCGCCACCGCAGTACAACGACCTCCGTGTCTTCGGCTGCCTCTGCTTCCCCAACCTCAGCGCCACGACCGCCCACAAGCTGAGTCCACGATCAACCGCGTGTGTCTTCCTTGGATACCCGGCGGATCATCGGGGCTACCGATGCCTCGACTTGACTACGCGTCGCGTCATCACCTCACGGCATGTCATCTTCGACGAACATCGCTTTCCGTTCCGCGAGCAGATCACCTCACCGCCGAACCACGGTGCACCTGCATCGACATCGACACCAGCGCGCCCAGACGACGACGACGACCCACGACACCGGCCACCACCTTCCACGTCGCCGTCTCCCTCGACGCCACCAGTGCCCCTGTCGCCTGCGACACCGGTCGCCTCGCCCGCGGTCGGCGCGATCACACCGGCTTCATCACCAGTGTCGACCTCCACATCGCCAACCGCGACCTCACCGCCGGTGCTCTCGCCCGTGCCGCTCGACGTCCAGGCACTCCCACCTTCCACGGCCGCTCCACCGGCACACCACATGACGACGCGAAGCAAGGCTGGGGTGTTCAAACCCAACCCCAAGTATGCCATGGTGGCCGCGACTCCATCACTGTCGCCGATCCCCAAGTCTGCCCGCGAAGCCATGAAGGATCCCAATTGGCGCACTATCATGCAAGCGGAGTTCGACGCTCTGATCGCGAACAAGACCTGGACACTCGTTCCCCGACCACTTAACGCCTGCGTCATCACCGGCAAGTGGGTGTTCCGCGTCAAGCTCAAGACCGATGGCACATTGGATCGGTACAAGGCGCGCTGGGTTGTCTGTGGCTTTCACCAGCGCCCGGGCATCGACTTCACCGAAACCTTTTCCCCCGTCATGAAGCCGGCGACAATTCGCACTGTCCTCGCTTTGATCGCTGCCCACGCCTGGCCGGCGCATCAATTGGACGTCTCCAACGCCTTCCTTCACGGCAACATCAACGAGGAGGTTCACTGCCAGCAACCCACTGGCTTCCATGACCCGGTGCACCTTGACGACGTCTGCTTGCTGTCCCGCTCACTCTATGGTCTTCGTCAGGCTCCACGAGCTTGGTTCAATCGCTTCGTCGACCACGTCCTCACGCTCGGCTTCACTCAATCACGGGCTGATCCTTCTTTGTTCGTGCTTCGCGCGGGGAACACCACGGCGTACCTACTTCTCTACGTCGATGATATCATTCTCTCGGCGTCCTCCACGGCTCTGCTCCAGGACATCATCGCGCGTCTCAAGTCCGAATTTGCGATCAAGGACATGGGCCCTCTTCACTTCTTCCTCGGCATCGATGTACAACGGCGCTCTGATGGGTTTTTCCTGTCTCAAGCCTCGTACGCCCGCGACGTTCTGGAGCGTGCGGGGATGGCCAACTGCAAGCCGGCCGCGACACCAGCCGAGGTCAAGCCCAAGGTCGCAAGCTCGGATGGCGAACTCTTCTCGGATGCATCATGGTACCGGAGTATGGCCGGGGCTCTCCAGTACTTAACTCTCACAAGGCCGGACATCGCGTACGCAGTGCAACAGGTCTGCCTTCACATGCATGCTCCTCGCGACAGCCACGCCGCCATGCTCAAGCGCGTCCTCCGGTGCGTCAAGGGCACGGTCACCTTTGGACTCCACCTCCACGCCGCCGCGTCGACCAATCTTCTTGCCTACACCGACGCCGACTGGGCCGGCTGCCCTGACACTCGGCGCTCCACATTTGGATTCTGTGTGTATCTCGGTGACGCCTTAGTATCCTGGTCGTCCAAACGGCAAAACACGGTGTCCAGATCGAGCGCGGAGGCGGAGTACCGAGGAATCGCCAATGCCGTCGCTGAGTGCACTTGGCTTCGTCAACTTCTCGGCGAGCTCCACCATGGCGTTCAAGAGGCTACCATTGTCTTCTGTGACAATGTGTCATCGGTCTACATGTCCAAGAATCCGGTCCATCATCGTCGGACCAAACACATTGAACTGGACATACACTTTGTCCGGGAGAAAGTGGCTCTTGGCGAGCTGCGCGTTCTTCACGTGCCCAGTGACAAGCAGTTCGCCGACGTCTTCACCAAAGGCTTGCCGTCTGCCCTACACGACGACTTCAGAACCAGCCTCTGCGTCGGCAACGACAGCTGAGACTGCGCGCGGGGGGGGGGGGGGGGTGTTGACACGGTCTCTGCACTGGCCCACGCCGCGCCCGCTCCGCACGCGCCTACGACGCGCCTCGCCGCGCATCTGCAACGGAGAGATAGCTGTGTTAGTTAGCACACCAAGTGTATATATGTTGTACAATGTCAATCAATACAGCTGCTGGTTCTCTCATTCCCAGTTCTACAATTTAGAGTCTTGATTGGACCAGAATTGCAAGCGAGTGAGCATCCTAAAACCTGGAAGATCGAGCTTCAAGACTGCCCACGGGTGACCAGCCACCAGCCCACCACACTAGCAAAGGGCTTGCTGTTCACCATTCCCCAACCAGGAGAAGTACTGCCAGGACCATTACCTGCCAATTAGTACCTCTATTATTGCCCACGCTTCCTTTTAACTTGAGACAGTCTCTGAAGTTTCTCCACATGAATGAACAGTAGCAGTGCCAGTGTAAAAAGAAAAACCGCACTCTGCATTCTGCAAAGCAGACCATGCTCTGCTCTGCTCTTCCCAAGTGGGTCATTAAGGAGAAGTCAAGGTGAAGCTGCCTCCTGTCCCCATTTTTTACTGTCAAATGGTCACCACTCACCACTAACACCGCAATCACGCAGTAAGTCAGCAGTCAGTGGTCAGTGGCCGAGGGAAGGAGGCGTGGAGTAAAGAAAGCAATAGGGGAGCAATTGGACAAGGGACTTGATCTGGACCTATATCTAACTTCAACCCTGCACCTTTCCACCTTCCCTCCCACCCCCCCCCCCCCCCCCCCCCCCCCTCCGAAAGCTGGAGGGGAAGGAGATCCATTGCTTCCGATGGCTGCTGCCTCCCGTCCCTGACCTCCGACCTCTGTCATCTCCCCACACCTGACAGCAACTCCTGATCGGATTCAGGCTAGGCCACCGCCCTACTCTGAAGCTCAGGTACTTAGTTTCTGCTCCCCGCTGCTTGTTCCTCTGCTCGTTGGTCCTGAGCTTTGCCTTCTTGGTCTGGTTCGGCTCTGGGTTTACGAGGGGTGCCCGCTTTCCATGTGCTCTGATGGATGGACAGAGGATTCGATGAGCCATGGGCTTGGTTCCCAGGGGTTTGTTGGTCTTCTTGGTCAGGTTAGAAGGAGAAAGCCCCAACCTTTCTTGAAGGAACCGTGCCACCTCCGAAAGATTTCAGTGGGTTCTTGAGTTCTGTTTTATTGCTCATCTTGTTCGATTTAACTTGAGTTACCATTCCTATTCAATTTGACAAAGTCTGTCTGAATACAGTTTCGTATAGACTTTGTCACCGAAAGAAAGTTCATTTCTCATGCTTGAGAGCAAAAATTTCTTGTAGATGTCCTAGAAATACTATGACTGCTAGTTTACTTCAAAAAGTTTCGCTTTTTCGCTCAAGAGATAGTATCCGAGAGATTCAGAACGAGGCTCTAAACCCAGTTCATCTGTAGTAGTTTTTTCCACGCCGTGATCAACGCATGTTGCACCATCACGTGAAGTCATTATTATTGTACAGTTTTTTAAACTACACATCCTAGCTAATTTATTCCCCTTCATTTTCCTTGTGATCTAAGCAGGCGGACCTGAACACGAATTGATCCCTGCGGTGCACCCCAGTTGAAGCCATGGGGTCCGGGGACTGGTTCAAGACGATCATCAGCAAGAAAAAATCGAAACGGGCAAAGTCAAAGGACGCAAAGGTACACCGTCATCATCTTTTCTTTCTTTCCCATCCTCGAGGGAGGAAAAAAATAGTCTTGTTACCCCCAATTTCGAATTCTGTCCTGGATGTCCTGTACACCAGCTTGCCTTGCATGCCTTCCAAGCAACCTGAAAAGGGATGCCATTCATTCCATCTCATCATTAAGAATGGCCGGGACAAGTGGACATCCTATCATCCGAGCCAGCATGGTGTGCTGTTGCTGTGCTTGTGCTAATCATAATTAGAAAGTTGGCTGTAAGGAAAGCTTGGTTTGTTGGTAGCAATAATGGAAGGTTACTGATGTTGACTTCAACAGTGTCTCTGTGGGTGAGTTAGAGTTAGGTGCCACCTTCAGGATAAGAACTTTCTGCATATCTGGAATGTCCTTGGCTGCTGCTAATTGGGCCCATGAACTGACAGAAGGAAATCTTAAATCGTCTACTTGGATAACGACTAATTGTATATGGTAAATATCAAAGGCTCCGTTTGGAAGTAGACATTGGAGGCTGGAATTTGGAATTAGAATTATGTACCTTCAATACCTAGTGTTTGGATGCTTTTGGTATTGGAATTGGAAATCTGATCCAATACCGAGATGAATTGGCCCTTTGATTGAACCCCCTCCCTCAATTCGCATCCCTTCCCCTCCGTATTGCTCGGCATTGTTTCCATCTCGTGAATTCATCTACACCCAAACAATGGCTTTGGTATTATAATATAAGACCAATACTACTCTGATTTGGTATTGAAACCAATTCAATGCCAAGCCCTCCAATATCTACATCCAAACGGAGCCAAAGGTTTATCTTCCTTGAGCATTGAATTGTTTACTAGGCAGTGACATGTCTGCTTGTTCTTTTCTGTGCTGCTTTAGGGTGTGAACTGGCATTTCTCAATGTTTTCAATTGATTCAGTTACTGAAATTCACTAAGCTGTGTTATGTTGAATTCTCACGTTTGAACTTGGATTGGACTATTTGGAATAATTTCACTATTGAATTGATTTGTCATGACATTTGGAATTGAGCTGCCATTACCTTATATCAATATATAAATATTTGGATATCTGTAAGGAAAGCCTGATGTGTAGGTAGCAAATAGCAATAATAGGAGGTTACTGATCCTGACTTGTAGAACAATGTGTGATTTAGAGCTAGGTGCTACCATCAGCATAAAAAACCTTCTTTGGATCTGGAACTTCTGTGGATACTGCTAATTGGGCCCATCAACTGACAGAGGAAGTCTGAAATTATTTACTTGGATAATAAATAATTGAATATACTAAACATATATTTTTGTTTGAGCAATTGAGTTATTTACTAGGTCTGCCACGGTTGCTTGTCTTCTATGTTGCGTTAAGGATGTGGTCTGCATGGACCTGCATTTATCATACAGTAGCAATTTTCTCCACGGTTTTTGATTGATTCAGATACCAAAATCCGCAGAGAGTTGTTATGTTCAGCTCTCATTTTTGGACTTGGACTGGCCAGCCAAAGTAATTTGACAACTGGATTGATCCTTCATGACTGTTTCCCCTAGATCAATATTCAGAGGTCAGGCGACCTAAAGAAGCTTTACTAGTTCTAGTTGGCACGGCGGTGCATTGTTTTTATTTTTTTTGTGTGGTTTTGAAGTACCTCTGAATTATATGTGCCCGTGGAGAAATTAACTGACAAACATTGTACAAATCCACGTTTGAGATACTATTGTACAAACTATTATAAACTTCCAGATGTTTTCACATATTTCTTTTTGTCAATGAAGCTCTCCGGTCAAGTACCAAATGGAGGCAACCAGGAAAATCAGAAGTCAAATGGCCCTTCTTCCAGCAGTGACCATGAAGACAATGCAGCGTTAGAGGAATGGGCTGCTACTCGTATTCAGAACGCATTTCGGAAATACAGGGTAACATGAATCATGGATGATATGGGTTGCACTATTGCTACATTGACTTCTGAACTGAGACATTTTGCAAACAAATTGTTACCATTTTTTAACACTGCTCGTCACTTATATGCAGGCAAGGAAGACCCTCCGTTGTCTCAGGGGAGTAAAAAGATTGCGTGTTGTTGGTCAGGCCAATCCGGTTAAGAAGCAGACTGCTGCAACACTGAGCTACATACAGTCTTGGAACAAGTTGCAGTCAGAGATAAGAAATCGCCGTGCTTTCATGGTCACCGAAGGGCGCAACAGGAAGAAGAAGCAGGAGAATCAAATGAAACTCGAGGCAAAACTCCATAATTTGCAGGTTAGTTTTAACCCCAAGAACCATGTTCCTTGCAAATTATTTTTACTCACCAAGTAACTGTACTAGGGATAGTAATTAATTTTTTATGACACTGCATTTTATGTTTCTTTCTGTCTTTTAATAGGTTGAATGGAATGGAGGTTCAGATACTATGGATGAAATACTCGCAAGGATACAACAACGGGAAGAAGCAGCAGTGAAGCGCGAGCGAGCCATGGCCTACGCTTTCAACCACCAGGTTTATACTTACTAATTTTGATGTTGCAACTCACTCCATCACGAAATCCACATCCAAGATATAATTTTATTTATAATAGTCTCAGATTTCTTTTGAAATGTAGACACATGCCTTAACTCTGAAGCCAATCATAATCTTCATGAAGAATAGCAGCATTATGAGTGCACCTAACAGTGTCAAGACAACGATGTTTTTTTGAAAAATAACGATGTATTTTTACCCTTTGACAGTGGAGAGCAAGGTCTGCCGCAAGTCTTGGAAACTTCAGCTACGAAGTCGGAAAGGGTGGATGGGGCTGGAGCTGGATGGACCGCTGGATCGCTGCACGGCCATGGGAGCCACGATCATTGGTCCACCCTGAGAACCCGAAGAAAGCACAGGCAAAGAAAGAGAACAACAGCACAAACCCATCAGCTCTGAAGCTGCAAGGCTCTATTACCCTAAGCAACAACATCACTGACCGGAAAACCCCTAAAAAGAAGCCATCACCGTCGCCTTCTACTGATCAGAAGAAGCAATCAACATTGCCTTCTACTGATCAGAAGAAACCATCATCATCACCTTCTAGTGATCAGAAGAAACCAGTACCGAAGGAGCAGAGAACAAAGGCAGCCGGCACTCCACCAAAACCAAAGGCCAAGGATATGAAGGGGAGCCAAGAGAAAAAACAGCAGAAGCCGCAGGTGGTTCCTTCGGTCAGCGCATGATCGCTACTGCGGAAATGGTTATGGATCATTGTAAGAAATCATCTCTTGTGTTTTTCACTTATACCTGTTTGTATTTTGTTTTTGTTTTATGGTGATATGGAACGAGTGTCCAATCTAGAATGTGGTTGGTTTGAGCGATTGCGCACATATGACGTATCTGATGAGAGTGGTTTTGGTTAGGACTAGGGATCTCTGCTATTCATTGTTGTGCTGTTGTAATAAGACTTGCCTGGCTGTCTGCTTGAATGGAAAGTCTTGTTGGAACAAAATGCCAAGTTCCTTCTCTGTCCATAACACTAGGATCAAATGGCAAATCAATCATAGGTATATTTGACAACCATCTTGTCCAAAGGGTTTATTTTATCAAATCAGGATCGAGTTAAAATTTGATGCAGATAATTCAGTTTGCTGTATCAGACTGTCAGAAACAAATTCACAATTTTGCCACTGAACTCTTATGCTGCTGCAACCACCGGCGGATCTACATTGGGGCAAGCTGGGGCAGTTGCCCCAGCTAAAGTTAGGATCGCACCTGTAAATCCCCTTCTTCTCCGGTGATTTTTAGAGCTCTGGCAGCGATTTTACCATGTATTGGTGTCTGTAACATCAATTTTTTCTTCAAATTCGAGGTAATATCTCAACTTCGCATTAAAATTGTGTGATTCCAATGTATGGATGCATTAATGCGATGTGAATTATAATGTGCTTGATTTTGGTTCAGTCCATCATTAAAAATTCGCCCCAGCTAGTTTTTTTTTTCTGGCTACGCCACTGGCTGCAACAGCAGCTCCTGAATTTCCCCTCTGAAGCCAGCAACCGCCGCGCGCCGCAGCGCCACGAACACCTTGAACCCTCGCCGCCGCCTCTCGTCCCCGGCGCCGTACGGCAGCACGAAGCACATTTCTTTGCTGCCGGGTGTCCTCCATGAGAGCGGGAGCACGGCGTCGGGGCCGCCCCACCCGAAGTCCACCTCGCCGTGGCCGAGCCGCCGCCAGTCCGTGAACGCGCTCACGACGCCCGCCGTGATCCCCTCGCCGCGGTGCAGCTCATGGAAGTCGATGTACGAGCGCACGTACTCGTTGTCCACCTGCTCCTTGCTCTTCTTGAGCAGAGCGGCGCCGCCGCCAGTGGCTGCGCGATGAGTTCGCCGGCGGCCATGGCGACGTACACCGGGACGCACACGTTGCCCCAGTAGCCGTCGGGCAGCGGCGGGTCGATGAGCTTGCTGATGTTCATCGAGTACTCCATCTTCACCACCTCGCCGGAATTGGTCCCGTTGGCCTTGACCCTGCTCGCCAATACACAAGCACGGTGAGTATGAAGGCGTGGTGAACTGCGCTTCGCTGGTGCTAAACCCATTTGGAAGGCGTGGGCTCCTCTGAAGGTCACATTCTTTACTTGGCTGGCTACCCACCGCCGATTATGGACGGCTGATCGTCGCCATCGCCATGGGTTACAAGCCTGGACTAATTGCAAGCTCTGTGATCAGGAACCAGAAACCCCAGACCACCTGTTCGTTGAATGTTGCTACACAAGGCAGGTTTGGCGTGCAATCCTCACGGTGCTCGGCATCCCACAGCCTGCGCCTGAAGGATCAATGTTGGAATGGTGGCCCCAGCTCAGGACGGGCTTGAACAAAAATAGACGGCGGGGCATTGACTCCACCTTCATGCTAATCACCTGGTGTGTTTGGAAGGAAAGGAACAGCAGGACCTTCGACGAGATTCAAGGAAGGAATGAGGCTCAGCTAGTACACGCCATCTTTGAGGAAGGTCATCTCTGGATGCTAGCAGGGGCAAAGTTCATGGCGGCAGTTGGATGGCCAACACCGGCAACGGTCGGCGTGAGACAGGGAGCAGCAAGACAAGCATAGCCCTTCTTCCCCGCCCACCCTTGGTTGATTAGTTTTGCCGTATAGTCCGTTCCTGTAATTGGTAACTGATGCCCCTTCGTGGTGTTGTGTGTGCGTGCCTTGAGGCCGCATTGTACTTAAACAATCTTTTTACTCCTTAATACAAACATACGCAGCTCTCGTGCATGTTATCGAAAAAACGGTGAGTATGAAGCGAGAGCATCCTGTTATGATATCCCCAAATGTCAGGTGGTGGAGTGCTTACTTGGCGCACCAGATGAACGCGGCGATGACCTCGAAGGTCGTGAGCCGGACGCGGGCCTCGCCGGCTAGCCGCGCTCTGAGCGCCTCCACGCGTGCGTCGCTCACGTGGAAGCACTCCATGCTGAGTTGCTGCTGCTTGCGCCATTCCCCGCGGTGCCGTGCGGCCCGCACCGCACGACGTCGCCGTAGAGCGCGAGGACGCGGTCGAACACCGGCTTCGACACGCGCGGCGGCCGCCTTGGCCCCAGCAGATCTCGCCTCTCCCACACCGGCGCCACCTCCGGCGGCCCGTGCCCCCACGCAAACCGCGCCGCGGCGGCGAGGAACTTGGTGGCGCCCGGGCCGTCGCATATCGTGTGCGCCACGCGCATCCCCAGCGCGACACCGCCGCACGCGAACCGCGTCACCTGGAGCGCGAGCGCCGGGCGGTCCGCGCCGTCGCCGTCCCCCGGGGCGAGGCTGTCGAGCAGGGTAGACCCGGGGCTGTCGGCGTCGGCCACCGCCAGATCAGACTCCGCGAGGACCATGGGCACGGCGGCGGCGGCGTCGACCACGACGTGGCCGTCGTCGCCGACGCGGCCCGCAAGCGCGGGGAAGAGGCCGAGCGCGGCCTCGAACGCAAGCGGGAGGGCCGCGAGGGCATCGACGGTGTTGACGACCAAAATTGCCGGTTTGGATTTCTAATTTGAGTAGGTTTAGGATTCTAAGTTTTGTTCCATATTCTAACCGACTCAAACGGGTAAGACCATCCCACCCTATAAATATAAAGGTCCAAGGCCGATTGAGATATCCCCAATCGAATCTATCAATTACACTTTTATCTTTTTACCTTTCGTTCTCTTTACCCAACTTTTCCAACCCCATGTGTTGTCTTCTTCTGTCTCCATGGCATGAGGAGGCGCCCTAGCTGGCCTGCCGAGCCTAGGGCAAACCAAGGTGCGCCTGCCCCGACGGGGTCCCTCCCGGGCAGGCGTTCGTTGGTCTCTCGCCGGGCACCGCCAACGAGACCGGACTAACCGGCTATCATACCGGTCTGACCGACCTGCGTGGAGGAGCAGCAAGGAGCCCCTCCGTGCGCCGCACGTTCAAGTGCGATTCGTGTGTTGGCCCGAATTGACGTCAACAGACGGACGGCAGGGGAGGCGGGAAGAAGCGGAGCGTGCGGACGGTGACGTCGTCGAGCATGCTGCGGTCGGCTTCCAGGCCGGAGAGTGGGAGGGGCGCGCTCTGCGTCGGGAAGGGTGGAGACAGGCGCACGGTGTCCATGACTCGCAGCTGCTGCGGCTCCATGGGAGGTGCGCCGCGTGCGTGAGCCGCCGCCGCCGCCGTTCGAGCTGCAGCGACAGACTGATAGGAAGAGTGGGAGAGAAACCAACGGGTCCGGGGAACTGCTAGGGCCCTAGGGCCGGGGTCAGTCACTTGTGTGGGCGGTCTCTGGCCACTCCATATTGCCGAATGCCGATGTGGCATTTTACCCCAACTTAGCTCCAGCCTCGTCGGAGCTGCACCTACATGTAACCAATCACGCCATATATGTGTGTGTTGCTCTTTACTATCGTATCATCCATCAGACTACTCCACTTGGTAAACTCTTTCTTCAATGGGTAGGTTTGTTAGTATTTGGGGATGCAATTCCTTTCTATCGTCTTAAGAATGAAATTATGTGTGTGAGCTACAGGTCATTAAGAAAAGCAAAGCTAGAGAGAGACACTTAAACATCAGCTGAGATAAAAACATGCTAAACAAACATGATTAGAAAAAAGGTAGAGCTAATACCATCATGTTACTAGCAGCTGAAGTACTAAAACAACGATTCTGCTAGAGAACAGCTAACTTTCAGGATAATCTAATTCATGTGCTAGGAAGCAGTGGCTAGCGTACTAGTCAGTAAATCTGATGCAGGCAAGTAAAACTAGCCTCTCTTGTTTTGATCTATTGGCGCCACGTTATAACCACTGCATCAAAATCTCTAGAATAACTCAAACAAATTCCTCATAGAAAACCACAGCTTAAATTTGGACTATGAACAGTCAAAGATCAATAGTAGTTCTATTCCTGCAAACTAAAATGTGTATGTTTGTACCATAGACAGCTGCTAAGAGCACGAGCTGCAATTCAACAATCCACCTGAATGATATCAGGAATACTAAATATTTCGGGATGATAGTTGGACTTTGGGAGGCCCACCACGAGCCAAAGATGTAGCATAATAATCTGCGAGGCCAGGAACAGAGTCCTTGTGACAGTCGATGAACTTCAATCTGAAAGCCTTCTCTCCAATGCTAGCTAATGTAAAAAGGCTTGTATTGCTATTCAACAACCCCTCTGCCTGTAGGACCTTCATGACACAATGGCGGGGCACTAGCCGCTTCTCCAGGCTGTATCCTAACAGGTTAGGCCTTTGCACAATGTACTGAGGCTCCAATCCAACCTCGGTGATCAAGAACTGAATCTTACGGAGAAGATGCTCCTCAGATAATCCTAGAATGGTTGGGTACCTGGACACTGCAGTGGCAACTTCACTCTCAGAGCAGCCAAGAGTCCTCTTCAAAAATTCAACCCTGGCAGCAACCTTCTCTTTGGTGATGTGGCTGGAGACTGACACCGCGTACTTGAACATCCGCGAGCTGCGGGGCACCCCGAGCTCTTCCGCGCGTTGCACGAGCTCCTTCACGCGCTCAGGGTTGAGCGTGATGACCCATGCGTTACTTGAACACAAATGGGCAATATCTCGAACACTTATGCCGCACTGACGGAGCAGCGCGATGTTAGTATTGATTACCCTCTCACGGTCGGCAGACAGCAAGCTGTTGTTCTTCTTCATGATCACTAGGAGCTGTTCAAACGAGCCGAAGAAGGATATAAAGAACTCCACCTTGGGAACGAAGTCGCAGGAGCGGAGGAGGCGTGGGCCGGCCAGGAGGAAGCGAGCGATCTGGGGAGTGGACCAACCGAGGCGGTCGCGGAGGGCGAAGAGGCGAGGGCCGACGTTCTTCACCGAGGAACGGAGGATAAGCGGGTCCGCAGCGACGAGGGCGGCGATGTCGGCGCGGGCGAGGCCGACGCCGGAGAGCAGGGCGATGATGGCGTTGGGGTTGGAGGCGGAGTTGAGGCGGGAGTAGGAGATCTCCTCGAATCCCTTCTTTTTACATTCTCTGGATGCTTCATCGAACGCCGTCTGCGCTGCCTTGCGGGCTTGAGCTGGGGCGAGGCCGCAGGTGGCGACGAGGTAGTCCTCAAGGGAGAAGTGGGCGGCGGAGGCAGAGGTGGAGAGCAGGGGGCAGGCAGGGTGGTGGTGGATCGGGGAAGGGAGTGGAGAGGCCGCGGGGAGGAGAGGGAGGAGGTGCCTTCGTAGGAGGATCATGACGGCGGCTGGTTGGGCAGCGGCGCGGCGCAAGTTTTTTTTTTTATCGGAAGACATAACTACATTAATCACCACGTCCAGGCAAATCGCCACAAACAAGTTCTTTTACGAGCTCAGGGCCTGACTCACACATATCAGAGCCAGAAGCTAAAATTCTTGCTCCATAGCCTGCTAAACAGTCGGCTACCTTATTACAAGATCTATTACATAGCGACACAGTACATGACGTGAATTCTGTTTGCATAAGATCCTGAATCTCACGCACCAGGCAACCAATAGCACTTCTATCAATTCCTATGGAGCAGAGAGCCGATGCCAAGATAGAAGCATCTGTTTCCAAGATGATGTGTGTCATTCCAAGTAAAGCAGCCTGCTGAATAGCTCTGAGCACTGCTACTGCTTCAGTGTGGATTGCCGATGCTGCACAACTAATTTTACCAGCCCCAGCCAACAAAACTTTGCCTTCACTATCCCTCACCACAAAGCCCCAACCTCCGGTTCTAGTGTTCTGCTCATATGCACCATCAGTGTTGATCTTATAGAAGTTTTCAGGAGGAGGCTTCCATGTTTGAATGGTAGGAGAATGAGATTTCTTATCATTAACTTCTAATTTTTGAAATTGAAGCATGAAGAAATTTACTGAACCTTCAATTTCAGCAGCACTCTGCAATCTCCCACCATCATTTACTTTGTTTCTTGCCGACCACCATCTCCATAAGAACACAATAACCTTCAATTGTTTGCTCTTCTCTAGCTCCCATATCCTATTAACGGTTTGCTTCCCCGACTGACAATTCAAAAATAAAATCTGATATCTTCCATATTCATGAAACGCCAATATTTCTTAACATACTTACACTTGAAAAATATATGCCCACAATCTCCATCAAGCCTATTACAAATTGGGCATATTGTGTCTAGCTGCACACCTCGTCTTGCCACATTTCTCCTTACTGGAAGGCTGTTATGGGCTAATCTCCAAATAAACATCTTAACTTTGTTGGGGACATTTAGTTCCCATATTTTCAACCAATTAAATTGACCCACATTATCTGATTCTTTCCTTGATGATGATGCATCTTGTCCAATGCTATTATCTCTCACTGCTACACCAAGTTTGTATGCCGATTTAACAGAGAATAGCCCTTTTGCATCAAAATGCCATGCAGGCCAATCCTCCATTTGCTCATTAATCGGAATCCGGAGGATTTCTGCAGCATCTTCTGGCCAAAAGGAATCATGGATTAGCTGTTCATCCCATTCACCTGTAACTGGATTAATGAGTTCATTCACCTTAGTCAACAGAGAAGCTCCTCTTGGAGTGATTGGTTTTCTCGTGTTGCCTTTGGGCACCCATGAATCCTCCCAAATTCTTATGGTTTCACCATTACCAATTCGCCAAATAATGCCTTCTTTCAACAATTCAACCCCTCTCAAAATGCTCCGCCACGCATATGAACTACCAGACCGACGTGAACAATGGAGGATATCCTAGTGTGGGAAGTATCTGGCCTTTAGAACTTGTCCACATAACGTGTTAGGGCTGGTAAGCAATCTCCATGCTTGTCGACTAAGCATGGCCAAATTAAATGAATGCAGATCCCTAAAACCAAGGCCTCCATTTTTCTTCGTCCTGGTGAGCTTTTTCCGACTAAGCCAATGAATTTTATTCACTTTGTCCTGTTGACTCCACCAGTACCTTCCAATAATGGTACTTAGATCATCACACAGACCTTTAGTAAGATAAAAACAAGACATTGCATATGTAGGAATGGATTGCGCCACAACTTTTATTAATATTTCCTTTCCTGCTTTTGAAAGAAGTTTCTCCTGCCATCCTTGAATTCTGCTCCATATCTTCTTCTTGATATATTCAAAGGATTTTTTCTTTGATTTCCCAATATAGACAGGTAACCCCAAATACTTTCCACTACTAGCTTCACTTTTGATAAACAGACTTGATCTTATCTGCTCCCTCACTTGCTGGCATGTATTTGGGCTGAACATAATTGATGATTTGTCTTTGTTTATAACTTGTCCAGAGGCTCTTTCATACACCTCCAAGATATGTCTGAGCTCATGTGCATCACTTGTTCTTGCTCTCATTAGAATTAAAGAATCATCAGCAAATAACAAGTGGTTAACTCTTGGTGCTCCTCGACATATCTGTATCCCCTCAATCTTTCGCTCTTGTTCTGCTTTTTGCAATAATGCCGATAAGCCTTCTGCACAAAGAATAAACAAATAAGGTGAGAGGGGATCACCTTGTCTTAAGCCTCATTGAGGGAATATTCGTTGAGTGTATGAGCCATTGACTTTAATTTTATAAGAAACTGAGGTAACACATTTCATAATAAGATGCACACATCTCTCATGGAAACCCAGCTTCCTCGTCATTCTCTCCAGAAACACCCACTCCACTCTATCATAAGCCTTACTCATGTCTAATTTCAAAGCAGCCAGACCCCGTCCACCCTTTCTTCTAGAATTTATATGATGTACAATTTCATAAGCCAACAAAACATTGTCCGTGATTAATCTTCCTGGGACAAAGGCGCTTTGAGAAATGGAAATAATATTAGGCAGGACCTTCTTTAATCTATTAGCAAGAACTTTTGAAATAAGCTTATAAAGCACATTGCACAAACTAATAGGCCGCATGTCTTTTAAGCATTTGTGGCGAGTCAGATTTGGGAATCAACACAATAATAGTATCATTCCAGCCCTCCGGCATTGACCCCCCATTAAGGACATCAAGCACCTCTTGTTTCACCCGTTCTCCAATCAATGACCAGAACCTCTTGTAAAAAATAGAGGGCATACCATCAGCTCCTGGAGCTTTCAAATCACCTATGCTGTCAAGGGCAGTCTAGATTTCATCTCCAGTAAAAGGTTTTAGTAAAGCTTCATTCATATCTCGTGTGACTCTATGGTCAACACAATCCAGCACCTCATCAAAAGAAGTACTTGCACATGACAAAAACAATTGTTGATATTGATTAGCAATAAAATTCTTCAGTTGGTCGCCTGCCACCACATCACCCTCTTCCGTCCTCAACTTTCGTATACAATTCTTCCTTTTTCGTCTAGAGGCAAAGGCATGGAAAAAACCAGTATTCCGGTCTCCTTTCATCAACCATGTGTTATGAGCTTGCTGCTTCCAATAAACATTTTGTTGGTCAAGCAGGCGTTCGAGCTTATAGCACAACAAATGTTCCCGGTTTACTGATTCTTGAGATATACTCATCCGCCTACACGTCACCAACTCCGTTTTCACTCTGTTAATTCTCTTCTCCAATTCTCCTAACACATTCCTATCCCACTGCCAAAGTTCACCCAGCACCTTTTTTTGCATTTCCAACAAATTATTACTTCCTTCTTCCATGGCTCTCCCCCATGCCTCTATCACCCTTGCCTCACATTCATCTTCCTGAAGCCATTTAGCTTCAAATTTTGGAAAAATCTCTACATGATCACACCATTCTGTACTATCTTTATTTCCCACATCAATTATGATCGGTCTGTGATCTGAATGCCTGGGATCCCCATTAGTTACCTTCACCAAAGGAAATAAGCATCTCCAAGTAGTATTCGCAACTGCTCGATCAAGTCTTTCCTTTGTAAATCTGGCGGCCATATGGTGATTATTCCGCCAGGTAAAAGGATCTCTGACAAAGCCCAAATCATGCAGACCACAGTCCTCCAAAGCTAATCTGAATTTACGCATACTTGATTTCGACCGTGGGGCACCACCCTCCTTTTCACAGCCAAACAGAATTTCATTAAAATCACCACTACAAAGCCATGGCAAATCAGTTTTTTCCTTAAGAATGCGTAACATCTCCCATGTATTATCCTTCTCCTCAGTTTTTGATTCTCCATAAAAGCCAGTAAATCTCCACTCTGACCTGTCCTCTTCCGTTATAACAGTGTCAATGTGATATTTGGAAAGACTCTTCACTCCCACATCAATACCTCTTCTCCAGAACAGAGCTAAACCACCACTTGCTCTCTCACTATCCATCGTGACCATATTTGGCATTTCCAATTTCCATCACAACCACTCCATCCATTTTCCATCATGTTTAGTTTCTGATAGGAAAAGGATATCTGGGGCCTCCCGCTTCTGGACATCCAGAAGCCCACGAATTGCCGGGCCATTCCCCAATTGTAACACCCGCGTTTCTCTCTCTGGGAAGATCACTAAATAAATCGTCCGATGAAAATGCCTTCAAAATGTTTTATCGTCGAGCCCCCCCCCCCCCCCGTTCCGCCAAAACCCCGCCTTGTTATCACCGCCCCTCTCTTCCGTCCCATCCCGCGTCACCCGCTCTCGGGTCGACCGCCGGGCCCGTCCGTCGCTGGCCGACCGCCGTCTACGCCTGTCGTCTTTCCGCCGCAAATCCCGCTGTCCTCCCCTCTCTTTTTCCCTCTTTTCCTTTTCTCCTTTCTTTTTTTCTCTTTCTTTTCTTTTCTCTCTTTTCCCTTTTCCTCTTTCCCCTTCCTTTCCCCTCCCCTGTTTCCTCTGCCCCCGTGCGCCCTGCCCTGCTCGTCGCCGACCACCCCGTCCCCCGACCGGCCCCACCCTCTGCTCACCCCTCTGCTCTACTCGCCGCCGGCCATTCCGCTGCTCGCCGCCGACCTCTCACCTACACAGCACGCCACCACCGGCCCCACCTTCCCCTGACCGGCTACGCCGACCACGGCTCCACCGTCACTGCCGCACCAGCAGCACCGCTGGGCAGCCTCGCCCTCGCTCACGCCATCGCCGCCGTGCCGCCTCTCACCGTGGCCCCACCATCGCTCACGCCAACCACGGCCGCACCGTCGCCGTGCTACTGCAGCCGCGCAGCCACATCGCCACCGGGCCCGGACCGCCTGCATCACCGGCGCGCCGCCCCTGCTGCGCCGCCCACCCGCTCCCCTCGTCGCTACACCGCTGCTGCCGTGCCGCCCTCGCCCTGCCATCGTACGCCCAGCGCCCAGCACCACCGGAGCACGCCGCCCACCACCACTTCGACGCCACGCCACTGCACCGTCCAAGCTGCCGACCACCGCGCAACACCGACACGCCACCGCCCGGCCCTGCCACGGTCGCATCGCCGCGCCGCCCGCCGAGGCAGCAGTGGTACGGCTGCGCACGCCGCAACGCGCCAAGCTCCGTGTCCGACACCGCCACACTGCTCCGCCACAGCGCCACCGTACCACCAACCCGCCGACCGCCGTCAATTCGAACCCGCCGGCCTCCTTTGACACCCGTCGAGCGCCTCCCTTCCACCCGCTCGTCGGCCCGCCTCCTCAAGCGCCCTCCGCCCCTATAAAAAGGTTCGACCGCACCTCCTTCACCTCCTCGCACTCACCCACCGCCGCATTCGCCTCCCCCACCGCTGCAACGCCGCCGCCACCACCTCCATTGCCGCCGCCGCCTGCTTTCGTGGGCCGGCCACCTCACTCCGTCTCCGTCCGTGGTAAGGCCATGGATGGACTCGCCATGCCCTCCTCTCCATTTTCCCCCGGTCGATTTTTACCGCCGCCGCTCGTAACGCCGGCGATTCGGCCGGTCAACGCCGCCGCCGCCCGCTCTGTCTCTCTCTCTCTCTGTTTCGCGGGGGAGAAAGAACATTTGCCCATAACCCCCTGCCCTTTGCCCTATTCTAACCCGCAGTCCAAAAACATAAACCCCTCTCTCTGGAACATTTGCGCATCACCCCCTGAACTTTGGCCGAATCAACCCGCGATCCACAGACACTATTCCCTCTCTCTCTGTCTATTTCGCCAAGGACCCCTGACCTTTTCGGTATTTACAGAAAGGTCCTTTTCTTTAGAAAACAGCCCTAAACCCCCACTAAACTCGTCATTTCATGCGCTAATTTAATCTCGTTTGACCCCAAACTCCACCACAAACATCACCAGTATATTTCCGCCGATCCATTCAGTCCATATCCAGTATATCTCCTTCTCTGTTCATTCTTTCGGAGCTCAGCAAAAACCTTTTTTCTTATTTATTGTGTGTTTGTTCGTGTGTGCCGTAGACACTGCTGTGAACGAGGAAGGACTCGAGGAGGAGCAAGGTTACGAGCAGGAGCTTGGAGACCAGGACCCCGGGCAGGAATCCCCCGAGGGTTGGGAGAACGGCAAGTGCAATCCCACCCTTTGATGCATATTTTGTCCCAGTTTTTATAAACACAACCCATGTCCTGATTTATAAAACTTGCATGATTTTATTGCTAAACCCGGTTGGATAGCCATTCCTTGATTGCTATGACAGCTTCCTTGACAACCTAGATTAATGTTTGAATATGACAACGCTCTGTTTGAATGTTAATCACTGCTAGAAATGCTTAGGAATATTTTGTTGTTATGCACCCCATTACAATCACTTGGTGTTTACCAAAGCAACCGCATGCGTACTTAAAAATAAAAGGGATGGATTTTGTGAACAAAATGAGTATTCGTGTGGGATGAGACAGACGGTATTTCTTGTGTGAAATGCCGAGGTGAGCTCGAACCTGTGTGGTTGAGCATGGTGGGAGTTGTCTATCCTATCACAATTTTTGGGATGATGTTGAGGTGTCATCTAGCCCAACTCATTTTATTGTACCACCACTCGACCGTTGTATGTGGCAACGGCCTAGCATAAATCCCACTAGTTAAGCTGTTGGTTATGTGGTGTGCTGGTGAGCAACAGAGGGCCATGGAGCTGGGGATACGATCTATGTGAGGTATGCCCCTGGGGGGACCTCGATGGTAGGTTGCTACCCCCTGGTCGCGTCTGTGATAACTTGTCAGTTTAGCTATGGTGGGTAATGGCTTTGATAGGAGCTGCACTGGCACTAAGGTGTTCATGTTGTGGTAGCCTACTTGTGGTTGCGTACACCTCTGCAGAGTTAAAAACCTATCCGGATAGCCGTGTCCACGGCATTGGGCGAGTTACGGCTTGGTCACTTCACTAGTCCCCTGGTTTTGGTGAAAAAAAATGTATTTGGTGAATGTTGAGTTGAGAAAAGATATTGGCATGGGCTACGACAGATGGGAAATCTGGTAGCTTTAAAAATCTCGTGAGTAAAACTATCATGTTCAGTCTATGCAATCAAAAGAAATGTTGGTGAAAACCTTTTGTAAAATAAACTCTTGCATGTGAAAAATTTAGCTTTGCTGCAAAATGAACCATGAGCCTTCCTTGTTATTATCCTTTGCATACTTCTATTGTATCCTTTCCGTGGTTGTGATTGTGCTTGCTGAGTACGTATGTACTCACCCTTGCTTAATTTGTTACAGAGGCAGACCCGAACTTTGTGCCTGAGGACGTCGTTTAGAAGGGTTCGTTCTACACCCAACCTTTGCCTGGGTGTTAGGGTCACCCGCTTGGAGCCGCATGGATATCCACTCTGATGAAGACCTCTACGTTATCAACCTGTTTATCTGGAGTCTAGCTTTAGTTATGTTTGTTGTGGCCCTGCAGTGCCACCGTCTCCCGTAATGTTGTGTATGTACTGAACCATCTGTTGTAATAATGTGAACCAGCATCCTGGGACTGGTATTCGTATCACATTAAGTTCTCTCTTTTGAGGGGACGCTTCACCAATCCCTGACAATTCCATGTTATTAGCCTCATTTTTGTACGCGAGGCTGCTCCGGCAGCCTCGCGTTTTCTATTTTCAACTTATTAGCCCCCTCATTAGGCTCGCTATCACCCATCCTTTCTTGAACATTATTTCCCTCTGGTAGTACTAGCACAAGGGCCATGGTTGAATCCTCAGAGACTTCCATGAAATTTTCCTTCACTTCAACTAGATTATTCATAAGCAGACTCTCATCAGATTTACGTTTTTTAGCAAGAAGGGTTGATTGCTTATCATCCATTGGAACCTCTGAACATTTATAATCAGAAGGGGTGTTGATAACTTTAGCCACTTGGTTTCTAATAGGCGAAGAAGCTTCAATGGCATTTTCCTCTCCATTATCTTTCCTACAATCTCTGTTACTGTCATCACTTCTTTTAGAAGTGGACTTTTTTGACTCGGAACTACCCCATGCTCCAGACGAATTACTTCTTCTAGATAAGAAATCTTCCTGGCTATGCCAATCACCTTGATTCCTCAATCTTCGCTCCTCAGGTGCACATAGCTTTTCACTATAAGGCAGCCAGCCTTTTTCATCACGTATTGCTAGTGTAGGGCATTCAATCTCCGAGTGACCAATAATTCCACAAGAGAAACAGAAGAAAGGGACCCTCTCATAAACAACATCATACCATTCCTTCCTTTGTCTTCTAGATGAAAACACAGATACACCTCTCGGCAGAGGTTCCTTTAAAGAGATGATAATCCTTGCTCTCAAATCTTTACCCACCGCCCTTTTATGTTCATCAACATCAACTTTCAGCACCATTTTCCCAATTTCCTTTGCCAATTCATATCCCCATTTTTCGTCCCGTAATCCAAAAGGGAGGTTCAGAATGTTCACCCAAATAGCCATTTCATCAAAAGATACATCACTTGGGCGCAAATCATAGTCAAAATCCTGTAAAATCACAACTTGTCGCCCTACAGCTTGCCTGCCTATATACCATGGTGAACCATCAAGAACTCTCTTCTTGTCTAGTTCAGATTCAAACTCAGCGATAAAAAGATTATCCCCCACCATTCTCGCCTGTAATCCCCTTGGATTACCCCAGGCTGGTCGCATTGCAGACATAATGGTTTGCAAATGTAAAGGGCTAGGTGAAAGTACCTTCCCAATCACTGCATGGTTTATCACAGCCAAATCTGAATCTTCGTTATCCTCTAAAAACAGTGTTTCCTTCTCCTTTGTGGTCAGATTAAGTTTACCAAATAAATCTGAGACTTGCTCCTCCACCTCATCCTTTGTGGTCAGATTAAGTTTACCAAATAAATCTGAGACTTGCTCCTCCACCTCATCAAGACCCTTCTTCGCATTTCTTTCATTCCTCCTTTCAGCTCTAGGTTCAGAGAGGGAGCCCCCTCCCGACTCGGCGCGGCGCAAGTTGAGAGGAGCAGGTGCTTCACCTCCGGGAGATCAAATGGTAATGGTAGGAGGGTTTTCAGATTCTAATTCCAATCAGGCGGAGACTTGCTCCTGCCGGCATTTGCGAGGAGCAGTTTTGGCGTAGCAGTCTGCATCTCCAGTGAGATTGGGGTGGTGAAGAGTTGGAGAATGGAGACAAGAGATTGATGAGGATCTCTCGTGTGAGGAGATGCTATATGCGAGGAAGAAGACGATAGGGGAACGAGAGTACGAGACGGAGCGGCGGCGGCAGCCTGTTGGCGACGCCGCGAGTCAGTATAGGGTGTTGACCAGGAACAGAATTTTGGGGACAAGATACTCGTCGGATAATCCTAGCCTTTTTAGTTCCCAAATTCCGCTATAAAAAAATTTCTATCACATCAAAATATCGACATATACATGAAGTACTAATGATGAAATCAAAACTAATTATATAGTTTTGTTGTACTTCATGAAACGAACATTTTGAGCCTAATTAATCAATGTTTGGACAATTATTTATAAATACAAACGAAATGCTACAGTGTCCATGTCCAACTTTAGACGCCTGAAGTTGGGAACTAAACAAGGCCTTAAGAATGGGTGGCAACCTGCACACTGCAGTGGCAACTTCACTCTTAGAACAACGAGTACTCTTCAAAAATTCAAACTTGGCTGCAATATTTTCTTTGGGCCTTATTTAGATGTCAAGTTTGGACACCCAAATTTTACATTTTGACATAAATGATGCAATGTAGCATTTTATTTGTATTTGTGAATAATTGTTCAAACATTGATTAATTAGGCTCAAAATGTTCATCTCGCAAAGTACAACAAAACTGTGTAATTAGTTTTTGATTTCATATACATTTAGTATTTCATGCATGTGCCGGCATTTTGATGTGATGAGAATCTTCTTTTTCATAGCGGAATTGGGGATGGAAAAGTCGCTTTCCTCTTTTTCCTTCTCGCTATTCAGCTATTGATGGATCGGGAGAAGACAAAGTTTTTTCCATAATCCCGTTTATTCTCGACACTCTGCATTGTATAGCAACTTCAGAAATAACTCCTATTGTAAACCCCTACTTTACTGAGTATAGGGATTGTCTTTACGTTTTAGAACTATATTTTTTATCATCAATTCAAGCAATAGCTCCGACTTAATGTGTTAGTATCTAGTTTTTTCTTTTATTTTTTATTATTCCTCGCATCCCCTCCTGTTTGTATTTCGTTTTTGTTTCACAGTTATATGGAACAAGGAGTGACCAATCTAGAATGTGGTTGGTTTGAGCGATTCCGCGCATCTGATGCGAGTGGTTTTGGTTAGGATTAGGATCTGTACTATGCATTGTTGTGCTGTTGTAATAAGACTTGCCTGGTTGTCTGCTTGAATGGAAGTTCTTGTTGGAACAAAATGTTCAGTTGATGTATGAGACAAAATGTTGGGACAAAATGCTCAGCTAAACTTTCAAAGGGTTTATTTGGTCCAATTCAGGATTCAGTTTAAATTCAGTACAGATGGTTCTGTTTGCTGTATCATACTGTCACAATTTCCCCACTGAACTCTGCTGCAGCAGCTCCTGCATTTCCTCTCCGAAGCCAGCCACCGCCGCGCGCCGCAGCGCCACGAACACCTTGAACCCTCGCCGCCGCCTCTCGTCCCCGGCGCCGTAGGGCACCAGGAAGCACGGCTCCGTGCTCCCGAGGATCCTCCACGAGAGCGGCAGCACGGCGTCGGGGCCGCCCCACCCGAAGTCCACCTCGCCGTGGCCCAGCCGCCGCCAGTCCGTGAACGCGCTCACGGCGCCCGCCGTGACGCCCTCGCCGCGGTGGAGCTCCTGGTAGTCGATGTAGGAGCGCACGTACTCGTCGTCCACCTGCCGCTTGCTCTTCTTGATCAGGGCGGCCGTCGCCGACAGTGGCTGCGCGATGAGGTCGCCGGCGGCCAGGGCGACGTACACCGGGACGCACACGTTGCCCCAGTAGCCGTGGGGCAGCGGCGGGTCGACGAGATTGCTGATGTTCATCGAGTACACCATCTTCACCACCTCGCCGGAGCTGGTCCCGTTGGCCTTGACCCTGCTCGCCCATTCACGAGCATGGTGACTTGGTGAGTAATAGACTACACTATAGAGCGAACATGTTGCTGTGAAGTGCTTACTTGGCGCGCCAGATGAACGCGGCGATGACCTCGAAGGTCGTGAGCCGGACGCCGGCCTCGTCGGCGAGCCGCGCTCTGAGCGCCTCCACGCTCGCGTCGCTCACGTGGAAGCACTCCCTCGTGAGCTGTTCGTGCAATTGCCAGGCGGCGCCGTACGGCCCGCGCCGCGCGACGTCGTCGTCGAGCGCGAGGACGCCGTCGAACGCCGGCGTCGCCACGCGCGGCGGCCGCTTCGGCCCCAGCAGGTCGCGTCGCTCCCACACCGGCGCCACATCCGGCGGCCCCAGCCCGCGCGCGAACCGCGCCGCGGCGGCGAGGAACTTGGTGGCGCCCGCGCCGTCGCAGAGCGCGTGCTCCACCCGCATCCCGAGCGCGACGCCGCCGCACGCGAACCGCGTCACCTGGAGCGCGAGCACGGGGCGGCCCGCGCCGTCGCCGTCCGCCGGCGTGAGGCCGTCGAGCAGGGCCGAGACGGGGCTGTCGGCGTCGACGTCGGCCGCCGACAGGTCAGACTCCGCGAGGACCACGGGCACGGGCACGGCGCCGGCGTCGACGTGGGCGTCGTCGCGGATGCGGCCGGCGAGCGCGGGGAAGAGGCAGAGCGCGGCCTGGAACGCGCGCGGGAGGACGGCGTGGGCGTCGACGGACGGCGGGGGAGGCGGGAAGAAGCGGACCGAGCGGAACGTGACGTCGAGCATGTTGCGGTCGCCGTCGAGGCCGGAGAGCGGGAGGGGCGCGCGCTGCGGCGGGGCCGGTGGCGACAGGAGCACGGTGTCCAGGACACGCAGCTGATGCGGCTCCATGGGAGGTGGACGTGCGCCGCCCGCGTGCGTGCGTGAGCCGCCGCCGGTGGAGCTGCTGCGTCGGTGCAGCGACAGACTGGCGGCGAGTGCGGACGACGACGAGGAGGAGCTTGTCCCGCTTTAAAAGCTGTCAGACCATGGAGACAGTAGGTGGAATGGCAGAGCTGGGCGAGGGGGTTGTTGGATTGTTCTGCGGCTTCAGGTGACACGCGACGTGGGAGCTCATGCACCAGTAGTCGAGTGGCGTTCATGTCGTCGTCGTCAGGGACCGTGTGTGTCGTCGCACTGGTGTACGGAACCGCGCTGGGCTGTTCGGCTGGTGCTGGTTTAGGAGTGAGAAAAATACCGCTGGTTTCGTGGCGGGTACTGGTTTTATTGAGAGAAAAACACCGCTGACTGGTGGCTGATAAACCAAGCGAATCTGGCACGAGCACAATAGCGCCGGCCGACTGGCGCGTTGGCCGTGCTGCTGGGCTGGCTAGCAAGCCGGCTTGTTAAGGCTTAGGCTAGCTGTTATGGCCGAAGTTAGATTAGATTAGTTTGCTATTTTCTAATAGTTAGGAATTTAGTTTGAATTCAAACACACTCAAATAAGCATAAAACCAATAGAAGAACAACTCACACTAAAGTAACACAGAGCCTTTAAATTGTGAGGTTGTCCAGCCACACAGACACACAGCCACATACAGGGCCTTTTAAGTTGTGTCCAGCGAGTCGGAAGGGGAAAGGCATCTTCTTCTTCCTTATACCTTGACCCGGCCAGATTCTCTCCTCCCTCCCCTCTTCCAATCCATCTCTCATCTATGTCCGTGCCCTCAGTCCCATCCCAACTATTCTCCATCAAGCACGCCCACTGGCACCCTTGCAAGAGCCTGTTCGACCTCCCCACCGACGCGCGGGCCGTAGCTTTTGTTGTACGTTGCTGCTTATCGTCCTGTTTATGGCGGTGAGTCATCACGGGGGCGGAGGCCGCGCCGTAGCTTTTGCTGTATGGTTGCTGCTCACGGTCCTGCTGATGGCGGTGAGTCATCAGGGGGGCGGAGGCCCCCCTACCCCCTTGTAACCAATGAAGCCCCCCTACAATTTCCAACCATAGATGAAGAGGAAGAAAAAGAAAAAGAAGAGGAGGAAGAAGAAGGAACAACTCAGCCCCCTCTTTAAATTTCTGGCTTCGCCATTGGCGATGACGGGCATAGCCGTGCACTGCCTCCACCGGAGGAGCTCGAGGAGAACGTGCGAGCTTGAGCTGCCAGAAGGCTCGCCGCATCCCAGCTCGAGCTCGCGATATCGCAGTCAATGGCGGCCGACCTGCAGCTCGAGCTCACGGCCTCGCAGGCAACGGCGGGTTGCTGCAGCACAAGCTCGCCGCCTCTCAGGCGAGGGCGGGCTCGCTGCAGGCGGCTGCCGATCAGAGGCTGGCAGCGGCCGACCAGAGGGTGCGGCTTCTCCAGAGAGGCTCGAGATTGCGGAGGAGGCGACTAACAACTGGTGAAGGAGGAGCAGCGACGGGGGCGACGCGGCGATGGGCGACGCACAACCTGGTGTGGTGGCGGCAGCGGCGCCGGGTGGAGCGCCAACGGTGGTGGTGGACGTCGATGACTCTGATTACTTTTCTACCTGCAGCTCGTGATCATGTGTCCTTTCATTTTGTGTTAGCTCCGTTTAGTTTAAATTGTTTTAGATTTGGTTTAGTTTGCTAGCTAGTTCGCTAGTAGTAGTAAGGAATTTGCCTTGAGTTTGGTTTAGTTTGCTAGTTAGCTAGTAGTATAGTGCAAGGAATTCCCGTGGGGTTAGGTTTGGTTAAGTTAGATGTGAATTTAGTTTAATTGTTATGGATCTGGTGTACTGTGTGTCCCTTAATTTATATACGTATGTAAGTAATGTATTATGGGGCTTTGCTAAGGTACAATTAAAGGCAAAAATAGAAATATTAGATGGTTATCTCGATCGAGTGCCTTAGGACGCGGGCAAGGCGTGCTTCGCACAAGTTAATCTGGGCCTTGTTTACACTATACAAAAAGAAGATTTCACATCACATCAAAATGTCATAACATGCATGAAGTATTAAATGTAGATGAAATTAAAAACTAATTGCACAATTTTGTTGTACTCTACGAGACGAACATTTTGAGCCTAATTAATCAATTTTTGGATAATTTTTTACAAATACAAACGAAATGCTACAATGGCGTAATGATTACGAAGTGACATCTTACCCCTAAATTCAACCTTCCAATTCTAGCATCTAAATAAGGCCCTGATCAATTACAGGCACGTCATCTTTAAGCTCTGAGAGCTAAACTGCAAATGAAATGCAGTCCTCTAAAATACTTTCAGAGCAACTCCAACAGCTTCTCTATATCTATTTTGTTCGCCAAAAAAAACAGAAGGCAGAAAAAACTCGATCCAACAGTCTCGCTATATCCATCCGCTCGGCATCTCGTTCGGCATCCGCCCCTCCCCGTTCGGCAAAGATTCCGAGCCATAGCGATTCGCCATCCCGCTTCCCCGTCGGGCGCCCTCCCCCTCTTCCCGCTAGTCGAGGCCGCCACGAGGCTGCTCCGCCACCTGCTGCTCCCCCACCGCCACCGCCGGCGCTGACCCCTCCAATGTGAGCATCAGGTACGCGGGCGCCCTCCCCCTCCTCCCGCCAGTCGAGGACGCGGTGCACGGCGGCGCGGCCGGCGACGAAGATGGAAGAGCAGCGGCGGCACCAGCTGCTCCCCCACCACCACCACCGGCAGCGGCGCCGGGACGGGGGGAGCGGCGGCGAGCCGTCGGCAAGTGGACCTGCTCCCGGAGGCCGTACCGGGCCAGGAGCTCCAGGGGCGCGCCGAGATCGAGGAGAAGGGCGTCGTCGACGAGCGTGGAGGGGAGAGAGGGCGGGCGGGCGAGGGAGCGCTCACCGTTGGCGCCGCCGTTGGCCTCGGCCCTGTTCTCCTCCAGCTTGGGCTTCTTCTCTGCGGGCTCGGCCGTGGGCGTTGGCGGCGGTGGAGAGGCGGGAGGCGGCGAGCCCAGCGCCCGCGGTGGGCGAGGGCGGCGGGCGCTCGCGCTTCTGGGCGAGCATTGGGGGGCTCCGGCAAGGGCCGCGAGCGGGTCGCGTGGAGCGGCGGCGAGGTCGCGCGGGGCATTGTTGCTACGCTGGGGCGGACGGGGATGGTTGGTTGGGGAAGAAGGGGGAGCAGGTGGGGAAGGAGGCCTAGCTAATTTTGGCTAGTCCGTTGGAGTGCACCAAAATATAGAGAAGAAATCTTAGCTAAATGGATCTCTAAATTAGATTATAGAGAGTGAAATTTGGCTACACTGTTGGAGTTGCTCTCAGCCGCTCCTAAAATGAAATCGACACACTAATATAAGTTGTAACAAAAATACGAAATATAATATTAACAACATGGAAAACAACATAGATGAATAACTATGTTTTCTTATTTATATGTTTTTTTCGGTAATTCTTATACTTGGAGTCAGTATTTCATCATAAGCGAAAAGTCTCAAGATAGCATGAATTCCGAATTCATTTCCAGGAAATCCCAATGTGCGATTCCCATACACGTTCCAGAAGAACTCCCATCGTTTCGTCGCAGGGCGATCTGAGCCGTCCAGTCACCAGATCGAGCGGTTCCTGATCGAAGACCCAGGATTTAGCAAACCGAAGCAACCGCTTCCCCCACCCGCAACTCTTTCCCTCCACTCGTGCGCCTCCCGTCGCGGTCCCATGCCGCCGCCGGCGCCGCCGCTCCGCCTCTCCCTCCGCCCGCCCCGCCCTCTCCCTCCCCCCCGACGCCGCGCATCCCACTTCCCTTGCGTCGCGTTGCGCCCTATCGCCGCTCGACGCGTCTCCCTCCGCCGCGGTGGACCGCTTCCCCCTTGCGCCGCGCAGGGCGAGGCGGAACCGGAGGGCGGCGCGTGGCCGGATGGGTCCGAGGAGGAGCTGCGGCGGATGCTGGAGCTGCTTCCTGGGGAGCTTCGGCGGCGGGTGGAGACCCACCCGGAGCTCCCGGCGCTAGTGGAGGTGGTTATGGACCTTGGCCGGCCCCCGCTCGCGCGCTTCCCGTCCGGCGACTTCCTCCTCTCGCACCGCCCCATCTCCTTCGACGACCTCCAACACGCCAACTCGCAGGCAAGTCTCAAGCCACCGCGCTTTAAATCGTTAGCACATGGGCACATGGCGAGTTAGCGTGCATGCTAAAACAGTCTGACAAGTGACACGCCTTTTGGTAGGTTGGGGACTTTGGAGCGGACAACCGTGCCGGAATCAGCCGGACGCTGCACCGGATCAGCGCGATTCGGAACCGGAAGGGCGTCATTGTAGGCCTCACTTGCCGCGTTGGGCGGGCAGTGCCCGGGAGCGCCAATTTGCTTCAGGATTTGGTTAAGGATGGCGGATCATTGCTGCTCATCGGACCACCAGGGGTAGGGAAGACTACCGTCATAAGGTAGGATGATTTGATTGATTGATTCACGAGCTTGATTGTTAATGTGTAAATTTAGAAGAAGTGTCATTGAGAATTATTGGTACCAACTAGAATCACAAATGCTTATGTTCCAGAGTGCCAGTATGTACCAAATTTAGGATCGATTTGTTGTCTTGTTCTGCAGAGAAATTGCCCGAATGCTGGCTGATGATTACAAGAAGCGCGTGATGATTGTTGACACATCTAATGAGATCGGTGGGGATGGTGATATTCCTCACCCAGGAATAGGCAACGCCCGTAGGTTACAAGTGCCTAACCAGGACATGCAGCATAAGGTCTGTTGCTTTAATATACCATTTTGCCTTCTGAAGTACTTGTAAGATTGTTACTCGGTAGCTTCATACCTATCATGCATAACGATGTAAATCATTACTCTTGTTAACTGTGATCCAGTCAAGTATTTCTGTAAACATTTTTTCTATGCCATAATGTAACTCATAAGTCTGTTGTCCCTCTTGCATAGAGCATTTTATAGTGATCGATTTGAAACTTATCCAAATTCCTGGTTGGATTACTGATCAAGGTCAGCTTTCTTTATGTTTTGGAGGAATATGGAGCCTCAGACCTTTCCCTTCCCGTTTGCTTGTATACTAATTAACAGCTGTTTACTTTTTAAGAAGGTCATCGCACCAATTTATATGTGTTTCGGATACTGATGTGCTTTTTAATACAAAACTTACTATGTATGCTAATTCATTTATTTGGTATCAATCAGGTACTGATAGAAGCCGTGGAGAACCATATGCCTCAGGCGATTGTTATTGATGAAATTGGAACTAAATTAGAGGCTATGGCTGCTAGCACCATTGCACAGAGGGGAATACAGCTTGTTGCAACTGCCCATGGCGTAACGATAGAGAATCTGATCATGAATCCATCACTAGAGATGCTTGTGGGAGGAATACAGGTAAGGATGTTCTGCACTTCACTTAGTGCCCTGTTGCCAAAATGTTGTCTTCTGCTGTTCCTATCTGTAATTTGACTCCCTTTTTGGTTCATGCCAATTGAAATGCGACACATTAACTTTTGTATTCGAACTCTGCTTTGTAACTATTTCATGTTTCGATATAAGAGATGACACAAGGCAAGGTTGTTACTAATCAGTATATCACTTCTACCTTGTTCACAATGGAGGTTTTCGGAAAACAACTTCTAGAAAAAATGGTAAAAAATAAGAGAAAATGACTATATTTATAAGTTTTGAACATGATGCACTCATCATTGATAACATAGCCACATAGGGCAATTACTGGTTTCACCATATGTGTCTGAGTATGGAAGCGAGTTTTCAGTTCTTACAGTTTGCTTGCTTCAATGCTTTCTATAGGAAAGATTTAGTTCTAAAAATTGTCAATGCTAATACTGCTCAGCTTTCTTCTCAGAAGGCACAGAAGCACTTTATCTTCTTTTATTTTCTTTTCTGTCTTTATATGTTACCCGTTTTTGTCAAAATAAAGGAGATCTCTTACAATATGTCCAATTGTTTTCTGATAGAGTGTCACGCTTGGTGATGAAGAAGCTAACCGGAGAGGGGTTCAGAAAACTGTCCTAGAGCGCAAGGGCCCATCAACATTTACATGTGCTGCAGAGATCGTCTCCAAAACTGAATTACGTGTACATCGTAGTTTGGAAGCCACAGTAGATGCTCTACTTGCAGGTTCTCAACGATTGTTCTATCATTCAGCTGCATTATCATGTTAAATTCGAAGATAATATTAGACATGTAAATATGTAACTCTGATGTCATCATGATTAGTCTTGCACTTTCGTTGGTTCAGGCAAACCGCCTAACGTTGAAATTCGGAAGTTGGGTCCAAAGGGATTGGTGAAGGAAGTTTCTGTGCAAAAGGAACAATCACATATTGGTCTTTATGAAGATGCAACTCAATTTAATGGTGATTCTCTGAGGAATGCTAGAAGAAGCTTGGACTCTGCATTTAACCTTGATTCTGCTGAAGGACATATAGAGAGGTCAGATGAAGCTGAATCAAGCTTGAGTCTATATGCTTATGGGGTATGGACTTCTTCAATAGTTCATTCTTTGATTCTCTAATTTTATCAGCAGTGTGCCCTTTTACCTAAGTAGGTAGTTTCTGTGCATAATGGGTTTGTATACCTAGGGTGGCAATGTGCTGTTTTTGGTAGAGTGGCATTATTTGATACTAACTCGTTCTTGAATATATGTCGTTTAGGACAAGCTATTTATGGACTAAATAGCTTGTCCTAAACATCGTATATTTAAGAACGGAGGGAGTATTTAAATTGATTGCTGTTGCTTATATAAAAATAGAACTATTCAGGTATGGTAGGCAGATACGTACCACTCAAAAGTACGTTGACCTGGTCAGTTCTAAATCTTGATCAAAAGTATGATCTTTGCTGTTGGTTACATATAGTACCACTGTTAGGGTAAGGTAGGTATGTACCATTGGAAAGTAAACTGAGTTGTCGCTGATCAGTTGCTCCTAAGCTTCTATGATATCAATTATCCTTGATGATCTTCGCTGTTGGTTATATATATTAGGACTGCTAGGGTAAAGTAGGTGGTTATATATATTAGGACTGCTAGGGTAAAGTAGGTATGTACCATGGAAAAGTAAGCTGTACTGGTCACTGGTGTTGCTCATAAGCCTCTATGATATTGATTATCCTTGATGATCTTTATTTGGAAAGTGTATTGGAAGATTGCTATTGTTGGAGCGGTTTGGGGAGCCATGTTGTCTTGTGACTTACTCTGATCCGCATGCCTGCTTTTCTGATTGGCAGTTCTTTTTCTTCTGGGTCCAAAATATTGCAAAAACCTAATTCATTAACCTCACTGTCTTTGTTTGTTTGGATAATCTCTCTTGGCACTGCAACCGTAGTGGTTATAACCTAAGTTCACTGAGTTTTGTTACTTTTGAACTCTGTCTTTTCAGTACTTAGTTTATAACTTATTTGATAGGTTGTTCTAGATCTCCGAGTCGACCGCCTTGCAAGCCATTAAACAGCTGGAGTTGGAGGACGCTGTTACTTTAACTTACAATATCAGTGAAGCTGATGCAGTGATCGCGTTGCATTCGAAACTCAAGAAGAATTCTCAGATTCAGGATGTGGTGAAATCTCAAGATATACCAGTTTTCTTTGTGAAGGTATATCCTTTTCATTTCCGACGGCAATGTACATTTACCTTCTTTTAAGCACTATAATCTCTTTTGTTCTGATATCTGCTCGCTCTTCCTCACAGACAAACTCCCTGTCACAAATCACTAGAGCACTCCGTGCCCTTGTCGACGACCACATGGACGAGTTGATAGATTATGAGGACAAGGAAGAAGCGAGATCATTAGAGGAAACCGATGCTTTGGAGGTACATCTATCATTCCCGCACAGCTTCCCCCTAGCTCCTTTCTTGGGCTTTCCAACCACTTTCGCTGCAACATTGTTACTCGTCCCGAATCAATCCCTCAACGACAACTGTACCCTGATGTCAGGAAGCGAGGCTGGCGATCGAGCAGGTAGTGATCCCGAAAGGCGAGAGCGTGCAGCTGCTGCCGAGGCCATCAAGCATCATCTCCTCCCAGGTGGATCTCGTCGAGAGCTTCAGCCTCAACTGGGAGCTCGTAGGCCAGGAGCCGAACTCCCACGTCAGGATCCTTCCACACTTCACGGCCACAACAGAAGCCACCGGCGCCGGGCAAGAAACCGCCACGGGGCTCGCAGATCAGGGGAGCCCTGACGACGCGGATCATACCCACCAGAACGGCATCTCTAGGCTACCTTTCCTCCCTGATTAGCGTATCTTTTCGATCGATCAGTTGGTTGGCTCTGCCATCGTTGTACCTAGCTGTATATCCATTCCCTTTAATTTATCGGTGTAACTTAAGTTACTTAACTTTCATGGGAAAGCACTTTGTGTTTATACTACGAAAGTAATAATAGATAAGAGAGTGCTGTTCTACGCGCACATAATCTGTTGCGAATCAGAACCCGAAAACGTTGAGATCGACGGTTTCGCGTCTTTTTTTTTCCCGAGCTGCTGGTGACGATACAGTCATCCACTCATCCTCATGCACAGATGCACCCATCTCTTTCCGTTTCGCCTTTTCTACGTGCTCGATCGCTCCGCCAAAGTACTACCCATTACTCAACAATAATAACAAGGTATGCATGATTGATTGGTATAATCTACTAGTCGCTGCATTCCTGCCGTCAGCTAGTGGCCCATGCTCCATTTCTGCACCAGGCCAACCATGCCATTTTCATTCTCCTCGCCACTACGTCTACAATCTACATAGAAACAATGGCGCCCGCCATGGGCCCCTAGGGCCCTTATAGCATAGCCGGATAGCCCATTCTGCACGAAGAGGCCTCTCCGCGTCGCCGCCATTGCTCCGTGGGCCGTATATAGAATCTTTTTGTTTCAAATAAAGGCCGTATAGAATCTACCGGCAGTGGCGACTGACACGGATCGCGGCCTGAACAAGCCATCGTGCGTGCCTGCATGAACGAATCGGGTACGAAAATGTCGATCGAAAGGCAGCAGGGAGATGTAGATCGGAGGGCCAACCGTCTGCCTACGTACTATTGTACTCGCCTACTTAGCCGTAAGTGTAAGGTGACTAGGTTGTTGGTTACGTTACTCACTTACTCGTGTTGTTTTGCCTTTGGTGTGGTCCTGTAGAAGCTACGTATTACAATTACTGGAGTAACTCTTTTGCAAAGGGACGGATCGAGGAGCTGGATCGACAGAAAAGCCCCAGCTTTGTACGTCGACGACGCATGTCGTGTCCCCGTTGACAAATGGGCGTAGAGCAGGCCCATTCCCAAATTCCCATATAAAAAGCTCACGCGCATGCGACGACACGAAGGAAGATCCGATCTGGCGGCCGGCAGCAGATCATCGGTAGAGAGCCGCCTTTTAATTTACCGACAGCAAGAGAGCTCGATCGTGGTGATTCCACGGCCCGCCCGGCCAATGGAATCTCGCGATCAGTAACGGTTTTCCACACTTGGCATGGCTAACTGGCTCTACCGCGCGAGGAAGAAGAACGCCAGTCATCGCCCACTAAGCATGCAACATGCATGTATATATGCTGGTATATCCGTATATGAAAAAAAAGTCTTTGAAAAATCTGATCCAGAATGCTGCTGCCAGTCGTCTCATCCAAACGTACGTATATGATGCAAAACTACATACACGATGAAGCATATGTGTGCAACATGGCTTAAACTAGCCGAACATATATTAATTGCGCTGTCCTCGAGAGCAAAAGTGCCGCCATTTTTGCCTGAGCTCATCATCGACCTTCGCAGTGCGGCACAGAGGGATTCCACCACCATATGCACTGTGTTTTTGCATGCGGCAACCACCAACGCGCAAAGGCAACGGCAAACCGAAGCACCCCGGGCGCCTATAAATCCTCGACCGGTATCGTCTAACTACCAAGCAAGCAATATATCGAATTCGCCACACAAACAAAGCTACATTTCTAGGATTATTTTCCACGAGTAGTACCTTCACCACCTCGATCGACGACACCAATGGCGGCGTCTACCTCGAATACGCTGAAGATGCTGGTCTGCGCCGCGCTCCTCCTGTCCACCGTCGCGCACTGCCGCTGCGAGCCCGACGGCGATAGCCGGCGTACTCCGAGTCGAAGAGGTCGAGCCCCAGCGGGCCGGACCCGCAGCACCATTAAGCCGAATGAATCGATACCTCCTCAAGGTCATTATCCGACATCTTTAGCTGAACGAGTAATAACAGTTTTCCAAAATGATTGTTCGAAAACAATATAGTTTTCCAAAATGTGATACACCTAAGGGTGACACATCGACTTTTTAAAGGTACCAATCCTCATATTGTGATTGTAGGAGTACAGTGTGTCGTTGTAATGTTAAGCACCATGTGGGTTTTGACGGCGGTTGTCCAGGTCTAATGGGACCTCAAACTAGTCGGTCTTGAGTTTTGTAGTTCTTCCTGATGATGTATTCGCGGAAATAAATTAAATCGCACCGTTCTCAGTTGATGCAAGTGTACTTTATTATTAATACTGTACTACTAAGCAAGCAATCAAGCTAATGGATACTAGCTAGCTGAAAATAGCATACGGCCTCCGTCGTAGCCTCCTCCACCGGTCGCGCCGACGTCGGAGAAGAGGCCACGTCGTAGCGTGCAAGTTTGGGCCGTTTGAAAGTGGCGAGATGGGATGGGCCATGGGCCTGGTGGCTGGGAGGCCCAGAAAGCAAGCCCAGCACATTGTTTCTGCTTTTCGGCAGCAGCCAGTTTGGCGCGGAGAGAGAGAGAGAGAGGCAAAAGAAAACTTTGCCTCGTCTCGTATCGCCAAAGTTCATCAACTTCTTTGAAGTTTATCCAACCTCGGGGCACAGGGAACAATTAAACAAACAATTATCGCGTCCTGTACTGATAGAAGAAGAGAAACGGAGCCCGCGGGCATTTATTCAACATTTTTCGTAAAAGAATGAAAATGAAATTACACTTACAACAAACAAAAGAAAATTCTGCATGAATGAATTTTGATTCTACACATCCCTGCTCGAGCTTGGGATCAAGCGAGCACGGCACGATTGATCTTACAGAAAATAATTCAGTTCTGAACATTGTAATCAAGACGCAAATTGCCAGCAGACTCGTCGAAACTGAAGACGCCATCTTCTCAGTCACAATTGATCTTACAGAAAAGAATTCACTTCTGAACATTGTAGTCTCGTCGAAACTGAAAACGCCATCTTCTCGTCAAATCTCAGGATGGGAATGGGCCGTGTCGACCCATTGGGTAGTTGGCCCGGCCCATAAAAACAAGGCCAATGGGTCGTACGGGTCGACCTCAAATAGAAAATGGGGCCATAGAGCCGTACCCTATCGACCCAATGGGTATGATAGGGCCGATCCAAAAGTCCCACGTAATTTGCATCCATATGTAGTTTCGCACATAAAAATTAACTTTACATCTCTATTTATGGGTGCATACAAGATATTGGTTGAATAATTTTTTTTCATGTTGATGCCTAGCAGCACATGTACAATATTTTTTTCCTTCTTTGCACGTAATTACCGGTAGTATTAGAGCAACATAATTATTTTTTTCTTTTTATGAATTAACAATTACCAAGTAGCAACATGACCAAAACTTATCTGACTGTTTGTTTAAGCATAGCCTAAAGGGTGAACAAGGCCGACCCATATTACCTATTGGGTCATCGAGGCCGTAGCTAAAGACTAAATTGGGTCGGCCCATGGCCCTCTAAAATTGACCTTGAGGCCATGGGGGCCGGGTCCAAGGCCAGGGCCGGGCCGGGCCGGCCCATTCCCATCCTACGTCAGCCTTCACTCGTCGTCCTCGAACGCCTTGGCCGGGTCGTTGGGGTCCATGTCGGCGAAGAGAGGCAGGTCGGCCGGCAGCGCCTCCAGGCTGAGGTTGGCGTCCTTGAGCGCGAACACCACCTCCTCGAACAGCACCCTGTTCCCGCACGGCGTCAGGTGCAGCCCGTCCCTGTCACAGCAATGGCGGAAAAATCTGACTTCTCCATGGCCTGCCTTTGTCAGCTACTCTGTACAGTACAGAACAGTGTAGTCACGGGCGCGTCGCGTACGTACCTGAGGAACGCCTTCTCCCATCCATGGAACTTCTGCATCCTGGACCAGATGTCGATGGCCCTGATCCCGCACTGCCGCGCCACCTGCACGCACGCCCTCGCGTACACCCCCGCCGCCGCGTTCGTCCTCTCCGGCAGGCCGGAGTAGTCGTGCGCGTACGGGTACCTGCATTTATTCGCGTCGCCGTCGCGTCATCCATCGTCAGATCACTGTCCGCGGCCAATGCTGATGGGGCGAGCCAGACGAAGGGGCACTCACCGGAGGCGTCCGTCCTCGTCGACGGGCGGCGGCGTGACGAGGATGACGACGACCCCGGGCCAGCGGCGCTGGAAGAGGGCGCAGATGGCGCGGAGGTTGTCGCCGTACTCGGCGACGGGCACGTGCTGCGCGCCGCTGGCGCGGTCGGGCAGCGCGGCGTCGTTGGCGCCGAAGAAGACGGTGACGGCGGCGACGGGCGCGGCGGCGATGCTGGCCACGGCGCGCCCCGCCACCCGCGCCGCCCAGCGCGTGTTGTAGCCGCTGTACCCGCGCAGCACGACGTCGGCGGACCGCGAGTAGTGGTTCGCCAGCGACGCCCCCCACCCGCCCTCCCCGAACGCCTCCTCCGTGATCGAGTCCCCGAACAGCACGATCGACGGCCTCATCTCCTCCTCCGGCTGGCGGCGGCGCTCTCGCGAGGTCAGGTCAGACGAGGCGGCGGCAGGCTGTATATGACCTGGTGGTGGTCTGATGCGTGCGGATCGCCATCGCCGGCGTGGGTTTATATAGAAGGGAGAAGCTGAGCTCATGCGTCGAGCTTGAGCTGCAGCCGCCATTGCTTTTGCTTGGGAGGCAGCGGAGCGAAGGGAGGTGAGGTCGGTTCGGCGTCGCGACGGCGGCGCGGCGTGTGCTCTGCTCTGGCGCATGGCGGGGCTACCAATCATGGTGAGTCTCCCGTCACCCGGTGCGTGGGCGCGACACGTCTCCGGGCGCGCGTGGCGGGTGGCCGGCAATGTCGGCGGCGGCACGGGGGCGAGTTGGCGTGTTCCGGCACGCGCGGCCGCTGGGGGCGCTCGGGGTCCCGTCGCGTCGTGGGCTCCCCGCCCCAAGGGCCGAGGCCACCACAGCCACACAGGCCAGGCGCGTCGCTCCAAGGTCAGGAGGGGGCATGGGGGTGGGATTCGCCGTTCGCGGGCTGGGAAGGTGCATGCACCGGCGAGCCGTGTGGGCCGGCCCGGCGGAAGGCGGGCGAGGCCGTTCACAACGGTCAAAGCTGCGAGCGAGCCCGAGAGGGCACGGCACGGGCACCCTGTATGTCCGTGACTACGCACGCGCACGCAAGTGGACGGGGCCTTGGACCAAGTGCCGGCGGCAGGCCGGCGACCAGCCAGCCTTTTTGCCTTCCTGCCCGTGGGCGGATACGCACGGGCATATCTCTGTCTACGTGGCCCGCGCCGTCGCCGTCGCCGTTTGCCAGTGTGCAGCCCGGGGGAGGCGTTGTTTGTCTGTTTGTGCGGGCTTGGAACCAGCAGGCCGAAGAGTCCAACACGCTCGGGCCGAGAGGCTGGCTCCTCCGGCCCACCTGATCGATCGTTACTCCAGCTGGCCCAAGTTTATCATCCAGCCCACGTAACTAAAGGCTGGTCGTCGGCCTAACTTTCCTTTTTTTTCGCGTTATAAAACATCTCTCTCTTTTTCCCTTTTTGATTTTGAAACAACAGATCTCAGTTTTTTTTGAAGAAACAGGAGGGTTGCCCCTTGTAACAACCCTAAAATTTCTATAGGTTTTGTTGAATGCAAAAATTCGAATTTAAAAATTTTTGGTGGAATTGTGTGCATGCAAACAAACATATAAGAGTGTCTTCTATTTGCTCCCTAAATTCTTAGGCAATTTAAATTCAAATTTAAAATCAATTTGAAGTGCTAAGGATGAAATAGTGTGATTTGGATTTATTTGGATTTTTGGTTGGTTTGAATTCAAATTCTAGATTTGAATTCAAACTCTAATTGGCCAAACTAATTGTCAACCTATCTAACTGTTCGTGGGCCGAATTCCCGAAGCCAAAGTCCATCTTTCAGCCTTCAACTCCTTTCCCGAGCCAGCAACCCAACCGGCCCGCTCGGCCATTCGGCCCAGCTGCGGCCCAACCATCTCCCCTTCACCGCGTCGCCTCCGCGTCGCTCGCTCTCCCACTGACAGGCGGGCCCCGCCTGTCAGCTCCATCCTCCCCGCGTCATTGTCCACCTCTCGCCGCGCTCTCTCTCTATCCCGAGCGCACGCCCGTGACTCCCAACTACCCGAGCCCCTGTGCGGCCCGATGCGATCGCGCCGCGTGTCCGCAGCCGCTCGAGCTTCCCATCCCGCCGTTCGTGCCCGCGGAGCCCTAGCCTAGCGCCTATTTAACCCGCCGCCGGCCTTCTTCTTCCCCAAGCCGCGCCGCCCCTTTGGGGTTCCTTCCCGATCCAATTCGTGAGCAGAGAGGAGAGGGAGAGGGGTGGGGAAGGTCGAGGAGCAGTCGGAGCAAGAAGAGGAGAAGCCAAGGCTTCTTCCCCGCAGCACCGCCGCCGAAGCCATCGCCGCCGCTCGTGGAGCCGCCGAAGGGGAGCCGGACCAGGGATGGGAAGAGGAGCACGAGTTTCGCCAAGCCACGACGAGCACTACACCGAGCTGCAGCGTACCCCTACTAGCCCTAGGTGAGCTAACCGCGGAGCCCCCTTCTTCTTCCCCAACTCCGACGATTTCCGCCGCCGTCGCGTCGCTAGCCCTCTGTGAGCCAGCCTTCGAGCTGTGCAGTATCTTCTGCAGGACCCCGTCGTCGCTGAGCCAATCCGCAACCCGCCGTCGTCTTTTACCCGCAGCCGAGGCCCGCCGCGGCCGAGCTCTGCTCGCCGTGCGCGCGAACGCCAAGGCCGTGTCGCGGCCATGGGCCGCCGTGGACCCGCGCACGCGCACCCCTGCGACGCCCGTGACGTCGCGCATCAGCTCGCGTTGATGTCGCGCGCGCGAAACCAAGCCAAGTCGAGCCGTCCGAGCCGTGTCACTGCTCGCGCGTCGCCGGCCGCCGTGGATCCATGGCCGCGCCGCCGCCGCTCGCGTCGGGAGCCCAAGACAAACCCTAGCCGAGCCCCTTTTCACCCTGCTCGTGTTCGTCGAGCCCTAGTGAAGCTGTTCCGGCCATCCTAGACCCGAGCCGAGCCGTCTCCGGCTTTAACCGCCGACGAACTTCGCCGCCGGCGCGTTCTGGAGCGCGCCGCGCGCGCGTCGCGTCGCGCCGTGGCCATGCCACACGTAGGACCACACCAGCATCACACACCGCACCCACAGAAGATCCCGAGTCGGCCGCAGATTGATCCCGTGCACCCGGCTCACGTGGACCACACTCACGGTTCACGGTGGACTTGGTCCACCAGAGCGAATCCAGCAGCCACCCCTTCGTGGCCCGAATGCTCGCGTTTAAGTCTGTTTAACCACCCTAAACTCTTCCGGCCCAGTCGCTTTCGGCCCAATTCCAGCCCAGCCATCGTTTATTCTTTTTCTTTTTCTTTTAACAGCGCTGACGTATGGGACCCACCTGTCATACTCTGCGAGTCACTGACACATGGGACCCACTGACCAGGGTTGACCCCGTTGACCGTTGACCCCGTTGACCGTTGACCGTTGACCCCGTTGACCGGTCAACACTGACGTCAGCAGGGCCCACTGCTGACGTCATCCTAGGCGGACCCCACTGTTGACGTCAGCATGACGTCATGCTGACGTCAGCAGGCTAATTATTTGTCTGTTTTCTTTTTCGGGAATTATTTAATATTTTCAGAAAATGATTTAAACTTCGAAAATTAATAATAAATCAACCGTAGCTCAGAAAAATATGAAACCCGTTTCTATATTTTTCTAAAAACATGATCTACGCGTTAGTATAGAGTTTGGAGTTATTTGAGTCTTCTTTCATCGCTGTTTTAGTGTTTCTTTGCTAGTAGTCGCGTCTTATTTTATTTTTTTCCGCGGCCTTAGGAGCTCCGGAGTGTCAGGAGGAGCCGGACCACTACAACAACTGCTTTGACGAGGACGAAGACCTTTGCCCAGGTTCACGCCCGACTATTCTCTGAAATACCTATTAGACATGCAACTAGTATGCTAGCGCTTTACTTTACTCGCATGATAAACTTGCACTGCCTTTGTTATTATCCTGTTACCTTGCTACCTACTACTCACTTTATAAATATGCTATGCTATGCATGTGTTGGGATGGTTGTGATTGATCCTCTTGGCGTGAGTTGTGGGTGGTTTGGGAGGAGTAGCGCAGCTAGGCGGTGTAAGCGAGTAATAACAACTCGATCGTTGATCGAGGTGCTGAGGGACTGCACTCGGGCAGACCCTATGGGGTACCTGTTGCGGGTACATGGTTATTGGTTACTTGGGGATTGGTACTCGGAGAGTACCTGAGGAGTTTGGGCGGCAATACCTGTTATGGGTGCCGATTGCGGACCGTTGCGGCGGATCGCTTGTGATGCAGATACTCGCTTTACCGATAATTAAGGACCGAGTCGTGCCCCCACTTTGGACTTGGGAAATACCGTGCTCACCATCTACCCAGTATGGGGAGGGTTCCAGCAAGCCTACTCTAGTGCGGCGCCGAGACTGTAGGAGAATCGAGCTTGATATGTGCAGGGGGGATTCGTTGCGGCGTAATCTCCCTGATTTACCACGGCCCTCGACTGGCCCCGGTGGGAAGGTTTCACGACCCTGGGGCAGATGTTAGATCGGATGTTTCCCGAGCCCAGGGAGACAGGATTGGCGCCGTTACTGTTTAGGGTCTTTGCTGTGGGCTGTGTCTCAGGTTGGTTGCGGACTAGCCTTGCAGCCCGGATGGATTCCTGGAGTGCCACCTCTGCAGAGTGTAAACTATACGTATAGCCGTGTCCACGGTTACGGACGACCCATTTCTGAGAAGCCCCGGCTAGCATGGGAATCTGCTTTCTTACCTCATCCTTTGATTCGGGTTAAGAGAGATAGGTCCAGCTGAGGCTGTTGAGACAAGGTGGGGAGGGAGCTCACCGAGTCGACTAGAGAGAGAAAGGTGCTGGTGAATGATGTTGCGGGAACCTGCCGTGGCAGGACGAGCCCGATGGGAAAATGTGAGGCTGATGGTTGGTTTTGGGGAGTGGATGTGTGTGTGTGTGAGCAGGAATTGGTGATGAGATGAATTTGGGTTATTGCTGCTGCTTGCATAAGAAACCCTGGCTCAAACCTTGATATTTCTATATCTTTAGATTAGACCACTTTAAAGCTTGCATCATATTATGGTTGGTGACGTGGACCTGTCCCATTTTCTTGGGGACAGACTTTGGGTTCTCAGGTGAAGACCCCGACCATGAATTCAACCAGGACGGGTGGTACGATTGAAGGGTGTGCGCTACGCTCAAGGATGCCTGTGGAGGAGTGGACCCTGTTGTTCTAGCTACCGCTGCGCAGATGTTTCTTATTGTCGATTTAGCCCAGAGGGCTTGTACCGGACGCTTTGTCTTTATATAAGTCATGTAATGAACCTTTTATCGTTGTATGGATGTGATATTCGACTGAGATGAGTTCTGTACGAGATAGCTGCTATTCCTGGGACTATCTCAAGGGTACAGGGAGTCGGGTTCTCGTCGGTGAGAATGCGGTTCGTCACAGTTGGTATCAGAGCCATACTTGACCGTAGCGCGTAACCCATAGAACGGAAACCTAGGACAGAAGCTCTAACTGAGTCCTCTATTTTATATAAGACCCCTTGGACTATTTGAAAACTATATATAAGTATATCTCAACTATTTACAAAACTTTTACCCTTACCTTACCTTACTAACTTGCTAACTTACTAACAACCCACTAACTGTCTGGCAGATGGAAGGAAGATCAGCAGATGAACGACGGGAGATCAGGACCACAGGGGCAGACTGTGGAGGTTTGGCAGTGCTACTGAGGGAGGTGCTGCGTACAGTGGGGATAGATGTGGACAACGTCTTCTACGAGGGATGGACCTACAGACCTGGTGAGGGAGTACACACCCGGTTGCAGATGGTAGTACCCAACATCCCTGGACGACCAAGGTCACTGATGCTACGGGCAGCTACCAGCGAGAGCACCTTCAGTCGGGCAGTGCAGACTATAGCTATGAGGATACTCCGACTTGCCACACTTGTGTACCAGAGTCAGTTCAGCCACACTCGTTTCCGGTACCTACCGCGAGCTCTTGAAGATCCGACTGACAGAGACGCAGTCAGCTTGCAGGCTCACGCAGCAGACCGAGAGCGGAACGTGACTCTGCGGACCTCAGTTCAGTGCATGATTGAGCAGGAGTACTTGAACATTGGCTTAGAAGAGAAAGTTGCCAAGCTGAAGGAGAAGGTATGGAACCAAGACCTCCAGCTGATGGAGAAGGACAACAGGATCGCTTTACTTGAGGAGCAACTCAGAGCTAAAACAAGGGAAGTCAGAATCTTGGACCACGAAGCTCGAAACAATAGGGAGCTGGCAGGACTGATCCGAGCAACTCACCATGCACGAGATGTCCGCCTGGAAGATCAACTCACAGAAAAAGACAAAGAACTGGCAGCCAAGGAAGAAGAGATAGAAGGACTGAAGGAAGAAGTATACTGGTTGGACAGTCACAACTCAGAACTCCAAGAAGAGGTGGATAGCTACAAAGAGAAGAGTGGACGGAACTACCAGCTGATGAAGTACCTGAGTCTTCAACAGATTATGGCAAGGGATGAAGCTCGAAGGACCCTTAGTAGTTGGGTAAGATCAGACAGGAAGAGGGTAGCAGAAATGATCGCAGTGAACCAAGGACTACCAGAAGAACGCAGAGTTGAACCCAGGACAGAAAACTACAGAGTCTCACCAAGCCGAGTTGAGCCGATACCACTACCTGAGGCTCGAACCCTTACTCCCGAGATGACAAGACTGAGACAAGAACTGGCACACCTAGAGCAGCAGTTGGCAGGACCTGAGGTGGACACAGTGAGGTTGGCAGCGCGCCTCACGGACACTCTTCACAACGACAGGCAGTGATCAAGCAGCAGACAGGAGACTGAGGTTGTGAGGTTGGCGGCGCGCCTCACAGGCACTTTCAGCAGTATGAGACAGATGCAGTAGGCAGTATCAGCAGATGTTAGTAGCAGTGATGAGACTTGTATCTATTTTCATGAGTAGATGTTTAGACTTAGTAGATCATGACCACCTTTTGGCTCAGCCACGTTGTAGCATTCGCTTAGATGTACTAATCCTCAAGGTTCCAGGAGCTGGCCTCGGGATAGTACTCATGTCTAGGGTGTAATGCTGTAATGAATGATCGATCTTCTTGGTTGTTCTTGCAGTTTTATTGATGTTCATCTTGAGTGTACTTTAGTGTTGAGTCTGTTTCATGTGTGCAGCTCCTACTCTAGTTACGCTAACCTAAACCATTACCGACCGCCACTAAATCTGCTCTATGAAAAATACAGCGTGATGTCGATCCGAAGATCCAACCGACTGCTTGCACGTTTTGAGGAAGCTGAGCAAGAAGAGGCAGCAATGGCAGTTAGAGGCAGAGGACGTGGCAGAGGTCGTGGTCGCGGAAGAGCAGCAGTTGCAGTTGGAGGCAGGGGACGTGGACGCGCAGCAGGCGTGCTCCAGCCCGAGAACAACGCACCAGGATAAGAACAGGAAGTGGAAATAGAAGAACCACCAGTGGAACCTCAGCAGAACTAGCAGAACAACCAGCAACCACCGCCACCGCCTAACTTGGCAGAAGTGATGACTACTCAGACACAGCTGATGCAACAGATGGCACAGGCCAACACACAGATGATGCAAGCTATGCAACAGATGCAGGGAAACCTGAACCAGAACCGTCAGGGACACTGTGAAGAAGACCTACAAAGGAAGATTGAAAGGTTCATCAGGCTGAAAGCACCCACTTTCGACTACTCGGACGAACCACTCGATGCACACGACTGGTTGCGTACCATCGAGACGAAGCTGGACCTGACAGACTACACTGAAGAGGAATGTGTGGCCCTTGCGGCGCACCAGCTTGAAGGAGCAGCAAAAGCGTGGTGGGAGAGCTACTGTGACTCTCTCGCAAACCCAGCTCAGATCACCTGGCAAGAGTTTTGTGAAGCTTTCAAGGAGTACCACATCCCAGAACAAGTCATGGTGCATAAAGCAATGGAGTTCAGGACAATGACCCAAGGAAGTTTGTCTGTAGCTGAGTACGCTCGACACTTTGCTAAGATGTCAAGGTACGCTCCTGAAGATGTCAACACTGAGAAGAAGCAGTTTTGGTTCCAGCGTGGTTTGCACAGAGGTCTGAGGACAGCACTCGCAGCGAGTTCACACAGGTCACTAAGAGAGCTGATTGACAGGGCTATCGCAGTTGAGAAGGAAAGAGTGGGTCTTGAAGATACCTGGCGAGAGAAGAAAAGGAAGGCTGAACAGTTGCACAACCACAGACTAAGTCAGAGGCCGAGGAGTGGCCAGAGCAACATGCTCAGGAGAAGCTTTCAGCAGAGCAACAGCCAAGGAAGCTCAGGGTTCAACAGAAACAGCTACCAGGGTAACCGAGGCAGTAACAGCAACAGTTTTGGCAGCAGAGGTAACAACTACAACAGCTTTGGTAACAGAAACAATAGCTACTCAAGTCAGGGAAACCCCAACTGGAAGTCGAACAACACACCCAGAATTGGTGGAGGGACCACAGTGGTCTGTTTTGCTTGTGGGAAGCCCGGTCACAAGTCCTTTGACTGTCCAGAGAAGAAGAACAAACAAACCCCAGCCAAGGCACCGGCACCTGGAGGACAAGACAGGCAGCCAACTTCAGTGCAGAGGGGACACCTCAACCACTTGATAGAGGAAGAAGCTGAGGACGCTCCCGACGTTGTGCTCGGTGAGTTTTTAGTAAATGGCATTCCAGCTTTGATATTGTTTGACTCTGGAGCAACTGGATCTTATATCTCGACAAAGTTTGTGAGAGAGCAGTCACCCCTGACAATACCTAAGGCTAGACCTATAGTCACTACTTCTCCCTTAGGAGAGCTTAGGTGCACTTTAGAGTGCCCCGCAGTTAGACTGATGATAGGAGGCCAGGAGTTCGAAGGAAACTTGACAGTCCTGGAATCGGATGGAATTGACGTGATACTAGGAATGGATTGGCTTACAGAGCACAAAGGAATAATCAGTTGCTCACCCAGAACAGTTGAGTTGACACACCCTAGCGGAGTCAAAGTAACAGCAGGGCCACAAAGAAGAACAGGGAAGAGATCCAGAACATGTATTCTGAGACAGTTGGTATACTCCATTGAGAAACAGACGATCGAAGAAGTACCTGTAGTATGTGAGTACCCGGACGTGTTTCCCGAGGAACTACCAGGACTACCACCAGACCGAGACGTAGAGTTCATAATCGAACTGCAACCAGGCACAGGGCCTATTGCTAAGAGGCCGTACAGAATGTCAGTGGAAGAGCTGGAAGAACTCAAGAAGCAGCTGAGGGAGATGCTTGAAAGCGGTGTGATTCGACCAAGTGCATCCCCCTGGGGATCGCCAGTGTTGTTTGTGAAGAAGAAAGATGGGTCAATGCGCATGTGCGTAGACTATCGATCCTTGAACGCAGTGACGATCAAGAACAAGTACCCATTACCTCGAATTGATGATTTGCTAGATCAGTTGAAGAAAGCCAAATACTTCAGTAAGATTGATCTGAGATCGGGATACCACCAAATGAAGATTAGAGAAGGTGACATTCCCAAGACAGCTTTTGTAACTCGGTACGGGCAGTACGAGTTCACCGTTGTGTCTTTTGGATTGACCAACGCACCTGCTTACTTCATGAACATGATGAACAAGGTATTCATGGAGGAACTAGACAAGTTCGTAGTGGTGTTCATTGACGACATACTAGTTTACTCAGAAACAGCCGAAGAACATGAGAAGCATCTGAGGATTGTACTAGAGAGGCTGAGGCAGCATCAACTCCACGGAAAGTTTAGCAAGTGTGAATTTTGGTTAGAGAAAGTAGCCTTTTTGGGTCACGTGTTGACAGTTGAGGGCGTAACAGTCGACCCAGAAAAGATTGAGGCAGTAGCAGAATGGAAGCAGTCGAAGAGTGTCACGGAGATCAGGAGCTTTCTGGGATTGGCAGGATACTATAGAAGATTCATTGAGAACTTCTCCAAGATTGCCAAGCCAATGACCGAACTACTCAAGAACAATGTCCCATTCGAGTGGACGGACAAATGTGAAAGAAGTTTCCAAGAACTCAAGCACAAACTCACTACAACTCCAGTATTGACCCTGCCAGATATTCGCAAAGATTTCGTAGTCTACTGCGATGCTTCAAGACAAGGTTTGGGATGTGTTCTGATGCAAGAGGGCAAGGTTGTTGCTTATGCATCGAGGCAGCTGAGGAAACATGAGGAAAACTACCCCACGCACGACTTGGAACTGGCAGCAGTGGTACATGCATTGAAGATCTGGAGGCACTATCTGATTGGCAACAAGTGCGATATCTACACAGATCACAAAAGTTTGAAGTATTTCTTCACCCAATCTGAGCTGAACATGAGGCAAAGAAGATGGTTAGAACTGATCAAAGATTACGATTTGGAGATACACTACCATCCTGGCAAAGCTAATGTCGTGGCAGATGCCTTAAGTCGAAAGAGTTACTGCAACAACTTGATGATAGCAGAAAGTCAGCCGGAACTAGCAAAAGAGATGTACATGCTGAAACTCGAGCTAGTAGAAGAAGGAAAACCCCAGGAAATGAGAGTGGAGTACAATCTAGAAGACCGAATCAAAGAAGCTCAAGGGAAGTGTCCAGAAATCCAAGAAGTAAGAGAGGATATTCAACGAGGAGTAGCACCTGACTTCCGGATTGATGAAGCAGGGACAGTATGGCTGAAAGACCGTATCTGTGTACCACAGGACGAGGAAATCAGGGGAACAATTCTCTCAGAAGCTCACGAGTCCAAGTACTCGATACACCCAGGATGCACTAAGATGTATCAGGATCTGAAGGATAAGTTCTGGTGGAAGAAGATGAGAGAGGACATAGCAGAGTATGTAGCTAAGTGCGACTCTTGTCGAAGAATCAAAGCAGAACATCAAAGACCAGCAGGACTGCTGAAACCACTGGAAATTCCAATGTGGAAGTGGGAAGATATCAGCATGGACTTCGTGGTCGGCCTACCTCGCACTCAGAAAGGAAATGATGCCATTTGGGTCATAGTTGATCGATTGACGAAAGTAGCTCACTTTATACCTGTCAAAAGCACACACTCAGTAAGCAAACTAGCAGAGCTATACATAGACAACATTCTCAAGCTGCATGGGGCACCAAAAAGTATTGTGTCAGACAGAGGGCCCCAATTCACAGCTCAATTCTGGCAAAGCCTACATCAAGCCATCGGAACGACCTTGGAGTATAGCACAACTTACCACCCTCAGACAGATGGGTAGACCGAAAGAGTGAACCAAGTTCTTGAAGACTTGTTGAGGGCTTGTGTTCTAGCTTACAGCACAGACTGGGAGAAGAGTCTATCTTATGCAGAATTCTCCTACAACAACAGTTACCAGGCTAGCCTACAGATGTCACCCTTTGAGGCACTTTATGGCAGAAAATGCAGAACACCTCTAATGTGGTCAGAGGTGGGAGAACGAACATTCTTTGGGCCTGACATGATTGTAGAGGCAGAAGAAAATGTGGCCAAGATCCGAGAGCACCTGAAGGCAGCTCAGAGCCGACAAAAGAGCTATGCAGATAAAAGGAGACGAGATCTGGAGTTCGAAGTAGGAGACTTCGTCTATCTGAAAGTGTCACCCCTCAGAGGGCATAAGAGATTCCAAGTGAAAGGAAAGCTAGCACCCCGTTTTGTTGGACCATATCAGATACTGGAGAGGATAGGGAAGCTGGCCTACAAGCTAGACCTACCAGAGGAACTAGTGGGAGTACACCCAGTGTTCCATGTATCTCAGCTGAGAAAGTGTCTGAGAGTACCAGAACATGAGATCAAGACAGAGGCATTAGACCTACAAGACACCTTGGAGTATCTGGAGTACCCAGAGAGGATACTAGACAGAGCAGTCAAAGAGACCAGAAGCACAGCTATCCCGTTTTGCAAAGTACAGTGGAGCAATCACTCAGAAAGGGAAGCCACTTGGGAGAAGGAGTCAGTACTGAAAGAGAAATACCCCCACTTGTTTAAACCATAGGTAATCACAAATCTCGAGGACGAGATTCTTGTGAGGGGGGGAGACTGTAACAACCCTAAAATTTCTATAGGTTTTGTTGAATGCAAAAATTCGAATTTAAAAATTTTTGGTGGAATTGTGTGCATGCAAACAAACATATAAGAGTGTCTTCTATTTGCTCCCTAAATTCTTAGGCAATTTAAATTCAAATTTAAAATCAATTTGAAGTGCTAAGGATGAAATAGTGTGATTTGGATTTATTTGGATTTTTGGTTGGTTTGAATTCAAATTCTAGATTTGAATTCAAACTCTAATTGGCCAAACTAATTGTCAACCTATCTAACTGTTCGTGGGCCGAATTCCCGAAGCCAAAGTCCATCTTTCAGCCTTCAACTCCTTTCCCGAGCCAGCAACCCAACCGGCCCGCTCGGCCATTCGGCCCAGCTGCGGCCCAACCATCTCCCCTTCACCGCGTCGCCTCCGCGTCGCTCGCTCTCCCACTGACAGGCGGGCCCCGCCTGTCAGCTCCATCCTCCCCGCGTCATCGTCCACCTCTCGCCGCGCTCTCTCTCTCTCCCGAGCGCACGCCCGTGACTCCCAACTACCCGAGCCCCTGTGCGGCCCGATGCGATCGCGCCGCGTGTCCGCAGCCGCTCGAGCTTCCCATCCCGCCGTTCGTGCCCGCGGAGCCCTAGCCTAGCGCCTATTTAACCCGCCGCCGGCCTTCTTCTTCCCCAAGCCGCGCCGCCCCTTTGGGGTTCCTTCCCGATCCAATTCGTGAGCAGAGAGGAGAGGGAGAGGGGTGGGGAAGGTCGAGGAGCAGTCGGAGCAAGAAGAGGAGAAGCCAAGGCTTCTTCCCCGCAGCACCGCCACCGAAGCCATCGCCGCCGCTCGTGGAGCCGCCGAAGGGGAGCCGGACCAGGGACGGGATGAGGAGCACGAGTTTCGCCAAGCCACGACGAGCACTACACCGAGCTGCAGCGTACCCCTACTAGCCCTAGGTGAGCTAACCGCGGAGCCCCCTTCTTCTTCCCCAACTCCGGCGATTTCCGCCGCCGTCGCGTCGCTAGCCCTCTGTGAGCCAGTCTTCGAGCTGTGCAGTATCTTCTGCAGGACCCCGTCGCCGCTGAGCCAATCCGCAACCCGCCGTCGTCTTTTACCCGCAGCCGAGGCCCGCCGCGGCCGAGCTCTGCTCGCCGTGCGCGCGAACGCCAAGGCCGTGTCGCGGCCACGGGCCGCCGTGGACCCGCGCACGCGCACCCCTGCGACGCCCGTGACGTCGCGCATCAGCTCGCGTTGATGTCGCGCGCGCGAAACCCAGCCAAGTCGAGCCGTCTGAGCCGTGTCACTGCTCGCGCGTCGCCGGCCGCCGTGGATCCATGGCCGCGCCGCCGCCGCTCGCGTCGGGAGCCCAAGCCAAACCCTAGCCGAGCCCCTTTTCACCCTGCTCGTGTTCGTCGAGCCCTAGTGAAGCTATTCCGGCCATCCTAGACCCGAGCCGAGCCGTCTCTGGCTTTAACCGCCGACGAACTTCGCCGCCGGCGCGTTCTAAAGCGCGCCGCGCGCGCGTCGCGTCGCGCCGTGGCCATGCCACACGCAGGACCACACCAGCATCACACACCGCACCCACAGAAGATCCCGAGTCGGCCGCAGATTGATCCCGTGCACCCGGCTCACGTGGACCACACTCACGGTTCACGGTGGACTTGGTCCACCAGAGCGAATCCAGCAGCCACCCCTTCGTGGCCCGAATGCTCGCGTTTAAGTCTGTTTAACCACCCTAAACTCTTCCGGCCCAGTCGCTTTCGGCCCAATTCCAGCCCAGCCATCGTTTATTCTTTTTCTTTTTCTTTTAACAGCGCTGACGTATGGGACCCACCTGTCATACTCTGCGAGTCACTGACACATGGGACCCACTGACCAGGGCTGACCCCGTTGACCGTTGACCCCGTTGACCGTTGACCGTTGACCCCGTTGACCGTTGACCGGTCAACGCTGACGTCAGCAGGGCCCACTGCTGACGTCATCCTAGGCGGACCCCACTGCTGACGTCAGCATGACGTCATGCTGACGTCATCAGGCTAATTATTTGTCTGTTTTCTTTTTCGGGAATTATTTAATATTTTCAAAAAATGATTTAAACTTCGAAAATTAATAATAAATCAACCGTAGCTCAGAAAAATATGAAACTAGTTTCTATATTTTTCTAAAAACATGATCTAAGCATTAGTATAGAGTTTGGAGTTATTTGAGTCTTCTTTCGTCGCTGTTTTAGTGTTTCTTTGCTAGTAGTCGCGTCTTATTTTATTTTTTTCCGCGGCCTTAGGAGCTCCGGAGTGTCAGGAGGAGCCGGACCACTACAACAACTGCTTTGACGAGGACGAAGACCTTTGCCCAGGTTCAGGCCCGACCATTCTCTGAAATACCTATTAGACATGCAACTAGTATGCTAGCGCTTTACTTTACTCGCATGATAAACTTGCACTGCCTTTGTTATTATCCTGTTACCTTGCTACCTACTACTCACTTTATAAATATGCTATGCTATGCATGTGTTGGGATGGTTGTGATTGATCCTCTTGGCGTGAGTTGTGGGTGGTTTGGGAGGAGTAGCGCAGCTAGGCGGTGTAAGCGAGTAATAACAACTCGATCGTTGATCGAGGTGCTGAGGGACTGCACTCGGGCAGACCCTATGGGGTACCTGTTGCGGGTACATGGTTATTGGTTACTTGGGGATTGGTACTCGGAGAGTAGCTGAGGAGTTTGGGCGGCAATACCTGTTATGGGTGCCGATTGCGGACCGTTGCGGTGGATCGCTTGTGATGCAGATACTCGCTTTACCGATAATTAAGGACCGAGTCGTGCCCCCACTTTGGACTTGGGAAATACCGTGCTCACCATCTACCCAGTATGGGGAGGGTTCCAGCAAGCCTACTCTAGTGCGGCGCCGAGACTGTAGGAGAATCGAGCTTGATATGTGCAGGGGGGATTCTGTTGACGTAAAATCCGCACCTCACGCCAAGCACACAGCAAGCCGAACAAGCTGGCTTCAAACGTGGCCCGGGCTTTCGAATCCGGAAGCGTGCCAGTCAGTTTGCCTGAAAACTAACAAAGGGAATAAAACGTTTAGATCAAAACCTGGAACATGCCGGGTGAGACCAGACAGTTCCATATTTGCGGCATCGAAGCCAATCTTGAGAGACAAATAGCTACAGAGAAGCTATCTGTCGGCAGTTAAAACCTCATTCGGCAATCGGCAAGGCACGCAAGGAGCGCACTGCCGAATGCGTGACGTAAGCATGACGAAAGATCGGCTTTCGACTGAATGAACACATACTCATAGCCGATTAACGAGAAACAGAGCATGATGGATAAATAAAGGGGTGAAACATGATCATAAATTCGTAGTAAACAAAGAATGCATAGGCCGAAAGCAGCACCCGTCAAGCATGATAACAAACAAGTTAATCCACCGCATGATACGACTTGTTTGTGACCACACCACTAATCAGATTAGACCAATCCACCGCATGATACAATCTAACCATGAAAAGCTAAAAGCATTCAATGTTTAGTTACGAACCCACAACACAGTCACGAATTTACATTAAAACAAGGATGCATAGGCCGAAAGCAGCACCCGTCAGGTATGGCAACAAACGATGTTAGGCCGAAAGCAGCACCTAACCCGTTTGAGGCCACACCACCAATCAGATTAGATCAATCTACCGCATGATACAATCTAATCGTGAAAGGCTAAAAGCATTCATTGTCCAATGCAAACCCACGAACACACGTTCACTCGTGAGAGCACTGCCGAATACGGCTATTTAGCCGAATCGGGGTCCATGGCGAAGGAACAGGCCTAATCGGTAAAGGTAAATCTATCAGATCGAATCGAATTCTAATCCACCGGATGATTAGCTCTAAGACGACCCAAAAACCTGCATCTACCGCATGATACCCGGTTCTGTCAAGATCTACACAATACCGACAAGCTTGAACCCGCGACACGTAGCAACCTAGATCGGTTTCGGATTCGGCTATGAGGGGATGAATCGTCGTAAAGCAGAGCCGATTCTAGCCGATCTAGATTGGGCAAAGGTGTGTTGCATGAATTAAGCACATACTAAAAACGAAGCAACACGGGGTAACTTAATGAATCTGCTAGATCTTGCCGAAATCTAACAGAGCCGATAACTTGGTCCATACTAGATCTTAGCCCACCGCATGGCTCATGACCTAACAGAGGAACCTTCTTGAGACCACAACTTAAATCCACCGGATGATACTAAGCATGGTAACAAGACTACTTGCATCAAAGCTTAAATCCACCGCATGATACTAAGCATGATACAAGGTTGCCGGTACTTACGGAGGTCGACGGATCGATAACTCCTCTCGAAGAACTCGACGACTCGACTAAAGGACTCGATGTTGGCACGGGGCCGGTTTGTTGTATTGATTGGTTCGTGATGATGATTTCTACAATTGCCATGGGTTTATATTTATACCCAGGTCTTGATACAACTCCTAGTCGGACACGACTGCAATACTTATCCCTAAAATAAACGATGAATCTTCGTGTCCATGTCGCATTCCTTGTTGAACCGGCCTTTCTTTTTATTCCACGTCATCACGCCTTCCCGAGTACTCTTTCCATACGATCAGCGCTTCTGCCGAATGACGACGTGTTCCCGACCGCAGAGCGTCTCCTGCCGAATGCTTCACCTTTGCCGAATGATAACGCGCTCCCGACCGCAGAGCGTCTCCTGCCGAATGCTCCAGCAAAGCCTCCTAGCCGAATGGTATCTTTCCACCAAATCTGGCCCACATGTCAGCTTCTTCCCGGTGCCAATTTTTGGTGTCAACACATGCCCCTTCGATTTCGGGATAAAGGTGATCTTTATTTCGGAATCGACCACAAACACCAAACATTCTCAAGCCAACTCTACTCGACATCCGCCATTCTCCTTTGAATCCACGAGGCTTCCGCTCAGATCCGCACTCTAGGTCATCAGCGTTTCAAGACTCAACCTCTTCATGGCGAATCAAGATTTCGCACTTCAGGTAAACTTTAATCTCCCCAAGCTCATTCGGCAATCTTTTCTTGATTCCTGTCTCAAATCTCTTTATCCTTTTCCACGCTTGACAGGCCCTAGCTGCCGAAATCCTCATCCCTGTCGAAGAGAAATCTCCATCGTATTTTCTCGGCCCTGTAGGGAACTCAGATCCCTTTGAATTCATCGCAGCCGAATCCCAAAGGATCCCGTTCAAGATCTCTCTGGCCAATCCTCACAAGTGGCAAGACACTTTCAAGAACTGGCCTCTGCCCCCGATTGCAGGCTGGAGGAATTGGTACAAGAGAATATCAGATGATAAAAGCCCCCAAACACAGAATTGGGATCGTCTGCGCATATCTCACTGCTTGGAGTTGTCTTTGGCTGAAACACCCAAGAATGAGGACCTTCTGATTGCAGCTTGCCACTTCTGGTCCAATGGTGCCAACGCCTTTTTATTCGGTCATGGTCCAATGTCTCCCACCTTGGCCGATGTATATATGATGACTGGTCTGAATATAACAGAAACTGTTCGACCATATGACCACAAGGGCTCCTCCAAGCAGACAGGAGTCAAAACAGGGGTTGGATATAAAAGATACATTCAAAACTATATGTCTGATGGCCCCTTGACCGATGTAGAGTACAGGGCTTTCCTGAATATGTGGCTGTGCAGGTATGTCTTCTGTGGCAAAGCCAATGAGCCAACTCTGAACCACATCGTGATGGCTGAAGAACTGGCTGCTGGTAAACTCATCCCATTGGGAAAATACCTCCTGGGCAGCGTCTATCACATGCTTAATCAAACTACCCAATTGATGCACGCCAACAAGAAAATACCTTGTGTGAATGGTCCCTGGTGGTTTGTCCAGATGTGGCTACAACTGTACATGCATCAGATTGTTGCCATTGATCTCAACAGCAGAGAATTCCCTTCCATCAACTATGCAGAGGGAGAGATCAAGAAGACCAAAGGTTGTCAAACTTATGGAGAAGCTGCTTCTACTGTATCCATCAACAAAAATATCTGTGAATTATTTGAGCTCTTCTTCAAAGGCTTTGATCATCCTCTCTGGTTTCCATATCTGGACAATGACAACCTCACCCTCCCCTGTGAATTCGGCTTTGAATCTGGATGCACTGACGTACATTCTATAGCAATTTTCAATGCTTTCATCCATCCTTGTATCCTGCCAGCCGAATTTCATGGGGGAAGACTAGTTCAGAGCACATATGAATACTATCAGCCGAACATAGCAGCCAGGCAATTGGGATGTGGCCAGGTGCCCCCAAGGCTATTCCTTCATGAATTTCTCAAGCCTAGGGAAATCATCAAAGATGCCACAGAAACAAGAAGAATTTTCCCTTATAGATGCTGTGACACAATCTATGCACCTGAGCCCTTTGCGCCAATAATATTTGCACATCCTAGCTTCATAATCTGGTGGCAAGAACTTCATGATCATATCTTCAATGTGCCAATTCATCCTCTCTGTCTCGAGTTGATGTCAGACTACCAACCAGGCTCAGAGGTAATATGTTCAGCTTTTATTCACTTTCAATCAAATAAAGATCCAACTTGACCTTGACTTTACCATCTTTGCAGGACATCATACCTGCCCCTCTTGCCAGGGCAATTGTATACAAGGCAGCAGGCCCAATCTCAGCTCTGGGATATCAATCCCCAACTTTAGCTCAAATAATGGCCAGACAAGCTATCCTGGATCCAAAAATCACCAGGCCATCATCTGTCAAAAGGAAGACCCTTGTCCTGGCAGCCTCCTCAGGCACAAAGAAAAGAAAAGTGGTTCCCAAGAAAACCATCCAGGTCAGATCTCTCTTTCTTTAGCCATGATGTCAATAATATTCTGCTCAACTTCATCTTTCCTTGTTTTTTTCAGGCCAAAGCTCAGCAATGGTTGGCTAGCATAGAAATTGCCGATGCCTCATTGGACGGTAAAAAATCTACCACTTCATTTTTCTTAATTTCTTGTCATCGGCATTTACTCTCTTGTCAACTGCAGAACAAGCTTTAACAGATCCTGCCTTGGAAAGCTCTCCCCTTCCTCATGATTCGTCTTCAGCTTTGCTGCCCCTTCCAGAAACAGGAATAGAATCCTCTTCAATTGACACTCCGGTTTCTCCTCAGCCAGATACACAAACTCCCGTCATGGAACTCAAAACACTTCCATCTCCCACTCGGGAAGCCAGGGCCGAGGTAAACATAATCATTCAATTCTCTTGACTCTCTCTCATTCGGCAATTCTTTTACTAATTTGGCAAGAACCCTTTTCAGGAGAAATCCACTTCATCACCCAGCTATTCCTTTGCTGTGGATGACTGGGTTACCGAACAAGGAGAAGAGATTACTTCTAGCCAAGATTTATCAGAAGAAACCAAAGCAAAGCTGAAAGACATCTTAGCCTTACTGAATAAGAGCATCCAAGACCAGGCTACACATGCTGTTTCATTAAGAGACGTACTGGACTCCATTAATCAAGAACTCCCAGCTGACATCAAGACCGCATTGGAGCCAGTCTCTCAATTGGATCAGCAATTCGCAGCAGTGATGCAAGCCTTGAGCAATCAATCTTCTCTGCCAGCCTTAGAGCAAAAAAGATCTCTGATCAAGCAGTCAGTAAAAGCCCTGCACTCTCAAGATCAAGAGAATAATGAGCTGTTGACCAAGCTGGTATCTGATCTTGAGAGCAAAAAGGCCAGGAAAGCTGCACTTGAAGCCGAATTGCAACGCTTATCGGCCGAAATTGAAGCTGACGAGAAGAACATTGCTGAGCTTCCCAAGTTGTCAGAAAGAATACGAAAAGAAGCTTCAGCCACTCTGAACAAGGATAAACAACTCAAGGCAAAGCTCAAGGCTCTGGCTAAAACCCAAGAAGCTGACAAAAACTTGTTAGACAACATCAGCAACATGATTTCCAATGCCACAAATGTAATTTCAAAATACTTGGGTTTGTAACTTGTAACCAATAACCTGTAGCCGAATAATTGCCTCATCTTGTGAATTCGTAGCTGTTAACTCTTCTTCTCCAACATTGCGAACAATTCATTCGGCAAGATCATTTACAAATAATATTAAGCTAAAAAATGCTTTTAACTTAACGCAGCCGAATCTTACCCAGTCAAAGCCGAACACGATTCGGCAAGGATCCCAAGCGACATGGGAGCCATTCGGCTAGGAAAATCCTTTCCACCTTCCGAACTCTTCGGAATACGTGCCACGATCTTTGGCCACGATTTCCTCTGCGGGTTTTATAAATAAACACCCAGGCAGCCCACAGTTTCTTCATCAAGTTCTTCGCCTTCCAAGTTCTGCTAGTTCGAGCCCCTTCCTCTTCAAGCACAGTACTCTCAGGAACAAGAAACCCCAATGGCCAACAACAACAGGAGGCGCCCGGCCATTGACGAGCCCGAAGGGAGCCGCGCCGGCGCTCGTCGGAGGTAACAACCATCTGCCTTTTCTTATCTTTCCCCAGGTTCTGTTTCCTTCTCACCCCTTTTGTGCTCTCAGGCTCATCCAATGGAATCCCGCCGCTGCTCCGCTCGCGGCTCCGGCTGCAGCGGATGACTCTTCGGAGTCATCTAACCGATCCCCCAGGCCTAACTGGGATCTGCCATATTCGGACAGCGACGCCCGCCGATTCAAGCAAGAACGGGATGATACTCGGCGCGAGCTAGAGATCATCTCCAAAGAAGCCGGGATCGCAGATCTCGAGTGGCAAGATCAGCGCAAGCAATTGCTCGAGACCATCGACGGTAATTTTCTGCGCCTTGCTCAACTTCAATCTGACTTTGAACTAACCTCCCGTTGTTCTGCAATCTTACAGCCCGCGACACCGAGCTCGATCGGCTGAAGACTTTGATTGAGTCTTTGGCCAACAAGGTGAATGCTCCTGGGGACACACCAGAAGCCCGCCTTGGCGCGGTGTCAAGCCGCATCGACGAGGTGGCCTCACACGGCATCCGACTAGGCACTGCCGCAGGCCTAGTCGCCATGTCGACGCGCACCGGCGCCGATTACTCCAGGCTTCCACCTGGCTTCGCCACTGGGAATCCAGAGGAGATCGACGACATTGAGGCCTCCCTGGATCGCCTCGATGCTCATGGCGCCGCCGTTGCCGACTCCATTCACCCTCAGTCTGTTCTGAATAGGCTGTTTGATTAGTTTGTACTAGGGGTTATGGAATTTCGGCAATAAAAAACTTATCTTTTGTATTCCCTTTTTGTGATAACCTCGGTCAGATTCATCTGTGTAATACATTTTGTTCTAAGGGCAATACACTTCGGTATTGGCCATTTCTTCCTCTGTCAGTGTTTTTGTTCTGAAGGCGATTTCTTCCCGAATATCGGCTGTTTGGCAAATTAATATATCAATCACCGATCGATTTCAACACTGGGATAATACTTCTTCAAATATCTTCCATTTATAGCAGAAGCAAATTCTTCTCCCAATAATGTCTTCAAAATATATGCATTTCCAGGCATGCATCTAACCACTCTAAAAGGACCTTCCCAATTTGGAGACCACTTGCCGAATGCTGCATATTTGGTTCCAATCGGCAATATTGCTTTCCAAACTAAATCACCTTCTGTGAATTGCTTAACTTTCACCTTCTTGTTGTAGTACTTAGCAACTCGCACTTTATTCTTCTCAATATTCTCCAAGGCCCTGAGACGAATCATATGCAAATCTTCTAATTCGTCCATCATTAAATCTTTATAATCTTTAGAACTTAAATCCTTTTGCAACTTTATTCTCCTTGAGTCTAATTGTATTTCCCATGGCAAAATAGCATGATGCCCATACACCAACTCATAGGGAGACGTCTGTGTAGCCCCATGTGGAGCCATTCGGTAAGCCCATAAAGCCTCATTGAGTACCGAATGCCACTTTCTCGGCTTCTGATCAATCTTTTTCTGTATAATTTTAATCATAATCTTGTTAGAAGCCTCTGCCTGACCATTAGCTTGGGCATAATAAGGAGAAGAATTCAATAATTTGATGCCCATACTTTCAGCAAAATCTCTGAATTCTGAAGATGTAAATTGAGTCCCTTGATCAGTGGTGATTGTCTGAGGAATCCCGAATCTGTAAATGATGTGTTCTTTAACAAATTCAACCATATTCTCCGACGTCACTTTCTTTAATGGAATTGCCTCAACCCATTTGGTAAAATAATCGGTTGCCAAAAGCACAAACTTATGCCCCTTGCTAGATGGAGGATTTATTTGGCCAATCAAATCTATTCCCCATCCTCTGAATGGCCATGGCTTGACAATGGGATTCAAAGCCGATGCCGGAACTCTCTGAATGTTTCCAAATTTCTGACAGTCTTGACATCCTTTATAATATTCAAAACAATCTTCCAACATTGTCGGCCAGTAATATCCAGTTCTTCTAATAACCCACTTCATTCGGTAGGCCGATTGATGTGCTCCACACAACCCATCATGTACTTCACTCATCAGCCTTTTTGCTTCTTCATGACTTAAGCAATGTAACAGCACTCCATCCAGGGATTTATAATACAAATTATCATCAAGAAGAACAAATTTTAAAGCTTTATACCTGAGCTTTCTAGAAACCTTTCGGGATGGATTCTCCAGATAATTGGCAATCTCTTTTCTCCAATCACCTTCTGCCAGATTACTCCCGAATGCGTATACATCATTAGCAAAAACTTCTCGAAGCTCTTTATAACCTGATGCACTTTGGGCCAATCTATTTGCCTCTCCATTATCCCCTCTAGGAATGTGTTGTAGAATTACTGACCGAAAGCTCTTCAATATTTCTTTGCATTCTTCATAGTAATTCCTCAAGGTATCACTTTTGCACTCATATTCACCATTCAATTGCTTTATGACCAATTCTGAATCTCCAAAAATTTCAACCGCAATGGCATCCGCTTCTTTCAAATATTGGAGCCCTTTGAGCAATGCCTCATACTCAGCTTGATTGTTAGTAACAGCAGATTGAATGGGAACAGCAAACTCAAATGTTTCTCCTTTGGGTGAAATTAATAAGATACCTGCTCCACCACCTTTGTTGCATGAAGATCCATCGAAGAATAACACCCAAGGAACAATGTTAAGCAAAGTTATTGATGTATCATGATGTTCAGTAATAAAGTCGGCAATAATCTGTCCCTTAACAGCCTTTGCCGATTCAAACCTTAACTCAAATTCAGACAAAGCTAAAATCCATTTGCCAATCCTTCCGTTCAAAATCGGCATAGACAACATGTGTTTTATCACATCAAACTTTGAATACACAATGCATTCGGCATGTAGTAAGTAGTGCCGAAATTTTGTACAGGAGTAGAAAACACATAAGCAGAGCTTCTCTATAGCCGAATACCTTGTCTCTGGATCTAGTAACTTTCGGCTAAGGTATGCAACTACTCTTTCCTTTCCTTCAAATTCTTGAATGAGGGCCGATCCAATAGTTTGGGCATCGGCCGCCACGTACAACTTGAAAGGCTTGTTCAATTGTGGAGGCACCAATACTGGTGGCTTCTTCATGTATTCTTTTATTTCATTGAAAGCCTTCTGTTGTTCGTCACCCCATACAAACTTTTGATCCTTTCTTATTTTCAACAATGAGGAAAAGGGCAACACCTTTTGTGACAAGTTTGATATGAACCTTCTCACAAAATTTATCTTGCCAAGCAATGATTGTAGCTCTTTAAGATTAGTTGGAGGAACAACTTCATCAATTGCCTTCATGCTTTTCTTACCAACTCCTATTCCTCCTTCATGTATCAAAAATCCCAGAAACTCTCCAGCCGAAACTCCAAAAGCACACTTGTTCGGGTTCATCTTAAGCCCATGTTTCCTTGTGCATTCTAGAGTTTTCCTTATGTCGTCCAAATGAGACTCATGATCCAATGACTTGATCACCACATCATCAATATATATTTCCACAATCTTGCCGATCAACTCATGAAAAATATAATTCATAGCCCTTTGATAAGTTGCACCGGCATTTTTCAATCCAAAGGTCATGACAACCCACTCAAACAACCCTATGTGTCCAGGACACCTGAAAGCTGTCTTTACTATATCTTCCAATGCCATATAAATCTGATTGTATCCTGCGTTACCGTCCATGAAACTGAGCACTTTGTATCCAGCAGCAGCATCAACCAATGAATCAGCAATAGGCATTGGATATCCATCCATGGGTGTAGCCCTGTTTAGGTCTCTAAAATCTATGCAAACCCTCATCTTTCCATTTTTCTTATAGACAGGAACAATATTAGAGATCCAATCCGCGTATTTACAGGGCCGAATGAAATTTGCATCTAGTAATCTTTCAATTTCCTTTTTCACATCGGCCAACACTTCTTCCTTGTAGATTTTTCGGGGTGGTTGTTTATAAGGCTTGTATCCAGGTTTGATTGGCAACCGATGCTCAACAATAGAACGGTCTAGACCGGGCATCTCCGAATAATCCCAAGCGAAGCAATCCTTGTATTCCTTTAACAATGTCACCAACTTTTCTTTGAAAACCGAATCCAAGTTAGCACTGATAAATGTCGGCCTTGGCTTATCACCATCTCCAATGTCTACTTCTTCTAATTTATCGGCCGACACAAATCCACGCCCTAATTTTCCATCGGTTCCATCGATTGGATTTTCCATCAAAAATTACTATGAGAGCCGACTGCTTCGATCGGCTGTTGATCACTGCTGGCTGGTGCCACAGGACCTTCTCCCCAGTCTTTACCTGAGAAACAATCTATGCCTTGATACTCCCAGAAAGCTGGTTCCATATTTGCCACGCTTATTGAATCATCTGCTTGGACAATTTCTACTTCATCATCTATCCACTGAATAAGCTGTTGATGCATAGTAGATGGAATACAACAATTTGCATGAATCCAATCTCTTCCAAGCAGCAAGCTATATGCCCCTTTGCCCTCAATGACAAAGAAAGTCGTAAGCAGAGTCTTGGAACCAATCATCAGATCAACGTGTACGCATCCTTTGGTGTCCGAAGGATTTCCAGCAAAATCATTTAGAATTATGCTCGTTGGTGTCAAATCTCTAAGGCCCATACCAAGCTTCCTGAATGTGGTATATGGCATTACATTGACAGCAGCTCCTCCATCGACAAACATCTTGGTCAATGGTTTGCCATTAACATATCCCTTCAAGTATAGTGGTTTCATGTGCCGATTCTGGGTTGGCTTCTCAAAAACAGCTTGTTTGTTCAACATCAATTGTGCCATTAACCCAAATTGCTCGGCATCATCTATATCGGGCAATATTTCTTCCTGTACAATTTGATTAGATGGAGCCATGAATTCATTCGGCAAGAAACATACCATGCATGTAGGAGCCGAATGACTATGTTCGTCAGGCCTGTCTTTTGGGAGCCATATCGATTTCATCCTAGGCCTTGCTTGCTTTAATTCTTGATTCCTCAAGCGTTGGACTCTTCTCTTCTGACTCCTTCTTAAACCAGGTGGACACCATTGTCCTTTCTGCCAAACATACTCATGATCTTCTTCTTCATGATCAATCCATCTGAAATCAGCATGTCTCTTTCTTGGTTGATCATCAAAACGCCGATCATCACTAGGATGCACCCTACCAATTCTTTCATGGACAGATCGGCGATTGGCAACATTTTGCCTATGTTCTACATACCCATTATTGCACTCAGGACAGTTACTCCTCGTAGGCAGCTTTAAACCTTCGTTCCAACAGTGTCTGAAGAATGCACACCCCCAATGCGCACGTTCCTGCTCTCGAGCATATTCTTCTTGTTCTTCCTCAAATCTTTCTTCTTCGCGCCTTCTTTCCTCTTCCTCGTATTCACGCCTTTGAAGACGCTCTTTTTCTTGCTGACGCTGCCATTTGTTGAGGAGAATACGTGTAGTAACTCTAGGTTTAAAGGATTCGCCCACTTCAAATCGGCTATTCGGGAACCGAAGATTTTTCTGGCGAATCTGTTCCATTGTGATCTGCCGAGTGGGATCAACTGAACCATCCTGTCTTGCCTTCTTTTTCAATCTTCCCTTTTCTCCAGATGGAACAGCATTCACCATATTAACCGAGAACCCGATCATATTCTGAGGGAAAGGGTTACTGTCCAGTTTCATCTTGTTGTCGAATTTCAAATGTCCTTCCTGGATAGCTTTCTGAATCTTCATCCTAAAGACTCTGCATTCATTAATGGAATGAGAATTTCTATCATGAAACCCACAGTACCTCTTATCTTTCACTCCATCGGGCCGAAGCATAGAATGCCCCTCTGGCAATTTGATTCGGCCTTCTTTCACCAGGAACTCAAATAATTTGTCTGCCTTAGTCACATCAAAATCATATGTTCCCTTCATCTGTTTGATCCATCTTTGAGTCATTGTAACTGGTTCTTTGCTCCACACTATCTCTGCTGCAGCTATTTCCTCGCTATCTTCATACTCATCTTCTTGATCTGCTCTTTCAAGGAATTGGTTATAGATGTCAGCTACATCATTATTTTTAGTAAATCTGACATCTTTCTTGAAACCATATGCCTGGTTACTCATCAAGGCCAATCTGTGCGACAACTGGCCCAAATCATCAAACTCCATCCCGAACAGCTTCTCCCGAATGGCAGGCAGCATGCCAGCTACAGCCATACCAGCCAGTTGATCATCAGGTATGTTCAGAGAAAAGCACATACTCTTGGTTTCCCTAAATCTCCTGAGGAACTCTGTAGGTGTTTCATTATTCCTCTGCCTTAAGCTGGTCAAATCAACCAACTTTTTCTCGGTACTGCCAATGTAGTAATGAGCATGGAATTTCTGTTCCAGGTCTTTCCAGGTGCAAATCGACTGAGCAGGCAAAGAAGCAAACCATGTAAAAGCTGGACCCGTCAGTGACAAAGGAAAGTATCTGATTCTGAAAGCCTCATCTGCCGAAGCTTCTCCAAGCTGCATCAGATATCGAGCTATATGTTCCACAGTGCTAGTATCATCTTGTCCTGAGAATTTAGTAAACTCTGTAGGCACCTTGACTCTATTCGGCAATGATACCCTTTGGTACCATTCAGGGAAAGGAGACGAGTACATGTATCCCTGACTTTTAGGCTTCAGACCGAATTGATTTTGCAATACATCGGTCATTTTTTGCACCATGAGGTCGATATTGGTATCTTGATTCCCTGGTCTTCCAGCAAGCATACCTGCAGTACCAGCATATCCAGGATTCGGAAGAGCGTCGATAGCATTGTAATCCATAAACTCCGAATACCCGTTTCCATACAAATCCCTCTGCAGTCTGTTGTTCAAGGGAGATATTTTGTAAGCAGAAGCAGGCGGATTCCCTGTGGTGCCGAATGCCATATCACCGTACGTGCGAGTTTTCGGCAACGCAAGCTGAGGATCTTGCCGAATCGGTTGTCCATTTATATCTTTAACACCAGAACCTCCAGTTTCATCAGCATTCCCTTTACCATGTGGTTTCTGAACTGGTGCTTGAACATTGAAGTATGTCGGACCACCCAATTGCCCATGTATCTGCTCGAAGGGTTTATCTACATGCTGACCAAAAATGCTTACCATTATATGCCGAAAACTGTTTAAGAACGCAGCATTGTGATTGGTCATTGTCTCTCCCAAAGCTTTGTATAACAAGCCCGAGAATCTCTCCCTCTCTTCTTCTTCAGTAAGATCAAATTGCCCCGGAAGGAGAACTCTTGGCAGATCGGACTTGAGAAAAGGTGCACCACTCCTGTTCTTGGCGAAAGACAGTAAACATTTGTTAATGAATTGATTGGCAGCAACTTTTACCATTTGTTGATGCTCCTCAGACAACTCTTCCAAAGTGACATCCATGATGTCGCTCATCTCAGGCATCTTGAAAACTTGTGTTTGTCCCACCGGGCGTGCCAAAAAAGTGTGTTGACGTAAAATCCGCACCTCACGCCAAGCACACAGCAAGCCGAACAAGCTGGCTTCAAACGTGGCCCGGGCTTTCGAATCCGGAAGCGTGCCAGTCAGTTTGCCTGAAAACTAACAAAGGGAATAAAACGTTTAGATCAAAACCTGGAACATGCCGGGTGAGACCAGACAGTTCCATATTTGCGGCATCGAAGCCAATCTTGAGAGACAAATAGCTACAGAGAAGCTATCTGTCGGCAGTTAAAACCTCATTCGGCAATCGGCAAGGCACGCAAGGAGCGCACTGCCGAATGCGTGACGTAAGCATGACGAAAGATCGGCTTTCGACTGAATGAACACATACTCATAGCCGATTAACGAGAAACAGAGCATGATGGATAAATAAAGGGGTGAAACATGATCATAAATTCGTAGTAAACAAAGAATGCATAGGCCGAAAGCAGCACCCGTCAAGCATGATAACAAACAAGTTAATCCACCGCATGATACGACTTGTTTGTGACCACACCACTAATCAGATTAGACCAATCCACCGCATGATACAATCTAACCATGAAAAGCTAAAAGCATTCAATGTTTAGTTACGAACCCACAACACAGTCACGAATTTACATTAAAACAAGGATGCATAGGCCGAAAGCAGCACCCGTCAGGTATGGCAACAAACGATGTTAGGCCGAAAGCAGCACCTAACCCGTTTGAGGCCACACCACCAATCAGATTAGATCAATCTACCGCATGATACAATCTAATCGTGAAAGGCTAAAAGCATTCATTGTCCAATGCAAACCCACGAACACACGTTCACTCGTGAGAGCACTGCCGAATACGGCTATTTAGCCGAATCGGGGTCCATGGCGAAGGAACAGGCCTAATCGGTAAAGGTAAATCTATCAGATCGAATCGAATTCTAATCCACCGGATGATTAGCTCTAAGACGACCCAAAAACCTGCATCTACCGCATGATACCCGGTTCTGTCAAGATCTACACAATACCGACAAGCTTGAACCCGCGACACGTAGCAACCTAGATCGGTTTCGGATTCGGCTATGAGGGGATGAATCGTCGTAAAGCAGAGCCGATTCTAGCCGATCTAGATTGGGCAAAGGTGTGTTGCATGAATTAAGCACATACTAAAAACGAAGCAACACGGGGTAACTTAATGAATCTGCTAGATCTTGCCGAAATCTAACAGAGCCGATAACTTGGTCCATACTAGATCTTAGCCCACCGCATGGCTCATGACCTAACAGAGGAACCTTCTTGAGACCACAACTTAAATCCACCGGATGATACTAAGCATGGTAACAAGACTACTTGCATCAAAGCTTAAATCCACCGCATGATACTAAGCATGATACAAGGTTGCCGGTACTTACGGAGGTCGACGGATCGATAACTCCTCTCGAAGAACTCGACGACTCGACTAAAGGACTCGATGTTGGCACGGGGCCGGTTTGTTGTATTGATTGGTTCGTGATGATGATTTCTACAATTGCCATGGGTTTATATTTATACCCAGGTCTTGATACAACTCCTAGTCGGACACGACTGCAATACTTATCCCTAAAATAAACGATGAATCTTCGTGTCCATGTCGCATTCCTTGTTGAACCGGCCTTTCTTTTTATTCCACGTCATCACGCCTTCCCGAGTACTCTTTCCATACGATCAGCGCTTCTGCCGAATGACGACGTGTTCCCGACCGCAGAGCGTCTCCTGCCGAATGCTTCACCTTTGCCGAATGATAACGCGCTCCCGACCGCAGAGCGTCTCCTGCCGAATGCTCCAGCAAAGCCTCCTAGCCGAATGGTATCTTTCCACCAAATCTGGCCCACATGTCAGCTTCTTCCCGGTGCCAATTTTTGGTGTCAACAGATTCGTTGCGGCGTAATCTCCCTAATTTACCACGGCCCCCGACTGGCCCCGGTGGGAAGGTTTCACGACCCTGGGGCAGATGTTAGATCGGATGTTTCCCGAGCCCAGGGAGACAGGATTGGCGCCGTTACTGTTTAGGGTCTTTGTTGTGGGCTGTGTCTCAGGTTGGTTGCGGACTAGCCTTGCAGCCCGGATGGATTCCTGGAGTGCCACCTCTGCAGAGTGTAAACTATACGTATAGCCGTGTCCACGGTTACGGACGACCCATTTATGAGAAGCCCCGGCTAGCATGGGAATCTGTTTTCTTACCTCATCCTTTGATTCGGGTTAAGAGAGATAGGTCCAGCTGAGGCTGTTGAGACAAGGTGGGGAGGGAGCTCACCGAGTCGACTAGAGAGAGAAAGGTGCTGGTGAATGATGTTGCGGGAACCTGCCGTGGCAGGACGAGCCCGATGGGAAAATGTGAGGCTGATGGTTGGTTTTGGGGAGTGGATGTGTGTGTGTGTGAGCAGGAATTGGTGATGAGATGAATTTGGGTTATTGCTGCTGCTTGCATAAGAAACCCTGGCTCAAACCTTGATATTTCTATATCTTTAGATTAGGCCACTTTAAAGCTTGCATCATATTATGGTTGGTGACGTGGACCTGTCCCATTTCCTTGGGGACAGACTTTGGGTTCTCAGGTGAAGACCCCGACCACGAATTCAACCAGGACGGGTGGTACGATTGAAGGGTGTGCGCTACGCTCAAGGATGCCTGTGGAGGAGTGGACCCTGTTGTTCTAGCTACCGCTGCGCAGATGTTTCTTATTGTCGATTTAGCCCAGAGGGCTTGTACCGGACGCTTTGTCTTTATATAAGTCATGTAATGAACCTTTTATCGTTGTATGGATGTGATATTCGACTGAGATGAGTTCTGTACGAGATAGCTGCTATTCCTGGGACTATCTCAAGGGTACAGGGAGTCGGGTTCTCGTCGGTGAGAATCCGGTTCGTCACACCCCTACTGGTTATATATTTAAATAAGATACAGGTTATAGGTCCAACAGCATATCTCACGAAACAAAGAAAGAAACAAAAAGGATAAGCAAAACTACAACCATGCTTCTAACCATAAAGTTAAAGACTGATTTATTTCTGGTCTTGCACGATGGATAACCATTGCAATTTCCTTCCTGAGATGGTGTTTGCAGTTTTGAATAGTTGGCGGAATCCCTCTAAAAATCTGATCATTTCTCACCATCCATAAAGACCAACATATGCATATTAGCAACTCCATTGAACATAAAACCAAAAGTTGATCTTTCACTGCTAGAAGCTTGTCCCACCAGTCCAAATTCAGCTGGGCATCAACACCTACCGACGACCAAAAGTTCTGGGCAAAATCACAGGAGAAGAAAAGGTGTGCAGTTGTTTCTACACAATCTGGAGCACAAAGAACACAGTTATAAGACTGAAGGATCATGTTTCGCCTTTGTAATCTTTCTCTCGTGCTGAGCTTGTCCCATAACAAAAGCCAAAAGAAGACTTTGTGCTTGGGCTGGCAACTTGATTTCCACATCTTTTTGAAAATAGCATGGGTTTGTGCGTGACCCGTCAAATGCTTATATGCTTTTGCGGGTGCAAAGATTGGAGATCCCCAAATATATCCCCAAATATCATGCTCTGGACTTAGAGCAATGTCATCCAGGCACTGCAGCAATTCCATTAACTATTCATGGGCCTGTGTAGAAATTGGCAGTTGAAATAATTGATCCAAATCTGTCACCTGAAGTGTTCGAGCAACTGTTATTTGCGGTTGTGTGGTGAAAGATGCTAACTGAGGCCATTGTAAATTTGGCAGATGGCCATTCCAAAGATCAGCCCAAAGAAAACAAGTTGAACCATCTCTAACTGTAACTGATGCTAGGCCTTTGAAAGCGTCTAAAAGACTAACAATGTCCCTCCACCAGAAGGAGCCCAATTTTCTTACCCCAGGAAAACTTCCATCACTGTAGTACTTTTCCCATATCAGCTGAACCCATGGTAAATCAACTCTGTTGAAGAACTTATGTAGGTGCTTCAGTAATAGTGCCTCATTATGGGTCTTGAGGTTGATGACCCCCAAGCCTCCCTCCTCTTTAGGTTTGCTAACTAGTTCCCATGCTGCTTTTGATGGCTTTCTGAAATTGGCTTCTGCACCTCTCCAAAGACAATGCTTTCGGTATTTGTACACTTGCTTAATTACTGTTTTGTGAAGCTTGTATGTGCACATGTAGAAAGTAGGCAAAGCTGAGAAAACTGAATTCGTGAACTCCAGTCTGCCAGCCTGGGAGAGAAAAGGAGAAGTCATGCCCAACCTTTTTTCACATCTGGACACCATAGGCCAAAAATCTGCAACATTTGGTTTTGATAACCCAAGGGGTAATCCTAAATATGTGAAGGGCAATGATCCCAATTGGCAGCCAAAACTTTGTGCCAAAACAGATACTCTCTCCTCATGGACATTAACAGGAACCATCATTGTTTTAGAGAAATTGACGTTTAGTCCTGTAATGAGCTCAAAGGTGGAGAGAATGTCTTTCAGACTTTGTGACTGATTCAGGCAACCTTCCATAATTACGAGTGTGTCATCAACATACTAGAGTATGGGAAAGTCTTGGGTGTAATTAAGTGGGATGGGCAGAGAGAGCAGACCCTGACTTACAGCCTGATTGACCATGGACTGTAACAGATCAGCAGCTAGCACAAATAATAGTGGGGACAGAGGATCTCCTTGTCTAACTCCCCTTCTACAGTGAAAGGTTTTCCCTGGAACATTGTTCAGAAGCACTGTTGAGGTGCCTGATGAAAAAATGAGTCTCATCCATCTTAGCCATACATCCCCAAACCCCTTTGCCTGCATGATTTTGATCATTGCTTCATGCTCCACCTTGTCAAAAGCTTTATCAAAATCTAATTTGGGAATGACAATTTCCTTGGTCGATTTATGACATAAGTGAAGATATTCTAGTGACCATGCCAAACAATCTTGAATAGATCTACTCTTGATGAAACCATATTGGTTCTGGTGAACCAGAGTTGTAATGACCTTTTGTAATCTATTTGCCAGCAACTTAGTTATGATTTTGACAGAGATGTTAAGCAGTGAGATTGGTCTGTAGTCTGATGGTTTTCTGGGCCTTCAATCTTTGGGATCAACGTGATGTAGGAACCATTTATACTCTGGAGGCAAATGTTTCCCTCTTGGAAAGCCCAGATCAGTTCATAGAAATCTTCTTTTATTACTGACCAGCATCTCTTCACAAAGTCTGTATTAAATCCATCAGGTCCTGGATATTTGTCAGCTGGAAGGTGCTTGACCACATTATCAATTTCTTCTATGGTGAAAGGTTGTTCTAACAGGTGTAGATCCATTACAGGTTCAATCAAAAGTTGCAGATTTGTGGGTGAATTCTGATATTCACTGATCCCAAGTCTCTCCTTGTAAGCTTCCCATAGGATATGTGCCTTAGCAAGATGACTGTAGCGTGCTGTCCCATTAGAATCATCTAAGACCGGAATGTGGTTCGCTCTATGTCTTATTGTTGCTGATGCACAAAAAAGTTTGGTTCCTGCATCCCCAAATTTGGCCCATTTAATTGTGCCTCTCTGCTTCTAATAGGTCCTCTGTTGCTTGAGCAGATTTCTTAGTTTGTCCTCCAGGATGTCCTTGAAATTCCATTCTTGCAAGGTTAAGTCCCTCATTTCCTCCAGTACTTCCAAGAAATGCAAGACAGTCTTAACATTGGAAATATTTTTATGAAGACCAACTTGCTGTGACTTCCAAGTTTTCAAGACTCTTCTCAAGTTTTTGAATTTCTGAGTTAAAACTTTGGCCTTATCGGTTTCTGAGACTAGTACATTCTATCCATGCTGGACTATACTCATGAAGTTGGGATGATCCATCCAGTAATTCTCAAACCGAAATAAAGATGCTTTTGGGATATCTGTGCCAATTGAAATGATACAAGGGGCATGATCTGAAGTTTCGCGTACCAGGGGATAAGCTTTTGTGTTGGGGTATTTCACTGTCCATAATGCAGATGTAAAGAACCAGTCTAAACGCTCCAAAAGGGGTTGAAATTGTTTGTTTGTCCATGTGTAAGCCCGTCCATGCAGTGGAATTTCTACCAAGCCAAGATTATTTATAGCTTCATTGAACATGAACATCTCTGAGAAATTCCCCCTGGCCTACTTCTATTTTTGGGTCCTCTGATAAGATTAAAGTCGCCCAAGACTAGCCAGTCAAAGTTTTCTGGCATCTGGATATTCCTTAGCCAATTCACAAATTCTCTTTTCCCAGTGTCAGAACAAGGACCATAAACATTTGTCAATATAAATTCAGCCCCATTGTGCTTAGTTTCAAGCCTTACAGATAGTGCAAAGTTGTTAGCAAAGATCATCTCCCCTTCAAAAGCTGAGGATTTCCATAAAGTAATTATTCCACCAGAGGCCCCTTGAGAAGGGAGGAAGGCAAATTGGTCGAAGCCAATTGGGCAAAAATTACGAATGAATGAGATGTCAAAGGATGCCCTCTTAGTTTCCTGCAGACAAACAATATCACATTTGCCTTCCACAATTTTGTCTCTAACTAAGTTCCATTTTCTATCTGAGTTCAGGCCCCTAACACATAACATGCCACTCTTTGTTGCTTATGTTGTTAGCCATGGGAAAACTATGCCAAAAGGATTTAAGTATGTCATGGACACCATGCATACAAAGCATCTCAGAAACATCAAGATCAGAAAGCCCCAAATATACCCCCAAAATAAAACAGGGTACATGACAACCAAAGAGTAACTGGAGTACAATCTTAAAGTACCAATCCAAATATTGTTCTTAAACAAGCTGTTCACACAAAATAAGAAGCAAAAGAGTTAGACCAAGAGCCAGACACTAGAGGCACTCTCACTTCTTGGGTTTCTTTGATGGTGCCTTTTTTGCATCATTCTTGTCAGTTGGCTTTTTCTTACTGATCTCCTTCTTTCCACCAGGGATAGAGGTCTTGATCTTCTTTTTCACCAAGGCTTCAGATGTCAGCTTCTCTGGTTCAATATTGCAGAAGGTTGTGCCCATATTTTTAATAACTGAAGGGGAGATAGAAGGCACTTCAGCCTTGCACCCAATGCAACCAAGATTAGTACATGGGGAATCCTTAAAACCCTTTTTTATGTCCTTCATACGCACACTTCTTCTCAGAGATAAATCATCTTCACAGATGGGGATCTTGCCTGCCTTTGCTAGAAGGGATTTGGACCACGGGCCTGTACTGGGGGAAATCCTTGGTGTAGAGGTAGAATCATGTTTGTTGATACCACTGTCATGCTTAGGAGTAATTGGAGAATCAAGAGCTGGTTCTATTAAAGTTGCCTTCCCTTTGTGACCAACCTCAGATTGCCTTTCAGTGTCTAGATCTTCTGTCTGCTCGAGGTGTTCAAAGGAAATGGGCCCCATCATGCAAAGAGTGGTGTGGTTGTGGGACATTTGATTGGCAGCACAAATGGAACATGGCCAGTGCTTTCAGCTCTAAGGATTGCAAGAGCAGCAGAGGACAAAAATTGTTTGGCCCAGGAAAAATGGGCTGGGTTCATAAGCATTGATGTGAAGAAGCTGGCCCAACAAGATGGAATGTCAACTATATCAGACCCCAGAATTGGAGAGAAGTGTTTGGCCCAGTGTCTGGTGGCTTCTGTTGCTGCTGGGGAAACAAAGGGTGACTTTCTGGTAGAAAATTCAGAGAATACAGGATCCTTCTCAGGTGAGCTGTCTAAAAGAACAAAGCCTAGGTGCTGATGCTCTTGCACATCCTGAAGTAACTGCTCTGCATCCTGATGCTCTTGGTGCTCATCTTGATCCATCAGATCAGCCTCTTGAATCTCTTCTGGCATCAATTGAAGAGGTGCACCATTTTCCATTGGAATGAAGACATCAACCTCTATGGGTTCATTCAGGTCAGGCAGAACATGCTCTTCATCAGATTCAGAGCTTCCTTCAATCACCTGTACATCTGCTGCAGCTGGCTCAACATCCATTTGATTATTACCATCAGCCTGCATGAGATCCCCATCATCATTGCCATCAAAGACAGGCAGAGCCAAAACGAGCTGTACATTATCAGGGCCTGCTGGCATGATAACAGGTTGTGGCTGTACCGGCAGAGGTGGAAAATTTAAATTTTGCTGCATGTTGCCATTGTGTGCACCACCATCAGGTCCCACTGGCCAGAGGGCCCAGTCTCCATGATCTCCCCAATGAGGATCAGGAGGAGGTTGCGCAGGACCATTACCATGTTGGCCAAAACCAAAGAAGTCAAAAATCTGGGGATGCACGTCATCAGGGCCATGGGGTGGCAGATCTTCATCCTCAGGTGCAGCACCTAGCATTCGGGACTGTATAATCTCACATTGAGCAGACCATGATTCACTATTGAAATCATCTCCTTCTGAGCATACCATGAACCAAGGAATTTCTTCTAAAGTAGTGACTCTAGCTTTAACTGTAATTCTAGCTAAATGGGCTGGATCCTCTTCCCAGGAAATCACTTCCCCAAAGTCAGCAAGGGCTTTATCAACATGCTTCTGTGTCCAATAGTCTACATTGAAACCAATCAACAAAAGCCAGACCTCATGATTCATAGTGACTGCTCGATTATTCCACCCCTTGTTATGTTCAACAAAAGAGATATTGTAATCCCCAAAAACATGTGGACTACTATGTATTAAGCGATCCCTGTCATACAACAGATTGAAACGAACGTATGCTTGACCATAGGGACATGGTTGTATTGATGTAAACTGCACACGCTGCTCATCCCTGAGAAAATCCTCAATCAGATTACGAATTGCTGCAAATGATACCTGGAATTGTGGCAGTGGATGGATTGTGGCAATGGCAAGGTCTTCATTGCGTCTCTGAGCACGGCCAAGAAGCACTCTAGACATGGGCCTTCTGTTCTCTACCATCACGCGCTGGAAACCACGCGGGATGAAGGGTGTCGGATCAACAAATCTGTACGCCATTTCTTCCCCCTTCTGCACTGTAGCACTTGGGGTTTTCGCTGCCTCGGGTGGCACGCCGCCAGAGAAGATTGTCGGAGCAGCAACCAACGGTGAGGAAGGGGATTGTTGAGAGCCCCGGGGTGGAGTGCTACAATCGGCTGAAGGTGAATGCTGGAAAGGTGAGTGCTCCGCGAGCAATGTCTCCGGCGAGGTGGATTGCGGTGGGGGCTCCGCCGGCCGGGGACGATGATTGTGGAAGGAGACTGAGAGATACCCAAAATAAACTGTGCTAGTTGCCCAAAAGAGTTGTAAATTCGTGGCCCACCCCTTGCGGTCCCAGGCGTCAGTTGCTGCAGATTTGGGAACCATTGGAAAAAATGGAACCGCTGCCACCTCTCAAGGAACCGAATTGGCAGAAAGTTTCCTACCTTTACCAGGCCCGGGAAACGAGGCCGAAACCTGCAAGTCGTAGAAATATGCCCAGGGCTAAAACATGAAACACACCAAATTTTCCTAGAGCACATGGGCCTTTTGTGATCAAAGGCCAAGCACCGGGAGCATTGATTTCGGCCCAGGAAATTAAACATACCAGGCGTCCTGGAGATGGGCCGAGAGGGCGGGACAGAGTTTCCATTCTCTGTGCTCCCTTTTGAAATTCCAATTGGCACTGAATTGGCCCACGTTAGGGGAGGCATCTTAACTACATCCGCGTATGTTGCGCGATGGTTTGAAAATTGATCATGAGAGCCATTAATGTCTGGGCGCGTAAAATTTGCTGCTTTCTTCAATCTTGAATCAGGAACATTGCGAAAATCCAATCGGGAGAAAACCGATGAAGACTTTGAACGATCTGTCTGAAGAACAGCTGGAGATTGATCTCTTCGGTGTTTCTTCGAAGTTTTAACAGTCCATTGGTAAATCGGACCACTATCAGACAGAGACGAAGCTCTAGCTGCTGAGATACCGGAAACATTCCACAGATGGAAGAACAGCTTGAAATCTTTACAAGGGAAGGATTTCAAATTGTACACCGAAAGCCCCACATCTTTAGAGGAAACAGAGAACTTAAACATCCTCGGCTCAAGTTCAACCACAGCAAATTCCTCTGGAGAACCGCCCAGAACAGCATGAAGGACACAGCCCACCGAATCAACAGAAAGACGAAACCTTGCACGACTGAAAGCAACAACTAGCCAAAAACTGGAATGTCCATCCGGAGACCGAGAGGTAACCGGAACACCAAAGCGAGAGCAAACCTTGTGGGAGAAAAGCTGACCATGCTGTTGATCAAAAGGAGAGAGATCCAACTCCATGAGAGAAACTTACCGAGAACCGAGGGCAGAGCGCCTAATACATTTTGTTTTCGCCGATGCTAGTTGCCGTGAATAGATGGCCCCTGCAGCCGATCAATGGATCGCCGAGTCCCGTAGCCATCACCGAGATGCGCTAAGATGAATAATCCAAATTTTGCCGACCACACTTGAGATAGAAGGGCAGTGTGCCATGCTTTGTGCTCTCTCACTTTTTCTTTCGAGGGAAAACTTGCAGCCTAAATAGCGAATGAAGGAATTTTCATCGACCAGTGCACGAACGGCGAGGAGATCCGACGGTGACCGCCGGACTGCCAAGCGGCTCGATCAAGAAGAGACCCGGCCGGAGCAAATAATACACGCATCAAAAGCTCATGGTCCATGATGAGCCGATTAAATTAAGCAACGATCCGACGGGGAGCCGGCGGCTAGTTCTAGTTGCCCCGTTTAATATTAACGTGCCATGCATGTAAAGCCATGCACGCACACGGAGGAAAAACAAGCCAAAAGTTGATGGCTACGTGCACGCAAAAAGCAGGGCCCGTGTTTAACCACCACGAAAACTCTAACTCACCTACGCACTCACACTCACACAACCCGTCGTCGTTGCATGTAACACCCTAATTTCATCACAATAAAACATTAGAAACCTCTGGAATTTTTCTAGGAATTTTTGGAGCATATATAAAAATTTTCTAGCAATTAATTGAATTTCCTATCTCTTTAATCAAATTAAACATCATTAAATAATTATTTTAGTCAAAATAAGTTTTTGTTGCATTCATGCTGTTGCATATATTTTTGGTTGCTAGTAAATCAAGTTGAAATTTAAATTTTGTTTAATTTTGAATTTGATTTGCTTTTGTTTGAGTTTTAGAAAAGTTGTTTAGGCTGAGTTCGGTTTTGGCCCCTGAACTCCTGGCGCGGTTCGCTTTTGCTCCCTGGACTTTTCTTCTCCGCTCGCTTTCCCTCCCCGCTCGGCCTGCTTTTCTCCGCATTCGGCCCAGCTCCGGCCCAATCTGCTCACCGTCGTCTTCTTCCTTCTCCCGTCGTCGTCGACCGGGACTCCAACCCGAGTCCGATTCCCGCCCGAGCCGGCGCCGAATCCCTCTTCTTCACGCACGCCGAGGCCGGTCTTCGACCTATATATAGCCGCCGCCGCGCCCTTGATTTTCCCATCCAATTTCGCGAGCCTAGCCGCCTGCGCCCGAGCTCAAATCGCCGCCGCGTCGGTTCGCCGTCGACAGCCGTTGTCGTCGACAATCCCTCCTCCAGAACCCCTCCAAGAGCTTTGCCAGGCGGTAGTAAAGCTTCCCCGACCATTCTCTTGGATCAAGTTCGAGCCTAGTTTGCTAACAGTCTCCGCCATCGATCTCCAGCGCCGCCGGCCGAGCTCGTCGTCGTCCGCCGCCGTCGCGAACCAATTCGCTTCAAGTTTGCCTCTGGTGAGTTCGCCGTCGCCTTCTCATCCTTCACGTCTGTTCCTAGTCGCGAATTGCAGCTCTAGTTCCGCGTTCGTGTGTTCACCCGAGAGCTCCGCCGCAGCGCATGGCGCCGCCGTCGTCGTCCGCCGCCTGTGCGCCGACCCAGGCATCCAGATCACCTTAGTTGGACTTGTCGTTTCCTCACGAGTCTATAGCGCTTGATCTCGTCGCAAACCGTGCACCGTAGCCTTAGATCGGCTTTGCTCCGGCGAAGCGCCGCCGCGGAGGAGAGCGGCACCGCCGTCGTCGGCCGAGGTACCGATCTTTACCGACCGTCCGATCTAGATCCAACGGCTCAGATTAGATCGCGTTTAAAGTCAAACCGGAGGATACCGGTCAACACTGCCAATTTTGCAAAAGAGCCCTTGAAGTTTTTGAAAATCAACCCGCGGTCTAGCGCAGTTCAAAAGTATTTCAACTTAAGTCCTTTTTCTTTCAGTTTAGCCCCTGCAAGTTTTAAAATTGCGCCCGAGGTCCAAGTTTTGTCTTTTTACATGAAAACCCTCGTAGTTTAATACAAAATTATGTTTTAGCCCTCGGATTTTCGCGGTTAAGCCCCTGGAACTTTTAAAACTTTGCCAGCAAGTCCCTGAACCTTAGAAAAGCCATATCTTTTGCGTTTTAACTCCGATTTTAGTGATTCTCGCGCTCACGCGTTTGTTGTAACGCGTAGATTAGTTTTGTGCTATTGTTTTCTTCTGTTGGAATTGTTTGGTGTACTGTTTCTTATTTATTGTATTGTTTCTTTGCATGTGATTGTGTGATGCGTATAGGAAACGTACCGTTCGAGGAGAGCTTTGAAGATCCGGTCGTTGAAGACTTTGAGCAGCAGCAGGGTTGGGAAGAAGGCAAGTATTCCTTGATCATACCCGTTTGTACCTAAATGACATGCATTTTAATTACACTGTTATTTATCGCTTGCAATAATATTGTTGGGTCCCATTAAGGATTTCCTAGTCTCCTTTACCATACCTTGCAGCTTGGGGTACTTAATTAATTTTGATGGTAGATGATGCTTAGCTTGCTCAACTGGGATTGGTTAAATGAAACCCCTACTCTATGTTCCATTACTACCTTTTCATCAATTAATGGATAAGATCACATCTTTTAATTGGAACATGGAGAACCACCCAGGAAAACAGTACAACCATGAGTGCCATGTGGCTCTGGCTTTGACTGACTAATTAGGTGCTCTAGTTTATGGTAGCTTTACTCGGAAGGGGCATGGGGGGCGGCGGTTGACGGGGTATAGCTCGGTCCTCTTGAGCTGTGGGCTTTGGTAAGAGACAGACCTCATTAGGGAGGGTTATGCTTTGCTTCTGAACCGGAAACCTTAGCGGGCTATCATTTATTAGAGTGCTTTTGTAAAGGTCTCATAGTGAAACTCAGTATTCGGTCCACGTGGTGTGGGACGGGTGCATGCTTCGGCAATGGGAATCACGACTTATGGTGAAAGTGTACAACCTCTGCAGAGTGTAAAACTATTATAACAGCCGTGCTCACGGTCAAGAGCGGCCTGGACCCTTACATGATAATTTTACTTGAATATGACCTAAACTGTGGTTACCAGAATTTGTTGGGTTATGTCATTTATTTAATTGTGGTTGGTATACTTATATTTGCTAGTAAATAGTTGCTTAATAAAACTTGACCAACTAAAAGTGCTTAATGCAGCTAGCCTTTCAGCTACCCACTTTATAAAGCCTTGCATCTCATTTATTTCCAAACTTTGCTGAGTACGGCATGTACTCACGCTTGTTGTTTATTTATATTGCATCGACCACACCCGGAATGCTGCTAGGAGAATTTTGAGGATTTCACTGCTGATTTTGAGGAGTTTTAGGCGAGTCTCCCCCAGTCAACGCCTGTGGAGTTGGAGTCACTTTTACTTCGTTAGATGAACGTTTATTTAAGTCTTCCGCTATGACATTTGTGTCAACTCTGAGATTGTAATAAATGCACTTTAATACTCTTTCGTTATGCATGGTTATGGATATTCACTTGTGACGTCTACCATATGTGTGTAAACTGATCCTGGCGCACATATGAGATGCATATGGTTTTGCCTTTAAAACCTGGTGTGACAGAAGTGGTACCAGAGCCGTGTTGACTGTAGGACGCAAGCCTAGATAGCAATGGTCATTCTCTAAGGATTATTTTGCTTAACTACTCTTGTTCTATCTATTCTTGGTTTATTTTGCTATTATTCCCGGTCATTGATAATTGTCTCCTCGTTGATTCTTGTTTTCTGTTCTATCTTTTTCACCATCTCACCTGGTTTCGATGTCTTTAGAACTGTTCTAACCCCCTTCTTGCTTAAACCATAGATGGTGTTGACAAGGTGAAAGTGCATCTAGGCATTTAATCTATTTTGGTGATTAATGAAAATAGAAATTTGGATATGATGCTTTGCATGAGTTGTGCAGAATAAAATGAAATAAAAGGAAGACAATACTAAAGGAAGGACCCCAATGCTCATCCATATGATGGAGGACTCAATTGGTGGATTTAAATTTAATTTTCCGTTTGAAATTGAGTATAGGACCACCGTACTATCAAGGGGGACGTAGTTGATAAATTCTAGTTGCTAAAAGTGCTTTGATTGAGATGACAAACTCTTGATAGTCACAAAAACACTTCACAAAACACCTTTTCTGCTCGGCCGGAACTTAGGCCGGAAGATCCGACCGGAAGTTCCGGGCGGCTCGGTCTTGCGTTTTTCCTGGCCGGAAGTTCCGGCCATTGCTTCGGAAGTTACAAGACAGCTGTTTTTCGAGCTCACAAGTGTCCTGTTGCAAGTTCCGACCCGGGGCCGGAAGATCCGACCGGAAGTTCCGGCCGGCTCTGTCTTGGCTTTCTCCGGGCCGGAAGTTCCGGGGTCTCCCGGAAGATCCGACCTACTGTCGGAAGATCCGGCCTCTGGAACTTTTCTGGAGTTTTCCTCACACATATCTGTTGCTTATCGGAAGATCCGACCAAGTGTCGGAAGATCCGGTACCCCTTCGCAGTGAACATAACGGTCATATTTTGGGGGTTAGTATATATACCCCTCACCCCCTTTCATTCACTGTAGCTGAACACACTGACCTAACACGAGACAAACTCCCACTTGAGCATTCACTCCACCTCTCTACTCCCTTCCAAGGTTTGATCCTTCCAAGATTCACCTAGGGTTTGAGTGAGAGAGAAGATTTGTGGTGAGAGACCTAGTGCCATCTTGAGCTCCCTCAACTAGTTCATCTCTCAAGCACTTGAAACACTTGGATTCGTCAATTCACGTTTGTTACTCTTGGAGCTTGCTCCTAGACGGTTAGAGGTGCCGGTGAACTCCCATTCTCTTGTGGTTTGAGTCCCGGAAGTTTGTATTACCCTCTCTCTTCGTGGGAGCACATAGTAAGTAACTCAATCCTCCTTTGTGGTTGATTGGGAGAGACTTGGGGTTAGTGTGACAGCCCGGCTCTTTGTGAGCATCTCAACGGAGACGTAGCTCCTTTGTGGAGTGAACTTCGGAAGAAAATTCTTTGTCTCCACTTTCATTCTTGTTCATATTGTTTCTATATCTTGATTTGTCCCGATCTACTTATTTGTGGCTCTACTCTGATATTGATCATATATAGAAGGTTCCTTACATCATTTGTGAGCTTTGTATTCAAGTGGAATTGTTAAAAGGTCATTAGTTTTCAAATCTCGAAGTTTACTTGTATTGCCTGTCGGAAGATCCGGCTTTCCATCGGATCTTCCGGTTGTCTGTCCCTGTCGGAAGATCCTGTACAGTGTCGGATCTTCCTGGCCGGAAGATCCGAGACTGTGTCGGATCATCCGACTTTCTGACAGTTTTCGGAGGAATTTTGCAGGAATTTTTAAACAGGCCTATTCACCCCCCCTCTAGGCCTAGTGTTGGTCCTTTCAATTGGTATCAGAGCCTAATCCCTTGTTTAGGCTTAACCGCTAAGGGAAAACACTATGGCCGGTATGGGAGATGTATCCGAGATGGCTTCCGCCCACAAAGATAAACATCCGACGCCCGTTGAGTCAAGCTCTAGTGATGATGAATTCAACATTAGCGATGTTGATGAAAGCTTGGATGAACAAGAAAAGAAAAAGCAAAGAAGGGAGAAGATAAGGAAGAAGATTAAGGAGAAGGCCGAAAGAGAGGCACAAAAGCTTTTCAAGAAGAAGATACGAGAAAGAGACGCTCTCGACGGACTTCACTCGGTGTCTTATCGATATGAGACATCTTCTTCTAACAAATCTTTTGACCCTTCTAGTCTTAATTTCTCATCCATTCCAATGGGCAAAGTCCCCAAATTCAATGGGATTGACTATGCCCGATGGAGTGATGATATGAAAATTTACTTGCATGGTCTTCATCCATCTCTTTGGACTATTGTGAATATAGGTGTTGACAAGAGTGCAACGCCAAGTCGTGAACAAGAATACGACATCTTCCGCAACTCTCAAGCCGTGACCGTGCTTAGGAGTGCTCTAAGCTCTTATGAGTACAACAAGATTAGAGGAATCGATAGTGCCAAAGAGCTATGGGACACTCTTCGAATGGCTCATGAAGGATCGGAAGAAGTCAAGGAAGGCAAGGTGGATCTCCTACAAGGAGAACTAGAAGCTTTCGTCATGAAGAAGGATGAGTCCTTGCAAGAAATGTATGATCGATTGAAGCTCCTAGTCACCGAAATTAGGATGCTTGGAAGCAATGATTGGGGCGAGAACAAGGTCACAAAGAAATTGCTTAGAGCATACGCACCCAAGAGCCCAATGCTTGCCACAATGATTAGAGAAAGTGACAAGTTCAAGACAATGGTGCCTATGGAGCTATTCAACAAGTTGCAATATCATGAAATGAATAGCTTGGATGTGACAAGGTCTATCCAACAAACCGAAGTCAAGACCATCGCTCTTAAGGCCGAACCAAGCAAGAAAGTTGAGTCAAATGAGACGACCTCAACTTCCAAGAAAAACGAAGATTCAAACGACCATGAGAGCACCGATGAAGAAACCGCTATGTTGGTTAGAAACTTCAAGAGATTCATGAAGACGAGAGGTGAAAAGAAGAGCTTCTCTCAACGAAGATGCTATGAGTGTGGGGAGAAAGGTCATTTCATTGCCGATTGTCCCCGCAAGAAGGATGACAAGGATGACAAGAAGATCAAGGACAAGGTCGGTGACAAAGACAAGAAATACAAGGAGAAGAGTCGAGAGTACAAGAAAAGGTTTGGAAGCGCTCATGTTGGTGAAGGTTGGGATTCATCAAGTGACGACTCCGGTGATGAAGAAATGGCCACTTGTGCCATCCATGCTCCTACATCAACCTCAAGACTCTTCAACAACATTGATGAGAGCGATGATGAAGCTCCCATGTGCCTCATGGCTCAAGGGACCAAGGTATTTGACACCACACCACCTTCTCCATCCACTCTATCATCATCTAGTAACATTGAAAATGAACTAGATAATGAAGAAGCCGAATATGAGAAAAACATGATAAAGAAGTTTGGTAAAGACGGTTACAAATTTATTAAAAAACTACTAGAGAAAATTGGGAAAAGAGAAGAGAGTCTCGAAAGGCAAGAAGAATTGCTCATCCTTGAGAAGGAGAGAAACCTTGTCCTAGAAGAGGCTCTAGTTGAGGAGAAACTCAAGGTTGAGAAGTTGGCTAGTGAGTTATCTCAAGTCAATGACTCACGGGAGAGGATGTCAAAGAACTTGTCTTTGACAAATGACTCTCTCACTAACCTAAAGAATGCTAAAAATGAGCTTCAAGAAAGGCATTCAAGCCTAGAGATCAAATACAAAGATCTAGAAGCCAATTTTAGCTCACTTTGGGAAAGTGCCAAGAACGACTCCAAAACAACTCTTGACTCAAGTGGCTCTACTAGTGAAGGTTGCTCAAGATGTTATAAAATTGATTTGGATGCTTGTGCAACTAACATTTCAAAGCTAGAAGAGAAAGTCAAGGCTAAAGATGCTCAAATCCAAAAGTTGACCAATGCCATTGGCCAAGATCAAAGTAAGAACAAGAGTGTATTCGAAACCCACCCGGCATATAAAGCCGGTAGATATGGTACTATCAAGGATGGGCTTGGATACACTCGAGGAGGAAAGGCAAATGGCACAAAAAGGGTAAATGATCGTGATGTGACATTGTTCACCAAGGGGACCTATCTAGGTGAACTAATGGATGCGGCTCATGGGGTGGTAAGACCCATGGAGTCCTTGCCAAAGAAAAAGGTATCCACTCAAAATGTCAAGATCAAGACCAAGAAAGAAAAGAAGGTCATTGAGCACAAGTCATCACCAAACTACTCCATCGACTACATGGTCACTTGGGACCAAAATGGAAAGATGGCGGTAAAGTATATAGGTGCTCACGCTAGGAAAATGATGAGAAGTGTGTGGGTGCCTAAAATGTCTAAAGCTAACTCTCAAGGACCCAATCAATTTTGGGTACCTAAGTCCAAGGCCTAAAACTTGTTTTGTAGGCATATTCCTCCGGAGGACCTTCGTGGTTATTGGATAGTGGATGTTCAAATCATATGACCGGAGAAAGGAATATGTTTGCGAAGCTACAAGAATATGACTCACCCGTTGAGAAGATCACATTTGGTGACAACAATCATGGTGATGTCATAGGTCAAGGTGAAGTAGCTATTTCACAAGACTCATCTCTTTCAAATGTTTATCTTGTTGATTCTTTGGGATACAACTTGTTGTCGGTTTCACAACTTTGTGAGAAAGGCTACAATTGTCTCTTTACTAATGAGGGTGTGAGCATCCTAAGAAGGGAGGATTCCTCTATTGCATTTACGGGTCGACTTAAGGGAAAGCTTTACTTAGTTGATTTCACAACTAGTAAAGTGGAACCGAAGACTTGTCTAGTGGCAAAATCTAGCTTGGGTTGGCTTTGGCATCGCCGGCTAGCTCATGTTGGGATGAGGAACTTGGCCAAACTTCAAAAGGATGAACACATCCTAGGACTAACAAATGTTGTGTTTGAGAAAGATCGGTTGTGTAGTGCTTGTCAAGCCGGGAAGCAAGTCGGTGCACCACATCCACCCAAAAATATTTTGACTAGCTCAAGACCACTCAAGTTGCTTCATATGGATTTATTTGGACCGGTTGCTTATGTTAGCATTGGCGGGAACAAGTATGGACTTGTCATTGTAGATGACTTTTCCCGTTTCACATGGGTCTTCTTTTTGCAAGACAAGAGTGAAGCTCAAACAATCATCAAGAGATTCATTAGAAGAGCTCAAAATGAGTTTGAGTTGAAGATCAAGCATATAAGAAGTGACAATGGGACGGAGTTCAAGAACACAAATGTTGAAGAGTTTCTTGATGAAGAAGGAATCAAGCATGAGCTTTCCGCGCCATACACACCTCAACAAAATGGCATTGTTGAGAGGAAGAATAGGACTTTGATTGAGATGGCACGGACCATGCTTGATGAGTACAAGACTCCGGATAACTTTTGGGCCGAGGCGGTTAGCACGGCTTGCCATGCCACTAACCGTCTCTATCTTCAAAAGTACTTGAACAAGACTCCATACGAGATCCTAACCGGTAACAAACCAAAGGTGCACTACTTTCGAGTCTTTGGTTGCAAATGTTACATTCTTAACAAGAAAACCAAAAGCTCAAAGTTTGCACCTAAGGTTGATGAAGGCTTTCTACTTGGTTATGGTACTAACGAACACGCCTACCGTGTTTTCAACAAAACCACCGGTTGTGTTGAGATCACGGTAGACGTAAAATTTGATGAATCAAACGGCTCTCAAGTAGAGCAAGTTATAAATGACCTTGTAGATGAAGTCCCGCCAAGTCAAGCCATCAAGAACTTGAGTTTAGGGGAAGTGAAGCCTCAAGAGTTTCCAAATGAAGATGAAGAACAAGACCAAGATCCGGAAATCATGTTCAACATCGATTCATCACCGTCAACAAGAGTTGAACCACCAAGCTCACCACAAGATCAAGTCCAAGATCATGGTGACGATCATGACCATGACAATGATCAAGGGGGAGCTCAAGGTGACGATGCTCAAGATGTTGAGTCACATCATGAAGAAGATGATGATGGACCCATCCAACGTCAATCAACATTCTCACATCCAAGAGTTCACCAAAGTGTTCAACGGGATCATCCCGTTGACAACATTCTAGGGAGCATCCAAAGAGGGGTAACCACTCGTTCACGTTTAGCAAATTTTTGTGGATTTTACTCGTTTGTCTCCTCTTTGGAACCTCTCAAGGTAGAAGAAGCTCTTGGAGATGCGGATTGGGTTATTGCAATGCAAGAAGAGTTGAACAACTTTTCAAGAAATGAAGTATGGGAGTTGGTCCCAAGACCCAAGCAAAATGTGATTGGCACCAAGTGGGTTTTCCGGAACAAACAAGATGAAAATGGCATTGTCACAAGAAACAAAGCTAGATTGGTTGCTCAAGGCTTCACTCAAATTGAAGGGCTTGATTTTGGTGAGACATATGCCCCGGTGGCAAGGCTTGAGTCAATTCGTATCCTTTTGGCCTATGCATCACATCACAACTTCAAGTTGTATCAAATGGATGTGAAGAGTGCATTTTTAAATGGGCCTCTCGGGGAGCTAGTATATGTGGAGCAACCACCGGGATTTGAAGACCCCAAGCACCCCGACCATGTCTACAAACTCCATAAGGCGCTCTATGGGCTTAAGCAAGCACCTAGAGCATGGTATGAATGCCTTAAGGATTTTCTTCTCAAGAATGGCTTTGTAATGGGCAAAGCCGATTCTACTCTCTTCATTAGGAAAATAGACAAAGATTTGTTTGTTTGTCAAATTTATGTTGATGATATAATCTTTGGTTCTACTAATGAAACTTTTTGTGAAGAGTATAGTAGGATAATGACCAAGAGATTTGAGATGTCAATGATGGGAGAATTGAAATTCTTTCTCGGATTTCAAATCAAGCAACTAAAGCATGGCACGTTCATATGTCAAACCAAATATACAAGTGATATGCTCAAAAAGTTTGACATGGCCAATGCTAAGCCAATCAAGACCCCTATGCCGGTGAATGGTCATCTTGATCTAAATGAGGAAGGCAAATCGGTCGATCAAAAGGTATATCGCTCCATGATTGGTTCCTTGCTTTACCTTTGTGCATCTAGGCCGGATATTATGCTTAGTGTGTGCATGTGCGCAAGATTTCAAGCCAATCCTAAGGAATCTCATCTTATGGCTGTTAAGAGAATTTTTAGATATTTAGTGCATACTCCAAACCTTGGCTTGTGGTATCCCAAGGGCTCCACTTTTGATCTACTTGGCTACTCCGATTCGGATTATGCCGGTTGCAAAGTAGATCGGAAGAGTACAACGGGGACTTGCCAATTTCTTGGTAGGTCTTTGGTGTCATGGAGCTCTAAGAAACAAAATTCCGTTGCGCTTTCCACCGCCGAGGCCGAGTATGTTGCAGCCGGTGCTTGTTGTGCTCAACTACTTTGGATGAGACAAACCTTGAGTGACTTTGGTTGTGAATTCAAAAATATCCCACTCTTGTGTGACAATGAGAGTGCCATAAAACTTGCAAACAACCCCGTTCAACACTCAAGAACCAAGCACATAGACATTCGACACCACTTTCTTAGAGATCATGAAGCCAAAGGAGATATCGCCATATGCCATGTAGGAACCGAAAAACAATTAGCCGATATCTTCACCAAGCCTCTTGATGAGCAAAGGTTTTGTTCCTTGAGGAGTGAGCTAAATATCTTGGATTCTCGTAACTTGGCTTGACTTGTTGCACACACAATTGATTGATGCCTAGACTAGAAGAAAAATGATCTTATTCTATTTTTATTGTGTGAGTTTTTTTAAAATTTTGATAGTTGGATCTTTTCTTGTTCCGAGTTGATCATGGTTATGTGTTGATTGTTTGTTGCTGATCAATTTTGGGACAAGTTTCTTACATGTTCATCAGCTAGTTCTCTCAAAATCTTCAATCAAATCTCGTCGTGGAAAATCATCTTTGGGACACATCTTCTCTGGACCGGATCTTCCGACAGTCCCCCGGAACTTACCCCTGGAAGTTCCGGGCGGCTCTGTCTCTCATCGTTCTCTCTGAAATTTTTCCGGATCTTCCGACTCGGTCGGATCTTCCGACACTCTGTCGGATCTTCCGGACCTGGGAGCTCTCGGAACTTCCGGTGCTGTTCTCTCTCTGGTTCTGTTGCTACCGGATCTTCCGACGCTATGTCGGAACTTCCGGCCTGTGCGCGAATTTAAATACCTGGACCGAACCGTTATCTTTCTCATTCGTTCTCTTTTGTCCTCCACCGACGCCTCCTCTCTCCCTCTCTTCACCCCATACGGCGATTTGAAGATTGGACCGTGGATTTCTTCATCGAGTGACATCGTTTGATTCCCCAACTCTCCAAGACTCAATCTCCATCGGATCTTCCGGAGTTTTCGCGGGAAATCTCAACGGTATTGATTCAAAATCCCCATCGCCCGATCTATCAATGTAGGAGGTTCTAGCTGTTTTTCCCTTGGTGAATCATCTCATATACATGCCTAGAACACTTCCCTATGATCTCATGTCGTTCGGTGCGCTAAATCTTCGGTTCCTACGTTTTTAGGGTTTGACCCGACCCTGTCGGATCATCCGATCATGGACCGGAAGATCCGGACCCCCGGATCTTCCGACCCATTGCCGGAAGATCCGACAGAGTCAAGTCCTATCCTATCAACTTAGCTGCAATTCCTTGCCTGTGTCCCTAAATACACCTTTTTTCATATCTTGTCAGATGGTTAAGGAGAAGGTTACGCAGAAGAAGACCACATCTTTGACAGTGCGCCCAAGCATCGGTCGCACTAAGAGCTCATTTCATCCTCCCAGCGGTTCATCCTCTGATCCGGATTCTGCTTCAGATAGGGAGACAAGAGATGTTGGAAAGGGCAAGAGATCAATGGAGCAAGCAGCTTCACGCTCTGTTCGTGGAAGAGCCCAATCCAATGTGCCGGGGCGCAAGATCCCGCCTCGTCCCAGAGTTAAGCGGGCCAATCAAGAAGAAGGACCAGGGACGCAGTACAACGATGACATTGATCTATCTTTTCTTGCTAACAACTTCATCAGTACTGCTATTCCTTTTCGTCACTCACTTGACAGTTCCTTGGTCAATTTCAAGCTGGCCCAGAATAGCATGAAGCCCCTGAGATTCAGTGAGAATGAGGATCCAAGGAACATCCAGTACAAGCTCTTCAAGGGTGATCCTCGTTTTTGGGTTTCACATCAAGCTGATTGGTATGAATCTGTAATTCTCAAAATGACCCGCATTTGCACTCCTATGTATTGGGTCGACTGGAAATACCTGAAGAGTTTCCCACCACCGCTCAAGCCAGTTGTTGATGATGTTTATAAGCGGTGTGTGGAGATGGACTTGGACAAGTTGATGGCCTTTGAATGTCCATACAATGAGGAGGTAATAGCCCAATTCTATGCCACTCTATGGGTCGATGAGGATCGTTATGAAATGCATTGGACCTTATGTGGAAAACGCCTATCTATCTCTCTACATGACTTTGCTAGTTTGTTTGGGCTTGCTGAGGAGACCGCCTATGCCCATACAAGCAATGATAGGAGCAAAGTGGATCTTCACTTAGGCAGAATCTTAGATGACACAAAGTTGGCTTTCATGTATGATCATGCATATGGTGAAGTTGTGTTTGGGAAATACAAGGGTCTTTCTCCTTTCTACAAATTGCTGAATCAACTTCTTAGAGGGACCTTGTATCCAAGAGCAGGAGATGCTGACAATATCTCCAAGAGGGCCAAAAACTTGCTGTTTCAAATGGCCCCCGGGAAGCCCAAGTTCAAGGTTTTCAATTTCATTTGGAATGAAATTATTTACTGCTCATATGATGCTTCCAGTGGCTGCCACTATGCCCCATACATCTTCCACATGATCAAGCATGTGTCTGGGGTAAACATCTTGTCTGATAAGCTCCATCCTGCATACAAATCTCCTCAGGGCAAGATTACACAGCTTCTGAAAATCAAGTCAAAGGCTTATCAAGGTGCTCCAACTCCATCATCTCAAGGTGCTTCTTCTTCCCAAGCTCCTCCATCAGCTGCTCCCGCTCCTTCTAGTGGCCCCTCCTTTACTCCCAAAGGCAAGAAGAGCAAAATAGATTTTCTGCTCCAAGGCATGTTTTCTTGCTTCAACATGTGCAAATATCAAGTCAAGAGGTCTCATGAGCGTGAGCAACGCGCCGAATATGATAGATACATGGCGGATAAGCGTCACAAAGAGCTTCTTGAAAAGTTAAACATGCCACATTCTCCTGTTCATCAACTCAGGGAAGTTACTCCTCCACCCTCTTTTGCAAATCCTTGGGAGGATTACTCACAGGAGTATGTCTTTGGTGCCTCTCAACACCAAGGACAAGGAGAAGAGGAGATAGTAGAAGAGGAAGAAGAAGTTGAAGAAGAAATAGCAGAAGAAGAAACTGAGGAAGAAGAAGAGGAATATGTCAGTGAGCCCGAGACGGATGAGGATCGTCGCAAGGGCAAGACCGTTGTAGCCGATGATGATGAGGACGACGATGATGATGACGATGACGAGGGTGGTGATGATGACGACGACGACGAGGACGAGTAGCTCCCTTTTTGGTCCTTGATGACAAAGGGGGAGTGAATGTGGCCATTGGAAACTCATCACCTATCTATCTTTTATTCATGTTCTAGCTTGTGAACTTGTGAGAACTTGAATTTGTGTTATGTATGGTGTGCCAAGTGAGACTTTTTTTTGTAAGACTTAATTTGGTTATTGCTAGTGTGATGTGGATCTCGTTATCTATTTTATTGTGAGTTGCTTATGAATGATGTGATGTTATTTCTCACTTTATTGATGTGTATATCTTGTCATATGCATCACGTTTATTTCATCACACCAAGCACCTTTATGCATCTTATTTTGAGAGACTCTTGCAAAACATGTGCACAAGCATTTGAGGCTATTTAAGTTGAACATGCACATATTTAGGGGGAGCCTCTCCAAAAACATTGGATGCAAAACATGAATTTTATTCCCATCTTGTGAACCCAAATTTGTGTTGTCATCAATCACCAAAAAGGGAGAGATTGAAAGTGCATCTAGGCATTTAATCTATTTTGGTGATTAATGAAAATAGAAATTTGGATATGATGCTTTGCATGAGTTGTGCAGAATAAAATGAAATAAAAGGAAGACAATACTAAAGGAAGGACCCCAACGCTCATCCATATGATGGAGGACTCAATTGGTGGATTTAAATTTAATTTTCCGTTTGAAATTGAGTATAGGACCACCGTACTATCAAGGGGGACGTAGTTGATAAATTCTAGTTGCTAAAAGTGCTTTGATTGAGATGACAAACTCTTGATAGTCACAAAAACACTTCACAAAACACCTTTTCTGCTCGGCCGGAACTTAGGCCGGAAGATCCGACCGGAAGTTCCGGGCGGCTCGGTCTTGCGTTTTTCCTGGCCGGAAGTTCCGGCCATTGCTTCGGAAGTTACAAGACAGCTGTTTTTCGAGCTCACAAGTGTCCTGTTGCAAGTTCCGACCCGGGGCCGGAAGATCCGACCGGAAGTTCCGGCCGGCTCTGTCTTGGCTTTCTCCGGGCCGGAAGTTCCGGGGTCTCCCGGAAGATCCGACCTACTGTCGGAAGATCCGGCCTCTGGAACTTTTCTGGAGTTTTCCTCACACATATCTGTTGCTTATCGGAAGATCCGACCAAGTGTCGGAAGATCCGGTACCCCTTCGCAGTGAACATAACGGTCATATTTTGGGGGTTAGTATATATACCCCTCACCCCCTTTCATTCACTGTAGCTGAACACACTGACCTAACACGAGACAAACTCCCACTTGAGCATTCACTCCACCTCTCTACTCCCTTCCAAGGTTTGATCCTTCCAAGATTCACCTAGGGTTTGAGTGAGAGAGAAGATTTGTGGTGAGAGACCTAGTGCCATCTTGAGCTCCCTCAACTAGTTCATCTCTCAAGCACTTGAAACACTTGGATTCGTCAATTCACGTTTGTTACTCTTGGAGCTTGCTCCTAGACGGTTAGAGGTGCCGGTGAACTCCCATTCTCTTGTGGTTTGAGTCCCGGAAGTTTGTATTACCCTCTCTCTTCGTGGGAGCACATAGTAAGTAACTCAATCCTCCTTTGTGGTTGATTGGGAGAGACTTGGGGTTAGTGTGACAGCCCGGCTCTTTGTGAGCATCTCAACGGAGACGTAGCTCCTTTGTGGAGTGAACTTCGGAAGAAAATTCTTTGTCTCCACTTTCATTCTTGTTCATATTGTTTCTATATCTTGATTTGTCCCGATCTACTTATTTGTGGCTCTACTCTGATATTGATCATATATAGAAGGTTCCTTACATCATTTGTGAGCTTTGTATTCAAGTGGAATTGTTAAAAGGTCATTAGTTTTCAAATCTCGAAGTTTACTTGTATTGCCTGTCGGAAGATCCGGCTTTCCATCGGATCTTCCGGTTGTCTGTCCCTGTCGGAAGATCCTGTACAGTGTCGGATCTTCCTGGCCGGAAGATCCGAGACTGTGTCGGATCATCCGACTTTCTGACAGTTTTCGGAGGAATTTTGCAGGAATTTTTAAACAGGCCTATTCACCCCCCCTCTAGGCCTAGTGTTGGTCCTTTCACAAGGCAAGGTGCTCGTAGATTGGTTAGCACTCTTTCCCCTTCTTCATCACATTCGGTGCAAGAAGAGGAACCGGAACCTGGAGAGATGGAAGTGATGGACGAAGAAGTTAACTCAGGAGGGAATGCTCCAGCTGGATCTGAAGGAAGTGAAGGACCCCCTCCGCCGCCTGACATGTGGGTAGTGACTTTTCACCACCACGACGGAGGCAACAGTGGGTTCCTGATGCTGCTTCGAATGCTCTTCGAGCGTCTGAACTACCCAGTGGAGATAGAATATCGTGGAAGAAGGAGGGCACATCCAAATCACCCAGAGGACTGGGATGTTGCTATATACATCCGAGAGCCTGATTATGAGCATGGAGGAACCAAAGAGGCTGCAGTGCACCATGCTATCGCCATGAGATCAACCTTCGAAGCTGGAATCCAGGATGCAGCAAGACGGGCACTTTCTGTGCTATGTCATGAGGAGGCTGCTGAAGTACGTCACACTGCTTGGGCATATCTTCCCCGAAGGCAGCAAGGCACTCCAACTGGGGTTGTGCCACAACCGCCAGGCATGCTAAACTCTACACTCAACGTCTAGGTGGCGTTCACCAAGATGCTCAACGCGCACGCCGATGACACCACAAGGGAGCTACAGGAAGTGCGTGAAGAACTCGCTGCTGAACGAAGGAAGAACAAGAGGCTGATAGCTGAACTCAAGGGAGAAGCACTTCCGCCCTTGGATGAAGATGTAGAAGGGGTGATGGGTCATTCACCGCCCCACTAGACAGTGCTTGGTGGATCGTCTAGTTGCTTCACCCATACCTATTAGGATAGGATACCCTCTCTTTGGATAGTTCAGTACATTTAGAATCATTGAGACTCATGCATAGCGTGTGATTTAGTTCGGTTTAAAAGTGTGGAAGAGATGTTTGCTTTCGTGCTAAGTGTGTGATTTGGATCTTTGTAATGATTGAACTTAATTGTGGAGTGATGACCACATTTGAGTAATTATTAAATAAATAAATTTAGTTAGTTTGGGTTTATCTTGGTCTTTGATCTTAGCACTTAACTATCACTTTATCCATATAATTGTACCCCTCATATAAATCATGTTATGCGACAATCTGTTCTCGCTGATGCATGATATCCTGGTACTATCCGAATTTTTTCTGGAGCTTCAGAACTCCGTTTGACATAAATCCAGTTGGGTCGGATTAAGGAATTGATAACCTAGGTTCTGGGAATTGTTCGTGATTTTTGGAGGTTCTGGCAGAGAGATATAATGGTTTTATTGGAGTAACCAGAATCTGTCCCGTGGTCCTGACATAGCTGTCTTGTTTATTTTATACCTCGAGCCACCAAATTCCGATTGAGGTGATTCAAGTTGGGTTAGTTTCAGAATTTGATAGTCTACGTTCAGACAAAAGATCATGATTTTTGGATACTCAGAATGAGAGTTACAACTGTCCGAAGAGGAATGCTCAAACCCCACAGCACCAGAGTGGCAGTGTACCTAGGCAGAATACCCCTCAGCAGCAGAACATGAATGTGAACCCGACGCCCCAGAGCAACAAGGGCCAGCAGAATCAGATGCAGGGCAAGGTGAACCATGTTGCTGGAGAGTCCGCACGGGAGGCCCAGGATGTGGTACTTGGTATGTTCCTTGTCAACTCAGCCCCTGCATCAGTTTTATTCGACTCTGGAGCATCCCATTCTTTTATTACTGCTCAGTACGTAGCTAAGTATAATATACCCATGCTCCCTATGAAGAATTCCATGCTAGTTAGCTCTCCCGGTGGAAACATGAAAGCCAATTTATTCTGTCCCCGAGTTAATCTGAAAATAGTTGGGGTAGATTTTCCTGCTGATCTGATAGTTCTGAACTCTGAGGGAATTGATGTCATACTTGGAATGGGATGGTTGGCTGCTTTTGATGCGGTGATTCAGTGTGCCAAGAGGTCTGTGTTGTTGACTAGTCCTCAGGGAGAGAAGATTGAATTCGGGGCCACTCAACCGTCAGCTTCAACTTACTCAGTGAATCAGGCCAGCGGTGTTCCTTTGGAGGATATTAGAGTTGTTTGTGAGTTTCCGGATGTCTTCCCAGATGATTTGCCAGGTATGCCACCCGACCGAGACATTGAGTTTATTATTGAGCTTTTACCTGGTACTGCTCCTATTTCTAAAAGACCCTATAGAATGGCAGTTAATGAACTAGAAGAACTTAAGAAACAACTTAAGGAATTGTTGGATAAATGTTACATTCGTCCTAGTTCTTCACCTTGGGGAGCACCTGTAATTTTGTGGGTAAAAAGGATGGTACTCTGAGGATGTGTGTGGATTATCGCTCATTGAATGAGGTAACCATCAAGAATAAGTATCCATTGCCCAGAATTGAAGACTTATTTGATCAGTTGAGAGGAGCTAAGGTTTTCTCCAAGATTGACTTGAGATCTGGCTATCATCAGTTGAGGATCAGGCACTCCGACATTCCTAAAACAACATTCACCACCAGGTATGGGTTGTATGAGTATACCGTGATGTCGTTTGGATTGACAAATGCACCTGCCTACTTTATGTACCTGATGAATAAGGTGTTCATGGAGTACTTGGATAAATTTGTGGTGGTGTTTATTGATGATATTCTGGTTTACTCTAAGAATGAGGAGGAGCATGAGGAGCATTTGAGGTTGGTGTTGCAGACTCTTAGAGAGAACCGGTTGTATGCCAAGTTTAGTAAATGTGAGTTTTGGTTGAATCAAGTGTCTTTTCTTGGTCATGTTGTTACTGATGGAGGTATTGCAGTGGATCCAAGTAAAGTCAAGGATGTGTTGGATTGGGAACCTCCTACCACAGTCTCTGAGATCAGAAGCTTTCTGGGATTGACTGGATATTACAGGAGATTCATTGAAGGCTTTTCTAAAATAGAGAAACCTCTTACTTCGCTATTAGAGAAGGGCAAGGAGTTTGTTTGGTCAGAAGCGTGTCAGGCCAGCTTTGAAGAGTTGAGAAGGAAGTTGACTACAGCCCTAGTGCTTGCTATGCCAGATATTCACAAGAACTTTGATATATATTGTGATGCTTCTCGTAGAGGTCTTGGGTGTGTGCTCATGCAGGAAGGCAGAGTTATAGCCTATGCATCCAGTCAGTTGAGGAAGCACGAGCTGAACTATCCTACTCATGTTCTGGAACTTGCAGCTGTTGTCCATGCCTTGAAGATCTGGAGGCACTATATTCTAGGTAACAGATGTGAACTGTATGCTGATCACAAAAGCCTGAAGTACTTATTTACTCAGAAGGATCTGAATTTTAGGCAGAGAAGATGGTTGGAGTTGATCAAGGATTATGATCTGGGGATCAACTATCATCCTGGCAAGGCTAATTTGGTTGCTGATGCGTTGAGTAGGAAGTCACAAGTAAATGCAATGTTTGGTCGCCAGTTGCCAGCTGAGTTGTGTGCAGAGATGGAGTAGCTGAACCTGGGATTTCTGAGTCAGACCGAAGGCGTGACAATGGAGGTTGAGTCTACACTGGAGCAGGAAATTCGGAAGGGTCAGCTTACTGATGAGAAGATAAGGGAAATCAAGGAAACCACGTTAGCAGGGAAAGCTCCCGACTTCACCGAAGATGATCAAGGTACAGTTTGGTTTAGAAAGAGGATATGTGTACCGGATATCGAGTTTCTCAGGGAGCAGATATTGAGGGAAGCTCATGATTCCACATATTCTATTCATCCTGGAAGCACCAAGATGTACCAGGATCTGAAGCAAAGGTATTGGTGGTATGGACTAAAAAGGGATGTGGCTGCCCATGTGGTGTTGTGCGATGTTTGTCAGAAAGTTAAGGCTGAACATCAGAGACCAGCCGGTTTGCTTCAGCCACTCAAGGTACCTGAATGGAAGTAGGAAGAAATCAGTATGGATTTCATTGTTGGGTTACCTCGCACTCGAGGAGGATATGACTCCATATGGGTTATTGTGGACAGATTAACTAAGGTAGCCCACTTTATATCCGTTCACACTACTTATACCAGCGCTAAGTTAGAAGAGTTATACATGTCCAGAATTGTTTGTCTCCATGGTGTACCTAAAAAGATAGTGTCTGATAGAGGTACTCAGTTTACATCTAGATTCTGGCAGAAGTTGCATGAGTCTATGGATACAAAGTTGAATTTCAGTTCTGCATATCATCCTCAGACAGATGGTCAGACAGAGAGGACTAACCAGATTTTGGAGGATATGTTGAGAGCTTGTGCTTTGAAGCATGGAGGCAGTTGGGACAAGAGTCTTCCATATGCAGAGTTCTCATATAACAACAGTTATCAGACAAGTCTAAAGATGGCCCCCTTCGAAGCGCTTTATGGTAGAAAGTGCAGAACACCTTTGTATTGGAGTGAAACAGGTGAAAGTCAGCTGTTTGGGCCAGAGATTTTGCAGGAAGCTGAGAGACAGGTTCAGATTATCAGAGAGAATTTGAGAACGGCTCTGTTGACGTAAAATCCGCACCTCACGCCAAGCACACAGCAAGCCGAATTAGCTGGCTTAACACATGACCCGAGCGTCTGAATTCGTAAGCGTGCCAGTCAATTTTCCTGAAACTGACAAAGGAATAAAAGATTTTTAGATAACACCTGGAACGTACTGGGCAATACCAGTCAGTTCCATATTTGCGGCTACGGAGCCAGTTTCGAACGACATATAGCTACAGGGAAGCTATCTGTCGGCGTTAAAGCATCATTCGGCAATCGGCAAAGCATACAGAAAGCGCACTGCCGAATGCGTGACGTAAGCATGACGAAAGATCGGTATTCGACTGAGTAAACATTGATAACCGATTAACGAGCATGGTAGATAAATAAAAGGGCGAAAGCATGACCAAAACTTCATAATAAACAAGAATGCATAGGCAAAAAGCACTAGTCTACCGCATGTCTAGGTACTTTTCAACCCGTCGAGCATGAAACAAGCAAGTTAATCCACCGCATGATACGACTTGCTTGGAATCACACCACCAACCAAGAATAGAGCAATCCACCGCATGATACACCCTAAACACGGAAGGCTAAAAGCATTCTTTATTTAAAACAAAACCGTGGACGTGTTTCACTCGTGACGATACTGCCGAATACAGCTATATAGCCGAATCGGGTTCCATGAAGAAGGAACATGCTTCGTTAATGATGATAGATCTATCAGATCGAATCGAATTCTAATCCACCGGATGATTAGCTCTAAAACGACCCAAAAACCTGCATCTACCGCATGATACCCGGTTCTGTCAAGATCTACACAAGACCAACGAGCTTGAACCCGCAACACGTAGCAATCTAGATTGACTTCGAATTCGGCTATGAAAAAGCAGAGCATTGTGAACCGGAACCGAATCTAATCAACCTAGACTGGGCAAAAGAGTGTTGTAATGAATTAAACATAAAAGTAAAATCCAGAGCAACACATGATAACTTGATGAATCTATCAGATCTTGCCAAAATCCAATAGAGCCGATAACTTGTTCCAAGCTAAAACTTAGCCCACCGCATGGCTCATGCTCTAACAATGGAACCTTCCTGAACCAAAGCCTAAATCCACCGCATGATACTAGGCATGGTGCAGGGTTGCCGGTACTTACGGAGGTCGACGGATCGATGACTCCTCTCGAAGAACTCGACGACTCGACTAAAGGACTCGAAGTTGGCACGGGGCCGGTTTGTTGTATGATTGATTGGATCATTTTTACAATCACCATGGGTTTATATTTATACCCAGGTTTTCGATACGACTCCTAATCGATTACGATTACATTATTTATTTCCTAAAAAAGATAAACGCCGGGGCACCGTATCCGTCTTGCATTCCAAGTTAAACCAGCCTTTTCCTTATACTTGATCCACGTCATCACGCACTCCCGAATGCCTTTTGCGGAACAGTTCTCTTGCCGAATGACGATGCGTTCCCGACCGCAGAACGTCTTTGCCGAATGCTTCTGGGGAAAAACTCCTTTGCCGTATGGTATCTCTTCAATGAATCCGGCCCACATGTCAGCCTCTTCCTGGTGCCAATTTTTGGTGTCAACACATGCCCCTTCAATTTCGGGATAAAAGATAACTTTATCTCGGAATTGACCAGAAGCACTCAATATTCCCAAGTTAGTTCTGCTCGGCACCCGCTTCTCCTTTTGAATCTTCAGAGCTTTCACCCGGATCCGAACCTTAGGTCATCGACTCCCAAGATTCAATCTTCAAATGGCGAACCAAGATTTTGCCCTCCAGGTAAGCTTCAATCCCCTCAAGCACATTCGGCATTCTTCTTTCGATTTGCATCTTAAATTTCTTTTCATCCCCTTCCATTCTTGATAGGCCCTAGCTGCCGAAATCCTCATCCCTGTTGAGGAAAAAGCTCCATCCTATTTCCTCGGTCCTGTAGGGGATTCAGATCCTTCCGAAATTATCGCGGCCGAATCTCAGAGGGTCCCTTTCAAGATTTCATTGACAAAAACTCATGAGTGGCAGGACACCTTCAAGAACTGGCCTTTGCCCCCAATTGCTGGCTGGAGAAATTGGTATAAAAGGATATCTGATGACAAAAGCCCCCAAACACAGAACTGGGACCATCTGCGTATTTCTCATTGCCTGGAGCTGTCATTGGCCGAAACACCAAAGAACAAGAATCTTCTGATTGCAGCTTGCCATTTTTGGTCCAATGGTGCAAATGCTTTTCTCTTCGGCCATGGCCCAATGTCTCCTACTTTGGCCGATGTCTACATGATGACCGGCCTGAATGTTACAGGAACTGTATATCCGTATGACCACAAAGGTTCCTCCAAGCAGACAGGAGTAAAAACAGGGGTTGGATACAAGAAATACATCCAGAACCATATGTCTGATGGCCCTCTGACCGATGTTGAATACAGAGCCTTCTTTCTTTGACCACAATGCCATTGGTATTTTACTCAGCTTCATTTTTCCTTGGTTTCAGGCCAGAGCACAACAACCAGCAATCAGTGCAGATCCTGCCGATGCTTCATTGATTGGTAAAATTCTACCACTTCATCTTCTTAACTTCTTTTTCATCGGCACTCATTTCTTGTTAACTGCAGAACAATCCTCAATGGATCCAATCTTGGAGAGCCCTTCTTCTCGTCACGATTCATCTCTAGCCTTGCAACTTCTTCCCCAACCAGAAGCACCATCTTCACCAAGAAATCTTTCAGCTTCTCCTCAGCAAAATACACAGATTCTTCCTATTGAGCCTGAGAGGCTTCCTTCCCCCATTCAGGAAGTCAGAAACGAGGTAAACAATAATCATTCACCTTTTCTACTCTTTTACTCAGCAGATCATTACTAATTCGGCAAGACCTTCTTTCAGGAGAAATCCATTTCATCATCCAGCTATTCTTTTGCTGTGGATGACTTGGTTGCCGAACAAGGAGAAGAAACATCTTCTGGCCAAACTCTGTCAGAAGAAAATCAGAAAAAACTGAAAGATATCCTTGCTTTGCTGCACAAAAACATCCAAGATCAAGTCAAAGATGCTGATCTCTTAAGGGATGTATTGGAATCCATTGACCAAGAACTTCCTGATGATATCAAAATCTCTTTGGAGCCAGTTTCTCATTTGGATCAACAATATGCTGCAGTAAAGCAGGCTCTGAAAAACCAATCTTCTCGACCAGCTCTAGAACAGAGGAGATCCACAGCCAAACAATTTGTGAAAGACCTGCATACTCAAGCTCAGAATAGCAAGGAATTACTGGCCAAATTGGAATCTGAACTTGAAATGAAGGAGGTCAGAAAAGCTGCACTTGAAGCCGAATTGAAAGATCTATCGGCCGAAATTGAAGCTGATAAGAAGAAGATAGTCGAGCTTCCCAAGTTAACAGAGAAGATGCGAAAGGAAGCTTCAGCAGCTCTAAACGAAGACAAACAACTCAAGGCAAAGCTTGCTGCTCTGGCTAGAACCCAAGAAGCTGACAAAAACTTATTAGAGAGTATTAGCAATATGATATCAGATGCTAAAAATGTAATCTCAAAGTACTTAGGTTTGTAATTGTAACAAACAGTCAATAGCCGAATGCTGTATCAATCTTGCAACTTTGTCATTCCTTAACTCTGTTTCTCTCCATTGTGGATAACTCATTCGGCAAAGCTGGCTATAACAGTGTCAGACCCGAAAACGCTTCAAACATGACATAGCCGAATCTCATTCAGTCAAAACCGAATACGACTTCGGCAAGAATCCCAAACGACATGGAAATTAATCGGTTAGAAAATCCTTTCCACCCTCCGAACTTTTTGGGATATGCACCACAATCTTCAGCCAAATCTTTCAACCCGAACTCTCTGCTAGTCTGAGTCTCTTCCTCTTCCAGCACAGTAACCTCCAAGAAACCCTGATGTCCAACAACAGAAGACGCCCGGCCGTCGACGAAGCCGAAGGGAGCCGCACCGGCGCTCGTCGGAGGTGATGACTGTCTGCCTCTCCTTATCCTTTCTTCCAGATTTTTTGCCTTATTCTCAACTTTCTTTGTGCTTTCAGGCTCATCCAATGGAACCCCGTTACTGCTCCGCCTGCGGCTCCGGCTGCAGCGGATGACTCTTCGGAGTCATCTAGCCGATCCCCCAGGCCTAACTGGGACCTGCCCTACTCAGACGGCGATGCCCGCCGTTTCAAGCAAGAACGCGATGACACTCGGCGTGAGCTGGAGATCATCTCCAAACAAGCCGGGATTGCAGATCTAGAGTGGCAACACCAGCGCAAACAGTTGCTCGAGACCATCGACGGTAATTTCTGCGGTTCGCTTAACTTTAATCTGACTTTGGACTAACCCACCGTTGCTTCGTAATCCAACAGCCCGCGACGCCGAACTCGATCAACTGAAGACATTGGTTGAGTCTTTGGCAAACAAGGTGAATGCTCCTGGGGACACGCCAGAAGCTCGCCTCGGTGCAGTGGCAGGCCGCATCGATGAAGTGGCTTCACACGGCATCCGTCTGGGCACTGCCGCAGGCCTAGTCGCCATGTCGACGCACACCGACACCGACTACTCCAGGCTACCGCCCGGCTTTGCCAATGGCAACCCGGAGGAGATCGATGATATCGAGGCCTCCATAGATAGCCTTGATGCTCATGGCGCCGCCATTGCCAATTCCATTCATCCCCAGTCTATTCTGAACAAGCTGTTCCATTAGTTTGTATTAGGGATCATGGAATTTCGGCAATAAAATTCATCTTTTGCAGTCCTTTTCGTGATAACTTGGTCAAACTCATGATGCAAAATATTTGTACTAAGGGCAATACACTCTGGTATTGGCCATTGCTTCCTCTGTCAACATTTTTGTTCTGAAGACGGCTCCTTCCCGAATGCCGGCTGTTTCAGTCGTTCTGACATTGAATATTTCAATCAGCGATCAATCTCAACGCTAGGATAATATTTCTTCAAGTATCTCCCATTGATGGCAGCAGTAAACTCCTCTCCTAGTAAAGTTTTCAGGATATATGCATTTCCAGGCACGCATCTGACCACTCTGAAAGGGCCTTCCCAGTTTGGAGACCACTTACCGAATGCACTGTATTTAGTCCCAATCGGCAATATCGCTTTCCAAACCAAATCTCCTTCTGCAAATTGCTTGACTTGCACCTTCTTGTTGTAATATTTAGCAACTCGCATTTTATTTTTCTCAACATTTTCCAAGGCCCTGAGACGAATCATATGCAAATCTTCTAATTCGTCCATCATTAAATCATTATAATCTTTAGAACTTAAATCTTTTTGCAACTTTATTCTCCTTGAGTCTAATTGTATCTCCCATGGCAAGATAGCATGATGCCCATACACCAACTCATAAGGAGACGTCTGTGTAGCCCCATGTGGAGCCATTCGGTAAGCCCATAAAGCCTCATTGAGTACCGAATGCCACTTTCTTGGCTTCTGATCAATCTTCTTCTGTATAATTTTAATCATAATCTTGTTAGAAGCCTCTGCCTGACCATTAGCTTGGGCATAATAAGGAGAAGAATTTAACAATTTGATGCCCATACTTTCAGCAAAATCTCTGAACTCTGAAGATGTAAATTGAGTCCCTTGATCTGTGGTGATTGTTTGAGGAATCCCAAATCTGTAAATGATATGTTCTTTAACAAATTCAACCATATACTCTGATGTCACCTTCTTTAATGGAATCGCCTCAACCCACTTAGTAAAATAATCGGTCGCCAAAAGCACAAACTTATGCCCCTTGCTAGATGGAGGATTTATCTGGCCAATCAAATCTATTCCCCATCCTCTGAATGGCCATGGCTTGATAATAGGATTCAGAACTAACGCTGGAACTCTCTGAATGTTTCCAAATCTCTGGCAATCTTGGCATCCTTTGTAATATTTAAAGCAATCTTCCAACATCGTGGGCCAATAGTACCCAGTTCTCCTAATAACCCATTTCATTCGGTAAGCCGATTGATGTGCTCCACACAGCCCATCATGCACTTCACTTATCAGCCTTTTTGCTTCTTCTCGATTTAAGCAATGTAGCAGCACCCCATCCAAGGATTTATAATATAAATTATCATCAAGAAGAACAAACTTTAAAGCTTTATACCTGAGCTGTCTAGAAACCTTTTGGGATGGATTCTCCAGATAATCAACAATCGCTTTTCTCCAATCTTCTTCTGCCAGATTACTCCCGAAAGCATATACATCATTAGCAAAAACTTCTTGAAGCTCTTTATAACCTGAAGCACTTTGAGCTAGTCTGTTCGCCTCTTCATTGTCCCTCCTAGGAATATGCCGCAGAACTACTGACTGAAACTCCTTTAAGATTTGCTTGCATTCCTCATAGTAATTTCTTAAGATATCGTTTCTGCACTCATATTCGCCATTTAGTTGCCTTATGACTAGTTCTGAATCTCCAAAAACTTCAACTGCAATGGCCTTTGCTTCTCTCAAGTATTGAAGTCCTCTGAGCAATGCTTCATACTCGGCTTGATTATTAGTGACAGTAGGCTGAATAGGAATAGCAAATTCAAATACCTCTCCTTTTGGCGAAATTAACAAAATACCTACTCCACCACCTTTGTCACATGAAGATCCATCGAAGAATAATACCCAAGGAGTAATTTCAAGCAAATTAATTGATGAATCGCGATGTTCAGTAATGAAGTCAGCAATAATCTGTCCTTTAACAGCCTTTGCCGATTCAAACCTTAACTCAAATTCAGACAAAGCTAAAATCCATTTGCCAATCCTTCCGTTCAAAATCGGCATAGACAACATGTGCTTTATCACATCAAATTTTGAATACACAATGCATTCGGCATGTAGCAAGTAGTGCCGAAATTTTGTACAGGAGTAGTAAACACATAAACAAAGCTTCTCGGTAGCCGAATACCTTGTTTCGGGATCAAGCAATTTTCGGCTAAGGTATGCAACTACCCTTTCTTTTCCCTCAAATTCTTGTATGAGGGCCGATCCAATAGTTTGGGCATCGGCCGCCACGTACAACTTAAAAGGCTTGTTTAGCTGTGGAGGTACCAACACTGGTGGTTCTTTCATGTATTCCTTGATCTCATCGAAAGCCTTTTGTTGTTCGTCACCCCATACAAACTTCTGATCCTTCCTGACCTTTAACAGTGAAGAGAAAGGCAACATCTTTTGTGATAAGTTTGATATGAATCTTCTTACGAAATTGATCTTACCAAGTAATGACTGTAATTCCTTAAGATTAGTTGGAGGAACAACTTCATCAATGGCTTTCATACTTTTCTTGCCAATTCCTATTCCTCCTTCATGCACTAGAAATCCCAGGAATTCTCCTGCCGAAACTCCAAAAGCACATTTATTTGGATTCATCTTGAGCCCATGTTTCCTAGTGCATTCTAGAGTTTTCCTTATGTCGGCCAAATGTGCTTCATGATCCAATGATTTAATCACAATATCGTCGATATATATCTCCACAATCTTGCCAATCAACTCATGAAAAATATAATTCATGGCTCTCTGATAAGTTGCACCAGCATTCTTCAAACCAAACGTCATGACAACCCATTCAAACAACCCTATATGTCCTGGACATTTGAAAGCTGTTTTCGCTATATCTTCTAATGCCATAAAAATTTGATTGTACCCTGCATTACCATCCATGAAACTAATCACTTTATATCCAGCAGCAGCATCAACCAACGAGTCAGCAATAGGCATTGGATATCCATCCATGGGTGTAGCCCTGTTCAGATCCCTAAAGTCTATGCAAACTCTCATCTTCCCATTTTTCTTGTACACAGGAACAATATTAGAGATCCATTCTGCATATCTGCATGGCCGAATAAAATTTGCTGATATTAATCTTTCCACTTCTTTCTTCACATCGGCCAACACTTCATCTTTGTAGATTTTCCGGGGTGGTTGCTTGTAAGGTTTATAACCAGGCTTGATCGGCAATCGATGCTCAACAATGGAACGATCTAAACCAGGCATCTCCGAATAATCCCAAGCAAAGCAATCTCTGTATTCTTTTAACAATTCAATCAACTTTTCTCTGAAAACCGAATCCAAGCTAGCACTGATGAATATCGGCCAAGGTTTGTCACCGTCTCCAATGTCTACTTCTTCTAATTTATCAGCCGATACAAATCCATGTCCTAGCTTCCCATCAGTCCCATCGATTGGATTATCCATTAAAAATTACTAAAAGAGCCGACTGCTTCGATCGGCTGTTGATCACTGCTGACTGGCTCAACAGGACCTTCTCCCCAGTCCTTACCTGAGAAGCAATCTATGCCTTGATATTCCCAGAAAGCCGGTTCCACATTAGCCACACTAATTGAATCATCTGCTGGGACAATCTCCACTTCATCATCTATCCACTAAATAAGCTGTTGATGCATAGTAGATGGTATACAGCAATTCGCATGGATCCAATCCCTTCCAAGTAGCAAGCTGTATGCCCCTTTGCCTTCAATAACAAAGAAGGTTGTAAGCAGAATCTTAGACCCAATCATCAGATCTACATGTACACATCCTTTGGTGTCCGACGGATTTCCAGCAAAATCATTCAAAACTATGCTTGTTGGCGTCAAATCTCCAGGGCTCATGCCAAGCTTCCTGAATGTATTATATGGCATCACATTAACAGCAGCTCCACCATCAACAAACATCTTCGTTAGTGGTTTCCCGTTGACATATCCTCTTAAGTACAGTGGTTTCATGTGCCGATTCTGGACTGGCTTCTCGAAAATAGCTTGCTTATTCAATACCAATTGTGCCATCAACCCACATTGCTCGGCTTCATCCACTTCTGACAATATCTCTTCCTGTATAACTTGATTAGCCGGAGCCATGAATTCATTCGGCAAGAAACATACCATGCATGTAGGAGCCGAATGACCCGATCCGTCAGGTTTGTCTTTTGGACGCCATATCGATCTCATCCTGGTTCCTGCTTGCTTCAACTCTTGATTCCTCAGGCGCTGGACTCTTCTCTTCTGGCTCCTTCTTAAACCAGGTGGACACCACTGTCCTTTCTGCCAGACATACTCACGATCTTCTCTCTCATGATCAATCCATCTATAATCAGCACATCTTTTCATTGGTTGATCATCATTCTTATATATTTTAAAACGCCGATCATCGCTAGGATGTATCCTTCCAATTCTTTCGTGGACGGATCGGCGATTGGCAACATTTTGCCTATGTTCGACATATCCATTATTGCATTCAGGACAGTTATTCCGCGTGGGCAACTTTAAACCCTCATTCCAACAGTGTCTGAAGAAGACACAATCCCAATGTGCACGTTCTTGTTCTCGGACATATTCCTCTTGTTCTTCCTCATACCTTTCTTCTTCGCGCCTTCTTCTCTCCTCCTCGTACTCACGTCTCTTGTAGTGCTCTTTTTCTTGCTGACGCTGCCACTTATTGAGGAGAATACGCGATGTGACTCTGGGTTTAGAAGAATTCCCAATTTCAATTTGGCTATTCGGGAAGTGAAGCTTCCCCTCGCGAATCTGTTCGATCGTGATTTGCCGATTAGGATCGACCGAGCCATTCTGCTTTGCTTCCTTCGACGTCAGGACTCTCATCTTTCCTTTCTCTCCCGATTCGGCAACACTCACCATATTGATTGAGAACCCGATCATGTTCTAAGGAAACGGGTTATTGTCCAACTTCATCTTATTGTCGAATTTCAGATGCCCTTCTTGGATAGCTTTCTGAATCCTCATTCTAAAAACTCTGCATTCATTGATGGAATGAGAATTTCTATCATGGAATCCACAGTACTTCTTATCTTTTACTCCATCAGGCCGAAGCATAGAATGCCCCTCTGGTAACTTGATTCGGCCTTCTTTTACAAGATAGTCAAATAATTTATCTGCCTTAGTTACGTCAAAATCATAGGTGCCCTTATTCTGTTTGATCCACCTCTGATTCACCATGACTGGTTCTTTACTCCATACTATCTCTGCTGCGGCTATCTCCTCGCTATCTTCATACTCATCTTCTTGATCTGCTCTTTCAAGGAATTGGTTATAGATGTCAGCTACATCATTATGTTTAGCAAATCTGGCATCTTTCTTGAAACCATATGCCTGGTTACTCATTAAGGCCAATCTGTGTGACAACTGGCCCAGATCATCAAACTCCATCCCGAATAGCTTTTCCCGAATAGCAGGCAGCATGCCAGCTACAGCCATACCAGCTAACTGGTCATCAGGTATATTCAGAGAAAAGCACATGCTCTTTGTTTCCCTAAATCTCCTAAGGAACTCCGTAGGAGTCTCATTATTCCTCTGCCTTAAGCTGGTCAAATCGACCAACTTTTTCTCGGTACTGCCAATGTAGTAATGAGCATGGAATTTCTGCTCCAGGTCTTTCCAAGTACAAATTGACTGAGCCGGCAAAGAAGCAAACCATGTAAAAGCTGGACCCGTCAGTGACAGAGGAAAGTATCTGATTCTGAAAGCTTCATCTGCCGAAGCTTCTCCAAGCTGCATCAGATATCGAGCTATATGCTCCACAGTGCTAGTATCATCTTGTCCTGAAAACTTAGTAAACTCTGTAGGCACCTTGACTCTATTCGGCAATGATACCCTTTGGTACCATTCTGGGAAAGGAGACGAGTACATGTATCCCTGATTTTTAGGCTTCAGACCGAACTGATTTTGCAATACATCGGTCATTTTTTGCATCATGAGGTCAATACTGGTATCTTGATTCCCTGGTCTTCCAGCAAGCATGCCTGCAGTACCAACATACCCGGGATTCGGGAGAGCGTCGATAGCATTGTAATCCATGAATTCTGAATATCCGTTCCCATACACATCTCTTTGCAGCCGGTTATTCAGAGGGGATATCTTGTAAGCAGAAGCAGGTGGATTTCCCGTGGTGCCGAATGCCATATCACCATATGTACGAGGTTTCGGCAATGCATGCTGAAGCTCTTGCTGAATCGGCTGTCCATTCGCGTCTTTGACTCCAGAGGCTTCAGTTTCTTCAGCATCTTTACCATGACGTTTTGGAACCGATGCGTGAACATTGAAATATGTCGGGCCACCAAGTTGCCCATGCGCTTGCTCAAAAGGCTTATCCACGTGTTGACCAAAGATGTTGACCAGTATGAGCCGAAAACTGTTCAAGAATGCAGCATTATGATTGGTCATTGTTTCTCCTAAAGCCTTGTACAACAAGCTAGAGAACTTCTCCCTTTCTTCATCTTCGGTAAGATCAGATTGTCCTGGCAAAAGAACTCTTGGCAGATCTGTCTTGAGAAACGGCGCACCACTCCTGTTCTTAGCAAAAGACAGCAAGCATTTCTTGATGAATTGATCTGCAGCAGTCTTCACCATTTGTTGATGCTCATCAGATAATTCTTCGAAAGTGACATCCAGAATGTCTTTCAATTCAGGCATCTTCGCAGCTTGTTGGTCCCACCGGGCGTGCCAAAAAGTGTGTTGACGTAAAATCCACACCTCACGCCAAGCACACAGCAAGCCGAATTAGCTGGCTTAACACATGACCCGAGCGTCTGAATCCGTAAGCGTGCCAGTCAATTTTCCTGAAACTGACAAAGGGATAAAAGATTTTTAGATAACACCTGGAACGTACCGGGCAATACCAGTCAGTTCCATATTTGCGGCTACGGAGCCAGTTTCGAACGACATATAGCTACAGGGAAGCTATCTGTCGGCGTTAAAGCATCATTCGGCAATCGGCAAAGCATACAGGAAGCGCACTGCCGAATGCGTGACGTAAGCATGACGAAAGATCGGTATTCGACTGAGTAAACATTGATAACCGATTAACGAGCATGGTAGATAAATAAAAGGGCGAAAGCATGACCAAAACTTCATAATAAACAAGAATGCATAGGCAAAAAGCACTAGTCTACCGCATGTCTAGGTACTTTTCAACCCGTCGAGCATGAAACAAGCAAGTTAATCCACCGCATGATACGACTTGCTTGGAATCACACCACCAACCAAGAATAGAGCAATCCACCGCATGATACACCCTAAACACGGAAGGCTAAAAGCATTCTTTATTTAAAACAAAACCGTGGACGTGTTTCACTCGTGACGATACTGCCGAATACAGCTATATAGCCGAATCGGGTTCCATGAAGAAGGAACATGCTTCGTTAATGATGATAGATCTATCAGATCGAATCGAATTCTAATCCACCGGATGATTAGCTCTAAAACGACCCAAAAACCTGCATCTACCGCATGATACCCGGTTCTGTCAAGATCTACACAAGACCAACGAGCTTGAACCCGCAACACGTAGCAATCTAGATTGACTTCGAATTCGGCTATGAAAAAGCAGAGCATTGTGAACCGGAACCGAATCTAATCAACCTAGACTGGGCAAAAGAGTGTTGTAATGAATTAAACATAAAAGTAAAATCCAGAGCAACACATGATAACTTGATGAATCTATCAGATCTTGCCAAAATCCAATAGAGCCGATAACTTGTTCCAAGCTAAAACTTAGCCCACCGCATGGCTCATGCTCTAACAATGGAACCTTCCTGAACCAAAGCCTAAATCCACCGCATGATACTAGGCATGGTGCAGGGTTGCCGGTACTTACGGAGGTCGACGGATCGATGACTCCTCTCGAAGAACTCGACGACTCGACTAAAGGACTCGAAGTTGGCACGGGGCCGGTTTGTTGTATGATTGATTGGATCATTTTTACAATCACCATGGGTTTATATTTATACCCAGGTTTTCGATACGACTCCTAATCGATTACGATTACATTATTTATTTCCTAAAAAAGATAAACGCCGGGGCACCGTATCCGTCTTGCATTCCAAGTTAAACCAGCCTTTTCCTTATACTTGATCCACGTCATCACGCACTCCCGAATGCCTTTTGCGGAACAGTTCTCTTGCCGAATGACGATGCGTTCCCGACCGCAGAACGTCTTTGCCGAATGCTTCTGGGGAAAAACTCCTTTGCCGAATGGTATCTCTTCAATGAATCCGGCCCACATGTCAGCCTCTTCCTGGTGCCAATTTTTGGTGTCAACAGGCTCAGTCCAGGCAGAAGAGCTATGCAGATATAAGAAGGAGAGAGCTAACCTTTGAGGTGGGTGATTATGTGTACCTGAAAGTATCTCCTATTCGAGGCTTGAGAAGGTTTAAGGTAAATTATCTCCTCGTTTCATTGGACCTTTCAAGATTGTTGATAGAAAAGGTGAGGTTGCTTATCAATTGGAGTTGCCAGCCAGATTGTCTAATGTGCACGATGTGTTTCATATCTCTCAGTTGAAGAAGTGTCTTAGAGTGCCTGAGGAAGAATTGTCTTTAGATGAGTTGAATGTGCAAGATGATCTGACTTATATGGAATATCCAGCTAAGATTTTGGAAACTGCTGAAAGAGTTACTAGGAGTAAAGTGATTAAGATGTGTAAAGTTCAGTGGAGTCATCATGCGGAAAGTGAGGCAACTTGGGAAAGGGAAGATGAGTTGATGGCAGAATTCCCTCAGATTTTCTCTAATCCATCCGAATCTCGAGGACGAGATTCTCTTTAAGGGGGTAGGATTTGTAACACCCTAATTTCATCACAATAAAACATTAGGAACCTCTGGAATTTTTCTAGGAATTTTTGGAGCATATATAAAAATTTTCTAGCAATTAATTGGATTTCCTATCTCTTTAATCAAATTAAACATCATTAAATAATTATTTTAGTCAAAATAAGTTTTTGTTGCATATATTTTTGGTTGCTAGTAAATTGCTAGTAAATCAAGTTGGAATTTAAATTTTGTTTAAATTCGAATTTGATTTGCTTTTGTTTGAGTTTTAGAAAAGTTGTTTAGGCTGAGTTCGGTTTTGGCCCCTGAACTCCTGGCGCGGTTCGCTTTTGCTCCCTGGACTTTTCTTCTCCGCTCGCTTTCCCTCCCCGCTCGGCCTGCTTTTCTCCGCATTCGGCCCAGCTCCGGCCCAATCTGCTCGCCGCCGTCTTCTTCCTTCTCCCGTCGTCGTCGACCGGGACTCCAACCCGAGTCCGATTCCCGCCCAAGCCGGCGTCGAATCCCTCCTCTTCACGCACGCCGAGGCCGGTCTTCGACCTATATATAGCCGCCGCCGCGCCCTTGATTTTCCCATCCAATTTCGCGAGCCTAGCCGCCTGCGCCCGAGCTCAAATCGCCGCCGCGTCGGTTCGCCGTCGACAGCCGTTGTCGTCGACAATCCCTCCTCCAGAACCCCTCCAAGAGCTTCGCTAGGTGGTAGTAAAGCTTCCCCGACGGTTCTCTTGGATCAAGTTCGAGCCTAGTTTGCTAACAGTCTCCGCCATCGATCTCCAGCGCCGTCGGCCGAGCTCATCGTCGTCCGCCGCCGTCGCGAACCAATTCATTTCAAGTTTGCCTCTGGTGAGTTCGCCGTCGCCTTCTCATCCTTCCCGTCTGTTCCTAGTCGCGAATTGCAGCTCTAGTTACGCGTTCGCGTGTTCACCCGAGAGCTCCGCCGCCGCGCATGGCGCCGCCGTCGTCGTCCGCCGCCTGTGCGCCAACCCAGCCATCCAGATCACCTTAGTTGGACTTGTCGTTTCCTCACGAGTCTATAGCGCTTGATCTCGTCGCAAACTGTGCACCGTAGCCTTAGATCGGCTTTGCTCCGGCGAAGCGCCGCCGCGGAGGAGAGCGGCACCGCCGTCGTCGGCCAAGGTGCCGATCTTTACCGACCGTCCGATCTAGATCCAACGGCTCAGATTAGATCGCGTTTAAAGTCAAACCGGAGGATACCGGTCAATGCTGCCAATTTTGCAAAAGAGCCCTTGAAGTTTTTGAAAATCAACCCGCGGTCTAGCGCAGTTCAAAAGTATTTCAACTTAAGTCCTTTTTCTTTCGGTTTAGCCCCTGCAAATTTTAAAATTGCGCCCGAGGTCCAAGTTTTGTCTTTTTACATGAAAACCCTCGTAGTTTAATACAAAATTATGTTTTAGCCCTCGGATTTTCGCGGTTAAGCCCCTAGAACTTTTAAAACTTTGCCAGCAAGTCCCTGAACCTTAGAAAAGCCATATCTTTTGCGTTTTAATTCCGATTTTAGTGATTCTCGCGCTCACGCGTTCATTGTAACGCGTAGATTAGTTTTGTGCTGTTGTTTTCTTCTGTTGGAATTGTTTGGTGTACTGTTTCTTATTTATTGTATTGTTTCTTTGCATGCGATTGTGTGATGCGTATAGGAAACGTACCGTTCGAGGAGAGCTTTGAAGATCCGGTCGTTGAAGACTTTGAGCAGCAGCAGGGTTGGGAAGAAGGCAAGTATTCCTTGATCATACCCGTTTTTACCTAAATGACATGCATTTTAATTACACTGTTATTTATCGCTTGCAATAATATTGTTGGGTCCCATTAAGGATTTCCTAGTCTCCTTTACCATACCTTGCAGCTTGGGGTACTTAATTAATTTTGATGGTAGATGATGCTTAGCTTGCTCAACTGGGATTGGTTAAATGAAACCCCTACTCTATGTTCCATTACTACCTTTTCATCAATTAATGGATAAGATCACATCTTTTAATTGGAACATGGAGAACCACCCAGGAAAACAGTACAACCATGAGTGCCATGTGGCGCTGGCTTTGACTGACTAATTAGGTGCTCTAGTTTATGGTAGCTTTACTCGGAAGGGGCATGGGGGGCGGCGGTTGACGGGGTATAGCTCGGTCCTCTTGAGCCGTGGGCTTTGGTAAGAGACAGACCTCATTAGGGAGGGTTATGCTTTGCTTCTGAACCGGAAACCTTAGCGGGCTATCATTTATTAGAGTGCTTTTGTAAAGGTCTCATAGTGAAACTCAGTATTCGGTCCACGTGGTGTGGGACGGGTGCATGCTTCGGCAATGGGAATCACGGCTTATGGTGAAAGTGTACAACCTCTGCAGAGTGTAAAACTGTTATAACAGCCGTGCTCACGGTCAAGAGCGGCCTGAACCCTTACATGATAATTTTACTTGAATATGACCTAAACTGTGGTTACCAGAATTTGTTGGATTATGTCATTTATTTAATTGTGGTTGGTATACTTATATTTGCTAGTAAATAGTTGCTTAATAAAACTTGACCAACTAAAAGTGCTTAATGCAGCTAGCCTTTCAGCTACCCACTTTATAAAGCCTTGCATGTCATTTATTTCCAAACTTTGCTGAGTACGACATGTACTCACGCTTGTTGTTTATTTATATTGCATCGACCACACCCGGAATGCTGCTAGGAGAATTTTGAGGATTTCACTGCTGATTTCGAGGAGTTCTAGGCGAGTCTCCCCCAGTCAACGCCTGTGGAGTTGGAGTCACTTTTACTTCGTTAGATGAACGTTTATTTAAGTCTTCCGCTATGACATTTGTGTCAACTCTGAGATTGTAATAAATGCACTTTAACACTCTTTCGTTATGCATGGTTATGGATATTCACTTGTGACGTCCACCATATGTGTGTAAACTGATCCTGGCGCACATATGAGATGCATCTGGTTTTGCCTTTAATACTCTCTCGGAGCATGGGCGCTGATTATTCGGAACAACTCGTCCAAGAGGACGAGTCAGCAAGGGCTCAACTTCAGTGTCACCCCTGGGCCCTGATACAATTATTCACTGGGTGATACCCCGCGCGTTGCGGCGGGAATCTTAAACAAAATTGTAAGATAAAATTTGAAAGTATGAAATACTAAGACCGTGTTTGGATTATTTTATTTCGATGGAATTAGAATCTACTATATAATATATAAAATAGACTAATTTAACATTCCACACCTTTCTAAAGTTTAGATATAAGCCTATCTTAAATTCACGGGGAAGGGGATGGAAATTGATTCTATAGATCCTCTTTCTTAATAATCCCTTCCATATAGTAAAAGTGCATCACATAAGTATCTCTCCCATATAGCCAACAATAATAAATAAGTCTTGGTGATGATTATTAGAATGTAATTCAATTCTAAGCATTCAACCGGAGTCTAAGATTGTATGGCAACATTATTTTACAAATAATATTATACATAAAAACATGTTCATTTTATTGAGAGACAATGACTCTTAAATGATTGATTCTCCATGTATTTCTACTATACGAATTCTGTAGCATGGTACTCGTATAGACTAAAAAATTGCATATGCTATTAGTTACAGAAAATCGATGGAAGATATAAATAGATTGTTCTAGTGGATGTTGACATGGATAGCTTGCATGTTGAGAGTGTTTTAGTGGATGGTGACATAGATAGCTTGCATGTTGAGAGAATTACTTAGTGGGGAGCGCTAATATAGTTTTGTATGATGTCAACGCTTCAACCAAAGTACACATATAACCATGATAATAAATGATCAAAAGCTTACAACTTGACCTAAAGTGGAAAGCACGCAATGAAAATGCTCACCATCAAAACGACGACGCATGATTAAAAGTTTTATAAAAAACATATATTTGCTTATTCTAAAAAAACATATATTTGCTTAACAACACATTTTTTTATACTTACTTAACAACACATTGGGTTGCCTTTGCAGTACTACTACTACACGATACCGCCGTGCCTTGTTCTTGTTCTTGGTCGAGTAAAATACACCAGCGGTCTTTAAACTTGTCTCAAGGTGTCATCTAGGTCCCCGAACTCTCAAAATGCATATTTGAGTCCCTGAACTTGCTAAACTGTGTCATCTAGGTCTAAAGTTTCAAAAATATCCCTAAATGACACAGTTTACCAAGTTTAGCGACTCAAATATGTATTTTGAGATTTTGGGAACCTAGATGACACCTCAGGACAAGTCTGAGGACCGCTGATGTATTATACTCTTCTTAGTCTTCCATATGGGGCATGGGTGGGTGCCCTAGCTAGGCTCTGAACCGTGGATTCGATCGACACGGGGGGCTGCGCCTGTTGAACTTTTGGCAGTTAAAAAGGAAAACAGAAGTAGGCCGTGCCGGGCTGTTTGTTTGTTCTCGATCGGCACATTCCGAACTTGAACCGTCCTCCGTCGTGCCAGCACTCAGCAGTCGAAAAGCCCCGATGCTGACTCGCGAGTCACCCATGGCGAAGATACGTGACGATTTGGTGAGACGCACCTATCGGTCTGCCCCCATCCAATAGCCGATGTAACATAAAAAAAAGCGAGGCACGCACGAGCTATCATTGACACTCCGGCCTCTGGATCCTCTGAACCTTCTGTTGGTATTCCAAGCGAATAGGCACGACGGCAAGGTTGTTATCCCACCACGTACGGGTTTTATATTTCAGACCTGCGTATTCATGCACCTTGCCGTTCATGTAAAGGCAGCAGGCCCGGTCCGTACGCACCCAGGGGAAGCCGAACAAATGAAAAGGCGACTGGTGCGTGCGTGCAAGGGAAAGCATGCATGCTCCTAGTACGCACTCGCAACCCGTTCGTCCCAGCAGCCCCGACTCCCACACTGTCAGCTTCTCAAAAAAAAAAAAATCCCACACTGTCAGCGAGGCTCCGATTCAGAGCAGAATCTGATGCAGGGGCGCCGACCCATGCATGCATCGTTTTTTTCTTCTTCTTTAGAAATCAGAAATGCCAATGTACTCGCAGAAAATGACATCTCCTCGACTGTCCTGCATCGTGCCGGCACAGCTAGAGCTCGATATGATGCCGACTCGCAGCCCAATCCATGGAGCGAGGAAGGAGATGCGTGACGTTTTGGTGAAGCGCACGCATCACTCCCTTCCTGCCTCGTCCATGGCCTTGTAGCACGATAGCATAGCACGGATTATTGTTGCCACGTGCACTCGATCGGCCGTACCACAATTCACTCGTCTGGGTTTGGCGTGCAGCTCCTTTTTGACGGAGACACGTACGTACGGATTTTCCATGGGCCGACAGACGGCGATGCGAGAGGCGCGCTGGTTTAGTAATGGGCCTCGCCTCTGTCGTTGTGGGCTTCGAGTGAAGAAGCAGGCCGGCCCTTTGCAACGCTCGGCGGCAGCAGAGGCCACGTGGCTCATCTTCGCTAGCGCAACACCGACGGCGAGCGGCTTCGACGACGGCGGTGGCGCCTGTATGACGGCGCGGAGCCGTCAGATCGAGGATCGGACGGCTCAGGTGAAGGCCAGCGAAGAAGTGCTTCGAGTTCAATCAGGACCGGGGATCTTGAAAGAGTTCATGGCAACACCTACCGGAAGCCCGTGGGTTGTCAAAGACAGCACGCTGATCCGGCGGCTTCGAACTTCTTTCTGAACTCGTCGCTGTTCAGTGTTCGGCAGCATTTGGTCTAACACACTTATTAGGCTCACTATTCAGTGGGGATGGTTATTATGTTTATTCAAATCTGGCAAAAGCTATACTGATAAAAGATCCCGGTAGCGTAGCGTCATGACGTGCCGTTGACGTGGCGACTGGTTATCATCCATGAGGCTGACGCAGCAGGTGTTGACGTGCCGTTGACCACCCACTAGGACTAGGACACTGGACACGGCTCCCCTGCGTAAAGCTGCTCAGAAAAAGAATATCTGTTGATCTTATCTCGTCAGAGGAAGGAGATAAACGTGTCATCTTCTCTGACGAGTAGTACACGTTTCAGTTCAGCACGCCGTCGTGGCATAGGCACATGCAGAGCCACTCGTGCACTCTCGACGTCAGTGCTGTACGGTCGGATCGATCAGCCTTGAAGCCACGAAAATCAGCTGACTTCATCCCCAGCAATCCAGCTAGTTGCTGTTATAGGTAATATGTTGCTAGCAGTGTCACGAACAGCTCTGAACTGACGGGCGAACTGTCTGATGGCACTTCGATATCGTGCTCATTTCAACTGATTTATTTATTTATCTATTTATTTATTTCCATCACACATTCAGCGGTTGGAAGTTGGAACTCACACGATTCAGGTTGCAAAACTAGCAGGAGCCTCACGGCAATCAAGTGCCCCATGTTCATGACGCCAACGGGTCACCGATTGGATTAGCCAATGATACTGGACAAGATAGCCGCCTCATGTTCGTGCATATGTTTGGTGAGGAAAATGGGTTGGCACACTTGATGTGCCCTTTCAAGAAAGAATATCCGGAAACAGGCATCTCATGTTCTGAATGCTCATGTTTCAGAAACTTATCTGAGATGTTGCAGTAGTAACTCTTCAGCCCTGCAACTTATTTTTTCTATTTCTGAACAAAGTTTTTCAGTATAAATTTACCTCAACAATCTGAAGCAAAGTTACTACTAGTATCTTCAGTGTGTACTACTAGTTAGTTCTATGTTTAACCTACCACAGTCCACAGCATTCAAAGTTTAAACTGAATTGTCGGCGCAAGCAAAGCATCTTGTACTCTGAAAATCAATCCAGAAAACTAATAAACTCCAGTAAATTACAAACCAGAAAAAATCCAGTCGCCACACACAGTACGGACACCAAACTTTGTTGAGGTTGCTTCCGGGTCACTCCAACCTCCAGCCCAAATCCGGGCGTTAGAAAAGGCGAAAGCAAATCAGGGCGTTCGTTAGCTCGCCGGAGGTTATATTGGATTTGGAAGGTTCGCGCCCTCGCTTGCAAGACACAGCATCACGTCGCCGGCAGACAACGACGGCTATCTCCTTGGCAAATTGGCATTGGCGCATTGCGTCGCGTTAGTCTACGCAGGGTTCGTACTGGAGCGCCCTGTCCGATTGCAAATCATGGAGGGAGGGAGGAAAAATGCTACCTGCTCCGTGCCCTGGAGCGGCGGCTCGAGTTGTTGGGAGTGTTCTTGATCGTTTGGTGACTTAATTTGCTAGCTGATGGGTGTGCGTATGCTGAATGATGCATGTACTAGAGGCTCCAATTATCGATGACAGAGGTTGCAACCGAATTAAACAAGTACAGTAGCGCAATTGTTTTGGGAGTAGATGTGGATTCTGCGATGATGTGTATGCAAAGCTTTCTTGGAATGAGTGTGGCGGATGAAGGCGCACGGAACCTCATCTCATCAGTCGTCGTCAAAAGACGTGTGTGCTTTGACGTTGGTCTTCAATCATGGAATCAGCCAGTCAGCCATGCGGATAATCTTGTTATAATACTTCCAAGTTGCTTGATTTTTTCCATATAAAAAATATCTGGTTGCTGAGTTGTTCTGAATATATTTTCTTAAAAAAACATCTAGTTGCTGAAATTAAACCCGAATATCTAGTAGTATTCGTGAGGTTGACAGAGAAGTCAGCACTGTGACTGACAGCAGATGGTGACTGTTCTGAAACTCTAAAGTTCTGAGCCAAACAGTCTGACGATATGATCTGATATTCCGTTAATTTAGTTACAGTTAAAACGCAGTTTTCTCTCGCTCCAGATAATAACGGACTGCAACTGCATCGGCGTGGCCTTCCCGGTGCCAAGTTCGCTGAAGAATTGACATGGCATCCGCCCGGTCCAGCCGCTGCGAACAGTAGCAAGTGCATGTCGCTTCTTTGCACCATGACCATGTTATTGGAGTTGTTGAGCCCTAGCTTTTGACGTTCAGGTGTAGGTGTCATGGAGATGCATCACGCACTACCTACAATTCTAACGACGAGGAACCAACGATTTCAATGATTTTTTTTCTTAACTGTAAAGTCATATCAAATGCTTTACATATAGTTGGTATAGATAATATCATGCAGGATGCAGCATATAGTGTTGGCAGATGCTGCACAAGATGCTGGCATCCCTGTTGCTGACGATGCTGCTTGACCTGCTACTTGTTGCCTGAACCGGGAAAGCAGGATAAGAAAGCAACAAGGGTAACGACGTCTAATTGACACAAATAAGCACACCCAGTGCTGTTCAGCTGGCTGATGGACGTAGTTGTAGCAGTAGGCGTTCCATATATAACCAGCACAACTTTTTGGGCTATAAATCCAAACAGCTACTTGACAATAGTGAATTGGTATGAAACCGTGAAATATGAACTCGATGATGCTATCTCCATGACAGACTCTGGTTACCTAATCGATCTCTCAAAAAATCGGTTTGGTAGTTATGCTTATGCTAGGTGAACAGAAAGCACTTCCAACATTTATGAGTACCAACTGTTTTGTGCATTTCTTTTTAAAAAATGCATATTGAGGAAGAACAAAGGGGAGATAGTTTCAAATCGGAGTTTAAAAATTGTAAAATCCATCCTCAAGTTTCCATGCTTTATTTGCAAAGAACCCCAGAATCAAGAGCATCAAAGCTGAACCAAGGTGTATGAGGTGTCAGTTGCATAGATTATAGAAGTTAGTGGAATATGATTAGGGTAAAGCCAAAGGTGTTAGTCTCAATAATGAAATGCTCCTACTACTTAAGCATCAAACACGGCTGGTCCAACCCGAACAGTATACTATACGGGCGCCCATGCTTCATACATTCAATTATTTTGCTTTCATTGAGCAATACATACATTAGGAACAGGAAGAAATATCTAACCCACATTTTCATGCACAGTGGACTATTCATTCTTTCTTGTAGCATCCATCCATCCATGTCTTTTTCAATTTTCTTTTTAAAAAGGTATGTAATACATATAGGGGAGAAACTTAGCTTGTATATATCTTCCCACTAGCCGAAAATGAGTCTAACCCCGGGTGATGTTGGACAAGAGCTCCAACCACTTGAGCTACCTCAGCATCACATCTACTGCCAAAAGTACACAAGCTTCTCTTGTAAACAAAAGATGCACACTAAAACTAAAAAGAAGTTACCAAAAGCAGAGCAAGATTTGGTATCGACATGATGAAACATAATAAGAAAAAAAAGAAAAGAAAGGAGGGAGAGAAGAAAAGCAGCTCAAGTTTCCTCCAAGAGGAAAAAACAAGAAAAAGAAAAGAAAAGCAGGCCATGCATGCACAAGCACACAACCACCGAGTGGTGTAGTAGACTAGTAGTCCTAGCGAGTTGTTAAGCTAGCCTCGCGTAGGAGACCGACACGAGGTGGGCTAATGGCGCAACAGCTACGTCCCAACCCACGCCATTGCCGCCCTCTATATAAGCCGCAGAGCTCCCGCAAGCTTCCTCATCACCACCCGATCGAGCAACCGCAGAGCTCGGAGCAGAAGCCCAGACACCAGCAGCAATGGCGGCTCGGCTCGTGGTCGCGTTCCTCGCCGTCTCCTCCTCCTTCCTCGCCGTCTCTGTCTCCGGGCAGTTCAATGCCATCTTCAGCTTCGGCGACTCCATGTCCGACACGGGCAACCTCTGCGTGAACGGCGCTCCCGCCGGCCTCACGCTCACCCAGCCTCCCTACGGCGAGACCTTCTTCGGCCGCGCCACCTGCCGCTGCTCCGACGGCCGCCTCGTCGTCGACTTCCTCGGTAACCTTTTCTTAATTTGCACACGCTCTACTTTTCAAATTCGACATTTCCCTCCAAAAAACAGAGCACCTTGCTCTGCTCATCCTCTGTCAGTCAGTAATGGAGAGACACAGAACAAACAAACTTGACGTGGCAAATTGTTGTTGCAGCCGAGAAGTTTGGGCTGCCGCTGCTGAAGCCGTCGAAGCAGGGCGGGGCCGACTTCAAGAAGGGCGCGAACATGGCGATCATCGGCGCGACGACCATGGACTCGAGCTTCTTCCAGTCGCTGGGCATCGCCGACAAGATCTGGAACAACGGGCCCCTCAACACCCAGATCCAGTGGTTCCAGCAGCTCATGCCCTCCATCTGCGGCTCCACTCAGGGTACGTCATCAATGGCCGCCGCACCCGCTATTAAATCCCACCCGCACCGCACGCACGCACGGTCCCTCCGAGGGAAGAAGACGATGACGTGGCCGGCTAATTAGTTTGGTAACTTTGCTTTGGTGATCCTGATGATTCTGAATTCTGACAGCCTGCAAGTCGTACCTGTCCAAGTCCCTGTTCGTCCTCGGCGAGTTCGGCGGCAACGACTACAACGCCCAGATCTTCGGCGGCTACTCGCCGGAGCAGGCGTCCGGCCAAAGCGCCACCATCGTCGACGCTATCGGCAAGGGCGTGGAGCAGCTCATCTCCCTCGGCGCCAAGTACGTCGTCGTCCCCGGCGTGCTCCCCGTGGGGTGCTTCCCCATCTACCTCACCCTCTACCAGACCTCCAACGCCGGCGACTACGACCAGTACGGCTGCCTCAAGCGCTTCAACTCCCTCTCCGCCCGCCACAACCAGCTGCTCCAGGCCAAGGTCTCCAGCCTCCAGGGCAGGTACCCCGGCGCCAAGGTCATGTACGCCGACTTCTACAGCCATGTCTACGACATGGTCAAGAGCCCCGGGAGCTATGGCTTCAGCACCAACCTGAGGGCATGCTGCGGCGCCGGCGGCGGCAAGTACAACTACCAGAACAGCGCGAGGTGCGGGATGGCCGGCGCGTCGGCGTGCGGCAACCCGGCGGCGTCGCTGAGCTGGGATGGAATCCACCTCACCGAGGCGGCGTACAAGAAGATCGCCGACGGGTGGGTCAGCGGGGCCTACTGCCACCCGGCCATCTCGGCGTAGAAGTTGCTGGTTTGATGGAGGGCTCCTCAAGATAGGGGATGGGGATGGGCAGGATTAATTGTTTGTTAGCTGGAAAACAAGAAGATGATCTGTTATGCAAGAATGAATAATAATCAGTTAAGCATAATTCTGTTGTGTTCATCATGTGACATCGATGCGAGTGCCACTTGTGTCTTGAAATTTATATTTCGTAAATTAAGCTGGAATCCGGGACGGGACGCGCACAAATCATTCTAGGACCTAGGGATCCCATTATACTGGATGGGTTCCAGTCGTCGTCATCGCTGCATATCTCTAAAAAAGAACACTTGGCCGGAGAATAGCTAGATTTCCCGGTTACGAAATGTTGTGATGCAGATGCACCCACTGAAATGAGGGAATTGTACATGGTCCAACTGATCTTCTGGCAAACCAAATTTGGCGGCAATTAACGGCGAATCATTAGGGCGGTGTCAGTACCGAATGCCCCGACTTTGCTTCAAAGTGTGCTTTTGCCACTGTCCTGGACACGGCAGACCTTCCGTACTTCTTGAGTGACGACAAGTTGGACGCTTGTACCACTGTACCAGTTTGGTAAAAAAAAATTTCATTGGCTGGGCCGGGCCGCCCCACTCTTCTTCTGTGGGTGCATTATTTACGGTGGTAAATACGTAAATAATGCACCCACAGAAGAAGAGTGGGGCGGCCCGGCCCAGCCAAAACAGTGCTAAAAGTGGGCCTCTAGGAGTCGCACTACCCACACTGGACCCATTCCGCAGCGAGAGAGAAGCACGCATGGGCTTCCCCCAAACGGGCCTGTCATGTTCTACCGACGAGGCCCAGCCCAGCTCGGCAGAAACCCATCACACGGCAACGAGCCACACAACGACGCCGTCCCGGTGGCAAACTTGGCCGCCACCTCCGGCGCTGCTTTCCCGGAGGAACCGACGCCGGAGCCGCGCGTCACCGCGTGCGCGAGCGCGGCCGGCCTCACGCCATTGAATGCACGCTGATGAAACTTGGTAGGAGAGAGGCCGGCCCGGAAGCGGTTGAGCCCGGCCGGCCGGCCGCCGGTCGCTGTTGCGTGCGAGACGAACGCCGCCGCTAGCTGTAGCTCGCAAGCTTCCAAACGCCATTAATCCGAGGTTTATCTCGAGGTGGTTCGGCAGCCGATCGATCAGCGACATCGTATCAGCGGCAATATATATTCGTGTGTGGCGGAGCTGGATACAGTGAAGTGTGTACTATACGAGCGCAGCGCCATGGCTCACGCCGCAGCGCCGCGGGTCGCCGGCGGCTCCGTTCCAGTGCTCATCATCCCGTTCCTCTGCTGTTGCTTCCTCTCCGTCCTGGCCGCCGCGGCCGGCGGCGCCGGCCGGAGGTACGAGGCCCTGTTCAACTTCGGCGACTCGCTGGGCGACACCGGCAACATCTGCGTCAACATTTCCGCCGCCGACCAGCTCTGCTCACCGTCGCGCAGCCGCCCTACGGCGAGACCTACTTCGGCCGCCCCACCTGCCGCTGCTCCGACGGCCGCCTCGTCATCGACTTCCTCTGTACGCCATTGATTTTGCTACTACTCATGCGTTCCTGCAAGTTCTCATGATCATGAACGTCGGATAATTAATATATATGTATATATATAATGCAGCTCAGGAGCTGGGGCTGCCGCTGCTCCCGCCGTCGAAGCTCGGCAGCGTCGGCGGCGACGTGGACTTCCGCCGGGGCGCCAACATGGCGATCGTCGGCGCCACGGCGCTGGACTTCGCCTTCCTCAAGTCCATCGGCCTGGGCTACCCGATCTGGAACAACGGCGCCATGTACGTCCAGATCCAGTGGCTCCGGGACCTGCTCCCCTCCGTCTGCGGCGGCGCCGCGCCGGGAGGGCCGTGCTACAGGGCTGTTGACACGAAAACGCGCCAACACACTCGAAGATCGATCGGACGCGCAGCACGGCCGTCACAACGGCCAACACCCGGCCTCCCTCGGGCAAATCGGTCTGACCGGTTTGTAGAACCGGTCTGCTTCCTGTCAGGAAGTCGTGAAGACCTAGAAACCCAAGCTCGGGAGGGACCCCGTCGGAGCTCGAGCAGTCTAGGGTTGCTCTAGGGTCGGCAAGCCACCTAGAACGCCCTTGAACGCTGTAGAGACGAGCAAAGAACAGAATATGAGGGTTGGAAAAGATTAGGGTTTGAGAGATAAAAAGTAACGGATAAATGTGTTTGATTCGATTGGAATACCTCAATCGGTCTTCTAGCCTTTATATTTATAGGCCGGAGAAGTCTTACCCCTTTCGAATAGGTTACAATATGGGATTAAACTCAGAATCCTAATCCTACTCGAATTACAGAACCAGACCGGACCGGTTTGGCAAACCGGTCAGACCGGTTTGGCCGGGCCAGAGCCAATTTTGACTGTCAACACATGCCCCCCTGCGTTTTTAGTGAACTTGAGAACTAAAAAGCAAGTAATTACAATTCAGGAGCTAAAATTTATGCTAAGGGCGATATCAACAATATACTGGCCATTGGTCTTCATGCGTCTTGCCAAACACTTGGATAGAATTTCTTTAAGTATCTTCCGTTGATAGCTTTAGTCAAATGATCTCCCTTCAGCGTCTCTAGCATGTAAGAATTCCCAAAAATGATGTTGACAACTCTATAGGGTCCTTTCCAACTTGGTGACCATTTACCAAACTTGTTGCTTTTCGTCCCAATAGGCAAAATCGTCTTCCAAACAAGCTCACCAATCTGAAAATATTTTCCTCGCATTTTTTTGTTGTAAGCTTTAGCAACCCGAAGCTTATCTTTCTCAATCTCCTTTAAAGCTTTCAATCGTTTGTCGGTTACCTCATCAATATTGTCCAACATCAAATTGTAGTAATCAACAGCATCAAGGTCATTTTGTTTAGCCAATCTATAAGCGTCCAGATTTACCTCAACAGGCAAAACGGCCTCTTGACCATACACAAGCTCAAAATGAGTAACTTTAGTAGCACCATGTCTAGATATACGATGAGCCCTTAACGCTTCGGATAAAACTTCATGCCATCTCTTAGGACTTTCTTCTATCTTTTTCTTGATTAACTTGATCAGAGTTTTATTACTTGACTCGGCTTGTCCATTAGCCTGAGCGTAATATGGAGATGAATTGAGCAACTTAATTCTATAGGATTCGGCGAATTCACGTACCTCTTTAGATATAAACGAAGTACCTTGATCCGTTGTCAAAGTTTGAGGAATACCGAATCTATGAATAATATTTTGTGTAACAAACTCAATTACCTCTCGATGCGTCATATTCTTCAAGGGAATCGCTTCGGTCCACTTAGTAAAATAATCTGTAGCAACCAACACGAAGCGATGTCCTTTTGATGATGGAGGATTAATTTGCCCAATAAAATCCAATCCCCAACCTCGGAATGGCCATGGCTTAATAATAGAATGCATCAATGCAGCAGGAACAAGTTGCAAATTTCCAAACTTCTGACATTCCTCACATCCTTTGTAATATTTGAAACAATCTGCCATCATAGTAGGCCAATAGAAACCGGCTCGCCTAAGTAACCACTTCATCTTTGGAGCCGATTGATGTGTACCACAAATACCTTCATGGACCTCACCCATAGCAACTTTGGCCTGATCCGAATTAAGACATTTCAATAACAAATCTTCGGCGTTTCGACGATAGAGTTCATCGTCAAGCAAAACGTATTTAAACAATATTCGCCGAATATTTCTTTCTGTACCACGACCAGGATCTCTCAAATAAGTAATAATAGGCACCCTCCAATCCTGATCTTCAACTTTGGATTGATTAGCATCATCCAAAGGATTTTTGCTTCTGTCAGGGAACGAAGCGGTCAGACCGGTTTCAGAACCGGACAGACCGGTTCTAGCAGTCAGACCAGTCAGACCGGTTTCTGAAACCGGTGTGACCGGTTCATCCAGAACCAGAACCTCGGCTTTCGTTTGCATCGGTTTCGTTTGCATCGGTTTTTCTGAGCCAGAGTATTTGCCTTGTCATTCTCTTCTCTTGGAATATGTTTGATAGTAAATTCATCAAAAGAAGCAATGATATCAACACATCTATCAAGATATGCATTTAATGAACCATTATAACATTGGCATACCTTTGACACTTGTTGTACCACCAGGAGCGAATCACCAAAAGCTTCAACATGTTTTACTCCCATGTCTTGCAAAAACTCCAAGCCAAATAGAAGAGCTTCATATTCAACTTGATTATTGGTTCGCTTTTCTTTCAATCGGTTTGAAAACTCAAATACGGCACCACTTGGAGAGATCAAAACAGCACCAATTCCTTGTCCATCATTGCAAACCGATCCATCAAAGTATAACTTCCATGGTGTACAAGCAACATAGCCGACGTCGAAGTTGTTTGTATCATTTATCCGATGTTCAACAATAAAATCAGCTACAATTTGGCTTTTCATTGATTTTAAAGGTTCACAAGCCAAATCATACTCAACTAAAGCATAAGCCCATTTACCGACTCTTCCACTAGAAATCGGCTTTTGCAACATATGTTTAATTACATCGGTTTGACACAACACGATGCAAGTGCTAGATAATAAATAATGTCTCAATTGAGTACAAGCATGGTACAAGGATAAACACAACTTCTCAATGAAAGTATACCTTGTTTCTGCATCAATGAGCCGTCGGCTTACATAAGCAATCACATACTCCTTGTTGCCGATTTCTTGAGTCAAAACAGCCCCAATAGTTCTATCTTCAGCCGCCACATAAAGTCTGAATGGAACCCCTCGCTTAGGCGCCCTAAGCACCGGTGGTGAAGATAAATATTCCTTGATCTTCTCAAAAGCCTCTTGCTATTTTGCCCCCCAAGTAAAATCGGCTTCATCTTTCAACCGAAGTAAAGGAGTAAAAGCATCAACCTTTCCAGATAAGTTAATTATAAATCTTCTCAAGAAATTTACCTTGCCTAGAAATCTTTGCAAATCTTTCTTGCAAGTAGGAGCTTCGACTTTCTTCATAGCTTCAATTCTCTTGGGATCAACTTCTATGCCGTTCTCATGAATAACAAACCCAAGAAACTTTCCAGCCAAAACACCAAAAGCACATTTGAGTGGATTCATCTTCAAGCCATACCGTCCCATCCTCTCAAGAGCAAGTTTTAAATCGGCTAAATGAGAATCCAAGCCATCCGATTTAACTACAATATCATCAATATATACTTCCACAATAACACCAAGTAAATCATGAAAGATTAAATTCATAGCCCTTTGATAAGTTGCACCGGCATTCTTTAATCCAAAAGTCATAACCACCCACTCAAATAAACCAATAAATCCCGGACATTGAAAGGCCGTTTTGTGCATATCCTCTTCGGCCATGAAGATTTGATTATATCCAGCATTACCATTAAGGAAACTAACAACACGATGCCCAGAAGCTTCATTGATTAAGACATCGGCTATAGGCATAGGATATGAATCTTTCGGGAGTGGCTTTATTAAGATCTCTAAAATCAATACAAACTCTAAGTTTTTTCGAATCTTTCTTTTCAACGGGAACAATATTAGAAATCCACTCCGCATAGCGACAAGTCCGAATAAAACCAGCATCTAGCAAACGATTAACTTCTTCTTTTATTCGGTCATAAATAGCGGGATTAAAACGTCTAGCTGATTGTTTAAAAGGTCTAAAACCGGCTTTTATTGGTAAACGATTCTCAACTAAATCACGACTCAAACCTGACATCTCACGGTACTCCCAAGCAAAACAATCGACATACTCTTTTAACAAATTTATTAATTCGGCTTTAAACTCAGCCGATAAATTTTTGTTTACAAAAGTTGGCCTAGGAATAGTACCTTCACCAACATCTATTTTTTCTAAAGGGTCGGCTGACGTGAAACCCTGACCCAACTTATCCATATCACCGAGATCTTCAATAGCTTCAAACATACCGGCCGAATGTGCTCGATGATGATAAATTCGGTCTTGAAGCCACTGTCCAGACGTAAACCGGTCTGACCGGTTCCCAGAAGCGGTCTGACCGGTTTGGCTCGACTGGCACTGTTCAGGTCCAAACCGGTCTGACCGGTTTCCAGAAGCGGTCTGACCGGTTTGTCTCTGTTGATTGTTTGCTCCATTAATTACAGCACGTAATTCAACCGATTCTCCATCGGCTTTAATGTAGCAGGAACAAAACCATCCTTGGTGCAACTGATCAACTCATAGTCGGTCAAATCCATGCCCGACAAACATTGGACCTTCTCATTTGCACTAAGAGAATCGGAATCGGCCGTTGCAACGAAGGAAGAAGTATCACCATGTACAACTTCAACTTCATCGCCGATCCACTGAATAAGATATTGATGCAAGGTAGATGGAATACATTTATTTGCATGAATCCAATCTCGACCAAGGATTAAACTGAAGTTACCTTGCACCTCGGAGACGAAGAAAGCCGTAGCAATAGTCTTGCTCCCGACGGTCAACTCCATAGAAGCCACCCCCTTGGCACCAATGGGATCATCTCCACCAACTCCACTGACCGTCATGTTTGTCTTGATCAATTCTTCATCTTTTCCGCTAATCTTCTTGTAGAGAGAGTATGGCATAAGATTTACAATAGCTCCACCATCAACCAACATACGAGAAATTGGCTTCCCGTTAATGTGCCCTCTCATATATAAAGCCTTGAGATGATTCTCTGATTCACTAGGCTTCTGAAATATGGCATCTCGAGGCCCAAGTTGAAGATGAGAGATTTCCTCCTCCGGTACCACATAATAATCAGAAGATAGATAAACAACATTAATTTCCATGTTGTCATGCTCTGGAGAAGGCTCAAAATCAACCAATTCTTCATCTTCAACCACTGGAGGAATTGGCGGAGTAGTATCGATGGTCGAAGTAGCTTCAGCCCCTGTCGTTATCGACAAACCGGTCTGACCGGTTCCAGAAACCGGTCTGACCGCTTCTGCAGCGGGCCGACCCAAACCGGTCTGACCGGATTCTGAAATCAGTCTGACCGGTTGTGCTGTTGATTGCACAACTCGCCAAGTTTTGGTCTGAGGAATCATGGGACTGTAATTGTTGAAGTATTCATCCCTCAACTTCTCAGCTTCTTGTTCCCTTTTTTCTTTGTTCCGTAGGCGTTGTAACTTCCGCTTCTGCGTATGAGTCAATCCAGAAGGACACCACCTTGGCTGGAAGACCTTCTTTACACATCTGCTACCGCTAGCCTCATGATCATTAGACATGACTGACTTTTTGACTGGAACAGGAGCCGAATCTCCAATGACTATTGACTTTCTACCCAAGTCTTGCATAGCCACTGGAATATCACCAATTTTTACAAATCCACTGGCCTTGGCTTGCACGTCCTCCTTTTTCTCCCTGACATGGTATTCTTGCTTAGGAGGAACTTGAAATCTCTGCTCAGACCGAAACCGGTCTGACCGGTTTATAAAACCGGTCTGACCGCTTTGTGAATCAGCCGAAGGACCTGATTGGTATGAGCCCAATCGGTCATGTATCGAAGTCCCAGTAACATCACCACGGCGCTTATAAGCTGTGGAATTGATCCAACGCTGCAGTGACCTCTGTCTCTTTTTTGTTGGCCGATCAATTTGAACGGCCTTTGTGTACTTGTTCATGAGCTGAGAGAAAGTAGGTCCTTGCTTCAGAACCCTTCCTTGAACCTTTGGCTCATTAAACTTCCAAGTACCCACTTCCGGGCGCTTGGGCTTGAAAGTCCTTGGACGGTCTAGAGACAAACCGGTCTAACCGGTTTGGGAAACCGGTCTGACCGGTTTCGCCTGACTAGCGAACCGATTCTCTTCCAAGGAACTTCCTTGCCCCCCGGGCCTTGATGTGTTAATTGTAATCTTCAGAGACTCTTTTCCATCCAGAGTCTTCCCAATCATCACTGTTCTGACCGGAACTTTGTCATCAATTCTTTCCGGCCTTGGGTCTCCAATCACCACATTCTTACCCTTAGCTTCATCGGCTTGTTCCGGCCGAATCAACACTTTAGTATTCAAATCCAAGGTATGAACAGGGAAAGGAGTCTTATGAACTTGCATTTCAGCTAGCACTAATCGACCTTCATTAAGGGCCGATTGTACATGTCGTCGAAAAACATTGCAATCGTTGGTCGCATGAGAAAAAGAATTATGCCACTTACAATATGCACGATTTTTCAATTGATCGGCTGGTGGAATTGCATGAGAAAGTTTAATAAAGCCATTCTTAAGCAATTCATCAAAAACACGATCACATTTGGCTACATCAAAAGTAAACTTAATTTCTTCTTGCCGATTTTTCTGAATCGGCTTCAACGAGGGACAAGAACCAGGTTTACTCTTTGACGACCAAACAAATTCAGCAGCATAAATTTCTTTATCATCGTCCGAACTATCAGAATCATTATCAACAATATGCACATTCGAACGATGAGGTTTAGCAGATTCTTTTGAATTTTTAAACTTAAGTTCTAGACTCATGGCCTTCATTTGCAAGTGGTTAATAGTAAGGAAATCACAACCCTCTAGTTTTTCCTTGAAATGAGACCGTAAGCCCGCAAAAGTTAAATCTGCTAAATCCTTTTCAGAAACAGTTATGTTAAAACATCGGTTCTTAACATCTTTAAATCTTTTGAAGTAATCAAGAACCGATTCCTCTCGGCTTTGCTTAACTGATGTTAAATCAGACAATTTAGCTTCGTTTTCTCCGCTAAAGAAATGATCATGAAATTTACGCTCCAATTGAGTCCAATTTTGAATAGAATTAGGAGCAAGCGAAGAAAACCATGAAAAAGCAGTTCAGTTAAAGATAATGAGAACAACCGTATACGCAATGGTTCATAAAATGATGCTTCTCCTAATTGCAATATAAATTGACTAATGTGTTCCCAAGGAGTTCTATTATCTTTGCCACTGAATTTAATAAAATCAGGAACACGCCAACCATTAGGATAAGCAACTAAATTAAATTCAGGTGGATACGGTTTCTGATATAAACGTGAATTACCCAACTCAAGCCCGAGTCTTGTTCTAAGTGTATTAGCTATATCTTCTTTAAACTTAGCTAACTCGGCTTGATAATTCCCATCACCTCTATTTTGTGGAAAATGAGGAACATTATATGTCGCACTTTGAGAAGTACTCGGAATCGGCCCGTGAGACGCGCCAGATCCGTGGGGTATACTTTCCACAATCGTAGTGCGTGGAATGGTGTAAACAGGACCAGAAGCAACCGTATTAGATAAAACCATCGCACCCGACACCCCTGCACCCATGGAACCGGTCTGACCGCCAGAGGAGGCCAAACCGGTCTGACCGGTTGTGAAAACCGGTCTGACCGGTTCGTGGACCGAACCAGGGTGAAGTGATTGTCCCGCATAGAAATTCATCGGCATGCCTAAATTAGGATCTAAAACATGTTCTGGCACGCCTGATGAGCTAGGAGTTGGGTTAGGTAATTCATTAGATTCTACGTTATTTTTACCTTTATCAGAATTACCCGACATACTAGCAATTAACTCACTAGTAGCAGTTTGTGCAGCAAGCAATTTATCATCCATCATGCGAGTAATTTGCTGCATTAAATCAGAGGATTCGCCAGTTACCTTTGGAAGTTCCTCAACTTGGTCATTCGCCAGCTTGAAAGCCGGCATGACGAATTCCTCCACTCTCTTGACAAGACCACCGCGATCTTTTTTGAAGCCCTTCAAGAATTGCGCCCTGAAGTGCTCTTCGGCGATCAGGTACCGCTTCCGCTCCTCGTCCGTAAGCTCTTCCATCGTCGCGGTGATGATGTTGTCTTTGTCAAGGTCGCACGTTGATCCAGACATCATTGGAGTAGATTGAATCGGTCTTGAAACCAGATTAATCTTTCCCCAGCGGAGTCGCCAAAAAGTATGTTGACACGAAAACGCGCCAACACACTCGAAGATCGATCGGACGCGCAGCACGGCCGTCACAACGGCCAACACCCGGCCTCCCTCGGGCAAACCGGTCTGACCGGTTTGTAGAACCGGTCTGACCGCTTCCTGTCAGGAAGTCGTGAAGACCTAGAAACCCAAGCTCGGGAGGGACCCCGTCGGAGCTCGAGCAGTCTAGGGTTGCTCTAGGTTCGGCAAGCCACCTAGAACGGCCTTGAACGCCGTAGAGACGAGCAAAGAACAGAATATGGGGGTTGGAAAAGATTAGGGTTTGAGAGATAAAAAGTAAAGAATAAATGTGTTTGATTCGATTGGAATACCTCAATCGGCCTTCTGGCCTTTATATTTATAGGCCGGGGAAGTCTTACCCCTTTCGAATAGGTTACAATATGGGATTAAACTCGGAATCTTAATCCTACTCGAATTACAGAACCAAACCGGTCTGACCGGTTTGACGGGCCAGAGCCAATTTTGACTGTCAACAAGGGCCCACCTCGCCAGGTCCCACTTCGTGTTCGGCCCCTTCGGCGGCAACGACTACAACGCCATGCTCTTCTTCGGCTTCACCGTCGACCAGGCCAGGAACTACACGCCCATGATCGTCGACACCGTCGTCTCCGGCGTCGAGGTGTGTGAACCCATCGATCACTTCTTGGAAACCACGAACACAAAATCCATGGACGGATCAGAGCTGACTTTGTGAGCTGTGACTGATCTGATCTAATTTCATATTGCATGAGAAAATGCAGCAACTGATAGAGCTGGGGGCGGTGGACATCGTGGTCCCGGGAGCTCTGCCGGTGGGGTGCTTCGCGATCTACCTGACGTTCATCCCGAGCACGAACCCGGCGGACTACGACGAGTACGGGTGCCTGAGGCCGCTGAACGAGCTCTCCCTCTACCAGAACACCCTGCTCCGGCGCCGGCTCGCCGGCGTCCGGGCCAGGCACCCGGCGGCGAGGGTCGCGTACGCCGACTACTACGGCCACGTCGAGGGGATGGTGCGCAGCCCGGCGCGGTTCGGGTTCACCAGCGGCGCCGTCCCGGCGTGCTGCGGCGCCGGCGCCGGCAGGTACAACTTCGAGCTCGACGCCCGGTGCGGCATGAAGGGCGCGGCGGCGTGCCGGGACCCGGCGGCGTACGAGTCGTGGGACGGCGTGCACTTCACGGAGGCGGTGAACAGGCAGATCGCGCAAGGGTGGCTCAGGGGACCCTACTGCCAGCCTCCCATTGCGGTGGAATAGAGCCTGGAGCGTACGTAGGTGACGCCATCGAAGTGTAGTGCCAAGCTAAGCTGTTACGCTACGCCTGGAAATGTGGATGTGTACACCGATCGACTCGATCGGTCGTGACATAATAGTACGTGATGACATGATCCAACATATTACAAACCAGAATTATTTCACTAGGATGATATATTGAATAAACAAGTGGCGTGGCTGTGGTCTGTGGACATGGCCGAGATCGATGCGTAAGTTCACTGGGCGCGGAATGTATCAGACGCCGGCGCGCTTCAAGGTTCGATTTCGGTTCATCTCATGCATGCGTCGCGTGTCCGATCTCCTGATATTTAATCCCTGCGCAGCTTGATGTGGATGCAGAAACGCATGAGCTTATACGTTCGGTCTTGCATGTCGCACTTAAAAGTTTTAAAATTTTACACACACAATAGTACCAAGTAGATGTGGACGATGCACCGATCGACGACGCCAAATGCAGGTCTCGTACTCTCGTTCATGTTGCAGAAGCATGTATACTGCTTTATGACAATGCACGCGTCAACATCACTATATATCGGTTCAAGTGATAAGCTAGGAGATGAGATCTCACACGTATACTGCTAGTTCAGGACTTCAGGACGTTGCACTTGCACACACACCAAACCCAACAACTTTGTTTCTTTTATAATCAAACGCACTCAACCCTAGTCAGCGATCGATTTCCCGTGGAAGAGGACGGCTAACATGCTAACGTGGACAGTGGCTGATGATCAAACCGAAGCACGTACTACACTGGATCAAGCGATAGGGCCATGTAAAAAAAATTTCAAAGGGAATCTTGCATGTACGGAATATTAAATGAAGTTTATTTGCAAAATTTTTCTAGGAATGAGTGTAACTTTGCGCGACGAATCTAATGAGCCTAATTAATCTAAGTTTTGCTACAATGATGCTACAGTAATCATCCTCTAATCGTGTGGTCAAAGACTTTATTAGATAGGTCTCGTAAAATAGTCCAATGTTATAAAGGTAGTTTTGTATACTGACTTTATTTAATACCCTTAATTATTATATTAAAGAGGCTGGTAAAGTTTTGCCACTCCACTCTCAAAAAAACGCAGCCCATATACCGTACTTATCATTTGCGCGTGGGACTGGACCTGACGGAGGCGGTGAACAGGCAGGTCCTCCATTGTGCTGCACGTACTAGAGCCTAGGTCACGCCATCAAAGTGCGAAGCTACCGACTGGATCGGGTATTAGTAGAGATGCAAGCTAGGGAGGGGGTTGATTTCCTCCTTCCTCCTCATTTTCCTTCTTCTTCTTTGTCGTCTTCTTCTTCTTTCTTCTTTTCTTCCTCCTCCCCTCCATCTATATATGACTAAAAATTATAGAGGGGCTTCATGGACTGAATGTGTGTGTAGGGGGGGGGGGGGGTGCTCAAGCCCCCTTCTGGATCCACTGGGTCGGCTCTACAGTTTTAGAGGCCCTAGAGCGAACCGTATATTATGGGCCCTCTAAGATAAATATATTTTTATTTGAGTATAATATAAAAAATATAATAGTACTAATAATAATAGTTAATTTTAAATACAATATAGACACTATAAAGTAAATGAGCCACAAAATGAAATGAGTATACTCAAATGCTTTAGTCCTTCACAAAAGAAGTTTGTTGTGTATTTCTTGACCCATAATTATTAAAAACATGGTCGAGATCGAGTCCAAGATATCCTTCTCAATATCTTTCTGCCCTTGATCTTCATTAGCATTAACATCACTTGAAGCAGAAAAGAACCTATCTAAATCACTCATTTGTGTTTCGATAAATTGATCATCTCACTTTGTCTTTTTGTTTCATTTTCTGAGAATCCAACAAATAATCTTTAGCTAATATTCTATGATTATACCTACATTATAAAGGAAAATAAACACTATATAATTAGAAGTTTAAAACGAATATAACATACTAATCCGAAGTGATCACTTAGAGTAGAATTTAGAATCAGATAATCAGTAACACTACGGGAAACCGGACATTTGCCGAGTGTCCCAAGCACTCGGCAATACCAGAAAAACACTCGGCAAAGCCTTTGCCGAGTGTAACACTCGGCATATCAGGTGTCGGCAAAACCGTATTTTGCCGAGTGTTTTTTATCGAGCGCTCGATGAAAGCTTTGCCGAGTGCAAATACAGACACTCGGCGAAGATTCAACCGGCTTTGCCGAGTGCCCCAATACAGACACTCGGCAAACAATATTTGCAAAAATAAAAAAAAATCCTCGGGGCCGGCCATGCCACGTCCGCCGCCGGCCATGCCACGTCCGCCACCCGCCGTCGAGGCCCCTCCCAGTCGGCCGCCTCCCGCGCCGCGCCACCTGGCCCCACGCCCGCGCCGCCGCCCGCCGCCTGGCCCCCCTCCCGTCCGGCCACCGCAGCTCCGCCCGCGCGCGCTGCTTGCCGCCGGGGCCGCCGTCCCTCCCGCGCAGGGGCTGGCCGCCCGCGCCGCGCAGGGGCCACCGCCTTGAAGCCGCCGCGCCTGGGCCGCCGCCTTGGAGCCGCCGCGCCTGGTTGGGGCCGCCGCTGCTGCCGCCGCGCCATGGTCGGGGTCGCCGCTCCCGCCGTCGCGCTATTGCTGGGGCCGCAGATCCCGCCGCCGCGCCATGGCCAGGGAGGCAGCTCCCGCCGCCGCGCCATGGCTTGGGCCGCCGCCGCGCTATGGCCGGGGAGGCAACTCCCGCCGCTGGCCGGGGCCGCCGCCGCGCTATTGCTGGGGCCGCAGCTCCCGCCGCCGCGCCATGGCCGAGGCCACCGCTCTCGCCGCCGCGAGGAGAGGAGAGGAGATGGAGGCGAGCGCGGCGCTGGAGGAGAGGAGCAGGACGAGAGGAGAGGAGAGGACACAGAGAGAGAGGCGCGGCGGCGGAAGCTGGGAGAGAGAGGGAGGCGCTGGGGGCTTCTGGCCTTATCCGTCCGCGTGGGTTGTGTGGCTGTGAGAGGAGGGGAGAGAGAGGCTGATCCCGTGATCCGGAGGGGGAGCTTCTAACCAATAGGGAAGCACTATTTGTTTGGGACGGATCGATGACCTGGAACCTTTGCCGAGTGTCCATGAAAACACTCGGCAAAGAATCTCTTTGCCGAGTGTTTTATTTGGCACTCGGCAAAAAATTTTCCACCGTGTTTCAAAATAAATTTCAATTTATCAAACAAATTTAAAAAATAATCAAATTTTGGTATGACACAATTTATATAATCTATGACCCATACAAAATGAGTTGAAGTCAAATTCAAATTCGACAATCTATTTGACTCCAAATCCTATCAAGTCATTTTGAACTCTAAGGTTATTCTTCGGAGATTCTCCATTTTATAAGCAACGTACGTGACAGGTTGTGCGAAACATTCTCTACTTTTTATCGTAGCTTCTAAGTGTGATACCACCATATCATGACAAATTTCATGATTTTCAGACTTTATTTATTTTTTTAGAATTTAAATATCATTCGTACACACGTTAATGGTCATATTTCTTAAGCAAGATATGTCAATTTTTTTATTTCATGGGTAAGGTCTTAAATTGAGCTATATAACATGAATATAATTTTCTAACTCATTTTATATTATTATTTGAATCACTTGTAGTTCAAATTTGATTTGTTTCAAAAAATTGTTTGAAATGGAACTAATTAGTTAAATATAGCAAATAAATACAAAAAAATACCAAAATTTGACATTGAGTATTACATGTTGTATGTAGAGAGTAGGAAAAGTTTTAGGACAAAAAGAGGGAAAAAATATTTTTTTGTCGAGTCTTTGCCGAGTGTCAAATAAAAAACACTCGGCAAAGAGGTCTTTGCCGAGTGTTTTTTATTTGACACTCGGCAAATAACTTGCATACAATTTTTCTACTTGTTCTTTGCCGAGTGTATTTTTTTGTCACTCGGCAAACAACTTGCATACAATTTTTTTACTCCTTATATTTTATTATTTGAATCACTTGCGGTTCAAAAACAAAAAAACTTAAATCTTTGCCGAGTGTCGAATATAATACACTCGGCAAACATGTCCTTTGTCGAGTGTATTTTTTTGACACTCGGCAAACAACTTACATAAAATTTTTCTGCTCCTTATATTTTATTATTTGAATCACTTGGTTCAAAAACAAAAAAAACTCAATTTTTTGCCGAGTGCAAGTTCTAATACACTCGGCAAAGAAGCTTTTTGCCGAGTGTCCGAAAAAATACACTCAGCAAAGAGCTAGGCACTCGGCGTATACGGGTTTCCCGTAGTGTAAGACGGTAACTCACCGATGAGACGTTGATTGATCGGAGTGGAGCAGAGCCACTAGCGGCAAGCATATATTGGTTCCTGCAGGCCAGAGCGAACGATGACTGGCAGATGGTGGACTTGTTTGAGCTTTGGACGTTTCGTATCTCTCTCTTTCTCTGATGTGGACGGCGGAGGCGGTAAAACTAGCGAGTCGCGAGGTGAGGCGAGCAGGTGATTGTTTCAGTTCTCTAACCACTAGGCTAGAGGTCGTTTCACACCAAAGCACAACTTTGACTTCTCTTTTCTATAAAAATATTTCTTGAAAATTTATATGCGTATATATTTATAAAAATAATTTTCAAGACCAATCTATTTATATGATTTTCACATTTCCAAACTCAACAACTTAAATATTATTCGTGATTTATATTTCCAATGTTTGACTCAAACCTTATTCAAAATTACTTCTAATATGAACCGGAGGGAGTACTACAGGCTAACTGGCAAGGATGTGGCCTCCTGGGCCTTAACTCCTTGAAAAAGACAAAGCATATTATGTAGGACATATGTGGTCCTGGCCCCCTTCCAGCTTGGGCCCCCGGCCGTCGCCTAGGCCTAAAGCCGGCCCTGTGGATCCACCCTTGGACATAATGATGACACGATCTAGCATATTGTACATATCAGAATTCCACAAGGATGGTATTGATCTGAATAAATAAGTGGTATTTTCCACAACCATATGTCAAATAAGGTAATAATTATATGGATTGTGATGGGCTAGTTCAACAAATAAGGATGGATATCTCAGTGCCACCTCTCCCTCACTAAACTACATTTCCACGCGAACTGATCGTACATCAGCTGGTAAGATTTCTTTTGGTGGAACATACCCATACGAGTTCTAGTCCTAAACTCAACACGAGTGTCGTATTTTTTTTGGATTTATACCAGAATTCAACTATCGTTATTCTTTCAGTAACAAATGGTGAGGCACATATGCCTGTAGTGACTTTCCCTAAACCAATAGCCTCTTCCTCCTGTGCCCACAAGTTGCGGCGACGAACTTAGCCCAAAAGTTAAATGGAGACTACTATAGAATATAACTTAGGTCCATGATGAAAACAAGCAGGGCCGGGCATATGATCTACTAAGTCCTATCTATAACCAACTACACTCATCCCTCTGTTATGGACAATAGACGGCGTACTAATCGGACTTCGAAATAGGCACTCGCCGGTGGGACCTACTAATTAGCGGTTGCCTGTTGGTATCTAGTCAATTTCTTACTAGTTGGACTTCAAAATAGGCACCCTAGCTAGAGGGGCTAACTAGTTAGCATTTGCTTGGTAACCATTCAATTTCTTCAAGCGACCCAGGAAACAACATCTTGGTTACTAGTCAGACTTCAAAATAGGCACCCCATTACCCAGGATTCAAAAAGGGCTACCCAGGGTACAACAGATTGGTTACTAGTCCGACATCAAAATAGGCATCCCAATATCTATGATCCAAAAAATTCTCAAAAAAAATAACTATGATCCAAAAAGGGGCTTGCTAGCTAGCGGTTGCTTGTTGGCAACCAATTTTTCAATGATAATGTTGTTTGGATAGTTTCTTAAGGGAAGCCTTTTTATTTTAAAACTTTGCTAGACAACTTATATTAAACATAATTTTTTCGCTGAGGAGCTTGTTTGTTAAAACATGTTCAAAATAAGTCTCCAGAACAACTTCTTCACTAAGTTTTGTGATAAACTAACATACTATCAAATTTATTTTTGCGCAAGAAATTGGAAAGAAAACCATAGAAACATGAAAAGGAAAAGGTTGATAGAAATCTATTCATGGAGGGTGGTATGAAAAAAGTAAAAAAGAAGAGGGGAAAGGGATGCCCCACGTGGACAAAACCGACCGCTCGGAGGTCGCAGCGGTCGTTCGTGGAATTGGATTTCGGCAGACAGGACGCGCAAGTCGGTGACTGCACCACTGACACGTGGACCATCCTCGCCCAATATAAGGCTCTCAGGCCGCCCCCATCACGTAACGTGATAGCGTACAGCTCTTTCTATTAGCGTGACTGCGTGAGATGCCATACATGATACATCTAGCTAAGCTAGCTATTCACGATCACGTCTCTCGGCTCGACTCTCTCCCCGCTAGCTAGGGCACCGTCTCGACCGGCCGGCGGATGGCGAAGAGGAAGTCGAAGGCGAAGGCGCCGCCGCCGAAGAAGGCGAAGAAGCTGGAGACGGCGTTCGACTGCCCCTTCTGCAACCACAAGGGCAGCGTCGACTGCAGCATCGACCTCAAGCACCAGATCGCCGAGGCGTCGTGCGTCGTCTGCAAGGAGGCCTACTCCACCAAGGCCAACGCGCTCACGGAGCCCATCGACGTCTACAGCGAGTGGATCGACGAGTGCGAGCGCGTGAACGAGGGCGTCGACGCCCGCCGCCGGGTCGACGACGACGACGAAGATGACGACGCCGACGGCCAGTTCTGATCGTGCATAGAGAGCCAGTGCCGGTATTAGTTCCGGGCGCTTAATTAATTTGCGACATAATCCAGCTCCCTAGCTACTAGTAGTAGATTGATAGATTCGCGCGGCTCGATTATCTCAAGCTTGCTGCCGATCGAATTATTAGTTGTTTCTTTGCGCGCTGTTCCGCAGGAAAATTGTACTATATAGCAGATCAATGGAACAGATCGAGATTAACTTGGTGTATATTGGTTCCTTCATTATCTGTTCTTGTGTTGTTTATTAATGTACGTACATGAGTACAAATACACAGTCCATCCGCTCTACTGCAAACCCTGGTTTTGCATGTCAAATCGAATTGGGAACCTTTCGTGTTCGTTCACGACATTGTCAAATCGAATTGGGAACCTCATAGAGTTCGTAGCAACCAAAGCCCTTCCGAGTTGCAGCCAAATAATTAACGAACTGGGTTTCTTTCGTTCCGACCGTCTATCGCTGTGTTGTTCTGTTCGAGATCCATAAGAAGGCGCAGGGGAAGCACACGTTCAAGATCGCTGGCATCTGCATCGGCAGCGTCAGATTCATCCAGTCCGCCGCCTTCACCGTCGGTGGCCACGACTGGTGCATCCGCTGCTACCCGAACGGTTCCTGGCCGGACAACTTCAGAGACTACGTCGGCGTCTACCTCGCGTTGGTAAGCAAGAACGCCGCCGAGGTCAGGGCACACTTCATCCTGAGGCTGGTCGACCAGGCCACCGGGGATGTCCGTGCTTGTGTTCGTTCGATCCGGCCTTTGTCATCAAAAGGTTCACCACACGAAAGATGGCGGCAGAGATAACTAGGCCTCGTGCCGTTTCATGTGAAGAGCAGCGATCTGGAAGCATCATATCGTCATACATGCGTGACGACAGCTAGCATCGTGATCGAGTGTGACGTCACTATTGGAGCCAAGAAACCACGGTTGGAGGAAAATAAGGCTGAGGTCCAAGTGCCGCCCTCAGCTCGGACCTGTCGGGTAATTTTAGGAGATTGCTTGAGACGAAGAAAGGAGCGGACATGACTTTCAAGGTCCAAGACGTACTGTACGAGGATTTCCCTGCCCATAAGGTTGTGCTTGCGATGCGGTCACCGGCCCGTCTTCGACGCGGAGCTCTACGGACCAATGGAGGAGAAAACTAGCCAATGCATAACTGTTGAGGACATGCATGCATCCTGATGTTTTCAGAGCGTTGCTTCATTTCATATACACGGATTCGATGCCTGACATGGAGGATTTCGACGACGATGCTGACAGCATGGATATGATGAAGCACTTGCTTGTTGCTGCAGATAGGTATGCTATAGGAAGGTTAAAGCAAATTTGCGAAAGCATTCTTAGCAAGAGCCTTGATGTTGAGAATGTGGCTACCACACTAGCTCTAGCGGACCAACATCATTGCAGCAATCTCAAATATGCGTGCGTCGAATTTGTCGCATCATCCAGCAAAATAGATAATGTGGTGGCTAGCCAGGAGTACGTGCATCTCAAAAAATCATGTCCAGTTGTCCTAGTCGATATGCTGGATAATGTTACCAAGCGGCTGCAATAGGTGGCTGAAAACCTGAGATTAGCTGACTTGCCCTTTAAAATATATTGCATAGATCTCTGAGTGAAGAGACTTTAATTGAGCAATGACTTTGTGGCATTATCTATGTTGCCATTATAGTGCTAAATGCAATTATTCTTCCTGGCAGCAACGGACCTACCTCAAGGTCGCCGGTGTCGATTTAGTTGTTACCCTCGTATTATGTACACTGACAAGGCTCGTTGTTCATTTCTACCACAAGAGGAAGACCCCTAGCGCCGTGAAGAGCGGTCCCAAGGCGGATCCGAAGGCGAGGCGGATCCGAAGGCGAGCCGGCTTCTCCGGTCACAAGCATGGAGGCCTAGCTATCTGAATCCCAGGCGGCCACAAGCTTGCTACGACAGCAGTTCACCGCGACAGAAGACGAGACGAGGCACTTCGAGCTTGAGGTCAAGCAGTGGCGGAACTGGAGATAAATTTTAAGGGGGCCCATCCCTCCACACAAATATTTACCCATTTAAAAATCTAACAATTTATCGTAATGTTTCAAATATATACTAGTTAGCCATGACTATGATAATTTAATAAATAATTACGCATGCAGTAGCAATACATAAAAGAGAAAATACGAGAATAGTTTAAAAAAATGGTCAATATATCTTACATGTTCATTTCAATTTCACCGCACGGTTTTCCACTGTATTGAAAATCATCAATAATTGAATCCATGGCGGTCTTCATTGCAATCTCTCTCTCAATACAGAGTACTAAGCAATCTCTTAAAAATCCATCTTTCATTTTAGGTTTTGCCCTGTTTTCCTAAAAAAATTTAACTTAATTTTATTAAACAAATCCAATACTATCATAAGATAAGAAATTAAATAGAAAAATATTCAGAAAATTAGATGATCTAGATTAGATAAACTAGTCCATCAACCCGTGCTTCCGCACGGTTAGAAAATCAGGATCCATAGCTATCAATCAAACCTTCTTACCTTTTTTTCTCTCATTTTAAAATATCCTAACTCGAAAACATGTGTATTTATCTTATTGGGTTATGAATTTATGATAGACTTTAGTTAGTAGTTACTATATATATTTTTTAATCCACATTTACATTTCCTTTTCCGCTTTCCATTGCAACTCTGTATGTATTTGACAAATGGTTAATTGAACGTTCTGATCTATGTGTTTAACTTCTCACTTCTCACCACTTCTCACACATGCATACATAGTCTATATAGTAACACGAACAACGTGCATGTATAACATATTTTTTTTCATATTAGCAATGGTAGGGAGTAGTAATTTGAATAAATATATCGGTATACTTTGGATATATTGTTTAATAGTGACATAAGTAATTTTGATGTAAAATTGGGGGTCCACCCGTGCATCTGCACAGGATATTATTTAATAAGACAGGTGAATATATAGTAGAAGTCCACGAAAATAATTTTTAAAATTTCAAGACATAGGATTTAAATTATGTGCACTAATATTTTTATTTTAAGTACATACATGATCTATACAGTAACACAAACAACGTGCATGTATAACATATTTTTTTTAAAATTAGCAATGGTAAGGACTAGTAATTTGAATAAATATATCGATATACTTTGGATATATTGTTTTATAGTGGCATAAGTAATTTTGATGCAAAATTGGGGGTCCACCCGTGCATCTGCACAGGATATAATTTAATAAGACAGGCGAATATATAGTAGAAGTCCACGAAAATAATTGTTTATATTTCAAGATATAGGATTTAAATTATGTGCACTAATATTTTTATTTTAAGTACATAGCTTTTAAGCTTTGTGTAGAGTGAGAACTGCATTTTTCCTACATAATATTAGGCCTTTCTCACATCAAAAAGAGCATTCCACGTGAATTCCACGTGAATTGGCTGGCGCTAAGACATGCAAGTTCCATAGGGATATATAAGCAAGTGTAGCTTTGAGGCCTCCGTATGCAGCTCCTAATTGGAGCACCACATCATTATGGCATTGTACTTGACAAAGCCCCTCTATAGCTTCTCTAGGAATACAATTTGTCCAGGAGCAATGGCATCTTGTTTGCATAGCCTGCCGAGCAGATATATGTGATTAATTATGTTCCTTACTTAAAGCCATGCTTAGGCAGTAAGGTTTTTTTTTTGCAAAGCTTGGGCAGAAAAAGTTGACACCGTGGCCTTTTTTCGAAGTGTGCAGCGAATGAGATTTATTGTTTTTTTCTCTATAATGGCAAATATGGGTAATTTTGCAGAAATTATAGAGGGTTATTTTGGCCTATTTTTCATAATGGCATAGGTGGGTAATTTTTTAAACAAAATAGATTCGATGGTTGTGATTGTTTGATTTTACCGATTAATGGCCGGATGTTTCTGATTATTATGAGAATTTCTTGTATTTATCTTTTTTTTCTAGAGCTTCTTGTGAGGATTAACGTGGAGGTCACAAAAGGAGCCTCCAATTAGTAATACTAGTGATTGACGTGCGCCCAGCGCGCGACAGACAAGAATGTGATATCATATACTGAATTTATAGCATAAAAATATTCTATTATGAACTTGTTCATTAGACTACAGACATGACATCATAAAAATTCACATAAAAATAGATATGAGCTCATCAAGTTGTAGATCTGGGAGTACATGAATTTATATGGATCACATATTTTACAAGATGAGAAACGAGGGTTCATAATACTACAATAAAGATAAGGAAAGATGATGGTGTCTCCTGCTAATTCTGGAAGATAATTACTGCTAATTCAGAAAGCATAAGAGATATTATAATGTGAAAGAAGCTGATATGAGGTACTGCTAATTCTGGAAGCATAAAAGATACTATTATCCGTGCGTAGAGCCTTGACAAACTCTAGCTACGAGAAATATGTTATTGCAACATAATTTCTCAATAACATGTTCCATTTGGTATGAAAACATTTCAAAACTGAGTTAAAAAAACAAGAGTCAATTCCACTTAGCATACGAACCAAACTTTTTACATAGCAAGTAGATAAAGTAACAGAATGCTTCAAGGTAAAAAAAATGCTTCTTTTCTGCTCCGCGTTCCATCTTGCTTCTGGAATCAGGAAGGCTTCTTTTTTTCTTCTACAAAGTTTAGCAATATACCTGACGCCTTTTGTAGAACAATTGGATTCAACAGCATGTACTGCTCAATGATAATGTCCCTACGGCCCTACATCATTTTAACAAACTGAACATTTTGAATGAAGCCACCACTGTTGTATCCATCAGCCGAGGTTGCCTATTTCATGACAATATATGTGGGAGCTTAGTAATAAAAACATGGTTTCATCAAAGGGCTACAAATATGTAGCAAGAGAACAAATAGTTACCTACAAATCTGTTATAGAGCAAGTAGGAAAAAGAAAATAGCTGAAAAAATAAAATTCCTCTAATGAGTAAGGTTCCATCTATGAAAATTATAGAAGTTCAGCTTTATGCACTACTGACTGAAAGCACTTGCGCCTGCACAGTAAAACGATCACTTTGAACAAATGAGACTCTAGGAACTCCTTCTGTGTATCAAGAACTATAAATGGCATATCACCAAATTCTTTTACAACTCATTGTGAAATATTCACCCCCTACAGATATCATGACACTCAAATAAATTAACACAGAGCAAGATGCAGTCAAACATTTAAAATCATAAAAGGACATAATTTTCTGAGCACTGAAAGTTATTTTCAACTCTGCCATACATGGTCGCCAAATAGGAAGACTTTGTGATATATAACAGAGTATCCTGGAAACTAATACTCCAGATAAAATTGCAGACACAATAGAAACCAGTATGCCATGCTATGCATATTCACTCAACAAATTACTGTTGGACTTTGATGAATCTGATGGTATCTTTTCACATAAATATGCTATTGGCAGTGGGAACAAACCTTATTTATTTGATTTTCTGGCGAGAGAACATCTTCCACTCAGGGTTGCTCTGCCTGATCAACATGGTTTCTTCTGGTCGAACTCTGCAGACAATAGAAAGAGCATAGATTAATGACTGTTTGGTTGGTGCTTTGGAGTAATCTGGGTCCTTTATTTATGACAATGGAAACAGATTGTACTTTTCCATGGAAAATTTTAGTAAGAAGATTGGCTCACAGCGTGTCACAGTGTACCAGCAGTAGTTCAGGTAGAAATACTCTCATTGCAATTTAGCTTAAGTAGTGACATTAAGAGCATTACACATCGTGATAGTGGTGCTCCATGACAGCTCTTTGAGATAGTTGGTCCACAATAGCAATGCTACTGTTGCCCTTAGTTTGGCATCCATCATCCGGAGTGATAAAAAAAAAACAGGTTTCATGATATTATAGGGAGCTGGCGCAAACGGAAAAAGCTTAGAAACTAACAGCAAACTCCATGTATGAAAATTATGGTCTTTTAGTTTACGTAGTACTGAACTGAATGAACTTGTGCTCTAACATTCACGAAAAGAAGTCACTTGGAGTAGCTGAGCGTTGAGCTTTTTTCAGTTTTAGCTTACAGACCACAAGCTGTGATCGAATAGATAAATATATACTTGTCAAATGGGAGGTAATTTGTGACAGAGGATCTCACAAAGCAACACTTAAGATAAAATTACAGGCATCGTAAGAATCAGCCTTCCACACTGTATATTCATTTGTTAAGTAAACTACTGCAGAACTGTGTATATTTAGGGAAGGTGTCACCTAATTTAAATTACGCTGTTATTGTACGATCTCAGAGGAGGTTCAATCAATTAAACAAATGGAAATTGAGAAGGTAATAGTTTCATACCTCAGCTTGACTAAGAGAGATTGATTCTGAATCTTGCAAAGAGTACATGATTTATCAGTGTGTATGCATTCTCCAAGAACCTGCAAATGTACAAAGCTGCCGGAAATATGGCAGCTAGTTCAGTAAAGAGATGGTTTGTTCTACGAACTGTTAAGTAGAATGTTTGATTAGATTATATAAATATCTCGATAGGACATCTGCTAAGTTTGATAGAGGATGATGGTCACTATAGAACTATATGTCAATGAACTTCCAAACATATGAAGACGGCACTACGTGCTCCCAAACTTCACAATATTGAAAGCATGGTAGATTTCAAGGAAAACAAAAGCAAAATGGCATAAAGGTAATAAGTTAGTGACTAAAGCAAGCAACATTTCCTTGCAGATGAACTCCATTGTATCCTTGAGCAGCAGTACATACATATCTTGTGGAACAGCGCAGGAAGATAAATGAAACCTTAATGAGACGCAGGGGCTGAGAGGAACAGATTGGTTGGCTCATGTTGTAGCGGAGGTGTGCGTCCAAACTCCACAGCACCAACTCGACATGCTCGTCCTGCTAAAGCTCTGCATATGAAACAACCTTAAGTACAGTGTGTTCCCATATGTACCTATACAAATTGGTTTGAAAAGGTAATCGATTGAACTCTGAAACAATGAGATTCATCTATTTGTATCATAACTAAACCATTTTGCATAAATTCTGCTCAGTTCCATGGCAATTGAAAAAAATCCCCATTCTCAAACCCTAGGTCTTGGTGACCTTGAAATCCATGGAAGGAAGAGGGACAGGAGAATGTACCTAGGGGCATCCCAGAAAAGAAATCTGGACATAGAAGCGACCGTCCATCGGATTGCTTGCAACGGAGCTTTAGCCCTCCTGCTGATTTGCTTGTACGAGAGAGGGGAGGAAGGGCAGGTGTGCTGCTGTCTGTTGAGGAAGAAAGAAGAGGGAACGCCTTACCGACGACGTGGACCTCGATGGAGCTGGAATCCGAGGGGCCCTTGCTTGCTGCTGCAGAGGAGCGCAGCTGGATACACTCCATCACCAGAGGGCGCGGCAGGCGACGGCGGCATCACCTTCATGTTTGGCATTGCCAGTTCCGTCGCGGCGCCCGTGGCTGTCGCACTGCTTATACTCGCCGGTCGCCGCGGTGGCCGCCGACGGAGCGCGAGGCCGCCCTTGTTGTTGCGCGTCGAGCACGCGCCTTCCTCCGCGTCGGCCTCCAGCTCCTCCCGCCGCTCGACGCGCCGTCCTCCGCGTAAGATAGAATTTGCTTACGTTGGTTCGAATCGGAGGGGGAACATAAGGAGGATTGGCATTGGCCTGGACGCCTACCCGCCCCTGCGCGCCGTCGTTGTTCTCATGCCTCTCCATTGTCGTCGTGGCTGTCGAGGCCGCGAGCCACGAACATCACAAGATTCCACGAAGAACCGGCACCGACGGCACGTCACGTCTGTCGGCGGCGGCGGCGTTGCTGGAAAAGATAACGTCGATATGATGCGTCGATGCGGTATGGCCTGTTGCGTCATACTTTTTTTTTTGGGAATCCACTTCCGCACTTCGGCGGTATGGCCTGACGGCCTATTGGGGCGTTGGGCAGCAATGGCCTACTGGGTTGCACATGCATGCGAGGCATTTGAGCAATTAAATTAATCCTAGCTCTCCTTTCCATGCGGCCTAATTACAAGGATACTAAATATTTTTTCTCCTTTCCATGCGCCCCCCTACCCCATGTAACCAATGGAGCCCCGTAAGCCCTCCTACAATTTCTAGAGGAACAAGAAGGAAAGAATGAGGAGAAAGAGAAAACGAAGAGGATGAAGAAGAAGCAACCCAGCCCCTAACTTTGAATATATGGCTTCGCCACTAAAGCCAATGACATGGCGCAGGAGGTGGCCAATGTGGTGGCACCCTCCACCACCACCAGGCGTAGGCAACCATTCCGCCGCCACAGGATCAGGCGGCAGTCATCCATCCAGAGCTGTTGCTAGCAGCTGTCCCGCCACAGGATGAGGTGGTAGACGTCGCGCCGCAGGCCGTGCCGACAGCTGTCGGGATGGAGCAGCCTGCAGCCATCGCGCTTGAGGAGCCGTCAGCCCTCGCGCCACAGGCCGTGACGGCAGCTATCGTGCGGGAGGATCCGACAGCCATAGCGCTGGAGGAGCCGGCAGCCGTCGCGCAGGAGGAGCCGAATGACCAGGCCCAGCTAGCAGAGCAGATGCCGCACGCTTTGGAGGTCCCGTTCGCATAGCAGGCGCTCCGAGAGCACTGTCGATGCCGATGCAGAGGCCGATCTGCAAGCTGCAATCGGCCATCTTGAACGTGTGGGTCCCCTGCGCCGTCTCTAGACTGGACGTCGACGCCGTTCTTGCTCGTGGAGGACCATACGTTATTGCTCGTGGCCTCTTCGATGCTGCCATTGTCGGTCGGATGATAGTAGGCGCTGGGAATTAATGACGGATCTTTGGAATCGTATGGTCTCTCTACTTTAGATCGCGAATAGATCGACGGCGGTAAGAACCCACCAGTTTCTTCAATTTAATTTGGTACTGGCAAATATGCCCGTGTGTTGTTACGGAAGCTAGAAATTATAATAAAGATAATATAGAGCTCAATACCATGCTCAAAACCAAATATGATAGAGGATATGACCGACACTTTAAGATATATATGTCATTTAATGGACCTTCTCCCTTGATGCAGCCATTGCCATCATCATCTTCGATCAAGTGGATGTGTTATTCTCTTTGCCGCAGACACATCTTCGATAGATATGTTTTTATGTACAATATCGTTTGCAAAAAATTACCTTATTATTTCTGCTTTTAAATTTTATCTTAAATCATATATAATTTTGTTTTAAAAATATTACTATGCAATTATCTTAGTATTTTTATTTTTATATTAAAATATTATTTAACAAATTCTCATGCATCGCGCGGACTATCACTGGTAATAACTAATATAAATAACCCACCAACCCGCTCTAACACACTTCTTTTACGCCCATAGTTACGCACTTACGTGCAGCATGCATCGATGCCCATGCCTCGACCCCGTGTCCACACGATCTAGCTACCACGAAGCTTCGTCAAATTAAACCACGTGCCAACTTGAGGTTGACGAGAGGAGCTTGAGTTCTCGCCGCTCTCAAAGATTTTCTACATGATCCGCGACGTTGTCCAGCTGTCCATGTTCCTCTCATCGATCGACGCGGGAAGATTAGTCCGCGGAACGCGATGGGTCCTGCTCCTAATTCCTCCTGGCTCCTGCAGGCTGCAGCTCCGTGGCGTTTGCGTGTGGATCGCCAAGGGATGCGTTTCCTCCACACCTACTACGTCATGGTGGAAGGGACGACGAGGCCGAGCTGTGTCAAGCTGAGAAAACGACGCCTCTCGGCTCTCTCGCTTGGTCGTCCGCTTTACCTTTTGAAAAACACTGACGACGAAGATTGGCGTCGCCCGTATGACACGATTACTATCCTTTCCAGGCCACTAGAGCGAGCAAGTCATCACTCAAAACCTCGAGCTAGAGTCTAGCTCTAGTCAACCCACACGGAAATACGTACAGAATCGCAGATGATGCAGTACGCGGTGGCGGCACAGCGCGCATCAGCAAGCATGCGCGCCTTCGCCGGAGCTGGGGAGCATCCAGAAGCTGCGCACCTACCGCGAGTCGATCCGGACAGCCTCCTTCCCCGGCGGCCAGTGCATCTCGGCGCTGCGGTTCTTCCCCGCCAGCAGTGACACCGCGGCGCCGGGAGAAGGTGCCTACTGCATCCGCCAGTCCGGACAGTCCGCGAGAAGGATTGCATCCAGGATCCTTCTGCCGCTTCAGCTAGCGATCAAGGCCTTGCTATGTCAAATTTGATATTTTGCTATTAATGCGCCATTGTAACATTTTATTTGTATTTATGAATAATTATTCAAATATTAATTAATTAGGCTCAAAATGTTTGTCTCGCAAAGTACAACAAAACCGTGTCATTAGTTTTAAATTTCATCTACATTTAGTACTCCATACGTGTACCGATATTTTGATGTGACGTGACTCTTTTGGCACAGTTGAATTTAGGGCCAAATTTGAGGAACTAAACATGGCTATGTTTAGATCCGTGAAGATGGGGTGAAAAGGGTCACATCGGACATTGTAGCGCACTGTATATTTTTTCGTTTGTTTATGGTAATTGTTGTCTTACCATAACCTAACTAAGCTCAAAAGATTCGTCTCGTCATGTACCTCAAAACTACGAAATTAATTTTTTATTCACCTACATTTAATGATATATGCATGCGTCATTTGCTATATTTACTGTACAATTAGTTTTTGATTTTATCTACATTTAGTATTACACGTGTGTGCCGATATTTTGATGCGACGAGAATCTTTTTTTTTTTGCATAGTAGAATTTAGGGGGTTGAATTTTGAATCTAAACAAGGCCTTGCTTCGCAACTCCCTCTCTCAGACAAAACCAAAATTGTTATTCGTTGTTAATTTTTTATAAAATATTTGATCATTCCTGCGCATTCATTGTTAACTTCTTTTATAAAATATTTGACCATTGTTAATTTTTTATAAAATATTTGAATTAAATAAAAAGATCAAGCAAATTAAATAATTTATTTTGTTTGGACTTACTTTATTATCAAATATACTCTAAGCATCACTTATTATTTTGTATATCTAGACTAAATTTATAAATAAAATAAATCATTCAATATTGTGTGAGAAAATCAATAACGGATAATAATAATTGGAAATGAAGATAATATATTGCAACTAGCCCTGTTTGCTCTCATCGATCGACGCGGGAGGATTACTCTGTGGCTGCACCTACCTTCTGCAAGCTGCAGCTCCGTGGTGTTTGCGTGTGTGGATTTGGATCGGCCTAGAGAAAACGACGCCTCGCTTGGTCCTCTCGATCGAAAAAGGAAATATATATATTGCGACTAGAGCCAAGTCATCACGCTGGACCTCGAGCTACAGAGTCTAGTGACCGCATACGGATCGAGGACGCAGATGATGCAGACTATGCAGTACGCCGGCGGCACAGCAAGCTTGCAATCGCAGCCGGTGCCGGGGCGGAGCATCCAGCTCCATCACTCTGGCGAGAAGCTTTACCGCGAGTCGATCCGGAGAGCCTCCGTCCCCGGCGGCCAGTGCAGGTCGGCGCTGCGGTTCTTCCCCGCCAGCAGCGACACCGCGGCGGGAGAAGGTGACTACTGCTGGTCTAGCGCTAGCTCTGCATCCGCCAGCCCGGCCTTGGAATACGCCTCATCGGACCGTTGCTCGCTCGCGTCCTTGTCCTTCTCCTCCGACGGCGGCGACCTGTTCTTCTCCGGCGGCCGCCAAGCAGATGGAGTCGAGGAGCTCCGCAACGTCGCGCTGCGGATGGTCCGTGACGGCTACATGAAGGCCCTCATCCGAGCGTTCGGCGCCGCCGCAGCCGCCGTCTCGTCCTCGTCGCACTGCAGAGCCCCCGGCCCCGGCTCCGACGAGCTCCTTCTCTGGAGCTGGTTCTCCGAGCTGGACGTGGAGTGGGTTCTTCATACCAGGGAACAGCGTCTGGACCTGGAGGACGGATGCGCTTCCCTGCTCGATTTCATGGAGAAGTGGATCAAAGCTCTCAAGACCATGGTGGAGGTGCTCTGCATCACGCATCTGGAGCTCCGCGCCAAGAGGCCGGCCGTCACCGGCGTCAGGAAGGCCATCGGGTACTTCCTGCTGCTGGCCACCGGGAAAACGACGGCGCGCGAGCAGGCGGCGGCGGCGGCGGCGGCCCAATTCGTGCGTTTTGCCGAGACGAGCGTCCTCCGGATGCTTGACTTCGTCGACGCCGTGGCCGACGCCGCTCTCAACGACGACGACGACGGCCAGGCCGCGGAGACGACGCTCCCGGGGATGTTGCAGGTGTACACCTGCGTCGTGGATGACTCGCCCACCGTCCTGGCCCTGTTCGAAGAAGCGTCCAGCACCTCCTGCTCCTCCTCCATGTTCGACGCCATGAACAAGGCCTTCCTTCGCAAGAGGAGCAAGCTGAGCGACGCCATTTGGAGCATGATGCAGAAAGTCAGGGCGTCGTTCTTGAGGGACGACTTCTGGAGGGTCTCGCCGGGGCCGGATCAGGCCGGGGGCGTCCACAATACCACCAGGCTGATGATGAACTACGTCATGCTGCTCTGGCGAAACGAAGGCGCGCTCCATTTCGTCCTCAAGGACCAACAAGATCGCTTCAGAATGTTCTTGTCGAAACCTGATGGTTACTGCTCGAGCTCGGTTGCCGAACTTATCAAGAATATGATCGCCTCCTTGGAGAAGCAGCTAGAGAAGACGTCCAATTTCATCTCTGACCCTGGATTGCGGCACATATTCCTGATGAACAACTGCAGCTACGTTTCAGAGAGGGTTTCATCCTTGCTCCTGATGCCGTTCCAAGATAACAGGATCGACGACAGGACCGGTGAATCCAGGGAAAGACTTGGTCCAATGGAGGATTGTGTTAACCAGCCTGATCGGAGTATTCGTGCAAAGATTGAAATGGATTCGAATCTGGATGGCCTTGTCAAGATCCAGAGCATGATGGAAGCTTACCTCGACGCCTCTTGGGAGCCAGTGATGTCTTGCTTGTACCACGACATCCCTCGCGGCTTCCTGAAATGCGGCGGGGCTCTGGATAAATTCGAATCAGAGTTCCAGAGAACTTGCGCCATGCAAAGGATGTGGAAGGTTCCGAACCCTGAGCTCAAGAAGAGATTGCGAAAAGCCGTCAATGAGAAAGTCATCTCAGGTTACGACCAGTACTTAACTGAGCGGAGGGCGAGAGGCAAGAGCAACAGAACCCCGAGGAGCGCTCCCCTTGAACTGGAGGAGCTAATAGAAGAGCTGTTCGAAGGATGAATCTTCATGTTGGTGAGGAAAGCATCGTTTTACTTGGTAGTTGGTATACACTCCCTCCGTATCACATTTAAAAGTCATTTTAGACAAGGTTTTAGTTAAATATTGGAAATATAAATCATGAATAACTTTTATCTCGTTGAGTTTGGAAATGTAAAAACTATATGAATAGATTTATCTTAAAAATATTTTTATAAAATTATATATTATTTTTAATAAATATTTTTATAAATATAAGAAGTCAAAGTTACATTTTGGAGACCGTGTCGTTGTCCAAAACGACTTCCAAATGTGATATGGAGGGAGTACACTTGTACATTTAATGAACAAAAGGAATCAGGGACACGGTATACATTAGGCTATTTCCAGTGGGGATTTCATGTGTGTTTCCAAGAATGCCACATAAGCAAGTAGACAATTAATTTATAGATGAAATGGTCCATACGATGCAACGTTTATTTTGGTGTTTCATAGGCAAGGGATGCAGGACACAGACTTCTTAGAAACTGTGTATACAGAGTTTCATCTAGAGTGCTGACTTGGCACCCTATTTAATGTGCATGAAACTCCATGAAACCTTGCACTGCGACTAGTCTTAGACAATAGGTCCCTGCATGCAAAAAGGTCATGACATTTAATAAATCATTGGTTATTGTTATTTATTCACTACCATTGATAAACAATTTGGTCAGGTCACGGAAGCCTAACAGGAGGTACTCCGCCTGTGGACTGAGGCAGGTGCCGTTAAGCTAGGTCGTGTTTTGTTTTAATAAGAGCTAGGTTGTGTTTTGTGAGTAGTCCATATAAGGAGCCACACGTTTGTGTGTTTGTAAATAAACAATTTTCTAATTAATACAATGATAAGTAGCTCTTATATAAGGAGCCACACGTTTATGTGTTTTGTAAATAAATAATTTTTTTACTAATACAATGGTAAGTAGCTCTTATATAAGGAGCCACCCGTTTAAGTCATGGTAGGACAACGATTACCATAAACAAACGAAAAATGTTACAGTACGCTTTACTCACCTTTTTTACAACTAAACACACCTATAACCATAACCATGACCTATGACCACAAGCCCATGGCTAGATCAGCCCACAAATGTCGAGGACTTGGCCCTCCGTGTTATCAATGAGTTGGTCCCTAGAGTGTTTTGTACGGAATCTTAAGGAGGAATCTTGGGCAAAACACCTACTACGAGTTTCAAATTTGCTGTGTGTTTAGTTCCTAAAATTTCTCTCTCTAAACTTCACTGCTCTCTCTTCATGTATGAAACGCTAAATATGGGTAAATAAAAAAATTAATTACATATTTTTGATGTACACGACGAGACGGATCTTTTAAGCCTAGTCAGGTCATGGTAGGACAACGATTTACCACAAACAAACGAAAAGTGCTACAATGCGGTGTCCGATGTGACTTTTCGACCAAATTTTACCCACTCTTTTTAAAAAACACACCCTAAACAGGGCCATTCATCAGCAGTCAAGCAAACTTGACGAACTTTACGAAAAACGTCAGTACCTACTAGTACCATACGGAGTACTTCCATTTTCATACTAGTACGGCCTGTCACATGGGCCATGGCCCTCTTTCTCTTCGGCCCTTTCCCAGGCCGCAAAAGAAAAAGGAAAAAGGAAAAAAAAAAAGGGACGCCGCACCACAGGGCCCACGGTTCGTCTCGACCAACTCGGCTACCAAACGGCCGTGGCCACCCAGCCGCTGCCCTTCCCCCGTTCCCGTGCTCCGATCCGACCCACGCCGCCGTCTCGGCGCCCGTGCCGGCACCGCGCGCAAGGGAGGCCCGGCCAGCCGGCCGTCCCGCCCGGCCCACCGCGATGCCGAGCTCCCCGAAGGTCTTCTTCGCCTCCTCGGCCTCCTCCTCCTCGCGCCGCGCGGGGGCGCCGCGCCGGCTGCTCACCTCGCCGGCCTTCTCCGCGGCCTGCCTCCTCTTCGGCCTCGCCGGATTCCTCGCCGCCGCTATCACGCTCTCCCGATCCCCGTCCGCTACTCACACCCGCTGCCCGGACTCCTCCCGCCCGCTCTCCGTCTCCGTCGCGTGGGACCGGCGCCCCGGGGATGGCTCGGGCTCCGCGCAGCTCCCGGCCTCGCTCGCCACCGGATCCCGCGGCCGGCACAAGGTCATGGCCTTCGTCGGGATCTTCACCGGGTTCGGCTCCATCGGGCGCCGCCGCGCGCTGAGGCGGACGTGGCTCCCCTCGGATCGCCAGGGTCTACTTCGGTTAGTCGCTGGTATCACGGCTTACTAGTTCGTTTTTCGGTTCTGCTGGTCGAGATCTAGCTGTAGTTTAGGGTGTGAACAGTCATCGTTTCTTACTACGAAGTACTAATCTGCTGCTATCAGTAACGTGGTGAGATTTGTTGCAAACCTGTACTGATTGCTTATGAGAGTTGATTTGGTAGTCTCCAGTTATTTATTTCTCTTGTCTAGATGTAACTTTGATCCGCTACTCAAATGCTCTGCTGTTGCCAATTAGTTCTCAAATCATCCAAAAGCCAAATGCTGATATATATCTGAACACCTGATAAATTATTTGTCTTTATAGAGATCACTGTATGGTAGTACAATCATCTATATGCTCTACAACTGCACTACTGAAATATCTTCTTGTTGGTGTTTCATGTGCTAGATCATCTTCATTGGTGTTCTCCGTTTTCTGATGGGATGCAATGATACTGCAAAATATGTATTGTTTTAGTGTACTTTGAAATAGTGGCGATGTAGGTGTTAGATACCGCTCTCACGGGATGCGATGATACTGCAAAATATGTACTGTTTTAGTGGTACTTCCAAATAGTGGTGATGTAGGTGTTAGGCACCATTCTCCCACCCTTCGCTTAATTGCTACTATCTCACCTAGACTGTTAGGAACTATGTGCTGCCTCCCTGGTCCCTGCTCTCCTAGTGCTTAGTGCTTTTTAGGAATTTGTACTATGCTGTTCTTCTACATTAACTGGTTCATCCTTTTTAGTTGTTGTACCTTTTATCACTGCCATTGGCAGTTCATTAGTTTGAATCTTGAGAAGTTATAATGTCTGATCTTTTCAATGCAAGTTGTGGGAAATTTCTATAACAAATGTTGCCTACCTGTGATAAATCAACCACCACACTAGCTGTAAGATATACAAGCATTGGGGTTTTTCTCTAATTTCAGTTTGCTATCCAAATTGTTCCAACCATGCTTGGCAATTATCACTGTCCTTGTTTTTTTAACCATTGTTTTCCCTTTGGTGATGATGCTGGCTATCCCTTACAATGCCTGTCCTTTTTGTTCTCTGCATTGCAGATTGGAGGAAGCTACTGGTCTAGCATTTCGGTTCGTGATTGGGAAAAGCAACTCAAAGAATAAGATGGCTGCTCTTAACAGAGAAGTTGAAGAATATGATGATTTTGTGCTTTTAGATCTTGAGGAGGAGTACAGCAGGCTTCCATACAAAACGTAAGGAATAGAGCTATTTTACATATAATGATGCTGTCTCTATTCAGGATGCTGATTTCGTCTTATGTTTTAGGTTAGCTTTCTTTAAGGCTGCCTATGCATTGTATGATTCTGATTTTTATGTTAAAGCTGATGATGACATTTACTTGAGACCAGGTGAGTAACAATATCCCAATATCTCCTTTTAGTGACTGCCTAATATGCATACTTCCTTTGAAATGTTATGCTTACAACGGTTATTTCGCTGTGTGCAGATAGACTTTCCTTGCTTTTGGCTAAAGAGCGGTCACATCCACAAACATATATTGGATGCATGAAGAAGGGGCCTGTTTTTACTAATCCTAAGCTGAAATGGTTAGTTTAATCATTTAATGTTATTTGATACAACAAGCTCCTCTTTTCATAGTGTTTTTTATTGGAAAATTGAAATGGTTGTGCACTTGAGAAAATGAAATGCCTACATTATTATGCTAACTATGTCGAAAGTAGCCATAAAGTGATAATTGATCTGCATGTGTAAATTTTCATTTCTTCTACTACCTAAGGGATGCTAATTACTTCGTCAACATGTGAAAATATTCATGTCATTTCTTGTGTCCATCCATCTATCTTTACTTCAAAAGGTTCTATAATTCAAGAGAGTAGATTTCTCTGTCTAAAATAGTGTATTGGGAGTGTAGTATATGTCAGTATGCACCGGCAAGATTGAAACTAATACTTTTCATCTTGTTAGTCTCGGAAGGAAACTGTCCTAATAGAAGTGGTTTTAAGCAAGACTAGCTTGCTAGCCTATTTAAGGAATAAGACTACATGGGCCAGATGGCCAGATGGGTGAACGGTCAAATTTTAGTCTGACTGAAGCTAGACAAAATGGCCAACCATTGCTGGAACCAGCATATATGTTTCAGTAAATTGTGCTATGAGTACCTACACTTAGTGTTATATAGGATTGTTTACTTGCGAGTTGCAACTTGCTATGGGACTATTGGCATGTCCGTGAACTTTCATAGTTGCATTCTTGGATCAAATCTTTCAATTTGATTCATTAGGTTTCTGGATATCCAATCTTGGAGCTTGAAGTTAAATGTTTTTCTCCATTACTAACTGTTATATCTGGTTCAAGAGGAAAGGAGCCATGAGTCTGGTAGTTGTACCCAGCCTGGAAGTTGATGTACTAAAGAGTTTAGTTAGTGCCGAAAGAAGGTTTGGACTAAGGAGTTAGTTAATTGGCGATGCTTGATTAAACTAGAAAAGCACAGTCCTAGGGGGCTAAGTGTCCTAACTAAATTAGGAGGGGCTGGTGTGCCTACAAATCCTTTATATCTCGCTCTGTAACAATCAGAAACTAGCCAAGAAACAACGTCTTCCGCAATTGCTTTTCCCATCCGTCTAGTTCTCTCTTAATCCCCGCTACCATTCCCCTTTTGGCAACCATGGTATGTTCTATTCACAGTCACAGCCAAGGCTTCTGGCAAGGCCCCATATAAGCTCTGCAACTAAACAACTGCCCACAAGGCCACAACATTGCTCCCTTTCAAAAAAAAAAGTGTTAGTGGTCGCAGGTAATGTAGTATCTACATGACTGCATACATGTTATGGTAATGTAATTGACAAGTACAAGAACTAATTGGCTAAACCATTCACTTATGACCCAGATGAATGAGAACATACACAGATACAGCTATATGTGTTTGGTTGTGCCTGACTGCACAACTTGCACATGAACTCCCCTTGAATGGCATCAATTTAGATGAATTGCTTGGTTTACCTGCAGGCTCAGGCTGGTAAGTGATGTTTGTTATCTGGGGAATACACTACCAAATTTAGGGCCCTTGAGTGGAATTTGCTCAATGTGTTGTTTCTTGTTTGGACTTGCCAATGCTTTGAAACTATTAAGTGTGCTGTGTATAGATTACTCCCTCCATTCCAAATTGCAGGTATGAGCCCCAATCCTTCTTACTCGGATCAGAATACTTCCTTCATGCATATGGGCCAATTTATGCTTTGTCAGCTGATGTGGTGGCTAGCTTAGTTGCCTTGAGAAACAACAGGTGAGTTGCAGCCAATACTCTGCCCATCTTATCATGAAACAGAAACTAAAAGACCTTCTGTTCCAATTACTTTCTACTTACACATGTTCTTAATTGTTATTAGCAAATATGGCGGTTTGTCTTTTATTTTGCATCAGTGCATCACTACCAAATTAGTCTTTGTAAAACATGCACTAGCTTCTGGGTAACTGTACTGGCTGGTATAACTGGGATACCTGTACTCACGACTGCCATGAAAAAGAGCTTTTCACCTGGCAAATGTACAGCATCTTTGATTGTTTCATGTCTGCTTGAAATTGAGAATGAAATCGTGGTGTGGAAACATTCCTCTTGCAGGATTGAATTTTGAGATATTGTGTTCCCCTGACGCTGAAAGATTACAGCACAACATTCTCAACATTCTGTTATTTCAAGTTTATGCAACTATTTTTTACTGAAATTTTGACCTTCTAACCATGGATACGGCACGGGGACATGTGTTTCTTTCATCTATAAAACAGTGCTGTAGCATTACCTTAGATTTTCTGTTTCCTATTTTTGGTGGAGATGTACTATGTGACTGAGCAAGAAATGTTGATTGCTAATACTGTATTGAAGTCACGAACTCTGTAGAGGTTCTACAGGAAAGCATGCAAACTGACATTTTTAGCTTAAGAAACACCAGAAGATGTTGTTAGACTCAGTTTCTCACGTAGTAGCATTATTGCATCACTGTTGAACCTCTGATTTGAGTAATTTTATCTGCTGCTTACAAGATTCTTTGCATATGTTTTGTCCAGTTTCCGTATGTTCAGCAATGAGGATGTTACAATTGGATCATGGATGCTTGCTATGAACGTCAACCATGAGAACACGCATGCACTTTGTGAACCGGACTGCACAGAGTCCTCAATTGCTGTCTGGGATATTCCAAAATGCTCAGGTAATTTCCTTTTTCTTATTTCTATGCTCGCATTAGTGTAATAAGCAAAAGTATGGATTTCTACGACATTTATACATTCCCTTGCCCCCCTGCAAGCACTTAGCTAACATGTACTATTTTTGCACTATACTTTTATCAACTATGCATATGAAGACCAAAAATAGTAAAGCATTAGTAAACAATTTTTTAAGGAGTATTAGTAAACAAACCTGTAAATAGGTTCTACGGTTACTAGTGTGTAGTTCATAATAATATTCATAAATAAATTTCAGGGATGTTTTTATGAGACTAGAAACTTATAGATGTTGGTCTTCATACCCTGTTTAAACCTTTATCCTTTCAAAATGTGTATATCTTAATCATTACAGACCAAGCTAGGGCCTTGCTAATATCCAAATCTGTGACCCAGGGCTATGCCACCCAGAGGTAAAAATGCTAGAGCTTCATCAAAGAAAAGAATGCACGGGTGGTCCAACTGAGCCAGCTGAGGTGTCCGAGGGCTCCGAGTCTGATGACCGATGATTTCTTCATTGGAACGAGAACTACGGATCTAGTAGTTGACCTCTGCCCTCACTAAATAGATGCTGTTTGGAGTATTCATTGGATGAGGTACAATCATTACGGGAGCACTGTTCAAGAAACCTATACTGGCGGCGTCATAACCTAGCACTGTAGCAAAGGCATTATCATTCAGCATTCTTGTCATAGCAGCCTTTATTGCTTTTTTTTTTACAATGGAACCACGATGGTCGTTTGGAGTGTTCATCTGTCCAGTAGCAGAAAGGAATTTTGTTGTATAGAAATTAGAAGGGAAACCGGGAAAGAATGCATTGGCAGTTGATAGACCACACACACCTTCTGATGCTGTGACACTGAAAACTAGCGGTTTACGCATGATATTTGCTGATGACGTGACTTCATTTTGCTGAATTCATTTTGCCAATGCTGATGTGACCCCTATTGCAAGGCATTCCCATTTCACACATGTGACATCCTTTCTTTATGTCTTCCTTTCTTTTTATAGAGTCTAATTTTCGGCGGTTGGGTTGAGATATTTGGTCAATTGAGCCCCAAGTTATGGCGAGTAATAATGTGGAGCGTTTATCTCCAGCTGTGTGGCAGAGATTGGGATAACAAAACATTAAATACGAAGCCAAACTGATTGGTCGCTCTAGCTGTTGCTGATCTAAAGCCCAGCAGTCCATAATAATTCGGACCACTTGCACCAGCAACTTGCATGAATTTTCCTCAGATGCATTTATTCGATTTTGAAGCTGCAGGCAGCTCAGATTCATCAGTCAAACACTCAAACGGCTTGAATCGCTGTGTGTGCACCGGAAGGCTTGGTTGCGAGCGATGGGGGCAGCGACAGTAGCTGCATGCCAGCATCATCCAAGAACGAAAATGAAGCCAACGCCTGATCTGCAGAGTTTTCTTTTGCGGTTCGTTGGAGCCTTGTGTCGAGACAGACCCCTGTGATTCGGCCCCTCACGGGGCCTCTGACTAATGAGTGACATGATAGTCCGCGACAGGGGTTCCCGTCAGGTCGCGGTTGCCGCGGAAGCTTTTTCTCAAAAGCCCCCGACCGCATGCACAGACAGGCAACGCCAAGCTGCCGCCGCGTTCCGGCAGAAAGCAGAAAGAGCTGAGCGCGCAAAGGCCAGGCCCCTTTTCCACACACAACCCATGATGAAAAAACCTATACCATTTCGATTGATTTGTTTGATTGGAAACCAGTAATAAGTTACAACAAGGACGAGCCACGATTGATTATTCCTCATGCTGCCGTTGCCGAGACGCCTTTTCCTTCTTTTTTTTTTGGGTCCGGCAACACGAACACAGGTAATATAATAATAAAAAATATGGATATTTAATCGGTTGGTCGATCGATCCCCCTCGCTTAATTAGCTGTGGAGGATGGCCGGGTTGCAGTAGGGCCCGTTGAGCCACCCGTCGGTGATCTGCTTGTAGGCGGCCTCGGTGAGGTGGATGCCGTCCCAGCTGAGGTGCGCCGCCGGGTTGGAGCACGCCGACGCCCCCGACATGCCGCACCGCGCGCTGTTCTGGTAGTTGAACTTGCCGCCGCCCGACCCGCAGCACGTCTGGAACGCCGTGCTGAAGCCTGCACCACCATCCAGAATTGTTGTTAGTTAGGCCAGACATCACATCACAGAAGCAAAGAGTTGTTACTTGTTAGGCCACAGATCACACGGGCAAATGCACGCCGGCCGCGGCGCGGGAGCGCAACGTGCAGGAGCAGTGCCGGGGCCCCGGGCCCGGCCGGTGGGCGTTCAATTCGCATGTGTGTTGGTTGGGGGAACGAACGTGGCCGGTCTCGGGTCGGGAACATGCTCTGCACAGCGGCAGGGACTGAGGGACAGCCGGACAGGCGCAGTCAGTCACACGGTGACACAGGCAGCCTACGCGAAGACGTTGGGAACATGATGGGCGGCGGCACCGAACCAGGCTATCCGCCATCATCGTCCCATAATTGGGCAGTGCCGAGATCCGGCACCTAAACAAATGCGCGTCAGGATCAGGCCGCCGTCGTCACGAGCACGAACGAACCCAAGTCGTTTTTCTATTCGCCGCCGGGCCGCACGACACGCCCACGCCCACGTTCCCCCCTCCTCCCTCGCCGTGCGCGCGCAGCAGCAGCAACGGGCATGTCTCTCCCGTCGCCGCAGGCCTCTGCACCATGTCGTGCACATGGCTTGGACCCCTGCCCCTGCCTGACTGCTGCCGCCCCTGCACGGGTTCACAAAACAACACGGGATTCCGCCCCTATCCGGACGGACGCCAAGCGCGTAGGTGCCTGGCTGCCTTCCAGGACGCCGCATTGAAGAGTCTTGGCAGCTGACCGTGCGAACAGGGCCGCCGGAAGAGCCAAGAAGAGGCGCGCGCTGCCCGAAGGCTGCCGCGGCTCTCGTCACGGACGCTCGAGGACGAGGTGCGTGACAACTCGCCCTCGCACGCTGCGTCCCGTCCACCGTCCTCGTCCTAGCGACACCTACCCTGACTCCCCTACTGTGCCTGCGTTCCCTTCAGCAATCAATCCAATCCAATCCAATCCAATCCCCTGCTCCACCCGAGACCACCGACCACATGCCCGGTCGCCGCCGGCGTCGGAGACGACGCGACGCCACCGGCGAGCCGCGACGGCGCAACCGTAGCTGAGAGGGAAGTGAACGCACGTACCGTAGCTGCCGGGGCTCTTGACCATGTCGTAGACGCCGGAGTAGAAGTCGGCGTACATGATCCTGACGTTGGCGTACTTCCCCTGCAGGCTCGAGATCTGCTGCTTGAGCTGGTTATTATGGTTGGTCGAGAGGTCATTAAACTTCTTCAAGCACCCGAGGCTATCGTAATCCGCGCTGTTGGAGGTGCCGTAGATGGTGAGGTAGATGGGGAAGCATCCGATGGGGAGGACCCCCGGCACGACGATGTCCTTGGCGCCCATGGCGATGAGCTTCTCGACGCCGTTGGCGATGGTGGAGACGATCTGGGGCGTGTACGTGCTGGCCTGGTCGGTGTTGTAGTTGCCGAAGAGCATGGCGTTGTAGTCGTTGCCGCCGAACTCGCCGAACACGAAGAGGGAGTTGGCCAGGAAGCTCTTGCAGTCGCCGCTGCCGCAGATGGAGGTGGTGATCTGCTGGAACCACTGCAGCTGGAAGCTGATGGGCCCGTTGTTCCAGATCTTGTCGGAGAGGCCGAGGGACCGGAAGAAGGGCGCGTCCATGGCTGTGGCGCCGGTGATCGCCATGTTGGCGCCCTTCTTGAAGTCCGCCGAGGTCGACTTGGACGGCGGCAGGAACGGCAGCCCGAACTTGCTGCCTGCAATTAATGGAGAGATGTCACCATGTCAGAGAGGCGAACAGAGAGTGAGTGAATTGAAAGAGAGAGAGTGCAAGTGTGGCGGCGTACTGAGGAAGTCGACGACGACGCGGCCGTCGCAGCAGCGGCAGGTGGGGGTGCCGAAGTAGGTCTCGCCGTAGGGCGGCTGCGTGAAGGTGATCTGCGACGGCTTGCCGTTGGTGCAGAGGTTGCCGGTGTCGGTGATGGAGTCGCCGAAGTTGAAGATGGCATTGTACTTCTGCGCCGCCGCCGCCGCCGCCCACGACAAGCACAGCAGCGCCGCCAGCGCCCCAGCCGCCGCCATCCTCCTCATCTCTCTCAGCTCAGGCGGCAATGGCCAGCGGCAGCAGAGCTTCGGAGCAGAGTGTTGCAGAGCAGAAAGCTTGAGCGAAACGACTGCCCGGGGCACCTTTTTATAGCCTCGGCCTCGTGAGCGAGCCCGGCCGCCAAAACTTTCGCGTCCCGCCTGGAGCACATAAACATACAGGTGTATCGCAACGCATCGCGCATGTGTCGTCTCCACCTTTAGAGCCGCCGCGCCCTACCCGGCGGTGTTCGGCGGCCGCTGTCCCGTCCGGATCCGGGTCCCGCGCCGCCCCGCCACCCGATCGGCATCGGACGAACGGCCCAGATCACGCTCCAACGGGCAGATCACGTCCCAATCCGGTGATCCGGACCGTCCGCTCATTGGGTTAAGTAAACGGGCCGCGCCCGTTCCGTTCCGGCGGTTACTTAGCCCGGGCAACGGCAAGGTGTCCGGCAGGAGGAGCGGGGATGAGCTCATCTCGTGCGCTGTGGCTGTGGCCGCTCGCCCCCTTTTGTCCCTGGCTTTGCGATTCACCGGCGACTTGGCATGTGATTTTTGTGGGGAGGGGAGCTTTTCTTCCTTTTCGGGTGGGCAGAAATGAATCAATGATGGGGGTTGCCGGGTGCGAGGGCCAATCAGAGTTGGGTCTTGGCCGGATGATTGCGAGAGGCGGGCGTTTTCCAGCCAGCTAATCGGCGATTAGCCAGCCGGTGGCCGCGGCGAGTCCCGTGCCGGGGAGGGCTTGCTCGCCTCCCCTGTTCTGAAAACTTGGGGATTTGGGTTGGTAGGTTACTAGTTACTTTCAGTTTCGGTCTTACCGGGGAGAAAGACGGCTTTTCTTCAGGGAAGACTGAATGAAGGACGGTAGCAGACGTGAAGGACCGGCACTCGATCATCTATGTACTCTGATATATCTCTCTCCCGTTCACCTTTGTTTGTCCTTTGTGTGATGCAGTTTCCTTCTTTGCATCTGTAAAGGGCGCCTACTATGGCTATACGCGTGTCGTGGCATGGAAAATGTTGGCGAAGCTTGCGTGTGGTCATGGCGGATGTTGTGACCGAGGTACGTAAGCGAGGCTGACCTGACCGTCGCTGCCCTTTTTTATCCCTTTGATGATGATGCATGCATGCATGCATGATTTGTTCTGTTCTGAAGACGGGGAGAGGCCGGGTGATACATACGGTGTCCAGCTCGATCGCTCTCTCCGGCTCTGGAGAGCACTACTGTGCTGGTAGACACCATCACACCAACAGTAGTAGTAGGCTAGTAATAGCCTACAAAAGCTCTCTGTTTCTACCTTTCTTTATCTAATTTCTTTCGTTGGCGTGTAATGTCTTTTTCTAATGTCTATCCAGATCGAGTTCCAGACCAATGGTCAATCAACGGAATTGGAGGCGCGAAACTTGCAAAAAAAGAAGGTGCAGACGATCATCGAGCAATTGGCGTCTGTACGTGTGTGTACACGTCGTTCGTTCCAAGCTAGGGGAAATGCCAGATAGATATATGAATTGGAAGTGTGCTACAGCGCTGTGATGTTGCACACTCCACTGCAGCTAGCATTTAATTCCCGATCAAAATGGCCGCTACTAGGTACGTGCTGAGCGTTGGCGATGCTTGCAAGTGTCTCCGATCCATATCGTGACAGCATATAATATATACTACGTAGGTTGGCGTACAGGGATGTCTTAAACTCGCGTACTGTTATGCCAGTGGGTGCCAACACAACGTCTTCACTAAACAATAATCATGAGACCGGGATCGAGTGTGAGGTAGCCAGCTGCTAGGGCCCTTGGATCACCAAGAACACCACCACCATTAACCCAAAATAACCTCTCTCGATGTGATCCTGCTATCTGCTTTGAAGAATCTCTTATATAGACACATCATAGCAGCAACTCATAGCAAGTGTGCACTAGGATATGCATCGTGCTCCAGGCACTTTGGTGCAGAGAGGCAGATGCTGGTGAGAAGGTGATGGAACAAGGCCCATCCCAGGCCACTTGATGCAATAGCGCGCAGGGACCATCAGCAGGTAGCACCGCCCGCGTCAGTATTTTGGGCCTATATATATATATATGTGTGCAGCACAGTGTCAGTACTCAGCAGTGATCAAATTAAAAGCCGTTAGGCAGGGTTAAGTTGCTGCCGTCTCATCAGTGTCGACTCGACTAAACAAAGTCGAGTCCCCTCTGTCGTTTCGGCGACACCACTACCACCAGAAAACCCACAAGCGTAACGGAATACCACTATTCTTTTTTTCTTTTTATAAGAGCAACTGAATACCACTATTCTGCTACTCCTACATACGTCTAGGATGCACAGTGCACACAGCACACATGCATACACCAGTAATCGAACAGTGCGTATTTTAGCATCTTTGTTATTGTAGTATATCCTTGGCGCGCCGATGTGATCGTTGCGCATCATCAATCAACGTGCATGAAACAATAATAATAAGACTATGACAAGTGCTTGATGCAGCAGCAATATATGCTACTGATAGATGCACGAGAACGAGCCTATAGACCTACTGTAGTAGCCTCCGCGCGGCCTGGGTTCAATCATTGCACTAATCCTAACAAAGGCACCATCATCATCGCCTGCAGTCCTAGTAGAGAGATGCCGTGAAAAGACACTCGGCTCTTGCCGGAGTTGTTGGCGCGTCGTCGATCGGCCGGGACGACTAACAAAAAGGCCGCAAAAAAGCTTGAGAGCCCTCCCGCTCCCGGCTGGTCGAGATCGACGGCGACGACGACCAGCACCCAGCAAGTCTTCACGGGTCGCAAGCCATCTTAGCTGTGAGAGACGGCGACACGCACCCAAAATCCCAAACATATATTAGCCTCTTCCATAGTTCCATTCGCGTGGCGGCGGCGCCTTGCACATCTCGATCCCGGTCGGCCGTATATATTCCCCGTTCCTGTCAGGCAGGCGGCCGGCATCACGGCAGCTCGATCTATCCACGTCGATCTGTAGGCACGTTCGGCATCATCACTCTCTCATCTCAGTCTCTCCGGCGACCGACGAACACGCCGGCGGCAGCCCAGTGGCGCTGGCATCTAGCTGCGTGCTCTCACGGCACTGCACCCACCATAGTTGGTTCGGCCAGGCGTTGCTTTCGAATTGAACGCGACACCACCACGGCCGCACCCAACCGCAGCCAGTGTACGTCCTGGGCCTCTACAGGGAACGAACGAACGAACCGGCCGGGCAAAGGCTGCTCGCGATGGAGACTGGCATGCGCTCGATCGGACGGGAATGATATGATTGGGGGTGAGCACCGATCGGGATCGATCGATGCATATATGGGATCGGACGACGCTAGGTACGACGATATGATCCAGGGCTGGGGCTCGGCTACGGCGACGGCCTACATACCACGGCTACCCTCCTTGTCCTTGAGACGTTGTGTTGCCTGCTTGTGTTATGGTGGGTGCATGTCGCTGTTGGCATCGTTAAAAATATGGTTGCGATCGAGCTAGCTGCAATCGACGACGATCCAGTGGTTGGGGGCCGTGCTGTCAAGTCATGTGTGCGTACGTTTTCGTTCCATGCATGGACGACGCGCACACGATGGGAAATTAATATAAACACGCGAGATGCCCCGCCATCGAGGTCCATATATCTCGATCTCCTTGAATTGCTTGCTGTCTCGCATGCAACAACTTGCCCGGCCCGGCCTCTCGATCTCATCGACCACCGCTAGCTGCTCTACCTGCTACACTACACTCACTCGCTACTCTCTCTGTCTTCTCTGACTTTTTTTTTTGGAGAGCATCTGACCCTTTCATATAATCGATCTGTCTCTGACCTGTAGCACGCCAATGCTGAAGAAGTGAGGCTTCCTTCCTTGGCCGATCTCGTCTTCGCGCGCGCGCGCGCAAGGTGTGGAAGCCCAGATGCTGCTGCTTTCCTTATTCATCTCATCATCATCTCATTTTCGCCCGTGGATGATATGCTTTGAAACGAGAGGGCCCGGGGACATAAAGGAGGGCGGCTCTGATCGATTTCTGAATATGATATGATGGAGCAAGATTATTATTGCTGATGGGTATGCATGGCGCGCTGGTCTTGCCATCGTCCAACAACTCTCAACGAACGGTCAACACACTGCGAGTTTATGGACCATGGCGATGGCGTATTTGCAACAACTGCATGCAAGTGTCTCGCCATCGGCCGACCCAGCAGTTCACTCTCATAGATGGGTACAAAAGAGGGACTAGCTAGAGCAAAGCAAAGGTCGTTCGAGTTAACTTATTGATATGATGCATCTATCATCGCCCACTTGCATCGTCGCATAAATTCTGAACTTGTCATGATCTTGACTGTTCTGGCGGTGTCCACATTCGATCTCCGATCCAGTTCACTTGTATCTCAATTTCTCATTTTGCCGCGCGTGCATATATGCATGGCCTCTGTCAGTTCAGCAAGTGGTGTTTTAGAATGTTCCTAAGCTACAAAGCGGTCATGGTGTCTGACTCTTCGTTGATTTGTACCGCAGCTTCCCTCGTTTCTGGACTACTTGGGGGGGGGGGGGGGGGGGGGGGGGGGAATAACGATTTACTACTCTGAATAGCTTTTCTGAAAATATGTCAGCCGTTTGTATTACCACAACCGTACAGAGCGAGGAAAAGTTATTTGAATAGCTTTTCTGATAATGTAATGTATATTTTTTTTTGGAAAAGGGATATTTAAACAATATTTTGGGGAAAATTATGTATGAAAACTTACTTTTTATGCATGTGGGGATGACTCCATGCGTGCGTGTAGGAAATTAATAAATCTTGTAAAATTAAAGACACAAGCTAGCTTTGTGCTATTGCCGGGATAGAGTTGGTGTATATACTCCAGTAGTGGTAAAAAGTCCAGCTGGATCCATTCCTGCTCCGTAGACTTAACATCCTTACATCCATGACAATTTTGAATGGAAATTGGAAACATTTTCATGTATGAGCGCTTCGGCACTGTCATGGAAAAATAAACTAGCTTTTGTGTTTTATTGCATCAGCAAATCTTATAGTAACTTTAAAGTAGTGAAGTTGCTTTTTCTAGAGTTGAGAGTAGACTTATGCACGAACACACTCTTGATTAAAAGGCAGTAGGGTGGAGCATACACAAGAAACGAAAGGATCCGTTTCATTTAGGTGTCACCTCACCTAGTCCCGTCCGGACACCTACCAGGGGCATGTTGGATCAACCTGCTGGATATAGTGCTATAAACCTTTCTATCGCAAGTTCTCCGGGCCCCTTTGCCATGGTAATAACTAATAATTCGTCCTTGACAAATAATTCTGGTGGTTGGGGAAACCGGACAAAGGCGGTGTGATTATCCCAATTATTCTCTGATTACTAGCTTTCAGCCCATCGTTGTCGCTGTGTTACACTCAACAATCATAAATGATGACGAGAACTCAAAGGCTATATATTATCATCGATGCTTTTCGCGAGTAGATGTAGAGTTGAGTTCCACTATATTATATGCGTAATATCGGAGGATAGTGTGCGTTTGGTATATCCATTTGTTTTTTTTCCTGCGAAACGCGGTTTGGTATGTCCATTTTGGCCAACATAGATCAATAAATTAAGCCCCTCGCTTCCTAGTGTTAAGTTGCCTTGCTAATTGTTTAAGCAGTTAAATAGCACATATACGTCGGGCTGGTAAATTAGTAGAACTTTCCTTTGCCCTTGATGCCGCTAGCTGTGTCTCATTCGAACTTAGAGATATGGGTAGCCGCCAGTCCGCCACTAGGACAAATTCGGCCCACGAAACAAATCTTGGCCCGCCACTCATCCGTGTGGACTTAGGCCTAGTGTATTTTTTTAAGGTCTAATTCCTATACTAGTGGCCTAGTGGGGTGTGTGGAATGGATGAGTGCATGAAATCTAATAGAGTAAAATGCATGAGAACTTCATCAACCTGTAAGGTGTTACGTATATATATAAACTAAGTGTATTTCTAAATTATAAATTTTTTAAATTGTTCGCTGCAACAGTACACATGTGCCATTACCATCGCGCCGGAAAACGAGCATGTGGGCACGGGAGAGAAGAATCCACCAGCACGTGATTTTTTCCTCTACTCGTGAGCATAGATTACCCACATCCTACTTAACAAAATACATCAGACAAAATCACGCAATAATATATCTGGCTTTCGAATATATTAAAAGCTAACTGTCTAAAGTTGGGACGAAGCTAAAACAAATAGGGCCAGTGTTTATAAGCAAAACTACCGGATGAAGTTAAAATATCAAAAGGGGCCGGTAGGACCGAAATATGAGTTTTCGGCCAAAATTTCGGCCGGTATTTATGATTTTTGGACGAAATTTAACTGGAATTTAGAGCTAATTGTCAGTACCGGCCGAAAAATAACCAGTACTACCGGTATGGGCACAATACCGACCCATACCGGTAGGACCGAAATTCGCCGATTTCGGTGAAAATTCTGAACACCGTTTATAAGGCCATTCTCAATACAAGATTTTATTGCATGATTTCCAAAAGTGTCATGTCATCTTATAATTTTACCAGACGAATGAAACTAGGTTTCTCAATAGAAACTTTCATTTCATAGTTTCGTATGCTAGTATATCATTTAAATATTTTATTTAAGTGACCAACAGGAGTTGATGAATGTGTATGATCAATGAACTCAACACCCTTCATCTTGGTTTCAATGTTCTTGGTAATGTCATATAATAAGTTTCATCCCCGTAAAACCTAACTCTTCTCTCTCCCTATATAAATTTCATGCCACACCATTTTTGCCTGTGTGGTATGTCATTTATTGAGAATGAAACTCACGTATGTGAGAAATCTGTTTACAGCCTGTGAATGCAGTTTCAACATATGTGCATGTGTACTTTCCATTTGTTTATTTTCATATTAAATTCATGTTCGAATTGAAAAGTCGCAAAGAAAATAGAGTATGGTTGAGGCAAAAATCAGCAAATTGCTACTCGACCGAATCCCTATGAAACTGGAAGAAATGAAATAGTGGCCGGTCGCATTGACTTCTTCGTTCTTATACAGAGAACAATCTTATACAGAGAACAATGAAACTTCAGAATGATTTCAAAGAAGAATCATATATAGTTACACGTCCAAATTAATAAAAAGGAATCAAGTTACACATGCACAACATGTATGTCTTCTTGCAGCTGCAAACATTCAAATGCCGATCGACCACGCGGCAACAAACGGTTTGCTTCTCTGTATATATATTTTTTTCAATAAATAAAGAGACTGAAAATAGCACAAGAACAACATTTGAGTATCCGATGGCGCACCGTGCAATGGTTGCATATGCATGCATGCATGCGAAATCACTCATGCACCGCTCCACCACCACGGTCTCATGTCCTCCTCCGACGGGAGCATCGTCGTCGTCGTCATCGTCGGCCTCGCCCCGGTCACGTTGTCCTCGAACACAGCCGCGCCGGCGGAACCGACACCAGAAGCAGAAGCACCCCCTCCTCCGCTCGATCCGCCGCCGGCGGCGGCGGCGGTGGCAGCGTTCCAGTTGGCGCCGTCGTCGGCCACCACCGCGGCGCGCGCGGCCGCGGAGTCCTTGCCGGTGAGCCTCTGCACGACGTCCTTGAAGTTGGCCTGGTCCGTGCTCACCTCCCTCGTGACGATGTGCTTCACCTTCACCTGCTGCTGCTGCTGCTGCTGCTGCGCCGCCCGCCCGCCGGCCCTGCTGCTTCCTTCCGCGGGAGGAGCCGGCGGCGGCCTCGACGATCCGCCGCCGCCGCCGCCGCCGCCTTTCGGTCGGCCAGTTTCCATGGAGCTCGAGCAGGTAGCTTATTACGACGCTAGCTCCAGCAGTCCAGGTCGTGTCGCAGCAGGCCAGCAGCAGCAGAAGAAGCTTCTTTGATCTCAGCTCCGGTTGCAGACTGCTTGCAGTGATGAGGAACTGATCGATGGAAGATCGAGTACCATTTATAGGGCTACAAAAAAGTAAGTACGGTGATCATGATTTGACCAGCACCAGCACCACTGGCCTGCGTGGAGTAGTTGTCTTTTGAGCGAGGCTGACCCGGGCAGGGGAAAGGTCGCAGCGTGCGATGGAATGGGAGAACCGGGCAAAAATCGCCGTTGAATGGAGACGGGGAATGGGACTGGTCGATCGTCGCCAGTCAGAGGACTAGTCATCGCCTACTGGTAGTGTTCTGTACTAGTTCCAGAATCTCAGAAGCAGCTACATTATATTACATCACCGGATCACGTGGAAGGTTCGATGACTGCAAGAGTGTGGAACGTGGGTGGAGCTGCGGTTTGTTTTCTTCTCCATTGTTGTATTCGTGTGTATGGTACAGCCGTATTGATGTCTCAATCTAACCGGTCGATGAGTTTTTTTGAGTGGCTCCCCGCGTTAACGTCCCAATTCAATCGGATGCGTATAGTTTTTTCTTTCTTTTTCTGTCGTGTTATATTAATGAAACACGTATACGGTTTATACGGTTCGTTCAAACAAAATATTACATCATTGGTAGCAGCTAGCACGCAGTGCGTGCTAGATACAGCTAGCCCTTGACTTGTGATCGAGCTGATCGAGCATATATGCAGGTGCGTGGTGTCGGTCTCATTCGTTGTTTGTCATGTCAGCATAGTCATCGTTGCCTTTTCCAGACAGCAGCAAATATGTGGCACACAGGGACTGGATCTTGTGTTGGCCGAAGAATAGAAGCTGCACGGAAGCCGATACGCAGCAGGCGACGCAGGTCGCAGCCGGTTTCCTCGGGATCGACACGCCCGTACGGCACACGGCCGCGTGGTGTGGAATATGATTGCTGCGGCGATCCGGCAGATCCCGGCCGGTGACGGAAGGATGAGCGGGGAAGTAACTCTCTGATCCCATGATGTTGAGATGGTTGGTTCGCTGTCTGCTCCGGATGCGAGTTCTTTCAAGTTCAACATCACCGGATCTCATTTCCGATCCTCATCATCTGGACCAGGACCTGCTCCTCTGTCTCCGCCGGCCTCATTCCAGCCGTAACGTGAATGATGACGCTTAGGCAACACTTAGGTTCGCACGGTTATTCAAATTAAAAACTAGGTAACTATTCTCATGAGTTTTACGGAGATGAAACTTCTCTCATGTGCTATAAAACCTAGATGAGTTTTATGACTTTTTCTTTCCATTAGTAGCAATCGGATTCAACATACTACTAGCCATGTTTAGCGCGGAAAAAATAATGAATATCAAATATTTGAAAAAGAGCAGATTCAACATTTTCTAAATAGCATGTATATCAACATTTAAAAATAGTAGATTCAACAATTTCATGAAACACATATCAACATTTAAACAATATTGTATTCAACACTTTTCACAACTTATTTCAATATCTTATGAGAATAGATTTAACATTTAGCAACACCGACATCAACATTTTGAAAAAAATATTGTTTCTTCTTCTCCGGCGACGGCGGCGGTGTACAAGAACAACAACCATGATGTGGGAATCTAAGAGGAATCACATGCATCGGAGGGACTAGTAGAAGCGTCGTTCATGACAGGAGCAACCATCACATCTCACAGTGGTGCTCACGCAAGAGCAGCCATTGCGACGGACATGGCGAGACAGGATGGCAGCAGGAACAACATGGGTAGCAGCGGCGACGAGCAGATATGGGTGACAGCGACGGTGGACCCGGCATGCGCGAGGAAGGGGAGGCGTGCGGCCGTGGCGCGTGACAAGCGCTAGGAAGGGGAGGGGCACGGCTACGGCGGCGCGGCAAATGCGGGGAAGAGTAGGCGCTCGGCGGTGGCGGCGCGGAGCAGGAGGAGCTTGGAGATTGAGAAAAATATCATACGAGTAAAGATTAATTCACGAATCTAATAAAACACTATATAAGCTATCTAGGAAAAAAACTTTCGGAAGCCTGTATAGAATTGCCGGGACGAGCGCAGGAGCCCGGCGGCACGCGGGGGCTCCTATGTAGCTTCTGTTTATCAGTTAATCAAGTTGGCTTTGAGGCCCAATAAAGCCCATCAACAGCACGCGGGTGACGAGAAACGTGGGGACACATGATGGCCGGATTTTTTTCTGTTATCGCTTCGTTAAATCCGCGCGGGTGGTGGAAATACATTTGTGCCTTTTTTCCTTTATTTATTTTTCAATTATCACTATTAAGTATGCAGTTGTAGAAGGTATGATGTTGCAGTCGACATTTCAAAAATAACAGTTCAACATTCTGATTATATTAGGTTTAACATTTTTCTCAAACATAATTCAACAGTTCGGATGAATTAGATCAATATTTTGTGTGAAAATGTTGAAACAGTAAGTCCAAGATGTTGAGATAGTTATTCAAAATGTTGAAATAGCATATTAAAAATGTTAATTCTAAAAGATACATATATAAAATAAAAATATACTCATACTGGATCTTATTCTATTGTATTAATTGTAAATAACATGGTAGTTCAAACGGATTCGGAAAATGTTTGACGGTTCATGAGAAAATTGCATTTTAAGGTTGAAACTCCAATTAGATTCCCGTCCGCGTGGCTGACGTCATACGTCTTTTTCTCTCAAACGCTCGCTGCGAACCGCCGCTTCGGATCCGAATCATGCAATCACAGCCGTTGCACGGATCTCAAACAGTGGAAACTACTAAAAAAAACTTCCGGAAACCGTATAGGTTTCCCGGGCGGCACGCAGGCGCTCGGCCCAGCGCAGCCCACGGCGCAGGTGCGGACCAGCGCAGCCCACGACGCGCAGAGCGAGCCAGCGCGCGGCCCAGGCGGGGCAAGCGGCCCAGCAGGCCAGCGCCAGCAGCAAGGCGCGCGTGGCCGAGCAGGTCCGCACGGCCCAGGTGGGCACCGAGCGGCCCAGGTGGGCACAAGCGCGAGGCCCAGGAGGCCTCAGCACAGCGCGGCCCAGGCGTGTGAAGCAGCCTACGGCCCAGAGCTGCAGCGGCATCGAGCATCAGCCCCAGCAGCTTCTGCTCTTGGGTACAGGTTCGTCAGTTCAGCCCGACCAAAAGCTTGATGTGTATGCTCAGTTTCTCTCGCTGATGAATTAATCTTGAGTGAAATGTCCCTTTTAGGCTACAGTAACAGTAAGCATTTGTTGTTTACGAATTAATTATTGCTTAATCTTTGGTTATTTGCTTCTGTTAGCCTGTCCTCGTGCTAGTAGCAGGGTAGGTCGGCAAGAGTACAAATCCGCTGTTTATCTTTGTTTTGCTCTAGTCATTCGTCTATTTAGATGAACAGTGAGCTAATCATCTAACCATTTTTGGATGATCGTGCATTAATTCTGTCAGTAGCTTGTTACGGTGAAAAAATTATATGATTGTTGACCTTAATATTTCCGTAAGTTAATTAGAGCATTTGTTAATCGTTTGCTTCCGCAATACTTTGAGAAATTCCAAATCGTTTCTTGGGTCGACACATCACTGGTTGATGTGTGTGACTTTGAAGATTACAAGAAAATCGCTTTGAGTATTTTTGAAACATAGCCCGAGTTTCTTTCGACGAGAATTTTTTACGGCTCTCATTCACCCTCTTGTTGTCATTTCGAAAATTCAGTATTTGTATACACATACGTCTCACGGCTGTGGACTTAGCATACATGTAAGTGCTACATACTTTTCATGGCAAAAATTACGTGTATATCATATTATCATATTAGATACACCAAACGGTATGGGTACATATATGTCAGCATGTGCATCTGGATGTTCGCTGCAGCCGTCCGCGTTATCATCATTTCCTCCAACAAGACTTTGCAAGTTGCAAAGCAGAACGAGCATATACACCCTACCTTTCCTGGGCATTTCATTCCCTTGAAAGACTGCTTGTTGCAGGCATTATCTCGTACCCAAAGTTGCAGAGGAAGATGTAAAGGCACGAGCTCGATCCTCGGTCAGATGCCAGGCAAACGCAATCCGATTCTCTCGTCTGGACGTCCCTGTCCAATAATGTGCAATGTTTTTATCGATTCAGATCAGGCCATCAAAATTCCTTTTCTTGATCCTCTTGGAAACTTTGGAATCTCTGGAGGAAAGCTACCGGCAGCAAGAGGGACGTCGTCCCAGTGGTTAATGGCTGGGGATAAGCTAGGATATGTGGTGCCGCGCAATTTTTTCCACGGAATTGACTAGGGCTTCCATACTCGCTGATGTGATTCTGGTTACACGTACACATCCTCAGGCACAGGAGGGCCGCCTTTCTTTCCTTTGAGAAAAGTTTTTGCCAAAAGAATCTTTTCTGCATTAAGTACTTATCAGCCACCAGCCAGCAATGTTTTTCTCTAAGCAAAAACTACCACCAGCCACCAGCCACCAACCAACCAGCAGTGTTTTTCTCTCAGCAAAAACCAGCATCAGCCCACCAGCGGAACAAGCCGAGAGTGAAGTCTATTAACAACACCTTTTTAGGGATGAGTGTAACTTTGCGCGACAAATCTAATGAGCCTAATTAATCCATATTTTGCTACAACAATGCTATGCTACAGTAACCACTCTCTAATCGTGCGGTCAAAGACCTCATTAGATAGGTCTCGCGAAATAGTTCAATATTGTGAAGATAGTTTTATAAACTGATTTTATTTAATACCCTTAATTATTGGTCAAATAGGCTGGCAAAATTTTACCAGATCCAAAGAAACACGGCCGAGATGTCATACATACTAGAACTATATATAAACATTAAATACTTTGACTACAACTAATATAAATGTTAATTATTTCAGTTCATTCGAATGCAAAATATGCATTGCTTCCTTTATATTACTATAGGTTGTACGTCAATGGTCTAGTGGGCCATTTTTGCTTTTTATACGGACTATACTCCCTTCGTTCCATAATATAGGTCGTTTGACGTTTTTTACTCCAAGTTTGACCGCTCGTCTTATTCAAAATTTTATGCAAATTATCATATTTTTTGTGGTGGCTTGCTTTATTAATAAAAAAATCTTTAAAAAATGTCTTAAATTTGACTGTATTTCACAAATTTTTTTAATAAGACGAGCGGTCAATTTTATGGTAAAAAAAGTCAAACGATCTATATTTTGGAACAGAGGTAATACGTTATAGTCTTTGTTTTAATTATCTGCTCGTTTTTTTGGCACCTGATTGATTTTATACTAAAAATATCCTCCACACGATAGCTCCAAAAAAGAAAAATAACCATCTCACCCGCTCGAAAAGAGCCAATGTATGTAGTATTGGTAAATTCTAATTTCGTAAAAGAGTACATTCAAATCCATCCGCCACATCCAGCAACAAATATACAGATCTAAAATAATAATTTGACATGTACCACCGAACTTTCACTCAAACCTTTGTTCAGTTGTTCTTTATGCCGTGCATCGCATGCAGCTCATGATGAAATGCCTTATGCTGCGGCTGGCATTAAGTTGTATCCAGCATTCGCGCTGATCTGACCGGCAGCTAGGCCGGTTCTTTTGGGCGACAAGAACGATTGGTACGTATCTTCCCACGCCATGGTAGCCATATGCATTATATGCTGATACAAACGACATGGAGTGGCTCATCTCGTCGACAGCATGCAGACCAGCTGGCCGGCCGGTCGGAGAAGGAGAACTACAAAACGTCATGTGCGTGTTGTTATTAGAAAGGCAGCGCGAAGAGGATTATACCTTTTGTTCCTGGCAAATCCACGCACGTATGCTCTGTTGTGAGCAAAGAAACAATGAATGGCCACGTCCATATGCTGCCCTTTTTCTCCTAAAGAAAACAAAATAAAAACGAGATACGATGAACGGTATGGTATGGTGCTTAATTTTTTTGTTATAGAGAGAGAGTGACAATGCGTAAACTTTGGAGGGAAGGGATGTTATTTTTTAAAAAAGAATGAAGGGGCATGCAGGAGATCGAGCTTCTTGTCATTATGTTATTTAAAAGGAAAAAGTCCAAATTACTCCCCTCAAGTATAGTGAAAGTCCGGATAACCCCCTAAACTATGTTTTGGTTTAATTTACCCCCTAAACTATGTTATTTAGTCCAACTTATCCCTTAACACAATTTGTCTTTTTTGTTTCTCCATGCACAAGATGAATTTTAATTTGAGACTTTGCAGGGAGGTAGTGAACATCATAATCTATATTAGAAAATATTTTACGAATTTTTCATCACTAATTTCTATATAATATTGTATTTTAAGGATAACTTTATTATCAAATATATTACCCTATCAAAACATTGACAAAAAATTTATGATATATATTTTTAACATGTCTTATATTGTCTGCTATAATTTTGCAAAAGTTAAACTTTAAATTCCATTTGTGTATGGAGAAAAAAAAGACAAATTGTATTAAGGGGTAAATTGAACCAAATGACATAGTTTAGGGGGTAAACTGAACCAAGAATCACTTTAGGGGGTTATCCAAACTTTGCCTATACTTGAGGGGAGTAATTTAGACTTTTTCCTATTTAAAAAGTGTCACCTTCCTCTACTAATTAAATGTCAAAATTTTGGGCACACTAGTTGAAGGTCTGCTTCACCATTTTAAAATGTTTGACTTATTAATTTGTCAATGATGTGTGTGCTTTGTTTCTCCTCTTGCAGAAAAGTAGTTAGAATCAGTGCAGTGCAAATCAACCAAGAAATGGAAGTGATATTTCAATTAAAAATACAAGTTCATTCCTCTACTGAATTGTCTATAACACCCGGAATGAGTAGCAAACATTATCTAGGGTTACCACACATACTACACAAGTAACGAGAAAAGGAAACACAAACACAGCATGCGGAAGCAAACATAAACCATCTATTTTAAACAATTTAATATGACTTCAACAAGGGGGTTAAATTGTCACACATATATCTTTGTATAGATTTTGGACACAGCTCATTTTATTTTAAACTTGTCTAGTTTTTTAGTAGCACTGAAACAAATAACACAAGTCAGCTTCTTGGGCGGTCACCTTTTATTCTGATTCTTTACTGAATGCTTGGTTGCGGACGTGTGTGATGTTGACGTTTCATTGCATGATTGAAAAGAGAAGGCTAGGTGCGTGGTAGAAAAAAAAGATGGTGAAAGGCAAATGTCAAAAAAATTATTCCCTTGAACCATTAGCCTCTCTAGCCACTTAGCCACAGTAGATGCATCATGCATGGATAAAAGAAACATGTCAATACAAGAAAAATTAAAGGAAATGTTCGGAACAGAGAACTTTCTCTAATCCAACGCCGCATTCTCCGAAGATTGAGGAACAGGAGGAGATCCATTAAAAGAAATCTTTCTCAGAGAGCAAATCTAAACAGTAACATCACTACACGAAAGTTCTTCTTTGGCTTTGTAGGAGTCGCCTGGTGGCTTTTTCTCTTCATCTGGGGGTTCATTTCATTCATTATTCATTATGAACTCAAAAGTGTAAGGCTGATTAGTGAGGTCTTAAAAACTTCATACAAGAAATGATCCGCCTTGTAGTCATAACCGTAGAATAGATCCTTGCATACATTTGGTTCATACACTATTGGCATGGTAAGAAGAGATGTATTTTACAGACTAGAGAGGGGCTATCTAAATCCTAAAGTAAAGGTTCGCGATTGAAGTACCAATCGCCCACCCCCATGAATTTTCTCCGTTTGATTCGATCTTTTTTTATTTTATATGGGAAATGATCCCAAATGATAAGTGAATAGGTGTGGAAGTTATAATTGTAAATAAACCAGGATCGAATCTATGGAAGCATTGGTTTATACGTTCCTTTTAGTTTCGACTTTAGGGATAATTTTTTTCGCTATCTTCTTCCGAGAACCACCTAAGGTTCCGACTAAAAAATGAAATAATTTAATTGAAGGAAATAAATAATTTCATTGAAGTAAGAAGTCCCCCAGAGGGGAGACTTCTTACTTCAATTAGTCCCCGTGTTCTTCGAATGGATCTCTTAATTGTTGAGAGGGTTGCCCAAACACATTTTCTGGGATAACTATGTCTGGTCCAAGTTAGACTCTTTTCCACACTAATTACCAATTGTCGTGCCAGCCGAGGGAACAGGGTAGGTTACATTTGATGAGTCAGGGCTCTGCAGTTGAAGCGTTCCTACCATCCATATATAGGGAATCCACACCGTCGGCTTGTCCCTTTTTCTCCACCAGCTCAGGAGGGATTGCAGCGGGATTCAGATGCCGCTCTTGACTGAGCTCGGGTTTAGGGGGCATTTAGAGATAGTGCGATTTGACTCTACAATGAGGTATTTTGTGTTTGGGAAAGTCCGAAGAAAAAAGGATTTAGAATCCACCTTTTCTTTTGCTTTTTTCCCTTAGAAAAATAACTCAATCAAAATCCAATTATCTACTCTACAAGAACGAAATGCTTGTTATGCCTAATATACTTAGTTTAATTCGACCTTCTTAGGAAGAGCACCCCCCTTTCCCGAGAGGCGGCCGGGCTGTGTTTCCCCAGCGGCCACCCAGTGGCGGCATAAAACGAAAAAGGGTAATTGTGCTGTTCATGCTCCTGATCTAAGGCACTCTCGCAGTTAGAAGTTAGAAGTCTTTTAAGAAGCAAAGGAGGCGCTATCTCTTCATCAACAAAAGGGATCCACAGCCTACATCATTCATTCAAAGTACTTTTTCTTCCTGACCATACCGTTCTCGGGGATCACTCCACATCAAGATAGAAAGAATGCTACATCCTACTCTCCTATTCAATGAGGAAGAACTCACACAATCCAGAAAGATGAGTTGAAATCGATTACCCACTCAAAGAAGCACTCAATACTTTCACTACAAGCCTATGTGAAATAACACCATGTTTGTCCTAAGCATTCTATACTTTTCTAGATGACTTGAACTTGTTTCAGAAGTAGGGCCTAAGCAAGAAGAAAATAACAATTGATAAACTACTTTCGAAAAGACAATAGCCAGGTAGCCAACAACATAGATTTTCCACGGACAAGGATCTTGCCACCTTATTGTGAATTCCCTTTTTTATTCAATTGTGTACTCATTCCTGTTGTTGTGCCATTAGTGACTTGAGAAGACTGTGTGAAAGAGAGCACGATGCCGACCAAGTCACAAAATAGGTTCTCCCGATTTCAAAGTAATTTGTTGATGCTTACACAATAGGTAGACCCCACTCTTCTCTTTTTCCCCTATCCGCCTTGCCTTTGACACTCTCTTTTCTAAGTGCGCTCTTTTCTTTTGTAGTACCTATTAGTAGAAGATTAGCTGGAGTCATTCTAGTTAGAAAGTATCATATACGCTTTCAATGTCTACTTCAAAGCCGAAGGAGGAATGGAGAGAGGGAAGCCAGCAGATAAAGATGTGACTAGCTAACTAGGTGAGAAGTTGCCTAAGCTCATTTTCAAGAAGCCGTGGTCTGTGTTTGAGTGTGAAAAAGTTTGCATCCCTAAACCTGTACTGAGTAGGGTTTGAGTAGGATCTCTCTCCATTGATGAACACTCATCAGTAAATAAAGAAAAGTAATCTAGGTTGTATCACATGTATCACAATAGCTCCAGGCATGTATCATAAATCAGATTCCCTTATCCTTGACCTGCGGCCTTTTTCTTACTATACTATGTATGAGAAAGAGAAATGAGATTCTATAGTGTCTTCATTCACGCGTAGGACAACTAACTATATCTTATTTTACCATAAGGTACAACGTTCTAGTAGGCTCGGCTCATCCAGCTCATCGTGAAAGAAAAAGGACAGATCGCCAGTTACGGATCAGATCAGTACGACACCCGGAAATAGCCCCTTCGATGCTTCCCTTCAAAATGTATAAATCTCAATCGTAAGGGCGAGCTCGAAAAAGAGAAACAAAACAGATATGTTGCTTTGCTGATTGGTGCTATTGACTTGTCGGAACTAGGATAAGGGAAAAGTATTGGGTACATTCAGTTTCAGTATCGATAGCTTATCCCGGTATCAGCTCTATTTCCTTTCCTTGGGAATTGTACTGGCGACTATAATAAGTAGTTACAAGATGGAATGCCTTTTCTCTTTTTAGGTGCGATGTCAACCGAGGCTACAACACCTTTCTCAGGCCTTTTTGTGAAACGAATATAGGATCTGTAGGCCATCGATCAGCCTAATGCGTCCCATTCCCCTGCTTGCTGCCGAACTAATAGATTCATAAATCTTTCCTTCTACGATTATAATCCACTAGGCTTTCTGGGGCTACCCCGAGATCTAACATAATAATCAAAGCTAGGGCGATGAAGCCTATCATCTGAATTCCATTTCTTTCACCACTTGGAAATGGGTAAGTAAGCTCCTCGAGGCCCATCTATGAGTCTGTATCGGGTGGCATATCCTTGCTAGCTGGCATCACAATCTGCATGACCTTACCAATGCACCCCGCCTGCTGATCAACCAAGTGTACTTCGGCCACGACTACTACCTCGTGCTTTTGCTCCTCACTCAGTTTTATGGGTCTCAAATTCTTTGGCAAAAGACGCTTCTTTTAAAGAAATGTCGATTTCCCTCTGTTTGAGTAGGCTCGCGATAGATTAGATTATACGCATGAGGTAGTAAAAGTGAGTTATAAGCTCTTTTCTCTAAAGAAAGTAGGCTTCTAGCAAGGCCAACTCTATCCTGCTCAATCCCATGCTTATCATTTTCACAGATATGAATTCAATGTCATATATTAATTGAAATGGTTTTCTCCTCCGAATTGACACCCAAAAGGGATATATATAGCCTTCTAGTACCTCAACCCAGAAAGCCTTACACACACTCTGATGGGAATTAACCTAGAGTTATTTTTTTAGATATTACATTTCTAGATATAGGCAAATATAGGTGTTATCAAATCCTAGAGGCGACCAGCCGCATGCTATTAGTATAGGGTCAGCAATACCTTGTGAGCCATGGATTAATAAGATTCTAGGGGCCCTAAAGGATGGATCAAGCATTATTGAAGGAATAGCTCGCTTAACAACCCCCCGGGGGAGAGTATAGATGAATGCCTTAAGCAAGGGCGTCTAAGCGTGCATGTACACAGTTTTTCACGCCACAACACATCGGTGAAACCAGAGAGAGCTGAAGAGAAGGGGAACCCCAGAGGCATTGACCATTCGGCATTTGGTACTGTCACCATTTCTCGAAAGGGAAAAACATACTTAACAATTCGATTGGCAGGACCAAGGGATAGATCGATTGCAATATCAGTCTTCGGATATAAAGGGACAACTTTGGGGTAGTTTGTGATTTGATGTTACTGTTTAGATTTGCTCTCTTAGAAAGATTTCTTTTAATGGATCTCCTCTTGTTCCTCAATCTTCGGAGAATGCGGCGTTGGATTAGAGAAAGTTCTCTATTCCTATATTGCAGGTCTACTGAGATATAAAGGGATAATTTACATTGGGGAAAACTCTCGAAAGAGACAAAGAATCCTAAAAGAAATGCATGATTCGGCTATCGGTGGGCATTCGGGAATAGTTGGTACATACCAAAGATCGAAAAGGTTCTTTTTCTGGATGGGAATGAAAAAGGATGTACATGAGTATGTGAAAGGGTGTGATATATGCGAGCTTAGCAAAGGAGAGAACGTACCATATCCCGGGCTATTGCAACCCTTTGCTCTGCCAGAAGGTGTTTGGGTCCAAATAAGTATGGATTTTCGCGAAGGCCTACCGCGGAGGGTCAAAGTGTAATTTGGTGTGGACCGATTTTCGAAATTTGCTCATTTTCTTCCTCTGTATCACCCGTATACAGCACCACAACTAGCTCAACTTTTCTATGATACGGTCTACAAGATACATGGTACACCAAAGGCAATCATTAGTGATAGAGACAAGATTTTCACGAGTTGATTTTGGAAGGAACTATGAAAGTTGTCAGGTACAACCTTGCCAGCTCATCCTATCACCCCGGTCAAACAGAGAGAGTCAATCAATGTCTCAAAACTTACTTGAGATGCATGGTAATTAACTGCCCCCGAAAGTGGGTGAGATGGCTACCGCACGCCCAGTATTGGTTTTCTTCGCCCTCTCCGACCAACCAATAGTTGCTCCACCACTCTTTTCGCCACCAGGACGCTCCTGCATTTCAGTAGCTTGCAGGAAGAGAAAGATAGACTTAAACACTATAGATCTTCGCGTGATCCGCTTCCCCCAGACCAGCCAATAGAAGAAATAGAAAAGAAAGGGTTGTTGGTAGGAGCCGTTAAGGGCACCCGTCAAAGGGATAGTATCATCTGCTTTTTTCTTGATTTCCCTTCGCTCTAGCTCGCCCAACCCCCTTCGTCAGTGCAGTTCCTGATAGCATTATTATTTCCCGAGCGAGCATTGGAAATGTTGAGTCCATTTGGTTATGACATTCTGGCAGCCCGTAAGCAAAACAAGATTTGGTCTCATACGCCTGCTAAGCAAGTTCCCTCTCTTTTGAATTTCTAACTGATAGCACTCTCGTTACTTGAAAGGAAATGGCGATCCATCTTGATGACGAATTCCACGCTAACGAGAAATAGAAATTAATCGTTCGATGTCTGCTCGTTCTCCCCTCTTCAATTCCCAATGAACAACATGATCTTGAGCTATCATTTGTTCAATTTGGCTGATCTGATACTTAGTTAACTCATTCATCTTGATGTTCCCACTGATACCTAATCGATAACGAAGCTGAATGGCTTTTTTCGGTCCAATTCCATCCATTTTTGTTGAGGCAATTCTGACTTGTTCATCGGGAAGTGATCTAGCTCCTGAGATATATGACATTCTTTATCCTTCTCTTTTCGATTTGTTTTTCATCGAAAAGGAAGAAGGCCGAGGGGATAGCAGCCTTCCTTCAGGCTTTGCCTCCGACGTTCTAATAAAGAATTCCGGCTCGGCCCGGGAAAGCGCTGGCAACAACATAAAGAAAGGGGTCCAAGATAGGGGGATGAGCCGTTGAAGAGAAGGTAGGGAGATGAGCCGTATGCCAATCGAAGACACAGAAAATGTCATATTCCTTCTCTGCGGTTGCTTATGGTGAGTGCTAATTTAGAGGTGGGGGTGTACCCCTTTTTGAAGCGGGGTTCAAACCTATTTTCTCTTCCAATTCCATGTAGGTAGGCTACCCTCTAACCTTTACTTTTTTATGTTAAAAAGGACGGATCCCACAAGGCAACACGGTGTCCATCGCACCAGGGACCAAAAGGCAAAGTGGTAGTTCAGAGCGGTTTGGTAAGGCCATCAGCCTATTGATCATGTTGGGAAATAAAATGCAAAAATGGAAGTAGCTCGATTCCAGTATCAAGGAAAATGGGTTGTAGAAATCTTCTTTGAGAAAAAGTTAAACACTAGGAAAAAAGAATATTTGAAGTAATACTTTATAAGCATGGAAGATTTATAGATCGACGTTCCGGAATGCTAAATGATCTCTCTCTACGGCACTCTTATTTCAATGTTTGGCTAGGCTTCTTCTTTCCCGAAGGACCTCTCACTCTCTGGAATGTCCGATTGTCGACCACCTACCTTTGAGCATAGCTTTTACCATATTCCTCCCTCGATTCGCCATTCATTCCTTCACAGCTGAGTCAATAGCTGTGTCAACTGAATGTAGTTCTTTTTTTTAGACTTCTCAAGCATTGTAGTTGCACCCCATACGATTACTTCAATCCATACCCCTATTGAATAACAAAAAGCAAGGGCAGAGGGACCAGGATCCGAAACCATACAATAATTCGTAGGAACCCACACCGGATAGAGGGCCGTCTTTCTACGGAGCCTTGCTTTGTTTGGGGATTCCTAGAGAATTGATTTAAGCCGTAACCAGATACCTTTTCCCTTGGCGCCTTCATTTCGTGGGGATGACATTATCGCTATACGAAATGAAGCAGCGGCTAGCATACTAGCGACCCTCTCCCACTTTTTTTTATTCATTTAGTTCTTCAATTAACTCAAATTTCTCCCAATTCTTAACTGGAAGGGACACCAAAGGACTCTGCCCTTCCAGATTATTAGCCTGGAGTTCGCCACCAGCAGTATAGCCAACCCTACCCTATCACGTCAATCCCACAAGCCTCTTATCCATTCCCGTTCGATCGTGGTGGGGGAGTAAGTCAAAATAGAAAAGACTCACATTAGGTTTAGGGATAATCAGGCTCGAACTGATGACTTCCACCATTTTATCGACCTTTCCTTTGGATTTATTATCATAGGTAGTGTTCGAGATCGCCTCTGTGCGGTGAACGCTCGAATGTAGCTAACATGAAATACCCTTTTTGGGTGTTTTACGTAGAAATACTATTTTTGCTTATTTTCGAATTAGCGCCGCCCGACCGTATTTCTCCTGAGTTGAAGAAAAGTTACTTTCGAAGGTTTAGTTACGGAAGCCCTACCCAACGGAATGTTCCGCGGGGTGTTGTGATTCAGCTCCTGCTGAATGAACGCAACCCACTCCGGATCCTGCGCGTAAAGGCTCAGATAGTACCCCTAGGATAAAGAAGAAGAAGAACGGGTTAAGGAAACTCGCAAGAAAAGTTCCAACCGATCATCTACTTAAATTCGAACGGGTTTTCAAAGCACAAAAACGCATACATATGTCTGTTTTCAAAGCACAAAGAGTTCTTGATGAGATTCGCTGGCGTTACTACGAGGAAACCGTTATGATACTGAACCTCATGCCTTATCAAGCATCTTATCCCATCTTAAAGTTGGTTTATTCGGCAGCAGCAAATGCTACTCATTATAGGGATTTCGACAAAGCGAGTTTATTTCCATTTCTTCATTTTGAATCTGGGCTCTTCTATCTTCGACTTATTTTTTTGGCTTTATTCTTTATTTATTTCATTTCGATTTTTTCCTCTTCCTCTATCCCTATCCTCTAGGTACAGCGTTTGCATCAATAGAGAACTTTTTCCTCTGTATGAATCGATATTATTCCATTCCAATTTCTTCCCGAAACTTTATAATATGTATCTTTCCGAAATCTGGCTAAAGAGGAAGAGGACAGGAACAAGCCTACTGGTCCAAGTTCCGACTCCCAGGTCGGGATCTCCCATCGAACCGTAATATTAAAACCGGGTGCTCTCACTTTCTTATTAGTCATTCACCGGATCCACGTCCCCAGAAGGTCTACCCCGACTGCCCATTAATCCTCCGCGGTAAGCTGGCACTTGACCTCGTTAACGGGAGAGTGGAGGAAAAGGAGGGAGAGAAAGCCAGTCTAAGCAGAAGGATGAGATGGGGAATGATATACTTCTTATCTGTTTTGGTGATAGATTGAAACAATTTTTAACAAGCATCTTTTGGAAAAAGTTTCGAGTTCAAAACTTTTTAATTTTTGTTAAAAAGTTTTGGACGGATTTGTTGAAACGATTTTCAACAGGTACCCCTTGGAAATGGGGTACTTGACTATTCCACAAGGATTCTAGTCGATTTGGAACAAACTATGTTGGAGTTAATTTTATTCTAAAAAGTTGCCAGTCGAATTTATACCTCCCAAAAAGCAAAGTTGGCTTGACGAGCGCAGATGAGGAAGCGGGAGCAATAAAACCAAGAATCTCTTTCTTTTCCAAATACTTTATTAAGATTAAGTTAAGGGGCAAAGAGAAGCGCTTTCGCTACTGAGAAAGCGAATGGTCAGCGCGAGGGTTCGACGACTTAGCCGAGCGTTAGCGAAGCGTCATTCTCATAGCGATGTTTTTTTAGTTAAGATCAGAGCGTAATCTTCCATTCGGGAAGACCCTTTTCGCAAACCTATCCCCCCTCCTCTAGTCTGCATTCAAAAAGCAAATAATATCAAGTTTTCTCTTTTTCCTAAGAGTTAGGCTATCATATTAGTAAGCAAAAAGCAGTACGAGTTAGCTACTTGTTTCACTGGTTTGACAGAGTAAGCTAGAAGATTGGAACTCATAAAGTACGAATGCAAAGTTGAACGTATGGCGCTTGCTTACAAGACAGCTACTGAAAAAGGCTACCTCTTCAAACTGCTGAATGCCCTACTGGGGTCTCTAATCCCATTTGCTCCCCTAGCTTTCGTCTCTCAGTGTCAGTGTCGGCCCAGCAGAGTGCTTTCGCCTTGGATGGAGCTTCTCGATGGGTTAGAGCGTTTGCGAACCAAAAAGGGGAAAAACCCATCCTCCAAAGTAGTGAAGTGAGCCAGGACAATAAGACAATAGGTCTCATGGGCCAAGCCTGCTATCAGGCAGTGAGTGGGAATCAATCCTGAATCCTGAAAGAGAGAAGGTCTAGTGCTCTCAGAAAATATTTGATTCGCCGAAAAATTGGCTTTATCAGACCAATCCATGTTCAGAAGCCTTCCATCAAAAGTCAGTGGTCTAGAAATAGGCCGAGGACTAGGTTTCAGTATCAGAGATAGAAAGGTAAGTGAAAAACTCACTCTAGTAGTAATAAGTAAACTCCCTGATTCAAGATCGTACCAATCTGTAGGTTTGAGTCCGTAAAATCTGTATCAGTCTTGAGGCAATTTGGAAATGCTAGACAAAGATATTAATCAGAGTCAGCCAATTCCCTAGCTACAGTTAATATGAAAAATCCCGGGTAGGTAATTCAAACACGCCCCCCCCCCCCGAGCACCACATAGTTTCCAGATGCAAGCAGGCGGGGAAGAGTTTTTGGTTCTGAGAGGTCTGAACTACCACTTTGCCTTTTGGTCCCTGGTGCGATGGACACCGTGTTGCCTTGTGGGATCCGTCATATTCTTATCTTTGGGATAGGAGCAGCCAAATCGCTACCCGCTAAATCCAAATGTGCTTACGGGAAAGTGAACTCCTGGGTCTGGAACCAGGGGGGTTGCTCCGAGAAAAAATCCTTTCTTTCTCGTCCACTCCAGGGGGTGTGGACACATTGCTAAAGCTCATGGAGGTGTATCCGTATTTGGCGGAGTAGGGGAACGAACTGATAAATTGCGATTGCTCCAAACCTTCTAAAAGCGGCTTCTTGCGACCCGCCCAGAATGCTCATAGTGGTCTTCTTTGGCCGGCCCACTCATTTCACTCTCAAGCTCTCTGAGAAGAGAGAATCCGGGCCTTTGCACTGGTCAACAAAGCCACACACAGGCCAAGCCATCAAGCATGGCGTAGGGTATTGGATAGGCCGCTGGTCGAAGTCATTGCAGGGTGTGGTTCTTTTTCCCAAATTTTCCTTTTAGCAATCCTGACATTAGAAGTAGCGCGTTTCGTGATTAAATCACGAATTACAAATAGCGATGGTCCAAGACCATAGATATTGATAGATGGAACTTCCATTTATTTGTTGAATAGACAGGTGAACTGAGAATATCAGAGCTATACTTAAGAGTAAAATACTAGGAAAAGCCCATATGCGTCGAAGATTTTTTGCTGCTGTCGGAATAAGAAAAAGTCCCTCTATCCGGTGTGGGTTCCTACGAATTATTGTATGGTTTTGGATCCTGGTCCCTCTGCAAAGGGCTTCAACTCTTAGGAAAAAGAGAAAACTTGATATTATTTGCTTTTTGAATGCAGACTAGAGGAGGGGGGATAGGTTTGCGAAAAGGGTCTTCCCGAATGGAAGATTACGCTCTGATCTTAACTAAAAAAAACTTGCGGCAGAGTGGGCAGCATCGCTTTCCCTTGCGTAGCTTCGATGCCATGAAAAAGCAGAAAAAAGACAAGAAAAAGAGATTCCCTGTAGCCAATTCTCATTATTGAATCTATTTAATTAAGGAAAAGTTTCATTTGTGATGAGGCACGTAATGTCATTTTCAGGACAAAGGAGCATATGGCAGAGGTAGGAACGCGAGGCGCCAGAGGAGGCTTTTACTTGTTGAAGTGGAGAAACGTCTTATGCAGTTCCAAGCATGCATGGATCGTGGAATGGTATGTGCCGGCTGGTACAGTTAATATAGAAGTATTCGGTAATGGCAAGGTAGGTGTAGCGATCTTTTTCCCTATTCTTCTCTTTAGTTGGGAAAGGTGAAAAACTGGGTGGATCTTACTGCCTTCCCCCTTCAAGAAACGACTTGACCTCATGGCGTTTTCAAGGTCTCGTCGCTTCGGTGAATCACTTGAGCCCTGAGACATTTTCGGTGCCATGGAGCTAGACCAGTGAGCTATTACGCTTTCTTCAAAGGATGGCTGCTTCCAAGCCCACCTCCTGGTTGTCATCGCTCGATCACTTCCTTTTCCACTAAGTGATTGCTTAGGGACCTCAGCGTACGATCTGGGCTGTTTCCCTCTCGACTTTGGATCTTAGCACCCAATCAGTCTGTCTGTACTAAGGATGACGGCCTGTATTCGGAGTTTCCCTGGGGTTGGTAACTGGATTTGGGTGGGCCAGGTCTCGGTAGAACTCGAGGAGGATCCTCACCTTAGAGGTTTGGTCAGAGTAGCCTATTCTATGTTGTAAGGGCCCCTCTGAGGCAATAGTAGAATGCGAGCCTTTATAGGGAAGTAACCTGGGAAATCTTAATTCCATAATGCCAATCCTAAATTCAATAACAAAAGAATGTCCTCTCAGAACCAAAAACTCTTCCCCGCCTGCTTGCACGACCATTGTCTATCTCCACCCTTGCATGAAAAACAGTGTCTTGAAAAACGACTTGCTTTTTGAAACTATACATCAGACTATCAGGCATTCAGGCTCTTTGAATGAGAGATGCATAAACTAAAGAAAAGATATGCCCATCTAGATGTTCCAAATAAATCAAGGTGCTATTCTATTACTAGGGGCAATCCTCTTTTGGTGGGGCAAAGGGAACAACTCTTTGGTTTTTTACAGTATTTGCCTCTGGTTTTCAATCAATAAATGCTGTGGTTGGAAAAGTCCGCTAAGGGAGGGTGGCGCCTTAGCTGGGGTCAGCTAGTACCTTAACTAGATCAAAACCAGGAGAAAGATCAGAAAAAAGGGGACTTGGATAGGATTTTGACCACTATCAAAAGATAGGAGGGGTTCTCTTTCTTTCCCCCCTAGAGTAGCTGTTAATACGAATAACAGAAACTCTGTTATAGCCATTTCTGTACATTCAATGTACTCTACGGATAGAGGAATACATAAAGTTGAACATAATAAAATAAGAAATTGAAAGATTTCGTTGAAATTGTTCGTTTGGAAATTTCCCGAAAAGCTAGGGATTCGCAAACAAAAAGGGGAATTCGTAGTCACTTTTTCCTAGGCGTAACAAAGCTACCTGAAAAAGGCAAGGTGTACCTTAAATTGAAATCGAAAAATTGCATTTTAGTTCTATCATTAGCTATGGGTTCAAATCTAAGAGAAATTTTAGATAATGTTTCCTACCCCAAAATTTTCTTGTCTTTCCCGAATGCTAAGGAGAAGAAGAGGATTGAGTCAAAAGAAAAAGCTATTTTGGAGTTTTATCAACAATTTGCTTGTGTAGGTGGGGACCTAGTATTTTTGGAGTCCTTATGCGAGGAATTACAAAAGAAATTTTTTCAACAAAAATGTGAATTAGGAATAGTTGGTCGACGAAATATGAATCGGAGATGAGATTCCGCGTTTTTGAACCACGAAAGGCTTGGCTTCCATTTGGGTTGTAGATGTAACCAACCCCCTATTAAGGATAGAAAAAGCAAACGAATCCGAATATAACCAATCTATCGCCTTTGATGACTCGTTGACAGCCTCCTCAACCCAAGCTTCCATCTCCTGGTTCAGGGTCTGAGGTTACCAAACAAAGATGAATCCTGCGCAATCAGAGATTAAGCCATAAGATCCCACCCAGAAACTGGAAGAGTCGGGGGAACCTACCGAAGGAGTCTTCCCCCCATCGATTCAATGACAAAATAGCTCTATTGAGAGGGCCTTTGACAACCCTCTTGAATGTGGCTCGCTCCTAGTTTGTCTTCCCCCGCCCGTTCTATCTAGGCTGGTGGCTATACCAGATTTCGTGTCTGATCGAACTTGAAACTAGCCCATTGAGCTTCTTGGATTCCAAACCAGAAAGAAGGATCGCACACAAGAAAATAGAGTTGGAATGAAAGATGGGGTAAAGATGAACTTGATTCTCCTAGCTGCTCTCCATCCAGCAAGTTACTCTCTTTCAAAAGATGACAACTCAAGATTACCAATCAAAACCAACGCTTTTTCTTCTCCTCTCATTTTTTGGTAGTACGAAGGGGGAATTGGCCCAAAAATTGGATAGGGGTAAAGACGCAGCCGGGTGCCGGCGGCTTATTCAAGTGCCCCCCGAACCGCGCGAAATGGTCGCCTATTACACGGCTCACAAACTGAACTCAATCACTTGCTGCCGTTACTCAACAGTTTTCTATTGAGGCAAGCCTTGTGTATGTTGGCGTGATGACGAGAGAAAGGAAATGACCTTGAACAATAGCTGTCTGTAGCACACCCTGCAATGACTTCGACCAGCGGCCTATCCAATACCCTACGCCATGCTTGATGGCTTGGCCTGTGTGTGGCTTTGTTGACCAGTGCAAAGGCCCGACAACCGTTTTGAGAGTCGCTGGAGAATGGCCAATAAGCTGGATTCCCTCCTTGCTTTACCTACTTTTTTCCAGCGACTGCTACTGATTCCTTTATTTCCCACATAACCTTTACTTCTATCTGGAGAAGATCCACTTGTTCGGTGTAGAGCTATAACAGTGTGATTCTATAAGCTAAGCAGATAAGGCAACAAAGAACCTAACCGTCCTCTCTGATGGACATCCGCTAATGAGATCCGGCGTTTCAGTAAGGGAGGCACAGGATAGGCCAATAGCAATGGCTGCTCTACCTGAAAGCTCTACGGAGCGGCAGAGACAGACATCCATCTCGACTTTTTGACCATTCCTATCTTACTTTTGAGACCGATCACTAGACTTCTCAAGCATTGTAGTTGCACCCTATACGAAATAAGTGCCGACCCTCGCAAGTGAACGAGGAAGCTTACCATTCTCCCTTCGGTCAGTTATTCAGCTAGGCAGGGTATCAACGGTCTAACTACGAAATCTTTCTATTTTAGCCCGGGACTTCGTAGTAGTCTAGGACCCGGGCTTTGGGGATGAGGATTCGTATTCCTATTTCTTTCTTTGGATTGAGCGACAAAAACAAGAGTGAGAATGCAGGATTGAAGTTCAGTACTTGCTTACTAGCTTTCTACTTGGCAGGGACAGGGGTTCATTGTCACAATAGATGACTGGAGTGGGTGAGATTGGAACTTTCAGCTCTTGATGAAGATTCATGATCCAATTGACTTCAGCGGCAGTGGAGGCAATGGCCCTCTATGGATGGTTGCAGTTGCCAAAAGGCTACCTTTTCACACAACACTTAAATGAGTCACTGACAGGTTTTGACGTACGTAATACTTAACCTGACAATCGGCATTGCCCTTATTATTGCAACAGAGGATTCGTTCTCTACGCCGAAAGGAAAAACTTCACAACTCAAGCTCTGTTTACTGGCGCCTTGGATCGCTTTACCATTCACTTCGTGGAACTCGCTTGTCTGTCACGTCGTATTCCTGAACCAAACCTGGAATGATGAGGTAAAAGCCATTCGATTGATCAGAAAGGAAAACCAAACCTGTAAAGAACTTCTACTATGGATTGCCGGTGCGCATTAGTCCGACCAGATATTAGATGATCTTGTCAAACGCTAGGGAAACAGGATGGAAATGGGCGAACAACCGCTAAAAAATCCCCTCACAGGCGCAATGATAGTAATTCACTCTGGGCTAGAGGCGAATCCGTTCACGGTCCGTAGGACCAACACCATTCGAAGGTTGATGGCCCGCCCCGCCTAGAATAGGAATCTTTGACTGGGCTTACACACATTCGCTCACTTACGTTTCGAGGTCTCAAAAAAAGGGCGTGGAAATAGATAGAAACTCTTGAATGGAAATTGAAAAGAAATGTAGCCCCAGTTCCTTCGGAAATGGTAAGATCTTTGGCGCAAGAAGAAGGGGCGACCCATATCATCTTGACTTGGTTCTGCTTCCCCTCTTTTTTTAAGAATACCGAGTCAGGTTCTTCTCCTACCAGTATCGAATAGAACATGCTTAGCAAAAAAGGATTGAGTTATTTCGAGAAATATATTAAACCAACCCTAATCCTTTTACCAATTAACATCCTAGAAGATTTCACAAAACCATTATCGCTTAGTTTTCGACTTTTCGGAAATATATTGGCATCCGATCCAACCTAGTAGTAAGCAATCCGCCAAAAGCAACCAAAATATTCCTTGGTGAATCGGTCGAAAACTTGAACTACGCACATACATTTCTTTAAAAAAGGTAAAGCCAAGAGAGATATAAAAACTGGTGCTATTGCGGCTACACCTCCCGCTTTGTCAGGTAGTTCATTTTGGAATAGCTAGTGAAGTACAGGAATGCAAGCAATGTTCAGTTACAGGTGAATACCCTCCGTCTCACCAAAAGCAAAAAAGACATCCAACCTTGGCAAGAACGACGTTCGGCAGAATATATGACCCATGCTCCTTTAGGCTCTTTAAATTCCGTGGGTGGCGTGGCTACCGAGATCAATGCAGTTAATTATGTCTCTCCTAGAAGTTGGTTAGCGACTTCCCATTTTGTTCTAGGATTTTTCTTTTTTGTGGGCCATTTGTGGCATGCAGGAAGAGCCCAAGCTGCTGCTGCAGGCTGGCTTTTCAAGTCCGCCGTCAAATCCCAGGGCTCAACCCTGGACAGGCGGTGGAAACTACCAAGCTGGAGTACGGTAGGGGCAGAGGGAATTTCCGGTGGAGCGGTGAAATGCATTGAGATCGGAAAGAACACCAACGGCGAAAGCACTCTGCAAAAAAATAAGTGATTCGTTTTTAGCCCTTATAAAAAGAAAACGGATTCTTGAACCTCTTTCACGCTCATGTCACGTCGAGGTACTGCAGAAAAAAGAACCGCAAAATACCGTTGAAGATAGTTCTAGACCTAAGCCAAAACGGACTGGCGCAGGTAGTTTATTGAAACCCCTGAATTCAGAATATGGGAAAGTCGCTCCGGGTTGGGGGACTACTCCTTTTATGGGGGTCGCAATGGCTTTATTCGCGATATTCCTATCTATCATTTTAGAAATTTATAATTCTTCTGTTTTACTGGACGTAATTTTAACGAATTAGGTTTTTACTAACTAAAACTATGAAGTCATAGTTTTTCCATCCAAAAAAAGCCTTTCTACTTTAAACTCCACATTTCTAGACATTCTGGAAAGGCAAAATTTATATGAAAAAAAGATTGATTGAACTATCCAACAGACTCATTCCATAAGTAAACAATTGAATGGGATTCGCTTGGGCAACGAAATCAAGTGCTAGTCCCCTTTTCTTTTTTATTGAATTAACTAATTCATTTCCTTTTGAGTTTTGGATTTTTGGATATTTTTTTGTTTTGATTTGGCATTATTCAAAAAAAAGAAAAATTTCGAAAAATTCCTTTTTTTTTGAAAATTATGCCCTACTTCAGCATTCTACGACTGAATCCATTCTGGAAATGATGACTTGCCCACAGTGCAAATCTCATAAGTAGAAAGAAAGCGGTAGTTTGAAGTGAGCCGCGCTCCTACTTTGCCAGCCTTGAGAAGGGAATGACCCTAGAGCCCAAGCAAACCATCTACGCAAGGCCGAAAACCCGCCAATCAAACCGCTAAAGCAAATGGGCAAGAAGGTTGAGCTGATGTAAATAGTAAAGGTCGGAAGCTCTAGCTTGTGAAGACTCATGTTTTGTCTTGCCTGTGTCAGCTTCCATCTCCCGATGTTGCTACTCGTATCCATTCCTCCGTCTATAAACGACGTAAAAAAGAAGTACCATTCTTTCTCAATACTAGATTCCCTTATCCAGTGCAATGTCACACCCGGTTTTAAAGGCAAAACCAGGTGCATCTCATATGTGCGCCAGGATCAGTTTACACACATATGGTAGACGTCACAAGTGAATATCCATAACCATGCATAACGAAAGAGTATTATAGTGCAATTATTACAATCTCAGAGTTGACTCAAATGTCATAGCGGAAGACTTAAATAAACGTTTATCTAACGAAGCAGAAGTGACTCCAACTCCACAGGCATTGACTGGGGGAGACTCGCCTAGAACTCCTCAAAATCAGTAGTGAAATCCTCAAAATTCTCCCAATCTGAGCAGCATTCCGGTGTAGTAGATGCAATAAAAGAAAGAAAGAAAAGCAACAAGTATGAGCACATAACGTACTCAGCAAATGTAATATGACATACAAGGCTGAGGCAAAAAGGTTGGCTGACCATACTGCAGTAAGCACTTTTAGTTGGTCAAGTTTTATTAAGCAACTATTTACTAGCAAATGAAAGTGTACACCACCCACAAATTAATCAATGTCATATTCCCAACATATCCATATAACCACGATTTAGATCATGTTCAAGTATGATTATCATGTAAGGGTCCAGGCCGCTCTTGACCGTGAGCACGGCTGTTATAACAGTTTTACACTCTGCAGAGGTTGTACACTTTCACCATAAGCCGTGTAAAAGTTCAAAAGAACTTTAAACCCAACCATGCCGAGGGGGCCAATCCTCTTAAATCACACTACCGAGGTGTGACCGCATAGGGACGCTACGAGGCCTTTACAAAGATTCCTTAGTAAATAGTAACCCGCTAAGGTTTCCGGTTCAGAAGCAAAGCATAACCCTCCATAATGAGATCTGTCTCTTACCAAAGCCCACAGCTCAAGAGGACCGAGCTATACCCCGTCAACCGCCGTGCCTCTTGCCCCTTTCGGGTAAGGTCACCATCCACTAAAGTCTCTAATTAATTAGCCAAGACCAGAGCCATATAGTACTCATGGTTGCACTGTTTTCCTGGGTGGTTCTCCATGTTCCAATTTAAAAGATATGATATTGCCAATTAATTATTTAAAAGAGTATATGGAACATAGAGTAGGGGTTCATTAACCAATCCCAGTTGAGCAAACTAAGCATCATCTACCATCAAAATTAATTAAATAACCCAGTTTCAGGGACAGGGGAATATAGTGGCTAGGCAAATCCTTAAATAGGAACCCATCAAATTAAGACACATGCATGGGTGGTGAAATTAATAATTATTAGGACATTTGCATGACATAATACACTTGCCTTCTTCCCAACTCTGTTGCTGCTCAAATCCTTCTCCAACAGTTGGTTTTTCAGAGAAATCCTCAAACTGGCCGTTTCCTAATCGCATCACACATTCACATGCAAGGAAACATACAATAAATAATAAACAGTACACCAAACAATTCCAACAGAAGAAAACAACAGCACAAAACAAATCTATGTGTTACAACGAACACATGAGCGCGAGAATCACTAAAATCGGAGTTAAAACGCAAAAGATATGGCTTTTCTAAGGTTCAGGGACTTGCTGGCAAAGTTTTAAAAGTTCCAGGGGCTTAACTGCGAAAAACCAGGGGCTAAAACATAATTTTGTATAAAAACTCGAGGGCTTACAGGTAAAAAGACCAAAACAGGACCTCGGGCATAATTTTAAATCTTGCAGGGGCTTAAACAGAAGAAAAAGGACCTAAACGTAATTATTTTTGAACTAACTAGGACTGCGGGTTGATTTTCAAAAACATGGAGGGCTCTTTAGCAAATTTGCCTAAGTTGACCGTTACGGCTCTGATTGACTCGGGGCTGAAGCGGTCCTTGGCCGTTGGATTTCGATCTGACGGTCCACATCAGATCGGGTCGAGGGGGAGACGCCGGCGGCGGCCGGGACGGCGGCGCCGCCCGTGTCCGCGGTGGTACCTCGCCGGAGAAAACACGATCTAAGGCTACGGTGCACTAAACTCGACGGGACTTGGCCGGGGAGAGAGAGAAGAAGATGGCGAACTCACTGCGGGGGTTCTCGTCGAGGGAAGAGGAGCGCGATGGCCGGCCGGCGACGATCGGCGGACGGCGGCACTGGAGGAACGGCGGCGAGCTCAATTAGCACGGAGCGCGGCCTAATTCGGGTCAAGAACTCGATGGGAAAGTTCGGGCTATCGAGACGAACCTCCTGGAGTTGCTCGGGTTGAAGAAGAAGCAGCGGCGGCGCGAATCGACGACGGGGGCTTGAGCTCGGCGGCGGCGGCGCTAGGGTTGCGGCTCAACTTGATGGGATTTCGATGGGGAAGATTGCGGGCGGTGCGCGCGCTTAAGTAGGCCGGAGATTGGGCTCGGGCAGGCGTGTGGCGGCGGGATTCAAAGTCGGAGGCGGGCGGCGCTCGGACTCGGCTCGGTGTCCGGGTCGGCGACGGGAGGAGGAAGGAAGAACTGACAGCCGGGTCCCACTCGTCAGCGACAGAGAGAGAGAGCGGCGGGGGAGAGTCGGGACGGGCCGGTGCTGGGCCAAAAGCGGGGGAGCAGCAGGCCGGGAAAAAGATTTGGGCGGGGGAAAAAGGAATCGGCCGGGAAGAAAGAAAAGAGTAGAGGGGGCAAACTTGGACTGGGCCAAGAGTTGAAGGGGCGAAAACGAACTCGACTATTAAAACTTTTTTAAAACTCAAACAAAAGCAAATCAAATTCGAATTTAAACAGAATTTAAATTCCAACTTGATTTACTAACAACCAAAAATATATGCAACAGCATGAATGCAACAAAAACTTATTTTGACTAAAATAATTATTTAATGTGATATTTAAATTGATAAAAAGGCTAGAAATTCCAATTAAATCCTAGAATATTTATTTAAGCCTTAATAAATCCTAGAAAAATTCAAAGGGTTGCTACAATTTAAATGTGATGAATTTTAGGGTGTTACATGCAAGATGTTCTTTTGTGCAGAAAAAGAAAGAGCAGTGCAATCTTTCAAACTTGCATTTGAAATGTGAACCGATTTTCTACTTCCTTACAGAAGAATGATAGACGGAAGCAGAATTCAAATTGATGTTCCAATATCTTCTTGTCATTTTTTCCACACTTCCTTTCAATTTTTTCTTTTTTTCGTCTTACCATGACGGAATTAATTTCTGTGCGATCCTTCTTTCTGGTTTGGAATCCAAGAAGCTCAATGGGCTAGTTTCAAGTTCGATCAGACACGAAATCTAGTATAGCCAAGCCCAGCTTCTCGGAGCTGCTATTGCGAAATACGGCTTCCTTAATATCCAAATTTCCACAAGGGGGGCTGGGCTGCTCGCCTTCATAGAAAGGCGACCGGGCCTAGATTAGATGTTCGCCTTTTTATAGAATAGAAAGAGAAGGTAAAGGGGGGTTCATACTTTGACTGGTACACTTAGGCAAGCCGGGTGAGGAATCTCCCCCGATCTCCATAGTGAAATCTTCGATTAACGTTCCAAGTTTGAAGTACCGTTTGGCCAAAGAAAAAGCCGCTTCCTGACACGAAAATGAACTCCAAAGATCTTGGGCAAATCCAAAGAAGGTTTTCCCGTCCGCTCATCACAGAATATTTCTAGGGTTCGAATGTATATGGAACGGATTTCTTTTTTTCTATTTCCCATTTCCCTATGGAAAGACAGTCTTTTCTTACTTTTTAAGTGAAAGACCCCATCCCTTTGGTCAAGACCGAGGAACTGATGTTGTTGGATCAGCGAAGTGAAGAATTGCGATTACTTTGCTTTCTTGTCGATTTCTTGAGAGAGTTCCCCTCTCCGGTTGGAATGGAACTATGTAGGCTTGGGCGTGATCCACTCTCTAAATATTGAAGAACTTGCATGCGGTCTCTTACATTTAGTAAGCCAGCGGCGAGGGTGCCAACTCTTACGAGATCTCACCCCGATTATAGTGAGTGCTTATCCCTTGATCTTCCGTCTGATCTCCCAGAAGCGGAAGCGGAATCAGTTGCATGCTATAATGTAGAATATGCGCGGGATGCGATCCTTAATAGTTCACTGTTGGCGGAAGCCAATGTCTCGGGACTCATTCTAACTTAAACAAGGGGTGGGTCTTTACCAACTTCCAACTCAGAGGGGATGCCGCTTACTACTCAAATCCGAGTTTTTGCAAGAGTTGCGTTCTTGTATGCAAAAAGAATACTTCGAAAGAGATAGCAAACTCGATTATCGAATATATAAGGAAAGGGGCGACGATTTGGCACCAGATATCCGGAGGTGTGGAAAGAGCTGTTGTGATAAGCGGAAAAACCATCAAAAAACGACGGGCCTGGGTGAGGGGGAACATGTCAAGTATCCGCCTGGGATCATGTTTTTTTAGGTTTATTCTGGATGTATAATTCCATTTTGGTAGTTATTTTCCATTTCAGTTGGAAAATGCAGTCGGAGGCATGGTTACCAATGATTTAACGGTGGGCCTCTTGTTTGGTGAGCCAACCGGCTTCACCCGAGTCTGAAGGCCACAAAGAGGAGTCCCTGCTGGCGTTTGCACCACCTTTTGTGCCATTTGACCTGCGGGCACTGTCAGTCTTTTTCTTTGATAGAAATAAGTAGTGCTTCAACCTGGTTTAGGACTTACCTCTTCAAAAAGATTTTACAGACGTTCCTAGGGCTTCCAAATACATTAGCCAATATGAGACGTAAACATGTCAGTCAGCCAGGTCTAAAATCCACTTTTCATTCAGTCTTATTGCTTTCTTTTTGAGTCCTAAAACAAATTTGCAATTATGGAATCCTATATTAAAGGCCAGTCCTATATTTTATTAATAACAATTTTTTAGAAAATTTCATGAGATGGGAATTTGTATCAGAGAGAGAAAGGATAAGTTGAACAAGTATGGTCGTCCTTTATTGGGCTGTACTATTAAACCAAAATTGGGATTATCCGCAAAAAATTACGGTAGAGCGTGTTATGAGTGTCTACGCGGTGGACTTGATTTTACCAAAGATGATGAAAACGTAAACTCACAACCATTTATGCGCTGGAGAGACCGTTTTGTCTTTTGTGCTGAAGCAATTTATAAATCACAAGCCGAAACCGGCGAAATCAAGGGGCATTACTTGAATGCGACTGCAATTTTGAACAAATCTTGAAACTCTAAACTACCTGTTATCCAAAAAAAACCTAAAATTCCTAATAACAGACCAAAATCCCATACACGATTAGTTACAAAAGCTTTTTGGCAAGCACTCGCTGCAATTGGTCGTGTAAACTCCGATCCTACCATGGAAAGTGTTGCTGTGTCAAATCGAGATTGTGTGGGTGTTCAGTCTACCGCTCATGTTCACGTTCTCAAAAGAAAAGAAGGCTTTCCTTGGGAAATATCTCTAAGGATCGCAACTCTTTTCCTTTACACATAAAAAGGGTTTCAAAACTCAATTTTTCTTTTCAATATCTTTCTTTTTTTCAGAATCCTATTTTTGTTTTTCCACCCATGCAATAGAGAGCGAATGAGAAAAGAGGGTTTCCCTTAAAAGATAGGCTTTTGAAATAGGAATCATGGAATAATGCTGAATTCAAATGTTTATTTCTTTATTTCTTTTCCTAGATGGAGAGACCTACTCCCGTACCGTGCGAAAAACCCTACTATTTGGTTGGTTGGCCCAATTATGAATAGGACCTTTGTTTACAACGGCTTATGATAGACTCTATGCAACTGGTAGCAAGAGTGAGAAATAGGGCCGATTCGTCTAAACATACCTTATGCCTTGGCTAATTTACTGAAATTGAACTACCAAAACCATTAAAAAGTGCTTTGCCGCCCGCATTGTCTAAACCGAGACACGGGTCGCCCTCGTTCCGTAGTTGAGTTCTTTCGCATTTCTCGTATCGTTTTTCGTGGATTAGCATCTCGATTTTTGCGTCTGATTCGGCATAAATATGCTTTTGTATCTTTTCTTTAAAATGTAAAGTGGACGTTCCGGCACGAATCTCCGCAATTACTTCAAGAGGAGAATGGATAAAATCCATAGTAAATGGAACTTCACCCATTTCAATGACCTCGGGAACTTATCTATTCCTATTTTTACTCAGATTTGCATTTGCTGCTACGCGAAAGCAATTCATCTAACTAACTGCACCTTCTCTTTAATATCCCTCCCTCGACCTGTTACTGCTACTGGCTTCCGAAACTACCGTCCAACCAAAATCAAGTGAAAGAGGCCCCTCCTTCCCACTCTTCTTTCTCCCACAAACCCAACAAGTAGTAAAGACAGAATTTAAACAGACATCAATCATCTAATCTGAATTCTTTTACAATTAATAGATACCTATCATAGAAAAACCTTTCCAATGCATTTAATGAGATCCTGGGCTCTTCTACAGGTTACTCTCCTAAGTGGTGGATTGACTATCCTGCTTGTTCTGGATCTTGATGGTACGACGGGTAAGACCGAACACTTTTGATATTTGCTCTGTCAACAAGCCCAGGTTCAATCCCGGACACCTTATATGTATCAAAATCGATATCAAAATCAAAAAGATGTACAATCCAATTTGCAAAATGATGTATCTCCTTCCGTAACTTTCCAATTACGAGTACGAGAATTGAAAGACATGAAAATTCTCAATTCTCAATTCTCTACGGCATCTAGGAGATAGATAGAATATTTTCAGGAATCATTGCTAAACTATCTCGACATATAACCCGTAAAGAAGGGTTTACAGCAGCCCAAATCTTCTTTAAGTATTTTCGCGAGAAATATAAGACAGTAGATAACTTGATACAATTAATTCGGGATATAGCTTGGGTAGTCACGTCAGCGAACCAAGTAGTTCGGATCCTAAATGAATTTATGTGTACTTTACAAGAAAAAAAAGATACAAAGATATCCGTTTCAGGGTAAAATAGATCCTTTACTCTCATTTTTTTATTTGGAATTTAGACATTTCCATAGGTACTTTTTTTTACTTTTTAGAAAGAAAAGCTCCTTTTTTGAAAGATTACCCCTGTCTTTGTTTATGTTTCTTAACAAGTTGAAATATTGAAATTGTCAAATAGGAGAATAGTTGAGTAAATGAGTAAAGTAGTAACATTGCATTACCAAGGTAGATACAAGCTCCACAAATTTCTTGCAAAGAACTGGGAGTGCGCTCATTCTAAAATTGGCAAGGAATGTATTCTTTGCAATGGTATTTCCTACCGATCCATGCCATTCTTCTCAGTATACCGATAGCCCCGCTCCGTTGTTATCCGCAACATTCCAAAGGGTCTGAGTGAGATGGATCTTGGAAGTCTGGTTTTTGATTGGATAGTGAGGAGGCATTTCGTCATACAATGTATGGGAGACATTGTTGATCGTGTTCTCGAGGACTATGAAGACCAAGGAGTCATGAGTAGTGATCCCGTACTTAGTGTACTGGTTTAGTAGGGAAGCCTTGTGTTAAGGCACCGTTAAGAAAGGGGTCGTCCCAAACTTGTGGAGTGCGATGGGGCACTTGGATATAGATTGTGTGCCGAGTGAGGAGCTTTGCGGAGCCGAGTATAACGAGTTTTTTTAAGTGGATCCACGAATTCTTTTTGTTTTGAATAGAAAGTCAATGTATCTAACCAATTTTTTCACAGGAGTACACGCTACTGAAGGCTATTTCAGAATCAAAAAAAGTAAAGTCAAAATCATTTAGCTTATTCTCTCAATTTCAATTGACCGCTACTGGATTTAGCATATCTAAATGAATAAAAAAAAAGTGGGAGAGGATGACTACTGCGCTCTTCAAGTGTGCTAAATCCACTTTTTTTTATGAGGGATCACTACTCATGACTCCTTGGTCTTCATAGTCCTCGAGAACACGATCAACCCTCTTCCACTTTTTTCTTTTATCAGGTCACCCCTGCTCCAAAACCTGTAGCGCCGGTCCCTACAGACCAGAAACCGGTTTCATTTTCTTTGCCAGGTGGCTAACATTCTTAATATAAAAGTATTGTTTGTTATGGGAGTCAGGGTCGTCAACCAATTAGAAAAAAAGGGGGATTGCTTCGACAAGACAGAGTCGTGTTAAGCTATCCGCGATTTCGAGGAGGACCTAGAAGAGGTTGAAGTGAAACAAACAAAAGAATCTGCGGAAGCTAAAGATGCCGAGCATTGTGGAAGTTCACCACTTTGGTTTCGAATTTAGGAAGAGAAGGAACGGATTTCTGGAAAAAGGGAAACCCGGCTCCATTTTTGTTCTATCTGGCCACCCGAATAAGTTGATCAAACTCTTGGCGTACAGATTTGAATTATAGTTGGTATCGGCCTGTCATACTCATCGTCCCCTCATACAGCTCGGGCCGAAGACCGGGGAAGTTGAGGAGAGATGGGGAGACCCAACTGCTGCCGGTCGGGACGGACGGGAAAGGGGGCGGGGATAAGCTTGTGAAGAAGCAAGCTTACGAATTTCACGGTAGGTACAATCCTGAGAAGTTTGCAGCAGTTGAGTCATGCCTTTGTAAACAAACCTTTCCCACCTTTAACAAACCGATCCAAAACCAAGAAAGAAAGAAAAGAAGGAATTTTTCTATAAAATAGAATTGTTTCCGATTCACCAAACCTACTCTTATCTCTCTCTAAAGGAATTAAAAAAACAAAATAAGAATAAGAAAAAATACAGGAATTCCGGACTTTTCCAAATTTGTCTCATTAAAATATTCAAAAAGTGAATCAAATAATTTCGTTATCTAGTTATTAGTTAAAAAAATATTTCTTAATAAAATACAAAAAAACATTGAATCATTTTACTTTCTATTCATTTTTGTATTTCTTTCTCTTAAAATAAAGGAGCTCTCTTGTTTCGTAATTGATTGATTGAATTCCAAAGAAAACCTATATTTATAGTATAGGAAATTCTCGAATATTGCTTACTTCATATAAAACGGAAATCCTAATGACTAGAATTCTCTAAGTTTTAGAATGTCTTGTTTAAGAGACTAAGTATTTTTTTATTGGAATTCAATTATGAAATACCGTTCTGAACTTAGAATTTCGATTCTTTTCTAAAAAGAAAAAAAATGTTTTAAGTAAAACATTTTTCTTTAGTGAGATTGAATATTTATATGCAAAAAGAAGTTCTTTAAAAAACAGACATTCATTCGTAAATACTACGAGCGATGTTCGGTCCTCAAAAACGAAGAAGGAAGACAGTACTAGGGCGGGCCGTCGTCGCCAATATATCTAGCTTGCCGGAAGTCAACTAGCTGGGCCACTGCATGGATACATTACAAAAGCTATTCTCTGGTTTTGCTTTTCCTTATTCCCGATTCCCATAATGGAATTTTTTATGTACGATTCAAGCTTTCTTCACATTATTAAATAGATAGGCGATAGCACCAATTTTACATTCCTCAAAAAGAAGACGGATTCGAGAATAGTATAGACTTCTTTATTCCTCTCCGTCGGGTCACACAAGGAATTCTCTTGACTTTACAGTTATTTGACTAGTCCAAATGACCTGATTTCAAGAATCAACTAACCAACAAATCCGTAGCCCAGGTGATTCACTGACTTTGAACTTGTGCCGTAGCAGCAAGATAGATGATGCCTTTCTTTTCAAGTCGGCTTAATGTATGCAGATGGTTGAACAGATAGGACCCCAACGGTTACACATCGAAAACTTTAGAAATAATGAGTTGGGTTTAATCTTCTACACAACTCACTCTCATTTTTAATTTGTTCCCATGTATTATACCAACATGATATGGTGTCGCAAAAAAAAAATGTGGGGCATGTCCCACTTTAGCAGTGTACCATGGCGATAACTGAGGTCGAGGGATGACTGATCTCAATGCAAAGTCAGATCAACGGCTTTGCATCTAGCTATTGGCGACCTCATACACTTGAAGGCACATGACCATGCGGCACAGCAGGAAAGTAATGCGATCAAGGAGGTAGCAAGTAGCATATATGTAGTTACATGGTTGTTTTGTACTGTGATCTTTGGATCCTGTTCGTGTTAACATCTGCATATACGTTACGCACAGTAAAAAAAATAAAGTTGCTCCAAAGAACAAAAGATTTAAGCTCCCCTGGATAATTAAACTCTTCCCTTTTTCCTAAGTTCCGGCCTCGCCAAGGGTCTGTATTGTATCTAAAGATTTTCTAGTAGCACTACCCTTTATATATTTTCTCAAAATTTCACCAAAGGATAAATAAAAGAAAACAATACAAAAAGTTTTTTTTGAATGAATTAATAATACAAAAAGTACATACGGATCGAGATTAAACTGCTTGTTTATTAAACTGCTTTCTGATTAACTCGGCAATTTCGTATCGCCATATTCTCGAGGGATAACGATCGGAGGCCTTTTAACCAATTTCGGGCGCGCGTCCTTTGTACGCTAGTAGGGCTTTACCCTATATGGCAAGAGATCTGACACTGCGTCCTCTTCATCCTTTCCGACCACACACAATGGGAGCCAACCTTGCCGGCAAATAATGTTCCTCTCGTCCTCTGACGGCTATTCACGAATTCAGATCTTGTTTGCCTTTGGCATCCAATCGTCACCAACTCACCATGCACATAAACGGAAGCTTTACGCCACAGGTCGACAGCAGGGCCTGCGATGAACAATATCGAGCGTACACCGGCTGCAAAAGAGACACTATCCTGCCTGAGAGCAAATCAGGCTAAGCATAGAAGTTAACAATGGGAAAACATATGCTGATAGCATAACCACCATTACTGCGTAATTGGCAGACATTCCCCGACCGCCGTGCCATGCATGGATTATGTTGTTCGATCAATCGAGCCCGAGACGCAACTTAACGTATGTAATCGATCGAGAAAGAATTAAGATGGAGCGGGCTACACATCATCATCATTTTTTTTTGAAAGATAACGCATCATCATCATCATCAGTAGCAGCAGCAGCTTAAGAGATGATTGATAGATAGATATGCTTGCATGATCACGCAGATGGAATAGCAACATGTACACTGACGATGGCTGGTGCGTGTACTTTTGCGATGCCCGATAGGAGAAGAGAGAGATCGACATTGCTTTGGCGGGCGGCGGGTCCAAAAGCATGCGACGACGATGCCAGACGGCCGAGCGCGTCACGTCCACAAGAAGATTGAAAAGGTTGGGAGATTCTACAGTTCAGAGCACAGCACTTCAGCAGAGACGGGCCCGACGAAAGCCGTATGCCATCATGCACACATTTACACAGCAGAGAGAGCAGTATTAAGCTATATGGATCAAGAAGCATGACGACGCACTCCTATTCCTATATAAAGTGGCCATAAGCTGTGGGACACAAGAAGCACGCAAACCAACACCATCCAGTACCTAGGCCAAACTGATCGACGACAAGCTGCAGGGCTAGCTCCTGCTCCTGGTCCTGTTCTTGATCTCGATTGAGATGGCAGGCAGGGACAGGGACCCGTTGGTTGTTGGTAGGGTTGTGGGCGACGTGCTGGACCCCTTCGTCCGGACCACCAACCTGAGGGTCAGCTACGGCGCCAGGACCGTGTCCAACGGCTGCGAGCTCAAGCCATCCATGGTCGGGCACCAGCCCAGGGTCGAGATCGGAGGGCTCGACATGAGGACGTTCTACACCCTTGTACGTCCTGTTTACTGACTCTATCATCATGCATTTCCTTCTATATCGTCTATCCCAGCAGTGGTATGATTACTTCAATTGGTTCCTGCTTCAACACGAACGCAAAGAAATTAAATTAATCACAAAATAGCATGTTGTCTTGATGTCCTCATGCGCCTGTGATGCCATTCATAATATATGTAATAAAACGTGTGCACTGCTTCGTCTTCAGGTGATGATCGACCCGGATGCTCCAACCCCAAGCGACCCCAACCTTAGGGAGTATTTGCACTGGTAAAAGTGAACTTTATTTCTCGATCGGACGACTGTCACACTCTGTAGTAGTGTATATGATAACCATTATACAGCCATCTTATTAGTGCATGCATGTATATCTTGTCATGCACCATATATGATAATAATAATACGGGATTGCTCTTGCAATCCTTTCGACAAAAAAGTGTTGACGACAGTGTTCTACGGATTGATTGACTCTGGGGGTGTTCACTTCCTGAAAAGAGGGGGTGAAATTTTGGTGAAAATATCACATCGGACACTGTAGCGCACTGTAGTACTTTTTGTTTGTTTGTGGTAAACATTGTCCTACCATGACCTAACTAGGCTTAAAAGATTCGTCTCGTCGTGTACATCAAAAATATGCAATTGGTTTTTTTATTTACCCACATTTAGTGTTACGTGCATGAGGAGAGAGATTTGATGTGATAGGTGAATAGTGAAGTTTGGAGAGAGAAAGTTTTGGAAAGTTTGGGAACTAAACACCGCCTCTGTCTCGATGCTTGCAGGCTGGTCACTGATATTCCAGGAACTACCGGGGCAGCGTTTGGTGAGCCATCAGCTCCATGTCTTAATCTGTCCCTACTATACCTCGCTCTGTGTCCTCCAGACAAGAGCTTTTTTCTACGGGGCACACAGAACATGTGTGCACAGGCATCACACTTGTCGACTACATGCATATAGAGACAAATTACACACACACACAAGCTAGATAAGATTCATTCGTTAAAATAAAAGAATACTCACATAAGTTAAACATGTACACCTGTCATATACATGTATATATATGATCGAGAATATGGTATTATATTGATGATAACAATTATGGATGCATGTGAACGATAACAACTCTGAATTATGTACGCAGGGCAAGAGGTGATGTGCTACGAGAAACCTCTGCCGACCATGGGTATCCACCGCTTCGTGTTCGTGCTGTTCCAGCAGCTGGGGCGGCAGACGGTGTACACCCCGGGATGGCGCCAGAACTTCAACACCAGGGACTTCGCCGAGCTCTACAACCTCGGATCGCCGGTCGCCGCCGTCTACTTCAACTGCCAGCGTGAGGCCGGCTCCGGCGGCAGGAGGATCTACCCCTAAACGTAACGCTACTGGATCATCCGAGCCAACACCAAGCACTCAGCTAATTAATTAAAATTAAGATATGATTTTGTGTGTGGCTAGCTTAGCCATGCACACAGCATTTAATAATGTATTGTACGTAAGCAATGATCTAGCAGCAGCCAAGGGCGACGAAGTAGCAATATATACCGTGTGCACAATAAACGGCTAGTACGTATACGACGTACCACTAGGGCCGAGCTACACGTATATATACATCTATACATATATAGGTACCCATGCATGTATATAATGTTTATCATGTGCATGGGAGACGTACAAACATGTAGATGGCAGATACTGCTAGACAGTGTGCATGTCATACATGTGCTACATACATGATGTAATATATAAGTCGTCAGTCTGATTGTACAATAATGTATATGATAATTATTGGGCTTTTATAGTTTGCACGGGGAAATCAACAGTGCTTTGGTATATTTCATGCATCTCCTCAGGGACTCAAGAGTCCCGTACGTTCACCAGTCCTCGATGATGCAAGCGCACTTTGAACACCGTATGCAGTATGCCAGCATGGCTAGTTGTTCTTGTAGAGTTTTCTAGCTAATATTCCCCTGAATAATCATGAATCCATAATCATTTTAGTTTTTCTATAGATACATATATAGTTTTACTATACAGCTAAATATACACTGTATACATCTAAATATATAATTTTTACTATACACCTAAATATACAGATCTAGATACATATCATATTATATATATATATATATATATATCCAAGAAAGCCAAAATGACTAATAATTTAAAAAAGAGGGTAGTTAATAAAATTATCATGTTGTTGAGACTTAGAGTGATTTCCCCGATAGAGCAATTGAGAATGTTTGGACATCACTACTCTAAAATTACGCTGTAGAAGACATATATGAGAGAACCGACCTTGTGGACAAATTGCATGATTCACTAGTTGGTGCGCGTATATCTCGGAAAGTCGCAAGATCGGTGAGACCGAGGAATAATGTAGGGGGCACAAAAGTTGATAAAGTGAGCACAAAGTCACGTGAGAATGGTGGGCGCAGCAGCCTTGTACGTTTCCCTTTGATAAATCGAAGATTCACCGGATGCTATTGCAAGAACATCTTCAGGAGCAGGCTTTGTGTCAGTAGCTTAGGTACTCAACAGGTCAAGAAGCCCATACTATCTATATTGAAGCTGGGCCGGACTGGGCTGATATGCTTGCATGCATCAAAGGGCATGGCCCATGTAATAGGAATATATACTACATGAGAGAGGGGTGAGGGGGATCGATTATTGTAACAGAACAGACTTCATCATCTTCCTCAAGCCAATAGAGCTGCCGTTGTCCTTCTCCTCTGTCTCTGTTCTTCCCCCTCGATCCCCAGATGTTGTTCATCCAATCCTTCCCCCACTACTGCTGCTAACAATTGGTATCAGAGACACCGATTCTCGGGTGGATTCATGAACCCTAGCTCCATGGATTCCCCACCTTCCGCCGCCATGTCTCTCGACACCCAGCTCATCCTCGACGCCATCGCCGCCCTCAACAAGCGCTTCGACGCGTTCGGCGAGCGGTTGGATCGGCGCTTCGCCACGTCTCCGTCCGTCTCTGCGCCTGCCACCTCGGTCGTTCCCGCGACCGCACCTGTTCCTGCGGTCACCACCTCGGTGGCGCCGGCTCCTTCCATGCCTCCGACCTCGACATCGGCGGCGTCCTCACCTTCCGCCTCGGCAGCCTCCACCACGTCCAGCGCTCCCATCGATCCGGTGGCTCGTGGTGCAAAGGAGGCCGTCAACTTCAACCCGCCCTCAAGGTGTTCGACAGTTTGCCGCAGTGCCGATGCGCGCGAGCTGGTGCCCGTGTCCACCGTGGCGGCCACCATGGTGACGTTCAGCGACACCGTCCCCACCAAGCTCGCCAGCCCCAACATCAGCACGCGCGGCGAGTTCATCGATGGCGGCCTCGGTACTTCGCGTCCATGTCGAGCTCCTTCGTGCCAACCTCGTCCTCGCCGGCCGCGTCGAGCCCCTCCGCGCTGGCCTCGCTCCCGACGGCCGCGGCGAGGTCGTCTGCGAGTGCCTCGGCTTGGGCGAGCGCGGCAAGCTCCACCACTCCCGCCTCGTCCTCGACGTCGTCCTCCGCGTGCCATGGCGCAGCAAATCGCCAGCGAGGACGGCACCACCAACGCATGCTCACAAGGTGTTCGGCGTTCGTTCCCTCAGCGACAAACTTACCTGCACCGGCTGCTCGGTGTGCAGAGGATGCAATTTCCTTTAGCTGGCACCCAATGCTTATGCAGGACCGACCACCATGGCCACCTCCTTTTCAGGTTGAGATGCTGGTGTGCTCAATTGCTAGTGATCTGTTTGGTCGTGGGAAGAGTGAAGTGGCTTTGCAGTTTGGGGTGTCATCTTCTCCAGCTGCTTTATTGGAATGGGGTGTGTCACTCCTGGTAATGCAGCAACATTTTAGCGATGTGCCTTTTATTATGAGCTTTGCTTGTCAGATTGAGGCACCTATGCATGCTCTGCCGCTAAGGAAACCATGGCCACCACCTCTGCAATTGGAGATGTTGGGTGATAGTGTTCAATTGAGGCCACTTCCTTGGCCATCCTTCAGTTGTCACATGGTACTGGTGTTTGTGCAGTGGGAGAAGTTTCTGTCTAGGCCAAATGGAATGTGCATTGGAGTGTGGTTGCTGTATTGGTGGAAATTGCATCGAATTGCAGCGCCAAGTGCTAGATTCCAACTTTTGCCATCTTTTTTTATGATTCCACGGCCTTGCAAACGTCTCTGGTCATCTACAGTGGGTTGGAATTGCTGCTTATTGCTGTCCAAGTGCTTGATATGTCACTGATGCTTTTTCTGACAGTGTACTCCAGTTGGTTAGATAAGACTCAGGGGCATCATCAGCCCTGCTGGCAATTGTAGTGACAGTGTGGAAATGGTTGTATCAGTTTTCAATTTATCTCTGGATGCTGCCACACCAGGACAACTTGTGTATATGTGGTGGTTATTATTGGTTATCAGTTCCAGACCAGAAAGAATTGCTGCAATATTTGGCTAACTTCATATTGAACCAGCAGTGGTTTACATTTGTGCAAGTTGTCGGAGTGTTCTTCCATGCACATTCCCCTTCTGTGCACATGACCTTGTGGGATCCAGGGGGTGGACTTTGTGCTCTTGCTGCTTATAAATCTCATATCACTGATGAAGCTCAGGATTTGGTGTGCTGTCAAATGAACCGGCCTTATAATATTGAGCTGTTCCAATTGCAGCCATTGTTCAGAGCCAATATATTTGTTCCCTCAAGTGATATTGTTCTGTTGCTTTTGGCCACTGTGGTTCATGTGGATTCTGGAGTGTTGGAGTATTGCTCGGAAGCTCTTCTAGTGATGTCAGAGTTATTATCTGCTCCTATGGTTGGCATTGGACCTTGGCTACCACCTATCCAGTTGGACATGCAAAAGTCTGTTATTCAGCTGAGACCTATACATGAGCTGTCATTCACTGGTTTCATAGTGGTTGTGCTATGGAACAAGTTATTGCCATTGTTGTTCAGCGATTCCGTAAGTAAGTACTTGAGGGGGTCTCTCATGTTATCCTGTGTTCAAAAACAGTGGCCTCTGTTACTCCATCTGTATAAATCATTTCATCAAAGTCTACCTCATGCTGATTTTCCATATGTTCCTTCTGATGAGGCTCTTATCTTAGCAATGGCCACAAAGCTTTGGGGTGGTTCTGCTATTTCAGTTAGTATTCGGTTGCAATGTCAGGTGGCTGCAGTTCTCGAGAAGTATCGTTGGTCTCTTCCTCATGCTATTATTTTTGCAAGTTTACAAATTCTTCTGTGGTTGTCTTGCAATCAGTTGGGTATATCAGTACATGCAACCTCTCTTTTGGTCTGCAATGGTTTGCTTATGGAAGAATTTTCCTTCAGCTCACAAAGGCTTTTCATGCTAGCTGATTTTCTCATGGGGATCAAGATCTGGTATATGACAAGCATCAGGTTATCGCTATGCATAATTCAATTTTACCATCTGGTGGAGACCAACGCAGAGCAAATCCATTTTCTGTTTGAACATATGGCGAGGTTCTCCTTGGGCATTACAGGGTGCTTACATGAACACACATCTTTTTATATGGGAATTATACTGAAGGTCGAACAAGAGCTCATCAAACTCATCACCTATTGGAGGTTATTACTCTGTGTGCTTCAATTTTACCATCAAGTGGTGGATGATCCATGAGATTCTCGTTGCAAGTTGGAAGCTCCTTGAATCTACTGTCTATTTCAGTTTACTTGAGATTCTATGGTGATCAACTTGATTAAGCAGCTTGGGGGCAAGCTGCATTTTAAGAAGGGGAGAATGTTAGTAGCTTAGGTACTCAACAGGTCAAGAAGCCCATACTATCTATATTGAAGCTGGGCCGGACTGGGCTGATATGCTTGCATGCATCAAAGGGCATGGCCCATGTAATAGGAATATATACTACAGGAGAGAGAGGGGTGAGGGGGATCGATTATTGTAACAGAACAGACTTCATCTTCTTCCTCAAGCCAATAGAGCTGTTGTTGTCCTTCTCCTCTGTCTCTGTTCTTCCTCCTCGATCCCCAGATTCTGTTCATCCAATCCTTCCCCCACTACTGCTGCTAACAATTTGCCACTGGATGTGCGCAATATTCGTCGGCATGCTTTTTAGGGATTCACACCTTCCTTCTACAGTACATATTGCCTTTAATCTTATTGATTCAGCTTTGATTCATCAAAACTATGTCATGGCAGCGGGGAAAGCTATAATATTAATTGTTTATGGAGTCTGATAGGTAATTTACTATCTTCTTCATTTTTGCAAGGATTGGTACCCAATTTCAAATTCATACCCCTCTCTCACCTCTGAAGACAAGCATTTTTTTAGTTTGTCATAAGTCAAACTATGTAATCTTGACCAAAATTACAGATAAAGCGAATTAAGTAAACTAGGAAAATATATTCTATATAATGGATCTAGTGATGACGAGGACTTGATATTATTTGCTATAAACTTGATTAAGGCACCCGCCCACACGCCGTTGGCTTGTGTTTTTGCGTGACGCCGATTGAAGCGCAAGCAGCTTGTGTTTTTGGCTAACTTACACCTTAACTACAGCCCTATTCTAATTATACCCTGTGTATTTGAAAATAGCAGATCGATCATATATCCAACGCGTGCGCGTCGATGCGCATCAGCTACGAAAGAGCAGATCATATCGCCGCATTATTTGGTGTCAAAGAACATAACTGAGAAGGCCGGAGTACCTGGTAGCTCGATCTAGTGTGCAGATGCCGAGTCTGCCGTCGCCGGCCGCCGGCCGGCCGGCTGGTGAACAGGTCATGCGGGCCACATGGCTACAAGGACATCCATCTCGGTTTCGTGGCCGACTCGCCGGCTCCGGCAGCTGCGCGCCGGCGGTAGGTTGCCACGATCCCGCCGCGCACAAGCCAATTTATTCGCCGCCGCCGTGAAGCCGGAGCCCCGCCGGTGTCGTCGATCAGGAGCCTCTCCGTGCCCTAGCGTTTCCTGCGGCCCGCGGATGCGTTCGACAGATATGTGGACCGTATATGGGCCTGAGCTGACGGGCTGCAATTATCTAGAGAACAACAAACCCAGCCCATCACTAGGGGTTTGTGGGTTCATTCAGCCGCACACGTGGCCGTATGCTCTCCAACTCCAAGACTAGCTCTCCAAGCAGGAAGAGCAAAAGAGAAGTAATAAGAGTGAAAAAACTCTTTTGTCTACGAGGCAAAGACCTCAAACTTGGTGGCTATTAGTTCGTACGTCTCCAAAAATATATGAGTCATTATTTTGTATATCCTCCAAAACCTTTCTTTCTAGTATTGGAACATGCATACTACTGGAACAATTCGACTGAAGTGATAAGTGAAAATGCAGTAAAGATTACAATGTTTGAGGAAAGAAATGTTGGGGAAAACAATGTTCTAATAGCGTAGAGAAAAAGATGTTCTAGCAATAAAAAAAGCAAATTCCTGGCATAAAGAAATTGTTCTAAGGTGTAAAACAAGATACTCTGTTCTTCCTAAATTGTAGGCCATTTTGTGTTTTCTAGGTGTAATTAGCTTTTGTAAGGACGATTGATCTAGATATACAACAAAGTGTATGCATTACAAACGGCAAAACGACTTATATAGATGACATTGTATTTAAGTATATAGCAAGGACTGATCGAGACACCTTGCAACTCTTTTAACCTCGCGATCCAGCTATATGTTTATGTAAAATGATCGAGAAGAATAATGAATAATGAAATTAAGCTGAGGACGAAATATATTTGGGAGTCATGATCATACACTTGTATGGATGGCATTATTGCGTTACACACTTACACGCACGCATAAATCAATGGATCGACCGACGATATTCGAAAAAAAAAGAAACGGTGGATAACAACGCAACCACTTACGCGTCGTGTGCGGCGGGATCGGACAAGAGTAGAGATCTCCACGCACGGAGTATGGAGCTGGTGGGTGGTGATCGATCCCGGCCCGTGCCACCAGCTGCCGCGCCCGCCCGCCCGGCCTCCTCAGCTCGAGCCTATGCTGGCAGATGGATGACTCTTAAACTTGCAATGGGGTCATTGCATCCATCTCGATCGCCAGCATGGCAGCAGCTTCAATTCGAATTCAGTCGGCTACACAGACACGGCGGCGGCGGTGACTAGAGCTTCGTCTGCCGCTGCCGGACACATATAGCTAGTGTGGCCGGCCCCAGAATATATATATGTGTATATATGTAAATATCTCGGGCTATATATATATATATACTCGCCGCCCCCCGGTGCGACGCGACGAGGAATCCGGGGTCACTGCAGGGCGCACCGCACCCGGCCCCCGCCACGCTCCAAGAAAAGTACGTCAAGACAGGCCGGGACCAGATATATCCGAGATGTGACGGCGAGATCTGCGCAAAATCTGCGGCTTTATTCCATCCAATCGCATCTCCGATACGATATGTCTCCAGAGGCCCTTGCATGTATGCATATACAGTTCACTGTGTGTCGTCTGTGTCCATGGGTAGTGGCTGGCTACTGGCTATAGGCCAGCCATTACGAACGCAAGGCCCCCCCTTCCCTATGTGCTACACGTACGTTCTGCGCCCTCGCTATCTATCCATGTCATGACAATGGCAGCAAGAGGAAAAAAAACGAGTTGTTTTTCTTTGAATGAGCTAGCAGTGTATATTCCGCTTTTGAATCCGATTTTTCACCGTCGTAGGTTTTGATGCTACGAAGACTACTGTACAAGATCTATGTTGGATGTGTTTTGAAGCTGTTTAATGTTTTATATGCAATTGTATCACCTTTTGGCGTCGGTATAAATCCGTTTTCAAACAGATGGATGGATTTTAAAACATGTCACGTTTTCGCTAGCAGGCAGACAGGCAGGCTCTCCTTCTGTGATGGGCTACAACTGAGCTAAAAGCATTGGGCCCGTTTCTTAATGGGCTGGCTAGAGCTCTAAGCCAGACACTTGGGCTGGGAGCCTGGGCCCAAGAGAGGCTGGGCCCCATTTCAGTCACCACGCGCGGTGGCGCCGCGAGAGCCGGAGGACAAGGAACCGCAGCGCAACCAAGCCAAGCCATGGCCGCCAACCTCCGCCGCCTCGCCTCCGCCCTCTCCCGCGGGTCCCAGCCTCCTATTCCCCCGCCGGTCCACCTCCTCCGCCTCGCGCTCTCCAGCTCCGCCCCCTCCGCGAAGGATCCACCGGCGCCGGAGGCCGCCAGGAAGGCGGTGGAGGGAGAGGAAGCCGCGGAGGCCAAGGGCGCCGCCGAAGCTGGCGAGGGGAAGGAGCAGGGGGAGGAGAACGAGAACTACGGCGGCGAGCACGTGAACAAGGCCACCGGCGAGATCGGCGGCCCGCGCGGGCCCGAGCCCACGCGGTACGGCGACTGGGAGCGCGGCGGCCGCTGCTCCGATTTCTGAACTGCTCCGCCGCGGACGCGCGAGGTGAGTGAGATCGTGGGCAGGAATCCTAGCAAGTGGATCGCGTCGCGTGTATTATCATCCTCTTGGATTCGTCCCGTGATGCTAGTCGTGTTAGTGTGCAAGGGCGGTGTGATGTACTACTGTTAAAAATGCGTTTTGTTTTGGGGAATAAAATGAGCTGACGGTACTCGATTCAGAATTGCCAGAGCATCTCGATGATCTTTGCTTGCGTTGTTTCGTTATTGGATTCTCCAATTTCGCGGCTGCTAGAGTGAACAGATGCGCTTATCTGGTTACTGAATTCATGAATTTGAAACGAGTGAAGGGTAAAGGAATTCTTTCCTCCTGTTTGTGCCTTTAAATTGTGTTCCTAGTCATGTTTCTCTATTGATTTTGCATAGAGCTCTTTATTTTATAGTTGAGCTGCTTTTGGATTGAATTATAGTGTGTTTCAGATTAGGGGAACTGAAGGTTGTTGATAGTTAAAACTGTAGTGGCGATATGTATCGATGTTCTTATATTGGGGTCATTCATCAGTTGGGTATTTAGCTGTGCTCTGCCTGCAATGGCAAATCTTGGGCAAGGGCCAGCTGCAGCTGGCATGCTCATCGTCGAGGCATGGTGAAGTCTGAAGTTCAGAGTTTGCTCATATTGTCATATCATCATTGATGATCGTATGGTCTGTAGCCGGAAGCATGATAGCCCTTGTCAACTTATCAGGGCTGCGTGAGTTAGCCTGATGGAATGGAATCTTCTTATCTCTTGCAAGTTGGAAGAGCTATCCTGAATTCCGGATTCTATCTCATGGAAATGCATAAAGGGCCCGTTTGGATGCTGAGATTCCTGAGAATAGAAACACACATTCCATCATACTCCATTTCACACGGAATTGAATTGGCTTGAAGATTTCTGGATAAACAAATATAATCACCATTTATCTATCAGACCTGAATCCAGACCCTGACAAAGTGACAATGGCCCATCCTCTCAGTGATGAATGTGCCTCCAAATATTGATGCACCCGAGTCAAACAGCAACACCAGAACCGTGCAGCCCAAATATTGACGTGGAGCAAGCAAAAAAAATATATATATTGACGTGGGTAGCTGCCCAAATGCACACTAATCATGTTCCATCTGTCCTTTTTAATCTCTGGGCTCTATACGATTATACGAGCATATTCTCTCAACTTACTCTCTCTTTTTTTGATACATAGATTAACGTAGAGTATACTAGATGCATAACAAAACAAAAGAAAAGGCAAAACAAATTTTAATTTGGATAAATTTAGCATTAGTAGCTCATACTCTCTCTCAAGCTTAATAAAAAGAATAATGGCTTAAGTTTTAATTAGACAACTATAAACATTAAGCACAATAAATATTCCATGTAACCGTGCTGCCCCTCTCCGCCATAAACACGTCGCATCCTCATCGGCAAGCAACTGCTTAGCATCTCATTCTTCCACCGCTCGCCCGGCCGCAATGGTGCCACCCCGGTACGTGCCGGCGATCATGGCCGCCGCCGCCGCGGCGCTCCTCGCCGTCGCCGCCGCCGGCGCGGCGTCGGACCAGGACGTCTGCCAGACGGCGCAGCAGGCCTTCAGCGAGTGCGTGCCGTACGTGGTGGGCGGGGAGCCCGACGTGACGGCGAGCTGCTGCACGGGGCTCGGCGACCTCAGGGAAATGGCCGGCGACGCCGTGGCGCAGCGGAGCGCGCTCTGCGCCTGCGTCTTGTCGGAGGTGATGGAAGCCGCCGGCGGCAGCATGGACGCCGGCCGCGCCGCCGGGCTCGCCGCCTCGTGTGGGGTCCCCGTCGGCTTCATCCCGACCAAGCCCGACTTCGACTGCTCAGCGTAAGGGCGCACACACTGTGCTTGTTGTAATTAATTTCATATGTGTTTGGATGCAAACATGTACTTATATATTTCTTCTTTGCAGGGTTTCGTGAGGAAGGGGCGGGTTAATTAGTGTGCGATTCAACGAAGAAGAACAGATAATATGGCATGCGAGAGAATGGCAATGTTAAGCTGATCTGGTTGTTTTTGAAATGAGAGATCATTTTGAGTATAGTTTGACCACATCGTATCAATATTGCTTCATGTGAAACGTGCTTTGGACCTCCAATGTGTCTTTCCCCCGTTTTTTATGTCGCAAATGTTGACCATTTGTGCACACTTTGCAATTTCCTCTATTTTTTTTAGACAGACACTTGTAGCTTCTTGGTTAGAAGAACGGAAGGAAAAATGGCAAACACCCTCCTATAATCACTTCTCAAGGTACAAATACCCAAGTACTATTTGATTGACCCTACTCCATCATCTGGTGGTTTGGTGAGGAGTGGATATTTTTGTGATGACCCAGCCTGGTATGCAGGAGTAGGACCAGAGGACAGCAGGATTTAACCGTGATCAGGTGTACGAGCACGGTCTAGTATACCAAATGGCGGATCGAGTTCCTCTGCAGTAGTTGCTGCTACCTCAGACAGAGGTAGTTGCTGTTGGTGAGCAATCAGACTGCCATCAGAAAACAAGGGATATGATCCATACGCACAGTCCATGCTGGCCCATAAGGCCCATAACAAATAACCAAAGAAGATCGCATCTGTTCAGCCAAGATTTAAAAAAAAATACACCGCTGCCGGACTGCCGAGCATCTCGCCGCCGGCCACCGCGCCTCGTGTCGCAGCTCACTCGTCGCCCGTCCACGGCGCCGCCACCGAGAATCCCACCAGCGCCGCGCCGCCGCCGCCGCCGTCGAGGATCCCAACAGCACCGCCGTCGCCGTCGCCGCTGCCGCCGCGCCGCCGCCGCCGAGGATCCCACCAGCGCCGCCACCGAGGATCCCACCAGCGCCGCCGTCGAGGTCCCTAGCCGCGGGCACACTAAGCGCCGCACCTCCACGGGGAAGGTAACCTGCCAGTCTGCCACGCCCAGCGGCCCAGGTGTCTGCATCGACACCATCGCAAGAGGAAGAGCAACCTTCTACAGCAGGGCAACAACAGAAGTTCAGAAATTGAGTTGAAGAACATCAGATATTTTGTCACAGGGTGTTGAATTGAGTTGTAAATTGATGTGAAAATGAGATTGTAACTCAATATCTAATGTATCTGTCAATTTGAGATCGATTGTTGTTGTATCCATTTGAGAATATGGTAATTGCAATTATGTCAATTCACTGTGATACAATTGAGTGAAACTTCAGTAAAGTCAAAATTCAGTATTGTCAGTCTAGAACACAATAACCTTTGCTCCATGAGTATTACTTGCAAAATGACCAGAACTAAATATTTGGCTGCTTATTTGCAAACTCATCAAGTACTAAGAAGGCCACAATTATGCTTGCTTGCAAAATGGCAAAAGTGAAGTCTCAGAATGCTCAGGCTGCAAAAGAGAAAAACATATATAGCTGAACTGACTTCACTGACTACAAAATGTCTGCTTGCATATTTCACCAGTACTGAGTAAAAAGGTCATTTGTGAGTGGTCCCTGAAAATTAAATAAACAAGTTTTTTAAAAAAAAATCATATGGAAACTTGTAAATTGTATTATTTCTAGATTAAAGAATGAAATATGTTACCGTCAACATTTGAGTGAAGCTAAGATCGTCTGCAACTTGTGCTTGTGCACCACCACTGCCTGCCTCTTCCCCAACCTCTTGTACCTTGCAAGACAAAACTAGAGGGTTCAAAGAAATAAAAGACAGAATGATAAAGAGGGAAATGCAGTCCTCTCTTTAGCAACATACTGTCTGTGCTACTTGTGTTTGTGCACCAATTTTAGCCCCTTCCTGAACTTGTGTTGTAGCTATGTTTTGTCTCTTTTTTCTAAACTTCTTCTTATCAAGCCAAGTTCTTTTTCGTTTTGAACTTCTTGTTTGGATTTCCTTTTTCTTTAGACGTGCAGTATTCAACGAGTCATTTGGTAGACTAGCATCTGTGGGTGTTGTACATGGATAACCAGAAGTGCTTGTAACTGCATTAATTTTCTCTTCAATTTGCTGACCAAGGATGTCAAGTGTGCTGTCCACTAACATGGTGCATTCTGGATAGTTTGCTGCTCGATATGCCAAATTGAGAAATTTGTGAGACATATATCTGCAGCGAAGCATTGCATCCATATTTGGATTTCCAATTACATTTCTTCCCTTGTTGTCTTGTATAGTTCCACTTCGTGCTTCTCGTGTCCATCGCTTTAACACATATTGTGGTGGTAATAACTTAATATTCATCAAGTCAAGAACTTTAAGAGCATGGCCACATAATATCCCAATTCTATCAAATTGCTTGCAGCTGCAGTCAGCTGCCAAGGATCTTTCATATTCACCTTGAAAAGCTTCAAATAAAGGTGGTGTATACAGTTTGCCAGCCTGTACCAACATAGGTGGTGGTATTCTCATAAAGATTTTAGGCAACTTTTTCCTCGAATCAAATTCTGAATCTAACTCATTATTCCTTTTTCCTTGTACCACCCTTTCAAAATGTTTAAAGAACCTGATCATATCAAAATCAGATTTGAAATGTATTTTCAAGTCATTATTCAAACTCTCACTCAATTGTGTGCTTCTCATTCCTAATGTGAAAACATCCTTCATATAACATGCAGCCCATTTTTCTTTCAACTTATATATACTATCCAACCAAGTTTGCTTGCTCACCTTTTGTCGTATGAGGTTAAAATTTTGTTCAAATTCTGCAATGTCTTCATACTCAAACATGCATGCACTAAAATCTGATAGAATAGTCTCCTCTTCAGTTTCCTCTTCAGTCTCCTCTTCCGTCGTCACCTTTTTCTTCGCTTTCTTCTTCTTCTCTCTTTTTTTTCTTCTTCATTCTTCTCTTCGTGTAGATGTTTGGTAGCATTTTGCATGATGTGAAAGGTGCACAATCCATGCCATGCTTCTCCGAACACTGCTGCAACTGCCTTTCCCATTGCAACATCTTGATCTGTATAAAATGTTTTAGGTTGCTGCCCATTTTGAGCTTCTAGAAAGGTCTCAAACAACCACTTAAAGGAATCAAAAGTTTCATCATACAAGAGAGCAGCACCAAAAACTACAGTTTCTCTAAAATGATTGAATCCGACAAAGACACCAAAAGGCCTGCTTTCCTTGTTTGTTCCAAAAGTAGTGTCAAAACTAACAACATCACCAAAATTTGCATAATCCATGACCATTTTAGCATCAGCCCAGAATATGGTTGCTATTTCTCCATCACAATCCCTTTGCAGTGCATATTGGAATGATTGGTTTTCAACAACTTTGTCTTGAAAATACTTAAGCACGCTACCAGCTTGGCCATATCCCATCTCTCGTTGCCGCTTACTCCGCATATAGTTCTTGTGATCACGAAGGGTATAGCTAAGATTGAGTGGCCCACCAACTTGGTGACTAGCCAACTCATGTGCAGCTTTTGGCCCAATTCCTGCATCATCTGCCGTTTCAATTTCAAAAGCCTGTAATTCTGAAATCTTCCTTTGGGACACCATTAAGTGTAATGTTTCTGGCAGGTATAGTGAGTGATTGTGTTCCAAAACCAGCTCAGACACTTTCAGAACGTCTTTCTTTCTATCCATTTTAAGATTCATTAAAACTTGGCATTCGGTTCTCGTTTCAGCTCTAGGGCACTTTGTTAAATGATCCCTTTTATCTAGTGATCGACGACCCTCTTTTGCACAAACAAATCTGCAAGATGTAATTTTACCATCAGATGGCCTTTTGTTTGTGTACTTTTTTCTGACCTCAAATCCTTTCTGTCCACTGTAGCTAAGCCAAAATGCCCAAGCCTCGTCTGCAGTTCTAAATTCCATGCCAACTTGAGGTACCAAACCAAGCAGTATACTTCTGCAATTAAAAAAATAACATGGACATGGGACTTATGAAAGCGCAGAGGAGAATATTAGACTAAAATTCATAACGTCACATCACATTAACAAGATGGGTTGTATTACTTACGCATTTGAATCATGGTTTGCTTTGTTAGCCTCTTCTTCCATATCACCCTCTTCTTCCATATCAGTACTTAAGAATGAAATTTCAATAGGCTGCTTCTTCCACGAGAAAAGAAAGGTTGAGCAAGTTCAAAGCAATTTGATGATGACACTTCAATTAGTTGCAGGGCTGTTTACTAGGATATATAGCAAGAACGAAAAGAATTATTCAGACTTACGCATAAGATTCAGGGGATGTTCCTGGCGAGTTGATGTTCAGCGTTGCTGCTCCCGCCTTTTCACGTCGACCTCGTGCAGTTTTCCGTTGTTGGTGCCGTTTCCTCTCGATCTCCCGCGTATTTTACCCTCCCCCCCTCTCTGCAAACGGGCCTTGGCAAGCAGGCTGCACATCATGCTTTGGGCCCAAATGAGAGGAACCCTCGCTCCTATATTCTGCCGTCAGATGCAAATTCAAGGACGATGCAGCAACTACCTCTGTCTGAGGTAGCAGCAACTACTGCAGAACTCGATCCCAAATGGCGGCTATGAAGTAACGTTTTCCTGTCCCCTTCGGAAATAACACGCTCAAATGGAGACTACTCCCTCCGTTCAGATTAGTGTCTTTACCAAAAGATCAATCTATTCATAGAGGTATTTAGACATTGAGGTTATTGATGCATGTAAATAATTATCTATTTTAGATAATAAAATAATTAGTTGCGGTTAGAATTTTTTTGGAATTTTTTGAATATCAGAATTGCACATGAGACGGCCGGAGTACTTATCAGCCAACATTATTTTCTCTCACAACGAACCAGCATAAGCCATCAACCAACAATATTTTTCTCTCATAACAAATCAGCATAAGCCATCAGCATAAATCAAGCGAACAAGACCATAATCTCTACTCTATAGTGTTGAAACGCTGTAAAATACGCGCTCCAATCAGCAGCAACAGCGCACCAATGCAGATACACACCCTGCGTTGACTCGCCAATGCAGATAGCCAGATACACACCCTGTTGGCTTATGGGCTGAAATGAAAACTATTCGGGCCTACCTGCATAGATTGCCAGCACGGATGTTAAAATAGAGCCATTCAGATACACACCATCGCGGCTTCTGCTTTTTTTGCAATTTTCTGCTATCTCTATCGATTCGTTTCCTGTCGGCATGATGCGCCAACGTACAGGAAAGTTCCTGTCGCGTGTTGAGTTAGCCCCTTATATTACTCCAATAATTGGATAAGGTCTGGGGAGCTTTGTCTTCTTCACTCCTTTTAGCTGTCTCTCTTCCATTGTGGTAGGAGTGTAGGGCCGTAGGAGACACGGTGTGAACAAAAATGGAAAATCAAGTTTTTTAGCTCTCTCTCTCTCTCTCTCTCTCTCTCTCTCTCGTCGGAGAAGATGAAGTACCTAGTGGAGGTGGAGAAGGCGACGGAGACGGCAGGGCCGGCATACCGGAACGCGCTGGCAAAGGACGGCCTCCTGCAGGCGCCCCCGGGGCTCAACAGCTGCTGGGACATCTTCAGGTGAACTTGCTGCATCCATGGCTGCTTCTACAGTTACTACCTTGCAAGTTCAGAATCACACATGATGAATCGATGATGCTTGGCCAACTTTGTCTGAATTCTGATTAAATCCACGGTGATCGATCAGTACGTAAGAAATGACTTGGATGCAGCTCTTCCGTGGAGAAGTACCCTAACAATCCTATGCTGGGTCGCCGGAGAGTGGTCGACGGCGAGGTAATAAGCAGATCTGCCGGAATTTGTAGGCCAACATTTATCTTAGACTGGAGGAGTTCTTTTTTCTTTCCCTGTCTTTGTTTTTGAAAAGGACATGAGGAACTGTCAGCGTCAACCACCTTCTCTCGTCTTCATCTTATCCCTGGAGTTAAAAACTCTGCTTCTTTCGAGTGTTGTAGGCTGGTGACTATGCCTGGATGACTTACAAGGAAGTGTACGATATTGTGATGAAGCTTGCAGCCTCCATCAGCAAAACTGGAGTCAAGCAGGTAACGTTCATCAATTTTACAAGGCTACAGCATGTACCATTTTTCTCACTACTTTCCGATCAAACAGAGTACTGAATTTTACTTGCCTTTCAAGGCGAATGCTGTGGTATATACGGCATAAACTGTCCAGAATGGATCATCAGCATGGAGGTAACTACTGATGGAAATGGACTGCACACCTGAACTTTGCCTAGCCTCTGAGCTCTTATTTGGTCGTCTATTGCAGGCTTGCAATGCTCTTGGTGTTTGCACCGTGCCTCTGTATGACTCTCTTGGTACATAGCTTCAAGCCAAAAAAAATCAGAACAAAAAAAATAGATAATAACCTCTTGTTGTGTCATGCAATTTTTTCATCCTTTAAATTCTCCCTTTGGTACAACTGTAGGTGCCGGAGCAGTAGAGTTTATCATAAGCCATGCTGAAATTCAGATTGCTTTTGTGGAAGAAAAGAAAATCATAGAGGTAACAGTACTTAATCTTAGTTTCTTGACAGATTTTACAGATCATAACTAGCAATTAGAATCTAATTATCACGAAGAATTTAAAATGAAATGCAAGAATTCCCACATTCGAAAAAAAAACCATGGAATCACCAAATTTTCTTAGAAATATATATAATGGACTGTTTTGTACTGTTAGGTAACTTCTTGAATAATTATTCATGCCATAGGACTAAGTTTATGTGCCTAATAAAGACTATACAAGTTTTTTTAAAAAAAAAGACTATACAAGTTTCAAGATGTCCGTGTAGACTCCCAAGTAGTAATTGCCGTAGTAATTAGCAAATGAAAATGAGCTGGGCCGGGCTCAGTTGGACCGGGACAGCTGAAATTGGGCCAAACAAATGCGAGCCCAGCTACAACTTGGCTTGGTCTCCGCCGCCGCAATATGTTCCGGCGATTCACTGCGGCGCAGCACCGTCGCGATGTCGCCGCAGCCCGCGGCGGGGATCTGCTCTGCGGTAGGTTAATGGCGAGTCGCGCGCTGCCCAGCCACGACTCCTTCTGGCCGACGAACTGAGGCGACTGGGGGAGGTATTGGTGTTTTGGTCTGCTCATCCTTCTTCTCCTGTAGTCAGACAGACCGAATGTTGGAGCGAGATGCGGTTTCATGAAATTTTCTTGCTTTCGTAGCAATGTGCATGTATTTCTTGATAATGCATTTTTTCCTGAGCTACTTTTAATTACAACTATAGCGGCTTTGTACTTGACTAATGGCGGTCTCCCCTTTTAGCTAATGTTTTCTGATGATGGCAGCTTCTGAAAACCTGTCATGGCATTTCAAAGTATCTGAAGAGTAAGTTGTTCCGATTTCACAATGTCAATTAGTTAGATGGGTCGTCACTGTGGGCCTCTACTTTTTGTTTTTATATATCCGAAAACAGCGAGGGAGGCCCCCGCTGCTGTGGGCCTCTACTGGTAATTCTCTTTCTAATTTGCAGCCATTATCAGTTTTGGAGGAGTCACAAGTGACCATAAAGAGGAAGCTGAAAACCTTGGATTGTCCATTTTCTCATGGGAGGAATTCCTCATCACTGTAAGCTTAGGCCATTTTCTAGCTTACTTGGCAGATTAAGTTAGAAGTTTTTGGCAAATCCTGCTGCAAAGGAGTACGTCGAGACACACTTTTTTGAATGATGATAGTGCCGGATATTATTTGCACCAGTCAAAAGTTTCTCCTCTTTAGCCTAAATTTTTTGTTTGATTTAGGATGATAGTACATAGTAAATGATTGAGTAGGATGGTCAATGACCTATGTAGTACATAGTAAAGGTATAATGATTATACTAATATGTGATTGTGGCACTAGTGTTATGTATGCATCTTGTTACTCTTGCACCGTTGTGCTACTATTTCCATGAAGGACCACATCTTGATTGGTGAATGAAAACCCAGAATATCAACTGAAAAATAGATATGGTATGGACAGGAATAACATGTTGTCAACTGGAAACATATTTCACTTTTTCTTGTGAGTAAACGTATTTTACATTTTCAGATAGGTACACCAAAAAAGGAATAAATGTGATGATTGTTGATGTAGAAAAATATATTCCATGTCTCACTGCCTATTTCAAAGTCTCAAATTGAATATACATAAATTGTGTCGCATTTGTTATGTCAGAAATTGGTGCGACTTCTGTAAATATTGTATATACCCATCCTTCACAGAAGATATACATTTTTTTTGGTAAGGGAAGCTAGTTCTTATTTGTGCTGATCAAGTTTAAAAGATATATAAAAATCAATAGCTATTTTTAGCACATGCCATTCATAATATGTGGCTCTACTACTCTAGCTATGTCTCATGCTACCGACCAGTATGCATAAATTTGGCTGATTTGCTTGCTTATAGGGAGGCTATTATCATTTTGATCTTCCTGAAAAGAAGAAATCTGACATCAGCACGATACTTTACACAAGCGGAACAACGGGAGAACCTAAAGGTGTTATGACATCAAACGAAAGCCGTATTGTAAACATCTTCAGTGCAGATTCTGTAATGGAGTACGTTGGTGAAGCTGTAAGTGTATATTAAGAAACATGCGTTATGAAGAATCTTCTGTATCCACTTTCATACAACTCATGTTGGTTGCTGTCCACTCTGTTCCCGCAGTTTGACCAAGATGATGTTTATATGTCATATCTTCCACTAGCTCATATTTTCTATAGAAACTTCGAGGAATCGTTCATTTCCCATGGAGCAAAAATTGGATACTGGCAGGGGGTATAATTATTGAAAACTCCATAATGATCTTTAGGCAATAATGCGCATTGATATTGTGGTCATAATTTGTAGGATGCCAAACTATTGGTCGACGACATTGCAACACTAAGACCAACAGTACTTTGTGGTGTTCCACGTGTACTTGATAGGATCTATTCAGGTACTCTCTAGATTTTAAGTGTTACCATCGTATGTATAGCTAATCGATTGTTTTGCTAATTATCAGGTTGGTTTTTTTGGTTAATTCTCTAAATTGTTTGTAAAGAAGGTTTTCTTTTTTGTTGAGATGTTGCAAATAAAAACTGGGTTGCAGTGCTTGTTTTGGAATCAGTATATTCAATGAATCAATTCAATACCCTGACAAAAGTTGACTTGTAATCTTAACGTGTTCAGATTAAAATCTTGTTATAATTTTGTTATCTCCAAATGCATAAAAGAGGTCATTTTAAATATGATTCAAAATAACCATAGCCTACTTCATAGTTTGTACTTTGTAATAATACCGCTTCAGATTTATGTTGGCCTGCTTGTTGTTGATGCTACTTGGGAGATATAGCTTGCAATAAAATCACAACTGTCTTGAACTAGAAACTGACAATCCTTCAAAATAGGACAAACAAGAACTACTTTATTTCCTATAAGAAGTGCTAATTTGGATAGCCAAATATTGGTTCTACTTCATTGACTAACATATGATATGTTTGTTATGTACACATAGGTCTTACAAGCAAGATTTCCTCTAATGGTATATTGAACAAAACTCTGTTCTACACGGCTTACAGGCTGTAAGTTTGCCGTAGGATTAACACTAAGAACTACTATGAAGATGTCATCTTATTTCTTTTATGTTGCTGTGCTAGCTATGTTGTTTTCTTTCATTTCTTAACCAAGTCATGCTTGTACGTTCAGTTGACTTTGTTGCATGCATGGTACAATTTCTGAGACAAGCAAATCATTAGGAAACTAGCCAGGATGCGCATAGGAACTAAGCATGAGAAGGCAGCTCCATTATTTGACAAATTAGTTTTCAGCAAGGTACAAGTTGATTATTCTACTGCAACCTTATAGCAATTCATCAGGTATAGCTAAAACTGTTGATGCAATTCAACAGTATATATTGTTGTTCTGAATCAATGCTTATATATAAGGTGAAAGAAGGGCTTGGTGGGAAATTAAGAGTTATAGTATCTTCTGGTGCTCCTCTATCTGTGCCAGTGGAAGAATTTTTCAGGGTTGTTACATGTGCATATATTGTTCAAGTCTATGGTATGCTTCTTTAAGTGTTTCAATCACATTAGAAAAATGAAATACACATATTTGAATGACACTTTTAGATAATAATATGCACATGTCCATGTTTAATTAGGACTTACAGAAGTTTGTGGTGGAATTTCTGTTTCAATACCAAATGAATTCTCCATGCTTGGGACCGCTGGTTTACCATTTCAACATATAGATGTACGTCTTGAGTCCGTTCCAGAGATGGGTTATGATGTATCTTGTATTCCACGTGGAGAGATATGTGCGAGGGGGAGCTTTCTGTTCTGTGGATACTACAAAAGAGATGACCTCACACATGAAGTCTTGATTGATGATTGGTTTCATACAGGTTAGTTATCTTATAATTTCAACATGATATGTTAGTCAAGTATTCTTGCATGTCCGAATATCATTTCTCTTGAGGTTGATTGTGCGAGAAATTTCATATATTTACAGGGGATATTGGTGAGTGGATACCAAATGGATCCTTGAAAATCATTGATAGAAAGAAAAATATATTTAAGCTTTCTCAGGGAGAATACATTGCAGCTGAAAATCTGGAGAACATGTACAGTGCGCTTCAAGAGATAGATTCGGTAAATTAAGTCTATACTCAATCAATCTCTTAGGAATCAGCCATGTAAAGTTCCTACACATGTTGCAGCTGTTATTTAGATCTTCGTTTCCCCATATCTCATGGTGAGTACCAAAAGAATTGTCAGACACCCGATTCTGGGATTGTTAGAAAAAGTAAAGGTTTTTTATTTTTTAAGTTGGAACAAAGCTCATTTTAGTAAAGCGATTCAATGGTTGTTGATGTCACACAAGTTTATTCTTGCTCATAAATAAGTTTCTGATTGATCATCTTAATTATATTTTACCTTTTGGAGATATGGAGCTCTAGAATGTTGCTTCCTTAAAAGAAAAATTGTATCAAAGCACAACACCAATGTAAGTAGCTTAATATGACCAACCAAGTAACATACTAAAGCTGTGAAAATGGAAAATAACGCCTCTCTTTTTTTCACTGGTCTCTCACATCTCTTGATTCCTGTAGTTTGAGACATACAAGTCATTGTTTGTTCACAGGTTCTTCCTGTGTTCAGCTCACTTGTTTCTTTTAACCGGTTTCAGATATGGATATATGGGAATAGCTTTGAATCTTTTCTTGTTGCCATTATAAATCCCAACCAACAAGCACTTGAGCATTGGGCTCTAGAAAATGGTATATGTGGAAGTTTTACTGAACTATGCGAAAATTTGAGAGTGAAAGAACATATTCTTGCAGAACTCACAAAGATTGCAAAGGAGAAGAAGGTGACGCACCCCTTCTGTGGTCACTACTATTGTTTGTTGCACCTACATTTGCATATAGTTGATACTTATATGATTGACATGCATTTTTTTTCCATTGCCAGCTGAGAGGATTTGAGTTCATAAAAGGTATCCATCTTGACTCATTACCATTTAATGTGGAGCGTGACCTTATAACCCCAACATTCAAGAAGAAACGACCACAGATGCTTAAGCACTACAAGGTAATAATGACATGCCATGTTCTTTACCGCACCCAATGTTTGGTTCCTTTTCTTTCAAGCACACCTAATTTCAGGTTCATACCAATAATCGACTGAACAGAATTGATGTATTTCTTTTGGCTTGTTTGGATATTATTCAGGGAGCCATTGATGCACTGTACAGGAGTGTTAAGCTATACAAACAACATTGCTGAGCCGCGAAAGGTTTCCATGTGATCCAACTGCTTCTGTCTTGACCACTTGTTTTTTTTTTGATGGAAGTCTTGACCACTTGTTAGTTAACTAGTCCGTGGTTAACCATGGGATCTCACTTTGGTAACGTTGTTGTATTGCCTATTTTTTTACTCCATGTAAGATTTAAATTTCCACACAGTGCAATGAGCAAAATTCAATGCGGTAAATAACAGTTTCTCCAGGAGTAGTTTATTTACACGTCTGCCTTGTAAAATGCAATGAGCCTAATTCACGAAGATCATGTGTGCTAATAAAGTCATGATTGAGAGCTCAGTTTCTCCAGGAGTGTTTGCTTACATGTCTGCCTTATTATACACTTATATGTACAAGTACGATGCAGGTGACTTCGGGGCCTTCGAACTGTTGCTTACGGGAAATGCATGACGTACAACCTACAGTTGTAACGTGGTTGTACAAATGTGTGCGACATATCGGAAACTCTTTTTGCGAGTTGACCTGTCCTGTAATCCGTACACATACAACGTCGGAACTAAAAGTCTTCCAAACTATGGTTGTCTACTCGTGCAAGCCTTGTAGTTTGTGATGTCCGAATCCAAGGTGTTTATCCGTTCATCAGGAGCCACATTATATTTGTATTACTCCATATCAAACAACATCGTGTCGTAAGCTCTCTCTGTCTCTCTGTGTGTTGTCTAGCTTTCAACCTCCTTCATCAGCCTCTCCTCTCCTGCATGTAGGGAAAAAAGAAACTCTTGATCAGATCAGAACAAGCTCTGATCTGATTCTTCACGACAAAAAAGTCAAAAGGCTGTTACATTTGCTTAGCTTGGGCTATGGAATAACTTGTGTACGTTTATGGGTGGTCCTGTTTTACACTGTCCTACGCAACTTTTAATTTTCAACCAAAGCTTGTGACATGCCGGGATCGGCAGGAAAGTCAACGGTCAGCACAAAACGTAGGGAGACCGCCTAGCTAAGTGGCTAGCTATATCTCCCAGCTTAAGGCTCTCTGTCAGGTAGCAAAGCAAGGTATCAGCATTCAGCAGCTAGCCTCCATCTACCTCCTAGCATCCTCTCTCTCTCTCTCGTCGGAGAAGATGAAGCACCTGGTGGAGGTGGAGCCGGCGACGGCGACGGCCGGGCCGGCGTACCGGAACGCGCGGGCCAAGGACGGCCTGCTGCAGCCGCCGCCGGGGCACCACAGCTGCTGGGACATCTTCCGGTGAGCTATCAGCATCCAACTCCATCTTCCCCGGCGCCGGCGGTGCTAGCTGCCCCTTCTCTAGCTTGTCGATGTCCTTCAGCTCATCTTGTCTGCTACACATGTACTTACAGAATCTCATCTTGAACGACGGCAAATTTTGCGTCTGAATCCAGTGCTCGATATATATCAGGCCGTGATAGAGAACCAACACCTCGATCTTGACACGGATATGATTTGATTGTTTCGCATTGCTTGCTGTCCTGCTGATCATAGCAATAGCATAGTCATGGATCATTGTCTCGATCAGCTCCTCCTAATCGGATTCTGACTGACTTTGCAGGACCGCCGTGGAGAAGTACCCTGACAACCCGATGCTCGGCCGCCGGAGAATGGTCGACGGCAAGGTATGTAATAATGCGTGGACCTCTTCCACGGGGAGCTGGAATTCATCATCAGCTTTCCGTTTCACATTTCTTTCTGACCACGTACACTGTTTCGCCGTTCTAGAATACAAACGATATAGTAGTATTCCATTGGAAGATTGAAAGTTCTCCATATATTGGAAGATTGAAAAAGCTGTCGAAAGTGAAATCCGTTTAGACGTTTAGTGACTTTAGTCGTATAGCACTAGTCAAACATGTGAAATTAAAATCGACAGTCGCCGTCTAAAGATGATGGATCAACGACGGTGTATTACCGTACATATCTCGGTCATTGAACAAGTCAAGATTTTGTATTTTACTTTGCATGTCACATATCTGATGATGTAATACCGTTAATACCAAGAAATTAAGCCAATATATATTATGGATAGTATCAATAGTTTAACGATTTGTTTCTCTAGCTAATTATGATGGTTATCCACGAACGGAGTAAAAATTGTTTCATCTCCCACACACGTTGCAGGCCGGCGAATACACCTGGGTGACTTACAAGGAAGTCTATGATGTCGTGATGAAGCTTGCAGCCTCCATTAGCAAATCCGGAATCCAGCAGGTACTAAACGTACTGCATGCTTCTTCCATCTTTTATCTGCAAAGTGATGTTGTACTAAACGCGTTTAATAGAAAATTTCCAACCTTCCATCACGAATGTTCATGCGCATCTGGCACACACATGCAAGCATGTATCTGAGTAGTTGGTAGCATGACTGCTGATGATGATGAGCTGCCAATAATTCAAGTCCAAGCCGCTGAATATAGTTGGGACGTTGGGTGCTGCAGTCAATAGCACTGTGTCACCATTAATTCTGCAGATCGATAGAACATAGGATTGTTTAGAGGTATGGATGGGTTCAGACTTCATAGATCTGGGTTAAATCAATTGTTGATAAAGGTGTAGCCTCATCCGAGTTCAGAGATGTCAGAGCTCATAGTCGTCGTCACTCCTATTTTGATGAGATCGCGACGATATGTCGCACGAAAATTCCAACTTTTTTTTACGGAATTACTACAGTTTAGTTTCCGTCAGGATGACGGGGGCGCATGCGTGGAGTAATGTTTACCTTTTTGTGATTGTTCCACTTCCACAGCCGAGAAAGTCCACTCTTAGAATCGTTTGAACAAAACTAGTTAATTAATTGATCCCTCTATAGTTGATCATTAGTCGTTACAGGGGTTGACCGAGATTTATCTGTCGTCACTTGTGTACAAAGCAAGCTGGCATATCGATCTCACCGCCAATCTTTCGACCGGAGATATCATATTGCAATTGTCATATCAGATTATGCTAGTTGTTCCATGATCTTCAGATTATACTAGAATTCAAACTTGATCACGTAAAATATAATATATATCTGAACTGCTTTACCAATTTCAGGGTGAATGTTGCGGTATATACGGCGCAAACTGCCCGGAATGGATCATCAGCATGGAGGTAACTAATTTAATTACCTGTCTGCCAACAAATGAAGCACAATTTTTTTTAACCGACCTAGCTAGCTTCTGACCTGTTGCATGAACTAAATATTTTCAACCTGATTGGACATATGCAGGCCTGCAATGCGCTTGGGGTTTGCTGCGTACCGCTCTACGATTCTCTCGGTAAATATGCTCCCTCTTTAAAATTCTTGTAAAAGCAGATTAACTAGACGAGAAAATCACCAGCGAATTGTGATGCGGCTGCAACTTGCAACATGCAAAAGAATCATCTTCTCTGATCCAATCCCTTTGTGTAGGTGCTGGAGCAGTAGAGTTTATCATATGCCATGCCGAAATCCAGATCGTGTTCGTGGAGGAGAAGAAGATCACAGAGGTAGGGCAACTTGCCTCTTGCTCCGTCGTTGATTCCTTATGCAACAATTAATGTCTCTGTTTCATTTCGAATACTACTCTTATACCGGAATGAATTTCTCTGAAAACACTTCAAACCAGTAGCATTGCCAAATGTCCTCAATTTCAAAGAGAGACAAAACTACTTTTCACTTTTACTTTAAAAAAAATGTTATCTTACTTTACATTTTTTAGACGTTTTACTTTAGACTGGACTTTACATTTGGTCCTCCCGTAGCACCTGTTCGGATCAGCCCAAAATGGGCCGAACAAAAGCAATCCAGCCATCCAGGCTATGCCTCTGCTTGGTCGGGCCGAAATAAGATGGGCCAACAAAATCTTAGACTCCCCTCATGCCGATGAGGCCGCGCTTAGGGCCCGGCCCGGGCGTCGCTGGTGACATCGCAGCGCCGCCGTGAGCCCGACCCGCCGGCCGCCGCCGCCACGGCCTCCTTCCGGCGGTTTGCCGCATCGCTTTTAGCATCGGATCCCCGCCACCGCGATGGCGCCGCGAAGGTCTGCGCTGTCCGCGAGGAAGGTGAGGTCGGCCAGGACGGCCTGCCGCGAATCCTCCGGGTCGACGAACTTAAGCGGCGGGGTGGCATCCTCAGGTGTTGGTTTTGCCCGTTCTTACTCCGATAACCGCCAAAAGATTAAAGCATGGTTTCGCGGAAATGTGCCTGTAGTGATTATTGCTTTGTAGGAGTATTACTTTCTATATATACTAGCTTACTCTAGTTGCTTAACAATATATACTGTTTGACTGTTTGTTATTTCTTTTTTAACTATGGCAGCTCCTGAAAACCTGTCATGCCACTTCTAAGTATCTGAAAAGTAAGTTCCTCCTATAACTCGATGTTGAATTGTTGATTGGTTAGATGGTTCATCAATGTGGGACCTCATATTCTGTTTTCTAATGTCACTCTAGCGATTATAAGCTTTGGAGGAGTCACAAATGACCATAAAGAGGAAGCTAAAAACCATGGCCTGTCCATTTTCTCTTGGGAGGAATTCCTGATCACGGTAAGCATTGGTCTTCTTTAGCTTAAAGCGTTTCATGACACATTTTTTTTCTTACTGAAAATATACGGTATTGCCTTTCCAAATTGACCAAACAGATTTTTCCTCTGCCTTATTTATACATGATTCGTGGACAATTATTTTCCTTTGTACTAAAGGTGTATGCAGACAAGTGATAGGTGAAAAACATCCATAACATGGAGAGTGGAAATCCAACATATTACATATCAGCTAAAAGATAAACTACATACTGAAAAGGAACACAGTAACAGTAGCAACATTTTTCAAATTTATGTAGATACACCATATCTTTCCCATAATAACATATACATATTTGTGTTTTCGATATCTAGCCCTAGTAGAACCTTAATCATTATTGCAAAGGCCCAAACTAATTTTACCTAACTTTTGTTACATGTGTAACCTACATAATTTTACCATCATGTTGTAGTACGAAAAAAGATTAAATTTGTGCAAACATTTGTTGCTTTTGTTAATCAAGCTCAATACAATATATACAGAACAATAACTAGTTTAAGTGCGTGCCATTTGTATATATGGCTTGAGTTCTGTCTCATGCTTGCATGCTACCTAGCATATGATGCACAAACTCTTGCATCCTTACAGGGTGGCTCTCATCATTTTGATCTGCCGGAAAAGAAGAGATCTGACATCTGTACTATAATGTACACAAGCGGCACAACTGGAGACCCTAAAGGAGTTATGATATCAAATGAAAGCCTTCTTGTAAACATCATGGGCCCCGATTCTGTAATTCAGTATGTTGGCGAAGTTGTAAGTACAGAATCTCAAATTCTCTTTATGAAAGAATCAAATGGTGTCCACTTGCATGGAACTAATGTTGGTTGCTCTCCACTCTTATTGCAGTTTGATCAAAACGATGTCTACTTGTCATATCTTCCACTAGCTCACGTCTTTGATAGAATGTTTGAGGAAGTGTGCATTTACCATGGAGCAAAAATTGGCTTTTGGCGTGGGGTATGATTCTTGAGTACCCTTTGTTGACCTTTAGGAAATAATGCATATTTATATTTGTGTTATTCATCTGTAGGATGTCAAACTGTTGGTTGATGACATTGCAGCACTAAAACCAACAATATTCTGTGCTGTTCCACGTGTACTTGATAGGATATATTCAGGTGAGTCCTAGATGTCAAGTGTTAACACATGAATGTATTCTTTGTTTTTTCAAATAACTGAATGAATTTTAGTTGATCGTCCATATTGTGTATGAAGTAAAATGGAAGACTTATTTTTTCTAGGAATAAAATATCTCTCTAGTTGATTCATTTCAATGCCATGATATATCTGGGTCTGACAGTCTGTGATGTCAACATGTTTATATTACATTTTTTCTTATGATTTCACTATTTCCAAAGGCATTCATAAAATCCATGCTACAGTTGATTCATAATAGCCAATTCCAAACTAGGTTGCAGTAGACCATTTTAGGTTGATATAAGTTTACTTGTACCAGAAATAGTTGCAGTTGTTATGGATATCATACCTGAAATATATGTCACAATTATATTTTTTTCTTAAAAAATTGATAGTGCTGCAAAAGATAACAAACCAGAAACTTATAAATTTCTTATGTAGGGAGATGTCTTAAAGCATTAATCATCTAATTATTAAGTTCTAAGATTTGAAGTAGAGATCCTGCAATGAAATAGAACTTCAGTAGAAGTTCACATGTGATTTATCTTTCTGATTGCTCCCTCCTATTGAATTAACTAATGTTTAATGTATTTAATATGTTTACATAGGTCTTACAGCCAAGATTTCGTCTGGTGGCATACTGAAGAAAACTCTATTCAACATTGCTTACAAGATGTAAGTTTACACACAGTGAATGCTGACACTGTTATTTCTTTTGAGGAGTATCTAAAGCTTGCTCGACAGCCACTTAATTTCTTATGGTGTTCTTCTTATGTCCTTTCATTTTTTTTCTGGCTTTATTGTTTTCTTTGTTACATGCCTGTGCATTCAGTATACTTTGTTACATGCATGATACAATTTGAGTTACTAGAAATTGGCATATCATCAGGAAACTGGGCGGCATGAGGAAAGGAATTAAACATGAGAAAGCAGCTCCATTCTTTGACAAATTAGTTTTCAACAAGGTACAAGTTGATGATTCGATATCAACCTTTTAGTAACTCATCTGATGTAATTGAAAATATCAATGCAGCTTGCATTGCTATTCTAACTCAATGCTTATTTTTAAGGTGAAAGAAGGGCTTGGTGGGAAATTAAGAGTTATCGTGTCTGGTGGTGCCCCTCTAGCTGTACCAGTGGAAGAATTTTTGAGGGTTGTGACATGTGCTTATGTTATTCAAGGCTATGGTATGCATCCTCGGTTTTTTCACTAAGTATAGTTAAGCGCTTGAGGAGAAAAATGTACATGTAGAAATCTGTATACTTTTAGATAATACTGTGCACGTTTTGATTCTTAGGACTGACGGAAACTTGTGCGGGCTCTATAGCTTCCATACCCAATGAATTCTCCATGCTTGGGACTGTTGGTCCACCTGTACAACATATTGATGTACGCCTCGAGTCAGTTCCAGAGATGGGTTATGATGCTTTGTCCAGCATTCCGCGTGGAGAGATATGCATAAGGGGAAGTGTTCTATTCTCTGGATACTACAAAAGAGAGGATCTTGCACAAGAAGTCATGATTGATGGATGGTTTCACACAGGTTAGTTATTTCCATAATTTCAACATGATTTGTCAGTCAACATTCTTATGCAGCTGGATATCATAAGTTTTCTTTTTATATGACGTTTCTAAGTAAAACGGATATCATAAGTTTTCTTTTTATATGACGTTTCTAAGTAAAACATCATTTATTATGCAGGAGATGTAGGCGAGTGGCAACCAGATGGATCCCTGAAAGTCATAGATAGAAAGAAGAATATATTCAAGCTTTCTCAGGGAGAATACGTTGCAGTGGAAAATCTAGAGAATGTATATGGTGTTCTTCAAGAGATCGATTCGGTAAGTAACATACTCCCTTAATCTCTTAGAAACACACTGCCTTGTTTTTTTCTCTTACATTTTTTTTGCGGAGTTTTTTTTTTCTCTTACATGATATTACATCTTCATTTGGTCTGTATGTCTGGCACTTGCTTAAATAACTGTCAAGGTCATCTGTTAAGAAATTGTTGGGAAAATTACCGAAGGGTGTTGTTTGGTTGGAACTAAGCTCACTATAAGACGAAAGATAGTTGATGCACATAATGTTTTTTAAAAAGTTTCTGGTCATTATAGGTATTATTCCTGAAAATTTTCTTGAGCTCTACTGCATTATCTGAAATTATACTGAAATACTACAACAGTAGTTTGTTGGAGCATCCAGATAAAAGGTGCGACATATGTAGAAGTGTCAAAAGGGGAAATAATTCTCTTGTGTGTGTGTCTCTCTCTCATGCCCTGTTGCTTCCAACTGTTTGATAGACATCCAAAGCGTAATTTGTTATTTGGTATCTCTTGTATGCACTTTACCATATGCCCCACCTTTTTATGTTTCTATTAATCTATTTCAGATATGGGTATATGGGAATAGTTTTGAGTCATATCTTGTTGCTGTTATTAATCCAAACCAACATGCGCTTGAGAGTTGGGCTGAACAAAACGGTATTACTGGAAGTTTTGCCGAACTATGCAAAAATTCAAGAGCCAAAGACCATATTCTCGCAGAACTCACAAAGATTGCGAAGGAAAAGAAGGTAAAGTATCCTAATAACGATTAATCATATTGTTTAGTGCATCTAGATTTCTACTATGTGAATAGTATTTGAAATGATTTTGCTCTGCCAGCTGAAAGGCTTTGAGTTCATAAAAGCTATACATCTCGACCCGTCACCGTTTGACATCGAGCGCGACCTCATCACCCCAACATACAAGAAGAAACGACCACAAATGCTCAAATACTACCAGGTTAGATGCCTTATCTAAAATTTATATTTACCTTCTTGTTTCTTTATTTAAAGGTTCAGAAAGTAAGACGAATTCCCACCATCTAATTATTATGGTTTAATATTTTTTTCAGGGGGAGATTGATGCACTCTCCAAGGGCTTGAAGTAAGGTGGCGACATTGCTGGGCTGTCAAGCAGTGGCGTTCATGTGATCCACCAATTTGCCTTTATGTTATTTTAGTAGTCAATACTGTAGATATTGCTGTTTGTATGGAATCACATTTGTGCGTTGTATTTGTGTATATGCCAACCTTATAAGACTATACATTTCATTCATTTGAATTTTGAAATGAGTACAGTCGAATGTTTTGCATGACTTTGATTTGTTTTTGTTTTCTTTTTGAAGTGAAGTGACTTTGATTCTTTGACAATCGTCGATCCCTTTGCATTTTGACCATAAATTTATGGCGAATCTTTACTCCCTGGCATAGCGCTTGTTTCCAAGTTCACACACCATTACCTTTGGTGTCATGACCCTGGTTTGATGATCATACCTTTGGAAAAGAAACGATTTTTGTAGCTGAAAGAAACGATTTTCACGGACACGGAGTCCTCTCCCCTCTCCAGCGCGCGAAGCCGCGAACTGAGCCGGACTCCTCATCAAGTCCTGGACGACTTCGAATTTCGAAATCAAAAGGGGACGCAGATTGAGATTATAAAAAATCTCTGCCAGACCTCCCCAACGACGCACGGTTTGCAGCACGGTCCCTGCAAGAACTCAACATCGCAAAGAACCCCCCAACATCTTCCCTTAATCAAATCGAGGCCCCTCGTCTTCTTCCCCAAATCGCATCTCCCCCGACTGTATCCCCACCCAGGCAGCCAAACCCTAGGTAGGGCAAGATGCTGGGCGGCCTGTACGGCGACCTCCCGCCGCCGTCGTCGGCCGGCGACGATGACAAGGCCTCCACGGCCTCCGTCTGGTCCAGCGCCACCAAGATGGCGCCGCCCACCCTCCGCAAGCCGTCCACCGCCTTCGCCCCGCCCCCGTCGCTCCTCCGCAACCAGCTGCGCCCTCCCAAGGCCGCCACCGCCTCCGCGGCTCCCGCCCCGGCTCCCACCGTGGTGACCGCCGAGCCCGCCCCCGCCGCCTCCTTCCAGCCGGCGTTCGTCGCCGTCCAGTCCACCGTGCTGGAGGAGTACGACCCCGCCAGGCCGAACGACTACGAGGACTACCGCAAGGACAAGCTCCGGCGGGCCAAGGAGGCCGAGCTGAGCAAGGAGCTCGAGCGGCGGCGGCGCGAGGAGCAGGAGCGGGAGAAGGAGCGCGAGCAGAGGGAGAGGGAGGCCCGCGAGCGCGAGGAGAGGGACTACCAATCTAGGGCATCCTCCCTCAACATATCCGGCGAGGAGGCCTGGAAGCGGAGGGCGGCGATGAGCGGTGGCGCCGGAGCTGCTGCGCAGAGAACCCCCTCGTCCCCGCCGCACGGGGATGGGTTTGCCATCGGGAGCTCCTCCTCCGCTGGGTTGGGTCTTGGCGCCGGCGGACAGATGACTGCTGCCCAGAGGATGATGGCCAAGATGGGGTGGAAGGAGGGTCAGGGGCTCGGTAAGCAAGAGCAGGGGATCACCGCGCCTCTAGTGGCCAAGAAAACTGATAGGAGGGGAGGGGTTATCGTCGATGAGAGTTCCAAGCCGCCAGAAAAGAAGCCGAAATCTGTCAACTTTGACGGGCAGCCGACACGAATTTTGCTGCTTCGCAACTTGGTAAGTACCTTTTTCAGGAGTGCTGTTTCAATTCCACCATGGGCCTATTTTGTTAATGCTTGAAGTTTTGTATGAGTTTTTAACTAGCATGATGCATAGGTAACGGTAATCCTTTCCCACGGATTTGTATCAGTACATGAGTTGTAGAATTTGTACTGGTCTATTAATATCCTTGGAATTGGTATGCAAATTTCTACAAATGATTTCGCTTGTTCCGCAAATATCACCGTTACTACTGTCTGCCTGTATTGCCATAATTTACTATGCTCTAGTATATCATTAGTGCTTATCTTATCCCCAGCAGTAACTGAATGTGTCGATATGTAAGTTGGTAATTTTGCAGTTCATAGCTTTGTTAGGTGCATTAGAATCCAAACTTGCCCTAAATGGTTAGGTGCATTTTTGGGTTCTAATTCAATTTATTTAAAAGAGACATAATTTGAGGTTAAATCCCACAGGAAGGAAGTCTAGCATATAGGGAGTTCTATCTATGTAGGATTTTGAGTGTAGCACTGCAGTACTCTAATCTGATATTTGGATTTGGCAATGGTCATGAAACCTAATTTAAATGAATAAAGCTAGTTCTGGAATGACTTCATTACCCAGTTTTTTTTATACAGTGCTTACTGAAAATCATGGTAAACAAATTGATTAATCAGATAATAAATATTTGATTGTAAATGATTGATGAGCTTTTATCTTGGTCTGACCCTAAAAGCTTTCTGACAATACTCATGAAGTTATCTTGTTGAGCTGTATGTCTGCTTTAATTGAGTCCTTGTATCCCAACACTGCTTGAAGTCTGTGTGAGGCATTTTTTATGACCGAGTGGAGGGATGTTTCGTTAGTCTTAATTATGTCATTTCCACTTACTTTAGAGGGACTGAATTTTTCGACAAGAAGATACATTATCTCTTAAACAAAATGCAAACCATTCTTATGCATGAGGGTTAAACATGTGCAGGTTGGTCCTGGTGAGGTTGACGATGAGTTGGAAGATGAGGTGGCAGGTGAGTGTGCCAAGTATGGGACAGTGACTCGCGTGCTGATATTTGAGATCACACAGACAGGCTTCCCAGCTGAGGAGGCTGTAAGGATATTCATACAGTTTAAGCGGGCAGAAGAAGCAACAAAGGCGGTGATTGACCTGCAAGGGCGGTTCTTTGGCGGCCGTGTGGTGCAGGCATCCTTCTTTGACGAGGAAAAGTTTGGGAGGAATGAACTTGCTCCTATGCCAGGGGAAGTACCAGGGTTTTTCGACTAAAGAAATGCTGATTTGGTGTCATATCAGATGTGAACTGTAATTCTTTCTTTTTTTTCCCCTGGAGACAAATGGAGCATACAGTTGGACAGTTGTAGTTTCGTAGTAGCTAGTGCAGAGATATGTGCGAACTAATTTTGATACAAGCTGTCGTGGTTTTGTGTTTTGTCTTCTGCTACTGAACTATCAGTGTGTGCTTGTACATGAACATTTTGACAGCTTTATCTTGCTTTATAGTGCAGTCATCATGGTTTTGGTCTTGTTGAATACCGAAATCTGACATCTGCATGATACTCGTCTCATAACACCGTTAATCAACATAGCTGGAACTTTGTTCCTGGCGCTGGTGAAAGCTGTAATTATAGACTGACTATGAATATTCTTAGTCGCTGGCTTTGCTTGCAACTTATGCTGCTGCAGTTCGATTTAGATGTTCTTTCAATTTCAGACATTTCTTTGAACAATGCTGGAGGAACACATGAACAGTTGGGTTTGAGTGCTTCTTTAGTCGTTGGCATTCATGCGAGCAATATATTCACACTGAAATGATCGTCATATATTTGTTGGAGCGGAAGCCACACTGCAGCTGGTCGTGTACGCTCTCGTCCTGCTGTACTCATGGTAAGCCGCCATCAATCAATCGCTGTAGAAGCTGTAGAAGGGCGGCATTTTGCAGAACAGGAAATGTCTCCGTTTCGTCTGATCCACCGGTTCCTGTCTCCTGGCAAATCGGCAGTCAGCGCTTCAGGCTCGGGTGGGGGAAGGGACGAAAACCTTTCAAATCCCAGTGAAATTTGGTCTGTTCCTCGTACATTCCCTACGTTCTCTCATACGAGAATTGAATTGTTCCACTTTCACCAGCCTATACGAGAATTGAACTGTTCCACCACAATCTGTATGGAATCACAAGAAGGCTACGTGCTACGCGCTCATGACAGGCAAAGTCATACTCTGTACAAGTCCAAGACAAACAACGCTGTAAGTACAAATTCCTGGGAATGGGAATCTGATTCAGCACTGCTAGAAAAACATTTTCTGATGGGTAAACTGACAAAAAAAAAGAAAAAGAACAACTGTTCCCTGTGCGGCTGGCTTGCCTCTTCTTCTCCGGTCAGCTCCCGAGCGTCAGCACACGCCCTGACAATTGCGTCACTGTCACTTGCTCTTACTCCCAGTCCAATACGCGGAAACAGGTTTGAAGATTCGATGCCAGTTCGTCCAAGCTTGCCGTTGACCTCCATCCCCCATCTCCGGCTCTGCCAAGTGAGGCTGTGACATCTTTTTTGAGTAATCGGGGCCAGTAGCATCGAAGGGTTGAACGGTCAGCACTGCCTGTCCTTGGTTTTGAATGTTCCTAGGTCTACCTAAACTTTCCAAAAGCAATCTCCTTGTTGAGCTAGTGAGTGCCAACACACACACCAACATCGCACAAAAGAATCGGAGAACGTCATGGTGTATTGGTGTCCCTGTCTCGGTGAGATTAGGCATACTAGTAGCAGTTCAGGAGTATAGTCAAGTGAGGTATCAAGTACATGTGTGCATATGCGACATTGCAAGTCAGCTGGGATGGAAAAGCAACGTATGAAATTTCTTTCTTCCTTTCTTTTTTTTTGATCGGGATGTGTATGGTCTGAAATCTTCATGTGTACTATACGCGTGCTTTCAGACAAAACAGAGGTTTAGAAGTTTGAGTTTGGTTTTTCAAAAAACAAGATTGAGTTTCAGCGCTTCATCTGAATGATCCCGGGGCGATTTGGATGAGCTATGGCTTCGATCTTTTAAGCTTTAGAAGTTTCTCGGAAAGTTGGCTTTAGTGGGTGATACCATCAAAATGGTTATTCTCTCTTCTAGTTCATTTTCGTGCTTTGACTAGGCTTTTTTATGATGCAAGGAATTTATCTTCACAAATCACAAGCTCCAACAAAGAAGGTGGTGCCATTTTTACATTTTATACTCTCCTCCTCCTCCACGATCGTGGTAAAAAAAACCTTTTACCAGATGCTCTTTCTACTAAAATTGGGTGTATGGAAGCCACACGATTCAAAGCAAACTTAGCAACAAAAACTCAACTTCCAAGCTCACAAATCTAACTTTTACACTGATGTGAGTAAAACAAATAAATAAATGTATAGTAAGAGTTTACCAGGCAAAGAAAATTAAAAGCAGGTCACCGCGCCACGAATTTCCTGCCCACTAAAAAAGATGCCAATTTTTTTCGGCAGCTTTTCCCTTCCCTAGTAGTGCACGTAGCAATTTCCCCCAGCTCCTCCAGCACGATAACAAGTCTGACCAAAGACTGGTCAATGGACGATGAGCACCCAAATTTTAGAAAAATTGGCCGGAATTTCACTCGTTTTTCCCCGTCAAACGTGCTCCCGCTTACCAACATCTAGAAGACCAGAAGTGTGTTGCAGTAGCCCAGCCAGCACCATAACCAGCTTGAACTCATGGCCTTAAGATCCCAGACATGAATCATTCTATAACTACTAACCTTCCTCTGAAACAAGCATTGCTTTGCTTCCTTCCGTCTCGATCGTCTTCTCCGTTTACTCTCCTACTACCTACCCTGCAAGCTTGCGAGCTCGTCGTTGCCGCCATTGCTCGCGTTTCTGAGTGAAGCAGATAAAAAAAGACCACCTGTTCGTTCATAGAGATCAGATCTTCTTGTGTTCATATTGCCATCTTGGCTAGCTCTTGTGTTTCTCCTCTGTTTCGCTGAACTTGTCATGATCCTTCCGCTGCTCCTCCCTGCAAGCCTCGCTCTTCAAATCGGTCACTGCAATACCGCGTCGAATCGTCAGAGCTGCTCTTCTCTGCCTCCGACAGTTCATCCTTGCTGCTGAATTGCTGATAGATTCGCCGCCTGATCGTCCAAGAACCAGAGGTTGCTGAGTGCCGATCGGATCAGTGGCTGTCGAGCTCGAGATCGATCTCGATCCTGAAGCTTCGGTGCGTTTTCTGCAAGAGCCATGCAAGACGGCGCGGGAGCGGAAGGAGGCATCCAGCTGTTGCTGACGCTCCTCGCCGACGGCGAGGAGCAGGCGCGGCACCTCGGGGAGCTGATGGCCGACGATCCGAGGTCCGGGGCGGAGCACTACAGGGGCGCGGCGCGGCGGCTGCAGAGCACGCTCGGGAAGGCGGTGGCCGTCGCGAAGGCCGTCGAGGCCGCGCCGGGGTCGTCGCGGGGCACCGACCGCTCCGACTCGCCGCGGTCGGCGGACGAGAGCTCCGGCGGGACGGCCGCGGTGGTGGAGGCGCAGGAGCGCCAAGGCCTGTGCAAGAGAAGGTGCGTCGTTCACTTTGAAAGTTTAAACTCGAATTTTGCTACAGCACATGCCGCCAAATGTGGTGCCACTGCCACAGCCACACACACACTTTTGCCGCGGCAGGTTTCGTGAGAACTGAAAGTGGCACAAAAGTTGGAAACCAGTGAAATTCACGGAAAAACTCGACAAAGTTTTGAAACTTTGTACAAATCTAGGTGTATATGGCCGCGTTCTACGTTCATCCAAGTATGCAAGGGTCAGATTCGATTATCCGGGCATACCGGCTGTGTTTTCTTTTAAAAAAAGACCATATTAAGGTTTACAATATATATAGTATATTAAAAAAATTCGGTAATAATAGAATTAGTAGATGTTTTTTGTTCGGTAGTGCAATTGCTCCTTTTTTCTTTTTCATATCTTTCAAGCTTGGTCGACTTTGATCTTAAACCTTTACATACTTATTAACACATAGAACATGACCTCACCTAGCTAGATCAGCACAAAGTTTCATATTTTGTTAAAGGCTCTTACATTACATATGTTTTTACATAAATTCACGCAATCCGAGATCCGACGTACCGAACATTGTTTATTCATTTTTTCAACATTTATTGTATGCCCATATATCTTATTTATAGCTAGTTCCAGCGATGAGGCACACTTATCGACCTCGTGAGGCTACCGACCTCTGTCACAAACAACACGTATTGTTGTGGCTCTAAACCAAATTAGGCTGTATCGCACACACGTCACTGCCAGATGCACCGGCGATCCTAACCTCATTTGCACGTTCAGATAGATTACTTGTAGCTGTCAACTAGCTGAGCTTTGCGTGAAAACCCGTATTCAGATGTCATGTTAAATGTTTCTTATTTTTTCCCCCGGAAAACAGAGACTTAGATGTGTACAAGAAGCACCTAGCTATTGTACCCATTCATTAAAAAAACGCTGAACAGGTATAATAAACCTGAAAAATATCATTGACAGTACTGCAGCCTGCAGTAAGAAGAATTCCCATATAGATCTCCTACCATAGACTACTGTCGATTGGTATCATTATTCTTGCATTGGTCATATAGAGTCGTAGGCGATGATTGTTTGGTCAAAAAGAATGGCATTTTTGTGATCATAGGCATACACACTCAGACTCAGTCAAACATCTGACTGACCCCTCATTTTCTTGGTCATGAACCATACAGGAAAGGTCTCCCCAGATGGACCGCAAAATTCCGAGTGCCAGACGCCAACCTGGAGGCCACACCAGACGACGGATTCAGCTGGAGGAAGTACGGCCAGAAGGACATCCTCGGCGCCAAGTTCCCCAGGTAACCACCTACCCCTCAAACATCACCATCCAAAATATGCATTGATTTCACACAATTGCGCACTACATGTTTAGAGGTTAAGCTGCGCAAATTTTGTAGCATACGGTTGCTTCAAAAAGACACTGTAGCGTATGAATCTAACAAATTTTGTGCAAAAAAGATCATTTGAAACAACTCAGTTCCCATGACGAAAGTTTCGAATTGAGCAGCTGCCTTGCAGTGTCATCACACTCACGCTGGCGATATCGTTCTTAATTTGCAGGGGTTACTACCGGTGCACGTACCGCACGTCGCAGGGGTGCCCGGCGACGAAGCAGGTGCAGCGCTCGGACACCGACCTGTGCGTGTTCGACGTCACGTACCAGGGCGAGCACGCCTGCCACCAGAAGCAGCGCCACGCCGCGGTGGCCGAGCACGCCGGCGGCGGGAGCCAGTCGCCGCCGCCGCCGTCGCACGAGCCGCAGCAGCAGGACCCGAGCATGCAGCTGCTCATGGGCTTCAAGGACGCCCTCAAGGTGGAGACGGGGGCGGCCCACCACGACTACTACGACCACGGCCCCGCCTCCGCGCCCGCCGCGCCCTTCTCCTTCCCCTCCGTGCTCTTCCACCACTACGCCGCCGGCGAGGCGCCGCCGCCGGCGGCGGCGGCGGCGGCGGCCTTCTCGCCGCCCGGGTCCAGCTACAGCTACTTCTCCGCGCCGCATCAGCATCATCACTGCCCGGTGGTGGGCGCCGCCGGGAGCTACGACGACGTCGGCGTCTACGACTACGACGCGGCGGCGGCGGGGGCGGGCATGCGCGGCGCGGCGGCGGAGTCGTCGGAGCTCGGCGAGGTCGTCTCCCGGGCGACGAGCGCCCCCGCGGCCGGGTTCGACTACGCGTCGCTCTACCACCACGCCGAGCTCGACCCGCACCTGCCGTTCCCGCCATTTGGGGGCCCGTCCCATGGCCCATACCAGTAGGGAGAACATCAAAGGATGCATGCACAGTGACAGTGATGACTGATGAACTGATCAAAACAGGCAGCCGGCTCGTAGGACACGTCTCTCTACAGTGGGTTTTAGTTTCTCTCTTTCGCGGCAGTAGTTTTGACTCTCCACTATCTCGCCATCTTAACATGATACCTTAGTTCTGTGTCCTTCAGTTTTGCTTCATCACTTATTTGCTTTGAGCGTTGCGGTTGATGTAAGAGGATTATTAGATTGCTTTACTCTGTAAATCTGTGATTATCTACTAGGGTTTATTTGGAACATAAGAATCTTTAGAAGGACACTAAAATAGTACTATACTCCGTATTAGTAGGGAAAATTCCTGTTTGGATTATTCCAAACAAGACGTCTACTTTAGAGACCAATTAAAAGTGAAGTTACTGAAAGAGGATTCTAGTCAACTACGGAGTATGTGTTAAATAAAAACGGCTTTGACCGCTGGGTAATGGCATCGTCGCCAAATGGCCGGTCGTCAGATTCATCCCCCACTCCACTCCTGGGTGGTGTTTAGATGTTAGAATTGGGAGGTTGAATTTGGGAGTAAGATGTCACTTCGTAATCATTGTGCTACTGTAGCATTTCGTTTGTATTTGTAAAAAATTATCCAAAAATGATTAATTAGGCTCAAAATGTTCGTTTCGTAGAGTACAACAAAACTGTGCAATTAGTTTTTGATTTCATCTACATCTAATATCCCATGCATGTTATGACATTTTGATGTGATGGAGAATCTTTTTTTTAGTGTATTTGGGAGTTGGAACTAAACAGGCCTGGTCTCCTACCAGGTGACTGCTGGCGCGGAGAATGGTTCAGAAATGCCGTTGAGTGGTACTGTAGAATGAACAAAGAGACATGCAGCTGACTAGACTGGCAATAAGGATTTAGGCCGCGTTTAGATGCCGATTTCTGCGTCCCGATTTGGGACTGGCGCGCGTCAGGCCGGCCACTGTAGCATTTCGTTTGTATGTGTAAAAAATTGTTCAAAAATTTATTAATTAGACTTAAAATATTCGTCTCGCAGAGTACAACAAAATTATGCAATTAGTTTTTAATTTATCTACATTTAGTACTACATATATGTTATGACATTTTCATGTGATGGAGAATCTTTTTTTTGCATAGTAAATTTGGAAGTTCCTTTTTAGAACTAAACAAAGCTTTTCCGGATGCGAGAGTACGGAGTATATTACTGTTGTGTTGTGTCGTGTCAATGGCAGGCTGGCTGGCCGTTTTTCTTGGAACCCAGGGAGTAACTGGGCATGTTCTATACTCCCTCCGTCCCTTTAAAAGTGTCGCCGGACAAAAAACGAGTTGCCCAATGTGATTGCTAAAAGACTCTGATACCCCTACATACCAATAATGTGTCCGGCTGACACATTTGTATGGACACGGCGTTAATGCTCTTTTTGGCACCCTGGCGCACACACGCCACACATTCTTACATTAAACAAATCAGTCACATTTTCACGTTCAAACATGCAGCAGCGTTTTGGGCTTAAACAAATCGGCTGAGGGCAGGAAAACATAAATTTCAGCCGGCAGCAAACACACTCAGCGCCAAAACAATCTACCGCTCCATTTTTACACATCTCAGAAGCAAACTAAAATTTTAAACTTTGCCTCCAGCGCCATTTCTTTAAACTTTACCTCCAGCGCCATTTCTCACCTGCTTGGGGGAATAAAGCATGGTTGTAACCCTTCCGTTGCCTTTTCATTTTACCATTCCCTCTTCCATCATCCATGGCAATAGATTTAAACACACTACCAGAGGAAGGGGACTTGGTGCCTGATCTCAACAAGAGTCCTGTTGCACATGATGATCCCATGCAAGATGCAGTGGCCGAAGCTGAAGTTGGGGGAGCTGATGACTTTGGTCTCCACCCTGATCTGAGTGATGAACAAGAACAAATTTGTCAAGGTAAACACTTTGGTCCCTCTTTATTGCTCTCTCTCTCTCTCTCACACACACACTATTTGGTTGCTGCTACTATTATCTTTACTGTAGACCCTCTCTCTCTCCTGTAGTAGTACTATTTAGTTACTATTTTCTCACAGGCAAACTACAGTACTCTATATTTAGTTGCCGCTGCTATTTATCTTGTCTGTAGCCTCTCTCTCTCTCTTGTAGTAGGACTATTTGGTTACTATTTTGTCAAAAGCAAACTACAGGACTTTGTATTTAGTTGCTGATACTATTTATCTTTTCTGTAGCCTCTCTCTCTCCTCCCCAAATTAGTACATGTTGCTTTAGTTACTCTCTACTAAAATGACTAGCAAAATCTAGCAATATCCTCATTTTTTCCTTCCGGTTCTATATTAAATTGGAGTGAGAGGGGAGAATAACTCACATGTATGGGTGACAATGAATTCTCAAAATCATCAGCTTGTTTCTGTACCAGGTGATAACACTAGCCATCCATTTGATTTAAATGATCCACCTGTTGAAGACCAAGAAAACATGCATGCAGGTGATTATTTCCCTCATTTTTAATAATAACTAGAGTTAGAAAAGAAAGATACCTGAAAGAATGTCAAAGATACCTGAAAGCTTATGGTTATTTTTGGTTATCTTCATCTTCAGTGAGCTCCCTTAACCTGCAGAATTTTTTAGAGTTACTTACAATCAACACACCATATGTAGGAGATGACAACAGTGGCTTGCAAGAAGAACAAGATACCTTGGACGATGTCATACATGACTTTGGCGTGTACACAGATGCAGTCGACATCATGTTTGATGAAGAGGAGTTGTCCGACTCGGAAGACGAAGACGATCAGCAAACCCAACAAGAAGAAGCATCAAATGTGCGCAAGAATTTGACACAAAGAGAAAGGAAAGACATATATGAAGATTTGCTTCGGTTAAGCACTAATGACACACTACATAGAAACAGTACAAGACTTATTGCTGCCAAGTACAATGTTCATGTGCGTACAATACAACGGGTATGGCAGAGAGCAAAAAATTGTTGGGTACAAGGCATTCCAGTAGATGTCAACTCTTTGAAACCTAAGAATTGTGGTCGTAAACAAATTCAAGTAGATCTCACAAGGGTTGTTGATATTCCCTTAAACAAAAGGGGTACCATAAGGTCACTAGCAAATGCTCTTCATGTCAATAAAAGCTCTGTACATAGGTTGTTCAAACAAGGCTTGCTGCGACGACACTCCAACTCACTAAGGCCTTTTTTGAAGGAAGAAAACAAACTGGCAAGGCTACGGTGGGTTCTCTCTATGCTAGATCCAACTACACTGCCAAACAATCCAAAGTTCATTGAAATGAAAAATATTATTCACTCGGATGAGAAATGGTTCAATGGGACACAGAAGACTAAGACTATGTACATGCTTCCAGATGAAGAAGACCCACATAGGACAGTGCAAAACAAGAATACCATTCGCAAAGTCATGTTTTATAGTGCTATTGCAGAGCCTAGGTTTGATGATGATGGGAGATGTACTTTTGATGGGAAGATAGGAATATGGGCTTTTGTACGACAGGTACTAATCTGTCTCAACTAATCAGGAACAAGAAACCAGCAAACCATTTTTACAGGAACCATTTCTCTAACTATTTGGCATAACATTCTTTATAATTATAGGAACCAGCACAAAGGAGAAGTGACAATAGACCGAGGGGCACACCTATCACCAAGAGCATAAAAGTTGATAGACAAACCATCCGATCTTATATGATCACAAAACTTATACCAGCTATACAAGCTTGTTGGCCAAGAGAAGCAAGGCATGAGACAATATGGATACAACAGGACAATGCTCCTTCTCATCTGCCAGTAGATGATGCAGAATTTGCTGCAGCAGTTGCTCAAACAGGCCTTGATATACGCCTACTTAACCAGCCAGCTAATTCGCCTGATATGAACTGCCTTGACCTTGGTTTCTTTGCTTCTCTTCAGTCGTTAACAGATAGAACGACATCTAGAAACATGGATGAGCTCATCCAGAATGTTGAGAAGGAGTATCAAAACTACAACCCCATCATTCTGAATAGGGTATTCCTCACACTACAAGGATGCATGATTGAAGTTATGAAAGATAATGGTGGCAATAGGTACAAGATCCCTCACATGAATAAAGAAAGGCTAGAGGCAGTAGGCATGCTCCCTAGAGCTCTAAGTTGTGATAGGCAGCTAGTTGAAAGGGCTTTTCAGTTGTTGAACAATTAGTCGTTATGATGATGATGTAAACATCGCTTATGATGCTTTTGTGTTGTTCAACAAGTACTGTTGTTGTACATATAAGCAAGGTTTAATTTAAGTTGCTTATGATGATGATGTAAACATCGCTTATGATGCTTTTGTTCATATTCGTTTCTCTCTTGTACATGTAAACATGGTTGAAATCATCACGTGGCAAATCAAAAGTTACCAAACCACTCTAGCATAAAAGCATCACTGCATTGCAAGCAACAATTAGACCATCAGTACATATGCCCTCCTACACAGCTAAACAACAAAACAAAAGTTACCAAGCCACTCCTACACAAAAGCATTACTGCAATGCAAGCAACCAACAGACCATCAGTACCATCAATACATATGCCCTTCTATACACAACTAAACAACAAAAGCATGTCCACATCATTTCAGTCTGTTACCTGTTCATTAAAGTCATCATCTTCCACCTGTGAATACCCTCTCAGGTCCACACCATCCTGGATCAAACATGAATCGTCATCGGTTTCAATATCAGAGAAGCTGGCCATATGGTCCAGCTCCTTCTCCAACTTGACACTGTCCAACTTGTTGCTCTCCATCTCCAACTTGACACTGTCCAAATTGTTTCTCTCCATCTCCAACTTGACACCGCCCATCTGCACCTTGGCACACATCTCCAACTTGCCGCTTTCCATCTCCACCTTGGCACTCTCCTCCAACTTGACACTGTCCAACTGCACCTTGGTGCTGTCCATGTCCATCTTGCCACTCTCATTCTCCACATCAGAAATAAGCCGGCGCCACTCATGAAGCATAGTACTGCACAAAATTTATAATATTAGGAAGGAGGTATCAGTATGACAACCAAATTGCAAGGCAATATTAAGATGGCTGACCCCAAACGCTGACGACCTTGGTTGGCACACGGCCCAATAATTCTGCTCACCGTGACAACATCCTATGGCTCTGTCTCAGGCACATACTCATCATCATCACCAAGCAAAGACGAATCCTTAGCATCTTTTTCTTCATCTGAATCAGGTATCAAAACAAATTGATCTGCACCCCCTTCTTGTGTATCTTGAGCAAAATCTTGTCCTTCGATGGCGATGCAGTTCAGTTTCTGGTCCCACCAAGTTCCACGACGACGATCCTTGACACGCATCTGCCTGGTGGGACACATACTACCACTAGTTCCATGTGCCCTTTTGCCGCCTGTCATTCAAGGATCACCTGCAGCACAACAATGATGGTCTGTAAATAAAAGGGTAGGTGTATATGCAGCGTATTAAAATTTGCTAAGGTACTTGAGAGTTGCACTAGGAGCCTTCCATTAAATTAGCAGATATGCATTGATCTTCCATGTTTTTGGGATCTCAACCTCTGTCAGATATGCTTCAAAAATAATATGGCAAAAGATTTCTTGTTATACTACACCATTTTTCTGAAATTGTGCTTGCAGAAATGACTGGTGCAAAGCCAACTCCCTTTGTAGGTACTAGCTTTCCAGTGCCTTAATCTAACTATCAAGTGCCTTTCTTTCAGTAAAGAACACAATCAAATTGAAAGAATAAATCCATGTTTTAATATTTTATTAGGGCTCAGGAATGAATTGCAATTGGAAAGCTTTGAACGATTAAAATTTGTTATGTACGGAGTAGGTGTATTGCAGTGCTGCTGTTCATCAGCCTGCTAGGCGAGGCCCTGAAGTCTGCATCTAGACTGCATGGACCAGTTTGGGCATGTATTAAACTGTACTTTCTTGATGAGGGGCACCAATTGCAGGGTCTGCTGATTCCATGTGAAACAGGCAGTAGAAAATACTCGAACTTGCTTCTAGCAGAGCTTACCGGAAGTTGATTCGAGGCAGTTGGAGGTCAGCCCGCCGGCCGTGTGTGCCCTCGTGCTCGCCGCGCGTGGTGTACGCTCAGCTTCCGCTTGCCTTCACGCTCGCCCGCCGGCCGTCGGGCCGTCTGTGCCGTCGTCGCTCAGCTGCCGCCCGCCCACATGCTCGCCGGTCGGCCGCGCGTCCCCGCCAGAGCTCGCTGCAGCTCGATTAGCGGCAGCCCGAGCTCACCGCGAGCCCACTCCGTTGCCGCCGCCCGTCTGCTCCCTTGCCGGCCGCGCGTCCCCGCCGGAGGACACTCTCGTCGGCCACCGCGCGTCCCCACCGGAGGACTCCCTCGCCAGCGGCTGCGCGTCCCCACCGGAGGACTCCCTCGCCGGCAGCTGCGCGTCCCCGCCGGAGGAGTCCACGAAGGGTGGCCAGAAGCTGGATCAACGGAGGGTGCCAGGAGCTGGATCTGGGCGGCGAGGTTGGGGATGAGTGTGGATTTTTTTTTAAGTTCGGTGTGTGCGTGTGGCTGTGAAGTCGCGAGAAGAGATAATGGAGGCGGACGTGGCGCGGCTAGACGCTACGGAGCGGTAGACAGCGACATATAATTAGGGATATGTTGCTGTAGCTCCGGCGACACTTTCAAAGGGACGGAGGGAGTACTCTATAGAATGTTAAAATGGATTAAAAAACAAAAGACTGCTAAAATACTATATACATGTACCGATGAAATGATATACCAATAAACTATTCTTCGCGATTCCGACATAACCTAAAGTCAACCAGCAATGCCAAGCAGGGTCAAAATTCAGCTCACCCGTATCCTCCCCCGTTAACAAATCGACCAATATTTCATCTTTAGAAGAACCATGCATTTTTTGAAAAAATGTATAAAAAGGAGCATGTTTTATAGACTTGTAAATAATGGATCTAAAAATAAAAGACAGCTAAAGTACTATATACCTATATAGTCAGTCTATATACTGATGAGAAAAACACACCAGCAAACTACTATTCCCCAATCCCAATTTCCAATAACTTTTCAGACTGAAAACCAACTAATGTTGAATGTCATCACACATGGTGCCAATTGCCAATGATCAATGAACTTCTCAAACAGAGACTGGAAGAAAAAAAAAGGTGAGCTCATCCGCTTCCTCCTCATCCATTGGCAAATCGACCGATACTTCAATAAAAAAAGCTTGCATTTCTAGAGGAAAAAAATGCATAAAAAGTTTGCATCAGAACATGGACGCACACCCGCTGGTGTGTTTAGTTCCAAAAAGAATAGGAGAAAGTTTGGTGAAAATGTCACATCGGACACTGTAGTGCACTGTAGCACTTTTTGTTTGTTTGTGGTAAACATTGTCCTACCATGATCTAACTAGGCTCAAAAGATTCGTCTCGTCGTGTACATCAAAACCATGTAATTAGTTTTTTTATTTACCCACGTTTAGTGTTCCATGCACGAAGAGAGATATTTGATGTGATAGGTGGACAGTGAAGTTTTGAGAGAGAATTTTGATAAGTTTAGTGATTTCACGTGTAACTAAACAGGCCGTTTTATCTTTCTTCAATCAACGTAGCAGCAGGACACAGATAACACCACAAAGCTGCACGACAGGTACCCTGATTGATGGGTAACCATCCGATCCATTGATCCTCCGTCCACCCAACGGCACTAGGCAGGCAGCGAGAACCTGACAGCTCTGCAAATCCACAAATCCGGCAGCTCTGCTTCCACAAAGCGCACGCAACGCAAGTGCCCACTCAACACATTCGGCAAGGCAAAGGCCGCCGCCCCACCACAAGTTGCAGCAGTATTGCGGCTCACCAATCAAGAGCTGAATTATCATAAGCACGAGGGTAAGACATCAACCAGATATTAAATTCCACACATGGATGAGTTTCGCAAAATAAGTAAATTCCATGGAGGAGAAAGATCTCTACGTGTCAGCTGTCAACGGCATCTGAACTTCTGAAGTTCAGAACCAGGTGGTTTATCCTCATCCAGTTCGGTTGGAAATTGGAGAACAGGTCTTTGTCTCGACAAAGTTTGCAGAGCTGTTTGTCAACTCAAGCCTTACGAAGAGGAAGAAATCTTGCGGAGGCGAGTACAGATCTTGTGGAGCTGACTGTTGGCAGCAGCAACAATAAACAAAAACAAGATTTGCAGAGCTGACGTTCTGTTTCTTGGCACGGGTTAGGCATGCCAAACCTTCTGTTGCTTTCAGTTAGGTTCCTTGCATTAAGAGACTCATGGCAAGATTGCCCTGTCTTGGCTCTGTACCCGTGTGTTCGTACTACCAACACTGAATTTTCCCGTTTTTCACCATGCTCGTAGCCCAGGCAGTACGCACGCAGCCCACCAATCGGTGCACGAAGCGGGGGGAAACCGCCGGCACGGCGAGATCCACCGCTGGATCGCCCTGCGCTGCGGATCTCGGAGGCTGGGTAGCTCATGGCTGTGCTGTGACCCCGCCGCGCCGGCCGAGGCCGGCACCGTCACCGGCAGGGCCGGCCGGACGGACCGGAACCCATCGCACGGCGCGGCGCGGCGCAAGTGGCGAGAAAAACTGGCGCTCTCCCACCACCACCACTGCCCCCAGTATTTACGCCCGCCTGCGCCTCGGCCCCGCCCCGAGAGCGACCGGCACCAGCGGCAGCGCAGCCGCGCGCGTGCGAGCGGAATAAACAACGCGTCGGAATAAGAAACCACGGCCCGAGCCGCGAGGGAAAGCGGAGTGGGGACGGGGGCCGAGGGGAAAGCGGCGGGTGGGTTGCCGGGCCGCCCGCGCCGGTGCCGAGGCAGGAGCACTCCGCTTCCGCTCCGCCCACCCCCGCCTGTCTGGGTGTTCCCGCTTGCTGCCGCGCCGAGCTGAGGTCCCCCGCCGCCGCCGCCGCCGCCCTCTCGGCTCTCGCGATCCTTCCGTTCCAGTTCCATCCTCCCCTCCCCACACCGTTTTTAACGCCCGCTCCCCGTCGCCGCTGCGGTTTCCACCTCGCGTCCTCCTCTCTCCCCCCAACAGGGCGCCCGCGTTCGCCCGCTGGATCTGAGCGCTCCCTGACGAATCGATGGCGCGGGCGGCGCTCGGATTGGGCGCCCGCGCGCTCGCGCTCCTCCTCGTCGCGTCAGGTACGCCGCCGTCTCGGCTCACGCTTTATAGTCCCCGGGGCGTCTGAATTCTGCTCCGCCCCTGCGTTCGCTGTCCCGATTGCACGATTCGTTCGCTCGGATCGTCTCGGCGTGCGGGCTCGTTCAGCTTTGGAACACACTCGCTCTGATTCGCGATGGTTATGGACTAACCAACGAGTAATCTAATCACTCGTTCTGGTGATGCAGCGGCGCTGCTTCCGCTTGTCAGCTCCGACGACGGGTACAAGCACTGCGAGGGAGTCGTCAGGGGCTGGGCGGATTCCTCTACGGGGCGCGAGAAGGATGGGGACAAACTGAACCTCAAGGATTTGCTCTTCTTCCTCCACATTCCGAGGACCGGCGGGCGCACCTACTTTCACTGGTACGTTCGCTGGACTGAGCAATGGTTTGGTTCACCGGTCTGTAAGGTGGATCCCGCTGACGCTTCGTGTTTTGGCAGCTTCCTGAAAAAGCTGTATACAAACGCGCAGGAATGCCCGCGTTCTTATGATAAGCTACGGTTTGACCCAAGGTGAGAAAAGTTAGTTTGTTCAACTGCATCATCATATCGATTGGTCAGTTCAATAAATACATACCTGTTTCATGAGCACTTCTCCTGAGTTCTTAACCATACTAGTGTTCTGGTTTTCTGTCTGAATCAGTAAAAAGAATGAGTTTCTTTGAATGTTGGGTGCCATCTTTCCTGCCTTTGCAGACGCGCTACAAGCGCGGTTGGTTGGGAGCGTCCGTCGTGACGCCCAAGACCAGGGCTCGAACCCTGGCTTCTGCACCAAAGAAAATCCCCTCGCCGCATGGTCGTGGTTCGGGGGTTTTCCTAGACCGGGAGAGAAGGTCTCTTCTTAAAAAAATGCCGTGGGGGCGGTCTTACCCCCACCGGTCTAGTCTTTTTCATCTTTCCTGCCTTTCAATTCGTCAATTCTTCCTTTATGGAAAAAGTACTTAGGAAATACTCTGTACTCTATAGGAAAATTATCTTCTATTTTCAAATTTATATAAGCAGTTATTCTATTTTACTTCATCTTGTCTAGTGAAATTTAAATCTTAGTGCTTACCCGTTGGGTGTAGGCAATTTGAAAACTATCAACCAGTATTTGTTTGTCCTGAGCTCAGTTCTAAGTTTTTCTCAAGATAATTTTCTTACAATTACTTATGAAATTTATGTCTTCTTATCAGCCATCCTGACTGCAAGCTGGTTGTTAGTCATGATGACTATAGCCTAACTTCCAAGCTGCCAAGGGAGAGAACTTCTGTTGTGACGATTCTAAGAAATCCAGTTGATCGTGTATTTAGCACCTATGAGTTCTCAGTTGAAGTTGCAGCTAGATTCCTTGTGCATAAAAACCTAACTTCTGCAAAGCTAATGACTACCCGTGTATTAGCAAAGTCTCGTTCTGTAAGTACGTTGGACATCTGGCCTTGGAAGTACTTGGTTCCATGGATGAGAGAAGATCTGTTTGCTAGGGTACGTCTATTCACTTCAATTCAATTCAACAACCTTTTGCTTAGATTTACACTTCATAGTGGTAGTAACATATGGTGTATATGATTGTGGGCGCAAAGTGCAGTTGTTCAAATGCAGCAATTTTGACAAAATGCTCTGTCACGATACTTGTTTTCTGAATTTGAACATTATATTTTGGGATATTGTGTTTTTTATTCAACAATCAACATGATCTTGGAATCTTGGACAGACATCTGTATCTAGTATTAACCAAAAGCAAACACGAGTTGTAATAGTCTAATAGAGAAACCAATTGGTCCACCATGGATTTTCCTTCAATCGGTAGAGAGCTTCTGGATGTGACAGTTTTCCTACCATCAATTTGCTTTTTTTGTTAGTATTCCAGGGTAACGATTCAACATCCTAGTTTTGTCAGTACGAGGGTTTCAGGTGTGACCCCCTTTAAGCTTCAATAGTAGTGACACTATTTTTAAGCATATTTGATTTGAACAACTAGGAGCATAGATTCAAATTTATCTAGGAATCAATAGACTTATAATAATGACTCTTTCATTACCTGTATTAGAATATTCCTTCAATGAGTGTGACATATACTGTAATTTTCCAGAGAGATGCTAGGGGGGATGACAAAGTGCATAGTAGCAAGAAGGTTAATGCATATGATGTGGAGGATATGGTTATGCCGTTACACCAGTACATCAATGATCCAGTTGCCCATGAAATAATTCATAATGGTGCTACCTTTCAGGTGTGATGACCTGTCACTTCACCTATATATCAAGTTCTCTTGTACTATTCCAGTATGGCTTTATTTGGCTACTCTCTATTCTACAGGTATTCAAAATTGTAAATTGTTCTCCATCCATTTTATCTGGCCTCTGAGCATTAGTATTCTCCACATTAACAAATTACATTTACTGTAGTCGTGATTTGTAATTTCCATCCACTTTTGACATTTTCCTATATTTCAATTATTTTCTAAAGATGATAATTTACATGTGTAGATATGTGGACATGTGGTAAAGTGCATATCTTGCTACTATTTTTCATGAATACATGATCATTCCCTACTTTAACAATCTGTATAGGTCACACGATACAGGCAGGCAATAGAAAACAGAACAATGTATCGTGTAGTTCGTTTTTCCATATCAATTTCCCAGCACACATTGTTCTGTCAAACTGATCGATTTGTATGTTCAGTAATTCTGTCGCAAATCTGCATTCAGTCCTGTGTTGTATCCTAAGCATGCTTATGTGTTATATCTTCTTTTGCAAGGACATCTGCCTGTAGTTGATTTCCCAGCCAGCTTTAACAATCTGGCTTATAATTTATTTCTGTGTACTCATGTTATCTTGCAGATTACTGGACTAACTAACAATTCATACTTTGACGGAGCACATGAGGTTCGACATTGTGTCAGAAAGCATCCAGATCTTGGTCGTATTGTGCTTGAAGTTGCTAAGGTATATACCAAGGAGATCAATGCCATGACTTGTGAAAGACTGTTTTCACTTTTCAGTGTGCATTCCAATAGCTACAGCACCACTGCATTGACTATACTGTCACGCAGAAGGAATTTAAACATTAGATAATACATTATGACAATAACACTTACTAAAACGTAAATATCCATTCACTATAGAAAATTAGAAACTAATGCCATCAATTTCTAATACAGAATAGGCTGGACCAAATGCTGTATGTGGGACTCACGGAGGATCATGAAGAATCCGCAAGGTTGTTTGCTCATATGGTAGGAGCACAGGCGCTTTCACAATCTGGGACATTGAACTTGGATCTCAAGGAAGATGTACCCAGTGAGAATGGTAATATACATTAACCTGGATGTGCCTTCACTTGTATTTATGTTACCTTAGACCAAGGGCGACAGGTCCTCAGCTTTATCTTTTATTGAACCTGAAAGGTAGTGTGACTTTTTTGGTTCAGACATTCCCAAACAAATTAGAAATGCATACCTGGAATTTTCAAATCGTCATATACAGAACCATACAGCATTACAGAGTCACAGTATGTGCATCCCTCATGTCAAAACCAACAAGGTTGAAGCAGCATAACATTCAGCAGAATTCGAACTAGTGGAATGAAGCTACTCATCAACCACTAGATGCATAAGCAGCACTCCAACTGTGGTTGGTGTAGCTGTTGTAGTGGCAAACTTTTTTTTTTCTTCATGATTTTCTGCACATTAAAAACATTAGGGTGGGAAGGCAACATGCCTGGAAAAAGGCGACTTGAAAAAAATAACTACACAAAGAAATCTTATGATTACTTTGGGTGTATGGTTCTCCCTATTTTTTTATATACTTTTGCCAGCGCAAAGATGATAAATGAGGATCTAATCTCATACTTCTGTTCACAGACTCTCACCCATCCATGGTGGAGCCAGAGGAGGAAGAAACAAATGAACATCTGGTATGAGGGTGGTTAAACCTTATATTGCATATTTCCTTTTGCGTGATTAGATGGCAGAATCTGTGCAGTTGCACTCCATCTCATATTTCTGTTTTTGTTGATAGAATAGCACCAGTAGATGGCAAAATAACGAAGCTCTGAACTCCACCAGTGATGAAGAAGGAAAAGGAAATGTAATACCCTACCTGAAATGCTTTATTTTATTTGTGTAGAGTTTTCTACTATTATCTTGTGATCACAATGTTAATTTATTGCTGATGCCAGATGACTGTTGGTAAACTGATGGAAGCTTATGAAACTTGCATTGCTAAACTGCGGAAGTCTCAATCTCACCGTCGTAAAGTATCCCTAAAGAAAGTTGAGGAAGCAAACTTTTCAAAAGAGGTAAGATTGTGAAGTTTATGCACATTGAAGTTCTTGATGTTTTTTCTGTTTTGCTAGTGATACAAGTCTGTACCGTATGTGGATACCTGATTCGTTTATCTATCGATATCGAGCACAAATTGAGGCCAAGAAAACAAGAAATAGGATACAAATTCTAAAGCTAATGTGATCAAAATTTGACAATCATGCATGTGCATGTTTAACACGAAACTCCAATGATAGTTGGGAACTTCTGCATGTATTTCTAGCTTATATATACGGAGTGCTTTCATGTTACAATGTTTCAGCAATGACATAGGAAGTTCTGTTTGCAGGCACGGAAGCTGGTACCAGAGGAAATTTTGAAGCAAATCATTTCGTTGAACAGCCTTGACATGGAACTTTATGACCATGCTAAGAAAATTTTTACCCAGGATCATCTGATGCTAAAAGCCCAACAGTCCATGGTGGGACAGCACAGACAATTGGCAGAACATAAGGTATGTTCAAACTCAAAGGGCAATTCTTCATTATGTGGTTTGACAAGCTTTCCTGCCAGGATTGAGAACCTCAGTGATTTGTGTTGGACCATGGATGAGGTCCGGAGTGTGTACTTTGGCTATCCATGTTAACTGTTGCATGTGGTTTTGTTAAAAGCACTGCAATACTATCTCGATAACTCTGACAAATAATTCCCAGCTTGAACAGCCCCTGCCCCCTTTCCTCTTTCTTATTTCTTGTTCATTGTAAGTTGTAATATGCCAATCTTCGCTTTTTTTCTATTAATTAAATTTCCCAGCAGGGGCCTCCCTCGCTGGTTTTGGGTAAAAAGAAAACTGACAAATAAGGGAGTCAGATGCACACCAATAATCATCAGTACTTGATAGGGATGCAAGTATCTATGTTTTTGGGTCATTGGGTCGACCCAAAACTTAGAAAAATGAACTAGAATGACATCCCTTGTAATTAATTTGGAAGGTAAAATGAACTAGGATGGCTGACCCAAAAAACACCATTGGGTACCCACTTGCATCCCTAGTACTTGAGTATGTTAGTTCTCCGTTTGATGCGCATAGGAACATTCAAATGTTACAACAGAATATAAGATTGATCTTTCTCGTATGCAGTAGTGGAACCATGAAGTAAAGAATTCTTACTGCTGTTATAGCTGTGCTCACTGCTCAGATTAGCAAATCTCACATGCCTTGGCTTATCTCTTTCAGGGCTGGACAGACATCATCTGCAGCGACGGGATTTGCTCTCCTTGGATGGTGGCTATGCTTGGTCTAGGGATCTCAGCGGTCATAGCTTTAGTCTCATTTGCTGTAACGACTAGAAGAAGAACGTCAAAACTTAAGGTTTAACAATGATTCATGAGGCAGCCTGTAGATTTTGGTGTACAGTCTGTCAGTCTGATGATGCCCCCAGCCACCAGACGTGACCCTTGGCATTCTTTCGGATAAAGATGTTAACATCCACATAGCCATCGACTCATCGTGTATACCCGCATCGGTGTTAACAATTTAACATGCCAAAATCAACGGAATTACCTTGAGAAATGCTGTCATTTCCAAGTTAAAAAAAGGCCTACAAGGATTATAGATCAATTTGGGATCCTGACTGGAACTTTTAAAAAGAATGTCTCAAAGTGAAGACATTTGAATATTGATGGTACGGAAACTGAATGCATATTAATTAAGTCATTCCGTGGCAGATTTCGGTGAACTCCAAGTAATTATAATCCATTTTCTCAAAATTAATTCCAATACACCAGGCAATTTGGAATTTCATAACTGTTTATTTTTACCGGAAAGAAACTTCCAGTAGTCATCCGTGCTAGACAAATAATTAGCAACCAGCTCTGCACGGAGACCACACCCATGAGCAGCTAGTAACCTTCCGCTCGCTAAATGGCGTTTCCAGCTGCAGGCGAAACATAGCCCTTCTCGACGCTTGCTTCACCATGATTGCATCGGTCTCCATTATTATCCTGCCTCTCCATTACAGAGAGAAATATTGAGGTGCACTCACGGAAGGAAGGGGGCCTGCTTTCGTGGGCCAAGGACGTATTTGGGCCGAAGAAATGACGGCCCACGCATCCGCAATGCTTGGGCTGCCAGCTTGCCACCACCCACACACGCACATGCATCCGCTGCCAACCAGCAGCCAGTCAGCCACACCACACCACACACGCACGCAACCCACACGCTGTCAAGGCGCCAAGGCGGTGGTGTGCTTTGGCTAATCCCACACGCAATCCCTCCCCTAAACCCTTGACACCCGACTCCGCACTCCCCGTTGGTGGCGAGGAAGACACGGAGGCGGAGGGAGAGGTGCGCTCCGGCCGTCACCTCCGCCGGTTTCCATGGCGTCCCCCCCGAACTCCGCACCCGGCTCGCCTCCGCCTTCGGATGTAAGCTTCCCCTTCTCTTCTCATCTCTCTCCCTTCTCATAGGGGGTTTGGGGTTTTCTGTTGGGGGTTCGGTATGGGTGGCATGGCATGGCAATATGGCATGGAGGTTTCTGGGAGGTAGGTTGCGGCTACGGCCGCCGCCGGAGACGAAGCAGATGAGGGGGTTTTGTTCACGGGTAGTCGGATGCGAGCTGTAGAGAAGTCGCTGATCATAGAGGTTGGAGATCCCTCAACCTTGTTTCTTCGTCTCCAATGCCGAACATCAGACCATCGTGTGCTATTTGCGGATGTCCCTCTACCTCTTCTCAAGCCTCTCAGCACCCATCCGGAGCCAGCCCTTTCCCAACATCTCTCTCTCTGATTCTCTCCAGTGCTCCTCCCGATTTCCTGCCGCTTCTTCTCTGTTGTTCTGATTCTCAGGGTAACCTTGCTGTTGTTGAAGCCAAACTTGATCTCGATTATTGCAATTCGCACGGGTGCGATGGCCTCCACGAGTTCCCGTGGCCTCGATCTGACTGCTATGAATGGGGTTTGGGGCTTGGAGGTACGGCAGCAGAGTTCCTTGTGCCACCAGGGAGATGACAGGTGACTGGCAGTTGCTAGAGGGTTTCTTTGGTGGGGTTTGGAATTTCTGGTAGGAAGCATGTAACCAAGTTAGGTGTGGGCAGCATTGTCATTGCGAGATCATTGTGAACCAGGCTTGTTGTCACATTTTGGGGGCAGCACCAGCAGCACTTGTTATAAGAATGGAACTAGGATCACTGTGTCTCATGGAGGGCAAACTGGGTGCTGGCCCCTCCTTCCCACCAAAATATTACTAGTAATTGTCTACCCCTAATACATGATTAAGATCAGTTACTTGTACATATATATGCTTGTGAATGTACAATAGTTCTTAAAAATCCTTCTGATCTACTCATATTTCTTACTCAGATGTCTTGTTTCCTTTGCTTGTAGAGTAGTTTATGTATAACAGCTGCTGATCGACCCCCTCTTGACATATCACACTCCGCCACTGACTAAGATAGTGCATTATATTACTCTCTGTTGTGTTCAGTTCATGCAGCACCAAGTATTCTACTTTACTGAGATTCTTGATGTGTATGTGAGCCTATCTTGTTCTTTTTGTTGGGGATTGGCAGACAGTTGCAGAGTTTCTTGGAAGTAACTTGTCTCTGGCTGCACCTGGATGCCAGAGATAAGGTAGACAGTTGCCATTTGTGGGCTGGGAGAGCTGTGAGTTTTTCTTTTTTGTGGGGTTTGCAAGGGACTATAGGGGAGTTTCTGGGAGGTACATCACTGAACTGGGTGTGGGCAGCGTTGAGATCCTTGTCACTGGAGTTTGTTATCACTTTTTATGGCAGTAGCAGTAGCATATGCACTGCACTGTTTTTTGTTGTCTTCATTAGCAACAGTAAATATTTTGTAGATTTGTTATAGCAGCATGTCTGAAAATCTGATCTATGCAAAACATAAACATGTCCTTTATTTTGTTGCTGCATTGCTCTTTGTTGTGTTGTTGGTTAGCAGTGCCAAGTATTTTGAAAATGGTTGTAGTAGCTAGTAGCAAGTTTGAAAATCTGATCCATGTGAACATCAACATTGTTTGTTTTGTCGTAGGCTGATAACAGGCCTTTCCTTCATGGCAACAATGTGAAGTTTTCAGTTCGCTTTTGGAGGTCCCTGAAAAGGATGTTTATTCGTTCCACTAAGATACTTAAGTTGAATGACGAAGTAAGTACTGTTTTTGCAATACATCCCATGTTGAATGGCACTTACTAATTACTATACATCCCCTGTTGCGTGATTCATGGACCTTACAATAAATGTGTTTGCAGATGCATGCATCTTGGATGAGTTACATGGCCAATGCTGCAGTTATGGCTATTTTGACACTGAATATCTACAGTGCTTCCTACTTTTTGGCCTGGAGAAAAGAAGGATCACTTTGCCACATCTTCCCGGACTCAGCCGGTGCTCCTACCCCAGCCAACCTTTCTGACTCAGCTGCTGCATCTGATAGGACCTTCACTACTTTGATACAGCTTATTGTGGTCTCAATTCCATTTACTTGCTTACCCATGGGACTTGGTATCGGAGGTTGTGCTAAGGCATCAAAAGAAGCAGTGCGCTTTCTGGGGTGTGCAACAGGGCTGGTTATATTGGAGATCATGTACGTCATTGCACTTGGAGCTGTTATGACTACATGCATGTCACATGTCTCTGGTAAAGTTTTAAATGCTTCAGCTCTTTGTGATATTTTCTTCTTTTCTTGTTTGTCAATTAGTTATGTTTGAACTTTTCATGTACCAGGTCGATCAGTAGCTATGGTAACTTTGGTGCTGCTTAGTTTACTTTTGCTGCTCTGGGGATGCTGCTGCAGCTATCCAAAGGTAAAATTGTTGTCTTCCATTAGGACGAGTCTCATGTGCTCCTTTTCACCAAACTGCAACAACATAAATCTTACACCCTCAGCACCGGATACAAACCAAATTAACACCTCTCCTCCCTCCTATCCTCTGTGCATCATCCACATCATCTTGCATCATAAAAAAGTTAACCACCTCACAAGTCAGCACCTCTGTGCTTCCCCTCCTCTTTCTCCAATTTCCTTGTTCATGGGTCATGTCAACAGTTCACACTAGCTTTGTTGCTGCATGTTCTTGCTGGTCTCTTCATCCACCGCCGAGTCGAGTCCATGTCTGATCACCCAGCAAGCACCTTCACGCTAGCAGTACATTGAGCATCACAATCTAACTAGCACATTTAGGCTAGCATCAAACCGAGCCCACAAATCCATGGCTCAATTTATTACTGCCAGTCTTGTTCTAACAAACTGAGATCCCTGCAAGCACATTCAGGCTAGCAGTACATTGAGCTTCACAATCTAACTAGCACATTTAGGCTAGCATCAAACCGAGCCCCAAAATCTATTGCCCAATTTATTACTATGACTCCTGTGCTCACAAAGATAGTCTGACATGTGGGGCCTATTTCCACGTGCCATGCATGCACGAGACACGCCAGCTACCATTAGAAACCACTTTGAAGTTGTGATGAATATTAGACTCCATAACAAGCTTAGGCTGTAAATTTGACTTATTTTTCAATTTGCCTGCATTTTCTCCATTATCAGTGCTACCTTGTTCATATTTCTTGTTACATTTGCAGTGCTTGAGATATGCTGTGCTCTGCAAGTGTTGCTGCGCTGACATTGATGTGGTAGACCCGGAGGAGTTGGTATGAGCTGTGGATGGCGAAGACTGAAGATCTGAGCGGCTGGTGGTACTAAATCAATATTTTGAGGGGGGACAATTTTGAATGTCTGTTATGATCATCAAGATTTTGTTGCTACTCTCTTCGGTTTAGTCTCTTCTAATCGAGGCTGCTTCAGTTTACAAACTGGCTTGATGCGTACCAAATTTTTCTCACTTATTCCACAGATTGGTTGCGTCTAAAAGGAAGCAGTATAATCTTTGCATGTTGGCATTTTTGTCTGGCAAATTTGAACTTCTCTTTAGCTATCTGTCTGACTGGAATTCGATGCAGCATGCTTAACCGAATCTGAATAGTATATCGCAACAAGTCAAATTGGAGTGGTAGCTGCAAAGCATGCCTTAAGACTGAGCTATGTGCTAACTCAGCATCTCTTCAATCTGGGCATCGAAATTAAATAGACGGTGTGGACAACCTTGTAAATACAGCTCTGCTCCGGTTCCTGTATCAGTCTTGTTTGAATTGTCCTCGCTCTGCTCTTCCCCGGCTTACATGTTATAAGCTATTTTTTCATAGTCCCCAAACATACATGCCGTAAACAGTTAGCACTTGTTTTCCAGTTATCCCATTTGTATCCTGCAACGTGCCACATCCAATTTATTAACCTTTTTTCCTCGGCTATCCAACTTATTACCTGACGATCTTCCTGTAAACAAAAAACTTACCTGGTGATCATTCCGTTTGGAATGAGTTGTTTTGGAAGAACGTCGAAATGCTTTATCATATATATGTACACCAACAAATCTTCACGCACTGAGCGGCTCCTACAAGAGCAATTTCAGTGTAGCATGGAGTTTAATCTGATTCAACAGGTGGAAACCACATATGACCGCACAACAAAGCCTATGTTTTCCTCCTGGAATATTTTTTTATGAATATAAATAAATATGTAGGAAAACATGATGAGCAAGATCACGTTTAATTTGGCTATATGAAACGTTTCTGATTCTAGGTAGAATCACCTGAATCCCTACCAAATGATGAAAAACATGGAAGTGGAACATTTCATCTTAAATCACCTTGAAACGTTTCTCATTTTAACACTAGGAGGGACTGAGGGAGAATCACCCAAAATGGTGTTTCGTGGTGATTCTGTCCATTTTAGGGAGGATCTGGTCTGGTTTGGTAGCCAAATGAATTGAGCAAGTGATTCTATTTCATCAGAGAATCTAGATCTGAAATGTTTCGAAACTGGAACGGTACCAACTAGGGCCTAAATGTTGTGATTTGGGGAATTTTCTGGCTGGGTCAATCTTCCCCCACAGCCCTTATCCTCTATTATCTATTCCACTTTGCATAAAGGTCCTTACACATTTTATATTTACAACCACACATCAACACTCCCCCTCAAGATGGGCTAAAGATATTCAACATATCCATCTTGTTACATAATAACTCATTATCCCTAGGACCTAAACCCTTTGTGAGACAATCAGCTAGCTGATCACGTGACTTGACATACTTCAACCTCAAAGCCCCACTATCCATCTTCTCCTTGATGAAGAACCTGTCAATCTCCATATGCTTCATTCGATCAAATTGAACTGGATTATTTGCTATGTTAATCGCTGCTACATTATCACAATGGAGCTGCATTGTCTCATTCTTCAACACTTGAAGCTCCTTCAAGAGACTCTTCAACCACATCATCTCACACAAGGCTAGAGCCATTGCTCTATGTTCTGCTTCTGCAGTAGACCGAGACACTACTGCCTGTTTCTTGCTTCTCCACGAGACAAGATTGCCACCAACAAACACACAATATCCAGATGTGGATCTTCGATCATCCCTACAACTCGCCCAGTCAGCATCACAATAGCCTTCCACATTCAAGTGTTTGTTTGCCTTGTACCACAACCCTTTACCAGGGGTCCCCTTCAAATATCTCAGTATTTGATAAACCACCTCCACATGTCCAGTTCTAGGATCATGCATATACCTACTCACCACACTCACTGCATAAGCAATGTCAGGTCTTGTATGGCAGAGATATATCAACCGACCAACCAATCTCTGGTATCTTTCCCGATCCACAGGCTCACCCTTTTCTGCACAAGTTTGATGATTCCTGTCAATGGGTGAGCCACACGGGCGACACCCAAGCATTCCAGTCTCTGTCAACAGATCAAGGACATACTTTCTTTGGGAGAGAACAATTCCCTTTGGTGATCTTGCAATCTCGATCCCAAGAAAATATCGAAGTGGTCCAAGATCTTTTACCTCAAAAGCTTTGCCTAACCTTTCCTTCAGCTTCTTGATCTCCTCCACATCATCCGCAGTAATCACTATGTCATCCACATAAACAGCTAGAATAGTGATGCACTTGCCCCGATGTTTGTAGAAAACTGTGTGATCTCCATTGCATTGAGAATAACACATGCCACACACTGCTTGTCTGAATCTATCAAACCATGCGCGTGGTGATTGCTTTAGACCATAGAGTGACTTCTTAAGTCTGCACACCTTTCCAAGAGTCTGTTCATTTGCAAACCCAGGTGGAATCTCCATATAGACCTCTTCTTGAAGATCACCATGAAGGAAAGCATTCTTCACATCTAGCTGATGAAGTGGCCAACCAAAGTTAGCTGCACATGAGATCAAGGTCCTCACAGTACCCATCTTCGCCACAGGTGCAAAGGTTTCATCATAGTTAATCCCATATGTCTGACTATATCCCTTCGCAACCAATCTTGCTTTATACCTGTCCACCTTTCCCTCAGGAGTCTGCTTTACAGTGAAAACCCACTTACAACCCACCGCCTTCTTTCCTGCTGGAAGGTGAACAAGTTCCCATGTCTTGTTCTTTTGAAGTGCCAGCAGCTCCTCTTTCATTGCATCCTTCCACTTCGGATCCTGTTTAGCACACCTCCAATCCTTCGGAATAGGCACTGCCTGTAACGATGCAATGAAGGTTCTATATGCAGGAGAGACACTAGAGTATGAAACATACTTGGCAATGTCATGTTCATAGCCGTAACGAGAAGGAGGTTTACCAGCATTGACTCTAGGATCTCTACTTTGTGCAAGCGGTAGCTCTACATGTTCAGAGGTGGGTGAGACATTACCAGCTGGAGTTGGCGAGCTTGATGGAGAGGAGTCCGAGGAGAGATATGGGACTGGAGCTTCAGCTTGTTCAGGTTGTGATTGCTCCCCCTGTTTCTGCTCCCCCTGCTTCTTTGTTCGCCTTCGATAATACACTATGGGTTGCTCCCCCTGCTTCTCTTCCACCCTTTCTCCAGTGGGACATGGGATTGTCCCAACAACTACAGCTTCATCATCCTCCACCCTCTCCTGAACATCACCACTTGGATCATCCTGAGCATCATTCTTGATGTTAACCTCTTCATTCTCCTTAGTACCACTCGCCTGACCAACAGACCCATTCACAGGACATGGGATTGTCCCAACAATCACCTCCTCACGAGTCACTTCACCACCTGCATGTTGTACATCACAATCCTCATTCTCCCCCTCTCTACTGTCACTCTCGGTGACTGAAGAGAATTCCTCTAAGAATAGATCAAGATCATTCTTCTTTGTGTAGTATGGTTCTTCTTCACGGAACGTCACATCCATACTCACAAACAACCTCTTGCCGATAGGATCCCAACACTCGTACCCTTTCTGGGTAGAGGCATACCCCACAAATATGCACCTGACTGCTTGTGGATCCAACTTTCCCACTGTAGGCCGATGATCCTTCACAAAGCAAACACAACCAAATACCTTGGGTGGGACTTTAAAGTCACACCTCCCCAACAAGAGCTCAGCAGGGGATTTCATACCAAGTATCCTAGATGGCATTCGGTTGATGAGATATGTGGCTGTCATCACTGCTTCACTCCACAAATACTTAGGTACATTCATCTGAAACATGAGAGACCTTGCTACTTCCAACAAATGACGATTTTTTCTCTCAGCCACACCATTCTGAGGTGGATTTCCAGGACAAGTTGTTTGATGAATGATCCCTTGATCTGAAATATATAACTTGAACTCATTATTCACATACTCCGTTCCATTGTCAGTCCGAATGATCTTGACCTTTGCATTGAACTGATTTGCAACCAATTTATGGAAGTCTTGGAAACAATTAAACACCTCATTTTTATGCTTAAGCATATAGATCCATGTCATACGAGTATGACAATCAATAAAAGTAACAAACCACTTAGCACCACTCACAGAGGTGACTGAACAAGGACCCCAAACATCTGAGTGTATTAGAATAAATGGTTCACAACTGCGAAGACCAATACTAGGGTAGATGGATCTAGTATGCTTGCCAAGCTCACATGTATCACACACAAGTCTATTTTTGGCCACTCCTTTGAACATAGCAGGGTACAACCTACTTAAACCTTCAAAAGATACATGTCCTAACCGACAATGAAGAAGCAGAAGTTCTTTCACATCTCCCTCAGCAGCTGCTACCAATGCTGACTCCTCATGACTGATGAACCACAACCCATCACGCCTGACTCCAGTCCCAATCCTTCTCCCAGTTCCCCTCTCCTGAAAAACACAAGAATTCTCATCAAATATTACTGTGCACTTGAATTGATCAATGATTGAGCTAACTAAAATGAGGTTGACTGGGAATGATGGAACATGCAGGACTGAGGGTAGGCTAAGAGAAGATGTACACTCTACAGATCCTACACCATGTATTTGTCGAGATGTGCCATCAGCAATTTGAACAGACTCGGAATGATAAGTATATGGACTGTATGTTTTGAAAGGACTAGACATGCCTGTGATATGCTTGGATGCTCCAGAATCTATGACCCAATCTATATGATGCCTATATGAAGATGCAAGTGTCTGTGCCTGAGTACCTTTGCCCATGTGGGCATAGTTGGCAAAGTTACCGAAGTTGGGGATGTGCTCGTCAAGTGAAGTGGAGCTCTCAGAAGATTTGCCCTTCTACCATTGTTCCCACTGCCTAGCCTGTTCACCAGTCAAAGTAACAGACTCGGTCTCCTCAGTGGTGGCTACATTGGCTCTAGGGCCATCACGGCCTCTACCTCGGCCTCCACCTCGACTTCCACCACGGCTACCATGACCTCCTCCATAGCCGCCACGAGTACCTCCATGAGATCCACCTCGACCACCACTACCTCGCTTGGGACAATCATAACTCAAGTGTCTCTTTTCCCCACAATTGTAACACTCCCTGTCTTCAATTGCAACATAGGTTGGCTTTACTGGATTGCCAGTAGTCATCACACGAAGCCTGCTCTCTTCATCAATCATGGCTGCAACAGCCTCTTCCATGGTAGGAAGGCTGTCCTGGTGACAAAAGGCAGCTCTTCTCATCTCAAACTGAGGGTCTAGGTTCGTCAGGAAGTGGGTCACTCTCCTATCCTCCACCCACTTATGAACAACCTGAGCATCCTCTGGTGTCTTCATTTGGAGAGGAGCATAGTGATCTAGCTCTCCCCATAGGCACTGAAGCTCACTAGCATACTGCTCCACAGATCTTCCCACCTGTTTCACTCTATCTGCCTTACCCTGGATTTCCATCATCATCATCACATTCCCCTTCCGAGAGTATATATTCCCCAAGGTCTTCCATATCAGGGATGCAGTACGCATGGCTTCCACCATCTGGCTCACTGTAGGAGACATAGATGCCAACAACTAAGCCACTATCACAGAGTTTGTTGCATGCCAAACTCTCCACTCAGTACTGAGCTTATCAACTGGCTCAACACAGGTCTCCTGCAAATAGTGCTCCACTCCCTTGCCTCCTAGGATCACACACATTCTCCTGGACCAGCTCAAATAATTCTTACTGCCCTCTAGCTTCACATCATTTGGCACAAGCTCCAGCTTCAACTTCACCTCATCATTTGCCTTGACACCCATCAGGCCCAAGTTCATGAGCTCCTGAATCATACTCCTCATCTCACTCTTCGTAACTCCGTCTGAACCACCACCAGATGCTGCCTTCACTGCAGCCTCTTTTTCTGAATCCATTGTCACTTTTTTTTTGCCTGCAAGCCGAACACACATGGACCAGGCCTCTTCCCCACAAGCACGAAGGAAAAACTCACTATTTTCCTTTTCCTACACAGCAGCAATACAGCACCACACAAAACAGCAAGCACAGCCACCACAGCAGACCCCTTTTTTTTAATCTGCACCAACAGATCAATACCAGGCTCAACACGCAGCACTTGCACACCTGCTCCGCGCAGACCACCAACGCCCTCTGCTTGGCTGCTTCCGCACGCGCTGCACAGCTCGCGCCTGCTCCTTCCTTGCGCACGCGCCTGCTACAGCTGCTGCCCACACGCACCTGCGGCCGCCGCGCACACCTGCTCCTCCCGCGCGCCCGCGGCCACGGGACCCGCTCGCCTACGCCTGCGCGTCCGCGGGCCCGTGCGCTCGCAGCGGCCTCCGTGCGCACCGGCTCCCACGCGCTCGCGCCGCGCACGCTTGCCTCCGCTCGCCGCCACGCGCTCACCGGCGACGCGCTCGGCCGCCGCCGTCGTCGTCAACCCTAGCTCTGTATACCATGTTGTGATTTGGGGAATTTTCTGGCTGGGTCAATCTTCCCCCACAGCCCTTCTCCTCTCTTATCTATTCCACTTTGCATAAAGGTCCTTACACATTTTATATTTACAACCACACACCAACACTAAATAATGTATAAATATTAAAAGAAAAGAGTACTAGTAATTGTCACAGCATTAAGTTTATCACCAATAACAACTTTCCAAGTTCCACAAAGTAGAGGTAGAAATAACAAGATAAACAAACAACTGACCATCACTTTATTCTTGGACACAAATAAATATTCCATGGAATGAAAGACATATATGGGGAAAACATGATGGGTACTATTGCGATATGAAATGAAAGGTCAAAGAAGATTAAAGACTGAGAGCTTACGTTTTACATTTCTGCTGCTGCTGTTTCTTCTCTTTTTCTGTACTAGTGCCGTATTCTCTTTGTTCTAATACAGTTTCCCCAACCTCAACTGGTATTATATATATTCATAGAATGGGTGGACTTTTTAAAAATGATAGGGAAACCCTTAGAAGAAAAGAGAACATTTATTTCCATGCCACATCATGTTCAGTTCAGTGTTACTCAAACAAAACAGAGATACAACTATAATGTAACTGTTACTCTGTTAGGCTGAGGCATCTGTTTCTTCTGAACCTAATTAGCTGAAAATTACTGCAAAGATATTTTTGCAAATGCAATAAATGTAACTCTTTCCTCTTTTTAACGCCCTAGAATAGTTTATTTTCGGGTCAAAAGGTATCAACAACCAGCTGCCGATGCTTAATTGGCAAGTCACAGTACGTGTTCCATATGAGTGATTAATAGCACTTTTTGGTAACAGAAACAACGAGCAACAAACACATTTTGTTTTTTCCTCTTCTCTCCTTAAGAGATCACTAAAAACTAAAAGGACAAGATAGACTTATCTCAAGCAACTATGCATGCAATTAGTAACATTCTCCAACACATCTATCAAGATAGTAGGACATTCTTGCTTCAGATGCTTGTATCCTTGGCTTGCCACCACATTATCCATTCTGTTGGTTGAGGCAATAAATTTAATGCAAGCATTTTTTAGGCTATCACAGTGATGCTGGTAAGCTAGAGCTAACAAGGTAGCAACATTCTCAACATCAAGACTCTTGCAAAGAATGCCTTCACAAATCAGCTTTAGCCTTCCCATGGCATACCTGTCTGCAGCAACAAGCAAGTTCTTTATAATTTCTTTCCTTTCTTCAGCATCATCAAAACCTTCCATGGAAATCATTGAATCTCTGTAAATGAAGTAAAGCAACGCTCTGAAAACATCAGGTTGCATGTCTTGAATGGTTATGCTTATGCATTCCCTTGTGTTGTCAGCCACTGGCCCATACAACTCCGCATCGAAGACCGGTGACCGCATTGCAAGCACAATCTTATGGGCCCTAAATACCTCCTCTTGAACCTTGAAAACCACGTCCACTCCTCTCTTCTCCTCTAGCAGTTTCCCAAGGTCATCTGACAGGTCCGACGCCGGAACTCGAACCTCGAATCTGGGGGTAACAATGGCGCCAGCAGTCGTCTCCTCCACCCGTGGTTCCTTAGCTATAACAGTGAAATCACACTCTATCACGAGGCAGTCATCTTTTAAGTACGAGGATGCCTCCAGCTCGCTCTTCTTCTTGAAACGACGCGCCCCCTGGCCATCGCCTTCAGACATCATCTTCGGCGTCGCCTGGTTAAACACAATCGTCGACTGCCCCGTAGCCTGATCAACCAACCTGAACCTGAAGCTTGCCCTCACCTGCTTGTTCTTGCTCACAACAAGATACAGGAAGACAGCCACGTAGTCCACGTACAATTCTGACGAGTTGTATCCGTCTGGGTAGAAATGGATGCGCCAGTCGCAGCCGCCGACGGCGAAGGTTGCGGACGCGATGGAAGCGCCGGCGCCCAGGGCCCGGTGCAGGCTGTATCCGGCGATCTTGAACGCGTGCGTGCCCCGCGCCGTCACTGGAGTGCACGTCGACGCCGTCGTCCTCGTCCTGGGCGCTTGGGACGCCGCCATGGGAGGAGTTCAGGAAGGAGCTAGCTGCAGCGATCTCAGGTTGCGCAGAGCGGCGGCGGCGGCTGCGGACGGCGAAGGTGATCAGGGTTTAGGGAAAGGGGCGGCGCGAGGGGTTAGTTAGGTTTAATTTGAACGACATCGCAATCAAGGCAGGAGGGGATGATGGATCGTCAAGTCGTTGGATCTCTCTCCGAGAGACTAGATGCATCTATCTCTGAGTTGTTGACATTGAACAGTGTGGAGCTGAACCCTGAAAAACTCTCACCTTGCACATCGAGGTAAAAGTAAAAACAAGCAAAAAAATATATATATTTAGTTGGGATTATCAAGTCCGATTCTTTACCTCCGTTGCAATCTCTAGCTGCCTCATTCTATCTTAATTTGGTTGGGATTATAAACCCGACCATCACATACAAACATAAGTTTCGTTATTAAAAATTAAAAGAACATTCAAGAGGCAGACGGGAATACTTCTTTAGGTTTGCCCAAGATCTTTAGAATTCATTTTATCTCACTTTGCGATTTGGATTGTGTTTCACGACACAGTTTGGTTCACACTTGTAGATATTCAAACACAAATGAGGCAAATAATCTAACAAACTCGATCTGTCCACACAAACAGTGATTAATAGGCACCCCAGGTCCTCGGCAACAAAAATAATGTGTCAAACATGTTTTGCTGGTTTTAAATATCCTCTGCTCTAGAGATCCCTACAAACTGAAAGCAACCATGCATGCACCTAGCAACGCTCCCCAACATGTCTACAAAGATAGGGAATGCTCTTTTGATGTGCATGTATCCTTGGCTGCTTGGCACCACATTGTTGATTCTATTTGACGATGAGGTGATGAATTCAACACATGTTTGTCTGAGGTTATTGCAGTAGTGCTCCTCAGCCAGAGCCAGCATGGTGACCACATTATCAGCATTCAGACTTCTGCAGAGAATGCTCTCGCAAATCAACTTGAGCCTCTCCAGGGCATACCTATCTGCAGCAACAAGCAGATGCTTAGTAATTTCCTGCCTGTCATCAACACTGCAACCTTCCATGTCAGGCATCTCATCGGTGTATATGAAGTGGAGCAATGCTCTGAAAGTTTCAGGATGCATGTCCTCAATAGCTACGCATTGCCCTGTGTTTGTGCCCTCCACCATTGGCCCGTAGAACTCGGCGCCGAACACAGGCGACCGCATGGCGAGCACGATCCTGTGGGCGTGGAAGAGCTCATCTCTAACTGACAGATCCGAATGCGGCGGCGGCACTTGAGCGACCTCGAACTCGGGGACAATGGCAATGGCGGCAGCCGTCGTCTCCTCCACCGTCCGAGGTTCCTTGATTACGAGCACGTCGCACTCGATCACGAGGCAGTCCTCGTTCAGGTACGCCGCCGACGCTTCCAGCTCTGTCCTCTTGATGAAACGGCACATGCCGAATTCAGTGCCTAAGGTCACCTTCGGCGGCGGCGGCGGCGGCGCCGCCTGGCCGGCCGCCGGAGCCGAGGACGACGGCGGCGGCAGCCGCTGCCCCGTGGCCTGGTCGACAAGCCTGAAATCCACGCCCGCCATCACCTGCTGGGGCTGGGCGTTGTTCTTCTTCTTGCTGCTGCTGAGGAGATGCAGGAAGACCGCGACGTGGGCCGCGTGATCCTCCGACGAGGAGTAGCCGTCGGGGTAGAAGCGGATGCCGAAGTCGAAGCCGCCGACGGCGAAGGCCGCGGACCGGACGGATTGGCCGACCCCGACGCCCCTGTGCATGCTGTAGCCGGCGATCTTGAAGACGTGCGCGCCCCGCGCCGCCTCCGGCGTGCACGTCGACGCCGTCCTCGCTGCGGGCCTTTGGGAAGATGCCATGGCCGGCCGGGGTCAACAGAACAGATTGCAGATGCAGAAGTAAACAGATTGCACCTGGTTGTGTGCGGGGCCTTTGGGAAGATGCTAAGATTGCTAACTGTTGACACGAAAACGCGTCAACACACTCGAAGATCGATCAAACGCGCAACACGGTCGTCACAACGACCAACTCCTAACTTTCCGGGGCAAACCGGTCTGGCCGGTTATATAAACCGGTCTGACCGCTTCTGGTCGGGAGGCCGTGAAGACCTAGAAACCCAAGCTCGGGAGGGACCCCGTCGGAGCTCGAATGATCTAGGGTTGCTCTAGGGTCGGCAGGCCACCTAGAACGCCCTTGAACGCCGTAGAGACGAGCAAAGAACAGAATATGGGGGTTGGAAAAGATTATGGTTTGAGAGATAAAAAGTAAAGGATAAACGTGTTTGATTCGATTGGAATTCCTTAATCGGCCTTCTAGCCTTTATATTTATAGGCCGGGGAAGTCTTACCCCTTTCGAATAGGTTACAATATGGGATTAAACTCGGAATCCTAATCCTACTCGAATTACAGAACCTAAACCGGTCCGACCGGTTTGGCAAACCGGTCTGACCGGTTTGGCCGGGCCAAAGCCAATTTTGGCTGTCAACACATGCCCCCCTGCGTTTTTAGTGAACTTGAGAACTAAAAAGCAAGTATTTTACAATTCAGAAGCTAAAACTTATGCTAAAGACGATATCAATAATATACCGGCCATTGGTCTTCACGCGTCTTGCCAAACACTTGGATAGAATTTCTTCAAGTATCTTCCGTTGATAGCCTTAAGCAAATGATCTCCCTTTAGTGTCTCTAACATGTAAGAATTCCCAAAGATAACTCTGACAACTCTATAGGGTCCTTCCCAACTTGGTGACCATTTACCAAACTTGTTGCTCTTCGTCCTAATAGGCAAGATCGTCTTCCAAACAAGCTCACCAATCTGAAAATATTTCCCTCGCACTTTCTTGTTGTAAGCTTTAGCAACCCGAAGCTTATATTTCTCAATTTCCTTCAAAGCCTTCAATCGTTTGTCGGTTACCTCATCAATATTGTCCAACATCAAATTATGGTAATCAACAGCATCAATGTCATTTTGTTTAGCCAATCTATAAGCGTCCAGATTTACCTCAACGGGTAAAACGGCCTCTTGACCATATACAAGCTCAAAAGGAGTAACCTTAGTAGCACCATGCCTAGATATACGATGAGCCCATAATGCTTCGGATAAAACTTCATGCCATCTCTTAGAACTTGCTTCTATCTTTTTCTTGATTAATTTGATCAAAACTTTATTACTTGACTCGGCTTGTCCATTAGCCTGAGCGTAATATGGAGAAGAATTGAGCAACTTAATTCTATAGGACTCGGTGAATTCACGCACCTCTTTAGATACAAACGAAGTACCTTGATCCGTTGTCAAAGTCTGAGGAATACCGAATCTATGAATAATGTTTTGTGTAATGAACTCAATTACCTCTCGATGTGTCATATTCTTCAATGGAATCGCTTCGGTCCACTTAATAAAGTAATCCGTAGCAACCAACACGAAACGATGTCCTTTTGATGATGGAGGATTAATTTGTCCAATAAAATCCAATCCCCAACCTCGGAATGGCCATGGCTTAATAATAGGATGCATCAATGCAGCAGGAACAAGTTGCAAATTTCCAAACTTTTGACATTCCTCACATCCTTTGTAGTACTTGAAACAATCCGCCGTCATAGTAGGCCAATAGAAACCGGCTCGTCTAAGTAACCACTTCATCTTTGGAGCTGATTGATGTGTACCACAAATACCTTCATGGACCTCACCCATGGCAACTTTGGCCTGATCTGAATCAAGACATTTTAACAGCAAATCTTCGGCGTTTCGACGATAAAGTTCATCATCAAGCAAAACGTACTTAAATGATATTCGCCGAACATTTCTTTCTGCACCACGACCAAGATCTTTCAAATAAGTAATAATAGTCACTCTCCAATCCTGATCTTCAATTTTGGATTGATTAGCATTATCCAAAAGATTTTCGCTTTTGTCAGGGGACAAAGCGGTCAGACCGCTTTCAGAACCGATCAGACCGGTTCTGTCAGTCAAACCGGTCTGACCGGTTTCTGAAACCGGTGTGACCGGTTCGTCCAGAACCAGAACCTCGGCCTTTGTTTGCATCGGTTTTTGGAGATAGAAATATTTCTTTGCAACCATATAACCAGATGCTTTCTGAGCCAGAGTATTTTCCTTACTATTCTCTTCTCTTGGAATATGTTTGATAGTAAATTCATCAAAAGAAGCAATGATATCGAGACATCTATCAAGATATGTATTTAATGAACCATTATAACATTGGCATATCTTCGATACTTGTTGTACCACCAGGAGCGAATCACCAAACACCTCAACATGTTTTACTCTCATGTCTTGCAAAAATTCTAAGCCGAATAGAAGAGCTTCATATTCAACTTGATTATTGGTTCGCTTTTCTTCCAATTGGTTTGAAAACTCGAAAACGGCACCACTTGGAGAAATCAAAACAGCACCAATTCCTTGTCCATCATTGCAAACCGATCCATCAAAGTATAACCTCCATGGTGTACAAGCAACATAGCCGACGTCGAAGTTATTTGTATCATTTATCCGATGTTCAACAATAAAATCAGCTACAATTTGGCCTTTCATTGACTTTAAAGGTTCACAAGCCAAATCATACTCAACTAAAGCATAAGCCCATTTACCGACTCTTCCGCTAGAAATCGGCTTTTGCAACATATGTTTAATTACATCGGTTTGACACAACACGATGCAAGTGCTAGATAGTAAATAATGCCTCAATTGAGTACAAGCATGGTACAAGGATAAACACAATTTCTCAATGAAAGTATACCTTGTTTCTGCATCAATGAGTCGTCGGCTTACATAAGCAATCACATACTCCTTGTTACCAATTTCTTGAGTTAAAACAGCTCCAATAGTTCTATCTTCAGCCGCCACATAAAGTCTGAATGAAACTCCTCTCTTAGGCGCCCTAAGCACCGGTGGTGAAGACAAGTACTCTTTGTTTTTCTCAAAAGCTTCTTGCTGTTTTGCCCCCCAAGTAAAATCGGCTTCATCTTTCAACCGAAGTAAAGGAGTAAAAGCATCAACCTTTCCAGACAAGTTAATTATAAATCTTCTCAAGAAATTTACCTTGCCTAGAAACTTTTGCAAATCTTTCTTGCAAGTAGGAGCTTCGACTTTTCTCATAGCTTCAATTCTCTTGGGATCAACTTCTATGCCGTTCTCATGAATAACAAACCCAAGAAACTTCCCAGCCGAAACACCAAAAGCACATTTGAGTGGATTCATTTTCAAACCATACCGTCACATCCTCTCAAGAGCAAGTCTTAAATCGGCTAAATGAGAATCTAAGCCATCCGATTTGACTACAATATCATCAATGTATACTTCCACAATAACACCAAGTAAATCATGAAATATTAAATTCATAGCTCTTTGATAAGTTGCACCGGCATTCTTTAATCCAAAAGTCATAACCACCCATTCAAATAAACCAATAAATCTCGGACATTGAAAGGCCGTTTTGTGCATATCCTCTTCGGCCATGAAGATTTGATTATATCCGGCATTACCATCAAGAAAACTAACAACACGATGCCCAAAAGCTTCATTGATTAAGACATCGGCTATAGGCATAGGATATGAATCTTTTGGAGTGGCTTTATTAAGATCTCTAAAATCAATGCAAACTCTAAGTTTTCCCGAATCTTTCTTTTCAACGGGAACAATATTAGAAATCCACTCCGCATAACGACAAGTCCGAATAAAACCAGCATCTAGCAAACGATTAACTTCTTCTTTTATTCAGTCATAAATAGCGGGATTAAAACGTCTAGTTGATTGTTTAAAAGGTCTAAAACCGGCTTTTATTGGTAAATGATGCTCAACTAAATCACGACTTAAACCGGGCATCTCACGGTACTCCCAAGCAAAACAATCGACATACTCTTTCAACAAATTTATTAATTCGGCTTTAAACTCAGCCGATAAATTTTTGTTTACAAAAGTTGGCCTAGGAATAGTACCATCACCAATATCTATTTTTTCTAAAGGGTCGGCTGACGTGAAACCCTGACCCAACTTGTCCATATCACCAAGATCTTCAATAGCTTCGAACGTGCCGGCCGAATGAACTCGATGATGATCAATTCGGTCTTGAAGCCACTGTCCAGACACAAACCGGTTTGACCGGTTTCCAGAAGCGGTCTGACCGGTTTGGCTCGACTGGCGCTGTTCAGGTCTAAACCGGTCTGACCGGTTTCCAGAAGCGGTCTGACCGGTTTGTCTCTGTTGATTTGTTTGCTCCATTAATTACAGCAAGTAATTCAACCGATTCTCCATCGGTTTTAATGTAGCAGGAACAAAACCATCCTTGGTGCAACTGATCAACTCATAATCGGTCAAATCCATGCCCGACAAACATTGGACCTTCTGATTTGCACTAAGAGAATCGGAATCGGCTGTTGCAACAAAGGAAGAAGCGTCACCATGGACAACTTCAACTTCATCGCCGATCCATTGAATAAGATATTGATGCAAGGTAGATGGAATACATTTATTTGCATGAATCCAATCTCGACCAAGGATTAAACTGAAGTTACCTTGCACCTCGGAGACAAAGAAAGCCGTAGCAATAGTCTTGCTTCCGACGGTCAACTCCATAGAAGCCACCCCCTTGGCACCAATGGGATCACCTCCACCAACTCCACTGACCGTCATGTTCGTCTTGATCAATTCTTCGTCTTTTCCGCCAATCTTCTTGTAGAGAGAGTATGGCATAAGATTTACAATAGCTCCACCATCAACCAACATACGAGAAATTGGCTTCCCGTTGATGTGCCCCCTCATATATAAAGCCTTGAGATGATTTTCTGATTCACTAGGCTTCTGAAATACGGCATCTTGAGGCCCAAATTGAAGATGAGAGATTTCCTCATCCGGCACCACATAATAATCAGAAGATAAATAAACAACATTAATTTCCATGTTGTTACGCTCTGGAGAAGGCTCAAAATCGACCAATTCTTCATCTTCAACCACTGGAGGAATTGGCGGAGTAGTATCGATGGTTGAAGTAATCGTAGCTCCCACTTCTGTCGTCAAACCGGTCTGACCGGTTTCAGAAACCGGTCTGACCGGATTCAGAAACCGGTCTGACCGGTTGTGCTGCTGATTGCACAACAGGTTTAGCTTGCCAGATCTTGGTCTGGGGAATCATAGGTCTATAATTGTTGAAGTATTCATCCCTCAACTTCTCAGCTTCCTGTTCCCTTTTTTCTTTGTTTCGCAGGCGTTGTAATTTCTGCTTTTGTGTATGAGTCAATCCAGAAGGACACCACCTTGGTTGGAAGACCTTCTTTACGCCCTTGCTGCTGCTAGCCTCATGATCATTAGTTATGACCGGCCTTATGACTGGAACAGGAGCCGAATCTCCAATGATTATCGGCTTTCTACCCAAGTCTTGCATAACCACTGGAATATCACCAATTTTAACAAAACCACTGGTTCTGGCTTGCATGTCCTCCTTCTTCTCCTTGATACGGTATTCTTGCTTAGGAGGAACTTGAATTCTCTGATCAGACCGAAACCGGTCTGACCGGTTTGCAAAACCGGTCTGACCACTTTGGTGAGCAGCCGAAGAACCTGATTGGTATGTGCCCAATCGGTCGTGTACTGAAGTCCTAGTAACATCACCATGGCGCTTATAAGCTGTAGATCTGTCCCAACGCTGCGGTGATCTCTGTCTCTTTTTTGTTGGCCGATCAACTTGAACGGCCTTTGTGTACTTGTTCATGAGCTGAGAGAAAGTTGGTCCTTGCTTCAGAACCTTTCCTTGAATCTTTGGCTCATTAAACTTCCAAGTACCCACTTCCGGGCGCTTGGGCTTGAAAGTCCTTGGACGGTCGGGAGACAAACCGGTCTGACCGGTTTGGGAAACCGGTCTGACCGGTTTCGCCTGGCTAGCGGACCGATTCTCTTCCAAGGAACTCTCTTGCCCCCCGGGTCTTGATGTGTTAATTGTAATCTTCAGAGACTCTTTTCCATCCAGAGTCTTCCCAATCATCACTGTTCTGACCGGAATTTTGTCATCAATTCTTTCCGGCCTTGGTTTTCCAATCACCACATTCTTACCCTTAGCTCCATCGGCTTGATCCGGCCGAATCAACACCTTAGTATTCACATCCAAGGTATGAACAGGGAAAGGAGTCTTATCAACTTGCATTTCAGCTAGCACTAATCGACCTTCATTAAGGGCCGATTGTACCTGTCGTCGAAAAACATTGCAATCATTGGTTGCATGAGAAAAAGAATTATGCCACTTACAATATGCACGATTTTTCAATTGATCGGCTGGTGGAATTGCATGAGAAAGTTTAACAAAGCCATTCTTAAGCAATTCATCAAAAACACGATCACATTTGGCTATATCAAAAGTAAATTTAATTTCTTCTTGCCGATTTTTCTGAATCGGCTTTAATGAGGGACAAGAACCAGGTTTACTATTTGATGACCAAACAAATTCAGCAGCATAAATTTCTTTATCATCGTCTGAACTATCAGAATCATTATCAACAATATGCACATTCGAACGATGAGGTTTAGTAGATTCTTTTGAATTTTTAAACTTAAGTTCTAGACTCATAGCCTTCATTTGCAAGTGATTAATAGTAAGAAAATCAGAACCCTCTAATTTTTCCTTGAAATGAGACCGTAAGCCTGCAAAAGCTAAATCTGCTAAATCCTTTTCAGAAACAGTTATGTTAAAACATCGGTTCTTAACATCTTTAAATCTTTTGAAGTAATCAAGAACCGATTCCTCTCGGCTTTGCCTAACCGATGTTAAATCAGACAATTTAGCTTCGTTTTCTCCGCTAAAGAAATGATCATGAAATTTACGCTCCAATTGAGTCCAACTTTGAATAGAGTCAGGAGCAAGCGAAGAAAACCATGAAAAAGCAGTTCCAGTTAAAGATAATGAGAATAACCGTACACGCAATGGTTCATAATATGATGCTTCCCCTAATTGCAAGACGTATTGACTAATATGTTCCCAAGGAGTTCTATCATCTTCGCCACTGAATTTAATAAAATCAGGAACACGCCAACCATTAGGATAAGCAACTAAATCAAATTCAGGTGGATACGGTTTTTGATACAAGCGTGAAGTACCCAATTCAAGCCCGAGTCTTGTTCTAAGTGTATTAGCTATATCTTCTTTAAACTTAGCTAACTCAGCTTGATAATTTCCATCACCTCTATTTTGTGGAAAATGAGGAACATTATACACCGCATTTTGAGAAGTATTCGGAATCGGCCCGTGAGACGTGCCAAATCCGTGGGGCATACTTCCTGTAACCGTAGTGCGTGGAATAGTGTAAACAGGACCAGAAGCAACCGTATTAGATAAAACCATCACACCCGGTGCTCCTACACCCATGGAACCGGTCTGACCGCCAGAGGGGGCCAAACCGGTCTGACCGATTGTAAAAACCGGTCTGACCGGTTCGTGGACCGAACCAGGGTGAAGTGATTGTCCCGCATAGAAATTCATCGGCATGCCCAAATTAGAATCTAAAACATGTTCTGGCACGCCTGATGAGCTAGGAGTTAAATTAGGTAATTCATTAGATTCTACATTATTTTTACCTTTAACAGAATTACCCGACGTATTAGCAATTAACTCACTAGTAACAGTTTGTGCAGCAAGTAATTTATCATCCATCATGCGAGTAATTTGCTGCAATAAATCAGAGGATTCGCCAGTTACCTTCGGAAGTTCTTCAACTTGGTCGTTTGCCAGCTTGAAAGTCGGCATGACGAATTCCTCCACTCTCTTGACAAGACCACCGCGATCTTTTTTGAAGCCCTTCAAAAATTGCGCCCTGAAATGCTCCTCGGCGATCAGGTACCGCTTCCGCTCCTCGTCCTTGAGCTCTTCCATCGTCGCGGCGATGATGTTGTCTTTGTCAAGGTCGCACGTTGATCCAGACATAATTGGAGTAGATTAGATCGGTTTTGAAACCAGATTAATCTGTCCCCAGCGGAGTCACCAAAAAGTATGTTGACACGAAAACGCGCCAACACACTCGAAGATCGATCAAACGCGCAGCACGGTCGTCACAACGACCAACTCCTGACTTCCCGGGGCAAACCGGTCTGACCGGTTATATAAACCGGTCTGACCGCTTCTGGTCGGGAGGCCGTGAAGACCTAGAAACCCAAGCTCGGGAGGGACCCCGTCGGAGCTCGAATGATCTAGGGTTGCTCTAGGGTCGGCAGGCCACCTAGAATGCCCTTGAACGCCGTAGAGACGAGCAAAGAACAGAATATGGGGGTTGGAAAAGATTAGGGTTTGAGAGATAAAAAGTAAAGGATAAACGTGTTTGATTCGATTGGAATTCCTCAATCGGCCTTCTAGCCTTTATATTCATAGGCCGGGGAAGTCTTACCCCTTTCGAATAGGTTACAATATGGGATTAAACTCGGAATCCTAATCCTACTCGAATTACAGAACCTAAACCGGTCTGACCGGTTTGGCAAACCGGTCTGACCGGTTTGGCCGGGCCAAAGCCAATTTTGGCTGTCAACACTAACGTAGTTGTCAGTTGTCATGGACCTGCCCATGGGATTCTTGTGGGCCGTTCGTCATCAAGCAAGAAAGGATGCTGGCCCAGTTGTTGTTAGTCAGACCTGGGCCTCAGCGCTCACCTTGCGTCTCCCATCGAGAAGACGAACGAGTCAAATAGCAGAATCCAGGCCACAGCTGTTCGATCGGACGGCTCCCATGCAACCAGGGGTGGACGGTATTTGAGATACCGTCCACCCCGGACATGCGCAGGCGCGTGCTGTTGCCCCGGCCGGGCGTCCCCGACGTCGCCGCCGTTGAAGCCGTACGTCGTGGGGTAGCCGATCGGCGAGGCATCGCCGCGCATCCCGACGCCGGCGACGCCGCCTTCCTTGGGTATGCGTGTTCGGCTGTTCGCAGGCAACTCCAAGCTCAACACTCAAGGGAGGCGTTTGCGCGCGCGTCGTTGGCCGACCGCGTTCACGCCGCGCACCGGCCCGAGTTCTTCGATCCTGCAGCTACGCGGCGTTTCACAGGGCGCCACCTGAGCAAGATCCTATCGGAGGAAGCGGCGGCGAGGTTTCCGGCGTCCTGGAACAGCGCCGTGCGCCGCCGTGGGCCTCCGCGGCTGCGCCGCGCTCCCGCGATCCACACTTGGCCTCACGCTACCCGAGCTCTGCGGCGAGAAAACGAACGAGTCCTCGACGAATCCAAGCCACAGGGGTGCGATCTGACGGCTTCCAGGGACTCGGGGGGTGGTCGGTATTTGAAATACCGTCCACCCCAAGTCCCCAAGCCTCGCCATGGCCGCTGCCTCTGCTTCTCCTCGGCTCGCCAAATCGAGCACGGCCGCGCGCCCGCGCCCTAGGAGGTGCTCGTCGGATCATAGTGGTCCACACAACATTCCCACGTCAGCCGCCGTGAGATCGCGGTGTTACGACCCAGCCCAGCTGGCCTGCTGATCGGCTGCCTCCACGAGACCGAGGCCGCCGGCGTGCCGTTCCCTAGGCGAGGCCGGCGGCTCGATCAAGTTCCGGCGGGCACCGCCGCGAGGACGCGCTACTGCTGTCACGGGGATCTCTCAAGCCACCACGATGTCAGCGTTGACAGCACGGGGCGATCGATCGAAACCAAACTGGCGTGGCCCTGTGCGACGGCTGCTTGCCGCGGGGTGCATCTCCTGGGCAGCCTGGCCCTCTGACAGTGATAGCATTTTCAGTAGTGATAGCTTTGATGGTTGATCAACAGAAGTTTGAAGTTGCTTTATCTTAGCTTTAAATTGCCAAGTTCTGGTTCATTCCAAATGAGCAAATTTGTCCTCAAAAGTAAATGACTCAAACAATTAGCTGACTGGAAAATCATCTCGTCAAAATCGTGAACACATAAGTAACATAGTACAAATGGTAAGACACTAAAAATTTAACAAAAACGTTATTCTCGCTGAAATAGTGCATTTACAAACGTTCTCAGTAAGACACAGTAAGACTTCGACAGGCTTATCTAAGGTACAGGCAGCTAAACATCCACTTACTCATGTTGTCCAACACATCTAGCAAGACAGTAGGCAATGCTATCTTGGGGTGCGTATACTCTTGTCTTGCTACGTCATCATTATCTGTTTTGTCCAATGATGATGTCAACGCAACACAAGCATTCCTTAGGTGATGGCAGCTATGCATGTCAGCCAGAGCCAGTGAAGTAGCCACATCATCAGCAACAAGGTTCCTGCAAAGAATGCCTTCGCAGATCAATTTCAGCCGTTCCATGGCATACCTGTCTGCAGCGACGAGCAGGTGCCTGACCATTTCCCTGCTGTCCCTCGCATCAAATCCCTCCAACGAAGGCATCGAGTCCGTGTACACGAAGTGAAGCAGTGCTCTGAACACATCCGGATGCATGTCCTCGACGGTCAGGTATGGCCTCGCCGCCGTGTCCTCCGCCATTGGCCCGAAGAACTCGGCGTCGAACACCGGTGACCTCGTCGCGAGCACAACCTTGTGGGCTTGGAAGAGCTCGTCTCTCACCCTGAAAGTCACGTCAGCTCCCTTCTTCCCCTCGAGCAGCCTCCCAAGATTATCCGACAGGTCCGGAGCCGGCACGCGCACCTCGAACAACCCAGGCATGGCCGCCGCCGTCTCCTCCACCCGTGGATCGCCGATCACGGTGACGTTGCACTGGATGATGAGGCAGTCGTCTAGCAGGTACGACGACGCCTCGATCTCGCTGGCCTTCCTGATGCTGAAGGTGCCCCAGGAAGAGCATTTGTTATTACCGGCGCCACCAGCGTCGTCGGCGTCAATGGTGCTGAAGAGCACCACCGGCGTGGTCTTGCTGTGGATCGGCGTGGCCTTCCCCGTGGCCTGGTCCACCAGCCTGAAGTCGAAGTGCGCCCTCACCTCGGCTCTCTTGCTCATGAGCTCCAGGTACACGACGAGGCGGTCGGCGAGCACGGTGGAGGTGGAGCCGTCGGGGTAGTAGCGGATGCTCCACTGGTAGCCGCCGACGGCGAAGGTGGCGGAGCGGACGAAGCGCCCCGCGCCGAGGCCCTTGTGAAGGCTGTGGCCGGCGACCGTCAGCACGTGCGTGCCGCGCGCCGTCACCGGAGTGCACGTCGACGCCGTCGTCGTCGTTTGTGACGTTTCGGATGCCGCCATGGTCGACGGCGCCGGCGGGTGGGCCGGGAAGGGGGCGGCGCAAATTCGCCGGGTGAGGTGAAGGTCTGGATCTCGTAGCAATTCCGGAGGGGGAAAGTTAAGTGTCGTCGGCGGCGCGATTGAGATCAGGTTTTGTTGAGAACGGGGTCCTTCAATTCGATTGCGCGTCCGAGACGGAAACGTTCCATGCATGCCGGGTCCGACGCGAATCCAGTTCAGAGTCTTTGCCACGGCCGAGGGCGTCATGCACGCCGATCGAACTGCCGTCGGCGGCCGGCGTGCCCCTAAGCTCGTTGCTCGACGGTGGAGCAGTGGAACGCGTGACATCGGCGCGTACGTCAACGCTGCCATGAGCAGAGTGTGCCAGAGCCTCGTAAATGGCGCGTTCCTTGGGAAGTACATATGGCCACCCACTATGGCTGCGACGTCGGCGGCGAGCGGCGTGCACCCAAGGACCCACCACGTACCTGTTGATCTCTGCGTCATCTCCGGTGCCGCGGCGTTCAAGGTCAAGGACACTGAGAAATGGCGAGCTTTACGGATTAGTAGAATCCAATCCGTGTGGATGAAACTGCATGCAGAATCAAAATTATCCCAAAATCACTCTGCGGCATGCTTTCCGTGGCGCGTCCGAGACGGAAATCAGTTTTATTTTGCTGCGATTCGGCCCGACCACGAGACGCCGTTGCCCTTCAGCGTCCGCGAACGCGTACCTCCATTACTATTCCGCGACGACGTCGACAAGGGCCATGTTGTCAGGCTCTCAGCTTAATTTCAGTCCCACGTACACTCCCCGTTTAGATGCGCGTCAACAACGGCGGCCGGTGACGCTGTCGTGCGCCATGCAGGTGCTCGAGCTCGCGGAACGTACGGCATCCGTGAGCCGGCGCCGGGCGGCGGCTCGAGTCCAGAGTCTTCTACACGGCGTGGAGTCGATGGCGTGGCCGTGACGGATCTCGCCGCGGGGTAACGTGGCGTGGCGCAGCACCATCCAGAACGCGGTCGCGCTCTGGCAAAGCCGAGCAGCAATCCGGACCGGGGTGGACGGCATTTCAAATGCCGACCACCCCTGGCTCCTGGGAGCCGTCGGATCGAACGGCTGGCCTGGATTCGGCACAGTAGCTCTCGGAGTTGTTCGTTTTCTCGATCGGCCGCCGCAGTGCGGGTGATCTGAGGCCCAAGTCCATTGGAACGCGCGAGCACGGCGCGTCGGCGGCGGTGGAGCTCGACGGCGACGATCGATCTACTCGGCGACGCCGGCGTCTCGCTGATGCTGCTTCCTTCCCGCTGTGGTGACGCTGTAGGGGGCGTGAACGCGGTAGAGTCCGCGAGCGTACCTCGGGAACACGACGTCGACGGCGTTGAGGGCTCGTCGGTCGGTATCCAGTGCGCTCAATCGTCGTTCCCAGGCTGCTCAGGTGACGCACGCCGCCGCACCGGCCAGCGGTTTTCGAATTCGATCGTCCCGTGCTGTCAACGTTGACACGTCGCGGTGGCTTGAGAGATCCCCGCCCGGCTAGCAGAGCAGCAGCTGAGCAGCGCGTCATCGCGGTCGCGGCGCTCTCGTCCACCTACGCTCTCTCTCAGCCAGCTGATGACACCGCCGTCGCCTGGTCTATCCGGCCGCCGGCCAAGACCAGGGGAACGACGTACACGCCGCGTGCTCGCCGCCGCCGGCCTCGGTCTCGTCGAGGCCGTCCAGGTGTGCAGGAACACCGGGATCTCACGGAGGATAACGTGGCGGGCGCGCGCTGGCGTAGTAAGGTCCGACGAGCTGCGCTTGGAAGTTGGAACGCGGCCGTGCGCGCTCCGGCGAGCCGAGGAGAGAAGCAGAGGCCGCGCCCATGCATGCCCAGGCCTGGGGTGGACGGTATTTCAGATAGCGTCCGGTCCAGGCAGTCTTAAGTCCATGGCATGGCGCGCCACCAGGATCCGGCGAGCAGCGCCGGGAACGCGGAGGCGCTCTGGCGATCCGAGGAGCATCCGGGCCGCTCCGGGTGACGCTGTGGGACGGCCTGCAGCTGCAGCTACTCGCGCCGGTGGGCCGTTAACGCCGTCCGCCGGCGACGCGCGCGCCAGCGCGTCGCAGGCTCGAGCTCGGCAGTGTCCGGCGAGCGTACCTCGGGAACACGACGTCGACGGCCTCGAGGCGCCTGGTCTCATCGAGCCAACGCCTGGTAACGCGGCCATGCTCCGGCGATCGGAGCAGCGACGCGGAGGCGGCCAGGCTTGGGGTGGACGGTATTTCAGATACCGACCCCCCGGTCGGTATTTCATTTACCGACCACCCCTAGCCCTAGGTCCCTGGAAGCCGTCCGATCGCGCACCTGTGGCCTGGATTTGGCCGAGCAGCGACGGGACTTGTTCGTTTCCTTGGCAGGGGAGCCGCGGGGCGGCGGTCTGAGGCCCCGGTGATCGCGCCTAGGCGGAGGTCCACGGTGACGGCTGTGTTCGAGGATGCCGGAACCCTCGCCGCCGCTTCCTCCAGTAGCAGCAGCTTGCGCTGGCGGCGCTGTCAGACGACGCCGGCGCACCTGCAGGAACTCCAGCCCGGCAGCCCGTACTCTGGGCGTGAACGCGGTCGGCGAACGACGCGCACGCCAGTGCCTCGAGCCGCGAGCTGGGCAGTGTCCGCGAAGACGGACACCCCAGGAAGGCGGAGCCGCCGGCCGGGCGGCGTCGGGGGCGTGCGGCGATGCGCCTTCCTCCGGTGCCTCACCAAGCGAGATGAAACCTCACTTCCACCGATGCCATTCCATGCGTGTCCGTCAATGCCCGCGACGTCGCCGCCGGGACTTGATCCGCGACCGCGATCGCCAACGTTCTGGCGCTCCGGTAGACCGTAGGCAGCTGATCGCCGGCGGCGGCGCCGCCGCCGGCGCGGGGGCAGGAATGTGGGCCGCAGGACACAAAACTATGCCACGGGCCACCATGGCCGCTCTCTACCGGCGTACGTGTACTCCAAGAGGTTCCCCGCTGGCCCATATATTCTCATCCAGAATAAAAAGATGTGGCGTGTAACCGGTCGGCGGTCGCGACGATAAGTTGAGAATTGCATGAATCAGCGCAGGTGCATCGCGAACAGAATATGTTCCTCTATAAAATTTAAAAAGGGATTGACGCCGGGTCAAAGTTCAGTTTGAATTTCACTTTCTTTTTTTTCCTTTTTTTTTTTGCAAAGCAGTTTGAATTTCATTCATTGATACAGTGGCAAGAGCAGCAACTTCATACAGGGAAACAAAGCATATTTGCTGAAATAGCATACAGTAATTAAGGTGCCATTTGATTGATCAGCTCAGGTTCAGGTCGCCATTTCACCAAAAAAGTGTAAAACTACTTTGTGGTCTTAATTGTGATTTCAAGATGGAACGGAGAAGATCGTTGTTCACTTCAAATGTTTCACGTTAGAAAGGTGCACAAACGGTGGTGAAAGCAACTCATACCACTTAAATCAATATCATTAATTCATAATACAAGGAATAGCTTACATAATTCTATTGCTTAAAGAAATACAAACTATTTTCAAAATGCCTAATTATCCGCTGCAAGAAGTTCTGACATAATTAAGTTGCAACTTGCTTAGTGCATGCCACTTAAGCATATTCAGTTACAATATTCCATTTGTCACCGATAACTCTCGGATGATTTGGATGTGTCTTCACATATAACACCACTTTATTCACCACAGATAGTATGATGTTACCAAAGAACTCTATCTCCCTCAGCTTTTGGAGGTTCTCAAGACCTAAAATCCCATCCTTAGGTTCTCGTAGGAATGATAATGTCAGCCTCTCAAGATTCGGCGATGAACCTTCCTCAAAATGCACTGTGTCAGTGTTCTCCAGATTATCAATAACCAACATGCTGAGTTTCATAAATTTACCACTGCGAAAGACTATAGAGTCATCAACATATGAGTTGTGATAGAGCTTGAGGTAGAGTAGATTTGGAAGTTCTCCAAGAACTTCTATGGCCTCGGCATGGAGTTTGGTCTTACGAAGAGTTAACCTGGACACATTTCGAAGTGATGATATCCAAGGAGGTAGACTCTTCAACTTGCCCGTGAGGCTAAAATTGGTGAGAAGTAATGGAGGCGACTCAACATAAGCTAGAATGTCCAGAGATGAGCTATGCTCCTTTTCATCTAGAACGTGAATGGAGAGAGAACGAAGAGAGCTTGCCAATTTTTCCAGTGACTTGACAAAAGCCTTCCAATTTGCTTCCACATTGCGGAAGAGAACATTGAGCTTCCTTAGCTTTTGCAGCAAACCAATCTCCCGTAGCACCAATGACTTCTCCTTGACCATTATATGGACAAGTGATTGCAGAGTTGCCATGTTCTTTACCAGCCCAGGAGCCATCTCAACGCCTGAGGATGGTTTTAAGTACTTGACACTCGCTGACCTTGTAAGTTGTTCCTTGTGCCCAACTAATAGATTCTTCATAGAACTGAGGTTGTTTGCACTGGTTGGTAGTTTCTTGACGAGTGTTGCCCTAATGTCCAGTGTTTCCAGGTGCTTCAGATTCCCTAGTAGCCGTGGTAACTTGCAGACCTTTGTATTTCTGAGGCTTAGGTACTTCAGCTGGAAAAATCTACAGATACACTCCAACGTGTTTGTGCTCAAGTAACTGCAGCCTTGCATGTCAAGTACTCGTAGCAGCCGTAGCTGTGGAAAGAAGAATGGAACTTCCTCGACAGAAGCTGACATTGTGAAGGAGCGAACATGAGATACACTGGCACTTGTTGTGTGGACCAAATTGTGACTACTATGGATGGAGAGGCGGCGGATCTTGTCATGAGAGACCAATAAGCCTGAGTTATCACTTAAGAATGATGCAAAGTTCTCCTCAATTGACTTGGAGACTATAACTTCCAGCATTATATCATGAACTCTGCAGCTCCTCACCTTGCCATTCCAATCAATTCTCACAGGTTGTACAATGCTTCTGGCCACAAACTCATCAAAGTAACTTTCCGCAACCTGCTCCATGCTTAATCCATGCCTTTGACTGACAAAACCTTCAGCTATCCACCTTCTCACCAAAGGTCCCCTCTTGATCACATAATTTTCAGGGAAAATGCTTAGATATAAGAAGCAGGCCTTCAGATGATAGTAGATCATCATAGCTCAAGGTCAACACTTGCTTTGCGCCTTCCAGAGTAGGATTACTTTCAAGTTCAGAGCCTAAGTTATCACAAACTTTCTGCCACTCCTGCTTGGTTCTATTTGTCTTGCTTGCGAGAAGGCTGCCAATGCTTTCTATTGCCAAAGGCAACCCGCCGCATTTCTTCAAAATGGAGTTTGACACTTCCTCCAACTCATCAGTTGGTAGTTTATCTGCAGAGCCAAAGATCTTTTTGAAGAATAGCTCACGTGATGTAGCATCAGATAATCTCTGGATCTTGTAAATCCAATCTTGGGGATGAGAACAACATGTTTTGGCCACATCTTCATTCCTTGTGGTTACAATTACCCTGCTACCCTTCTTATTTTCAGGTAGTGCACATCTGATGCTCTCCCATGCTGATATAGTCCATATGTCATCAAGGATCACAATGTACCTACACGCGAAAGGTACAGTTGGAAAGTTGGGTTTAAAGGCATGATATTTGATTCCTAGACCGTCGCCAAACTGAAGTAAACTTTTGTCAAAACAAAAATTAGAAGTAAGAATGATTTCACATGGTACTCAATTCTGGGCCATCGCAAAACTGAAAGTAAGTTTTTTTTCAAAAGAAAAATTAGAACTAAGTCTGCCTTCAAAAGGCACATTATTATATATGTTTCAGTTTTCACAAGAATATACTAATAGTTTGGGATTTTCACAAAACAGAAAAAAATATATAATGGTCTACTGCTGGTGGATAAATTTAAAAATAACTCTTAATGTACCTTTTGTCCTGTAAATATCGCCTAAGCTTATCAGCCAGTACTGCAACCTGCCACCTTTCAATTCCCTTGAAGTTTTCCTCTGTGAAATGGCCATGCTTGCCTCCAGCTATTGCCATTGCCTTTTGCGGGCGCTGGATCAGCTCCCTTATCATGTGCTGAAATAGGGTCCTAATGTTGAATGTCTGTGACACAATGAACAATGGACAGCACTGAAAATCAGCACCTTTCACCACTGGGCTTTCACACACCAACCTTGCCAACGTGGTCTTGCCGAGGCCACCAAATCCAACAATGGCTAGCACGCGAAGCTGGGGTTCATCTTCCATCAGCCAGCTTACAAGTGCATCCCTCGGTTCATCAATGCCAACTATCTGAGCCTCCTCTTTAAACAAAGCATGCAGCTGTGGATCAAGGTGAAAAGATGCATGCTTGGTAAATTGGCTACCTCCTCTATGTATGGTCCTTGGAAGCACCACACCATAACGTGATCGCCGTTCACCAACATCCTGGGCACGGGCCTTCAGTTCTTGTAGCTGGATGGCAATGCGGCGGTGACGGACTAGTGTGCCGAGCATACAGATTAATTGTCGAAGGAAGCCCATTCCTGATTGGCTCACCAAGATGATGGATGAACTCATCAATGCAGTCCTCAGCATCATAGGCAATCTCCCTCACTTGCTTCATCCAAATTATTACTCGGTCGTCATGGTCCTCTGACTTGGCGAGGGTGCGGAGGAAGGCAGTCATGCTCTCGAGCTCATCCTTGATGTATTGCATATCTCCATGGACGCCCCGAACTAGCCAGCTTTCCTGGGAGAGAAGGCAACCAAGTTTGCACAAGAGACTCCTCACTGCACCCTCAGTTAAACTGAAGATAACAACTTCCATGTCTTACTTTTGAGAATTCAAATGCAAATACTTCACCTGTTCGAGTTATGCTGCACAGAATACACATATATATTTGTCTGCTAAACTCTAATAACAGAGTAAGAGTGTTTCAGACCACAGTTTCCTGATTATCTCTGGTTCCCAATAGGCTTCTCATGGAAGCAAGAATATCATAATAGAAGAAAAGAAAATGACACAAGTTCTAATGTTAGCTGATGATAAGGCAATGACACTGAGACTTTGTCCATTTCTGATAGCCAACAGATTCCCAAAACATGCTGACATGGAAACTTGGGATGATGTTCAACTTTGTTTACTATAATCTTTTTGGTTAAACATACTATTTGTAGAGTGCATTACAATGTCTCTATCCAGCATATCCAATTCACTTATCAGGTCAGGAGAAGTAGTCGTTCTTTCTAGATATAAGCCAACATGGTTTAGTAAGTCAACTGTACTCAACTAATACTTACCTTTGCGTCTATTAAATAGACAAAATGGTTGATGACTGACTTAAAAGATACACCTCCAAACCAAACATATACAAACAAATCGCCCCCACTATAACACCAGGTAGAGGTAGGAAAATGGCATACTTCAATTCAACAATAAAAAAACTCAACAAGAGGCAGAGACGTCGTTTAAAAAACAACAACAAATCTTAAAGAAGACTACCTTGGCTTAGAACCCGAGCCGATTACAGGGATTTCATTGACCCCCGGAGTTCATAGCTCTACCTTTGCGCCATGAGAAGCTTTGGTTCCGATTCAACAAGAAATGGAGAAAAACACGGGTTCATTTTAAAATGAATGATGATGGAAGAGTGAACCAAAATATACACATCCAAATCAAACATACAAAAACAAAATTACCCAATAAGAAAGAGCAAGATCAATTCTGCTAGATATACAGGATTACGGAATGGTGACACAAATGATACATATCCATACCAAGAACACACACACACAAAACAGTACAAGCAAGCCCAAGAAAATATAACAAAAAAAAGAGATGCAAATATGGCAATTGTCCGATTCTGACATGTTCTAGTGAGCTCTAAGTAAATTACAATGAAGAATAAACCGGTACTAAGGCTGGTAAAAAACGAAATCCAGAGTCCAGACTATTAGGACGACACTAACTACCTGACTGAAATGTCCTCCATGCTAGAATGTAGCCCCAAACAGATCAGCAGTGCAACTCATCTTTAATAGTATGAAGTATGAACATCAGGTAACTTTGTATACAAACAGTACAAAGTAGACAGAAAACCATACAACAACACAGAAAATTTTTCTAGACAATAAGCTTACCTAATAGCATACCTGACGTTAACATGATAAGACGTAAGTATTCAGGAAAAGAAAGAAAAACACAGTATCAAACATTGACTTATATGACGTAGACAGGTAGTGTAATTCTTAAATGATTGCCTAGCTTGACATTAAGATCACAGATTGGTTCAGACTGAAAGGAAGTTGAGTGTGGGACACTCTAAACCAAAAGAACAACGGGGACCAGGCTACTTGAAGAGGTTCAATATACTTCAAAGCTTAACAAGCAGTGATCAATGAAGGAATGGATGAGCATGACCATATAGTTGTATATAGTCTTTTGCCTTGTAAGAAATATGGCTGCCCACCCTAAGAAAAGAAATATATCTGCCCACAGAATTAGAAAAAAAATAAACTTTAGACAATGACCATTATTGTATTGAACTTTCAACAGAACATTTTACCAATTTGCTTAAAGATAACACCAAATAGTGACATAATTTGATAATACATAAGAGAGCTGTATCTTTACATTAAAGAAGAAGATTTCCCAAAAATGCATATCTTTATGATGGTGACACTACTCCACTCTAGAGTTTAAACAAACATTTTGGTGTATTCTGCATGAAAACAGACAGTTACCTGACCTTTTGAAGCATTCCAACGGGTGTTTAGTCAGACTGTTGCATAGAAAGCCATAGCCATCCCAGACGGTGCTGCGGGCTGTCTTTGACGTCACCTCTTCCTACACATTGAACAATCCACGCAACTTTGCTCCCATCCAGACGTGTCACTAGCCACTCGTGCACGAGAAGTCGACAACCCTCGTACGCCGCCTGCAGCCCTGCATCCGCGCCACGCACGCTCCCACTCAGCCATTTCATCGAACACCTAGAGCACGGCGCTTGGGGACGGAGGAGCTCGCCTACCTCGAGGTCAGAAATTACTGGATGCTGCATATGATCACGACTTGATCGGCAAGGGCGTGGCGTGCCGGAGTCAGGCCATCGCCGGCGCCACTGCTCTCGCGCCGGGGAAGGAGCTGCCCGCGCCCGTGGGGGGTAGATAGCTGTCAGATTTGGACAAGTTTTTTTTTAGGGCAGTCAGATTTGGACAAGTGAAAGCCGATCGGACCCGGCCCGTCATTAATAATACTGGGCCGCTTGAAAATACCAACTCTCTCGGCCCACGAACCCAGCGCCATCAGACAGCGTTTCGATGTGAGATGGAGATCCTCTCGAAAACATTGCGTCATCGTGTGAATAACGGCAATATTGACACATCTGAACTTCAGTGCAACTACGATGCTTCACCACAGGCTAGTCAGCAATCACCAACTAACCATAAGTTAAGGCGTTAAGCAGTCAACAGTACATGGGTTAGTTCACAGGAAGGTTTTAGCCTTTTAGGTGGCGAAGCTAGGAATGAGAGACAGGGGGGGGCTGAACTGCTGGGCTTCTTCTTGTCTTGTCTGCTGAGCTTCTTCTTTGCCAGGATGAGAGGATGGCGTATGTAAGAATTGAAGGGGGCTGTGGGGGGCTCTGTGGTGTGCCAGACCGTAGGGGGGGCTCGAGCCCCCCCCCCCCCCCCCCCCCCCCCCCCCGTGCCTCCGCCGCTGATTGCAAGCTAAAGAAGACTTTCTGCCCATTTGATCCATCCCGGTCGTGCTTTTAAAGTGGGCAACTTTTGTGACTAGTACAGTACACAAATAGTGTGTTAATCAATTTGTCAGTTTTATTAAAAAAAAAGACCACTGGCGGGGGAAGAAAAACCGCCTGGCTTTGCAGTAAGAGAATATCTTCCTAGACCGGTCAAGAAAAGCCCCGCACCGCACATGCATCTCGCTGAAAGGCAACCCGCAATGGTTAGTGTATACTAACTTAGAACAGCTAACAATGGGCTTTGTTTTTTCAATCCAGCCATGGGAGTCGAACCCAGACCTGGTCGTTGCTTTGATATATTCTCAAAGCTCTAGATTTACCTATATTTGTAACGAATAGCAAATGTTACGGGTTCAAACATACTTGTAAATCACAAACATTACGGATTTGTGACTTAATCAGGATTTCAAGATGAATCAGAAAAGCCGGGGGTTCATTTGAGTCACTAAGTTACCCAAGTTTTCACTTGCAAGAAAGGTGCACTAATTAACTACAGTGATGCAAAGTAACTCACACTGCCACTTAAAGATCATAATACAATGGACTGTACTACGCTTACATAATTGTATTGCTCAAATGAATATAAAACCACTTTCAGCGAAATAGTCGTGCACTTGCAGAATTATCTTCTAATAGAACACTTACAAAACTCTAATAAATGTTGCTTAGTGTTTACTACTTAAGCGTACTCAGTTACTCTATTCCATTTGTCACCGATAACTCGTGGATGATTTGGATGTTTCTTCACGCACGACACCACTTTATCCACCACAGATGGTATGATGTTACCAAAGAACTCGATCTCCTTGAGCTTCTTGAGATTATTGAGACCAAGGATCGCATCCTTAGGTTCTCGCAGGAATGATAATGTCAGCCTCTCGAGATTGGGCGCCGTGCCTTCCTCAAACTGCACCTTGTCAATGTTCTCTAGATCATGAATAATTAAAATATTGAGTTTTGCATATTTGCCATGGGGAAATATAATGTGATCACCAGTGTATGACTTGTGATAGAATTTGAGGCAGAGCAGATTTGGAAGATCTGCAAGAACTTTGATGGCATTGGCATGTAGTTCAGTGTTTCGAAGAGTAAGCCTAGACACACTTTGAAGCGATGATATCCAAGGAGGTAGACTCTTCAGCTTGCCCGTGAGGCCAAAATTAGTGATGAGTAGAGGAGGTGACTCTACATCATCCAGAATATCCTGTGGTGAGCTATGCTCCTTTTCATCTAGAATGTGAATGGAGAGCGAGCGAAGAGAGCTCGCCAACTTCCCCAAAGATTCAACAAATGCCTTCCAATTCACTTCCACATTGCGGAAGAGAACATTAAGTTTCCTTAGCTTTTGCAGCATACCGATCTCCCGTAGTACCAAAAACTGCTCCTTGACCACTACATGGGAAAGCGATTGCAGAAGTGCCATGTTTTTTATCACCCCAGGAGCAATTTCTAAACCTGAGCAAGGTTTTAAGTACTTCACGCTGGTTGTCCTTGTAAGATGTATCTTGTGCCCAACTAATATGTGCTTTATACAACTGAGCTTGTTTGCACTGGCTGGTAGTTTCTTGATTAGTGTTGCTCTAATGTCCAGTGTCTCCAAGTGTTTAAGATTTCCCAGTTTTGGTGGCAACTTGCAGATATTGGTCTTTCTGAGGCTTAGGTACTTCAGCTGAAAAAAATTGCAGATACACTCTAGGATGTTCATATTCAAGCAAATGCAGCCTTGCATGTCAAGTACCCTTAGCAGCCTTAGTTGTGGAAAGAAGAATGGGACTTCCTCAACAGAAGCTGACATTGTGAAAGAGCGAACATGAGATACACTGGCTCTTATCTTTTGCATCAATTTGTGACTACTGTGGATCGAGAGCCGACGGATTTTGTCATGGGAAACCAATGTGCTTTCCTTACATAAGAATGATGCAAAATTCTCCTCAAGTGACTTAGAGACGATGACTTCTAGCATTATATCATGAACTCTGCAGGTCCTCACCTTTCCATTCCAATCAATTCTCACGGGTTGTACAATGCTTCTGGCCACAAACTCTTCAAAGTAACTTTCTGCAACCTGCTCCATGCTTAAACCATGTCTTTGGCTAACAAAACCTTCAGCTATCCACCTTCTCACCAAAGGTCCCCTCTTTATCACATAATTTTCAGGGAAAATACTTAGATACAAGAAGCAGGCCCTGAGATGGTAGGGTAGATCATCATAGCTCAGGGTCAAAACTTGCTTTGCACCTTCCAGAGTAGGATTGGTTTCAAGTTCAGAGCCCAAGTTGTCACAAACCTTCTGCCATTCCTGCCTGGATGTATTTGTCTTGCTTGCAAGAAGGCTGCCAATGCTCATTATTGCTAAAGGCAGGCCTCCACATTTCTTCAAAATGCAGTTTGATACTTCCTCCAACTCATCATTTGGTAATTTATCTGCTGAGCCAAAGATCCTCTTGAAGAATAATTCCCGTGATTGAGCATCTGATAGTCGTTGGATTTTGTAAATCGAATCTTGGGGGTGAGAACAACATATCTTGGCCACGTCTTCATTCCTCGTTGTTATTATCACCCTGCTACCCATCTTATTGTTAGGCAGTGCACATCTGATGCTCTCCCATGCGGATATGGTCCATACGTCATCAAGGATTATAATGTACCTTTAAGAAAAAAGAATAGAAGGTTAACAGAACTGGACAAGCTAGGATATTCCACCAAAGTTGAATCATTTTTTTTCTTGCCTAACTAAACTTTTTTATGATGATGGTGGTAGCTCAAATCATACTATCTTTGAGGAACATAGGACAGATCAGAACTAGCAACCCTCTTTTTTTCCTTTCACCGGTCAAAAAGGGAAGACATGCAAATAAAAAAATGGCACTCCATCATTATTCTGCACGCACGTTTTTTCTTCCTAGTAGACATCGCTACTTTATCTATTACTTATCTACCTTGTCCTAGATAGTGAACCTTTCCAACTGATAAGCGATTAAAAGAATCATATTAAACTTAAATATCATTGTCCACCACGTCTATATCTGATTTGCTAACTTTGCATGGTTCACATCTGAATCCAATATTCCAAACTAATCTATATGGCTGAGACTTGATTTGAAGAATGATAGGGGGGGGGGGGGACTTATGATCTTACACACCCAAATGGAAAATATTACAAAATTATAATAATTTTTTACTAGATAATACAAAGTTTCACATCATATCTTCGTACACTCTAGCTACAGTTTAAAGTGATATCAGCCAGTATGCAATTAAAGGGTGATACCAGCAACAGAAGAACAAGGAGGCACACTGGCACCACTGCTGTTGACTTTCCCAATCAAATCCAGGTACAAGGAAGTATATGTACTTCCTCCGGTATCGTATTAGAAGTCCTTTTGAACAAGGTTTGAGTCAAACATTGGGAATATAAATCATGAATAACATTTAAGTCATTGAGTTTGAAAATGTGAAAATCATATGAATAGATTGGTCTTGAAAATTACTTTCATAAAATTATACATATATAACTTTTCAAAAAATATTTTTATAGAAAAGTGGAGTCAGAGTTGTGCTTTGGTGACCGTGTCGCTGTCCTAAAGGACTTCTAATACGATAACGGAGGGAGTATGTCCCCATTTCTCCAGAAAAGTATCACATTGAATGCAAGAGCATAGGATTTAATGCACAGACTATTGCTGAACAATGTTCTCATCCTAGAAAATTAAGTATATGTCTACCCTCAAAAGGCACGTCATTATTTGTGTTGAACTTTCTTCTGAATACACCAATCAGTTGATTCTTTAACGCAGCGAAAACTTATAACAGGTCACTACTTGGGGTTGGGGTGGGACTTGGGAGTGGGGGTGGGGGGTACCTTTTGTCTTGTAAATATCGCCTGAGCTCCTCAGCCAGTACTGCAACCTCCCGCTTGTCTGTTCTCTCCAAGTTTTCATTTGTGAAATGGCCATGGTTGCTTCCTGCTATTGCCATTGCGTTGTGTTCTCTCCGAATCAGCTTTCTTATCATGTGCTGAAACAGGGTCCTGATGTTGAAGGTCTGCGACACAATGAACAATGGACAGCAATGAAAATCAGCTCCTTTCACCACTGGGCTCTCACACACCATCCTTGCCAATGTGGTCTTGCCAAGGCCGCCAAATCCAACGATGGCTAGCACGCGAAGCTGAGGATCATCTTGCATCAGCCAGCTTACAAGTTCATCCCTCGGTTCATCAATGCCTACCATCTGAGCCTCTTCTGTAAAGAGAGCATGCAGCTGAGGATCAAGGTGAAGAGATGCATGCCTGGTGAGTTGATGAATACCTCCTCTATGTACGGTCCTTGGAAGCACCACATTATAACGTGATCGCCGCTCACCAACATCCCGGGCACGGACCTTCAGTTTTTGTAGCTGGATAGCAATGCGACGGCGACTGACTAGTGTGCTGAGCATACCGATTAACTTTCGAAGGAAGCCCATTCCTGATGGCTCACCTAGATGATGGATGAACTCATCAATACAGTCCTCGGCATCATAGGCAATCTCCCTCACTTGCTTCATCCAGATTCTCACTTGGTCGTCATGGCCCTCTGACATGGCGATGGTGCGGAGGAAGGCATTCATGCTCTCAAGCTCATCCTTGATGTATGGCATCTCTCCACGGATGCCCTGTAGCAACCAACTTTCATGAGAGAGAAGGCAGCCCAGCTTGCATAGAAGACTCCTAAATGCACCCTCAGTCAAGCTGAAGATAGCACCTTCCATGTCTTACTACAAAAAATTGGAATGCAAATGCTTCTGCAGTTGGAGTTAGGATGCTTATGCTACATATATAGGGTTCAGATTTGTAACTCTCTAATAACAACATAAGGGTATTCCACCATAGTTTCCTGATTATTTCCGGTTCCCGGTTCCCATTGGCCATATACATCTCCTAGAAACCCGAATAGTAAATTGCAGGAAGGAAATGAAACTGATTCTCAATTAAATGATGACAAGGCAATGGCATGACACTGAGAGTTCAGATCATGGTTGATGGACAACAGAATCCGAACACACTATGACATGGAGACCTTTATTTATATCATATAAGTTGCTGAGCTAAACATATAAATAAAATTGAAAAGACCCAATGCATGCTTATAGGATCAGGACATCTCGTTGCTCTCTTCCTACTTGATAATTGGTTAATGCTTTGGTCAACTATGATCTAAAAGCAATGATGAAAGGAAGATACCCTCAAACCAGTTAATTAAATAGAGTGACTCAAAAAGATGCACATCCAAAGTTCCAAACCAAACAAAACAGTTAATTAAATATAGCGGCACAAAAGGATACACATCCAAACCCAAGACATACAAACAACATCATCCACTAAGCAAATCCAAGTAGGGAAGTGGCAATATCGCTTATTGATGTTAAATAGACAATTATGGAAGCGTGGCACGGAAGATACGTGATAAATGCATTTACAAATAAATTCACCCATAAGCAAGACCAAAGAGAAAGGACTAGAAACAACTAGCAAATTGGCAATATGATCTAAAAGTAATATGAAACATGCCAAATATGAACAGAGACAAAATAAAACGACCCAATAAGCAAGACCAAGAAAACATTACTGAAAAGCTAAGGTATTGGTAATAGCACAAAGTTTGATGATGAATAACCTGGCACTAATTGGTACAAAAGTTCAAGCTCTAGAGAATTAGGACAGACACTAACTGCCTGAGTGAATTGTAAACCACACTGGTACATCTGCCGCAATAAGATTAGTTATGCTTCTCATTTCATCAGTGCAGACCACAACGTAACGCCATGTATGAATATTAGAACATACTAGGAGGAAAGCCAAGCAACTACAGAAAACAAATAACTACTAGATAACGGCACTGGATAAACCTCATATCATACGTGGAGACAACAAGGCACCTCTGTTGTTACCTAAGATATAGTTTTTGTTTAATTGGAGGGAAGACAAACAGTATCAAACCACTGATCATATGATGTAGTATAAACCCTGAATGATTAACTACCATGATATTGAGACCACAAATTGAATATGGGAAGTGAAGAAGGTAAGTAGCATACACAAGCCAAAACTGTAAGGAAGACCAGGCAACTTGAAGAGGTTTCCATATACTTCACAGTTCACAGCTTAACCATTAAAAAATAGGTGGTACACTGCAGTTTGATTGTATCAAGTCGTCTGTCTTGTTAATAAAAAAAGGCTACAAACAGATAAGATAAAAAAATAGAAACTATTGGGAAATAAAGGGGCAATTTCTTGCTTGGACTTCAGATGCAGTCCATTCTCGCACTGAACTTTCAAGAGAACAAACCAACTCAATAACATTTGAACCATTTGTAAAGCCGACATCACTCCATTCAGTTAAACAAACATTTGGGGGGTAGTTGGCATGAAAGATGACCAGTACCTGATTCCTGAGTTGGTACGCGTTTCATCAAGCAACTCTAACGCGCAATTCGGTGGGGATAAGGTCGTTGGACGCAAAGCCAACCCGATGCAATGCGTCATGGGCACTGTCTGCGATGCCATCACAAACGCACACCGAGCCATCCACGCACCGATACACGAGAAACGCTCAAGAGCAGCCTGCATCCACGCCATGCACTCGGCGAGGCATTTCATCGAACACTCGGGGCAAAGGCGCCCTGGAGACGGTTGCCGAGCTAAGACTACGTACCTACATCTCCGTCCGAAATGTACTCGCACTTATCCGACTGCTGCATAGGAGCCGGAGTCGATCGGCAAGAATGTGGCGCGCCAGATTCCGGAGCCTGGCAGCCAGCCGCCGCCTTGCCGGCACGGCGCTGCTGCTCGCGCGGGAAAGGAGGCAGCCGGCAACTCGAGCCCGGTTAGTAACACGAAACAAAGACGTGGAGTGATGAACTCATATGATGCTTTAATTTAGTAACACGACACCAATAAGCAATCACCAGGTAAACTTAAATTAAGCAATCAACATGCAATGATACGCAACCCTCTTGCGTATTCGTGAAAAAAAAGCAATCAACATGGGTCCATTCCCAGAGACTTTTAATCACAGCTCTAAAAGAAAGAGAGACTTTTAATCACATGCAATGTCTTCTCTCATGCTGTCATGCACTCATGCATCATTTCCTGAAGGAAATATTCAGACCTTCTGCACATCTGAACCATATCCAAGTCGACATTACGGTTCATGATATATTTGGACACAAAGCCAACTTGACCCAGCAGCATCGATGCTTATATATTTCTTTTTTAAACGATTTTCTTTTGAACGAGATGCTTATATATTTCTGAAAATTAGCTGTTTTGATGAAGGCGCCTACATTTGTATCCAATAGAAGAATCATGGTGCAAGCTGCCTATAGCAGTCCTGTAAGTCACATTCACCTATACAGGAAACAAAGAGTCAGAGAACATATCTTATTTCAAGAATTTGCATCTTGGAGTGGCATCACTGCATCAGAGCCCGAGTGCGTAACTGTGACATGGATACGTGATCTTGACAAGGCTGGCAATATTTCGATCAATGACATATATGGTACTCAATATTTTGACCAATCAATCTGTAACCTTCACTGTATTTGTTAAGCCCATCTACGACGACATTTCTCTGTCTTGCTGTGTTACTCTTGTTTTTAGGTAATTATGAAGTGCTACTCTTTTCTATAAACGCTACGGTACGTAAGCAATCTTGCTTGTTCGTGAGAAACGAAAATCGAAGATTAAAATTATAAAGTGGAGAACGATAAATAAATAATCTAACACACTGCTGGACGACGCAACGCTGTAAGTCTCGCCGCTGCTTCCTTCGAGGCCACCGCGCTGTGGTGACGCCGTGTCGCCGTGGGACAGTTCTGATGCATCTGCAGCCCACAGATACTCGTTCCCGGACCCGCGGTGCGTGAACGCCGTCGTCAGCGACGCGCGCGCCAGCGCCCTCGCAGGCTAGAGCTCGGCAGTGTCCGCGCGCGCCTCCGCCGCGACGGCCTCGTCGACCGGCAGCTGGCGCGACGGGGCCATCGCCCGATCGGTGCTGTCAGAATGGTTTAGAGGTAGGCAGGTAGCAATTCGTTGCCAGGAGACGCACGCCGCGCACTGCAGCCGTCGCACAGGGCCGCGCTGGTTTCGATGTCGTGCTCGACGCCGCCCGACGCCGCGGCCTCGGTCTTGTGGAGGCTCCATGCCGAGCGGGACAGCTAGGAAGGTTAGGTCGGAGCACAGCGATATCACGGCGGATAACGTGGCGTGGCGCGACGCCGGAGCACTATGATCCGCCGATCAGCTCCTGGAACGCGGCCGTGCTCCGGCGAGCCGAGGAGCGAAGCAGAGGCGGCGCCCATGGCCAGGCTTGGGGTGGACGGTATCTCAAATACCGACCACCCCCTGGGTCCCTACGAGCCGTCCGATCGCACACCTGTGGCCCGGATTAGGCAGAACAGCGATCGGACTCGTTCGTTTTCTCGATATAATAGGGAAGCCGCAGGGCGGGGGATCGCGCGAGCATGGCGCCGCGCCGCCCGCGGCGACGGCTCTGCTCGAGGACGCCGGAACCCTCGCCGCCGCCTCCTCCGATAGCAGCTCGCTCTTGTGGCGCTCTGTAAATAAAACGTGAAGCGGTTGCCGGAACTCGAGCCGGCGGCGTCCGGCCGGCGTGAACACGGTCGGCCAACGACGAGCGCGCCGGCCAGCGCTCCCTTGAGCTCGAGCTGGGCGGTGTCCGCGGACACGCATGCCCCAGGAAGGAAGGCCATGTCGGCATATCACCGGTACGCGACGCGCCCGCGAGGTCATGGCTCCTTCGCTCGATCGGTGGTGCTGAGGACCTACGGTGCCGCCGCCGGTGGTGCGGGCTCGATCAGCGTCCCCGGGACGTTCAACGGCGGCGACGTCGACCGACGGCAGGTGGTGCTGTGGAACGCGGGCGTGACACCGGCGCGCACGTCGTCGCCGCGTCCATGAGCAGAGAGCGCCGGCGGCACCGTGGACGGCTGGCCGGGGAACGGCGGCGGGCGGCCGTGCAACCATGGACATTGTTCGATGGTCACGGAGTAATCTTCCCTCGTGATATGGGTGCCGCGACGTTGGAGGTCAAGGCACCACGACCGGTGAAGGTGTGTGGTTCCTCGATGCGGGGAAGTCTCCTCGGCGATTGCGCCATGACGTCATCTGCACGCGCGCGCTCAACAGGCCAGGAAGAAGAGTAGGGATACAATTGCTGCAGCTGCATTTCCTAGTAACGCTAAGTACAGACTGAGATGAGAATTTGATTGATCAGGATCATCAGGTCAGCAAAGTTCATGAGATTGCAGCAGCTCCGGCGCCGACGACACCAGGTAGGCGTAGTACGCTGACAGGAACTGGTAGATTGCTCGCTTCACCTTGTCCGGATCAGGAAGCTCATGATCCATTGCGTTGGCGACGACCACACAGTTCGCGGTAGTTTTTTTTACTCTTCTTCCACGTTGTAGTGGTGTGGTGTTTTATTGTGCGTTGTTCGCGTGTATTGTATGTGTTGTGGGGGTGTTTCGCTTCGACGCGTGATGTAAACTTGCTTCTTCTTCTTAAATGACAGAGCAGTGCTCCTGCTATCTTTTAAAAAAACGGTTGTACTAGCACCCGGACGTCCGACGTCCACCAAAAATCGGACAGGTGACGTGGCACAACCTGGTCCAAGCATTTCTCCTCCAACGGTACTGTAGCAATTAAAACTCCCGCCGCAACATGTGTACTATGTTGCATGCAGCATGTAAATTTTTTTGCAACATTCAAGAATAGCGTATGCAACATTATAGAACAATACTTGCAACATGAAAAAACACCGGTTGCAACATCGAAAACACGTACATAAACACACCGTCGCGTATCATATAGTTGCTACGGGGGTTGAGTAAAACATCCCGCCGCAACATCAGAACATGTTTCGTGAAACATCCAATTCAGATGAAATATCCAATCGGAATTCATACAATACATCCAATCAAACTTCATGCAACATCAAGACAAGGCTATTGCAACATCAAAAATATGCAACTGCAACATTGAAAAAAAATATATTGCAACCAATACAATATCTATAAAACGGTGAAACATTGAAACACGAAGGTTGCAACATGAAAAATCAACGGATGAAACATCCAAAAATAATTGTTGCAACATGCATAGAGTTATGCAACATCAAACAAAAATCAATCTGTTGCAACACCGGGCCCAGATCCGGCGGAGGCGGAGCCCGTGGCCTCGTCGACGAGGCACTCGGAGCCGATGCGGGTGGAGGAGCAGGCCGGGGCGGCGGCGTGGAGGAGCAGACCGGGGCGACGTGCATTCGCGGCGGCGGCGGCGGCTCGTGGGGCGGCGCCGCGTCGGGTCGTGGGCGGCTGCCTCGGCGCACGGGACGGCGCGCGGAGGAGCCCGACGCTTGGAGGAGCGGACTGCGGCGGCGGCCGCGGAGGAGGGGCGGTGGAGGAGGAGCTCGACGCGGCGGTGATGGAGCTTGATGCGGAGGAGAGCGACGGCGGAGGGGCGGCGACGCGGCGGAGGAGAACGGCGGCGGAGGGGCGACGACACAGAGGAGCTCGACGCAACGGAGGGGCGACGGCAGGGGAAGGCGGAGCGGCCACGCGCGGAGGTCCGGTGGCGGCACCGCCGGCGGCGCACGGAGATCCAGCGGAGGCGGCGCGGGAGCGAGAGAAAGCTGCGGCACGAGATGCGGTTTTTTTTTTGAAAAACGGTGATACAGAAGTTTAATAGGAAGAGGCGTCCGCGTGAATGGTGGGAGGCGTCCGATGCGTCCGACGTCCTGTTTAGAGCATTACCGTTAAAAAAAATCCATTGCGGGAGCGGCAGATGCAGGTGATGCGTTGAGAACAGATGCGGGTGATGCGTTGAGAAGGGAGGCACGTGAGCAGAAGCGAGTACAGCCATCCATGCTGAGCAGGTTTCAACTTTCAACACGCAGAGGGAATCATGCTGAAGTTGAAGATGGACCCAAGTAGTCAGACTCACCCTTCTTCTGCCTCTGTTATTGAATCATTTTTTTATAAAACGGAATCAATTTTATAAAAAAATGATTTGAAAGAAAGTCTTGTTCTGTTAATGAGCACGACTCGTGGAGCTCACCAATAGCAACTTTGACATCTCATATGTGGAGCTCATAACATATTAGAAAGAAAGTTGCAGGCCTACAGCACTAACAAATACAACATGGCAGCCAAGCGCCCAAGCCAACGGTGGAGACTGAACCTCTAGCAGTAAGTTACTCTCAAAATTCGGGCAAGATTGTAAACAGAAACTATTACATTTTGACCATAATAATAACATCATGGGCTGCTACAAAATTTATAAGTTGTTACGACTAGCTCAACCAAGCACAGCAGCATTCTTGTCCTTGATTCCATCATTGGTCCAAGCGGCAGCTTCAGGCAAAAACTGTGACAACAAGGACATGTGATAGTGAAATTCGCCATCTCATGTTTGCGTCCATCAGATTCTTGGTGCTGTGACATATACAGACACGTGGATCAGAATATTGCTAGCTTAATTAATTATTATGGTACAAACCAAGGAGAAAACATAAATTAGCTACCACAGGAACATAAATATTGCATACCTCCACCAATTGTGGCTTCAGGGAGCCGTTCTATTGAGTACCTGTGTCGAGTAATATACATGATTGGGACACCAGGAACCTGCAAAATTGATAAGATGCATGTGAACATGCGAAGCTTCCTCCAAATCACGACCAAGACCTGAGCTGCATGCAGTAATCGGTTTACATACCTTCCTTATCCTCCTTTTCAAATCTCTATCACATGTGGCAACAATGTAGCATTTGTGCTGTCATATAAAATGTATTGATTAGAACAAACAGATGAATCGAATGCTTAAGACACAGGGTAACATAAACAAAACTATGGGAGCTATTGTGAATATTAACTATATAATCCAATGCAATTGAAAGGCATAAGCTAGAAAAGAGGCCACCAGATTCCAACATGTCAACACAATACACACACCACGTCAACCAAAGTTAAATAATAGTATTTACTCGGTGTTTTGTACCACATATATGCATGATATTTTGAGAATAAGTTCCAAGGGGAGATAAAGAAACAAGTACCCTTTATGTTCAATTTTGGGAACAGGTATACTATTATCTTTAACTTCAGTACTCCCTCCGTTCTTAAATATATGATGTTTAGCACAAGCTGATTAGTTCATTTTTTAACTAATTACCTTGTCCTAATTCCTAAAAGTCATATGTTAAAAAATATGTTTAAAACAGAGGTCGTAACAGACCAAACACATCTTTCAAATGTTGGCTAAACTGTAAATATATTATAAAAAAAACTCGACCTGCGACGGGCAAGACGCCCCCCGGGCATTGCATTTAAGAAGAAGACCTTCTCACGCAGGTCGAGAAAACCCCCGAACCTTTGCCCCACCCTTACATATGGGCCCGTAACCCTTGTGAGACGACCCACCGGGCTGATGGCTGCTGCAACTACCCCCGGTAAGAGTGCCCAAACCAACCACGGCTACGACTTGGGCCAGGCCTTGACCTATGCTTTGATGTGGTGACAAACGAGGGGATTTTTTTAACACCAGCCTGAAATTCGCTCCCACGGGGAGTCGAACCCAGGACCTGAGGAGTGCTACTGAGGCCATCTAAACAACTCAGCTAGAGGCCCTTTCGCAAAACTGTAAATATATTAGTAAAAAGGAACAGATGAAATATGCTTTCAGCTAGATGTTTGGACTTTTAGAAGGATGCAGACTATATTTTAATAGCTCATACATATCTCTAAAAGTGTTCAACAACTGGTAAGGTACATCCCATTACATACAACATCACTTCCCTTCTCTACTCAATGTCTATATTAAGCGTACACAATATCTCAGTAAAGTACAGTAGGTGGGGATTATACAGGAAATAAGTTATAAGCCCTTAACAGGAGATATCCTCCTAATCTCCCATAAAAGTTATACCTTAAGAGGGTACTCCTGGAACTCCTCAAACTACAACAAAAACAAATATGATTAAAGAAGTTCAAGTTTTACCTGAGTAACCCTCTCCACAATGCAGTCGTCAGCATAAGTTCCCTTGTGTGTGCATGCTAATCTTTGGAACCTAGGGTCCTTGGCAATTCTGTAAGAAGGGTAAACTAGGTTACACAAACAGATGAAAATGACACTGAAAGTACCAAATATAACCACGGGGAAATGCAGTAAACACTTGTGTGAGTGGAAGATGAAGAGTACTGATAGAATGAAAAAACACTTGTGTGAGTGGAAGATGAAGAGTACTGATAGAATGAAAAAACACTTGTGAGTGGAAGATGAAGAGTATTGATAGAATGAAAAAACTAGATTAAAACCTCGTTTTTTATGGAAATGAAGCAGATAAAGCCAAAAAAATGCATCAAACAACACAGTATGGACAATATTGAGCACACCTCAAGGCTACGCGATACTTCTGTCCCAGCTTTTCAAGCTCAGCCATAACACAGTCAGTGATACATGGGGTGCCTTCATAACAAGATATCAGAATTTGTCACCAAACGCATATGCAGTCAATAAGATGTTAAAGGGAGACAAGGATTGAGTCATTAGAAAGACTATGTGAATGCACGATAACAGAGTTGCATGCTTACATTTTGCATAAAGGCAGTCCATCATTCCTTTCTCCAAATCCAGCTGCATAGGGAAAAGGAAGGATTTAGTCACACAAGTGAGAGTTTATGCTCTGACAGTTAGCTTCTTTGTCATGTTTGCTAAAGAATGCAGACTTATCAGGAATATTGTAACCTTGAAGATGTAAGTTGTGGGGTTTCTTTTTGCTAAAACATGTCACCGTTTACACCCTAAATTAACAGCCACCCTAACTATCTGCTCCAGTGTTCTACTTCACCAAAAATTAAGAGGGGGCATGCAAATTACCTATGGACAAATCCTTTGTTGAAGGAAACAAATATGCATTCATATATACTAAACTTATGTACATCGTAGTAGTGGAGTTTTCCATGGAGTAGAGGGGGCAGGACCCACCCTGGCTTCCATGAAGTTGCAACACTACATCGCTTTCATGGGTCAATAAGGTTTCAGTAACTCGTAGGAATAAATATCTATGTTAGTATTGCTTATTCTTACATAGGCATGAATTTATTTAGTTCTGTACATGATATAACCAGGTGAAATTGTGTACCACCGTTAACCTAGTACAGAGATCAGCTAATTTTTCAACAAGGAATGCAACTTATGTTCGGAAAACATTACATGTAATCTGAAAATGTTCAGATTGTTTACAAACCAAACGAGGCAGTTGGCAAAAACCTCTGATAAATACTGATTGTTGGGTGACAGAATGCTGGGGTCATGCAACAATTAAAAAGAACACTATCCAATTCAACGGAATACCTTGTTCTGTATGGAGAAGTTGATGAAGTTGGTGTCTACAATCACCCGATAAGGCGGCCCGAGCGCCGTGTTGTAGCTGAAGAACAGAGCCGACGAAGTCTGCGGCCTGCGCACCACAAAACAAAACGGCATCACCAATCCAAACTAGCATACGAAACTGAGACCCAAAATCAGAGCGCAGACAGACACTCACACATTCCGCCCGAGCTTCTCCTTCTCGGCGTCCTTCCTCTTGTGGTTCAGCACATCCTCCTTGTACCTAACACACGAAGAAATTAGGGTTTGGGGTGGCAAAAACCGAACCGCAAGAGGAGCGGAATCGGAAGGGGTAGATTAGTTGCGGCAGCCTTACTTGTTGATGGTCTTCTTGGTGATTATCTTCTTAACGGCCGCGAACTTGGGGCCCTTGCTCTTCGCCCTCCCCATCGAGACCCAAACCCTAACAACCGCTGGTACTTTGGTCTCGTTACTGCCCACGCGGCGGGGCGGCGGCGGCGGCGGCTTCCTCTGATACCTCTCGAGGTCGGCGAGCGAGAAGGGTTTGCGGCTTTGCGCCTCTGCGAGGAAGAAAGGCGCCTGTGGCGGGCCTAGGTGTCCTTATTGGGCTCCAGTATTTAATGGGCTTTTTCTACTGTTCCGGCCCAAGGAGATGATTTTTTGGGCCGTGGAATGTGACGAGGCTGTGCACCTCTTTGGTTGGATTGGATCTGAGAGACTACTACGAGTGTTGTCGTCGTCTCGTCGACAAGGGGAGAGGAGAGGAGGCGGGGATGGCGGCGGGGGCCGCGACGGCGACGCTCCGGTGGGTGCTGCAGATGCACCGGGACGTGCCGCGGGCGGCGCGGTTCTACGCGGAGGGGCTCGATTTCAGCGTCAACGTCTGTACGCAGCGCTGGGCCGAGCTCCAGTCGGGGCCGCTCAAGCTCGCGCTCATGCACACCAACGACAGGTTCGATTACCGCTCCGCGCTCTTCTCGTCGTGTTCAGTAGTTCTTAAGAATTCGATCTTGGGAGTTGATCGACGGAATGCGGCGGAGCGCCGATCGAGAGGCATTCTGCCGCGGCGGTCCTACGTGCTATGAGGTTGATGTGTTCGATGAAATGCGTGTGGAGTACTCGGCTTTGGAATGTGAGATTCTGGGGCTAGTGGGTTCAAGGAGAAATGTAAATCGATTTTCATCTGATCCTGTGCATACGAACTGGGTTCAAAATTCCTTCTTCTCGAGACTCCTTATTTGTCATTGGCACCTTGCAGCTTAGATGAGTAGCTTGGTAGGTTAGATGGAGTGAGCACTAAGTAATTGTTCTCTTGCACGCTTGTCCCCCCTTGAAAAGTGGTAAATTGGTCTCATTTCAGTGTACAGGACAAATGTCAAAGGATCCTCATTTCTGGCAATGATTTGCACTTTACAGGTTACTAGTGGGTTTCGCAGGTTGGGCCCTTTTGAGTAAAAGGATATTTTTTGTTGATGTGCTTGGTTAGACACTTAGACTGACTATAAGGATGTGTGCCCAAGTCCTATACATGTTGCACATACTTTGGAAGTCGAGTGTTGGATCTGTAAGGTTGCTAGTTCTTAAGAAAACAATGGCCAAGCTTGGTGATGACCCTACATTCCAAAATATTGCTTGAAAATATACTTCAAGACATTTGCATAGTGCTTGCAATCTTGCTAGATCAAGAACAGTTACGGCAATCTTGCAATCTTGGTAGTGTATGCAAACAAATGATTAATTTTTGAGTTAATTTTTCCTCCTGGAAGCTTTTAGCATTTTTTTTCTCGGGGACTGGAATTACATTGTCATCTGAATATAAGGTAGGCAAACACCTTGTTCATATGGAGTATGGGATGCTTATATGTTTAGAAAATTATAGCATGGTTTTGAGTTAACTAGTGTATGAAATTGTGACTGTGTCTAATGTTTCATACATATTTGCAGTAATCTTGCGTCGCAGAGAGTCTATTCTTCAATGCTATCATTCACTGTACCAGACATTAACAGTACAGTTTCAAGACTAATGGCACTGGGAGCTGAGTTGGATGGACCGATCAAATATGAGATCCATGGAAAGGTATTCTGCCTATACGACCCATAATTCCCATATACGATTGTACCCATGAGTCCTTTGCTTATGGCATCATATTGCCTTGAAATTCCTATTTGTTTGTATGCAGGTTGCAGCCTTACGATGCATTGATGGGCACATGCTAGGTCTTTACGAGCCAGCTTGAAGAACTCACGCCACAATGAAAGTAATGAGAAGCTCCTTCAATCACTCACATATGAATGTGAATGCTCCATTGTTCCTGACAAAAGATCTTTGGTCATAAGTCAACTGACTGGACCTGATGCTTCTGAAGTGCCAGGGCTCCTTTGTTAGCAAAATGATGTGAGAGGTAGATCATTCACAGGAACAGCGCATATATCATTCTCTGCCTTGTATTGGTTATTGTGCTCTACATTTTCTTGAACTGAATGCATCTAACAGTTCAGGAGTCAGGACGGTCAGTTCAGCTGGTTGAACTCAAGTTCATCCAAAGTTGCATATCCAGTGGTTTTGCACCTTGTCTGGGTCGATACGGCAATGTATCTAATTTAACATTCAATCTAGTTCATGTGTTGTTCTGTTCCAGTTAGCCTTTGGATTTCATGTAACCAGTGCGCCAAACTACTGCTTCTCGCTTCAATCATCCTTTCTGCATCTAGTTCAAGTTTCTATCTAGTGCACTGGTTCCTTTTTCTCACTTCAGTCATCTTGCCTTTTTACTTGAGGTTGCCATAACAGAAAGTGTGGTCCTGCAGATAAAACGCATTAGGCTTGCCGTGGCGCGTGCATAATCCATGTGACTGCTCTTCTGTTCTTGAACCTGAGAGCATCATGGTTGTATGAGCACGCGGCATGTCGGCCTTCTCATGTCTCATCAGAATGTTGGAATAATCTTGACGTGTGTGTTGCACGTGTGTGCGTGCGTTCAGTTGTGTTGCGTGTGTCGCGTAGGCTAGTAGATTTGTGCGTGTGTTGCATGCATTTGGAGTGAGTCTCCAGGTTGTTAGTTGCATGCGTGTGTAGAGTCAGTTGCGCTCTGCAAGGAGGTGGCTGCGTCGTGCCGAGGAGCGAGTGGCTCTCGCACGGAGACGCGGCGAGTCGTGCGGATCGTGGAGTGGAGGCCGGCCAAGGAGTTCGTGCTCTGGGAGGTCTGCCTTGTGTGCGTACTCGGTGTTGTTCGGTTTGAGCCGAGTGAAGCAATGAAACAATAGCCAAGATACAGGCCCCCGTCAGTGCGGCCGCGGCATTCGTCGCCGGAAAACCTTGTGTCCATGCGTTCGTGCGCCATTGCTGAGTGCTTAGCTCCCTCTCGCGTTTCGTGTGCGTGAGTGATCGATCCATGGGCGGTTCCAACACAGAAAACCTTGGGTGTGTGTGCTGTAGGTGAGGCCAAACAGGCACAAGTATTTGCAGGGAACGCGTTCCGGGATTACAGCTGACCCCAACCTCTGTCCACGCGGAAAACCATCACAAAGATCCAGGGCTCCAACGCATCGGCATCGAGCAGCCAACCTGACCTGCTCCCACTTGCACCACATCGTCAACGGAGCGCCGTCCGGCAAATGGCAAATCACTTTTACCTTGGTCCATGGCCGTCATCTCATATAGGCTGTGTGTCACTTCCCCTAAATTCCCCAAAATTCTCTCACCAAACTTCACTATTCACCTATCACATCAAATCTCATCAAATCTCTCTCCTCGTATATGGAACAGTAAACGTGGGTAAATAAAAAAACTAATCGCATATTTTTGATGTACACGACGAGACGAATCTTTTGAGCCTAATTAGGTCATGATAGGACAAAGATTACCACAACCAAACGAAAAGTGCTACAGTGCGCTACAGTGCCAGATGCAACATTTTTACCAAACTTCTCAACCTCTTTTTTGAAACTAAACACACCGATAAACAAAGCTGCCGCCTCCCAATCATTCTGCTGCTGCAGCACCAGCCATGCACTATCCTACTGCACCTGCTTTGGTAGGCTGCTGCAAATGCATATTCTTGCTGCAGAGCTGGAATGCCCTAGAGCAGTGGCCAGTAGCATCAACTGCTCCTCAATGGAGAAAAGGAATGGAATATGTGGCTGTCTTGTCGTCAGATAATAAGCTCACTCCCTGTCCCTGTACTAGCTGAAGACAACGCTACAATGGAGTTGTGTGCCTGCTGCTACCGGAATCATCGGTTGGTTTGGCCACTTGTGCCCGGCAGTTGCCGGAGGGAAAAGCTAGTTTGATCAAAGCGTCTGCTCCTGTATCTGGTGAGGCCGGCCAAGCACCAACTCCTCTGCTCCTTGTTGTACAGTGAGCATGACTGCATGAGAATTTCAGATGAAACCAAACGGGACTGCGTGCGTCTCATTGTCCACAGTCATTGACACCCATTGCCATGGCCTCCTAAATAAAGCAAACTCAATTCCCTCCTCTGCCAGGTAGCCTCTCTGCCCAGCTTGGCCACACCTCTCCTCTTCAACCACCACCATTCGATTCCTCGCCGTCGGGATGGCGGCGTGCTCCCGCCGCCGTCGCACGCCGCCGCAGAGCTAGCCATCGAGGAAGACGAGGCGCGCTTCAGGACGCCAATGGCCAGGGCGTCCCTGCTCGTTCTCGTGCACGCCGTCGTCCTCGCCGCGTTCTTGCGCCCCTGCGCGGCCCAGACCCGCGCCGCGAACATCTCTGCCGTCGAGGCCGCCGTCCGCGACAGCGCGTTCGAGCTGCTCCGCGGCGCGAGCCAGAGCCAGAGCCAGCTCGCCGTGGACGTGCCCCTCCCGGCGAACATCTCCGACGCCGGCGGCGTCGTCGAGGCATCGGCGCTGCGCGTGCGCAGCAACGCGCTCTGGGCTGGCGGCGTCAACGCCACCGCCGGCGGCCCGTCCTCCGGGGTCGCGTTCGCCGTCCCGCCGCGCGTCGTCCCGGCCCCGTTCGCGCGCCGCGTCGCCATCGTCTTCGAGCTCTTCGCCGGGGACGGCGGCGGCGGCGGCGCGGCGCTCTTCGCCGCGCCGCGCGGGTACGCGCTGGCCGCGCCCGTGGTCGGCCTCCTCGCGTACGACGCGTCGGCGGGGCCCGGCGCCGCCCGCGTCTCGCTCCGGGCGCTCGGCGCGCCGGTGCGCGTCGAGTTCGGGAACCTGTCGTCGTCGGCGGCGGCGGGGAAGGGGCTCCAGTTCAACGCCACCGCCGCGCGGTGCGTGACGTTCGCGGCGAGCGGTGACGTCGTGGCGACGCACGCCGTGGCGTTGGGCTCGGCGGCGTGCGCGGTGACCGGCACGGGCCACTTCGGCATCGTGGTGCGGGTGCCGCCTGAGACGCAGACGCCGCCGCCAGCCTCGGGCTCGGTCGTGAGGGCGAGGTGGTGGGCGTGGACGGTGGGGGTCGGCGCCGCCGGCGTGCTGGGGGCCAGCGTCCTGGCGCTCTCCGTGGCCGGCGCGGTGAGCTGGGGCAGGAGGCGGCGGAGGGAGGAGATGGAGCGGCGGGCGATGGCCGGGGAGGATCTGGGGAGGATGACGGTGCGCGGCAGCAGGATGCCGTCGGCGAAGGTGATGAGGACGCGGCCGGAGGCGGAGGAGAGCCCGTCGTGGCGGTAGGCATACCAGAGTTCCTCTCTGCTGCTATGGGTTGCGCCGGCCGGAGCTTTTTTTTCTAATCGTGTGAGGTTTTGTAACGTTCTGCTTCGTTTTTTAGGTGCATTTTTCAGCAGCTCAAGTGCATAAGATACTTGTATAGCAAAATGTACTTCATCTCAACTTCCACTACAATTGGAATGGAGATTTTGCCGTAAAGTAGAGATTTTTTGGTACACTGCAATACCAGAATCATTCCATCGTATATTAGTTTATTTACAATAATTTTTCCAGAAGAGAAGGAGAACTGCACATCCCTATATTAAGAAGAAAACGGCAGGGTGTCATGACCCAGGCCTTGGGCCTTGTAACAGGAATAGGTAGGATTGTGTACTGGGCCTATGAGCCCGTTGGTGTGCTGGGCTTGGCCCATGGCCGAACCTTATATGCTGCTGTTGTCATCGGATGAGGAATCATCAATGAACAATTAACCTAAAACACTTCCTTCTACTGTTCTTCTTCTCCCCCGATCCTGCTTCTGAGACGGCGCCGCCGTTCTCCCCCGCCGTGCGTGTCGCCGGCAACAACCTCCAGCTATCCGTCCGGTCCTAGGATCGTGACATTTGGTTATCAGAGCAGGTTCTATCTTGTGACTTGAGTCCCACCGGAGGTTAGGATTTGGTCCCGATTTGGGGAGAAATTTTTCTCCGATTCGATTCTGGATCCAAGTCCCAGACGCGGTGACCTTGTCCACTCGAGGAGTTGATCTGAGAGCCATTACCGTCCTCACCAAATCCACCACCACCAGATCCGCCGCGCCGCCCACCACCGCCCACCACCGCCACCACCTCCACGCCGGGAACCACCAAACCTCACCGTCAGAATGACGTTGTTTGAAGACAAACTCGATTTGCTCCTGAAGGAAATCAAGGCCTTCAATGATGGCCAGCTCAAGCTGGCGAGGTCTCTCGACGCGCTCAACACCAAGCTCTGCACCACCACCACCATGGAGACCCCGCAAGCTCCGCCCGCAAGGTGTTCGACACCAACTCCAAGCCACGACGAGCGCGCTCCGTCGACCCCGACAGCCACCACCCCTACACCGGCACCTCCGTTGACCCCGCCGTCCACCACCCCGACCTCCATCTACGCCACCAAGCTCTGCTTCCCCATCACCGCGGAGCCCTTGCATGCTTCGCCTGCAAGGTGTTCGACGCCGGGTCGCAGTCACGCGCTGGAAGCATCAATCGCGACATCCACACCAGTACCCACGGTTCCAAGTGTAGAGGATGATCTCCTCACCACCACGCCCATCAAGTGCTCGACGCAAGGCCACAATCCCTTCAATGTCATGCCGTACACATCAACAACAAGTCCTTTTGCAATCTCGGCTCATGTCGTGGAGGAGTGCCCACCAGGCATCAACACGAGGGACTCAACCGAGAGTATGCAGTGCAGGTACATCACCAAACCTACCTCTGCTAGCGCTAGTGATGTTGCGCTGTGCTCTGCTATCGATGTACATGAGATCCAGGAGGTGTTCGATGTACTGACCACTCAAAGGTCCATGATGCAATGGCTGCCATTCACTGATAGTCCAGATGTTATGCAGTCAAGACTACCATGGCCTCCACCTAAGCCATTGGATTTCGGGGATGTCATTTCTCTATTGGTGTGTTGTACTGATGGTTGTGTGTTTGACCGTGGAAAGAACAAAATCGCTAAACTGGCAATTGCAGTCACCAAGCCAGTTATGCACCTCGGCTCTGCAGCTCGTGGAAAGAACAATATGGGTGAACTGACAATTGCAGGCAAGCCTTCAGCCACTTCAGTGGATGTTCTGTTGGTGTGCGATGAAATGCCAAGCAGGCTCGAGTTGTATGGAACTGCAGTGCAAGTAGATAGAAGGATGGCTAGCAATCTGTCACAGCATATCTGGCACGGCATATTTGTGCCAAGTGCTTATAATTTTCATGTGACATGGATGGCAACCTTCTTATTGCAAAATCAGCATTGTGTCTGTGTTTTGGTGCTGGTGCTATGCAGACAGCTGCTTGGATATTGGAGATGTTGGCAGTATATGTTAGTGCCCAATATCAAAGTTATCCAGATAAGACTTCAGACTAAAAACATACAAAGGCATGTAGCTGGGGTGTCAACTGCTCATTTTCTCATCATGCAAATTCAACTCTGTTTCCTTGAGCTTCCAGTTACAGAGAAGGGAATTGTTGCTTTCTCTTTTGGTCTGATCACTTTTACAGAAATGTATGCCTCCAAGAAATGGACCACCAAGACTACTGGTTCTGCTACGTGCAAGACAAGTTTTGTTAAGTGCTGCTACGAGCCAATCAAGCAAATCATCACCACCTGCATACATGATCAGGAGGATAAGTTTGTTGTGACAGTGAAGGCTGATGGGAAGGAGTTGATGGGCAAGACTCTCATGAAGCACGACAGGAGAACCTGGCTGCCAGCTAGTACTGCCCTCCTTGAAATGATGATATTTCACCTGCAAATTTCTGTGCAAAGTCAGCCACCAATTCTTTGCAAAGTACTGCTGATTCAAATTTCCTTCTTGTGGGATCAGATGCCTCCATTCAGTTGGTGTCTATTTAGAGCAAGTAATGGCTGGGAGTGTCATTCAAATTGTAGAGCTGATGCTACTACATTCTACAACTGCACGTGTAACTTTGATGCTGCTGCTGCTAATAAGCTAGCATATATAATTCTTCTCACATTGTTGGATGGACTTGCTACTGGATATGTGAGACCTTGCACTCTCGGCAATCAAACCCATACTAGTCAGTATGTTAAGCTCGTCTTGTTGTCCAATAGTCACTGGTCAGGAATATTTTTGCACAAGGGGATGAGTTCTGGTTGCTACAACTGGGCAGATAATTCTAATTGTATGATTATGCAACTGAAGTGTAGTGGTCCTTTAGAAATCAACATCTACCTTGTCAATAGTGGGGTTCAAATCAACATATCTCCAGGTGTTACAATGGACATTCACATCACATTTTGCTTCCCTATTCTGCTTCCATGGTCTACTGCTGAAGTTATTCAGATAATACTTCATGTTCAGAACATACACTGGCATGCAGCAATGGGCAAGTCAAATTCAGAGAGAGAAAATTCAGAGCAAAATACACCTACCTACTACTGCACTTTTTGGTGGGCTAGTGGTTGTCCTGAGCAGCAATTTATACCTGAACTATGGACAGTTGATAGAGTTGCATGGTAATAGGTGGTGTTTCTGTCAGTTTTGGAAGCCACCATGTCTGTCCCACGGTTTACAAAAATTGCAATCAACTGTCCCAGATTGGGAACAGTGGCTAGCTGACAGAGCAAACAGGACCGATGTCATCCAGCAAAATCTGATCAAAGTCCAGAAGCATATATCCAACTGTCAGTATGAGCTTCCTACTACTGTTGCTGAACCAGCATGCATTTTCTTATCATCAATTGATAGTACATACCATTGCCTATCGTCCACTAGAGGCAGTCTGGTTACCATGGAGATCAAGCTGAAATACAATAGAATGTCATGTCAATTTCTCAACCCTGCTGATCAATTTCTGAATGGCATGATCCTTCTCGGGCATACATCATTGGGAAATATTTTGCTCGTGGAAGCGTGGGCTTCTTCAGTCCTGCATAAACTTCATCTGTTGCACCTCCTTCTAAATGAAGCAAAATTTGGCAATCTTATCTGGAGCAATCTCAACCCTGCTGGGCTTCTCTGGAGAGTTTCTGGTCAGCTGGGATCTCACAACCGTGTTATGCTTCCTCTATATATATTTTCAGAACCCATCAAAATGTGCTTCTGGCAACTACATCGATCAGGCCAAGCCATATCGCGACATACCTCTGCTAGGCTCCAACTCCGCCTAATCATCTGGCTCCTTGAGTTCTATACTCAGGCAGTGGAAGACCCATAGAGTCGTGGTCGAACGATTTCTTGGATATACAAAAGGCAAGTGTTCAACCCTTTTCCTGATGCTTGTCGGTCACTTCAATTCTCAAGCTATAGTTATGCTGAAGAGCGGAAATGGGACAAGAATGAGATGATGCAATTCTCTGATGATGATTATGTTGATGGAAGACCCCACAGCTTGAGGGCAAGCTGCTCCTTAAGGGGAGGGGAATGTCATGACTCAGGCCTTGGGCCTTGTAATAGGAATAGGTAGGATTGTGTACTGGGCCTATGAGCCCGTTGGTGTGCTGGGCTTGGCCCATGGCCGAACCTTATATGCTGCTGTTGTCATCGGATGAGGAATCATCAATGAACAATTAACCTAAAACACTTCCTTCTACTGTTCTTCTTCTCCCCCGATCCTGCTTCTGAGACGGCGCCGCCATTCTCCCCCGCCGTGCGTGTCGCCGGCAACAACCTCCAGCTATCCGTCCGGTCCTAGGATCGTGACACAGGGTTAATTTCGAACATACATACATTGACACTGAAAGAAAACATTGGCCCTAGCATAGGTCGTGATGATTTTTGTGGTTGAATAATAACATGTCCAATGGGACTAATATTATACAAGGTCTTGTCTCATGTATGCAAGATAATGTACTTGGGTGATCAAAGGCCTCGTACCAAGGTCACATAAACATTGTGAAGACTGAAGACCACAAGATTACGAGAAGACCATCAAAGTCTAGAGCAAAATGTTGGTTGTGTCCAACATACGAACGGATGAAAATTACATTCACAAGAAGCTCCTCTGATAGCATCAAGTGTTCATTTGAATTAATTTTGATTGAACTGAGCTCAAGATTTTTGGACAAGGTTACAGAGCTGATCACAAGCTTTCTAACACATCAAGCTCCTCACATGATGCTTTAACCCACAGGACAAGTGGCAAAACTAAGTGAATCACCGGTGAGTCCGCTGCCCTATGCGCACAGAGAGGCAGGGAGCCCTGGTGATAAGCTACGGTAAAGGGGTGAAATTGCTAAAACCTGCTCACTGTCTCAGATTTGCACATACTAATCATCCAGGTTACCAGGTACATGTTTGAATTGTATAAGGTACTAATCATCCAGAATGCACAATTGGTTAAAAAAAACAGAGTGTTGCAGTTACACCACGCATTGTTTGGCTCCAGTGACTGCTCAATACACAAAACAACATAAAGGAGGGACCTGAAAAACCATTATTTCCCCAAAAATTGTATACGCATTTCGACAATTAGACTTATGAGGAATGTAAGTATAGATATGAAGGTTAAAGACTTGATGTGCCTCCCATTTATCCTTTTATTAGCTCACAACTCGAGCAAACAAATGCTCAAGGGTTCCTCTTTTTGCTTCTGTTCAGCACTCGAAGAAGGGTAACAATGACCCAAGAACAGAAGCCGTTCAAAAGTAGCTCAAATGACAGTTGGAGACTAGGAATAGATAACAAAAGCACTTACAACACCTGGTGCCTTTTCTTCAGACTTCAAATAGACGTGTTCTTTGGATGTGTCACCACAGGTTTTTGTACATCTCTTTTAAGAGACTCCACTAATGAACATACACTGGCGTAATTTATCCTAAAAGTTTCCATTCGATGTGTACGACCAGTACTCTTTGACAAGCTCACGGAAAAGAGATCCTTCTGTTTCCATGAGCTTCGTAGGTTTTTCATACTCCACTACTTTCCCTGGAAGCACAACGAACCCATTAGCATGAACTATCAAGTATATACGTGCTGCAATACTGAGTTGATACATACTTTCACATAGTTTGTTTTTTAACAGAAAGATGTTTGCATTCTTTTTTAACAGAACCTTCACAATCTAAAAGGACTAATCACTGCAGAAAAGGTAGTAAAGATTAAAAAACGGTTGTTTACTTGTATCAGCAATATATTACTTCAGGTACAGTCCCTAAATTCCAGATATAGGTGTGCCGATTCATAGAGTAACTAGAGGTGTGACTATTTCTAGCAAGTTCACGAAAAGAACATACCATCACTCATAGCAAGTACCATGCTGCAGTCCATAACAGTGGGTATACGGTGTGCAACAGTGATAACAGTGCAATCTCTGAATTCTGTCCTGATTGTTTTCTGAAGGATAGCATCTGTTGCATTGTCTATAGAGGCCGTGGCCTCATCAAGAACTAAGATACGGCATCTTCTTAAGAGTGCACGTCCCAAACAAAAAAGCTGCCTTTGACCCATGCTCCAGTTCGAACCATCTTCCACAACTATACAACGAAATCTCAGTCAGTGCAGAGAATAAAGAGAATCACATTCACATGTACCATACCATCTAAACAATATTACTCATATTTGTGTGTCTGGAAATGGAAAATCCTTTTTTTATAGAAGTCAAATATACGATATTTTCCTGTGAAAGGAGAAGTTCTTCATTTTACTTGGATCTCATCGATGAGGACTTTTGCCTGTTAAGAGTTTTTTTTTCAAAGCAAATGGGCAGATTATGCCCCTGCATTATAGATGAAGACAAGCAGGAGGTTCAAAGCATAGCACATATAGAGGCATTTGTACTGTCACCCCAACTCTGAATTCTGGATAGTTTGACAAATTTAGTCAGCATATTTCTTTCGTTTGACAAGGGTCCATCCAGAATGCTCTAATTTGTTAAGGGTCCCAAAAAGCAAAAGTATAGATGCATCAATGTCTCCTACCAAGTGAGTCCAATCCTTTTTCCTTCTCCTGGACAGCCTCAAGAAGCTGACATTTGTCAAGAACCTGCATTAGAGTAACAAGTAATCACTTTAGTTATTCCTTTTTGAAGTTTGAGCATTGTACATATTCCATCAAAAAGAGAAATAATTAACCTGCAGTTTTGCATCAAAAAAATAGAGGAGAGAGATAACTTGTTACCAGCATCCCATTGATTCAGTTTACTCATCAGGTCATTCATTGAATATGTTTCTAAAAGTTCTAAAGTTATTGGTGACTAGATTACATTAACCAGGCTGAATCTTGATGATAGCAAATTATTTCAACTTAACATCATGTTCTTTCAAACACTTTTTTCATGGTAAACTAATCTGAACACTGACATTATGATATATTTTTCTTCTGTACTAATAAAATGGGAAGGTCACATGCCATAGTTTCCATAAAGTTCATAACTGAATCTGAATAACGAATAGGGCCAGAAAAAACAAGAGTAGCCGTGTATATTATAATAAGATATCTTACCTCCCATATTTGTTGATCTGCGAATTGCCCAAGCGGGTCTAGATTATATCTTATGGTTCCCTGAAAGAGCGTGGGATCTTGAGGAATGATACCCAAACGTGACCGCAAGTCATGCAAGCCTATTTTGGTGATGTCTACAGAGTCTATAATTATTTTGCCTCCAGCTGGCTCAACAAGACGAAACAATGCACCGATTAAAGTTGTCTTTCCACTTCCTGTCCGGCCGACTATACCTATCTTATCTCCACCTTCGAAAGTGCAGGAGATTCCATGTAGTACAAGAGGAGCATCTTGCCTGTATCTAATCTGTCGATTGAAAATCATGCACATTAATTTGCTAGAACCTAGTAATACCAAAAGATTTCGCTGTACTAGGCATACATGTAGATATTTATCTTTGATTACCTTCAAGTCTCTAAGCTCCACCCTGCCAGCTTGGGGCCAGTCAGGTGATGGTCGATTTTCTTCAATAATCTCTGCTGCTTCACTTGGTATGTCCATGTACTGGTTCACCCTTTCCACAGAGATTATTTGATTTGCAAGCTGGCACTGGTTTTGGATAGAGAAAACAAAGGACATGTTCAGGGATAGCCCATAAGACAACGCCATTCCTACAAAGCCTGCACAGGTACGAACTGGAGTAATTAGTGTTTGATTACAATACTGAAGTCCTGAATAAATTGTCACGGCTTGATTTCAGGAATCTATGAAGGCATAGCAAAATTTTCTTTGAACAATTTATTGCACATCAAATGCAAGAATCATAGGTCATAAAACTTGCTGCCTTTTTTTAACTTTGCCCAATATCTGCATAGTTGTAGTGAACTAGTGGCATTTACAAATTGCAACTTCTATAAAATGCTCACCAGGGCTAAAAGTTCCTGGAGGAAGAAGAGCCATGACAAAAGCAGAAAAAGAAAGAACTGCTGCACTCATTGTCTCCAGACGTTGAATCAGCCACTCAGTTGATGCAAAATTATAGAAGTATGGACCAGCATTCTTGTCAATAAGCTCCAAATTTTTTTCAAAGAAACGACCTTCTTCCTCAAAGGCCCTTATTGTTATAGCCCCAGCAATCGATTCTCCCAAGTGATTAGCCAGAGCAGATTTGGTAGTGCCATTGATCCTCATCAGTTCCTTAGCTGACGCTAAATAGTACCTCTGCATGACCAGGCATAAGGAATTTCAATCAATGGGAATTGTGAATGTAAGACCATACAATGTTTCACTCTGAACTAATTAGCTTGTCCTAAACATCATATATTTAAAAATGAAGGGAGTATTTTAAAACAAAATTTTAAAAACATCATATATTTATCTTCTAAAAACAAAATTTTAGCCAACAGAAAGCACACAAAATTACCTGCAACCTGATTGCCAAAACAATCATTGGAACAGAGACGAACAGAACTTGCCAGGTAACAACAGCCAACACCCCCAGATTGCTATATGCATTTATGCTGGCCCCAACACTAAACATGAAGGTAAATGGAATATCAAGGTCAACAATACTCAAATCTGAAGAAACCTGCATGAAAAAATAGAAAGTTCATCCATCAATAGAAGAACTCCAAATGTAAAATAGAACTTTGGTTTATCATATTATTTCTCTTCCCAATTTGTTCAAGGATTCTCATTGACTGCGAGGAGAGACGTCCACACTAAAGTTAATATGTAGGAGGTGCGAGTTGAACCCTGACAGTTTGGGTGACAACCACCCCCACTACCAAATACATCTCAGGGAGATTATGAATTTGTTTAAGAATTCTTACCCTGCTAAGTACCCTTCCAAGAGGAGTAGAATCATAAAAAGACATTGGTGCACGGAATAATGAGTCGAGTAACTGGGAAAATAAGGATCTTGACGTCTGGACCCCGAGAACAACAAGTGCTAACGATCTAGATAGCAAGAAGAACAGCGTGCAGACTCCAATAGCAATGTACACAGAAATCAACTTAAGTGTACTAACATCAGGATTCTGGACATTAGCAGCCATCCATGAATTCTGTGATATTTGCCCACATACGAAAATTATATGGGAAATAATACCCAGTGAGGCATAGAAGAAGCCTTTCTTCTGACGCAGATAGATGATATAAGGCTTGAGACCTGTATCACCCATTTCTCTTTCCTCTGTCTTGATCAGTTGATCTGCTAGTGATGGCTTCACAGACTCTTTATAGCTGCATCCTTGAATATCACTTGCCTCCTTGATTGATATTCCCTTTGCTCTGTGGGGGGACACTTTGTTAAGATCTGAAACACCATTAGTATCTTTATGGGCATTTACAAGGTTCTGAAATTCTTGACAATATGTCAATAGATCTTGATAAGGTGCAGAACGAATAATTTCGCCATCTGACATTAACTGCCAAAGAAAAAAAAACTAGTTTTCAGATGGCATCAACAAACAAATACAGTAAAAAATAAAAATAAGCATGGGACCAATATCTTTGCAAAGATTTTTTTTTAAATCCTGAACTGTTTATTGGTTATGAAATTAGCAACTTGTGATGCTTAGTGTTAACATTCTACTCCCTATAGCTGTTTCATTTTTCTCTCGAATGGGCAAGATAGCTGCATCATTATCTATTAAAGAAAGGGAGTCTAAGAAGACTCATACTACACGCCAATTAAAGCAGGGTTTAATACATGGGCCTCGCCGAGGAAATAAATTAAAAGAGAAATAACCATCAACATATACATGCAAAAGTGTTTGATTTAACAGGATATCACTCATTCATCAGCTTGAAGGCTGGAACACTAAAATCATCATAGATATGTTTGATGAAATGAGAGGGGTGGGGGGAGGGGACACTTTAGGATCATGTATGAAAGCATACCAGAATGGTATCAAATACAGGCAGAAAATCAACTTGGTGGGTTACCAAAAGGACAGTCTTGTCAGATAGAGCTCCCATGACATATTCCTGTCAAACAAGTAAAAGTTTTAAAACAGTCTATAATCAACATTTGCAATCCACAATTGTTGTGTGCCACTTACATTAAAGAGACTTGTTGCTGTATGGGCATCAACAGCGCTGAAAGGATCATCAAGAAGATAGATGTCTGCATTTTGGTATAATGCACGAGCAAGCTGAACACGCTGCTTCTGACCACCACTAAGGTTTATCCCCCTCTCCCCAATTTGAGTACGGTCTCCATATGGCAGCATTTCAAGGTCCTTTACTAAAGAACACCTCTCGAGTGTTTCTTGGTATCTTTGCTTGTCCATTCTAGACCCAAAGAGAATATTGTCCTGCACGCTTCCTGTTTGGATCCATGCATTCTGAGAAACATATGCTATTTTCCCACAAACTTGGATCTGAAAGATTTGATTTGTAGGCATCAATTAGAATGCTTAATTTTGCACCACCATCAAGCAAAATAACTATAGCACGTTAGCAACTTTGCCAAAAACAAAAATGCTGCAACGTGTGCAGTGTTTTGAGGAAGAAATTAGAAACCAAGTTATGAAGTGCACATAGCAGTAATGTACTGCTTAACTAGGCAAGTTTGTACTTGCAATTGAGGGGTAAAGATTATGAAAGTTACAAAAGTTGTCCCTAAATAAAACAATATTCGAAGTTCCAATTTCTTGGAGAAAGCGAAGTATATCATAAATTTACACCTCTATGATTTTCCATTTCATAGAAATGAACGTTATAGGAAAGCATACCTTGCCTTCAGTTTTCGGAACCTCTCCAAGAACTGCAGCCAAAAGTGTTGACTTTCCTGATCCTACCTCACCACAAATTGCAACCTTCTCTCCAGCTTTGGCTACCAAATTTATGTTCTTTAGAGTTGGTTTTGATGGGTTCTCTTCCCATGAGAAACTGCAGGAGTTTATCACTATTGGATATTCAGTGCCCACACAGTATTTCTTCCTAACTTGTCCATTCAGCTCAGGCGCGTCAAGGAACTTTGTTATCCTAGTGAAAGCAACTTTAGCTTGTATCACAACTCCAATTACATCTGGTATCTGCCTAATTGGATCTTGAACAAGGCGCAGAGTTGCCACAAAAGTGAAGACATTGCTAGCATCAAGTGGAATTTTTAAAAGATAGCATGACAAGAAGGTTGCAGCCGAAACCAAAACAGGTGATGTCCAGAATAGGAAGCTGTTATATGATTTCCTTAGCTGGAATGCTGACAACCACTTGTATTCAACCTCCCTTAACCCCTCGATGACCTTCTTGAAATGAGTTTCCCATGCATAAAGTTTCAAGACCTTCATATGAATTAAAGACTCCGACATGGCCTTCAGTCTCACATCTTGTGCTTCCATAAGTTTACTCTGAAATTTGTGTTGCAGCTTGGCCAGTGGAGCATTGCAGAGTACAGTGATAATGATGACAGCCAGTGATGCAATCATAGCAAGACCAACTGCATTATACAGAATTACTAGAGCAATGCAAAGTTGGACACTTGTGGTCCATGTCTGATGGAACCAGTATGGGAATTCACCGATCCGGTAGGCATCAACAGTAACATAGTTCATGATCTCTCCAGAAGAATGCTTCATTTTTGCTGAGTTTGATAGCTTCTGTTGTTTCTTATAGATGGCAGCTGATAGGAATGACCTCACCTGGAGTCCTAATCTCCGAGTGCGGAAATACCACTGTCTCTGTGACAAAGACTCACAACATTTCAAAACAAACATTGTTGCAGCTAACACAAAGCCTTCATATTTGAAGGACCCTTTCCCAAGTGAAACATTGATGAACGCTTTTAAAAGCACTGGACCTGATGATAATGTGAGCACCTTGAGCAATGAAAAGAAACCTGAGATCAAAATTGCACGTTTGTGACAAGAAATGATAGTCCAAAAGACTGACAGAGTGCCATGTGGCTGCAACTGCTTCTTGATGTTCAGCTTCTCCAGAAACATTAAGTAATGGTTATATGCTCGATCTGAGGCACCTAAAAGTGGCATGTCTTTCTCCTCAAGGGGTTTATCATAACCCATCTTCATCAAAGGGTTTAACCACCAAAACGTCATGACGCTGAAAAAACCAGCTTTAGAAAAAGGGGTTACATGACTCTCGGAATCAACCATATCATCAACTGTCTCAGCATTCAGGGGCTTATATAAAGCACTTGCAATTCCTCCAAAATCATCTTCCCTGATGTGCCAAATCCCATAAACAAGGAGCAGTAGTGCACCTGGTAGAAATATAACATCTAGACATCCCTTCATGGTGACAGCCTTGTCTGCAACCATGTTAACAACCGAGGAGAAGCAGATGAATGCAGCATAGATGGTGAGCAGAACTGACAAAATCCGAAGAACTGCAGCTCCAAGGAGCTGTGCCCTGATGCTGAAAGTGAAACTGATAAGGATCAAACACAATCCCTGAGACAAGGCTACCAACCACCAATGTGGCAGGTAAAGAGAGGCATCCTGGCTGAAGCTCCTCCCCAGCATCCACAATCCAAGGCCAAGATAAATCAGGCCCAAGCAGCCGTTGAACACCACGCCAGCCAACTGCAGTGGCGAACTGAGCGCAACAAGCTGCCGTTCAGATACTCTGCTCTTTGGGATTCTGACAAGCAGCTGGATTGCAACTACGATGGCGACCAGAGCTGCGATACCAATCACGAGAATGTGATTCATGCAAGTGGAGGAGTCGAATATGTCCTTCCATGTGCAGGAGACTGCAGCCTGCTTGGAGCAAACATGGCTTCCGCACAAATCCATCATCCATGAACCTGATGGACAATTTATAAGAAAAGAACTTCAGAATAATAATTTTAATAAAGAATTGATACGGCATCCCCGTCATTTAGGGGTTGTTATCAGCACAAAGACGATGTAATTATTGCAAGCAAGAAGAGAAAGGCGAGAAGAGGACTAACTTGCTAGGGAACCCATGTCTGCAATAATCCCTATCGAACCGTCGTCGCGTGGGTCAGGTCCCCTTCAAGCGCCTGCTGCAATCATACGAGTTTAGTCAGGGGAAAGAACAGATAGAAACGATCTCGAAATTTTTTTTCTCCGAAAACGCAGGAAAGCTCCGATCATTTAAGAAGATGAGTATAGATGACAAAAGGGAAAGAGATCCCGTACAACACAACGCCAACTCACCCACACGATCTCGAATTCATGCCATGCAGCTACAAAAGCTCTGCGGCAGACACGGCAAAGATTTCTGGGCACTAACCCACAAACGGCGGTGTTCTTCGTAATCCCATTAGCACAACAAAAACAACAACGGCGACGACAACAAAAGTGAAAAGGAAAAGCGAGTGCGCTCAATCGCTCATCACTGCACCAGATCAATCAAAGACCAGATCAGGAAGGAAATCACTCTCAAATCCCGAGCCTTCTAATGGCATTTATACCCCGTATCAATTAACCAAACACGACGACTCCCAACAAACCGCTTACTTTTTTTTCGTCTGCAAGCTGGACTCGCCGCCCCCGTGGAGACGCGTCCGCCCCCCCTCCTCCTCCTCGTGTTCTTCCCCGTGCGCCAATATTGTAACGCCGCGCGCCGAGCGCCGGCCTCGCTCGCTCGCTTGCCCCCTGGAAGGTCTTCTCTCCCGGCCCGCCGGCACCGTCTCACTGGAGTGGCCGTCTCACCTGGGGGCGGGTTATAGGAGGAGGACTGGAGGAGGCCACGGGTAGGAGCGCGCGCGTGTTCCCGGAGACAGACGGGTGGTGCTCGGCCGGGGCGCCTCGATCCGTCACCGCTCACGCACGTACGTCGCGGCGCGGCGCGGCGCCTGCTGGTGGAGGGGCGGGGGCCGGGGGTTCCTCGTCGCTGTTATGTACGCTGCGCGCGTGGGCGTGGCCGACGACGCTGACGCCGAGGCGAGGTGCCGTGCCCCGCATCGCTTCCCCTCTCCGGGTCCCGGTCTCCCAGCTGAGTCCCTGACGAGCTGACCCGGCGCTCTGGAGTCTGGAGTCGTGGTAGCTGGACGGCTGGCGGGCGGCGGCACGTGATTTTCCGGTGGCCGTCGCGTGCACGCGGGCCGCTAGCTGCTGCACGGCGCGGCGGCTTTTTACCGGGAGTGAAGTGATGATGATTGATTTGGGTGAGTTTCACGAGGGGTAAAAAGGTCACGGTTGCAAAGAAATATTTACTCCGCGAATAAGTAGTGGAGTACTCCGTAGTGTCCAGTGTGCATGCATGACGTACTAAATCAGTAGTACTGTGATAATAACCTTTTCTTTTTAGAATCAGACTGTGATAATAACCTACTCCGAACATACGGAGTGTATAGTAGGTCTTTATTTCATGGTTCTGGTGGCGTAACATTTTTGCCCATTGAACATTTCCCCGGTCAGCCGGGGCGTGACTTGGGCCGGCCTGCACGGCTGCACGGCACCAGATATTCGTCGCAACTACTACTCCGTGAATCGTGCACGCTAGAGGACGGCCTGCGGCAACTGAAGCGCATACTCCAGGTCGGGAGAAAAAAGCGGATCCGCTCGGTCGCCCCCGCTCAGGCGACGCGGGCGGCGACAGCGCCGCCCCACCGCCGAGCCCCCCTCCCTCACCTCCCCTCCCCTGCCGCCGCCGGAGAGGTCACCGGAAGTCCGCGTGGACCTCCAGAATGGCGGCGGCGGGGCGACATCGAGCGCCTGCGGCGTCTCCGGGGCGGCGGAGCCACGTCCGACGTCGACGGCGGACACAGCGTCGACGGTGGCGCGGGGCCCAGATCCGGCGTCCTGTGGGTCGGATCCTGCCGTTCCTTCACCGGATCCGCGGCCAGTGGGACTGATGCGGCGCCACGGAGGAGCGTCCGGCGCGGGGGCGCTTCGACGCGTCTAGCAGAGGCGTTCGACGCCCATGGCGCGTGTGGCCCTGGGTGGGGGGCTTGCACGGAAGGCATTGAGGCGTGGTGGCGCTGGATACACAGAGTTGGAGGCGACCTCTTGGGTGATCTCACCGGCATTTCCGACGCGGCATGGAGATCTCGTTCTTCCCGGCGCCAGGCCGCTTAGGCAGTTCCGTGTGGTTCGCCATGGGTGTCTTCGGGGATCCGGATGCAGATCTGACGTCGGCTTGGCCTCCAGTGCTGACTCCTCTCCGGCAGATGCGCCTTCGGCTTTGGTGTGGTGTTGGAAGGGCAAGCTTCGGACTTCGCAACTACAGATACTCTCGTGATGACATCTTCAATTTCGCCTTTATTTTCATATAGACCAAAAGACATGAGTCACCTTGGCTTCATTCACGGTTTCTCTTACTCGAAAACGGATTTCATCTGCAAGTTATTCCTGGTGGATTATGCACGGGTACCCAGTGGCTACTTTGCAACATTGTATCTCAGGTTACAAATTCAGATGGTCTGCCGGAATTCGAGTTCGTGACCGTTTAAAGTGGGTCAGGTCTGGTCTATATCGAAGCATTGGCCTGGTAAGAAGGGAGAAGCAACACAGTGTGACTTTGACGTGGTGGTAATTGTTATTAATTCATCGGTTCTGGAAAAAAATTCCTAGGTCTGACCTTAATTGGTTAAACTTGGCAGTGACCTTGTTAAAGGCATTGTTTGGATTAAGATGAATTACTCCCTTGGGTGAAAACATTTGATCTGGTCTTAATTGGTTGGGTAACTGCAATGTCGGCACGTGCGCGTGTCGTTTCTTCGTTGGAGACGTTGTCTCGGGAGCCTACTTCATAGTATAAGAGCTGCTTTGGTCTGTGAAGCGGACGAAGGTGAAGTCGCTTGTGGTAGTTTGCTGCGACATGATCTTTAGGTCATGATGCTCTTATTTTTTGTTTCTTTTTATGGGCTATGTGCATCTTAATTATGCAGAGGCCGGGTTGGATCTTATATAATTATATCATCTTGATGTAATTGTCTAAGATCAATAAAGCTTCCCTTTTCCAAAAAAAAAGAGGACGGCCTACTGATCAGCCATGTTTATTTGGGGTGGGAAAATATTTTCACCCCATTTGACTACTAATTAAGGGTATCAAATAAAGTCAGTTTATAACACTACATTCACAACTCCGGGTTAATTCACGAGACCTATCTAATGAGGCCTTTGACCGCACGATTTGAGGATGGTTACTGTAGCATTACTGTAGTAAATCATGGACTAATTAGACTCGTTAGATTCATCACGCAAAATTTCACCCATCCCTAAAAAAGTTTCGTAAATAGACTTCAAAATGAACATCTATACATGCAAGATTCCTTGAATTTTTTTTTTCCGGTTGTTTGTGAAACACGGCCGGCCAATGTGCTGCTGCAGTGGATGTGGCCCCGGCCGGCCTGTCCAGACTCAAGACTCCAGCACAGGCAAGCAAGGCGACGGGGCGGCGGCAGTGCCGAGTTGAGTTTTGTCCACCGCCGCTAGCTCCCGTCCACCGTCACCGGCCCTCGTGTCGTCTTCCCGGTGTCCCAACTACTCCTGTTTATAGCCGGTGAGACGCCCAGAAAATTAAAGTCTGCAATATAGTCCATCAATAGATCGAGTACGCGCCAACACTGGATCGGAGCCAAAAAGTCGCTTTCAGCTGCATCAGGGGGCATCCGTTTTAAATTTGGGCACATACGACCTATACGATACGAGAGCAAAGCTTGGACAGCATCAGCTAACTATACATATACATATAGACCTCTTTAAAGGGGGCGGCCGGCCAGGCGGGCCACGCCATCCAAAATTTATTCACCCGTCCGATTTACATCTTGCGGTAGGAAAATCGGCGGCGTTTCGGTTTTCACGTGCTGCCATCCGTCTGCTCGCCATTGGTTGGAACGCTCCCGAAGCTGCTTCTGATATTGATACATCCGAAGCGTCGCGAAGCGCTCGCAGAAAAAATCTCCCTTCTCCCTGGCAGCCGCTCCGACTCGCCTTCTCGCCGCCGCCTCGCCTCCTCCCTCCGTCGCCCCTCTCCTCTGCCCCGCGCCGCCGCTCCCTCCCAGCGCCACGCCGGCGACCTCATCTTCCCCGCGTGGATTGAAAGAAGGCGGCGGAGGCGTGCGTCGGATGGGCGAGATCCAGACCTCGGTCCGCCTCGCCCTCCCCGGGGAGCTCGCGAAGCACGCTGTCTCCGCCTCGTCTTCTCTAACGGTGGTGGACAGGCGAATGCGGCCGCGGAGCGCCGGTGGTGGGCGGGTGAGCACGGCCGCGTAGCACCGGCGCGCGGCGGAGCTTGCGGTGGACGGCGAGCGGCTCCGGTGCCGGGCGGTAAGCGCGGGCGAGGAGGAGGCGGAGGTCGGCCGCCGCGGGCCAGCTCAGCTTCGACACGGCGGCGGCGGCTCCGAGCGTGTGGGACCGAGCGTCACTGCTGCTTCCTCTGCAGGACGACGCGGCGGCGACCACGGCGGTGGGGCAGCGGGGCGCCGGCGGCCTCCTCCCTCAGCGGCTCCCCTCCCCTCCCCTGCTCGTCGCCGCTGCGGGCCACGGCGGCCATCCCCTCCACCGGCACCCATCTCTGCGTGGCGGCTCCGAGCGGCGACGGGGTAGCAGCGGCGGCGGGCCAGCAGAGGGCACCGCGCCGACGTGGCCGTTTCCCGTTCCCCTTTCTCTCTCTCTCTCTTTATTTGTGGTGTCAGAGCTCCTATGACGTGTGCAGTTTGGTGTATAGAGCGCCACTGCAGGCCTCAGAGTGGGGAATGAGCCCCGCCGTGGTGCGGCGCGCGGCGGCCGGCGGCCGCGGTGGGTCCTCCCCGGTAGTATCTCCATGGTTGCTTTCTTTTTCACTGAAATTTTTTATACATGTTGTTGCTCTCTTCTGGATCATGTAGATGGACAATAAGAAGCGTAAAAGGAGTCAATTGTTGATGCTTATTACTACTGCAGCAGCATATGCAGCTTCATGTAGATAGAACTCCCCTTGCCCGAATCTGAGTCCCTATATATGCTCGAATTGAGCTGTCCTCTTTGTCTTTTCTACTCTATCCTTCCCCAAATTATATACCAGATTTCTTCTCTTCTTCTTCCAAATTGCATTTGCATAGATTCAATCCATGGCTAACCTCCTTTCTTCTGTGACATGAGGGTTGTATTGCACACAGGAGGCAGATGGCCAACTCCGACAAGGTAATTTGACGTTTGCCCCCTTTTTCTTTGGGTTATGTTTATGTACATATGTATTTTTTACATTATCTTTCTCTATACTTGAGATCAGTTGACACACATAATAGCTGTCTACCTTCTTATTTCCTTTTTCTTGAGAGCGTATACCGTGTGCTGCAAATTATGTGTCATCTGATTACCCATTTGTTCCTTTCCAACAGTTTTAGTGAACAATGAACCGTTGACAAGTTAGATGTTCTAAGAGCATAACATCCATGCTATGTCCATATGCTTCTGTTAGTTATCTGCTTATGTTGACATGTATATATTCTGCACTAGCCCACTGCCACCAATGCCATTACTGATCTGTGATATGCCTTCTTATGATTATTAACTTACATGCCAGGTTATGGTTGTGGATAAAGTATAGGCTACAAATAATTCCTGAGGATGGGAAGATTTAGGTTCTAAATGAGTCTTTTGACAGAAATGATTAGTGCCTAATGATTTGATGGTGGCGTGTTCTTGCAGATTCGGTTTGTCTGGCCAGCACGCCATTATTGGCTAATTTTTGGTGGTGTTTCGACTGTGCCTTCATGTAAGCAATGTAAGATTTCTATCTACATTTACCCTGCTTATGCTGTTCATGTGGCCTGGCATGCAGTAGTTCAGTAGCGAGGTTATGTCAGGTTCAACAAAACGGTAACATGAATAGGTGACAAAAGATACTGGCAGAGTGGCAGCACATGTTGAGCTCAGAATCAAGGTGAATATGGCCCTTTTGAGTTTTGATATCAAATTTACTAATTTTTTGTTAACTCAGTATGTAGTACTTTTCTTAAAACAATGATATGATGGCATGGTTATGATGGAATGGGCTGAAGATATTTCCATGGATTTATGTTAGAACATCTCTGGCAAATGGATTCAAATCCATTTAATATTAAGGTTCCCACTATTTTATTTTTCTCTGTTTCATTTGGCTAGAAGAAGTATATTAGTACCGATCTTCAAGAACAAGGGAGATGTTCAAAGTTGTACTAACTACCGTGGGATTAAGCTGATGAGCCATACGATGAAGCTTTGGGAGAGGGTTATCGAGCATCGCCTTAGGAGAGTGACAAGTGTGACCCAAAACCAGTTTGGGTTCATGCCTGGAAGGTCGACCATGGAGGCGATTTTTATAATACGACAACTCATGGAGAGACATAGGGAGCAAAAGAAGGACTTGCACATGGTCTTTATTGACCTCGAGAAGGCATATGATAAAGTACCAAGAAATGTTATGTGGTGGGCTTTGGAGAAGCACAAAGTCCCAACTAAGTACATTACCCTTATCAAGGATATGTACAAGGATGCGATGACGGTTGTCCGCACTTATGGTGGAGACAGTAGTGATTTTCCAAATAAAATAGGTCTGCATCAGGGGTCAGCATTGAGTCCTTATTTATTTGCTCTGGTGATGGATGAGGTCACAAGGGATATACAAAGTGATATCCCTTGGTGTATGCTCTTTGCTGATGATGTGGTGCTAGTTGATGAGAGTAGAGCAGGTGTTAATAGGAAGTTAGAGTTGTGGAGGCATACGTTAGAGTCCAAAGGTTTCAGACTTAGCAGGACTAAGACCGAGTACATGATGTGCGATTTCAGTGGGACTAGATATGAAGATGGAGATGTCAGGCTTGATGGGCAAGTGGTGACCGAGAAAGATACCTTTAGGTATTTAGGATCGATGCTGCAAAAGGATGGTGACATTGATGAAGATGTTAGGCATAGAATTTCAGCCGGTTGGTTGAAATGGCGTCAAGCTTCTGGTGTCCTCTGTGACAAGAGGGTACCACAAAAGTTAAAAGGTAAGTTCTATAGGACGGCGATTCGCTCGGCGATGCTATACGGTGCTGAATGTTGGCCTACTAAAAGGCGACATATACAACAACTGAGTGTAGCAGAGATGCGTATGTTGCGTTGGTTTTGTGGTCACACAAGAAGGGATAGGATACGGAATGAAGATATTCGAGATAGAGTCGGAGTGGCACCAATTGAGGAGAAATTGACGCAACATCGGTTGAGATGGTTCGGACATGTCCAACGGAGGCCTCCTGAGGCGCCGGTGCGTAGTGGGGTTCTACAGCGGGCCAATAATGTTAAGAGAGGTAGAGAGCGACCCAAACTAACTTGGGACGAGTCGGTTATTAGAGACCTTAAAGAGTGGAATATCTCTAAGGATTTAGCTATGGATAGGAGCGCTTGGAGACTAGCAATTAATGTGCCTGAGCCGTGATTTTTGGGTCTCACCTCTAGCCTACCCCAACTAGCTTGGGACAAAAGGCTATGTTGTTGTTGTTGCTGCTGCATTTGGCTAGGCCTTCTACCCGTTGATTCACATGCTAAATGATGTGCATATGATTTCTTAGTTGTAGTTAGTTGTCTGCCTCTGTTCCTCTACAATGATGCCAACTTTTGTTTTTGATAACCATCTTTTTTCGTCCACCAGAGGATACTCATGGGTCCTTTAATTTGGATGTACTGGGTGCCATAAATTTGTGACAGGAGATCTTCAATCAGTCAAAATTAGGCATATGTGTGAATTGTCCACATATCTCCATTTTCCTCCTCCCTTTTCCCAAAATTGCGCAATAGGTTAACAGGCACAAGATATTTGTCATTGGCGCCAGCTACCTATCCTTGCTGCAACCTTCTTCTGCTCACTATTCCTTGCCGTATGCATCCATAATTCATGTAGTAACTGAGGATGGGTCTTTATTTTGTGGGGTTAAAATAGAAATACCAGGGCATGTCCGCGTCAAAATCCAATAGCTGGTTATGAGGCTGCAGGCTGTTTATCACCTCCAATCTATATATAGATTTATTGTTATGGATTATAGTTTTCGGGTGATGATAGTTTATAGAAAAATTGCAGAAGCGGCATTTGCAATGGCAGCAAAATTTCATGTTGTACCGCAAATAGTTTCAGAAATCATGAATTATGATTTCTTACCTAACAATAGTGCTGCCACTATGTGCATGTGTGTAAGGCAGCTGCTTCCAAACAATTGTACCATTTCAATTCAGTTGTCAAATTTTCTTTATTTGTTAATGTTAACTTATATTGTCCTACTCAGACTCCACCTCTAAGTTCATATGTGGTTGAAACTCCAGACAAATATGCGCCGCCTCGGTAAGTGCCATAGTACTATTTATTTTCAATAAATACTTATACAGATACTTCTTCCCTATATGCCTTTATTTTGCTTTCTCTTGTATATATGCACATATGAATATATTTCATTGGGTTGCTATCTAGGAATTCCACTCCCATTTCAGATGAACATTCAGCAAGAAAAAGATTGATCTACACTGAACCTGTTAATGCAGAGGTAAGAAAAAAAAAGAAGAATAAACAAATAAAAGATGTAACATGGTTTTCTTCAGATTCTCTTAACAAAACTAACAGATTAATCTTGGATCATTTGTACTTTATTATTCTTATCTTCATGTTATGTAGAATCAAGCAATTGATGATCAGCTCAAAAAACCAAGGACAGACAAACTTACTGAATCGACAAACTCAAGATGAATCAGAATTACCAGACAAGGTTAGCTTTTACCACTCACTGCATCATCAAGTTCAATAAAGTTCTTTCACGAAATTATTGCAAAAAAAACACGCTATCATCCAATATTTTTTCTTTTATTTTTCAAAGTAAGCGTGAGCAAGATAAAATGACCGTGCAAAAAAACTGCAGATTTTAAGCTCTCATGCTCCCACAAAAACAAGTGAATCAGTGAGTGTTGCTACTTCCGTCCACTTTAATAAAAATGTGTACTGCGTTTGATATTAATTCACTGTTCCTCTTATTGTACTATCTTTTTTTAGTCATAAACAGATGATGTGACGGAGTCGCTTTTGAAGATGTGGTTATCTACGACAGATAATATGTTCAGTGTTTCTTATACCATCGTACCTTTTTAGTATTTAGTTTGTAAATATGTATCTAAATTAAGTTCAGTACGAAGACCTGCAGTGCCTTCTCTGTTTAGACCAGTAACTATGGTACCATCCATACTCTTCATAGCTGTATATGCTGTCAGCGCTGAAACATCCATATTGTGTTGAACATGAACGATATACAGCTATCCAGAAACAAACTTTAGATGTTCTGTAATATATTACCAACTGCTTTATGTAAGTAAATTATCCTGCAGTTGTTTTGTGGTAAACAAAGGCATAAGTACAGTAAAATTTCAATGCATCTTATAAGAACTACCCTACGAGTCCTGTCAAATTCCAATGATGCAGTGAATCAATTTCCCTATTACAGCTCTCGCATTGGTTATTCTAACTGTATTTTGTGTTGCCATTTCTTTTTTCTATGGTTTACACAGGAACTAATAGTTAAACCATATTAATCGAAAGGAAATTTTCAGCAAGGTCACCCAGTAGCTATCGTTGCAGATCAAGGATGAAGCAGTTATTCATATTCAAGAGAATGATTTTGAACAAGCTCATAACACAATGTTCTTATGCTATAAATTCAGCATATAATTTCAAATTCTCATCTGTCCAGCGCGCGTCAATCACTAGTATATACAACAAACATTGACGACGACATGGATCATGATGGCCAAGGCCAAGCTCTCCTCGTCGCCGTGGCCCGTGTCTGTTGACTCTGTTCCACCGTGCGTGGGGGCGAAAGCGACCCCTTGGACTGGCGCGAGGCGCGAGTTCCACGCGCTCGCGGCGGCACAAGCTAGCCACAAGGCGAGGTGCAGCGCCTGCCGTAGGGTGTTGTTGTAGTGATATGAGCAACCGTACCCAATCAAGTGATTTCACAACCACATGTTTACTTTACTTGTTCAGACCACTTCTTGAACGAATGAAGCTACCACCTACACGTACGTACGCCCAGGGGATTTTCAAATTTGTCACTAGCGCGCTAGGGAAAATAAACAAAACACGAGTCTTGCAGCGACGAAGAGAAATTGCATTGGCAAGACAGAGACAGACTAGTGGGGTTTTTTTTCATTCTTCAGTACTAGCTACCGTACACGGAAAACTGAATGGCCATGTTCGCTTGACTTATGCTTATTTAACCATCAGTATTTTTCTCTCACAACGAATCAGGCAACGGGCCTATGTCCGAATCGGTCCTGGCCTCACCAAATCTATTATTATGATAATATATAATTAATCTGCTTCTTCTGGCTAGCAAGAGAAGTATTTCCATCCATTAAAAAAAAGCTAGTAGTCTAGTCTAGCTTGATTGGATCCGGACCGTGGGAACTGCCGGCAACTTGCTGCCACCACACGATTAGCAGCACCGGGTCTTTGTCGTTTCCTTGCGAATCGTGCATCGGTGAGTACTGTATTCTAGTCTTGTGCTCCGTATAGTATTCGTATTAGCGGCGGGCAACGGCGCTGGGTTATATTCATATTCAGCTACTGTACGTTTTACACCGTACGAGCTGAGGGAACCCAGTTCAGGCATACTAATTCCCATTCATCCAAGCAAAAGGTCAGTGCACAAGCATCGCTATCATAAAGCTAACATCACATTGATAACGGTAGGACAGCATCAACTAGCATCAAGGCCTTTGCTTAGATCCCAAAAGCAATTCTCAAATTTACTATGCAAAAAGAAGATTTTCCATCACATCAAAATGTCATAACATGCATGGAGTACTAAATATTTTAGTAGATGAAAGCAAAAACTAATTGCACAGTTTTGTTGTGCTCTGCGAGACGAATATTTTGAGCCTAATTAATCAATTTTTGGACAATTTTTCATAAATACAAACAAAATATTATAATGACGCAATGATTACGAAGTGACATCAAACTTCCAAATTCAACATCTAAACAAGGCCTAGCACCTACCGTTATCAATGCGAAACAGCAACAACGATCAACATGTGAACGCCCAGGAAGAGAGGGTCGGCGGCAAAGGTTGTCAGGATGCTAATCCTGTTCGTAGAATCTTATGATACCAATTCTACGAAAACGAAATGATCCCGGCAAATCTATCTCGGCATCCTAATTTCAATATAATCCCACAGGATTGGTGGATCGATCCTGATCCCGTGTTTCTAACAAAAAAAACTATAACCATCTAAAATTAGATGATTAATATGAGAAATTTAGTTTTATCGGTTTATTCACATGGATGCGTACTCACCTATATGAATATACATGGTAAATCCTACCATATAAGCACACATGTAATTTTTTCCATGGTGTAATTAATAATTAAGCCGCACTTATTTTTCATAGTGACAATCCATATTTAACTATATTATCATGATAGTTTGGTTGATACTTCAATATGTATAACCACCCTCCCAATTGCAATTTATTTTGATTTTTTTGTACCCTTTGAGATTGGAGGAGTCACCATATGTGTCTCGCACTGAAAGAATAGTGCACCCTAAATATTGAAATAAATCCATAAAAATATGACACATGTGTCGAATCGAGAACTCGAACCCGGATAGATAGGTTCCACCACAAAAAAACCTTACTAACTGACTACAAACAATTAACATACTCTTTTATTTACATGTTGTGACACATTTATATATGTGAGTTTGTAAGTGATTGTGAATGAGTTGTCCAAAAAAACGTCATTCTAAAAGTCCAAGGACAGATTAACAAGTGACATGACCTTGATTTTTCATATTTATTAGCCATATTCGGTATTAATTAATTGTCATTGCACATACAACTACCAAATAGAGTAAAATAACTTATTTTTTGAATAAAATTTAAATCCTGGAGAGACTTATTTGCCAATGGTGGTATTCGTAGTTAAGTGGATGGAAATAACGTGAATAAGTCCACCTCAAGTCTATGAAAATCATTACTCTAAAAAAATGTTTATGAAATCAGTTGAGTTTATTAAAAAAACAATATTAGAGCCTTAACAGGCTAGAGACCCGCAACTGCTAGTGGTTAGGTGCCCACTGATAGATGGATGATCGCCTCCATTCATATCCAGCGTTCAAACTTTTTTCTCGTTTGGAGATTGGAAGCTTTCGACGTTGGAACTATGAAGCAGAGACGTCTGGATCAGATCAGGATCATGCACGTGCACATCTTTTCGTGTTTGCATCGACACCATCGACGCCGAATCATTAGTTGATCGAGCGGCCAGCTATATATATTATCAGTGAATCGGATGGGGATTCTCTCCCCTCTCGTTGACCCTTAAAAACAAAAAGGACACTAGTTGAGCTTAACTATTTCAGATTTGCTTGTTATAAAAACAACTTTTCGAAAACAAGGGGCTGCTGATAGAGACGATACACATGAAACCATCATATTTGATCGTGTAAAGAAAATACAGATTCTCGAGTGAAAGACAACGTACGTTACTTGACCTGGCTACTAGCTCCATGATGCAAGCTACGGAGTAGCGGCTGTGGACTAGCTGCTAGTGCATAGAGAGAAGATCATTGATCTACCAACTTTGTTGGTAACACGTCCTTAACTAAATGTTGCCAACTACTACAGTATGAACATAGGAGTGTGTCCGAATCTTAATTATGACGGTGTACTCAACAATGAGCCCCTAGCCCCATAGATTAGGAGAGTTCAATTACTCTTGTGTCTGCCCGATCTCCCTATCATCAGCAAGCTAGCTGTCCTGCCTTCGGAATCTATACTATATATGCTCATGTAAGCTGAAAGGAAAAACTACTCCTTGGTGGTGACAGCGTACCTATATTGCTAGATTACTAGACTTCTCTGTATGACATTTTAGCGATGTCAAATACTACGTACTCTCTCTGTTCCAAATTATTAGTCGTTTTGGCAAATCTAGATTCATAGTTAGTAGTATGTATCTACATATATATACTTATGTCTAGATACATACTACTAACTATGAATCTAGATTTGCCAAAACGACTTATAATTTGAAACGGAGGAAGTACGTACTACTGTAGCAACGAACGACGATCAACGTGTGAAGTGTGAACGCTAGTGGTCATCAGTCATCGCTGGATCATCACTCATCATCAATGCCAAGTGTGGCTTTGGACCAGACGACCCTGCAACTTCAAGGCGGCTAGCTGCAACTGCAAGTGAGTAGGCCGGACCGGGAGCTGTGTCGTGCACTCGTGCCTCGGCATAAAGTGCGAAGGGACGACAAAGTAACAGCTGATGACAAGAAGCAACGCATTGGCAGCGCCACCACGTACATGTCACACCCGACCCAGTTTGTATGGCCCGGTAGTGGCCCATTAGTGCGGGATGCACATGTTTAGTGCCACATTGCTAGTTGAGCAAGGGTGGAGGCAACTTATAAGCCTTTGTCTTCCAGCCATATCATCTTCGGGTTAACCCTTTTACACGAAGCGAGAACGAAAGTGTAAGCAGGGTGCTATGTGTACGCGTGCGCGCCCCTCGGAAGGACTGTGCGGTGCGGCTTTGGAGGGCCGGGGGTGTTACAGTACATGTCCCCGTACCCCCATGCATGCACGTCTCAGGTCGTCAGCTCAGCTCCGTCCAGCCGTTACGGTTACTGGGTTAGCCCGTATGTAGCTAGGTGTAGCCTGTAGCTAGCTTGGGTTGTCAGTTAGTCACGATGCTCTTGGTCTGGCCGATGGTTTACCGTTTCCATGCACGGTTTCTGTTTCCACGCATGTAAGACTGAGTCCAAAACGTGGAGTTTAGGATAACTTGATGAAATTAAAAGAGGAAACAAAGGGCTAGCAGTGACCATAGTAATAATTCGCTGAAATGCCCGTGTCCAAACGCCGGTGCGTGCTGTCCATTTCCTTCCTGAGCTATCGTTGTACAGCTCGAGCACTTTACCCATGCATGGCCGAACATGTGCCACGTCCACATAGTCCTTCTCGAATTATTATATTGCCTCGTCCATTTGATAAGAGTTTGACCGCCCGAGATGAGGCTAATAGTTTAGTCAGGTACTGGCCGTGTGTACATATGCTATGTCATCCTTAGGGTCTGTTTGGTGTTGGGCCACACCATGCCACAGCCGTAGGTGCGGCGATGCCAAATAAAGGTTAGGCGGATGAAATCGACGCTACACAGCCACGCCATAGAAAAATGAACTAACATCATCTACATACAATGCTGTGGCGTGCCGCAGGCAAGACAGCAGGCCAGATATTACTACAAACTATACCATTAATAAGTGTGATCTTTCTTATATCCTCTCACAAAGTGTATTGGAAATTGTGACTCAGCGGGTTGTAACCTTATAGCCTGCTTCTCTTCAATCTCATCCCCTCTGTCCTCCACCTGAGCACTAATATGACGTGGCAACTTTTCTAATCCGCTTGTCACCTTACGACCAAATCTACTTTGATGAAATGATCTTCAAACATCATGACTTTTAAGAAATAAAGTGAAGACGACAGGTATCACATATATGCTAGGATTAGCTGCAGCACGGATCCTGTCTTTTCCTTGTGAGTCGTGCAAAACAAGCTACTCCAGCAGATCCAATCAGCATGCATCTATCCAAAGAAAATTTAGCTTCATATCTAACCCCGACCACCTTACATTCGAAGAAATTTAGCTCATGCCATGCCATGCAAGAAGCATCCAAACGTCGCGTGCCCAAACAAATCATCAAGTTTTACGACGTAGTAATCGGCTAGCTGTCTGCTTGGTGGCTGCATCCGTTTTGTTTGGATCCATTCGCAAATCCCATCTCCTACGAAAAAAAAAATAAGAGTCGTGCTGCTGCTCGGACGCCTTTTCTGCACGCAGTCGCAAGCGCGACTCGGATCACGCGACTCTCAGAATTTTTTTCCGCGTACTGGACCTGCGCGCGCAGCTTGAGTGGGCCGTTGGAATCAGTATAGTGGGCCGTCCCGCGACAAAATACCCAAACTTTTGTTGGCCTCAGCCCTGGGGCCCTGCCCACACCTCAAGGATCCATCAAGTCTACCAAATGGGCCTTGCGTAGTTCACGTGCTGGGCCAGATATAACTCAACTACGACCACGCCCGGTTTTTTTTGCCGCCCAATTCAGCTTGGAGCCACCCGCAAAATTCATTCAAACAAACAGGAGAGGGCAAATCGGAATCGGAATTCAGTCGAGTAATTTTTGTTCTCTTCATCAATCTGCTATCCGCGTCAACCACTCATTTCCTAGAGCCATACATTGCTATACGTGGATTGTTTCCAGCGAACCAACGGTGTTTTTCCCTCAGCGAAACTAGCGCCAGCCACCAGCCAGCAGCGTTTTTCTCTCAGCAAAAACCAGCGCCAGCCATCATCCACCAGCCAAACGAACACGGCGATCAACAGAAAAAAACCGAGTGTTGTGTAGTCATTCCCGGTTGGAATCGGAATAGGCTAATGGTTTCCCCTACTCCAGTCCCTGTATGGGAATACGTGTTCTTGCAGAATCCGTTGACCTTGTAAATAAAAACCCGTCGAATGGGTAGGTCACCATTGATGAACACGAAACCGCCAGAGATGGTAACACCAGGAGCTGTCCGGTTGGATGGTTCATTAATTCCTATCTGTTCGTAACGTCGCCAACAACGAAGACTTTGGCCCTTAGCAATCATGCAGTATGATATGATCAATTGCTTGGAGACATCCGATCCGTGCTATAAAATCTGGAGGATCAGGGCTCGCCTGCTCCAACTGATCAGGCAGCCATGTCCTCGGAGGATGCCATGGACGATCGTGTCGGCGGCGGCGGCCCGCCTCCGCCCGCTTCGGCCACGACCGCCGGCCAAGTCGAGGGTGTCGCCGAGCAAGCTCCCCGGGCCTTCGCCTTCACCGGCAGTTCCGTGCGCGTTCTCGTCTCTCTCGTTGCCGGCAGGCCCGTGCCGCCGCCGATGGAGGAGCAGATCGAAGATGCGGGCGGTGTGGTTCGACGAACTGCGCGGCTGGCTCATGTGCAAGTCGCCTCGGTCACCTACCAGGCCGGGCTCAACCGGCCCAGCGGCTTCTCGAAGGAGAACAACGAAGGCCAGGGCCACGAGTCCAGCAAGTTCCCCGACAGGAACTACATGTTCTTCTACTTCAACACGACGGCGTTCGTGACGTCGCTGGCGACCATCATCCTGCTGATGAACCAGTCGTTCTACCACTCGGTGACCAAGGAGAACGAATTCCGCTCAGTTGCGTCATGTGTGTTTGTATGAAGGTCGTGTCATTCAATTTTTTTAAATAAACAGATGTGCAGGAAAGTTACGTACGCCTGATGAATGAGAGCAGCACAATACCGCGGCGAGGCCGATCACCGTGGTGTGGCGTGCGCGGCGCGCCGTCCCTCCACTCCAGGCGAGAAAC